>CM041776.1:57545738-59009040 GCA_023374045.1 Limonium bicolor
GCTCAATCCGCCGTAGAAGCGGTCGACCAAGACTTGGCCGGTATACCCAAGGTCGGGTAGAAGTCGGAGAAGAGAGGTGAAGGTGCGGTAATATTCATCAACCGTCATCTTCTCGGTCATCTTAAGTGCATCGAGCTCAAGCCTTTTCTTGGTCTTGACATGCTCGGGGTAGTATTTAGATCGGAGGAGAGAGGTAAATGCTTCCCATCCGAATGCCGGATCAGCTACGTGCTCGGCCTTAACGAGCTTCCACCAGTCCATAGCCGCGTCCTTCAGATAGTACGCAGCTATTCTCACTCGGACTCCAGCGGGAGTCTCAAGTGTGTCGAAGGCCGTCTCCATCTCGGAGAGGTAGGCCTCGAGCTTGGCGGGGTCGCTCTCGCCTTTAAAGCATGCCGGTCGAGGTCGGCGACTGCTTTACCCAATTTGTCTCACGGGGATGAGGTGGGTCGGGCTGCTGCTGCTGCTGCTGTGCTGGTTTTGCTGTGTTTGCTGTACAGTGATTACTTGCGGTAGCATCTGCGCTACCGTGGCGGCGACGATCTCTGCTATCGTCTGCGCGCCCGGTCCATCAGATGTCTCTCCTCTTGGTCGGCCTCGACCTCGTCCTGACATCTGAACAAGTGTGGATTACATTAGATGTTGTGATACTATGACCTCATGGTCTTCATTCAAGCAATGGTATCGTCCTTGCAGACGTTAAGGTATCCGTTATTGCTAACGGTAGTTCCTAGTTAGGTTTCTAATATCCGTCTTAAGACGGTTGAAATCCTAACTCGGTAATCACTATACTTAGTACTTCTAATCATCAGAGCGAGACTTCGCTCTGATACCACTTTTTGTAACACCCCAACCGCTAATCCTCTTATCCTCTAATCATCTCATAATTACCATCGCAGCGGAATACTTACTTACTCCCGGCGGGTGATACAAGCCGTTAACCATCCAAGGTCAACAAGGCTACCTACTTACCATCTCGGTCTGACGATTAGAATGAAATACATACTACTTACTTTACAATACCAAATACTTAGTTACAATTGATTACCGAGTATACCGAATTATGAATTACAATCCAATACTACTTCCCAAATGAAGAGTTTATACAACCTCTCCTTACTTCCAATCAAAATTCATATCCCAAAAAGGTGTACCACATGGTACACCGGCTACCAAAAGCTCTAGCCGTGTACAACTCGGTACACTATTCAATACTACACTACTCCAAAAAGAATCACATGCTGCCTTACTCTACCTTCACGCCTCGCGGGTACCTGTGGAGTAAAAACATTCCCCCGAGGGGGTCAGCTTACGCTGAACATGATAACCGCATACCCCGCGTACTAGCGAGGGTACGCCAACTATTGGTCGTATACATGCGGTTCGTTTCATACATACATACATACATGCTTTATACATACAATTCAATACATTCATTTCAAGGCATACATTCATACAATACATACAAGCATGGAACAATACAAGTCAACCGTTATACTTACCGATACTCACCGCATTACGGAGACACAATTCTCCAATACATACAAGGTCCAGTTAGCCTTATTACACACCCGGGTTAATCGGATGTTCAATACTCTTTTACTCCGGGTCAATGACTTACAATAGTCAAGACCATACAATACAATACTTACATACTTACATACTTACTTCCAGTTAAGTCGGTATGACCTCCGGGCAGGGAGTACTATCTCCCACCACCGGGCTTTGAGATGGCACACTAATCCAGGATGCTACCCATACAAAGGGAATTAGTCCAAGGAAAAGATCATAGCCAGGATTCGGTTCCAACCTCTTGTGGTTCCTTATCCTCACGCGTGGCCGAAACTATATCGGGCTTCTACTCATTCCATTACTCATACTCATGTTAGGAGTTAGGTTGTTAGGAATTAGTAGAAGTCCATACTTACTTTCCATACATACTTACAATACACAAGTACTCATACTTGCACATACACTTCATTCTCATACATACATTTCATGAATTATACAAACTGTTTGTTCAAGAAGAATACAACAAGAACAAAAGTTCAAACACATTTATGTGCAATATAATCCGATTCATGCATTTATCTTGTTGGTGATCACATAAGCACACAAATCGGGGTAACCAAGTTAGGATACAGGGCATGAGGAAATCATACCGTTCACCGTCGTTTACGTTCTACCGGGTCCTTTGATGATCAACTATTGAATTCCTATACATACATGGAGTATTATGATCAATGATCTATTATTGATCTAACTTGCTCCTACATTGGCACTTACAATGTATACTTGTTACTTCATTACTTCTTACTTGGTTATTAAACCATTCCTTCTCACTACTCTTATTTTTACTTTCTTACCTTTACTATTTCATTTGTTATGTACTACTACATGTACATGCATATGTGTATATAGGCATATATATGTTATATACATGTCCATATGATTGCTATAATCATTTTATAAAAATACTCTTTTTTTTTTTTTTTTTTTTTTTGAAGACTCGACCGGACTTGCAAGTCCGGTCGCAAGTCCGGTCCAAGTCAGTAGCTATCTGCACCGAAAATTCCTGGCCCGACCGGACTTGCATGTCCGGTCGCAAGTCCGGTCGATTCCAGTAGCTTACATTACGAAAATTTTCCTGGCCGACCGGACTTGCATGTCCGGTCGCAAGTCCGGTCCATTCCAGTAGGTTGCATTACGGAAATTTTTCTGGCCGACCGGACTTGCATGTCCGGTCGCAAGTCCGGTCCATTCCAGTAGGTTACAGGCGGGAGAATTTTTCTGTCCGACCGGACTTGCATGTCCGGTCGCAAGTCCGGTCGACTCCAGAAGCTTTCCCCGCCTTTGTAAACCTGGGCCCGACCGACCTTGCAAGTCCGGTCGCAGGTCCGGTCGGCCCCAGTACTGCAGTTTTAAAATTTGTTTTCAATTGCATTCTTTACCCATTGCTTCTCCAATCTTTACCAATACTTCCCCCATGATTTAGCACTATTTAGACACCCTAAATCACCTTAGTCCACCCACCATGCTTGTTACCCCATTCCTACACAATCTACACAAATTCTCCTCATCTCTATTCAACACTTACATTATTTTCCTTTACTCTAATGCTACAGATTTTAGTTCTCCTCATTATGCTACAGATTTTCCTCTCAACTCTTATACTCCAATACTCCCTCAACTAATGTTATTCCTAGCATCCAAAATACATTACTCACATCCTAGTTCCATTCTCTTAACTTACTTCTTTCAAAATCTGTCACAACTACTAAACCACCCATTTTTACACTCTTCAAGTCTGTTACAAATGTGCCTAAGTCCTCAAATTCCTAAATGAATTTTGACATAGCCTCCCCTATATTTCTAACATTCTCCACACATTATTTCAGCTCACGAATACTCATTCTCTCAACCTGTTACACAATACATCATTCTCACAGTTCCAACACTACCACGACAACATAAAATCCTGCACACATACACACTTACTACCCATGTTTTCCCAAGCTTTTAAAACTCATTTAAAAACTTCAAAACTGTTACGATATCATTCTTCATTATACTACGATACACTTACTACTCATTACTCAATTCATTACTCATTTTACTTACTTAAAAACTGTTACATCTTTTCTCCAATGCGTTACTACATTACTACTACTCATAAAACTGTTACATTACTACATATGAAACTAGTCCAAGGTAAGAGGCTTTACCTTGTTCTTACTAGTTTTTCCTTTCTTTCTTGCTTTCTCCTTTCTTCTTTCCTTCTTCTTGGTTCTTCCTCACAAAATGCACAACACTACAACCACCATACCAATACACACTACCATTTAACATTCATTTTTGCACTAACCCTAGAATTTAATGTTTTAGGGTTTAGACAAGGGTATTACCTTCCAATGGATGAATGGAGTTCTTGACTAATGAAGGAACAAGATTCCTAGCCCACAAAAGCAGCCAAAACCGGCTGGAGCAAGGGAGAGCCAAGAGTTCAAAAATCGAAATTCTTAAAATGCCAAAGGAAGCTAGAAACAATGAATTTTTGGAATTCTTTTTACCTCAAGATGAAGAGGAGGTGAAGGTGCTTCTAATGGTGGCTTCAAATCTCCAAATGGTGAAGACCCATAAAATCGAAAATGGAGCTTTTGGATTTTTGAAAGGAGGAAAGTGTTCTCCTTTGCGAGGGGATTACAATGGTACTGATTTTGTAATTTTTGGAGCAAGTTTAGTGGGTTAACAAGAGGAGAGAAGGTGAGCTTGGTGGAGGTTTCTTCAAATCTCCATGCTTGTCGCAGGGAAGAAGAAGAGAGAATAGGAAGGAGGAGAAAAAAAACGTGTGAGGAGGGTGAGGGGTAGGAGAGAGAGTCTAATTTTTTTCCTTTACTTATTTCTCTTGTCTTTTAGTTCATAAGAGAAAATAAAGAGAGTGGGGAGACTAATAAAATCGGCCCACATATGCACCACACTCACATTTCTATTTTTATTTGCAAAGTGGACACACTAACTTTGTTTATTTGTATTCTTACCCCAAAACTTACCGGTTGTTACAGTTTTCACTAACCGGTACCCGTTTTCCGGAATTTTCTCGTTAAATTAATTTTATTGGTTCTAAAGCTTCACTAATATTTATTAGTGACTATTTAGTTGACCAAAATTATTACGAGTCTATTTGACCCGCTTAAAGTCGCGTTTTCCAGGTTTCCTCGAAAAACGCGCTTCAAGGTTCGTTTATGCTTTTAACCCATTTTAAAGGTCCGTTTTCTTCGGGATTTGTTCCCTCGTATTTATTTAAGTGTAATTAAGCCTTTAAAATATAATTGGCCTAATTAATCACTGTTTTTAATTACGGGGTATTTCAGAATAAGATTAAGAATAAGGAGGGTTAGTAACCCTAGGCACTCGGCCTTGATGAACATCAAAGAACAAAGAGTTTCCAAGAAGGCAATGTTTAACCTCAAGAATCAAAGGCACTTCTTCATGGTTTTTCCTGAGAATCTGGGGGCTCATGAGCTATGTTGTAAAGCTATTTGAAAGAGGATTCCAATGAGCTATCAAGCTTGTTATTTGGAGCTAGGACGAGAAAGTTATGATTTCTACAAGACAAGGTGTTCTTTAAGGTTCTAATCTAAGAACAATGAAGTTTTGTGATGTTTCTTCAAAGAGAGGAAGAGCTACGAGTTTGGGAGCTCTCATAATGACAGGTAAGTGTCTGATTAATGAATTACTCAGGAGACAAGGTGATATGGCATTCAAGGAAAGTCATGGTAGGTGTAATAGTAAATTTAAAGCATTTTGTGAGCTTAATGACTCACCACTATGTCGGCCAGCCTAGGTCTCTTTTGACCTGATTTTTTTTGTTTCTCCCTTGTATTTATGTAATATTAGATGCATTAATCTCGTTCATAAGGACTTATACCATGTGTTAGGTATGTTACATAGCCGAAAATGCCTTAAAACACCATTTTATGTGCTTCCGGGTTCACATTGATTATGCAATTTGTTTTGGCTAGTTTAAATGTGTCATTAATATATTTACAACCTTTAGATACTTTTTTCATGAAATATCATGTTGCTCATTCCAATTTAAACCAAGTCGTTTAGTGGTTTCTCCTTGACTTTCGTCACTTTAGTACCTGTTTTACTGTGGACTTTGTATACTTATTTTGTGTGTATACATAATGGTTCATATGACCATTTAATTGTTGTTTCCTTATTTCTTTATGGTATTTAGGCTCATTAGCCTTTTCGTTCCACGTATACATGCTTAAGGCACATTTTCTTTAAAGCACATTTTTGTGCTCTAAGGTGTGTTTTCGGTTTAAACGCTAATTCCGCTTAACGTGTATTACTAAACTTAGGGGTATTTCATAATTGAAACCTCTTGGGAACTTATTGGTAGTTCCCTAATTTAGTTGTGCTCTTTAAAAAACCTTTTGCTCTAATTGTTCCTAAAGCATGTTTTGGTGTAAATTGTTGTTTAACACTTCTTTTAATGTTTCTAAGGCATGTTCTAGCCCTAGTATATCCTAATTAGATAGTTCATTAATATATTAAGGTTTGGGGTATTACAGGGGTATTTCATCAAGTCCTAAAACATTCATCCAACTTAGGTTGTTAATTACTTCCATGTTACTTAACTTACTTAGCCACTAATGATCCCTAACTAATACCACCTAAGTTCTTATAAACTTAACTTAAACACTTAAATCATTTACTTAACTTAATCTCTTAAGTCCTTATATGCTTGTCTTTCTAATCATCATTAACACCTTTAATGGCTTACTACTTATACCCCTTATCATCCTTAAAATTTGAATTTTTTTATAAGGGCCGACCGACCTTGCAAGTGAGGTCCCAAGGTCGGTCGGAACCAGAACACTTCCCGTTTGAAATTTTTACCCCGACCGACCTTACCAAGGTCGGTCCTAAGGTCGGTCCAAGTCAGAAACATTCCCGTTTGCAAAATTTAAGCCAGACCGACCTTGCCAAGGTTGGTCCTAAGGTCGGTCTAAGTCAGAGAGCTTCCTAGATGGGTAATTTAGGCCCGACCGACCTTGCTAAGGTCGGTCCTAAGGTAGGTCGGCTCCAGAACCTTGTTTCTAAGTGTTTAATTCACTCCAAACCTTACCACAAGTGTCCTAATACGTTCTAACATCATTTTAGCACTTTAATTCACTCTTAAACCATCCACCAAACCTCTTAATCCACCTACAATCAAACTCCTTAACCATTTACTCAAATTCTCACTAACTCCTTAACACTTAGCACTTAATTCCTTACACTTCCAACTCGTAATTTTGCCTAAGACTTCAACTAACCAAAATGTTTCCTTTCCATCAATGTAAGCACTCCTCAAGCATTATTACTCATTCCCATTTTCTTTTACTCAAACTTTTTAAGGCTATATACTCTAGCTCATGCTTAAACCTTCACAAGACATAACACCTTATTTCCTTCAAACTTTGCACAAGTTTCATAACTTCTCTTATCATGGTTTTGGGGCCTTAAATTCACCATTGTAACCCCTATTTCCTCCTACACATTCCTAGGTCGTCTTAATACTCAAGAACAACTTAGTTTATCCATTTTCACCAAAACAACCCTTAATGTTTACTAGTACATCCTTAGTCAAAAAATCTCCTTGGAACACCTTAAACACCAAGTTTCACAACCAAATTTTAACATGGCTTCTCTAGTATATTACTACACCCAAAAATTTAGTTTTTCATCCTTAAACGACCACGAACTCTCAAATCCTCAAGAGACACTCTTACACACAAAACTTCACCCAAATTACACTACATCATAATATAGTGCATAAACTTAAAGTGCTTGGCTCTTAGGCCCTGAAATGACATAAATTTAACCACCGAATTCCCCACATATAATAGTCTTCAACCTGCAAATACACACAACAATGCTCCCATTTCAATAATAGTGTTCTTGTAATTCACCTTGGGATTGTTTTACTAACTCAATTTGCCATTTTCTCCTTAGTCACAAGTTCTCAAGTATAATCATGTTCTTTCTTCTAAGTTTTATAGCCCTTACATAATGTGAACTCTAGTTACACCTATCATTTATCTAAATCCCACCCCTTAAAACAATAAACATGTTAAGGTAAGACATTTACCTTATTTCTCAAACTTTTTTCTCAACCTCCTCCTTAGGTTTCCTTGAATGATTCTCGGCCAAGGATCTCAATCCTCTTGCCAATGTTCTAATCCACAATCAAATAATCTAATGAGTACTAAGCAATATGCCAAAACTCATAGAACTCAATCTTAGGTTAAAATGTGTCTTAAGGTATTTAAAAATGGATGTTTACCTTGAAGTTCCAAGATGGGCTGGGTAATGAATCAAAGAGGACCTCCTCTAGTCCGTTAGATATTGTAAACAAGCTAGTTCAAGGCATAAATAAGGCTCCATGAGAAGATAATTTTCGGACATGGGTGAAAAATGAAGGAAAGTTGATTTTTTTTCTTTAAGTTTTCTTACCTTGAATGAATAGAGAAGCAAATGAGCTCTTCAAACTTGATTTTCCTCCTTCAATGGAGTTTTCCCATGCCACCAAATTTTATCTTTTGGAGATTTGAAAAGATAAAAAGGAAGGGCTTGCTCTAACTAAGAGTTATCTATGCTTAGTTTTGGATTTGGAGCTAAAATGAAGATTTTGTGAGCAAGTGAAAGTGGAGGAAGAATGGGCTGGTTCTTGCGGTTTCTTAGAGAGGAAGAAGATGAAGAAAAACGGTGAAGAATAGAATGAATGAAGAAGAGAGGAGGGAGGCTACTAAAGGTAAGATATTTTCATTTAAAAGTAAATAGTATTTTCTTAATTTTCCTCTTCATTCCTTAAAAGGCTGAAGCCTTATGGTGAGTCATCACCTCTAAAAACCATGCCTCTCCTCCTTAATGAGATATTTATGGGCTTTGTTGACCAACTAATTATGTAAAGTTGACTTAAGCTTAAATTGGGCACTATTTGGTTAGTATTCACAATTAGTGCACATATTTGTGAAATTTTTGGTTTCCCATTGATTTAGGCTTCCTAATGTGATACTAAGTAGTACACAAGTTGATTAAGGTGTAATCATGGGCATTTAGCCACTCAAAACCTCCTTCCAAGATAATATTTCAAAAATGTGCTTTAAGAGTCCTTAAAGCATAATTTGTGTTTTAACTTGTTTTTGAGTTTGGTTTTCTTTGGTAATTGGTTTAACATGTCCATTAGCATGTTACTAAGGTCTAAGAATGATATTTGGGTGTTAACCAAAGTTACTCCAAGCTTAGAGCATGTTTTTGTCTAAACTGCTCTTATTGTGTTTCCTTGTGTTTTCTTTGGTTTAAATTATTTTGTAATGTTTCTGTAACACCCCAACTACAAACAACACATTTAACAACACTTGCAGCGGAAATCATAACTCACAACATAACTTAACTCCTTGGTGTTACACGCCGTTAGCCACCCACGTGACTAACAAGGCTAACATACATACATCGTACCGGTCTGACGGACTAAACTCCCGAACAACTACACATTAATCCCGTTCCATGTTCAACATTCCTTATACACTTACATTACAACTGTACCGAGTAATTACCAACTAACGTCGATACAATTTCGGTCTTACTACACCTACAACACATTCATGATTTTCATGACTACCCACATACAATCAACTACCCCGTCCTACTCTCGAACGGCTTCCAGTTCCTTGTACTGAAAAGTATGGGAGCCCCCAAAGGGGGTCAGCACCTTTGCTGGTATGGTAATCCCGCAGCCCGCATGCTACCGGGCCACGCACAACTATTTGTCGTCTTAGCATGCGGTTGATTTATTTCAAACATGCACAAACTCACACACATATCATGCTTATAAGCAAACATTCATTAATAGAATACAGACACAAGGTTAGCACACCAAATAACAACACACTTCACTTTATAACATACACAACTTAATTTCACTCTTCTTAGGGTACATAACTTCACTTAGGGAGTGCCGGGGTGATATAAGCCCGAGCACAACATACATACATTTTCTTTCTTGAGTGGCGGCCTCATATAGGACCGTACACAACACACAATTTCCCCCTAGCTCCAATAGTGATGAGGTAGGTAAGCCTTGGTTAAGCTTGTGGGTGGTTGTAATCAAGGAGGAAGAACAACCGTAACATAACAAAGAGGGAGTCGAAGCGAACTTAAGCTTCGACACCCTACCAACATTATACATAATTTCCCTCCTAGCCCATGTGGAGGTCGGGTAGGTAAGCTTTGGCTAAGCTAGTGGGAGGTCGAAATCCAATGAAGGAAAACAACCCTAACATAACAGGATGGGAGTTAATTCTATATATATTAACTCCCAAACAACGCGCGACCGGACACCGGATTCCTCTCCATACATAACATATACTTATTAGTTAGGGTTCCCTTATGGAACTTATCACATACATACATCACATAGTGTTACTAACTCGTTAGACTCATATGGGAGTAATATCCCTTTTTAAAAAACATAATAACTGTATCCAATAACAACACAACATATCCAACAAGTCACATACATCACTCATAATAACAACATACACTAACGCACGGATAGCCGTAGTTAGAACGTTCCCGGGTTGGGACGTTTATTCCGAATACCGATCTCTTATGTGAACCTAAAGTCGGTTAACTATTATTTAACACATAACTAAGGTTAAGCGGTATCGGAATTAATTACGCCACAATAATGAATTACTGTAAACTCATTTCATGCTTTATCTTGCAAGGTGGCAAACACACAGAAAAACACATTGGCATACAAGCCGGTGTAATCCGGTAGGACACAGGTTGCAAGAAAACCATACCTTGGCCCTTGCTGCGTACGAGTCCCACCAAACGTAGTTCCTATACATGATTTATAATATCGGTTAATTAATTTATTTAACTCCCACTTAGTTATTACTCCACATATTTATGTCGTACACTTTCACACTTAACTTACACTTGTTCACCCTCCTAATGTTCATTATAAGTCACCAAACATGTCCTAAATAATCATATAACATCAACACCTACTCATCCCCATCATTAGACACCATTTAACAACATAAAAACAAGGTTTTAGGGTGGTCCGGGACTGGTCCTCACTTAAGTCCCGGACCAATTCACAACTCAACTCTCGGCTATTTTATAAGGGGTGGTCCGGGACTTCACACTTAACCTAAGTCCCGGACCAGAATGTGTGAATAACTCTCGGCCGTTTTGTATGGGTGGTCCGGGACTTCATGCTCACCCTAGTCCCGGACCAAGGCGCTGGGTAACTCTCGACCAGTTTTTATGGTATGGTCCGGAACTTGGTATGGAACCTAAGTTCCGGACCCCTGTTACAGACCACCAGAAATGGCATTTTCAATTCTTATTTCACTTGTTAACTTCACCCATTGTTGCCCCAAGGTTCCTACATGTAATTAGATATATTTTAACACTCATATAACATCTCAAACTTGCCTAAACCATCATCTAGACTTGTTACTCAATTCTTGATTAAATTCACCCAAGTTTCCCACTCTCCTCTTATAAGTACTAAACTTAGTTCTCTTAGGTGTTTGCTACAGATTTTCCTCATCACTCTCTCCCACTTATTAGTCCAAGAATAATGCCACATTCCCTCCTTAGAGTTCACTCATCTCCCCATCTCCATCTACCTAGTTACCAACCGATTTTTATACCAAGTTTTTCCTCTCAAAACACTTGTAGTTCTCTAGATTGCTCCCACCTAGAAATGCATCTAAACCATTAAATTCCTACACAAATTTTGACATGACCTCCCCATAATTTTATCATATTCCCACACATTATTTAGCCCTCAGAACACTCCAATCCACAACTCATCCAAAAACACTAAACCACACTTAAATCTCATCATTTCCACACAATAGCACCCAATATGCATAACTCTTAAAAGCTTGGCTCTTAGGCCCTTAAACAACATTAAATTAAACACTGAATTTCCTCATATTATTCGCAACACCTGCATTTTCACTGAACATTTATTTTGCTCAAACATAAACACATTTATAGATCCCACACTAGTTTAAGGTAAGTTAATTACCTTGGGTTTTTTTTTTCTTTTCAAAACCTCTTTCCCTTAACTTCTTGCTCCTCAATCGATATTCAACGGAATTAATTGCTACACTAATGACCATGCCAAGATGAACACAGTGAGTATTGAGGGTTCATGAACATTATCCATAAACCCTAGAACTTAGTAAATATTTGAAACCATAGGAGGGAATTACCTTCTACTTCAAGTGAAGTTTTTTGGTAATAGATTTTGGGCTAGCTCCAACACTTCTTGAAGATTTAACAAGCTTGAATGAAATGAAAAAACAAGGGTGTTTAGCACACCAAAAATCGGCCACTATATAAATAGGAGAATGAATGGATTTTTGAGTTCTTTCTTACCTTAGGCCATCAAGGAGTTGATTGGCTTCAAGATTATGAGGTTTTCTCTTCAAGATATGGTACACCCATGGAAATGAAGTATGGAGTTTTGAGATTTTAAAAGGTGGAAAATAATCCCCAAGATGAGAGGTGTATTTTGGTGTAAAAATATTTTGATTTGGAGTTGGTTTGAGGGTAGAACAAGAAGGAGCAAGATGAGGCTCTTTGTGGCTCAAGAAATCGCCATTGTAGGAGTAAGAGCAGAGAAAGAGAGCTTGGGGGGAAAAAAATCGGAAGAGGAAGAGAATGGGAGGGAGAGAAATGTGAGAGAGAGTAAGTAATGTTTTGTGTTTTTATTACTTTTGTCTTTAGTCCATATACACAGCAAGAGAGGGGGCTGGGCACATGGGGAATTCGTAACCCACACAAAAATAGAGGAAAGAGAGTGTGAGAGAGAGAGTAAATAAAGTAAGTAGTACTTTTTGCTTTTTGTTGTTTTTTGTATTTATGTGAGTAAAGTAGAATGAATTGAGTGAGTGAGAGGGCTCTCACGTGGGATACAAGAGAGGGGGACCAATTTTGATTTTTTTATTTTACAATGTGAGGGAGAGGCATTTGGTCATTAGCAGATAACACCCGTTAGTTCCCGAACTGTCAGTTTTAACAGTCCGGGTCCGGTTTCCGGAATATATTTTTTTTGTTTCTAAGAATTCTTAGACTTTAATTAGTATATCGTTATAGTTATAAAATCAACTATAATTTATACAAGTCCATTTTAACTGTTTTAAGTCACGTTTTTCGGTTTCCTCGAAAAACGTGTTTTAAGCCTCGTTTGTGCTTTTACCCCACTATTTGGGTCCGTTTACTTCGGGAATTTTTCCCACATGTTCTTAGTGTGCAATTAAGGTATGAAAATACATTTATCACTCTAACGAAGGTTATGTACCTCCTAAAATAATTAAATACGCGGTTTCACGTTTTGTGACTTTTACGCATTTTCTTATTCTTTTTGGTTTTTATTTCTTCACCAATAATCTTAAGGACTTAATTAGCCTTAGAAAATTATAATTACATAGTTAATTAACATATTAAGGTTTGGGGTATTTCAATCTACCCCCCTTAAAAGAACTTCGTCCTCGAAGTTCACACTTCCCACGCATCCTTGGTTAGAATACGGGGATTACTTATAACATAAACTTCCATAACAAACATGTTTTACATCACAACCTCGGACTTGATGGTCCGGGTAACACATCCACATCCATATATAACACAACATACTTACTTAGTAGCCTCGGACTTAATGGTCCGGGTACCTTAACAACATTGTACATACATAACAACCCTTAGACTCTTAGGTCTGGGTAACATAACAACCTTTAGACACATGGTCTAGGTAACATAACACTTTCAGAATTCAATCACATTAGGACTCAAGGTCCAAAATAATAATTACTACACATACCACACAACATGTCATAGCATGTATATCAACCAGAAATTCCTTTTCCATCTCTTCATGAGTTCGAGACCCATGTAGAGTACATATACACTGTGATCCCGCAGAACCGGTCGCGATGGACACTCTGGTCCCCGTTCCTTTGGGAGATCAAAACAATTGCATACATCTTTAAAATATACTTCTCATGTCACCGGTCCTAAGACAAAGGCTCATACGTCCTCAGCTCGTGAGCAAGTAGTAGGAAAATACCCTCTATGAGGTTAAGTATAATGAAATCCTTTATTGGAAGGATAAAAGTTGAAAGTCCTCTACGAGGTCACATAAAGGTAGTCCTTCCTTTGAAAATACCACCTAAGAATCTTAAAAATATTAATTGATGCTTGAAAATACCAATTGAGAATTTGAAACCCAATTTTAAAATTCTTTTGAAAAATTCAATACAACTCCAAGTCCAATTATTGTTAACTGCATCTTATTCTTGATGTGATTATTTGTGACCACTTATAGGGAGTTTCAAGAATCATCCAACCCTAATGTGATCAGCATCAGAGTTGAACTATCTTTCCACCCCAATTTGTGTTCGGCTTCCCTTGATCTCATGATAATCAAGTTTCACCTCCCACTTCATTTTTCAACAACAACTAATTCAACATGTACCATTTTCTATCTTTTTAATCCATCTAGTCGTAATCATTACATCTCCAAGGGTGGAACTATGTCCATCAACATCGTCCAGATTTATTTTAAATCAAGTTACCTAGGGAATTTAATTCTCACTAGGTTCTACGTTGGTGTCATACCTCTTCATAGATCACAATACTGTATATATATATATATATATATACTTTTATCAAAATACAATACACGGTTTTACATTTAGTATTATTTGAACATACATAGTCGGGGTTTTAGTTCCCCGGGAGTTTTTCTACTCCCTTATACTTGTACTTTCACACATATTTGTTGACACAATAAACACACTTATCGCAAGGGTATTCGCATCTTCCGTGCGTAATTACCACAATTAACCATGAATGAATGTGTATGTTTATGTAACACACACCAATCATCAAAACAAATCATTTTGTGCTATGCACATCATAGTTCACGTACACTTGTACGGTAAAAGACACTAAGTGGTTCTGCGCTCTACCCCCCTTAAAGGGATTACGCCCACGTAATCAATCAGTTAATCACTGGTTTAGAACATTCTACCGTCGTGAAGTGTTTATCTCCACGCGGTTTATTACACAATGTGTTTTGGTTTGAGGATCTTAGCCATATTGGCGGTTTAGTCCCTAACCAAGAATTCTCATTAGAGTTTATTTTAACTCTTAACTGGTTTCGATCCTGGCCTGTGAGGCTTTTAGGCATCATTAGTTTGTCATTCACTCATGTTCACTATTCACATTCATCGTTTTACTCACTTTCACCAGTTTCTGCTGCCAACTCTTGATAATTTAGAGCTTAGTTTGCTCCATACATTATCCTTACTGTATTATGCATCCCCGATTATCACCTTTATCTTGGTAATAACGGTTTCTCAACCGACGCTGGTATTTCTTACCGTGAGTGAATTCGGTGAGTTACAAACTTTATATTCATTTCCACGATAATCTATTGTATTCTATAATGATTTACTTGGTTTCTTCTGACTTACTGTCGGTTAAGTTTGAGCTACTACCTTTTGTGTAGTACTATGTCGGTTATTTCCAACACTTGAGGTATGTCCATACCGATATTCAACAATCGTGCTACTGTAGTCACTTATGTCAACCAAGTACCCTTTGATTGGTACTACCGTGCTTCTCTTATGCATCGGTTTTATCACACCATAATTCTTGTCCTTCTATCACATTTAACATTTTCAGACTTCCTAGCTATCTCACTTGATCATTACCGCGCAAGCGCAATACCAAAACACTCAGTCATACAGAGTGCAGAGGCGTAAACTCTTGACAGTAAGTCTCTTATGAGATAGCAATAGGAATTCATACTGTGTTCCTTATCACATAGTACCGACCACTGGCTTATTGCCCAGTCTGTTTATCATCACTTATCTTGTATCTCCACTGGTTTTAACTCATAACTGGTCTTATTCGCCATACAACTATTTAACAATGCGTATACAATGGTCGCTCACTGCGCACTGTGCTCTTTGTCATCGTATAATATTAACTTACACTGCATCCGCTATTATATTAGCTTCTGCCATTGTGGAGGGTGATTTTTCGGTATGAGGGGGGGTCTATATAAATATGATCTGACTGAAAAGCCGAGATCCTAGAAAATGCCATTCTGTGGAGGGTGAAAACCCGTTTATTCTGGCATCCCTCAAATACCTACTACATCGTCCGTCTTTCCCAGAAAGCTTAATGGGGAGTGCTAGTGAGCACTACACCCGCTCTCAATGGGCTCCACGCGGACTTATGCCTCTATAAGGCGGAATTGACTAGAGTCGCCACCTAGTTTGACCTAAGATACTAGGAAGGAAGGGAATGAGGGTTCTAAGAACCGTTGGTTGACTCTGAAATTGTTGCCTACGGATAGGACTTATATGGTCATTTGCAGAGATCCTATGATGGGTTCGCACTGGGTTACACCCCTTAGAAGTGGCAACGACCACGACTTTGGATTGGTGCCCGAGGAAACCTCGGTCTCCAATTGTCGGGATTGTCTTCTTTCAAAACCTTTTTAGAGAGATTCATTTAAAAGCCAAGGATATGATTAGGATAGGAGGAGAGAAAATGGGTGGGTGAGGCGAGCCTTTCTGCCAAACTAGCGCCAAATGAAAGGAATGATGAATTCAGACGAGTATAGAATGAAGATCTGGGAAAGTTTGGATTTAGTGAATAGACAAGCCTTGAAGTCTGATGGTTTGAAGTTTGTGGGACCCGGAGAAGGTTTAAATGTTTTGAGAGGTATGAGAGCCACCTCTGAGGGGGAAAAAGGTTTTTGTTTGGAATGGGGTCGCACCCTAGATGGGCTGCCTACGTACTCAACTCCCTGTTGAGATCAGACCTTACATAGTTCAGGGATTTTGGGGTTTTGGAAGTTTTGAAGGGTTTGTGGAGCTTGAAGATACTTGAGGTGTTCGAGATTTAGAAAGGTTCGAAGTTTCGAAAAGTTTCGGGTTTGGATGCTAGTCTGTGTGACGCTCGGGTCTGTGAGACGTTTGGTGAAAAGAGATATCGAAGTCTATGAGGCGCTCGGGCCTGTGAGACGTTTGAATCTTAAAATGGTGGAGAGATTGAAGTGTTCGAGTCTGTGAGGCGCTTGGGCCTATGAGACTTTGGAAGCTTGAGAGAAGCTAGAATTTGCAAGATGATTTGAGTTTAAGGTGAATTGGAGTTTGAATGATGACTTGAGTATGTGAGGCAATTGGAATTTGGGAGAGATCCTGGGTTTTTTGGGTTCGAGGTTCGAAAAGAGTTGAGGTTTTGGGATATTTCGGGATTTGAAATGAGATGATGATGGGTTGAGTTGTTTGGAGGAATGATTGTCAAAATCGTCTCTCTTAAAGTTTAAAACTGAAAAGTCATTTTTGTTGTAAAAGGGCGGATAATCCCGAGGGATTACCCTATGTACCCCCCTCGAACACGACACTTAATTAATGGTAAGTGCCGAGGCTCGAAAGATGGGGCAATGAATTTATGTCGAAAAATAGGATTTAGAGAGAAACACTATGAATGAGATGTTCTCGGTCAGACCCTAATAACGTCTCTAACTCCCGGGTTTTAAAACGTTAAAAACCGAAAATCTTGATATCGAGCGGAAGGGAGTTAGACGATTCTAAAATCCCGGCTGCAACTAGGAAGGCAGTTACATCCCTAGCACCCCGCCTTGTAAAAATCTAGGCTGCAATTAGGGGAGGTTTGTCACCCTAATGCCCCGCCTAAAGAGATCCAGACTGTGACAAGGGATGTTACGACCCCAGTGCCCCGCCTCGGATTTTTATTTGGAGGAGAAACAAGTAATGTCTAACTAGGAAGAAAACGTTCTTTGAAGGTGTTAGACATCCTATGTTCCCCGAAAACAATTTATTTTGGGTTTGAAAACTAAGTTAGGAAACTTGTGAAGTTGTTCGGAATTCTCGATGAAGAAACATTGATTTTGAGAAATGATTTTAGGAGAAAACTTTCTGTATATGTGAGAAGAACTTTCTGCGTTTGAGAAGAGTTTTTTGTGATGTGAGAAGAGTTTTTCCTTTAAAAATCCACAAAATGGTTTCTTTTGAAAACTTGATGAAGTTTGAATAAAATGATTGTTGAAATCTGAGGAGAGAGATTTTTGAGTTTGAAATTTGAACAGGATTTACAAGTTGAGTTTGAATTGGGTGAATTGAATTTGAGTTGAACGGAATTGGACTGAATTGAAATGAGTTGGGTTTGAATTGGGTTGGTTTGAATTCGGGTTGGGGTTGAAAAACGAATCGGGTCAAAGTTAGACCAGGTCAAAGTTGGATTAGGTCAAAGTTGAGATTGGTCAAAGTCAAAGTTCAGATTGGTCAAAGTTGGACCAAGTCAAAGTTGGGTCAAGGTCAAAGTGGGGTCAGGTTGGTCAAAGTTGGATCAAGTCCAAGTTTAGATTGGTCAAAGTTGGACCGAATGGGCTTGATGGGCCGAATGGGCTTAGTGGGCCGAATGGGCTTGATGGCCTTGAAATGGGATTTATGAACTGTGGGCTGAAGTGGGTTTTGAATTGGGCCTCAGAGTGACCTTTTGATTTGGGCTGAAGTGGGATTTGAATTCAAGTGTTGGGCTTGACTAGATTTCTAATTTAGGTCCGATTGGGCCTTATTGATTTTTGCTTTGAATTGGGCCTTGAAATGGGCTTGGGCCTCAAAATGGGTTTGTGATGAATTGATTTTTGGGCCCGATTTGGTTTTGGGGCCTAATTCAAATTTTGAGGCTTATTTGGAATTTGGGCCTGATTAGACCTAGTGGGTTGAATTGGACATTGGAAATTGGGCCTTGGAGTGCCCTTTTTATTTGAACCAATTAAGGTTTGGGCCGGATTGTTGTTTTGGATGATGTTGTTTTGGGCCGGATTGAAGATCGGGCCAGAATGAAATTGAATTTGTATTTGGATTTGAATTTATTTTCTTTTTTGGGTAAAGTTTTTTAATGAAATTAGAGGGTGGCTTGGGATAGGCTTCAAGAGTTTGGAGGGTAGTATTCCCCACCGAGCAAATAGAAATGAGCTAGTTGTGGGGTACCCTCAAAGGCTTAAAAGAAATTCAATGTTTTGGATGGTATTGCTCCCCACCAAGCAAATAGAAATGAGCTAGTTGTGGGGTACCTTCCAAGACTTTGATTAAAAGGAAAAATGGGTGACCTAAGGGGCCATCTAGGGTTTACATAATAAACAAAGCAGGGCTGCAAATTGAAACAGACCGGGCGTAAGTCAACCAGCTTGACCGGTCTAAAAGGCCCGAAGTCCACACACATTGCCAATCTACAAAGTCCATGTTGAACCCTCGGTAGATGAACCCATAGATATACGCCTCAGTTATCTCCAATTGACATGAAATACCTCGGCAAGTCACACAGAAAGATAGTGAGCAAATTGAGTAGGATAACCATCGATAATAGCAAATACTCGAGCCAGAGTCAAATTCCAAACCGACGTCTGATTTACAAACCAAAGTCCCAACATGTATGTCAATCAAACAAGTGTAAGAGTAAAGGACTTTCCAACTAAACAAAATGAAGTTCCCAAAAAAACACAGGGGCAGTGGACAGATAGAGATATGCGAGCTCATTCCATTCTCGCGACCCCATAACTGCTCTGAGCAAAGTAACAACGACTCTATCCAAATTCCGAGTGGGTATCTCAGCCAGAACACGAATACAGTGGTCAGAGACGTTTCCGAAGGAAACACATGAAACACAAGTAAAACAAACAACTCTCGGCCTAATAGCACATCTCCAAATACTAGAGCGTTAAACTCGACAATGAAATTTACAGAAACAGACTAGGCCATTATCACATAAAAAAAAAACTCGATTAATCAAACCCAAAACACACAGAGATGAACTAGTCTCTGTTCGAATCATCAGCTCAGGATATCAAAGCGGACCAAAACAGTTGGCAAATAGGGATGTGATTGAGATATTCAACTGAGGAGGCAGAGAAACGAAAATAATAGTGAACGGAAGAAGTCTACAACCGTATCCGATTGGCGCATCCAGAAAGATTTCCGTGAATCCAACATGCGACTTCGCGAGCTAGCCTCGATTCGAGCCTGCTCCACCATTCTTCTTGTCTTCGTTCGTACGTGTTAGGGAGTGTGGAGTGTGGAGTGATTGAGCCCGTTTTTTAGGGGTTCGTTTGCACTTGGGGATTTTTCTGGGAGTGGGAGGTGAGTGGTGGGAAGTCGACGAGGAAAATGGATCCTCTGGTCTTTGTGATTCTCCAGCGAAGAGTAAATGGGAGAGTAAGGGATTGATTGAGGAGGAACAAAAGTGCAACGTATTCGCTGTGTTCGTTTCGACAAAGGAAATCAAAGGAAGAAGGAGGAGGAGGAATGTTCGTGGAGAAGGAGAACGACGGAGGCGTAGAGCATATGTTGTTCGCCAGTTTGGGGTTGCAAAATTTTGGTGGATACAGGAAAATGGTGAAGGTGTAGAGCAGAATGTGCTCCATTTCGCTAGTCGGTTGCGAATTTGAGAAGAGAAGAGATGAAGAAGCGCAGAGGAGGTTGATGCAGCGAAAGTGAATGAATGTTGCTGTTTTTGGTTGTCGGGTAGGGGTATCGGACGAACAGGAAATGGCTCAAGCTTGAAGATGATGGGATTGAGATTTTTTTTTTGTTTGAAGATGAAGAAGGGAGAAGCAGCTAGGGTTTATTCTGAAAAGCTGAGTGGAGGAAGAGTTGGAAATCGACGATGATGGTGGATGAATTGGAATGAACAGAGGGAGGAGAAGATTTTGATGCCTGGCGAGGGTCGATCGTGAAGAAGACCTTGCTTCTTTTTTGTTTTTATAGAAGAAAATCGAGAGATGAAGATAAGAATCAGAGAGGGAAAAAAATAAGAGACTGAGGCGGCCGGTCAAACGTGGTCTCCTCTAGGTTTATTGTTGTTGCCTTTTTATGGAGCAAGGGTGAACTCTAGGGTTTAGGAGATGGGTTGGGTTTTAAATCGGGCTTCGGTTTTGGGCTGTAAGCTTGGATAGGAGGAGCTTGGGTTTGGGCTGTTGAGTTTGATTGAAGATTGAATTAAGACCAAGTTTGATCCACCCAAAATGAGAAAGGAAAAGAATAACTACAACAGAAAAACTTAGGGAAAGATAACAAAAGTTATAACTCGACATGAGTAAAATCATCAAAACATTAATAATAAAAAAAAATGTATACACAGAAAAACTAAAAGGGTTTAGTCAATAAAGATGAAATGTTTTCTTTACAAAATAACAACATGAAGAATGATGAAGTAATATAAGTAAAATAAAAGTAAACGAAATGCCCATGACTAGGGAAATAAAATGAAAATATTCAAATAGATAAATGAATAAAAGGGTAAGTCTAAAATAAATTATTGTTTAAAAATTCATTTTTGGAAAATTGGGTTTTTCTAAAATGCTTGAAAATTGATTTAAAATTTGGTCGTAAAACGATGGTTTCATCTTGGCACGCATGTTGATATGTTTTGGAAAAAAGAAAGGCGATGACCCCTCTTATTGCATTTATGATTTCGGAATTTGCTTTATGGGGTGAGAATTTTTGGTGTCTACAGATGGCTCCACTTGATTCAATTCTGTAAGCCCTTGTAGAATTGGATCAAGGTTGACGGGGCGCCAAAAATTCTCACAGTGGTTTAGTGGTGCATAGGGATGCGACCGTAAGTGTATGAAGGTGATTGAAAGTTCAAGGACTTATGATGAGCCTCAGTTAGACCTTTTGACATCTAACCCTAGGACTTATGACGAGCCTAGGATAATAACAATCCAATTTGGTTTATGGTGCATGAGGGCTTAGGAGTGCCACAACTGGACCTCTTGATATCCAGTCCTAGGGCTTATGACGGGCCTAGAATGCGATTGAGAGTACGAGGACTTAGGAGTGCCTCAACTAGACCTCTTGATATCTAGCTATAGGACTTATGACGAGCCTATAATACTAACAACCCAATTTGGTTTAAGGTGCACGAGGGCTTAGGAGTGCCTCAACTGGACCTCTTGATATCCAGTCCTAGGGCTTATGACGGGCCTAGAATGCGATTGAAAGTATGAGGACTTAGGAGTGCCTCAACTAGACCTCTTGATATCTAGCTATAGGACTTATGCCGAGCCTATAATACTAACAACCCGATTTGATTTAAGGTGCACGAGGGCTTAGGAGTGCCTCAACTGGAACTCTTGATATCCAGTCCTAGGGCTTATGACGGGCCTAGAATGCGATTGAAAGTACGAGGACTTAGGAGTGCCTCAACTAGACCTCTTGATATCTAGCGATAGGACTTATGACGAGCCTATAATACCAAAACCCTATTTGATTTAAGGTGCACGAGGGCTTAGGAGTGCCTCAACTTGACCTCTTGATATCCAGTCCTAGGGCTTATGACGGGCCTAGAATGCGATTGAAAGTATGAGGACTTAGGAGTGCCTCAACTAGACCTCTTGACATCTAGCTATAGGACTTATGATGAGCCTATAATACTTGATGGAGTTGTACGAAACTCGCTGTGGTGAAAGCTTGATCTGAAGTGTTTGTGGTGGTAGATTGATTTGAGGATGGCTTGATTGTGGATTGATCCGAGATTGGATGCTTTTTGGTTGTTTTGTGAGGGATGTGATAGTTGAATGTTTTTGTTGATGTAGCCCTTGACTTTGTCAGTGTGGGGCTTGTGCTTGGTTTTGCTTTGACAGTCTCGCCCGATGTGCACTATAGTAGTTTCGGGATTTGATAGAACTCTCGGCTCCAAAGTTTCGAGATGGCTCCGGTATGGCTCCTGAGGTTTTCTTTGTTTTGGTTTTGGTGATTTTGTAATCGGTCTTTGAATTGATGGTTTTTTTTTGAATGAGTGACTTTGAGAACTCGACGGTTTCGATATGTGGGGACTTCGATATGATTCAAGGGCTCCGGTATGATCGGATGGCTCCGGTTTGATATGTGACTCCTGTGAGCAATGACTCTAGGATGGTTGGGATTTCGATTTGGATTGAGATTTTCGGGATGGTTGGTGGGTTTCGATTTGTTTTGGATTTCGAGTCGAATGGAGGGTTGATGTGATTTACTGTGGTTGACAGTTGATGACAGTTTTTCTTTTGATTGTGGATGAATGGCTTTGGTATGGTCAGTTGCGGCTTTAGATTCCTCGAGGTGGCTTCGGGATAGCTCGGGATGGCTCCAGGGAGGCTACAAGATGGCTCCTTGGTGATAGCGAGGAAGAAAGAAAGGGGGACTTTCGCCTGTGAGGTGGTCGCGCCTGGGCGGGCTGCCTACGTACTCAATTCCGTATTGAGATCAGACCTGACGTAGTTCGAAATTATGTAGGCAAGACCTTGGTGACGAAATAGCTTTGAGTGGATTTGAGGTGGCTCCGTATGTTCTCGGACTGTTAGGATGCCCCCTGTAGAGTTCCAAAGATGGTTTCAATGTCGGATGAGGCTCCCGCATGGCTCCAGTTTGGTTCTGGATATGGTGTTGATGAGGCTGAGCATGACACTGGATGGCTCCATAATGTCTTTATACGACCTCGGAGGCTTAGTTGGTTCGATGTAGCTCGAGGATAGCCCAGGGTGGCTCCGAGATGGTTCGAGGTAGCTTGATGATGGTTTGGGATGGCTCCAGTTGACATCTTTTGATCAAAAGTTACGCTTCAACAACTGTAACTGAAGTCGACTTCAGCGAGACTAGGTAGAGTTCTTACTAGTCAGGTGTTGATGATGGAGTGCTTATGATGCATGCAGGTATTAAATGCTAGGTACGATGCAAAATGCATATGCAATTTTTAGAGAAAAGGTATGACCCTATCTCTATTAATACAAGGTTTATGAATATAAAACATCTTCGGCTCGATCTTGAGTGATTGTTGATTGGAATGTGTGAATCACTTTCCTCTCATGGAGGGATGCGGGTCAATCTCTCGTGAGTATAGCTGTGTGTGCTAATGGTGTGATGATACTCTTGATGCTTGGAGCAGTATTTCCTAAGAATTTCTTTTCGAGGTTCTGGATTTTCCGATCCTCACGAATTCCTCACCTGCAATGGGGTTAGCTGTTTATGATTTGGTGCTTCGATCAAAGAGTCACTCGCACTCGAAAAACCTTGTAAGGTAAGGTTGCGCTCATTCGCTCATGGTCCCTTTGGTATGATGGGACATGTTGATAACAAGTACGAAACTTTTGATTCATGTTTCAAATCCGATACTTTCAGTTAACGCTCATCGACTTATGAGTCAGAGGTCTTTATTGGGTTATAATGGGGCTGAGGGGTATGATGTATGTCACATGGGACTGGAGGATTTATTTGGAAGCTGTGGAGATTTGGCGCAATAGAGGGTATGTTTCTCCTTTTCCATGGGTGGAATGATTAGACGGGTTTTGATAACCTTTTTATTGATTTCTACGGGACATCATTGGTCCTTTGGATTCGGTTGTCTCCTTCTTGTCTCTTCTGATGTTCGATTTGAACTTTCTTCTCATTTTGCTTTTGAAATTTGCATTTGGCTCATCAACTTTCTCAAGCGTTCTCTGCTTTGTATTTTGGCTTTCAGCTTTGGAGTTGCATTGACCTGTTGATATTTTTGAACATTTTTGGTGTTCTTTTTTGGTGTTTGGCTTTGGAGTTGCATTGACTCACTGATTTCTTCAAGCATTTCATTTGTTGTTTTTGTGAAGATGGTGGGGGAGAGACCATGGCTCTGGCTCCTTCGAGATCCTCTATTGCAAGGGTGAGTAAATATGTGTATGTGAGTTGGCATATTATCGAGTTCACAGAAAAAGGTTTATCGTGAAAGGCTCAGCGGGGCTCACTAAGGGATTATGTACAGGGCAGTCAAAGCTTTTGGGTTTTGTGGAGATTTTGATTCCTAAGTGCCTCGTCATTCTCATTAGTCAATGATTGTTTTCTTACTATTCTCAGATCTTTGCATGAATCACAGTTCGTATCCTGTATATCGACATTCATCTCACTATGTATTGTGCCTCTCCATGTGATGAAGGAATGCACATGTCACTCATGGTTTTACCTCTATGGACTCGCTCTATCTTCCCTCATCGCTCAGTGGATGGTCCAATACCCTCATTAGAAATTCAAGAGAAAATACTGCTCTTCGCACACTACTCACTTGGTTTGTGGTGCCAATTTTGATTGGACCCTTGCGTTCATTGATGGGTCGAGAGTTCATTGGTTCACGCAATCTGTTCAGTCAATCTATCATGATTTTCCCAAAGATGTCGTTTCGATATGGGAGTATGCAAATGCGATTATCTACCACGCGATGTATTGTGGTAATATGGAATTACTATGTATAGGATGCATGGAATGCTGAAAATGATGAGTTGAGATGGTTGACTGAATGTTTTTTTTTTGTGTTTGTTTTGTTTTTGGATGCAATGCATGAGTGGTAAGGCTACACCTAGTCTCGCTTGAGTCAAATTCAGCTCATGGTTCATGAAGCTCGTCCCACTACTGTTGGCCTTGCAGATGGTCTAGCTGTTGGGGTCATTGTCGGAGTGGTAATTCTCAAATGAGGTCGGGTTGGTGATTGGCCACTGGATTTTGAATTTTTAGGGAGTGACAACTCCCGTATGGTGGCCCCACGGTATGATATGCTCTTTCCCTTTTAGTCACTGACGCGCATGGTGATTCAGATTGGGAGAGTTTTGAACTTGGTTTTCTTTTCTATCCCTTTGAGATCGGGCTCTGGCGGTCGAGATATTGGGATGAAAGTGTGGTGTGGTGTGGTGACAATGAAACACATGGTTATGCAATTTTTGAGGTGGACACGACTCGTGAGTGATTGATGGAATTGAAATGGCTGGAAGTGCAGGTGACTCTTTTTTTTTTTGTCATGGATGCGATGCATGTGTTTTACCTTGTGTTCGGTTGCATTTGTTGGTGTTGTTTATTTAGGGGATGCCTCCTGTAGATACCGTGAATTCTCGCCCCATAAAGCAAAGTTGATGAATGATATATAACTGTGAGGAGTCGTTCCTTATTCATTCTTCTCTTTATTCGTGCATGCCAAAAGAAACCAGGTTTTAGAAAAACAATTTTGAAAACGCGTGTTTTCAAAGTGGTGGATTTTCTCAATGTGAATTTTGACGCTCAATCATTCTCAAATAAAATAGGGAGTGGGGAACCCTGTACACATTGATCTAAACAAATTCAAAGGGAATGTATAAACCTATACATGTAATCTATTCAGAAATGGACAAGAGAGGAAAGAATCATAGGGGAAAACCTATACATCAATCCTAAAAGTCATTAAAGGAGGGATTCGAGTTAAAAACTTCTTCTGGACTCGTCTGCTTTGTCTTCAAGCTTTTGACTGATCGCTCGTTCGTGTTCGGGCTCCTGATTGGCTGCTCGCTCGACTTCGGGCTCTTGACCGACTGCTCGCTCGTCTTTCAGGCTCTTGCAGTGAAGTGGTACTATGATCAAACAAAACGGGCTGGTGTTCCTCTGACTTTCAACAGTTTGAACTTGAATCGGTGTTGCTAATCTTCATGTCGCTTGACTCAGGTTGGTACATCTTTGATTTGGTATTTGAACGGTTGGTGTTGACCTTCCTGTTGCTCGGCTAACTCCACGGGCTGGTGCGCCGTCGGCTTTCGGCTTAAATCGCGCATTCAAACTTCGTGCTGCTCCACTTGCTCCAACGAGGGGAATGAGGGATATTCTTGAGAAAGGAAAGGTGAATGATCGAGCGCAAAATCTTATGTGAAAATCCACCACTTTTGTGAAAACACAGAATGACTAGTATGCTCCACGGTAATGACCGCTGCTCTTGAAGGTGGGCAGAACTTCAAAAAATAGCGGGTCACAACATGGGGACTAAATCATTTATTTTGAAATACATTTGTGAAAATCCACTTTGAAAACTGTTTTCGAAAACCATTTTGAAAATCATGTTGGTGAAGAATGTTGTTTGAAATTCATTTGTAGAAAGTGGGTTTTTCGAAATCAATTTTTTGAAAATCGTTTTGGAAATAACAAGGTTTTAAAGGATGAAGTGACGGGTTTTAAAACCCCAAATGTTTGGGAGCAAAACTAAGGTGAGACTTTAAATTGAACGAGCTTGTAAAACCTCTTTAAAAGATATGTGAAAGAGAATTCCGAACGTTCTAAAACAGACTGGTTTGAAAAAGTGGTTTGCACACATGTATAGCATAAAGTAAATCGTGGCTATATTTGATGTGGAGCTGTAAGTGTTAATGTTGGGATAATCACTTTCCAGGTCAATTATGATTCCGTTTCACCCGGGGAACCATCGTCCCTTCACTGTTCATCTGTCGGGTTTTTTCTCTGGTATGCCTTTGCGGGGCACGTTATCAAGAAAGTCCGGAGTGCTTAAGTTCGAAAGGTCAGGACACCCAAGATGATAAGGAAACATACGCCACGGCCAGTGATGATCCGAAACACCCCACTTTTCGGAAAACTCAGGGAAATATTGTATGGGAACGGTTCTCTCGTCACCTGCACGGTCAAGTGTGTCTAAAGTCCAAATTATTCACTGACTACGTTGTGCCATGTATGGGTATCCGGTAAATACGGGATCCTCTATGGACGTATAGCGTGACATTGGGCTTTAGACACTCGTGGTGCAGGTGAATAATGGAGAACTGAGCCCATACAATCTTCAGGGTAAGACAGAAGGACGGTCAGACAGGCGGCATACAAAGGGGTGACTCCCATAAACCCGTCTTAGACACCGGATCAGGTAGCTGGACACTGAAAGCTCAGAGTTCACTATATGCTGGCTTTGACTCGGATAATGGAGGATATTTTGGATCATGAGCCCGAGGTGTTGATCGGAGATCGTACCGCCTCGTGGGTTTGTTCACTGAGAGAGTGACCCTAGCTCATGGGGAATCAACCATGGACCGGTCGGGATCCCGTGACATCGTGGGTAAATCGGGTGACACAGAGGAATGCATGTCCTAAGCTACCCACCCATGCACCCCACAATCGCAATATAAATATGAAAGCAGTAAATGAACAAAATGAAGTTAGCACCAACCTATGCACTAAGTGTTTTATCTTGAGATTAGTGATTCCAAATTGGTTATTTATTAACCTAAAGGGAAGTTAGCTTCATTCACATCTAAGTGTCTCTTTCTAATCGTGAGCTAATTATTAACCCAATTGTTGTAATGTTTGTTGAGGATCTAACAAATCCTAGCTGTCCTCATCAGCTACACACTCTAAGTGTGGAGTAGAATAATCCTAGAGGCTTGGAAAGAATCTCTTGAAGGTTTTGAAAGAAGTTGGGGAAATCCTGACAATTTTGGATGGAGTTCAGTCTTCCTTGAGTTTGAGAAAAACTTACTCAAGTTTTCCCCAGCAGAGTCGCCATTCTGTGGAGGGTGATTTTTCGGTATGAGGGGGGGTCTATATAAATATGATCTGACTGAAAACCCGTTATTCTGGCATCCCTCAAATACCTACTACATCGTCCGTCTTTCCCAGAAAGCTTAATGGGGAGTGCTAGTGAGCACTACACCCGCTCTCAATGGGCTCCACGCGGACTTATGCCTCTATAAGGCGGAATTGACTAGAGTCGCCACCTAGTTTGACCTAAGATACTAGGAAGGAAGGGAATGAGGGTTCTAAGAACCATTGGTTGACTCTGAAATTGTTGCCTACGGATAGGACTTTCTGGTCATTTGCAGAGATCCTATGATGGGTTCGCACTGGGTTACACCCCTTAGAAGTGGCAACGACCACGACTTTGGATTGGTGCCCGAGGAAACCTCGGTCTCCAATTGTCGGGATTGTCTTCTTTCAAAACCTTTTTAGAGAGATTCATTTAAAAGCCAAGGATATGATTAGGATAGGAGGAGAGAAAATGGGTGGGTGAGGCGAGCCTTTCTGCCAAACTAGCGCCAAATGAAAGGATTGATGAATTCAGACGAGTATAGAATGAAGATCTGGGAAAGTTTGGGTTTAGTGAATAGACAAGCCTTGAAGTCTGATGGTTTGAAGTTTGTGGGACCCGGAGAAGGTTTAAATGTTTTGAGAGGTATGAGAGCCACCTCTGAGGGGAAAAAGGTTTTTGTTTGGAATGGGGTCGCACCCTAGATGGGCTGCCTACGTACTCAACTCCCTGTTGAGATCAGACCTTACGTAGTTCAGGGAGGTTTTGGGTTTTGGAAGTTTTGAAGGGTTTGTGGAGCTTGAAGATACTTGAGGTGTTCGAGATTTAGAAAGGTTCGAAGTTTCGAAAAGTTTCGGGTTTGGATGCTAGTCTGTGTGACGCTCGGGTCTGTGAGACGTTTGGTGAAAAGAGATATCGAAGTCTATGAGGCGCTCGGGCCTGTGAGACGTTTGAATCTTAAAATGGTGGAGAGATTGAAGTGTTCGAGTCTGTGAGGCGCTTGGGCCTATGAGACTTTGGAAGCTTGAGAGAAGCTAGAATTTGCAAGATGATTTGAGTTTAAGGTGAATTGGAGTTTGAATGATGACTTGAGTATGTGAGGCAATTGGAATTTGGGAGAGATCCTGGGTTTTTTGGGTTCGAGGTTCGAAAAGAGTTGAGGTTTTGGGATATTTCGGGATTTGAAATGAGATGATGATGGGTTGAGTTGTTTGGAGGAATGATTGTCAAAATCGTCTCTCTTAAAGTTTAAAACTGAAAAGTCATTTTTGTTGTAAAAGGGCGGATAATCCCGAGGGATTACCCTATGTACCCCCCTCGAACACGACACTTAATTAATGGTAAGTGCCGAGGCTCGAAAGATGGGGCAATGAATTTATGTCGAAAAATAGGATTTAGAGAGAAACACCATGAATGAGATGTTCTCGGTCAGACCCTAATAACGTCTCTTACTCCCGGGTTTTAAAACGTTAAAAACCGAAAATCTTGAAATCGAGCGGAAGGGAGTTAGACTATTCTAAAATCCCGGCTGCAACTAGGAAGGCAGTTACATCCCTAGCACCCCGCCTTGTAAAAATCTACGCTGCAATTAGGGGAGGTTTGTCACCCTAATGCCCCGCCTAAAGAGATCCAGACTGGGACAAGGGATGTTACGACCCCAGTGCCCCGCCTCGGATTTTTTTTTGGAGGAGAAACAAGTAATGTCTAACTAGGAAGAAAACGTTCTTTGAAGGTGTTAGACATCCTATGTTCCCCGAAAACAATTTATTTTGGGTTTGAAAACTAAGTTAGGAAACTTGTGAAGTTGTTCGGAATTCTCTATGAAGAAACACTGATTTTGAGAAATGATTTTAGGAGAAAACTTTCTGTATATGTGAGAAGAACTTTCTGCGTTTGAGAAGAGTTTTCTGTGATGTGAGAAGAGTTTTTCCTTCAAAAATCCACAAAATGGTTTCTTTTGAAAACTTGATGAAGTTTGAATAAAATGATTGTTGAAATCTGAGGAGAGAGATTTTTGAGTTTGAAATTTGAACAGGATTTACAAGTTGAGTTTGAATTGGATGAATTGAATTTGAGTTGAACGGAATTGGACTGAATTGAAATGAGTTGGGTTTGAATTGGGTTGGTTTGAATTCGGGTTGGGGTTGAAAAACGAATCGGGTCAAAGTTAGACCAGGTCAAAGTTGGATTAGGTCAAAGTTGAGATTGGTCAAAGTCAAAGTTCAGATTGGTCAAAGTTGGACCAAGTCAAAGTTAGGTCAAGGTCAAAGTGGGGTCAGGTTGGTCAAATTTGGATCAAGTCCAAGTTTAGATTGGTCAAAGTTGGACCGAATGGGCTTGATGGGCCAAATGGGCTTAGTGGGCCGAATGGGCTTGATGGCCTTGAAATGGGATTTATGAACTGTGGGCTGAAGTGGGTTTTGAATTGGGCCTCAGAGTGACCTTTTGATTTGGGCTGAAGTGGGATTTGAATTCAAGTGTTGGGCTTGACTAGATTTCTAATTTAGGTCCGATTGGGCCTTATTGATTTTTGCTTCGAATTGGGCCTTGAAATGGGCTTTGAATTGAAATGGGCTTGGGCCTCAAAATGGGTTTGTGATGAATTGATTTTTGGGCCCGATTTGGTTTTGGGGCCTAATTCAAATTTTGAGGCTTATTTGGAATTTGGGCCTGATTAGACCTAGTGGGTTGAATTGGACATTGGAAATTGGGCCTTGGAGTGCCCTTTTTATTTGAACCAATTAAGGTTTGGGCCGGATTGTGTTTTGGGCCGGATTGTTGTTTTGGGCCGGATTGAAGATCGGGCCAGAATGAAATTGAATTTGTATTTGGATTTGAATTTATTTTCTTTTTTGGGTAAAGTTTTTTAATGAAATTAGAGGGTGATTTGGGATAGGCTTCAAGAGTTTGGAGGGTAGTATTCCCCACCGAGCAAATAGAAATGAGCTAGTTGTGGGGTACCCTCAAAGGCTTAAAAGACATTCAAAGTTTTGGATGGTATTGCTCCCCACCAAGCAAATAGAAATGAGCTAGTTGTGGGGTACCTTCCAAGACTTTGATTAAAAGGAAAAATGGGTGACCTAAGGGGCCATCTAGGGTTTACATAATAAACAAAGCAGGGCTGCAAATTGAAACAGACCGGGCGTAAGTCCACCAGCTTGACCGGTCTAAAAGGCCCGAAGTCCACACACATTGCCAATCTACAAAGTCCATGTTGAACCCTCGGTAGATGAACCCATAGATATACGCCTCAGTTATCTCCAATTGACATGAAATACCTCGGCAAGTCACACAGAAAGATAGTGAGCAAATTGAGTAGGATAACCATCGGTAATAGCAAATACTCGAACCAGAGTCAAATTCCAAACCGACGTCTGATTAACAAACCAAAGTCCCAACATGTATGTCAATCAAACAAGTGTAAGGTAAAGGACTTTCCAACTAAACAAAATGAAGTTCCCAAAAAAACACAGGGGCAGTGGACAGATAGAGATACGCGAGCTCATTCCATTCTCGCGACCCCATAACTGCTCTGAGCAAAGTAACAACGACTCTATCCAAATTCTGAGTGGGTATCTCAGCCAGAACACGAATACAGTGGTCAGAGACGTTTCCGAAGGAAACTCATGAAACACAAGTAAAACAACAGCCACTCTCGGCCTAATAGCACATCTCCAAATACTAGAGCGTTAAACTCGACAATGAAATTTACAGAAACAGACTAGGCCATTATCACATAAAAAAAAAACTCGATTAATCAAACCCAAAACACACAGAGATGAACTAGTCTCTGTTCGAATCAGCTCAGGATATCAAAGCGGACCAAAACAGTTGGCAAATAGGGATGTGATAGAGATATTCAACTGCGGAGGCAGAGAAACGAAAATCATAGTGAACGGAAGAAGTCTACAACCGTATCCGATTGGCGCATCCAGAAAGATTTCCGTGAATCCAACATGCGACTTCGCGAGCCAGCCTCGATTCGAGCCTGCTCCACCATTCTTCTTGTCTTCGTTCGTACGTGTTAGGGAGTGTGGAGTGTGGAGTGATTGAGCCCGTTTTTTAGGGGTTCGTTTGCACTTGGGGATTTTTCTGGGAGTGGGAGGTGAGTGGTGGGAAGTCGGCGAGGAAAATGGATCCTCTGGTCTTTGTGATTCTCCAGCGAAGAGTAAATGGGAGAGTAAGGGATTGATTGAGGAGGAACAAAAGTGCAACGTATTCGCTGTGTTCGTTTCGACAAAGGAAATCAAAGGAAGAAGGAGGAGCAGGAATGTTCGTGGAGAAGGAGAACGACGGAGGCGTAGAGCATATGTTGTTCGCCAGTTTGGGGTGGCGAAATTTTGGTGGATACAGGAAAACGGTGAAGGTGTAGAGCAGAATGTGCTCCATTTCGCCAGTCGGTTGCGAATTTGAAAAGAGAAGAGATGAAGAAGCGCAGAGGAGGTTGATGCAGCGAAAGTGAATGAATGTTGCTGTTTTTGGTTGTCGGGTAGGGTATCGGACGAACAGGAAATGGCTCAAGCTGAAGATGATGGGATTGAGATTTTTTTTTGTTTGAAGATGAAGAATGGAGAAGCAGCTAGGGTTTATTCTAAAAACTGAGTGGAGGAAGAGTTGGAAATCGACGATGCTGGTGGATGAATTGGAATGAACAGAGGGAGGAGAAGATTTTGATGCCTGGCAAGGGTCGATCGTGAAGAAGACCTTGTTCTTTTTTGTTTTTATAGAAGAAAATCGAGAGATGAAGATAAGAATCAGAGAGGGAAAAAAATAAGAGACTGAGGCGGCCGGTCAAAGTGGTCTCCTCAGGTTATTGTTGTTGCCTTTTTATGGAGCAAGGGTGAACTCTAGGGTTTAGGAGATGGGTTGGGTTTTAAATCGGGCTTCGGTTTTGGGCTGTAAGCTTGGATAGGAGGAGCTTGGGTTTGGGCTGTTGAGTTTGATTGAAGATTGAATTAAGACCAAGTTTGATCCACCCAAAATGAGAAAGGAAAAGAATAACTACAACGGAAAAACTTAGGGAAAGATAACAAAAGTTATAACTCGACATGAGTAAAATCATCAAAACATTAATAATAATAAAAAAATGTATCACAGAATAAAACTAAAAGGGTTTAGTCAATAAAGATGAAATGTTTTCTTTACAAAATAACAACATGAAGAATGATGAAGTAATATAAGTAAAAATAAAAGTAAACGAAATGCCCACGACTAGGGAAATAAAAATGAAAATATTCAAATAGATAAATGAATAAAAGGGTAAGTCTAAAATAAATTATTGTTTAAAAATTCATTTTTGGAAAATTGGGTTTTTCTAAAATGCTTGAAAATTGATTTAAAATTTGGTCGTAAAACGATGGTTTCATCTTGGCACGCATGTTGATATGTTTTGAAAAAAAGAAAGGCGATGACCCTCTTATTGCATTTATGATTTCGGAATTTGCTTTATGGGGTGAAAATTTTTGGTGTCTACAGCCATTACACTGTGTTTCGCCATTTATTTGGCTGGTTGCTGAATACGCTATTCTTCGAGTCTTTATGCTCCTTGAGCATTGTTCATTTCACATCTAGCATCCCACACATAATGGTGGTTGCTATTCGACTTATCACTCTTTCAGTCTCCACAACTGGTACAACTCTTTTCATAGTAACAACATGGTCAACCTTTAACACATTCCCTGAACTTAATTCACATAACTACCGCTATTGCGGTCTCACAATGTCAGAGGTATCCCCACTCTTGAAGTAGTGGTTCGTTATCCGCTTACTTACTTATATAACATGAATCTCTGTGATCAATAACATTTTCTTAACACATTCCACTTGTGGCTTATAAGCCTTATTGTCTCGAGCTCTACTCATTGTAGGCTGTTCACACACATTTACTTCTCCGTACATATTACACGGTTTATAGGTTGTATTGGGCTCCATGACAAGGTCGTCGTTCCTTTCATGGGATGCTCCTTCAAGGATGTCAGACTTCTTCCTGACAACTTATGCTTAATCCAGGTGTTAGTTTCAACCCTTGCGTTTCTGCCACGTTATCTCATTCAACCATTGTTGATCCAAACACCCTTTTAAGGATAGTTCCTGGGTGTTACTAAGTTATGTCATTTCATCTGGCTTGCACTCATTTGTATGTTTAATTTACTACTTCGCTCTGCGTTCTTTGTTGGGCTAAATATCCTCTTTAGTGGAATTGATATCTCGGGAGTCTCATCCCGATCATTGCACATTAACATATCCATTTTAGGCATTTGCCTCACCATATGTAGGCTGGGTACTTACTCCAGCTATTATGTTCATCCTCCAAGATTCTTAAGACATGTGCGATTTCTTTACTTACTAACCAGTGCACTTCGCACTTGTTCACCTTTAAACATTTCCTTAAAATGAACTTACTGATTCCTTTAGTTTCCTTAACTTGACTGGGTTCCTTTACTTCAACCATTCGATGGTACTCCATTGCTCTTGGTTGACTTTTACTTCGGACCGTAGTATGGAGCCGACTACTTCCCGTGTTTCAGGCTCCACTCATATACATACATGGGGTATCCTACTGATACATTGCTACTTACCTGACTAACCCATAAGTAGGTCTGTCAGGCCCACAAGCTCCTATCGGAGTGCGGTCGTCCCACATTACAGTTGGTATACTCGTAGTGTCCGTCACACGCCTAGGTGAAGTATTTTGTTGTCAACTCCTCTTATATTATCTATGATAGTATGCATTGCATGCTTCCCGAACTGAATCAAGGGAAAGTTATTCACTGTATTATTATGAACTCACTCCATTTCTCGGGTTGTTACCCTTGGGTTTACCGGTTCCCATTCGGTTATTTAAATGTAACTGAGCAAAACTTACCCACCATGTGGCACTGAGGCCAGTGTAGGTCCTTTAGTTTGGTTTAAAAGAAAAGGAAGAATTGAACTAAAATGGGTTTGAAGGAAAATTTGGTTTTGAAAACGGTTTTGAAAATGAATTTAAGTTGAAAGAAAAATTTCTCCTGGTTTCACAACGTTTCAAGCCTTATCCAAGTCTAGCTTCTTGCTGACTGGTGTATTTCCAATTACAGAGGTCAGGCTGCTAAGCCCTCCCACAGTTATGATGATCTCACTTAACTTCATGGTACTTTACTAAGTACCGGTAGTTGTTTAAATTTTCCGTACAGTCTTATTATAGCAGCACTTGCCATGGAAAGTGCGCTGTGCAATCTGTTTGTCGGTTCAATTTACATTGGTTGCGGTACTGCTTTCACCCGCTTTAACTTCAGTGGCCTTGTTGGCCCTTGCTTGATCTTACAGCCTTAGCAACAATCTTCTGAGTACTTCTCACTGTCTTCACATGATAATCATTAACTAGGGTGTTTCCCATCCTGGGAGACCCCTTTTTACTTAGTATCGTATCCTCCCCGTACTACGTTGTAGTTCCTTAATCGGTTGGTATACCGTTGGTGTATTAGTTAACATCTGTAGTCCCGTAGACACTCGTCTCGGGTTTCATTATCTTGCTCCTTGCCTGTTGCACGCTTGGTGCGTTGCAAGCTGGTTGTCCTCGACTGCTCCGCATGTCGACCCAGGGTGCTGGAAATTCCATTCTCTTGTGCATAAGATTCTTCACTTTTCGCTAACATGAGCGGTTAATATTGTTAAAATGGAGACCGTCTTCGGGATCACACCTTTCGGGATCTACCGTATGACAAGTCCTCCGTACTTACAGGGGTAAATATCAACTGCTAGATCGGGTTTTCCCGAGTAAGAGATGACTCTCATCTCTCTGGCGTTCTTTCCCGAGTTATAAAATAGGGTTTGTGGAGGGCGGGATGGATACTGTAGGTATCCAGTACACACTGGTATTTCCCTAACTAGCGTACTCCTCACGCTATCACTCAACCTTTAACCCAAGGCACTGAACTCTTAACTCGGTACTTCCTAAGCCCGGTATTTCAGTCATCAGAGCGAAGTATCGCTCTGATACCACTTTTTGTAACACCCCAACTACAAACAACACATTTAACAACACTTGCAGCGGAAATCATAACTCACAACATAACTTAACTCCTTGGTGTTACACGCCGTTAGCCACCCACGTGACTAACAAGGCTAACATACATACATCGTGCCGGTCTGATGGACTAAACTCTCGAGCAACTACACATTAATCCCGTTCCATGTTCAACATTCCTTATACACTTACATTACAACTGTACCGAGTAATTACCAACTAACGCCGATACAATTTCGGTCTTATTACACCTACAACACGTCCACGATTTTCATGACTACCCACATACAATCAACTACCCCATCCTACTCTCGAACAGCTTCCAGTTCCTTGTACCTGAAATGTATGGGAGCCCCCAAAGGGTGTCAGCACCTTTGCTGCTATGGTAATCCCGCAGCCCGCATGCTACCGGGCCACGCACAACTATTTGTCGTCTTAGCATGCGGTTGATTTATTTCAAACATGCACAAACTCACACACATATCATGCTTATAAGCAAACATTCATTAATAGAATACAGACACAAGGTTAGCACACTCAACATAACAACACACTTCACTTTATAACATACACAACTTAATTTCACTCTTCTTAGGGTACATGAACTTCACTTAGGGAGTGTCGGGGTGATATAAGCCCGAGACAACATACATACATTTTCTTTGCTTGAGTGGCGGCCTCATATAGGACCGTACACAACACAATTTCCCCCTAGCTCCAATAGTGATGAGGTAGGTAAGCCTTGGTTAAGCTTGTGGGTGGTTGTAATTCAAGGAGGAAGAACAACCGTAACATAACAAAGAGGGAGTCGAAGCGAACTTAAGCTTCGACACCCTACCAACATTATCATAATTTCCCTCCTAGCCCGATGTGGAGGTCGGGTAGGTAAGCTTTGGCTAAGCTAGTGGGAGGTCGAAATCCAATGAAGGAAAAACAACCCTAACATAACAGGATGGGAGTTAATTTCTATATATATATTAACTCCCAAACAATACGCGCGACCGGACACCGGATTCCTCTCCATACATAACATATACTTATTAGTTAGAGGTTCCCTTATGGAACTTATCATACATACATCACATAGTGTTACTAACTCGGTTAGACACATATGGGGAGTAATATCCCTTTTAACAAACATGAAAACTGTATCCAATAACAATAACATATCCAACAAGTCACATACATCACTCATAATAACAACATACACTAACGCACGGATAGCCGTAGTTAGAACGTTCCCATGGGTTGGGACGTTTATTCCGAATACCGATCTCTTATGTGAACCTAAGTAGGTTAACTTATTTAACACATAACTAAGGTTAAGCGGTATCGGAATTAATTACGCCACAATAATGAATTACTGTAAACTCATTTCATGCTTTATCTTGCAAGGTGGCAAACACACAGAAAAACACATTGGCATACAAGCCGGTGTAATCCGGTAGGACACAGGTTGCAAGAAACCATACCTTGGCCCTTGCTGCGTACGAGTCCCACCAAACGTAGTTCCTATACATGATTTATAATATCGGTTAATTAATTTATTTAACTCCCACTTAGTTAATTACTCCACATATTTATGTCGTACACTTTCACACTTAACTTACACTTGTTCACCCTCCTAATGTTCATTATAAGTCACCAAACATGTCCTAAATAATCATATAACATCAACACCTACTCATCCCCATCATTAGACACCATTTAACAACATAAAAACAAGGTTTTAGGGTGGTCCGGGACTTGGTCCTCACCTTAAGTCCCGGACCAATTCACAACTCAACTCTCGGCTATTTTATAAGGGGTGCTCCAGGACTTCACACTTAACCTAAGTCCCGGACCAGAATGTGTGAATAACTCTCGGCCGTTTTGTATGGGTGGTCCGGGACTTCATGCTCACCCTAGGTCCCGGACCAAGGCGCTGGGTAACTCTCGACCAGTTTTTATGGTATGGTCCGGAACTTGGTATGGAACCTAAGTTCCGGACCCCTGTTACAGACCACCAGAAATGGCATTTTCAATTCTTATTTCACTTGTTAACTTCACCCATTGTTGCCCCAAGGTTCCTACATGTAATTAGATATATTTTAACACTCATATAACATCTCAAACTTGCCTAAACCATCATCTAGACTTGTTACTCAATTCTTGATTAAATTCACCCAAGTTTCCCACTCTCCTCTTATAAGTACTAAACTTAGTTCTCTTAGGTGTTTGCTACAGATTTTCCTCATCACTCTCTCCCACTTATTAGTCCAAGAATAATGCCACATTCCCTCCTTAGAGTTCACTCATCTCCCCATCTCCATCTACCTAGTTACCAACCGATTTTTATACCAAGTTTTTCCTCTCAAAACACTTGTAGTTCTCTAGATTGCTCCCACCTAGAAATGCATCTAAACCATTAAATTCCTACACAACTTTTGACATGACCTCCCCATAATTTTATCATATTCCCACACATTATTTATCCCTCAGAACACTCCAATCCACAACTCATCCAAAAACACTAAACCACACTTAAATCTCATCATTTCACACAATAGCACCCAATATGCATAACTCTTAAAAGCTTGGCTCTTAGGCCCTTAAACAACATTAAATTAAACACTGAATTTCCTCATATTATTCGCAACACCTGCATTTTCACTGAACATTTATTTTGCTCAAACATAAACACATTTATAGATCCCACACTAGTTTAAGGTAAGTTAATTACCTTGGGTTTTTTTTTTCTTTTCAAAACCTCTTTCCCTTAACTTCTTGCTCCTCAATCGATATTCAACGGAATTAATTGCTACACTAATGACCATGCCAAGATGAACACAGTGAGTATTGAGGGTTCATGAACATTATCCCATAAACCCTAGAACTTAGTAAATATTTGAAACACCATAGGAGGGAATTACCTTCTACTTCAAAGTGAAGTTTTTTGGTAATAGATTTTGGGCTAGCTCCAACACTTCTTGAAGATTTAACAAGCTTGAATGAAGAGAAAAACAAGGGTGTTTAGCACACCAAAAATCGGCCACTATATAAATAGGAGAATGAATGGATTTTTGAGTTCTTTCTTACCTTAGGCCATCAAGGAGTTGATTGGCTTCAAGATTATGAGGTTTTCTCTTCAAGATGTGGTACACCCATGGAAATGAAGTATGGAGTTTTGAGATTTTAAAAGGTGGAAAATAATCCCCAAGATGAGAGGGGTATTTTGGTGTAAAAATATTTTGATTTGGAGTTGGTTTGAGGGTAGAACAAGAAGGAGCAAGATGAGGCTCTTTGTGGCTCAAGAAATCGCCATTGTAGGAGAGTAAGAGCAGAGAAAGAGAGCTTGGGGGGAAAAAATCGGAAGAGGAAGAGAATGAGAAGAGGGAGAGAGAGAAATGTGAGAGAGAGTAAGTAATGTTTTGTGTTTTTATTACTTTTGTCTTTAGTCCATATACACAGCAAGAGAGGGGGCTGGGCACATGGGGAATTCGTAACCCACACAAAAATAGAGGAAAGAGAGTGTGAGAGAGAGTAAATAAAGTAAGTAGTACTTTTTGCTTTTTGTTGTTTTTTGTATTTATGTGAGTAAAGTAGAATGAATTGAGTGAGTGAGAGGGCTCTCACGTGGGATACAAGAGAGGGGGACCAATTTTATTTTTTTATTTTACAATGTGAGGGAGAGGCATTTGGTCATTAGCAGATAACACCCGTTAGTTCCCGAACTGTCAGTTTTAACAGTCCGGGTCCGGTTTCCGGAATATATATTTTTTTGTTTCTAAGAATTCTTAGACTTTAATTAGTATATCGTTATAGTTATAAAATCAACTATAATTTATACAAGTCCATTTTAACTGTTTTAAGTCACGTTTTTCGGTTTCCTCGAAAAACGTGTTTTAAGCCTCGCTTGTGCTTTTACCCCACTATTTGGGTCCGTTTACTTCGGGAATTTTTCCCACATGTTCTTAGTGTGCAATTAATGTATGAAAATACATTTATCACTCTAACGAAGGTTATGTACCTCCTAAAATAATTAAATACGCGGTTTCACGTTTTGTGACTTTTACGCATTTTCTTATTCTTTTTGGTTTTTATTTCTTCACCAATAATCTTAAGGACTTAATTAGCCTTAGAAAATTATAATTACATAGTTAATTAACATATTAAGGTTTGGGGTATTTCAGTTTCTAAGGTATATTTTAGCCTTCTTATATCTTAGTTTAACATCTAAACACCATATCTAGGTTTGGGGTATTTCATGAATGATGGTGTTGTGTTACTATGTTGAAATCATCTGAGTGTTGGTTATTTATATAGACGTTGATGGTTTTTTATAGTCTGAATGTGTGGTACAATTATATGCATGAGGCTAGTACTTATTTATCCTCATAGCTGGTAAATATATTTACCTGTTGCTAGTAGTTCTTCCTATATATGTTTAATGCTTGTTTAACTATATTCTTGTACGTTTGAGCCTGTGGTATTTATTGTCATATGTAAACGCAGAAGAGGATATAATGGCTGAATTGAACAAAATGTTGAAAAAGGATGTCTTGCTAAAGTAGTTGATGATATTGATGATATACTTGCAATAGTTGGTATGTATTTTATTATTGTTTTAAAGTGATGTTAGCTTAAATGGTGCATATGTATTTCTTAATTAGAAGTTGGACGCTTCTTCTTTGTTTCTGAATGGGGGTGTTGTGTTACTATGTAAAATTTATTTGCGTATTGGTTATTTATGTAGATGTTGATGGTTTTATAGTATAAATGTATCATACAACTATATGCATAAGGCCAGTACTTATTTATCCTCATAACTGGTCAATATATTTACCTGTTGCTGGTACTTATTCATGTATATGTTTGATACCTATTTAAGTATGTTCTGGTACAACTAAGCCTGTGGTATATATTGTCAAATAAAAAGAATTAAAGGGTGTAATGGATGTACCTGAAAAAGAGGTTGAAAAGGGACAAGTTGCTGGAGTAGTTGATGACGTTAATGGTGAACTTGCAATAATTGGTATGTATTTTAATGTTGTTTTGAAGTAATGTTAGCTTTAAAGAATCATATGTGCTTTTTTATTGAATGTTAGATGTTGCAATTACAATATTTTGTCAGTTTTCTTACTGTGGATAAACTTGGAAATAATGTAGTGGGTGAGGTTGGAGCGTCATCAAAATCTAGTATGTCGGATCAGCATGTTTTCATTCAATCATCTTTAAACTTTTGGTTGTTTATTATAGTCAATGGTTATTATACAATTTTTGATACCGCTGATGTTTACGTTAATTTGATTAAGATGTAGATGAAACACCAAAATTTGATCTTGGTATTCCTACAACCCAAGTGATCAATCCAATTGGGGTTAATGATACTAATGCCAATGCTGTTGGTAGAACATCCCCCCGTGCAAACCGTAAGGTTATGCCCGGTTTAGCATTGAGATCACCTTATACTGAGATTTGTCGTTAAGCTATAGTGAACGAAGAGGATGAAGAGATGTCCGCCTTCATTTGGTCTTATAAAAAGAATAAAAAGTACGTATAATTATATGCACAATGTGTTTATGCTTTGTGAGACTATTGTAATTTGATTGAGTTATGTTTCAGTTTGGTAATTATTAATATTAGTTTTAATATGCAATGTAGTGTTATTGTAGCCGACGATGGTGATTGCAAGCTGGAAATTAAGTTCTTGCTAGATCTGTGCAGGAAGAGATGGTTTAGCAGTAGATATATATAAGCTTTTATTAACTTTTTAAGGTCTTAGGGCATTTGGATGCCGTCCCACGACCCGGAGACGATGTTGTACGTAGGCCGACTAAAATGTGGTTTCATCCTAACATTCTTGTAAGTTTGTTGTATTTGTTTTTATCTCTTAATTGTTTGTCTACCAATTCGTTGTATGTTTGATAGATTAATTTTTAATTTATTTAATGTTGATATTTATGCTTAAACAGTGGCTAACTGCACCGAAATGATGCTCAACCAGCACCAATGTTATAGAATCGATCATCCGGCCACACCTACAGCTGCGACATCTATCGGTTACTTTAGATGATGTGAAGATGGTAAAACAACCTTGTTGTCTGCATTTGTTTCTTAAATCTGTTAAAAAATTTAATTTACTTCTTCTATTTCAGTTCTTTGTGCCTTGCATTTTCAACTCCTATTGGCGCTTGTTTGTAGTCAACATGGAATCAAGGAGGCTACAATATCTTGACAGTCTTAGCAACTGTTATGATGAAGTGAAGATCCAAGCCAACAGATGTGTGAGTGTTATATTACATATTTTTATTTATATTCGGAAGTAACTTTTTTAAGCTTATGACTGGTTATTATTCATGCAATTAGTTGGTATCTTTCTGGGCATGTTACTGGTTATTAATTGTATGATGAATAGTATCTCTTTGTACTTGTGTGTGGTAGTACTACTAGTGTGTGGTTGGAACTTGCAATGACTGGTATTGTATCTTTTTTTACATATGGCTGCTAATTCTGTAGGAATGTAGATAGTATTTTGTAATGCTGTCAGGTGGTATTAAATTATGCTTGATGTGGTTGGTATCTATTTTTATACGTGGCTGGTAATTTTGTAGGAATGTAGATAGAGTTTTGTAATGTTGTTAGGTGGTAGTAGCCCAATATAATGGGCTGTAGATTTATTTACTGTGTAGATTATTACAATGTGTAGATTAGTTATTAATGTAAAGGCCCAAGGCCATATAGTTACCATATAAATAGAGGCTGTAGGGAACCTTGTACATACACAATATCAATAACATACAAGAGGGTCTCTGGACCTTTCTATACAAAGTCTTTCCAAACTAACTATGGTATCGGAGCCAGCGACTATGGCAAATTTTTTTTCAAACTTCTTGACCTCTTCTAAAGCTTCTCGCGACTGTTCCTCTCCCGCGGTCACTCTATCCTTTTGAATTTCCCCGATGAATGATATGGAGTCATCGCTCAGTGGCTCTGGTGACAATGGACCAGGCGACAACGGCGGCCAAACTCCGGTGACTCAAACTCCAACTCCGGTGACTCAAACTCCAACTCCAGTGACTCAAACTCTTGTGACTGTTCGTCTCCCTGCACATCAAACCAGTAGTCAGTCCCTTCTTGCCGCTGCAACAAATTTGATAAAATTAAAACTAGAAAATTTCGTATTTGGAGAGGTATGCTAGTTACGTTTCTAAGGGCTAATGATTTGTTTAAATACATTGATGGAACGCTCCCTTGCCCTCTTCCTTCGACTGAAACATCTTCTGTCTCTGAAATTCAAAAATGGACACAACAGGATCAAATTGTTCTCAGTATTATTTTTGCTTCTCTATCTAAGGCTATTCTTAGCCAAGTTATCAGTCTTCATACCTCTGCTCAGGCTTGGAACTATTTGAATGATACCTTCTCTGCTCAAACCAATGCTCAAGTTGGGCAATTACATTATCAGATCTCATCTATTGAAAAGAAACCTACTGAGACTATCACTACATACTATAATAGAGCCAGATCTCTTGCTGAATCTCTTGCTATAACTGGTCATATTGTTACTGATAGAGAGTTTCAAAGCAACATCTTAAAGGGCCTCTCATCTGAGTACAATTCTCTTGTCTCTAGCATCCTTACAAGAATAGAACCTTGTACCCCAAGTCAACTATACAATTTTATGCTCTCATCTGAAATCTGGATTTCTAATCAGACAAAAACATCAAACACCTCTGTTTCTCTAAACTCCATAAATCAATCATCCTCTCTTCTCCCTACTCCTCGCCCTCCAAATAATAGCTATGGACGTGGCAGAAACTCAAACAACTCCAGAGGTAGAGGTCGTTACAATTCCTATCAAATTAACTCCAACTACAATCAAAACAACTCCAGTCAAAACACTTTTCGTCCTCAAGCTAGAAACAATTTCACTGGTCAACAAGATAACCGACCACAATGCCAAATCTGCAAAAAACGAGGCCATGAGGCTTCTGCATGTTATCATTGTTACAATCAAACCTACCATGAGTGCTAATGCTACTGGTCGCAACAATATCTCTGAATGGATGCCAGACACCACGGCTACACATCATTTCACAGGAGATTTCTCAAACCTAAACATTTCTGCTAATGACTATGTTGGAAATGATACTGTTTCTTTAGGGGATGGTTCCTCTCTGGCTATAAGCAACCAAGGCACAGGTCTGTTATCATCTACAGAAAGAAATTTTGTTCTCAATGATCTCCTACATGTTCTAAAACTGAATAAACAGTTGATTTCAGTTAGTAAATTCTGCACTGATAATGAAACTTATTTCGAGTTTTATTCAAACCATTTCCTGTTGAAGGATTTACACACTGGGACAACTATCCTCCGGGGACAAGTTAAAGATGGAGTCTACTTCTTTCCCAAGAATGCTTCTCAGTCTAAGAGGGCTCAATTGAACTACACTACAGCTGCTCCTACAACAATCTGGCACCAACATCTTGGGCATCCTAGTGATATGGTTACTAGGCGTGTAATAAATGATTTTAGGCTACCTACTGTTTCAACAGTTACTCATGAACTTTGTACTGCTTGCTGTCAAGGAAAAGTACATGCTCTACCACACTATCCATCAGATTCTGTTTCTAGTGATTGTTTTGAACTTCTGTTTGCTGATGTTTGGGGACTAGCAAATTGTGTTTCTCAAGACAGTTTTAGATATTTCTTAATCATTGTGGATGACTTTTCTCGGTACATTTGGTTATTTCCTATGAAAGCAAAATCAGAGGTGGCTAATATTCTTGATTTTTTTTTGCAAACTAGTCTCCACTCAGTTTGGTAAATCTGTTATGGCAGTACAAACTGATGGAGGTGGAGAATTTAGAGCCCTTACAAAATTTTTTCAACAGAAAGGTATCAACCATAGACTTACATGTCCTCCCAGTCATCAACAGAACGGTTCTGTTGAAAGCAAGATTAGATTTATTGTTGATAAAGGGTTATGCCTTTTGGCTCAAGCTTCTATGCCTTTACTTTTTTGGTCTTTTGCTTTTAGGACTGCCACTTATCTTATGAATAGAACTCCAACTCAGGCTCTGTCCTATCACACTCCCTTTTTCAAGCTTCACAAAAAACACCCCATTTACACTAACCTAAAAGTCTTTGGCTGCAGTTGTTGGCCTAACCTTCGTCCCTATAACTCTCACAAACTCTCTTTTCGCTCCAAGGAGTGTGTCTTCCTAGGTTACTCGTTACACTCTACAGGCTATCTATGTTTTGACAAAGAGACACATAGAATTTATACATCAAGAGATGTGAAGTTCCAAGAAACTGCCTTTCCTTTCTCTGTTACTAAACCTGATCACTCATCTGCCTCAGACTCCTCTCAAACAGTCTCAAACATCCTTGTTCCCTTTCTTGGATCAGATGACACTCTCCCTACTTTTACACCCACAGACACATACACTCCATCTTCACCATCCTTTATTTCTCCTACATCTGTTAACCCCACTACACCCTCAAAAAATATCTGTCCCCTCAACTTCAAATACTCCCTCTGTTTCTCTTACACCCTTAAATACTCCCTCTGCTTCCTTTACACCCTCAAGCCCTTCTTCTGGTCACTCACCCCAAGCCCAACCCAATCCACCTCAATCTAAACACCACATGATTACTAGAGCAAAAACAAATTCCCTCAAACCTAAAGTTCGAACAGATGGTACCATAAATTGGTTAAATCACACTTCTACTACACACTCCCCCCCTCTTTGCCTCTTATCCCAGAACAACCCACATTCTCTCAAGCCCTAAAATTTCCAGAGTGGCAGGCAGCTATGAAGACTGAATTTGATGCCCTACAACGAACAGGCACTTGGGATCTTGTGCCTTTCAAACCCCACATGAATGTTCTAGGATCAAAATGGGTTCTCAAGACCAAAAGATTTGCAGATGGCACTCTAGAACGAAGAAAAGCACGTTTAGTAGCACAAGGTTATAATCAAACTCAAGGGGTTGACTATACAGAAACCTACAGTCCTGTAGTTAAAATAGCTACAATTCGTTTAGTTCTGACTATTGCTACTGCCTCTAACTGGCCTATAAGGCAACTAGATGTTGACAACGCTTTCTTGCACGGGGAATTGGAAGAAGAAGTTTATCTAAAACAACCAGCTGGTTTTGTTCATAAAGATTTTCCTCACCATGTTTGTAGGTTAAAAAAGGCCTTATATGGCCTAAAATAGTCTCCTCGTGCCTGGTTTTCCAGACTTAGCACTTATCTAATTCATATTGGTTTTAATCACTCTCAATCTGATCCGTCTCTTTTCTTTTACCTCAAAGGAAATGACAGAGTGTATGTGCTAGTAATTGTGGATGACATTCTATTCACTGGTTCTTCATCTGCTTTACTAAATCAGCTAGTCGCAGCATTGGCAGCTGAATTCCCCATTAAGGATCTTGGTTCTCTAAGTCAATTTCTAGGTATCACTGCTACCCGAGACTCAACAGGACTAAAACTAAGCCAAGCACACTATATTGTTGAACTACTGAACAAAATACAGATGCAACATGCAAAACCTGTCTCTACACCCATACTTGATTCACAGAGTTTAGCCCTCACAGACTCTCCTTCTTACCCTAACCCAACACAATTCCGTAGCATTCTAGGAGCTTTACAATATCTGGCCTTTACTAGGCCAGACATCAGCTTCGCAGTCAATACCTTAAGCCAATACATGCAAAAACCACAAGAGCAACACTGGACAGCAATCAAAAGAATACTTCGTTACCTGAAAGGAACAACTGACTTGGGCCTATTTTTTCCCTCCTCTCCTTTGGGCGAACTGCATGTATACTCCGATGCGGATTGGGCAGGTTCTCTCTTCGACAGACGGTCGACCACCGGCTTCCTCATCTTCCTCGGCCGCAGTCTAGTCTCGTGGTGCTCAAAGAAACAAGCCACCGTCGCAAAATCTTCAACTGAAGCTGAATATAAAGCCTTGGCCATCGCTGCGTCGGAAACAATTTGGATTCAGAAAATATTACAAGAACTAGGGATTTACATGAGCAAAAGTCCGATTTTGAACTGCGATAACCTGGGAGCAACTTACCTCGCTTCCAATCCCGTTTTTCACAGCAGAGCCAAGCACATCTCGGTGGATTACTTCTTTGTTCGTGAAAGAGTTCAGAATGGTAGCTTGCGTGTTCGATTTCTTCCAACCGAAGAACAACTCGCCGATGCCCTAACAAAACCCCCAAATCGTTTTCGTCTCAATCAACTCCGATCCCAAATGGCTTTGTCTGGCGCCGTTTTGGGCTGCGGGGAGGTAGTAGCCCAATATAATGGGCTGTAGATTTATTTACTAATGTGTAGATTTATTTACTAATGTGTAGATTTAGTTATTAATGTAAAGGCCCAAGGTCATATAGTTACCATGTACTACTATTATAAATAGAGGCTGTAGGGAACCTTGTACATACACAATATCAATAACATACAAGAGGGTCTCTAGACCTTTCTATACAAAGTCTTTCCAAACTAACTATGGGTATTAAATATGCTTGATACTGTTGGTATCTCTTTTTACATGTGGCTGGTAATTCTGTCGGAATGTAGATAGTATTTTGTAATGCTGTCAGGTGGTATCAAATATAAGCATGTGGCTCTTGTCTTTTGCAGTTGCAATTGCTGGATCAATAGTTTGACAAAATTGGAAAGAATGTTGGTGCATAGCTTTGAAGTGACGATAGAGAATGTACCTCAATAGGATGACTTATTCTCATGTGGAGTTTTAATGTGTAAGCTGATGCAATTGGAATGGGCATAAGATCCAAGCTAACATTGAATTGGACAAATCAAGTGTTACTCTCGTTCGGTAAACAACTATGTGCTGTTGTGGTCTTGTATGATGGGAATAAATTATGTGATGCATGGAGAGCTGAATTAGAATGTTCTAAACTTCTAGTAAATGCAAAAAAGGGTCAACGGACACAACACAAGAGAAAGAGATAGTTGGAATAGCTGGAGTGTAGAGTTTTATTAAGGATTCTGATGTGTTATTCAGTGTGGGTGTTACTTTTTTTTTCTGTTGTTCCTTCAATCCGTATGTGTTTGGACCTAAATATTATCTTTGAATCTAGGGAGCAGCTTGTGTAAACAATGTGCTATATTTATCTAGATGATGGTCATGAGCACTTTTGTTTTTTTTTAATTGTTATGGAGCATGTATGGCATATTTGTGGTGACATTCATTTGCAAAATTACGTCAATGTATAATTTTCTCATTTACTGGTAGCTTTTATCTTATTCTAATGTTTAACAGGTGAACGGAGTGTGTATGTGTGCAGCATAATCTTCATATTTGGATTAAACCGTAACAAGAGTATGGTGTATTTGGTTGTGGAGTGGATATGGGGTGTGTATGCCATAATTGTTATGTTTGGTTATGATTGTGTATGTCGTCATTGGAAAAACGTTAACAGGTGGTATTGGTATTACTTTAATAGGTTTATGCCTATTTGGATGTGGAGTGTGTAGATATAATTGCATAACCAATTTTTCAAATACCAGTTTGTTGATAAATATTTTGCCGAAGTTTTAAACCAAATTAGTATGTAAAGTACATGGTTATAATAAAAATAATACCACGGACAACATTGCGAAAAAACCACATCTGATATGGTTTTCTGGCATATGATATTTTATACTATCAGTGTAACATAATACCATGGAAGATTTAGTGAAACACCTAACACTTGTTAAAAACGTACCTAAACAATATCTATAATATAATATACATAAAATACCAATAAAAATAAAAATAAAAATAACACCTGTTTGCGAACACTGTCAAGCGCCTAGCTAAAATACCACACCTTTCCATGAAAGGATACTGGTATTTTTTTTAATGGTATTAGTTTAATTGTCAAACAAGATATAACTTATGTTGTGCCCCAAATTTTTTTTTATTTTCTTTCTGATTTGAAAAGGGATTTTATGACAATTCTAATTGTTATTATATTAGCTTCGGGGGAAGGTTGTTTTGATTTTATTTATGTTAGTAAAAGATTTACTAACTTCCTTTTTCTTCCCTTCCTTATTTAAATTAATTATTCTTTCTTTTATCTTATTTATTTTAAGTTAAGGAAGGCTAGTTTTTATTTTAATTCATCTTCTCCCTCTTTGACGCATTGGTGACACTTTAAACACTCCTTCTCCCTCCCCTCCTTGTTTCTTCTGTCCAAGTAAAGTTCCTCCCTTTGCATCCTTCTCATCCAATCTCTCTCAAGTCTAAATCGTTGGAATTATTTTCTTGTGGATCCGTTCGTCAGTCAATGGTCTTCAAGGTTTGTAGATGTGTATTCCTATTCTGTTTCTTTTTGAGTTCTTCTCTCCTTTTCTAATTTTGATTTTGGAAATTCTGGGATTATTCAGTCGAGAGTTCGTTGTTTGAGAAAGGATTCGAAGAGGGCGATGTGTGGAGTCTGTGGAAGAGATTTGCTTTGCGTCGGATGTGAGGTAGATGGTAGATGGATTTGGTATGGGTGTGTTCGCCCATGGGGATTCTAGGTCTTGTTTTGTTTCTGAATTTGATTGCTTTGATCTTTGATTTCGCTGTGAATCTGATTGATTTTGATTTACGTTTTCACTCCGCTTAAAACCCCATGGTATTTTTATTAATGGCCTACTTTGATATGGAAAGTGAAATGTTAATTATAATTTTGACAAATGGGTACTCTTAATTCGGCGATTATATTTTTGATATAGTGAATTGCTACTACTCTCGTTCTGATTTTGTTTTCCTATTAATGTTCATAACTATATATAATCCAGTGTTTTTCGATTGACAACTTCATAAATTCAAACAGTTTGAGCACCGTAAGTTATAAGTTTTGCTGAATTCTAATTTTGACACTCAATATTAGTTTGAATTACACGGTTGTCGATATTTAGGGTTGTTGCCAATTTTCATCAAACTCTATTTCCTATGGCGATTTGATATTCATCATACGTACTATTCGTAAGCTATTATTTAATTAGAAAGGTATTGACTTTTATCATTTTTGTTTGATGCTTTCGATATGGATTGTTTTTTTACAACGGTTTCCGTTTTTGTTTTTTTTGGGTTTTCTGCAATTTAAATACAAATGGTTTATATACCGACTACTGAAATATGTAGATTGGTTAGAGGTATGTTTTCCAATTTTTTCTTATGCCATATGAAAAGATTTCGCATTCTTTATTATAATCACATCAAACGTTTGTTTTCTCACACGAGACTATATCTACATATTTTTATATTACCATCGTAATTATATTTTGATATATACTCTTGAGATGATTGAGAGTACGTATTACTTTGATTATATATACAATATAATATCAATTAGTATTGTAGTTTTTTTTCTTATTTTCCTAATCGTGGTCAGATCTTCGTACACCAACATCGTTCCATTTTTATCGTTGGCGGTGCAAAACCGTCCTCGTCTTTTGGCTGATATTTTAACCTCAGATTAATTAGTATTTTATTAGATTTTGCTATGAATTGGTGAATTCGGTGTTCAATTGTGCTCCAGTGCAAACCACTACAGCTTAACCATACTATTAATTATTTTCTACAAGATGATTACGGCAGGCCACTGCATGTTTTTTTGACTTCCTCATACCATGATATTTTGAATTCAGTGTTGGTTATATATAACTAAATTCTTTAAACCCATTATGACTAAGTTTTGTACATATGCCTGTGCAACTTTCAGATTCATATTTCTCAAATGGTATTTTATTTATAAGGGTACTTTTTATAGAATTTACTTTTATGATTTTTTAGCATAAGTGTTTATCGCACTGAATTCTGAAAACATTTAATTTGTATAAACCCTCTGATGTTCGAAACGATTTATATATGATTTCGTGTACGAAGCGTATATATTGTCCAACTAACTAATATAAGCTTAAGTGAATTTTATTGTGATATAGTCTGTTGTTTTCGAAAGATATTTATTCTTGTAGTACCTATATATACACGACAACTTTGATGCACTTATTATGACATTTGATTTTTACAGGTTTTACTTCACCGTAAGCTTACATGAGTTTTCTTATATATTGTACACATTAATTATAATTTAGTGGAGTTGATTTGGTGTAGTGCGGATGACTACTTCATTGAATCTACACGTTATTTGAATCGCTACTTTGTTTTACGTGTAAGGGTATTTGATGTACATATACATATATATGTACCACTTTTATAATGTGTATAAAGTTTAGGTTACAATAGTTTGACATGATTTTGGGACCTAGTTCATTGTTTTCTGAGCCGTGGATGACTGGGTCGAGTTATCCCGTAGCGCGCTGCGTAGGACGTCCTTCTATATCTGTATCACGGGCATTCCCTGTTCTGTTATCTGGAGTCGACGGACTCATTCTGTATCTGGGGTCGATGGACTCATTCTGTTATCTGGGGTCATCAGACTCGTTCTGTTATCTGAGGTCTTCTGACCTATTCTGTATGCTCTGAACTAGGGTCCCTTAAAAACTATGTTTTCGATAACGTTCTGATGTGTATAAGATTCTGATTTGCTTCTTTTTAGTTTTGAGCGTTGACAGCTTCTGACATGCTGCTTTGTGCTTTGTCTCATTCTGAGAGTATGGCTTCAGCTTTATTTTGTCAGCCCTGTTTTGTCAGCCTTGGTTTATGGTTTCCGTTTTACGAAGATTAAGATTTGAATTGCAAATAAGCTTTGTAACGAAACTATGCTTATATTTTGTTTCCTTCTTCTAATAGTCTATATGCGACTTATGATTTCAGAAAAGCTTTATGGTTTCTGTAAAAGTCTTTTAATGTTAAGTTACCTTTGTGACCTCTGTTCACTCTACTTTGCATTTGACTTTGTATCGTTTTGATGAGCTTTCGTATGATTTTGATTTTGATTTTGAATCTGATCTGCTAACTTATATCTATATAAGCTATGTTCTGTAAAAATGTTTTGGGCATGCTTATGCTGATGAAGTTTATCACTTACTGAGCTGTGGTTTGCTCACCCCTATTCATTTAACATTTTGCAGGTTTTAGCCTCTATTTGAAGGCTTTCGCTTCTGATTCTGCTTTTAGTTTTGCTTCGTGGGATTTGTAATTGTTTGTGGCTTCGTAGCCTTTGTATTTATTTTAGACTACTGCTATGTAATTCTTTTGGCTTCCAAAGTTGTAATCATTATTTATGTAATAGAAGAGCATTTGTATGTGTTTGGGATTCGTCAGAGAGTAGCCTTGCATGTCTTAGGTAGTAAGCGTGCGGCGTGTGACGGTCTCAGAACCAGGGTGGTTTTGGGGTCGTTACAACTTACCTACAATTATACCACTAGTACTAAAAATAAACACCTTGGGACCATTTTTTTAAAAATACCATTGTTTGTTGATAATATTTTACCGCATAAATTGTTAAACCAAATTAGTATGTACAAAGTACCCAATTACAGTCAAAATAATACCACGAACAACATTGAAATAAACCACACCGATATAGTTTTCTGGCATATGATATTTTACTCATATTAGGTAACATAATACCATGGAAGATTTAGTAAAACACCTAACACTTGTTATGTAACACCCCCAACACTGGCCTAGGAGTTAGGGATGTTACACGCCACGTATTGTTACTTAATAACGCAAGGCTCTAAATATCCAACATAAGCAATCAAAATAAAGGCCCAAAACAGAACAATTATATAAAAGTATAGTCGAAGTATGCCGAAACACCCAAATGCTAATACAGAATCCTCGAGCGGATATCAAAAGCAGAAGCTAACAATAGAGGCCCAAAGGCTACAAGTCAAAATACAAATGTCTCAAATGAACTGAATAAATCAATAACTAAACTCCAGATGCTGAACAAAGTAATCCTCGCTGATCAATTTGCAATGTTAGAATAAGTAGGGAAATGAGCACACAACTATGCCCAGTAGATGACTAACTTCATCAGCCAGCATGCTCAAAACATTTAAAGAATATTGTCAAATCAGAAGGAGACAGAAGGAATCCATAAACATGTCAGAAATCAGAAGAAAAAGTCCATTCATTAAAGGGACTAAACAGAGTTAGAAACTGACAGAATCAGAAAATCGAAGGGGACACTAGTTGATCACAGCATACAGACAGAACGAGTAACAACTCATGAACAGAACGAGGAAACCTCACTCGTAAATAGAACAGGTGAAACACCTGTGAACAGAACGGGGAAGACACCCGTGAAACAGAAGGATATCCTACATAGCGCGCTACGAGATAGCTAAACCAGCCATCCATGGTTCAGATACAGAGATAACTTGGTCCCAAAACAGAAGCTTAAATAAAATAAACATATGTGCACCAATTGCACCAGAAAGCACATAGAAAACTTGGTAAACAATAGTGGAATCCAACCCCGCAAACAGAAGTCTCAGAGTTCAGAAGCTTGTTGAGAATTCTCAAAACAGAGGACACTTATACAGGTGCTAAAACAAGCAAAAACAAATGGTACTTGAAAAGAGGAATCCAACGCCGCAAATGGCACTCAAAACGGAGCTCAAACGAGCAAGGTAAAGCCAAAACAGTGCAATGTCCGAACTTGTGTCGAGCTTCGAAGTTCGGACACAAGCTCGAACTCGAAACCGCGGAAAAATTCAAGGTGTCCGAACTTCAAAGTTCGGACTGAAGTTCGGACGCACCGAAAAATACAGTTTCCAAAAACGAATCGCACACGAACAGAAGCACAAAATCCATCAGTTTGCAGAGTAAAGTCAGAGATACTTTCAAACACAACTATGGGGTTTTTAAGATGTCAAAACAACGTCAGAACTGAAAGTAACCAGCCATTAGAATACCAATGACAATGCAAAAGGAATTCTAGTCAAACACCCCATAGCTGAACACACGGATCGAATCCAAGAGCCACCTACCTCTTGATAGCGGATAAACCCTTCGAATCTGAACAACAAACGATCCAACGACACAGCAGTAGAGCAGACCAATATGCAAATCCAAACAGCCACTGAATTTCTGATAACAATGCAGCGATGGAACACTCAATCAGAAACTACCAAATCTGAAACGGAACGGAGAACAGAATCGCATCTCTCACCTAAATCTGTCTACGGATTTGCAGAGCACGCCAAGAGTAGATGAATTTGATAGAGGAATCGAGAACAACCGTTGATTCATAATCAGATTGCAGAGAATGAATTAGAACATGAAATTCTACACAACTGTAGAACTGGTAGAGGGCTGAATACTATACCTTGAACAGGATGCCAATTGCGATGAAGAAGAAGAACTCACAGCACAGATTCAGAACCCGGACGAGCACAGCAGGAGCCAATTCTTGACAGATTGAGAAGGAAGAAAAATGTTCAGAAGGAGAGGGAGAGAGAGGCGTCTGACTAACTGTTCGATGGTTAGGAAAATTGAACGTGATTAACATCACGCTAAGAGAAGCTTTAATATCTCTTAATTGATAAAATAAATCCCTTACCAGATAATAAATAACGAATGACCTCCACACCCCTGACTTTAATGCAAAGGACTTCCATGTCCTGAATTTAAAGTGAACCAACTTAAAATAAAATTGTGATGTAATAAAATTGTAACGAAACCTCGGGTTATAAAATCACCTCCACCTTAAAAGAATTTCGTCCTCGAAATTAAAATGTACCTACTGCTCGAAGAGGGCAGGAAACTTGGTTCACACTTCACTCTCCAGCTCCCAAGTCGCCTCCTGCTCAGACTGACCCGACCACTAGATCTCGACCAAAGGCATAGTTTTACTCCAAAGTTTACGGACATCGCGAGCTAAGATCTTCAGAGGCACAGCTTCATAAGTGAAGTCCTCCCTCAGCTGAAGCGGACCGAACTCAATGACATGCGACGGATCCGGAATATACTTCCTCAGCATAGACACGTGGAACACACTTTGGACTCCTGCTAAGGATGGTGGCAACGCTAGACGGTAGGCAACCGGTCTGATCCTCTCTAGGACCTCAAAAGGACCCACAAAGCGAGGGCTGAGCTTGCCTCTTTTTCCAAACCTCACAACTCCTCGAACTGGGGAAACCTTCAGATGTACATGATCGCCCTCAAACTCTAAAGGTCGTCTCCTCTGATCGTCGTAGCTCTTCTGACGACTCTGATCCACAAGCATACGCTCCCTTATAGTCTGTATCTTACTCACTGCATCCTGAACCAAGTCTGGACCGATCATGGCTCTCTCCTTCAGATCATCCCAACAGATGGGTGATCTGCATCTCCTGCCATACAAGGCCTCGAACGGGGCCATCCCGATGCTGGTCTAGAAACTATTATTATACACAAACTCTATCAAGGAAACGTGCTGATCCCAGATACCTTTGAAGTCTAACACGCATGCTCTGAGCATGTCCTCAAGGACCTGATTCATCCTCTCTATCTGCCCGTCTGACTGAGGATGATAAGCTGAACTGAACGACAGTCTAGTCCCCAAAGCCTTATGCAAACTTTGCCAGAACCTGGACACGAACCTTGGGTCTCTGTCAGACATGATTGAAGCAGGGACTCCATGTAAACGCACGATCTCATCCATATACAACTGTGTCTGGCGGCGCAAACTGAAGGTCTTCCTGACCGGCAAGAAGTGAGCACTCTTCGTGAGTATTTCCACGATCACCCAAACTACATCGAACCCTCTCGGAGTCTTAGGCAGTCCCATGACGAAGTCGACACCGACGCTCTCCTACTTCCACTCGGGAATGGGAAGAGGCTGCAACAAACCGGCTGGTATCTGATGTTTGCCTTTGACTTACTGACAGGTCTGGCATCTGGACACAAAATCAGATATATCTCTCTTCATGTTTTTCCACCAGAAAGTCTCCCAGAGGTCTCGGTACATCTTCACCCCACCTGGGTGTACCGAGTACGGAGCTCCATGAGCCTCCTGCATGATCTCTCACCTCAAAGCATCATTTACAGGTACACAGACACGGTCCCTAAATCTCAGACAGCCATCCTCTGAAACCCGAAACTCAGATTCCTGACCAGCAGATAGTCCATCTCTGATCTTCCTCAACCCAACGTCTAGCTCCTGACTGGACTTGATCCGGTCGATCAAGGTACGCTGAATCTGCAACGCTGCCAACATCCCTAACCTCTCTGGACGGACGACCCAGGTACCCATACGCTGCAACTCGAGAGCAGACCTCTACACTCCTGACAACGCACATACGGCTCCAGGACCTCTCTTACTGAGCGCATCAGCTACGACATTCGCTCTACCAGGATGGTAGAAGATCTCCAGGTCGTAATCGTAGAACCACTCCAGCCACCTCCTCTACCTCAAGTTCAACTCCTTCTGAGTGAACAAGTACTTGAGGCTCTTGTGGTCCGTATATACCTTGCACGAAGCTCCATAAAGGTAATGCCTCTAAATCTTCAGAGCAAACACCACAGCTAACTCCAGATCGTGGGTCGGGTAGTTTTTCTCATATGGCTTCAACTGACGGGAGCCATATGCAACCACCTTCCCATGCTGCATCAGAACGCACCCAAGTCCCTTATGGGACGCATCACACAAGACCTCTAGTCCCTCGGTCCCCTCTGGAAGAGTCAGAATCGGTGCAGTTGTCAGTCTCCTCTTCAGCTCCTGAAAGCACTGCTCACAGGCCTCGTTCCACTCAAACTTCACATCCTTTTGCAGCAGACGAGTCATAGGGATCACCAGCTTGGAGAAGCCCTCCCCAAACTTACAATAATAGCTCGCTAATCCAAGGAAGCTACGAATATCTCCAGCATTAGTGGGCCTGGGCCACTCTGAAATGGCTCTAATCTTCTCCGGGTCCACGGAGATACCATCCTTGGAGACCACATGTCCCAAGAATACCACCTGGTCCAACAAGAACTCACACTTCTTCAGCTTCGCGTACAACTCCTTCTCCCTCAGAGTCTGGAGAACGGTCCTCAAATGCTCCTCTTGCTCCTCAGCACTCTTGGAATACACCAAGATGTCATTAATAAACACCACAGTGAACTGGTCCAAAAACGGCTTGAACACCCGGTTCATTATGTCCATAAATACAGAAGGTGCATTCGTCAGACCGAATGGCATCACTAGGAACTCGTAGTGTTCATAACGAGTCCTGAAAACGGATTTAGGCACATCGTCTGCCTTAATCCTCAACTGATGGTAACCGGACCTCAGATCAATCTTAGAAAACACCTTAGCTCCAGCTAGCTGATCGAACAAGTCATCAATGCGTGGGAGAGGATACCGGTTCTTGATGGTAACCTTGTTGAGCTCCCTGTAGTCAATGCACAAGCGCAAACTACCATCCTTCTTCTTGACAAATAACACTGGCGCTCCCCAAGGCGACACACTTGGGCGAATGAAGCCCTTATCTAGCAGCTCTTGCAACTAGACCTTCAACTCCTTGAGCTCAGCAGGAGCCATGCGGTATGGGGCCTTCGATATCGGCTGAGTCTCAGGTACGAGCTCGATCAAGAACTCCACCTCTCTGATAGGGGGAAGCGCAGGTACGTCATCCTAGAACACATATAGGAAGTCTCTAACCACTAGTATGTTCTCCAGCTTTTGCATCCTTGTGAACCTTAGGGATGTAGCATAGATATCCCTGACATCCTTTCCTCAAATGGCGATACGCCTGCATAGCTGATATGATTGGCGACAAGCATGGGAGTCCATTCCCTGCTACAGTTAGGCGAGGCTGGCCCGGCTCCTCGAATGTAACTCTGGAAACAGCACAATCAATATGGGCGTGGTGCGCAGCAAGCCAATCCATGCCCAAAATCACATCAAAAGTAGTCATCTTCATCGGAATGAGGTTAACACACAAAGTCCTATCACTTACTAACATAGGACTATCCTTACACACAGAGTTCAGAAGCACAGATGAATTGCTAGCCAAAGGACTATGCATACACAATTCCACACTCAAGGGCACAATAGGCAGATCGAGCTCACTCACTAGCTCGGCAGATATAAAAGAGTGAGTGGCTCCAGAATCAAACAGAACGAGATAACAGCTGGAGAATACCTGTGACAACTCTGTCAGTAGATCGGTCTCTCTCTCCAGCCATTGTATAGACTCTGGCCTGGCCCTGGGGCTTCTTCTGCTCAGCCCGGTCTCGATCCCTGGACTCTGAGGCAGATCCTCCAGTCCTACCTCCTGAGCTGCTTCTGCTCCTCTCGGCCTGAGGGCAGTCAGCAATCCTGTGGTCCAAGGAGCCGCACTTGAAGCAGGCTCCTAACTTCTTGTAGCAGTCCCTACCTCGATGGAACTTTCCACAAATCTGGCACTTAGGAGCAGTCGATGTTGATGACGATCCACCCCTTTCTCTCGAGCCCTGACGTTCCCCAGCTCGGTCTCCAGTAGACTGCTTTTGAGAAGCAGACTGATCCCGCCTATCACTGTCGTTAGAACTATGCTTCCTTTTCTGGTCTTTCCCAGATTGGCGGCCCTTCAGATCGGCCTCCACCAACAGGGCAACATCAGCTACGTCCATGAAGGTCTTGTGACAAAGAGGCGTCACAACAGAACGGATGTCGGGCCTGAGGCCGCTCTCAAACTTCCTGGCCTTCCTATGCTCATCAGGCATAGGTGCAAACTTCGATAAGCAGATGAACTTGCACACATACTCATCCACACTCATATCCCGACCCTGGCGTAGCCGGTTATACTCCAGGATGCGCTGGTCCTTGTATACATCAGGGTAGAACTATTTGTTGAACTCCTCTGTGAACTGGTCCCATGTCCAAGGCTGTGGGAACTTCCCCATCACGGACCTCCACCACTCCTTGGCTTCAGCCTTGAACAGATAGGTGGCGAAGTCCACCTTCTGATTCTCCTCGGATCCCACAACGCGTAGCAGATCCTCCACCTCTAAGAGCCAATGGCTAGCCTCCTGCGGGTCTCCAGTCCCGTCGAATGCTAGAGACTTCAGCTTCATAAACTCCTGAAGCGCGTTTACGTTCCTCCTCCCAGCATCAGCCTCAGCTGGGCCTGCTTCGCCAACTGGTCCTCCTCCAGCTGGTCCACCCCCTGCAGCCATAGTCTGCATGAGCTGGGTCATGAATTGCTGAACCGCTTCAGCGACTCCTCTCTAGGAGTGACTGGAGCTCTTCGTGGCGGCATTCTGAAAATCCATAAGCAATCAATTCAGACTTAAACTTCAACGCACAAATACTGGCTGACTGACTGACTGACTAACGCTAGATTCCCATCAGATTAGAACCCAGAGCTCTGATACCACTAAATGTAACACCCCCAACACTGGCCTAGGAGTTAGGGATGTTACACGCCGCGTATTATTACTTAATAACACAAGGCTCTAAATATCGAACGTAAGCAAACAAAATAAAGGCCCAAAACAGAACACTTATATAAAAGTATAATCGAAGTATGCCGAAACACCCAAATGCTAATACAGAATCCTCGAGCGGATATCAAAAGCAGAAGCAAACAACAGAGGCCCAAAGGCTACAAGTCAAAGTACAAATGTCTCAAATGAACTGAATAAATCAATAATTAAACTCCAGATGCTGAACAAAGTGATCCTCGCTGATCAATCTGCAATGTTAGAATAAGTAGGGGAATGAGCACACAACTATGCCCAGTAGATGACTAACTTCATCAACCAGCATGCTCAAAACATTTAAAGAATATTGTCAAATCAGAAGGAGACAGAAGGAATCCAAAAACATGTCAGAAATCAGAAGCAGAAGTCCATTCATTAAAGGGACTAAACAGATTTAGAAACAGACAGAATCAGAAAATCGAAGGGGGCACTAGTTGATCACAACATACAGACAGAAAGAGTAACAACTCGTGAACAGAACGAGGACACCTCACTCGTAAATAGAACAGGTGAAACACCTGTGAACAGAACGGGGAAGACACCCATGAAACAAAAGGATATCCCATATAGCGTGCTACGAGATAGCTAAACCAGCCATCCATGGTTCAGATACAGAGATAACTAGGTCCCAAAACAGATCCTTAAATACAAATAAGCATATGTGCACCAATTGCACCAGAAAGCACATAGAAAACTTGGTAAACAGTAGAGGAATCCAACCCCGAAACAGAAGTCTCAGAGTTTAGAAGCTTGTTAAGAGTTCTCAAAACAGAGGACACTTATACAGGTGCTAAAACCTGAAAAAACAGATGGTACTTGAAAATAGGAATCCAACGCCGCAAACGGCACTCAAAACGGAGCTCAAACGAGCAAGTTAAAGCCAAAACATTGCAATGTCTGAACTTGTGTCCGAGCTTTGAAGTTCGGACGCAAGCTCGGACTCAAAACCACGGAAAAATTCAAGGTGTCCGAACTTCAAAGTTCGGGCTGAAGTTCAGACACACCAAAAAATACAGTTTCCAGAAACGAATCGCACACGAACAGAAGCACAAAATCCATCAGTTTGCAGAGTAAAGTCAGAGATACTTTCAAACACAACTATGGGGGTTTTTAAGATGTCAAAACAACGTCGGAACTGAAAGTAACCAGCCATTAGAATACCAAAGACAATGCAAATGGAATTCGAGTCAAACACCCGATAGCTGAACACACGGATCGAATCCGAGAGCCAGCTACCTCTCGACAGCAGATAAACCCTTCGAATCTGAACAGCAAACGATCCAACGCAGACACAGCAGTAGAGCAGACCAATATGCAAATCCAAACAGCCACTGAATTTCTGATAACAATGCAGCGATGGAACTCTCAATCAGAAACTACCGAAACTACCAAATCTGAAACGGAACGGAGAACAGAATCGCATCTCTCACCTGAATCTGTCTACGGATTTGCAGAGCATGCCAACAGTAGATGAATTTAATAGAGCAATCGATAACAACCGCTGATTCATAATCAGATTGTAGAGAATGAATTAGAACTTGAAATTCTACACAACTGTAGAACTGGTAGAGGGCTGAATACTATACCTTGAACAGGATGCGAATTGCGATGGAGAAGATGAACTCACAGCAGAGATTCAGAACCTGGAAGAGCACAGCAGGAGCCAATTCTTGACAGATTGAGAAGGAAGGAAAACATTCAGAAGGAGAGAGAGAGAGAGAGAGAGAGAGAGAGAGAGAGAGGTGTCTGACAAACTGATCGTGGGTTAGGAAAATTGAACGTGATTAACATCACGATAAGAGAAGCTTTTATATCTCTTAATTGATAAAATAAATCCCTTACCAGATAATAAATAACGAATGACCTCCACGCCCCTGACTTTAATCCAAAGGACTTCCATGTCCTGAATTTAAAGCAAACCAACTTAAAATAAAATTGCGACGTAATAAAATTGTAATGAAACCTTGGGTTATAACATGTTAAAAACGTACCCAAACAATATCTATTATATAATATAGATAAAATACCAATAAAAAAAATTAAAATAACACCTGTTTGTGAACACTGTCAATCAACTAGCTGAAATACCGCACCTTTCCATGAAAGGATACTGGCATTTTTTTAATGGTATTATTTAAATTGTCAAACAAGATATAATTTACCTACAATTATACCACTAATACCAAAAATAAACACCTTGCTCCTGTTCAATAAGTACTTTGGTGTTGAATATAGAATGTATTGGTTTGTGGTATCCATTATAATCATTTAGAAATTGATATAGTTATTTAGCGTACGATATATTATACTCCAATCTCATTATAACATAATACCACGGAAGGTTTGGTGAAACACCTAGCACTAGATAAAAATGTACATAAACCACATCTAGTTTAGAATGCTAAAAAATACCAATTATGTTAAACAATTCATCTTGTGTTAACATTTCCTTCGTCAACAATACAATAACTCAAAAATAATGAAAAATAATTACTACATGGAGACAAAGTACTGGACTGTAAAAAACATTAAACCCTATCAATCAAAACTATTCCTAGTTTATTCTTTTTTTCTTCGTCACTTCGTCTAATCTTAACAGCACTCTTGAGTCTCCTTTTGGACTTGATGTTGTTATCACGTGTAAGGAGTGTTGGAACAGGCGTAACTTCAGATGTTTGTCCTACAACAACAAAAAAGTGAAACAAGTGTTAATGTGTAAAAACACACATGTACACAGGACAACAAGTTACGATACATACCTGTTGCACCTAAAGACGATGCTACATTTATATCTTCCGTAATTAAATTATCCGTCATTTTTCATAAACGGTCAACTTCAGAGGCAATCTTCTCATTGTAGTCTGGACGACTACAAGCTTGACCACCTAGCTTCAGCAACTTTAGCACCATTGTTTGATGTGGATCTTGTTGGCTTGAATTTACTTCAAGGTTAAAACACATTTTTGAGTACTGTTTGCCATCCTTCGCCTTGACCATCCATCTTCTAAGTACGTCTTTCTAGTATTGTTGTCAACCTTACACAACTCATACTGGATAGAATATCCATTACCTCTGAGTATGTGGCAACAGAGAATACCAAAATAATCAAATAGCTGACAAGAGCATTGAAGAACCAAGTTGTCTGTTTCTATAAAAACATCTCTGACAATACCATGGTCATCAACATTGTTCTTGTAAATCTTGAATTTCTTCATTGATGTGAACAGACTATTGTTAATAGGAACAACACAATACGCCAACATCTTGTTGTATTGATCGTGGAACACATTAAATATTCTATCAGTATACAATGTTGTTGTGTGATTCATGATTGCACTTGACGGATGATCATTGTGTCTCAACTTTTGTTTTGAATTGTAGTCACTCTGCATCTTAGTTAACCTTGTAGAATGTTGCATTAAAAGACTCCACAAGTTGAGTAGATCGAACACCTGCAGTAAAATGTAGCCTCATCCAAGGCCATGCCTATTGAAACCTTTTCTGATATATCCTTTTAAGCCACTAATGCCCATCAGAACCAACATTAGGACAAAAACGAACGATGGTGTCTTTCCATAAATTCTCAAATCCTTCCTCTGTTTCAACATCATACATCATGCTCTTTAATATTCTTGGGAATTCATTGTTGAACTTTGACCCAAGATTTTTCATACCGTTCTGCATAATGTGCCAAGTGCTCAACCCATGGTATGTATTCGTAAATACAACTGGTATAGCAACTGCCACTGCAGCATCTTGATCAGTGAATATAATGGACGGATGTTTATTTTTCATACATCTTAAGAAAGACTTGAAAAGCCATATGAATGATTCCTCTGTTTCATCAAAAGGCAACACAACTCCAAATATGCAAGTTTGTTTATGATGATTAAATCCAATAAACTACTGAAAAAAGATAAACATACACCAATAAATATAATGTGTAAACTATATGTAAATGATTATATTATTCTAATCCAATTTATATGCACTTACCGAGAGGAAGGTATGCCTTGTTTGTATGAAATGTGGTGTCAAAAGTGACAACATCACCAAAGTGTGTAATCCATTCGCATACGTTCGTCAGCCCAAAATATGTTTGCTATTTTCTCATCACTGTCGACTTCTACATCATAATAGAAACAAGGAGATATAAATCCACATTCTCTAAAACGCTCTCATAACTTTGTGCCTTCAACATTTTTCATGTTTTTTTGTCTCTTACGGGCAAGATGAATTTTTAGGTCTTGTTTAAGAAATCCTAAACAATCTCTGCCACCTACTTGTATGCTCATTAACTCATACAATGACTGTAGTGTTAACCCAGCACGTTCAACAGTCTCGGCGAACACCATTTGTGACTCACTTAACTTACGGGTTGAAGGGAGTAAGAATGCTTCCTCTTCATCCACAAAATCGTGATTATGTTCATCCTCCCATTTGTCTAGGTAGTAGACATTCTTGACTTTGTTCCACCTGAAGTACATGTGCACCTTGTACCCAATTCTTGTCTCGACCCTCTTTTTCTTCTTAATAGTGTTCACAATGTCTGCAACTTCTTCCGTGTTTGTTATCTGATTTTTTGGGTTTTTCTTACTTCCCTTTTTAAACCGTGCATGGTTGCAAGCCATTCTGATGTACTCTGGAATTTGCGACTTCTTGCCACGACGACCATATTCCGTCCTCACGACAAATGGTTTTGTCCTTGCATAGTCCTTGTAAAATATTTTACAACTAATAACCAAGTCAAACACTAACTTACGCTAGTACTCCTCATTTTGAGGTGTCAACTCACTGTTCCGTATTAATATCCAAAAAAGCTGATCACATACCAACGTTTAAATGTAAACCAAAACTGATACAAGTTGTATTTGTATGACAACTTGACATTACACATTATAACTTTCACCAAATAAGCCTAAAGAACTAAATTTTTGACTTTAAATACATTAACGGTCTTAAAACCTACTCTATTAAAAATACATAAATAAAAGAAACATTAACAGATGACACACCAAACTTATATGTATAAAAGACCTGGTTTCCGTCTTTTTAAAACCACTACCTGTTAAACATTTTACCACTTTTAAAAATATATAATTGCAATATTATCTACACCAACTTGTTAGGCACATTATAACATGTAGCATATAAGGCAAAATACCTATTCTTTGTTATGTTAAATACCTTAATCGGTTTGAACAAACAACATTGTAAAAACATAATATACATCAGTATTAGTTATTGACATAAGAAATATATGTGTTCAAAGTAACATGTTATCGTGATTAAATTACCAGTCCAAGCTGCACATTATACCATTTAAAAAAATAATTCTAACATTAGTTTATATCATAACCCACTAAAACTGGATGCATTGACCAATAAAACTAAATCAAATTTAATAATACTAACCAACACAATCTTTAAGCTGCCGTTGCTGTACTCCGCCAACGTTATCACATAGTTCTTTAGGGCAACAGTTCAAATCAATTTGCAAAGATGATGTCGGCTCCAAGTTTAAATCAACAACTTCGCTTTCAATCATATTTGTTCTGTCATCTGAATCTGTCAAAAGAGACAATTACAAACTGGTTGAATCAGGGCATTCGGATGCATACCAGATTTTACTAGAAGTGTAGAAGATGACGAAGCTTGATTATTCGGTCTCTCTGACAAATCAACAAAACTATACATACTTTGCGACTCTGTTAGAATACCTCTATGCTTATCCATCGAAATGAATGATGAATATCGAAATTGACCAAGTATAAATACGTGAAGAATTCTTCAATTATATATACAGTTTATCGGTACACTCTCCGGTTGCTATACTAATGTAGTATATCAAAGCAGTAGAATTGCATATTTGGCACAAAATAGTCCCGCGAACGATGTACTACCCTTCACACGTGAAATCCATTTTCCTGGTGAATTGACGACCGGCAAATCGAAGTTCACAGAAGAATATAAACAAACCAATATGGATTATTTGTTGACGACGACTATCTGATTGTTGAAGACAACAAGTATATCCACTGCCTTGAATACATGTGAAATATTCTGTAATGGCTAGACTATCTGGTTGAAGAAGACGACATCGGTATGAGAATGGATTCGCTTCAGGAATCTATATTCGACAGGTACAATCACTACGAGAATACATGTGGAAAAACACTAATGGCTTTGTTGATAAACTTTAAAAAATAAAAGTTTTATAATCCCAAAATCATTGTAACTAACTACCACTAACATTCATTTAATTATTCAAAAAACAACTCTACAGCTGTCACTATATTTTGATTTTTTAAAATAAAACAAGATATAATCTGGACCCTCTATCTATACTTATTCTCATCCAATGCCTGGTAGAAAGTGCAGGATAAATCAGGGAAAAGATTAAGGCCCTCAAGCGAATCCTCCCCCTCTCTGCTATCGGGTATAATCCGATGATTGGGAGTGATCTCTAAATTAATATATAGATTATGTTATTTGTCTGTACTTTGAACATGTATTGACTTTTTGAGCTGTATGAGTGTTTTTTTCTTCATGTTTTAGATAAGATACATCAGAAATTGTATTAAACTTAAATGGAATTCGTGATTCACGCGTTCCTCCTACATTTAAATATAAGAGAGAACTGCAACTATTTGATATATATTTCGGGCCTGATTAAATTTCCAAATTATTTGTAGCAGTTGTCTTCTCTAGCACTTCACTGATGTACCACTTGGAAACCAACTCCTTATCGTCTTTTTCCGAGAAACCCCCTATCTATCTTTAACGATCATTGTTGTCTGCTGGTTTTTCCTGGCATCGCCCCATCATTTTCTTAGTATTGGCATCGCCCCATCATTTTTTTAGTATTGGCATCGCCCCATCCTTTCCTTCCATCTACACATCTAGTTGCATTTTCAAACTTTTCTGACAATGAAAAATCAGATTTATGGTGCCATCTTCAACCATATTTACACACAAAACAGACGTACCATTTTAAGCAGATGCAATATTCTTCTGAAGCAGCTTTCATCTGCTAGTCCTGATCAGAACTTCATCTACCGAAGACAACTGGAACATCCAAAACACAGTCATGCTCTTCGTGGGGTATTTCCATTCCCCACTAATTTCCACATTCCACTGAGATCAATCTCCCGGCCTGGTGTACTATTTCTTCAACATCGAAGTATTCAAGCTACCGTGGACGACCAGAAGCTTAAACTGTCTTCTTCGTTGGACGAAACCAGTGACCAAGAAGAAAAAATCCTCACGGTCGAACAGCCAAGTACTGCTGTTGCAAATGAAGCTGATTTCCAGGTGAATTTTGAAGGGGAACCCAAAAGAAAAAACCATCACACGATAGAGGCAATAAGGAATCCATCTACTACTTCCTCAACGATTTTGACCAGATTGCGGTCGGAACAGTAAAGATCATCAACTTGTATAAGTCATACTCAAAGGGACATGAAGGAGTAGTACAAGTGTTAAGCAACTCGCTATCAAAAGTTCTCAACCACTATTACCCTTTGGCTGGTAAACTGGGAATCAATCCTGAAGGGAAGTTCATAGTTGAGTGTATAGACAAAGGAGTTGTGTTTATAGATGCTACAGCCAATTGTATGATGAGTGATGTGCTGTTGAGGCTTGATGAATCGGATACACTTCTCAAGTTTGTTTTTGATGTTCCAGGAGTCGATCAAATCTTGGATATCCCCCTTATGACTGTACAGGTATTAGCTAATTTTTGATCCTTAATTATTTCTGATTCTTCATTATCTTGTTGGTTATATCATTTGAACTTAATTATTGTTTAGTTTTATTCTTCTCCCCTACTTAATTTTCCTCATTCATATATTGTCAACATATCTTATGTCTACTCAATCAATCAGGTGACAAGATTCCAATGTGGAGGTTTCGCTCTAGGAATTGCGTTTAATCACTGCATGTTCGATGGAATCTCTGGAGGTGAGTTCTTGAAAAACTGGGGACGAATTGCACATGGGTTACCCCTAGATACGATACCATTCCTTGATCGCACCATTCTCAACCCTCAAGAACCAACAAAACCTACTCCACACCATGGAATTCTCCAACTAAATACAATTTTGAAAACTAAATCTCCATATGACGATCAGCCAGTTGAGCTTAAATCATTTGTATTTGATAAAGAGAAAATATTGCGATTAAAAACCATTGCAATGAAGGAGGAGAGTAGTATAAGCAAATGCTCCGCCTTTGATGTCCTCACCGCCTTTATGTGGAGAGCGAAAACTAAGGCTTTTAATGTCCCACCGAATGAGCAAATCAAGTTACTCTTCGGAGTGAATGCAAGATCAAAGTTGAAGCATCCTTTGCCAAAAGGGTTCTTTGGTAATGCCGCTGTCCCGACCAACTCTTTGTGTCTTGCAGGTATAATATTAGCTTAGCTACTTAATTACTGTGGGCCTGGGCCAATTCTTGATGATATTTTGGTTCACAAGCTGTTTCTATATATGTAGGGGATCTACTTGAGAAGGATTTCAATTATGCTGTGAAGCTTGTTCAAGAAGCCAAAAACATGGTAAATGAAGAGTATGTAAGATCATTCAGTGAACATTTTGACATGGGTGTGGTCTATCAATCATTCACCACAACTACAGTTGTCACCACATTTTGTCATCTTGGCTTCAATGAGATGGATTTTGGGTGGGGAGAGGCCATATATGTTGCCCCAGTCTTACCCTCGCGACAAGTAGCCATGTTTGCTCCACAAGGAAAAAATGTTGTTCTCAAGATTAGTCTCCCACGATTGGTCATGAATGCCTTTCAAGAACTTGTGATGCAGATATAAAACTTTACTATTACTTGCAGGCTCTACTTTAAAAAGATGTGCCCTCGTCTACAGTATTTTGATTTTTTAACCTATTGTCCTTCTTATGTATTAATAAAGCTAACTTACCGTCCTCCTTTTGCGGTATAAGTATGAAGATTCGTACGTATTAGCTATTACTCTGCGATGGATTTAAGAAAAGACAAAACAAGAAAAATCCAACCCACTGTACTTAAAATCAAGATTAATAAACCTCCTTTTGATATTTTTTTTATTGTTTAGTATTACTTAAAAAACTTAATGGTCTGGCGTGTCCGGTTTCCCCTATTGTTACATGGTCCGTGATGTTGTGTGTGGTTGTATATTTTACTATTTTGGTTCTTGTATTATAAGGAAACTTCAAGTTTCTATTGAGTAACAGGGTCATTAGCTCTCTCTCCCCCCCCCCCCCCCATCCTGTCACAGACAGGATATATCCGTCAATTTGACGGATTCAATATCCACCGTCAATCAAAACGAACGGTGAGATTAGAATTTGGCTTGAGCAAAAACAGAGAGGATCGGGGCGGAGATGTTTGCACTCATCAACTTCAGAATTTGTACTCAACGACTTGAAAAATCCAACCGCAGGTCGAGAGTTTGAAAAATCCAAAGCCTTCCCCCTTTTCTTCGCTGCGCCCCCTCCATTGGTTCATCAGAATTTGTACTCACCGACTTGTTCACCATTTGCTCACCAGATTTGTACTCATCGACACGAAACAATCGACAACGGGCAAATTCGCTGGCCTAGGTAAATTCTCAATTATTCCGTTTTTCCTTTCCCAATATCCCTACCCTAACTGAGACAATTCAAAAGGAAGGGGAAGACCAACCATTGCTTCGTATTGATGGCCATCATTCATTTCAGCTGCTAGCAAGTGGAATATTGAGGTAGATAGCGTGTTGTGGCTTGACCAGAGAGAACAAAATTGAAGCTCATGGATGGGTGTGGCAGTGTTAGAGAAAAAGAAGTTGCTAGACCGCGGTTGTTGTTGTAAATTAAACCCAATTGTATGATGGCTTCTTCTACTTCATTGTCCTCAGGTATGGACGTTTTATCTCGCTTTTGCTTTTGGTACGAGGATCTAAAGACTTTCATATGCTTTTTGGAGATGCTTCTGTATAACCCAAAAAGAAGGAGAGAAAGAAAGAGGAATTGTCGTTGATACTTTGCAAAAGTAGCTATAAACTAATAAAGAACCCCCATACTATGGTTTTTCTTTTCGTCCTTGATGAGTATATATTTCTTTGTTTGAGATGTAGCTTGATGATTTGATGTCGTATTGCTTGATGGTGAAGTGAAGGTTAGAGGAAGTGACAAAGATTGAACAATGAGAAGAAGTTGGGGAGGGGATATAATTATCAATGTTTTTTAGTGTGTGGTGGGTACATGTACGGAAAGGTAGAAGAGTTGGTTGAAAAAAATTATTAAATTAGAATCAAGGTTGTGTACATGTTTTTTAGTGTGTGATAGGTTATGGAAGGTTGTGTACATGTTTTTAATGATCACTGGAAACATTTATAAGTTATCATGGATACGTAAAAACCAAGTTTAACGAATTCATAAAATTGAATCCAACAACTCAGTTTATCGTATCCAAATGATTATGCCTTCAAGGTATACCGTATATCAATGAGTCAAACTCTTTAATATGGTTAATGTTATATACCATGATTTGATAAAAACAGCCAAAGGAAAATATATATAACAATTAGTGTCAGCTATTTTAAAATAGTCATGGAAACGATCATAGAAGGTTTGTATATGTTTCTAATTATCAGTGGAAACGTTTATAAATTATTGTGAATACGTAGAAACCAAGGTTAATAAATACGTAAAATTGACTCTAACAAATTATTTTATCGTTTCGAAACATTTATATCTATCATTCAATCTAGCTCTGTAAACTCATAGATTGTAAGAAAATATTTTTATATACAATGATTTAATAAGAACGACCAAAGGAAAACAAATATAACAGCTTGTGTCATCTATTTTAAAATAGTCATGGAAATGATTATAGAAAGTTGTGTACATGTTTATTATAATCAGTGGAAACGTTTATAAATTATCGTGGATACGAAAAAATCAAGGTTAACTGAATACGTAAAATCGACTTCAACAACTCAGTTTATCGTTTCCACACGTTTATCAATAAGTCAAGCTCTGTAAACTGATATAACAGCTCGTGTCATCTATTTTAAAATAGTCATGGAAATGATTATAGAAGGTTGTGTACATGTTTATAATAATCAGTGGAATCGTTTATAAAATATCGTGGATACAAAAACATCAAGGTTAACTGAATACGTAAAATCGACTCCAACAACTCAGTTTATCGTTTCCACACGTTTATCAATAAGTCAAGCTCTGTAAACTGATATAACAGCTCGTGTCATCTATTTTAAAATAGTCATGGAAATGATTATAGAAGGTTATGTACATGTTTATAATAATCAGTGGAAACGTTTATAAATTATCGTGGATAAAAAAATCAAGGTTAACTGAATACGTAAAATCTACTCCAACAACTCAGTTTATCGTTTCCACACGTTTATCAATAAGTCAAGCTCTGTAAACTGATATAATAGCTCGTGTCATCTATTTTAAAATAGTCATGGAAATTATTATAAAAGGTTGTGTACATGTTTATAATAATCAGTGGAAACGTTTATAAAATATCGTGGATACGAAAAATCAAGGTTAACTGAATACGTAAAATCGACTCCAACAACTCAGTTTATCGTTTCCACACGTTTATCAATAAGTCAAGCTCTGTAAACTGATCATATAACAGCTCGTGTCATCTATTTTAAAATAGTCATGGAAATGAATATAGAAGGTTGTGTACATGTTATAATAATCAGTGGACACGTTTATAAAATATCGTGGATACGAAAAAATCAAGGTTAACTGAATACGTAAAATCGACTCCAAGAACTCAGTTTATCGTTTCCACACGTTTATCAATAAGTCAAGCTCTGTAAACTGATCATATAACAGCTCGTGTCATCTATTTTAAAATAGTCATGGAAATGATTATAGAAGGTTGTGTACATGTTTATAATAATCAGTGGACACGTTTATAAAATATCGTGGATGAAAAAATCAAGGTTAACTGAATACGTAAAATCGCCTCCAAGAACTCAGTTTATCGTTTCCACACGTTTATCAATAAGTCAAGCTCTGTAAACTGATTAATGCTAAAAAATTATTATATACAATGATTCGATGAGAACGACCAAGTGAAAATATACGTAACATAACAATTTGTATAATCTTTTTTATAACAGTGATGGAAAGAATAATAAAAGATTGTGTAAATATTTCCAATAATTAGTGGAAACTTCTATAAATTAAACTCTGAATGAATACGTAAAATTTAGTTTTTCATTTCCAAAGTTATATTATTCACAATAATACGGTATGTATGGTTCATTTTATTAGAATAATTAGCTGATCCCAAGCTATCTTTCAACTGCCATGTATTCAAAAGAAAATGAAAAATGTATGTTGCATTGTTACATATTGAAAACAAAACTCACTGTGTTGTGGACTATGAAGATAAAAGCTGGTATCACATAAAATCACTGCCCATTTAACTAGTTCCTTCTCCTCATCAAACACCATAAACTAGGGTAATGTTATCCTTGAACTTGTTTGTGAGCTAAAAGAATGAGAGGCAACAACGTGACTATAAGCAAAGTCATATATTTAATATTGTACCACTTGCTTCACCCTTCTAGATTCAGCACTAGAGAATTGTCCCACAACACAAGCATGTGGAATCGAGGACTCCGCTCAAGCCAAAGCATCTGCATTATCTTGAAAATATTGCCTTGGAAGCCTTCCAACTATATTTTCCTCTTCATTTCCCTTTTTGTCTAAGAACACAAAATGCGGGATTACTTCCACCCAAAATAATCAAGCTCCAGTTCCCATTTGGTGTTCAACGTCCCTGAGCAATACCATTGGATAATGGAAAGAAATAAGGTCTTCAATTCTCAAAGTAATACACAAGTCTTTGTGTAAATGCATTTTTCATTGCATCAGGCACAAAAGTTCAGGACAAGCAAATAGAATTGAGAGAAGATACTTGTATAGTTGCTCCACTTTTAGAAAATATGGGGCCAATTCTCTACATACTTCGCACCAATCGGCATAGATTACAACAATGAGTTTGCATTTGAAATGACCTGAAAACAAAAGGCAGATGCATGTCACCAACATTAAATGCAACATCAGAAGAAGTTGAGAATTGCTAAACAACAAAACATTAAGGGAACCTTTTCATATTGTAATGCAGAAGCAGATAAGTCCTTGAGAGAGATGCCAATATCTAAGTGAGATGATAAGAACAGGCTAACACTCTAGTAGTTCAAAGCAAGGCTACTATCTGATTTACATCTTTGTTTGGGAATTCGGTGGTGACTGGATTTTCAGATGAAGCTACAACATCTTGGATTTTATCCCCTTCATCAGCTATACCCAGTTTGGAAACCACGTTATGTTCAAGATTAACAAATATAAACCAAGGGAATTTTTTTTCGGTGAACTAAGAAACTTGAGGGAGGGGCATAAGCTGATGCCGATACGAGCAAAAAATGGAATAGAAAACCAAGCATGTTTAGCGCCTCTTTAAGAAATAGGTTCTACCAAAACTAGATACAATTGGAATAGTTGTCAGTTCCTAATAGATAATCGGTTCAGACGAAATGTTAGAAATAGAAACCGATGCAAGATCTTAAGAGTCTTACCAGAGTAGAAGGATCAGACAAATCCAAGTTTGACTAGCAAGCGACGCTTAGAAATCTTAGCCTTGTGGGCTGAAATTGGGGGTAAAGAAGAGGGGAGATGAACGGCGCCTGGGTAGGAAACAGATCGATAAAGTGTGTCCATTTACGAAGAGAAATCATATTTGAAACTGCACCTGCAATTTTATGTGGGATCATGAACAAATTTCAAGGGTTTTTCTCATATTCAGAATTTGGGGCTTTACCTAAATCACCACCGATAGAGCTTTCATCTAGTGCTCTTGAAATTGCCAGCAACTGCCGAAGTTGCCGCTTGTAACTGGTTGTAGTTGTGCCTCTGGTCACTAGTTGTAGTTGCGCTTCAGTTGGTGGAATTTCTCGGGCCATAGTCTCTGGTGTTGGCTAGTCTTGCAGTACGATCGTGTTTGCGTGAGAGAGAAGGCGAACAAAAGAAAGAAACATAAGCCTTATGTGTATACTGTATTGGACGATTGAGATTAGAATATTATTAAAAGTTAGATGGTGGAGATTGAATCCGTCAGAGACGGAAAAAGGGCATCCGTCACAAAATCCCCTTCGCCCCCCCCCCCAGCCCCACCTTGGTCCGTTAACGAATCCATATCCAACTTTTAATTTTCTAAATTTAGTGGACATAATAAGGAAGCGGGATGGAGACTCTCTTCTCTTCCAATGAAAAACCCCAAAGATTTATTACCTTAAGTAATAAAAATTAAAATAAAACATGAGTAATAATTGCTATAAATATTATGGTATAAACATATGGTCCAAATGGATATTAAAATATACACTAAATCTCTACTCAAAGAGGAAATATTATTAAGTTGAAATTAACTCCTAAATTTAATATCACATGTAAAATATTAGCTCATGTACTAAACATCACATATAGCACTCATTTTGCAATATATATAGTCTAAGCAAATCATATATATATATTTAAAACAAAATATTATAAGGCATATTTAACAAATAAATCTAGTCACATATACCTATAACTTGTATATATGTTACATTAATAACTAATGAAAATTCAAATTTCCCTCCCCATTCTCTTCTTGGGCGGTTGATTAAGGGACTTGGGAACAAATAAAAGAAAGAAAGAAAAGAGAAAAGATGAAATACCCCAAACCTAAGTATGCTAAGTAAACATCAATTTATGAGGTAATAAGGCTAAAACATTCCTTAGAAAGATTGGTAGACAATTTAAACCAAGGAAAACACAAGAAAACGCCTTAAGGGCAATTTAGGCAAAAATGTGCTCTAAGCTTGGAGTGACTTTGATTAGCACCCAAATAACATTATAAGACTTTATTAACATGCTAATGGACATGTTAATCCAATTACCAGAGAAAACAAGCTCAAAAACAAGCTTAAACACAAAATGTGCTTTAAGACTCCTTAAAGCACCTTTTTGAGAAATTATCTTAGAAATGGGTTTTGAGTGGCTAAATGCCCATGATTACACCTTAATCAACATGTTTACTAATTAGTATCACATTAGGAAGCCTAAATCAATGGGAAATAAAAAATTTCACAAATTTGTGCACTAATTTGTGAATAGTGCCGAATAGTGCCCAAAATGAGTCAAATTACTTCTTAAGTGGTCAATGGTAAAAAAACTCCTTAAATATCAAAGGGGGCACGGTTTTTAAGTGGTGAGTCATCACCAAAGGGAGCCAGCACTTTAATAAAAGAGGAAGGAGGGTAGAAGTTCACTATTTGCTTTATAAAGACAATATACTTACTTTAGCTTATCTCTCCTCTCTTCTTCATTTCTCTTCTTCCCCACTGAATTTTCTTCTTATTCTCTGTTCTAAAACCGTCCAAGCAGCACCCATGGCACCACCATCTTCAAATGTCCACCAAATACTCATTTTAGCTCCAAATCAAAAACTAAGCATAAGTTTCTCTTAGTTGGAGCAAGACCTACCTTTATATCTTTTCAAATCATTCAAAGCTCAAGTTTGGTGCCATGAGAAAACACCATTGATGGAGGAAAATCAAGTTTGATTAGCTCTTTTGGTTCTCCATTCATCCAAGGTAATGAAAGTGAAAGAAAAATCAACTTTCCATCATTTTTTCTATATGGCTGAAAATTTGCCTCTTAAGGTACCTTGTTTTATCCCTTGTTCTAGCTTGATTCTATTCTCCAAATACTTGAGGAGGTCTTGCCTTGCTTCATTATGAAAGCCATTCCAAAATTCAAAGGTAAACATACACCTTTAAGTTTTAAAACACATATTTTAACCTAAGAATGAATTCTGCGAGTTTAGGCATATTGCTTAGTGCTCATTAGATTATTTGAATGTGGATTAGAACATGGGCAAGAGGATTGAAGTCCTTGCCGAAATCCAATCAAGAAAACCTAAGGAGGGAAGTAAGAGAAGCTTGAGGAAAATAAGGTAAATTGCTTACCTAATGGTGGTTTAAGACTTTAAGGGATGAGATTTAGATAGGTACTAACGTAGCTTAAAGCTTACATTATGTAATGGGTTATATAAACTAGGAAAAAGAATTTAAACAAGCTTATGAACTTGTGATTAAGGAACCAATGGAAATGAGTTAGTAAGATAAGTATAAGGTGAATTAAGAGAACACTTATATTGCTATGGGAGCATTGTTGTGTGTATTTGCAGGTTGAAAGCTTTAATATGTGGGAAATTCAGTGTTTAAGTTTAAGTCATTTAAGGGCCTAAGAGCCATGTCATTTAAGAGCCTTAGTGCTATGCAATTTAAGATTATTGCACTATATTAAGTTTGTTGTGGATGAGTTGATTTGGGTGAGAAAGTATGATGAGAAAGGATTTGATGTGTGTGAGATGTTTGAATGAGAAAAACAATGCTTGTGGGCATGATAATGTACTAGAGGAGCTATGGCGAAATTTGAGTAGAAAACAAGTGTTTAGGTGGTGGTTGTGAGTTAATATGACCTAAGGTTTACTAGGGATCATTAAAAGGAATTTGAGTGGAAACGAGTTAACTAAGGAGTTCTTGAGGTTTAGAATGACCTAGAATTGTCTAGGAGGAAATTAGAGTTTAGGTGGGTGTATTAAACACACCAAAATCATGGTATGAGGAATGTTAAGACTTGAGGAAAAATCTGGAGGAAATGATGTATAATGTTTTGAGGTGATTTAGGAATGAACTTGAGAATATAACAATGAGAGATCTTGGTAGCTTGTGTAAGTGGTGAAGATGCTAGTAGTGGATTAATAAGGTTCTAGTTGGATGGTAATGAGTGGACTTGGGTGATGGAAGAGAGAATTGCAAGAGAATGTTGTAAATTGTCAAGGAAAAAGACTAAGAATGTATAAAGGGGTATGATCATGAGAATGGTGAGTTAACTGAGTAAATGAGATGGAAATGTCTAAGAAGGGTGTAGCATGGTCAAGGTAGACGAAGAACAATGCCAAGGTGCTAAGAGGATGAAAAGAAATGTATAGGTATGTTTAGGAGTTTAGGATTGTGTGTAACAAATGGAAAGGAGAGAAAATTGTACATGGGGATGCAAGATAACCTTGGAAGGTTTAGCAAAGGAAAGATGGATGAATGATGATGTTTGAGGAGTAGTTATATTGGTGTAAAGGAAACACTTTGGTTAGTTGAAGTTTTAGACAAATTTACATGTTGGAAGTGTAAGGAATTGAGTTATAAGTGTTAAGAGCTTAATAAGAACTTGAATAATGATCAAAGAATTTGGAGGTGAGTTGATCCATGAGTTAGGAGGATTCTAGGTGCTTAAATGGTGTTAGAATATGTGTGAATACATGAGGAAAGATTAGAAGAAGATTGGGCAAAAGAACAAGTGAGGAATGAGGTTCAAAACTGTAAAATTTGACAGTTTAAAGTGTGGTCCGGGACTTGGTCCTTGGATAAAGTCCCGACCAGCACTAAAAACATGCCGAAAATTCAAGTTTAGATTGGTGGTCCGGGACCTAGGTCTTGTAATAAGTCCCGGACCAGCACAAAAAAACTGCCGAGAGTGCCTTTCAGAAGTGGTCCGGGACCTAGGTTAAGTAACATGTCCCGGACCACCCATAAATAAGCGCCGAGAGAGAACCCAGTAATTGGTCTGGGACTACAGTCCAGGACCATGTCCCGGACCAGCCATTTTTACAAAGGAAGTGTAACACCCCGTCCAAAGCCAATCGTGGTTATCGCAAAACTTAACACTTAATCGAACTCGTCGCAGCGGAAATAACAAACACCTGGACCTTGCCACGGTCTGATCGTTAGAACATACCAGCCTTATCAAATTACAACACTTGTCCAAAGAAAAACCGACCAAGACATCACCATCCAAAACCACCAACCAACCGAGTTTAACTATCTAAGTCATAGTCACAAACTTACATCAGCTTCAATATAAACAGACGGGAGCACAAGCGCAACCCGTACTCAAAATAAACAACCCATTCTAAGTCTAACAGCTCCTACTCTCATGGTGTGACTTCATGGGTCTCTTACCTACAAGTGTAAAAACAGCCCCCAAAGGGGGTCAGCACGAATGCTGGTACTCCCTCTCATGGCCCCCAAGCTAACGGGGCTACGACGACTAATTGTCGATAGCATGGAAATTGATTAAGTACACAAGCATGATATGATGTGCAATAAACAACAATCCACAGATGAACATTCATGGTTCACACACAATGAACGACATAAGCGTTCCCTTATCAAGCGGGTTAGTAACCCCCTCCTTAATCCTGATTTCCTTAACCTCAGTTCTTTCCTTACCTCACTACCCTCAGTCTTAACCTTATCTTAATCTCAGTATACAACCGTTCCTAGAAAGGAAATGGTTGTAGCTTAATCTCAAACCTAGGATTTAGGTGATCCTACCGCACCATCTTAATGCCACCTACCTTGGACGGGAGTCCAGCGTAGCTGAGCCGGCAACCGGCCCTAGGCAACAAGTCCGAAGACAAGTCCTTAAGCGGAGGGCGGATCTGATTCAGATACCGTCCCCCTTTCCTTAGCATGCATGACCGGAGTCAGTCCCGGGTTTCCTCACTCAAGTTCCAGTTAGTAAAGATCTTACCCACCATGCGTTAGTTAAACCTTAACGGGTATTAACCAACAATCACCAATACTTAACTCTAATCCTTAACTCAGTAAGTACTAAACTTAGTTAGTAACAATCTCAAGTCTTGTGGGTTAGTGTAAAGAAAACACATACACAATGAGAACAAATATAACCGGTTGCATGCTTTATCTTGTCTTAGTCATAGTAAGTAAACAGATAGCACACAAGCCGAGGGACACCTCGTTAGCAAGCAGGTCACAAGAAAGATTGTACCGTTCACCGTCGTCTGTCGTTTGTTTAACCTTCTTCGGGGTCCCAATTCACAAACCTAAAACATTGATTCATTTTGAGGCCATCAGTTATTGCACCTTACTTAACTCACTTAGTCCCTAAGAATCCCCATTCAATACCCTCTTAAGTCTTTGCCACTTAACCTTATGAACTTGACTTTAAACATTAAGGTTTATACTTAGCTTAACTTAACTCCTTAGGTTCTTAGGTTCCTAATCATTATTACCCTACCAATGGCATACCCTAATACCAATTATCATCCTTAGAATTTAAATTTTTTTTTTTTGTGTTTTAGGCTCAACCGAACTTACCGGCCGACCTTACCCAAGGTCGGTCCATTCCAGAACATATTACCGCTTGAAAATTCTACCCCGACCGACCTTGCAAGTCCGGTCCCCAAGGTCGGTCCATTCCCGAGAGTTTTCCCCGTGGGAAATTTAAGCTCGACCGAACTTGCCAAGTCCGGTCCCAAATTCGGTCGATTCCAGAGACCTATTACCGTACAAAATTCTAGGCATGACCGACCTTGCAAGTCCGGTCCCCAAGGTCGGTCCATTCCAGAGACTTAACTCGTACACAAAATACAAGCCCGACCGAACTTGTAAGTCCGGTCCCCAAGTTCAGTCGATTCCAGAAACTTTTCCGGTAGTGTAATCTGAGCTCGACCGACCTTGCAGGTCCGGTCCTCCCTAAGGTCGGTCGGCTCCAGAACCTTGTTTCTAAATTCCCATTTGACTCCAAACTTCTCCTCATATATCCTAGTATGTTCTAACCTCATTTGGGCACCTCAAATACACCTTAAGCCAACCACTAAACACTTTAAATCACTCACCAACATCCACCTTTGTCATTATGCATTTTCCTTGTAATCATGCCAACACTTGTAAAGTTTTTCACTAGGTTTCTAGGTTGTGGTTCATACCTAGTATAACCACTATGCCAAATGCTTCCTCACCACTATAACATCATCTCCCAAGCATCTTTCACCATCTAAAACTCCTTTATGCAACTATTTAAAGTTTCTTCACAAGCTTATGCCTCCATCCATCAACACATTATTTTCCTTCCTAGTTGTTTACCAACATTTGCCTAAGTCCTAAATATTCAAGTACATTCTTTTGATTCCTAAATCCTCCATAGTGATGCCTAAGTAATTATAACTCATTAAAACACCTTAGACTCATCCTTTTACGTCAAGACAACCTCTAAAACCTCCTAGTACTTCCTTAGTCATGAAATCACCTTAGAACATCTTAAACACTTAGGTTCTTCACTAAATTTTGCCATGGGTTCTCTAGTATATTGTTACACCCAAACACTTGGTTTTTCACCATCAAACAACCAAGATCACTCAAATTCTCATTACAACATCTTAACACACAATTTACACCAAAACTACACCACATCATCATATAGTGTACAAACTTAAAATGCTTGGCACTTAGGCCCTTAAATGGCAATAATCTTAACCACTGAATTTCCACATTTATTTGCCTTTGACCTGCGAATACACACAACAAGGCTCCCATTGAAATAAAATGCTTCTTGTAATTCATCTCAACATTGTTTGACTATCTCTTTTCTCATTAGCTCCTTAGTCACAAGTTCTCAAACATAGTCATTGTTTATCCTAGGTTATATATATCCCTTTTCTAATGTAAAACTTAAGCTACACTCATCACATATCTAAATCCCATTCCCTTAAACAATAAAACACCTTAAGGCAAGTAATTTACCTTGTTCTTTCACAAGCTCACAAACTTTCCTCCTTAGGTTTTTCCTTGATCAATCTCGGTCACCACTTAAACTCTCCTTGCCAATGTTCTAACCAATATCCAATGACTCCAATGAGTGCTAGATAATACATTAACCCTAAGGACAAACCCTAGGTTAAAAATATGCTTTAAGGTATTAAGGTGATTGTTTTACCTTGGTTTCTCAAGACAAGCTTGGATATGAAGCAAGAAGGACCTCCTTTATCCTTTGGAGAGTAGAAAACAAGCTAGACAAGGCATAAACATGGAGTTCCATGAGTACAAATTTTCGGACAAAGGAAGAAAATGATGAAAACCTAGATCTTCTTACATTTTCTTTACCTTAAGAGAATGGAGAAGCTAATGGAGTCTCCAAGCTTGAGTTTCCTCCTCTAATGGCGATTTGCCTTGGCTCCAAAATGAGGCTCTTGAAGTTTTGAAAAGATAGAAAGGAAGAGCTAGAGCTAACTAAGAGATATATGTACTTGGTTTTGATTTTGGAGCTTAAATGAGTAAGTAGTGGCCAAGAGAAGATGGAGCTAGCATGGAGGTTGCTTCTTACGTGAGAGAGAGGAAGAGAGCAAGAGAAATCGATGAAGAAGGTGAAGAATGAAGAAAGGAGGAGAGAGATGGCATATAAGATATTTGATTCCTTAAAGCAAATAGTAACAAGTTACTTTTCTCTTTTTCTTCTAACATTAATTGGCCACTCTTTGTGACTCACCCTAGAAAACCGGCCCCCTTCATTAATTAGGCTGGTCATGGTCTTGTTTGACCAATTAATTAGACTTAATTGATTAAAGACTAAACTAGGCACTATTTGGTTACTATTCACAAATTAGTGCACATATTTGTGAAATTTTTAATTTCCCATTGATTTAGACTTCCTAATGTGATACTAATTAGTACAAATGTTACTTAAGGAGTAATCATGGGCATTTAGACACTTAAAACCCCTTTCTAAGACAATTTTCCAAAAATGTGCTTTAAGACTCCTTAAAGCACAATTTGTGCTTTAACTTGTTTTTGAGCTTGGTTTTCTTTGGTAATTAACTTAAAATGACCATTAGGATATTACTAAGGTCTTAAACAATATTTGGGTACTCACCCAAGTCTCTCCAAGCTTAGAGCACGTTTTTGGCTTAAACTGCTTTTTCGGTGTTTCCTTATGCTTTCTTTGATTAAAATGGTTTCTTAATGTTTCTAAGGCATTATTTAGCCTTCTTATACCTTAGTTTGTCACTTAAACACCATATCTAAGTTTGGGGTATTTCAATCTACCCCCCTTAAAAGAACTTTGTCCCCAAAGTTCACATATATGCTTAACCATTCGCGGTACTCAATTCTCTTAATCTTAACACCACATCTTATATTCACATTCAAACATCTCAAGACTCAAAGGTCAATTACAAATACAATACATAAGTATTATACATAACTCAAACTTATCGCCAAAGTGTAGCAACTTACACAAAATCACATCTTACACAACCAAACAAACGACAAACATGCTCGTTTCCTAACTCAACAGCGAGGAAGCTCTACCCCCCTTAAAAAGGGGTATGCCCTGTACCCTATACAGACGATACTAGTCAGTAAACAAAGAAGGGTACTTCCCTCATCTTATCCTCTAATTCCCACGTGGCCTCTTCGACATCCTGGTTAGACCAGAGAACCTTCACCAGTCGCACTGACTTGTGGCGAGTGTCCCTAGTCTTACTATCCAAGATTCTCTGAGGAAGCTCCACTGATCTCATATTCGGTTCTAATGTCAACCTCTTAGGTTCTAACACATGGGAGGGGTGGTGCATGTATTTCTTTAGCTGTGAAACATGAAAAACATCATGCATTTTACCCAGTTCAGCAGGTAAATTCAACCTATAAGCAACCGGGCCCACCCGCTCCGTAATCTCATAAGGACCAACAAACTTCGGGCTTAATTTGCCCTTCTGCCCAAATCTGAATACACCCTTCATTGGTGAAACTCGCAGAAATACCCGGTCGCCCACTGCGAACTCCAGGTCTCGTCGTCGAACATCAGCATACGACTTCTGCCTATCTTGAGCAGCTTTCATGTTCTCCCTTATTTGCTGAACTTCAGCCTTAACTTGTTCTAAATATTCTGGCCCTATACTGACCGTCTCACTCGACTCATCCCAGCAGAGCGGTGTACGACATGGTCTACCGTACAACGCTTGAAAAGGTGCCATCTTGATCGAAGCGTGATAGCTGTTGTTGTATGAAAACTCGATCAGATGCAATCTGTTAATCCAACTGCCCTGGAAGTCTAAGGCACATGCCCTCAGCATGTCCTCGAGTGTCTGAATAGTACGCTCAATCTGGCCATCTGTCTGAGGATGGAACGCGGTACTCAACTTCAGTTCTATACCCAACGCTTCTCTAGTAGCTCTCCAGTACCTCGAAAGGAATCTGGTATCTCTATCTGACACTATGGTCTTTGGTATCCTGTGATGTCTCATTATTTCTTTCTCAAACAACTCAGCTAATTTGGTCACCTTCCAAGTATCCTTCATCGGTATGAATCGGGCTACTTTGGTAAGGCGATCCACCACCACCCATATCATGTTGAGACCTCCCCTAGCAGGTGGGAGTCCAACTACAAAGTCCATGGAGATATCATGGAACTTCCACTCCGGAACTGGCATCGACTGTACCATTCCGCCCGGTCGTCGGTGCTCGAATTTTACCTTCTGGCATGTGAGACACCTCAAGACAAACTCGGTAACATCTGTCTTCATCCCCGACCACCAGAAGTATCTCTTCATGTCTTTATACATCTTAGAGGCTCCCGGATGGATGGAAACTGAAGAACAGTGTGATTCCCTAAGTATACGGTCTTTCAGATCCGTGTTGCTCCGTGGTATGCATAACCGGCCCTTAAGTCTGATCAGATCATCGTCGTGGAGTCTGAAGTCATATTTCTGACTCTCAAAGGTACCATCTGTCAGCTTCTGTCTGACTCTCTCATATACTCATCTGTCCTCTGAGCCTCTCGCACCTCATCAACCAAGCTGGAGAAAGAAACTAGCGAATGGAGTGAGTGTGCTCGACGGCTCAGGGCGTCCGCTACAACATTGGCCTTTCCCTCTTTGTATTGGAGGTCAATGTCATAGTCTTTCAAGAATTCCAACCATCTCCGCTGTCTGAGATTCAACTCCTTCTGAGTAAATATGTATCTTAAGCTCTTATGATCGTTGTAGATCGTCACACTAACCCCGTATAAGTAATGGCGCCATATCTTCAAGGCGAAGACTACAGCTCCCATCTCTAAATCATGTGTGGGGTAGTTCTCCTCATGTTTCTTCAACTGGCGTGAGGCATATGCCACCACCTTGCCATGTTGCATGAGCACGCAACCCAGCCCTCTGCCAGATGCATCACAGTAAACCTCAAAGCCCTCCGTACCGTCTGGAATGGTCAGAACCGGTGCAGTGGTCAGTGAGTCTTTCAAACTCTGAAATGATCTCTCACAGTCAGTCGTCCATAAGAACGGTGCATCTTTCTTCATCAGACTGGTCATCGGTTTCGCGACCTTGCTGAAATCCCTAACAAACCTCCTGTAGTAACCTGCCAGACCGAGAAAGCTCCGGATGTCGGTAACAGTCTTCGGCCTTGGCCAAGTACGTACGGCATCAACCTTTGCTGGATCCACTGAGATCCCAGCATCTGAGATGACATGACCTAGGAAAGAGACCTGGTGAAGCCAAAACTCACACTTGGAGAACTTAGCATATAGCTGGTTCTCCCTCAATATCTCCAATACTCTCCTCAAGTGTTCCTCATGTTCAGTCTTCAATTTCGAATATATCAAGATATCGTCAATAAACACCACAACCGACTTGTCCAGCTGTTCCTGGAACAAGCGGTTCATCAGATCCATAAACTTCGCCGGTGCGTTCGACAAACCGAACGACATCACTGTAAATTCATAGTGGCCGTATCGTGTCCGGAATGACGTCTTCTCAATGTCTCCCTCTTTAATGGCTATCTGATGATACCCCGATCTGAGATCAATCTTGGAAAACACAGATGCTCCCTTCAACTGATCGAACAGATCGTCAATGCGGGGTAGTGGATACTTATTCTTCACTGTCACTGCATTCAACTCTCTGTAGTCGATGCAGAGGCAGAGACTACCATCCTTCTTCTTCACGAAGAGAACTGGCGCTCCCCATGGTGATACACTAGGTATTATGAACCCTTTTCTAACAAGTCCTTTAGTTGTTCCTTTAACTCAGTCATTTCTGCCGAAGCCATGCGGTATGGTGCCTTGGCTATCGGTCCGGTACCAGGTAGCAGCTCGATGGTGAACTCTACCTCCCGAGTGGGTGGCATGCCGGGCAGTTCCTGTGGAAATAGGTGGGGAACTCCGACACTACCGGTAAGTCGGGGTCGAACTCGGGGTCTCTCTCTATGTCTTGTACATAGTAGAGGTACACTTCCTTCCTTCTCAATTCCTTATACATTGCCATAGCGGTGATGATCTTAGTCGAAGGCTCTCTGGGCCTCTGGCGGTATGATATTGTTACCCCAGATGGGCTCCTAAGCAGCAATCTATGCTCGGCGCAGAGGATATGACCCTTGTGCCGCTCCAACCAGTTCATCCCGAAGATAATATCAAATCCCAACTCCATGAACTCAATACAACTGACTGGGATGTCTTCCCCCTTAATTCTGACAATGGCTCTCGGTAGTAGCGAGTGCAACGAACCTTCTCCTTAGACGGGAGCGTAACCGTGAAGTCGGGTAGCTCATCAGCGTCTAGCCCCAACCTGCTCGCGAAAGATGCCGAGACAAAGGTATACGAGGCCCCTGAGTCGAAGAGAACTGATGCCTCAATCCCATTAATCGGAAAGGTGCCGGTGAGGATAGTACCGCTGGTGTCGGCCTGTGCCTCTGTAGGTATGCTTAGCGCACCTTCCGTACCGAGTCCATGACCTAATTGTATTCATAAGCTTCATGAGTATTGATGGTATAACAAGAGTCGTAACAATTTATATGAACAACACTGTTATTTTATTCATAACCATCATGTTTACAACATGTGCTTCAATCTTACATCTCATTCCTCATCTCATTCTAACATTACATGGCTAATATTGTCTAAAGGTTAGGTTTAACCGTCCTGGTTTCATGTGCGTCGCATTAATCACTGCTGACGGTGCTGTATTCAACTTAATTCTCTTAATCCCATGGTACAACATCCTTGATTCTCCTCCCATAACTAATACATCTCCAGACTTAAGTATCAACTTATCTGCACGGTCCGCACGCTTCTGCTCGCCGTATAAAAACTCTGCATCATCTCCAATGGACCAAGACACTACGGGTATCCCTCCTTTGAGAGACTCCGTTGTCTCGTCCTTATCCTGGTGTAGTCCAAGTCGCCCATCTTTCTCGTAGAAGTTTACAATGCAAATGTCTGCTTGTATGTCTGGAATGGTTCAGCTTCCAACTACTGAGCGATCTCCACGACTTGTGTAATAACTGGATGGAACTCTTCGGGTATTCCCGGTGGTGAGACTCCATCCTGCATCCTCGTGGTTTGGTAGTTCTTGGCATACGGATTCCAATCCTTGCCTAAGCTCATCATTTTTAATTTCATCCTTGCTCCCCCTGGGTACTCCGGTGTATAAAACCTCCCGGTCCCATTCCTAGCTGATTGCATTTCCTGGTGATGGCTATTTGCGCTTCGGGTGTCAGGTATCCCCTTAACAAAATCATACCTGGGCGGATAACCTGACATTGTTCGGTTGGAAAGTCTATGGTTTCGATGTCGGTGTACTCCGGGTTAGGTGTAGAAGGCATTGGATAGCAGATGTTGAAGCTTCCTAAAGTGGTAGTAGGTTATATCTTACTTAAGTTCTAATCTTATCTCATTCTCACTTAACTCAATTATTCCCCAACATGCATGATAATGCGGTAAGCAGGCAATTTTATTACTAAATGGTTGTAGCGGTACCTGGCCTCGATGAGGGTTCAGGCTCATCGTCCCGGTCCATCAAGTGTAGTGTGGGTCCCGACTTCTGGGTCTCCCGTGGGTTCTTGTCTGCAGCTTGTTGCACCTTCCTCTGACCGTCAGATCCAGCTCCCTGATCGGCCTTGCCCTTGCCCCTAGTCTCGGGTCTATAGGCTCTGCTAGCGGGGTTCCAGAAGCACTCGTATGCTCGGTGTCCGTATACCCCACAATAGTTGCACTCCACCTTATTCCCCTTGCAATCGAGCCCGGGGTGGTCCTTGTGACACCACCTACAAATGTAGCGTCGCTGGTAGCCAGCACCGGCTCCCTTCTCAGTCTCAGATCCTGATCATTCGCAATATTAGTACTCATATCTCAAATGGTTACTAGTTGTCTCATAACTCACTCAATATCAATCCCTTACCCTTTGGCGCCCTTGAGCGCAGGGGTGTAGCTGCTATGCATGCATATGTTAACTTCAGTGGCTCTTCCGGAGCCTTCTCCTTTTCCTCCTTCCCTTTTTGGTTCTGATTTTTCTGGGCCTGAGGCTGGTACTTCTGTTTCTTGTACCCACCTTGCCCTTGGTTCTTCGCGCTCTTACCGGCACTCTTCCTCTTAGCATTCTCCTCGTCCCTTAGCTGGACGGTTATCTCAACCTTAGCAGCGGCATGATAGCACTCCTTCTTTCCATAGTATTAGTCACTCTTATCTTTTCATAATCCAAAGCTTACTCATTTACTTACTCAAATCTCAACCATTCTTATTACCTGCAAGGTAGTGTAACTCATCGGCCCCATGCCGTAGCGGAGTCGATGGCTAAGCCGCCATAGAAGCGGTCCACCAGGATCTGGTCTGAATATCCAAGACCTGGCAGAAGACGGAGCAAGGCGGTGAACTCTGAGTATTCGTCCACCGTCATCTTGTCGGTCTGCTTAAGCGCATCCAACTGCAAGCGCTTCTTCGTCTGGACATGGGCGGGGGGTATACTTTGATCGTAGCAAGGCGGTGTACTGCTCCTAGCCGAACTCTGGATTGGCCACATGCTCGGCCCTCACCAGCTTCCACCAATCGCCTGCTGCCCCTTGCAGGTAGGTAGAACATAGCTAGACGCACCTTGATCCCAGCAGGGACGTCAAGGGTCTTAAAGGCGGTCTCTAGCTCGGAGATATACGCCTCAAGCTTGGCGGGATCGGTCTCCCCTTAAAGTGTGCGGGTCGAAGGTCTGCAAGACTCTTCACCCAATTCGGTTCCCGGGGTGGCGGTGGAGGTGGTGCACCCACAGGCTGCATATGATATGCCACCGGCGGCAGCTACGATCTCTGCGATCGTCTGCCCTTCCGGTATCTCAGTCTCGTCGCCTCTGGGACGGCCTCGGCTCTCCTTCCTGACATCTGAACAATCACAACTCACATTAGATCCGTATCCACCACTGTTTCGGTTAACGAATTTATAACGTCCGTAGACGGTAAAGACGATCCACACTTATTAGTGGTCATCTGACTCTACTCACACTAACAGCTCACACCCTTAACCCATCACTTATCACTTAACTTATATCCTAACTCGGTGGTTCCTTATGTCCGGTATTTCTTGATCAGAGCGTAACTACACTCTGATACCACTTTTTGTAACACCCCGTCCAAAGCCAATCGTGGTTATCACAAAACTTAACACTTAATCGAACTCATCGCAGCGGAAATAACAAACACCTGGACCTTGCCACGGTCTGATCGTTAGAAATACCGGCCTTATCAAATTACAACACTTATCCAAAGTAAACAACCGACCAAGACATCACCATCCAAAACCACTAACCAACCGAGTTTAAGTATTAAGTCATAGTCAAAAACTTACATCAGCTTCAATATAACAGACGGGGACACCAAGCGCAACCCGTACTCAAAATAAACAACCATCCTAAGTCTAACGCTCCTACTCTCGTGGTGTGACTTCATGGGTCTCTTACCTGCAAGTGTAAAAACAGCCCCAAAGGGGGTCAGCACGAAGCGGGTATCCCTCCATGGCCCCCAAGCTAACGGGGGTACGACGACTAATTGTCGATAGCATGGAAATTGATTAAGTACACAAGCATGATATGAAGTGCAATAAACAACAATCCACAGATGAACATTCATGTTCACACACAATGAACGACACAAGCGTTCCCTTATCAAGCGGGTTAGTAACCCCCTCCTTAATCCTGATTTCCTTAACCTCAGTTCCTTATCTTACCTCAGTCTTAACCTTATCTAATCTCAGTATATAACCGTTCCTAGAAAGGAAATGGTTGTAGCTTAATCTCAAACCTAGGATTTAGGTGATCCTACCGCACCATCTTAATGCCACCTACCTTGGACGGGAGTCCAGCGTAGCTGAGCCGGCAACCGGCCCTAGGCAACAAGTCCGAAGACAAGTCCTTAAGCCGAGGGCGGATCTGATTCAGATACCGTCCCCCTTTCCTTAGCATGCATGACTGGAGTCAGTCCCGGGTTTCCTCACTCAAGTTCCAGTTAGTAAAGATCTTTCCCACCATGCGTTAGTTAAACCTTAACGGGTATTAACCAACAATCACCAATACTTAACTCTTATCCTTAACTCAGTAAGTACTAAACTTAGTTAGTAACAATCTCAAGTCTCGTGGGTTAGTGTAAAGAAAACACATACATAACGAGAACAAATATAACCGGTTGCATGCTTTATCTTGTCTTAGTCATAGCAAGTAAACAGATAGCACACAAGCCAAGGGACACCTCGTTAGCAAGTAGGTCACAAGAAAGATTGTACCGTTCACCGTCGTCTGTTGTTTGCTTAACCTTCTTCGGGGTCCCAATTCACAAACCTAAAACATTGATTCATTTTTAGGCCATCAGTTATTGCACCTTACTTAACTCACTTAGTCCCTAAGAATTCCCATTCAATACCCTCTTAAGTCTTTGCCACTTAACCTTATCTTACTTTAAACATTAAGGTTTATACTTAGCTTAACTTAACTCCTTAGGTTCTTAGGTTCCTAATCATTATTACCCTACCATTGGCATACCCTAATACCAATTATCATCCTTAGAATTTAAAATTTCTTTTTTTTTGTGTGTATTAGGCTCGACCGAACTTACCGACCGACCTTACCCAAGGTCGGTCCATTCCAGAACATATTACCGCTTGAAAATTCTACCCCGACCGACCTTGCAAGTCCGGTCCCCAAGGTCGGTCCATTCCCGAGAGTTTTCCCCGTGGGAAATTTAAGCTCGACCGAACTTGCCAAGTCCGTCCCAAGTTCGGTTGATTCCAGAGATCTATTACCGTACAAAATTCTAGGCATGACCGACCTTGCAAGTCCGGTCCCCAAGGTCGGTCCATTCCAGAGACTTAATTCGTACACAAAATACAAGCCCGACCGAACTTGTAAGTCCGGTCCCCAAGTTCGGTCGATTCCAGAAACTTTTTCCGGTAGTGTAATCTGAGCTCGACCGTCCTTGCAGGTCCGGTCCCTAAGGTCGGTCGGCTCCAGAACCTTGTTTCTAAATTCCCATTTGACTCCAAACTTCTCCTCGTATATCCTAGTATGTTCTAACCTCATTTGGGCACCTCAAATACACCTTAAGCCAACCACTAAACACTTTAAATCACTCACCAACATCCACCTTTGTCATTATGCATTTTCCTTGTAATCATGCCAACACTTGTAAAGTTTTTCACTAGGTTTCTAGGTGGTGGTTCATACCTAGTATAACCACTATGCCAAATGCTTCCTCACCACTATAACATCATCTCCCAAGCATCTTTCACCATCTAAAACTCCTTTATGCAACTACTTAAAGTTTCTTCACAAGCTTATGCCTCCATCCATCAACACATTATTTCCTTCCTAGTTGTTTACCAACATTTGCCTAAGTCCTAAATACTCAAGTACATTCTTTTAATTCCTAAATCCTCCATAGTGATGCCTAAGTCATTATAACTCATTAAAACACCTTAGACTCATCCTTTTACGTCAAGACAACCTCTAAAACCTCCTAGTACTTCCTTAGTCATGAAATCACCTTAGAACATCTTAAACACTTAGGTTCTTCACTAAATTTTGCCATGGGTTCTCTAGTATATTGTTACCACAACAACCAGAAACACCCAAACCCAAACACTTGGTTTTTCACCATCAAACAACCAAGATCATTCAAATTCTCATTACAACATCTTAACACACAATTTACACCAAAACTACACCACATCATCATATAGTGTATACACTTAAAATGCTTGGCACTTAGGCCCTTAAATGGCAATAATCTTAACCACTGAATTTCCACATATATTTGCCTTTGACCTGCGAATACACACAACAAGGCTCCCATTGAAATAAAATGCTTCTTGTAATTCATCTCAACATTGTTTAACTATCTCTTTTCTCATTAGCTCCTTAGTCACAAGTTCTCAAACATAGTCATTGTTTCTCCTAGGTTATATATATCCCTTTTCTAATGTAAAACTTAAGCTACACTCATCACATATCTAAATCCCATTCCCTTAAACAATAAAACACCTTAAGGCAAGTAATTTACCTTGTTCTTTCACAAGCTCACAAACTTTCCTCCTTAGGTTTTTCCTTGCTCAATCTCGGTCACCACTTAAACTCTCCTTGCCAATGTTCTAACCAATATCCAATGACTCCAATGAGTGCTAGATAATACAATAACCCTAAGGACAAACCCTAGGTTAAAAATGTGCTTTAAGGTATTAAGGTGATTGTTTTACCTTGGTTTCTCAAGACAAGCTTGGATATGAAGCAAGAAGGACCTCCTTTATCCTTTGGAGAGTAGAAAACAAGCTAGAACAAGGCATAAACATGGAGTCCCATGAGTACAAATTTTCAGAAAAGGGAAGAAAATGATGAAAACCTAGATCTTCTTACATTTTCTTTACCTTAAGAGAATGGAGAAGCTAATGGAGTCTCCAAGCTTGAGTTTCCTCCGCTAATGGCGATTTGCCTTGGCTCCAAAATGAGGCTCTTGAAGTTTTGAAAAGATAGAAAGGAAGAGCTTGAGCTAACTAAGAGATATATGTACTTGGTTTTGATTTTGGAGCTTAAATGAGTAAGTAGTGGCCAAGAGAAGATGGAGCTAGCATGGAGGTTGCTTCTTACGTGAGAGAGAAGGAAGAGAGCAAGAGAAATCGATGAAGAAGGTGAAGAATGAAGAAAGGAGGAGAGAGATGGCATATAAGATATTTGATTCCTTAAAGCAAATAGTAACAAGTTACTTTTCTCTTTTTCTTCTAACATTAATTGGCCACTCTTGGTGACTCACACCCTTAGAAAACCGGCCCCCTTCATTAGTTAGGCTGGTCATGGTCTTGTTTGACCAATTAATTAGACTTAATTGATTAAAGACAAAACTAGGCACTATTTTGGTTACTATTCACAAATTAGTGCACATATTTGTGAAATTTTTGATTTCCCATTGATTTAGACTTCCTAATGTGATACTAATTAGTACACATGTTACTTAAGGAGTAATCATGGGAATTTAGCCACGTAAAACCCCTTTCTACGACAATTTTTCAAAAATGTGCTTTAAGACTCCTTAAAGCACAATTTGTGTTTTAACTTGTTTTTGAGCTTGGTTTTCTTTGGTAATTAACTTAAAATGACCATTAGGATATTACTAAGGTCTTAGAACAATATTTGGGTACTCACCCAAGTCTCTCCAAGCTTAGAACACGTTTTTGGCTTAAACTGCTCTTTCAGTGTTTCCTTATGCTTTCTTTGATTAAAATGGTTTCTTAATGTTTCTAAGGCATTATTTAGCCTTCTTATACCTTAGTTTGTCACTTAAACACCATATCTAAGTTTGGGGTATTTCAGGAAGTGTGCTTTTTATGAGGTAAATGAAGGGGGCTTGTTGGGTAGTGTTATTATAAGGTTGTTAAGAGTTGTTTGGTGGATTTTTAAGGCCATTGGAGGTGTGAACAAGTGTGAGGTAAAGTGATAAGTAAGTAACATAAGTGGTTAAGTTTAAACTACAAGGACTTAGTGGTATTTAGTGGGAAATCATTATTGTTTAAGTAAGCTAGGTTAACTAAAAGTAATTAACCACCCAATTCGGTGAATGTTTTAGGATTTGAGAATTTGGACTCCGGAGGAGAGTAAGAAACCGAACGACCAACGGTGAACGGTACAGTTCTTCTTGTGACCTGCTTGCTAACGAGGTGTCCCTCGGCTTGTGTGCTATTTGTTTATGTGTGCCGGCTAAACAAGATAAAACATGCAACCGGAATATTATGTTTATTGTATTGTTGTGTGATGTTTGAAACTAACACAACTTACCGTGGGAACTTACTAACTAACATTTAGTAAGGAATTGAGTGAGACTAAGGAACGCTCCCTAATATTAGTTTGTTAATAACCGAAAGAGGTTTAACCAACAAACATTGTCTTGAGACTTCTACTAACTGGAGCTTGGGGGGAGTGAGGAACCCGGGACTGACTCCGATCATGCATGTTAAGGAAAGGGGGTCGGTATCTAAAGCAGATCCGACTCCCGCTTAAGGACTTGTCTTCGGACTTGTTGCCTAGGGTCGGTTGCCGGCTCAGCTACATTGGACATTCAGTCCAAGGTAGGAGGCATTAAGATGGTGTGGTAGGATCACCTAAATCCTAAATTCTAAGATAAGTTGTTTATTCAACCAATGGAGTTAATAGCTCATTGGCTAGGGTTACTTTTGACCTGACAAAAATAAACATTGAGATAAGATACAATCATTTCTATTTAAAGAAAGGTTTGTATTCTAAGATTAAGATAAGGTTTGAGATAAGATACTACCATTTCTAGTTAAAGAGTGGTTTGTATTCTGAGACTGAGATAAGCTACAACCATTTCTATTTAATGGTTTGTTTTCTAAGATTAAGATAAGGACTAAGATTGAGGTAAGATAAGTTTGGATCAAGCTTAAGAGGAAACATAACTTAAGGAGTTAAATAATTGACTCACTATTTAAGGGAACACATTTAAGTCGTTCATTGTTATTTGGCTTGTTGTTTATTGCACTTTCTATTATGTTGTGCATCTAATCAACCTCCATGCTATCGACAATTAGTCGTCGTAGCCACGTTAGCTTGGGGGCCATGAGAGGATCGTACCAGCAATTTCGCTGACCCCCTTTGGGGGCTGTTTTTACTACGCAGGTGAATGTCAGAAGGCGACCGTCATGAGAGTAAGATGGGGCAGATGTGTTACGGATTAAGTGTGGCCTACGAGTTGTGCATGTACACTCATATGGTATTTTGAGTTAGTAAGTTGTATAGGATGTGAGAGGTTTGTAAGAATGATATGTATTTGGTTAAGGCTTGTAAGTACTAATGTTCGGTATATTCTGTTAGTTAGACCGTGGCAAAGTCCTGGAATGTATTTGATTCCGCTGCAACGTTTGTATATATGGTGATAAGTTTGCGATAACCACGATTGGATCGAGATGGGGTGTTACAAAAGAGATTAGACAAATAAACAACACATAACGTACAAGCCAAGTACACCAACACTCTTACTTTCTCTTCTACCCATACCTTCTCATACTGTCACAACTTTATTCCCAGCTCATCACCTCAGCTTTACCTCCTTTCTCACTGCATACGTACTCCCTCCCCTACTATCGACTACAACTATAAACAAAGACAGGAAGAATTCCCTGCACTCCCTCGATTGCTACAGCAGCAACAAGGAAACACTGCCCCCTTCCATTCCCTTCTTCCTTTCGGTTCCTCCAGGAGTAACCCCACCGGTTCTTTCTCTTCTTGCTTGACAACAATCTCCATTTCCCTTTCTATCTAATCCTAGTCGGTACCAACAAGAACAAAGGCAAGAAGAGATAAGCTCCTTCCTTCTACTTCTTCTTCATTTTTTTCTGATCCTATGGGTAACCTTTCACTGGTTCTTCTCCTCCATCTAGTTACATACTGTAGCTATTTTTTCCTCCTCCATAAAGGCAGTAAAAATCACACCTAGTCCCCTTACATATTTGACTATAAACAGCAAGAAAGTTACCAGTGAGAACAAGGTAACTAGGGTCTTCTTATCTTACTCTTTCTTTGTGGTTTATATGGCTCCATTTCTCCACCTAATTTCCTGCCACTTTCCAAGCATGGAACTCCATCTTTGTAGCTCCAAACTAGGCTGAAGGTTATGCAAGGGGCTAGGGAACTCATCTCCATCTCTAAAGGTGAGGAAAAACAGACTCAAGAACACCTCTCCACCCTCTTGCACTCATGTCTGAAAGTATACAGACCTTATGATAGGATCTAACCCTATCTTGCTAAGTAATTCCACCGAAGTGGCCAAGTAACTCCACCGAAATGGTCAATATCCTCTCAGAGAGGCCAAAATACATTCAATTCATCGATGTCTTTGCTTACAACCCCCAACCCTTATTTATACTAACTACTAACCAAAATCCTAATCCTATCCAAACTATCAATAAATGTTATTCAAACTTAAAATAAATCCTAATGGTAATATCTAACCTAATAAATGCTAAGATCTAAATCCTATTCAAACTAATAATAAATACTAAGATCCAAATCCTATTCAAACTAATAATAAATGCTAAGATACTAATCCTTTTCAAACTAATAATAAATGCTAAGATTCTAATCCTATTCAAACTAATAATAAATGCTATTCAAACTTACAATAAACACTAATGACAATAAATACTAATAGTAAAAACCCCTAGAACTTCCTAAACTACCTTAACTACCATGACTTATCATTAAATATAGTTTGAATAGGATTAAGATTTTGGTTAGTAGTTAGTATAAATAAGGGTTGGGGGTTGTAAGCAAAGTCATCGATGAATTGAATGTATTTTGGCCTCTTTGAGAGGATATTGGCCACTTCGGTGAGTTACTTGGCCACTTCGGTGGAATTACTTAGCAAGATAGGGTTAGATCCTATCAATTGGTATCAGAGCTCGTCCAGGGCCAAGGGGTAATTGGAAGGGAAGAAGCCGAGTGATGGATTTTATTGGTGACGATTTTGAACCACCAGTTTTTGTGGGTGTTGACCCGCGAGGTTGGCTCAGCAAAATGAGGTCTTATTTCACCATAAATGGCATTGAAAAAGATGAATGGTTCATGGCAGCCCATTTTTTCATGGAAGGGGAAGCAAAAGAATGGTTTAAATGGCTTTGGATGTCGTTTGGAAAACTTTCTTGGCAAAAATTTCAAGGACTCTTAATGGAATGATTCCAACCTTCATCAGTGAAGGACTTGAGCGCATACAACAAAGGTTGGGAGATTTCACAACAAAAAAGAATGGAAGATGAAGAGTCGTCCATTGAGATCCTTGAGCGGATACAACGAAGGTTGGGAGAAATGCAAGAAATTATCAGTTGTAATTCGCTATTAAATACGAAACAAAATCAATCGATTCAGTATTGTAACGATTCAAATCTGAAGAATTCCTTCAAGTCAGAATTGGAAACTGATCCACCGAAGTACTTCTTCAAAGTAGAATCACAATCTACTCTTTCGTCCCCACCGGGAAATGAAATTATTCCTGTTATGGAGTTGAAAGTCGAAGATGTGGGGAAAGAAATCACCATTCATGAAGCACCTTTTCCAAGTGCATTAATTGAAAGGGGGAAGAAAACTGTAAAAGGGAAGAAAAGAAGAAGATTCGAGGGGCAACGACAGCAAGCACGACATCAAGTGTAACAGGCAGGAAGAAATTCTTCTCTTCGACTTCTTCGCGCATCACGATTAATGGAAACAGAAAAAAGGAGGAGGCAAAGGAAGTTTGTTCAGTTAAAGAAGGTAAAGAAGAAACTGGTAAGAAGAAAGAGTAGGGGGAAGAGAACGATCAACATACCTGGGAAGCGAAGAAGAGTCGCTGATCAGAGTTTATTTCCTAAGCCTAATTTCTTCCCCAAGTAGCCCCGTAAATTTTCTACTTCTGTTGGGCTGTTGTACTGTCTTCGACAAGTTTGTAGACGTCGGTTCACCTTGCCTAAGAGGAAGAAGGTCAAGCATAAGATAGCGCACAAGATGGTAACCATCGTCGCGAGTTTTGAGGACGGCCAGATCGAAGACAATCTTGGAGTGGTCCAAGTGCACCTAACCATATTCCCTTCAAACGAATTTCGTTCTCTGATCAACCGCCGATCTAATTTCTGCTGCAGAACGTCAACTATGCATCTGCTGGTGATTTTGGAAAAAGTAGAGAGAGAAAAAGGATCAAAGGATCACTTTTTTCCCATTTTTCTTTTCCAACCTTGGGGACAAGGTTGTTTGAGGGGGTGGGTAATGATAAGTCATGGTAGTTAAGGTAGTTTAGGAAGTTCTTGGGTTTTTTACTATTAGTATTTATTGTCATTAGTGTTTATTGTAAGTTTGAATAGCATTTATTATTAGTTTGAATAGGATTAGAATATTAGCATTTATTATTAGTTTGAATAGGATTAGGATCTTAGCATTTATTATTAGTTTGAATAGGATTTGGATCTTAGTATTTATTATTAGTTTGAATAGGATATAGATCTTAGCATTTATTAGGTTAGATATTACCGTTATGATTTATTGTAAGTTTGAATAACATTTATTGATAGTTTGAATAGGATTAGGATTTTGGTTAGTAGTTAGTATAAATAAGGGTTGGGGGTTGTAAGCAAAGACATCGATGAATTGAATGTATTTTGGCCTCTTTGAGAGGATATTGGCCACTTCGATGGAGTTACTTGGCCACTTTGGTGGAATTACTTAGCAAGATAGGGTTAGATCCTATCACCTTAACACCCTTCTTCCACCACTCTTTATACGTGTACAGAGGTTGATTTTAAGCCTCTCTTGAACTAAAAATAGACACCAAAATACACCCTATGGAGGCCGGAAATGCAAGGTAAAAAAACTGATGTTAACTATAGTCCTTAAGCTGCTCTTTCCCTCTCTGTTTTCTATGCACAAACTGAACCTATCCTCTCTAATTTTAGCAGCCCGAAAACAGCTTGGAAACCTCCTTCAAACCAAGGTTACAATTATTCATCTTAACGCTTTAAGACTGTGTAAACATCTCTTTGTACTAGCTTCTTGGTGGAGTAAGTAACATGGTTTTTCCTACTGCAAAAAAATAAGATAACCACCGAGAGGGGATATGTACACCCACATGCTACCGTGAACAAGGGTGCAATATTCAAAGAGAAGGGCTGAGCTTTGAAGGGCCGAGAGGTGCTGGGAAGTAGATGAAGTTCTTGTGTTTATAGCAAGGTAATATTCCTTAAACCATAACGTAATGAATTAAAAGTTATACTATTGTAATACAGTGTGGTAGCCAGTAATTAGTGCCTACACATGTGCTATTATATCCTAAATTCATGGAGAAAATTTAGAGTTAAGTATTGGGTTAGTGAGGTTGTTGGTGATAGCCCATTAAGGTAAATTCTATGAAATATTAATGAAAGGAAAATGGTTTAAAAAAACTAATTATCTTGTAAATCTATATATTGCCGAGACGGTGGGTGATTTAGGGATTAATTAAACCCTAAAAATGGGTAGTTAATGGTGAGGATATGTTTAGTTAATGTATCTCGGCATAAATGACTTATATAAAAAAATTATGTTATAAGTTAAATGTGGAAGAAAGTTGTTTAGAAAGGTTTGAGTAAAAACTGCAGCAAGCCTTCAGTTTATACCTTAGTATAGACATTTTAACGTCATTTTTATGATAAGTATGGTTTATGTAAATATTGTGGTGTATTTGGGCTATTTAATTATGAGTATGTAAAGCTTTAAATAATTATTATAAAGCTTTTGGGTTGAAATTGTGACTTATGGAAATTATTTGGGCAAAGTAGTGAATTTAAGGAGAATATCCACCTAGGGACCCTTCTTATGATTGTGGATGAAATTAAGTGTAAACTAAATTAAACATAAGGTTAGTTATATAATTTAAATAAATTATAAACCTTATAAATGTTATTTATGAACAAAGAATTGTTATTGGGGGTCAAAGTGTAATTAAATAAAATAGGGGTGATAATATATATATGGCCGAAACATTCTGTTTAAAGGGGGTTATAAAAATGTAATTAGGCTTATTGTAACACCCCAACCGCTAATCCTTCCATTATCCTCTAATCGTCTCCATAACTACTCTACACGCAGCGGATACTTACTTACTCCCGGCGGGTGATACAACGCCGTTAGCCATCCCATGACAAACAAGGCTCCTACTACTTACTGTAACGGTCTGAAGACTAGATTATACCGAGCAACATAAATACTTACATTACAATCCCAATACTTACTTACATTCTTGATTACCGAGTATTCAAAAGTATATCAATTACATTCCACCTTACAAGTCTACAGAAACTAAGAGTTTATACAACCACTCATCTAACACCCCTACCGGTAATCACACAATTAAATCCTAACCCGTCTCCATTACCAATACACCAGTAGCGGAATTCCAATACAACCAGGGGTGATACAATGCCGTTAGCCACCCACGTGACTAACAAGGCCAATCCAAACTAAACAATCAATACAAATACAATATCGGTCTGATGGGTTTTATATCGAGCACTCTATCCAAATGATACATTCCATTTCCTTAATCAATTCTCAAACCAAATACAAACATCAATTCTATAATATACAAATACAATCTCAATTCTGTTCTATACCGAGTATCTACAATTTCTGACTTATCAATAACAAACCGAACTTACAATCCCACAATACAACAGTGCAATTTCTTAAACAACTACCCATGCTTAATGTCAACCCCGTCCTACTCTCGAACGGTGATCGGCTCCGATGTTCCTGTAAAATAAAAACAGTGCCCCTAGGGGCTCAGCAAAAATTCGCATACCCCGCGTGCTAACAGCAGTACGCCGACTACTTTGGTCGAGAACATGCGGTTCATTTTTATTCAAACAGCATGCAAGGAAACAATACATTATATATGTATATTGACACAATCAAGGTTCAACATTCAACACAAACACTAACACACACAACAAGAGGTTAGTTTAATATGTCCTATACTTAGGCTTGAGGCACTACTAGAAAACAACAGTTTACCTACGGAAATTACCTACGGAAAATATTCCGTAGGTAATGATAAGTGTCTAAATGAGCATGCTTTATGGGTGTATTTCATGTATTATATCAGCACTTTTCTGCTCATTTCTCACTTATCGTATGTTTTTCCTCTAGTTTATGTTTTATTGATTATCTCACAAATTTATTGGTTTAAACATGAGGAAAAGCCAAGCTATAAGCAAAGAACATGAAGAGACGAACGCATAGCCGCAGACGGTTCGAAAAACGGAGTCCAAACGAATAATCTAGAGCCAGTCAAAGTTGGCATACCTCCGAGACCTAACACCAGCTTGGTCCGGGACTTATGTCCTTGCCTAAGTCCCGGACCACACGTAATTTTAAAACCGAGAGATTTGCCAGCTCGGTCCGGGACTCATGTCCTTGCCCAAGTCCCGGACCACATGTAATTTTAAAGCCGAGAGATTTGCTTGCATTATGGTCCGGGACCTAACTCCTGCAAGAAGTCCCGGACCAAGTGAAATAAATGGTCCGCTCCAATTCAGTGATGTACGCACGCGGACTCCAGGCGGACAAGAGACGCGCCTGTCTTCTTCTTCGCGACGTTCTGCAAATTGATTCTGATATCCATCTACTCCACCGCACCGCCTACCTTAAATCTCTCACGCGTTTCATTTCTGTCCCCTGTAATCAATGAGAGCAATCAACCGGCAATCAAAATCGTACGGACCTTCTTCTCCTCTGCCTCTATATAAACTCGCCCCTTCAACACCAAAAATACACCACGCACGACGGGAGTTTGAAGAATTTGCTCACCACACTCATCCATTCCTTTCCATTTAATTTCCTCCCGTAACACCACAACATTCCACACTCACGCAGTAACAAAAGAAATAGAAGAGCAGCAGTACGAGCGAGAGCAGACCAGTTCTTCCTCTGAAATAATGTCAACATCTGTCTGTGCTATCTTCTTATCTCCGTTAATGTCTGAGTAATTTTCTTTTGTATCCTAGGATGGGGGTTTGATTTCTAATATTACGTAAACAATATTTATCACCTGTCTCACTTGTTAACTTGTTTTAATTCCTTTCAACTAATATTGCTAAATGCTTTGCGCGACAAACGACTGCATTTATTTGGTAACTATCAACACATGATTTTGAGATAGTCTAAGTACCACAAAGGAATTAATCTTAGTATTTACACTCCGGACTGAGCAGGAAAATACTAAGGCTCTTATTAAGAGTTCGTAACTGACAATTATTAACTCTAATAGGCAATAAATAATTGAGACAGGGTTATGATCTGTTTAAGTAATTTAGGAAATTCCCCCCCGCTATCCTAGGATATTTTTCCATTCACATCTCTTAATTCACCTTTTTACTGTTTTTATTATATTTGCACACTGATCAACAACAAATCAAGCTTGCCTCCGGCTAAACCCCTTTTTACAGTTTTTAAGTAACTACCAAGACTAGGATAAATTGAACAATCTCCCTGTGGATACGACACTTGTTTTACTAACTACGACCGGGATTTGTTTGCAGCCCGACGTTTAATTTGAGTTTTTAATTTCTTTTCTTTTAATTTTACACCAGTTTAACCACTCAAAAAATAACCTTCTGCAAATTGGCGCCGTTGCCGGGGAGATTGATTCCATCAATTTCCCTAGTTTCCGGTAGTTCACTCGCTATATTATAATAATCTGTTAATACTATTAAATTGTTAATCTCGGACATCTGACTTGGACATCTAACTTGACATCTGACTTGGACATCTAACTTCGGACATCTTAATATTATTGTTATTATTTCTGTCATTTCTTTCCATTGTCATTTCTTTCCATTGTCCCTAACTACTAACTTAAAATTTCCTGTCATCTCTTTCCATTGTCCTTAACATTTCATTTCCATTGTCCTTAACATTTCATTTCCATTGTCCTTAACATTTCATTTCCATTGTCCTTCAAATTTCTGTATACTAACTACTAACTTATAATTTCCAGTATACTAACTCCTAACTTTAATTTTCTGTCATTTCTTTCCCTTGTCATTTAATATTCTGTCATTTTACTCTTGTTAAAAAAAAACAAAAAAATATATCAGTGTTGTTTAACTAACGTTTATCAGCCTAACCAATATATTTGCTTTTCTTTATCTATTTACTAATTAATTTTGCAGTTTCTCACAAACCACAAGTTATCTTCTGTGCATGCCAAATACTCGAACCCAAGGCTCTCCACCAATCAGTCCGAGCCCCGAACCCGAGCGCACTTTATTACAAGCACAAAGAAACCTGAGAAACCAAGCCATGGCCAATAACGAAGTTATAAATGAAATGGACCATGCAAATCAACCAGAACACCGTGCTCTCTCTGACTACCACCAACCAAATACCGAAGGAAGAGCATCAGCCATAGTTCTCCCTGAACTAACACCACAAGAAGCCGGACGATGGGTTTTCAAAACATACTACATCACCGCCGTCCGGGATTTAGGCAAGTTTAGTGGAGCGAACCCAGATGAAGCCCCAAATCATCTGAGTCTCTTCCTAGACTTCTGCAATTCCTTTGGTCAGACCGGCAACGTCAAAGAAAGAATCCGTCTACAACTATTTCCTCACTCGTTGTCGGATTCAGCAAACAAGTGGTACCGAAGCCTTCCCTCCCGATCAATCACCACATGGCTGCAAATGGCCCAAAAATTCCTTGCCAAATACTACCCAACCAGTAGAACGAGGCAATTGATCGGTGAAATCAACACTTTCTGTCAGGAGCCAGGAGAAACGTTGTACGGCGCATGGGACAGATTCAAGGATATGCTAATGAAATGTTCCCACCATGGTCTCGACGATCAATCCCTCTACCTGTCATTTTTCAATGGTCTAGATGATGGAAACCGACTACTCGTCAATTCCTCTGCATGAGGAAGTTTCATGATGAAATCTCCTAAAGAAGGAATGGACCTTCTCGAAACCATGACGAGCAATACCAGACAGTGGACGAGATCCAAAGGAAGAACACCACGAGCAGCAGGCCTACTCCATGTTGAGCCTACAGATCATTTATCAGCCCAGATCTCTTCCCTTGCAAAGATGGTGGAAAAGCTAACAACATCTCAAAACGAAATTGTAAAAGCAATAGCTTCCCCACCTGCAAGTTCACCACCAGTTCCACCTACAGAACGATGTGTCATATGCGCCGGTCCTCATGAAACTCATCAATGCGAAGGCAAAGGCCAGTACGAGGAAGTACAATTCATAGGAAACCGCCCCGGTAGTTCCTACAACAACAACTTCAACAACAACTACCCATGGAGAAATCACCCGAATTTCTCATGGAAAAATAATGATCAGAACTAAGGAGGGCAGAACAACAATTCCAATACCTATCAGGGAAACCGACCCCAACCAAACTCTAATATGGGTTATAGAGCACTAGGTGCCCCTCTAGGTTTCCAACAACAACAACAAACCATCTTCATCCTCTTCTGATCCAAACGCAGAACTGAAAGAGATGATGAAGGGTTATATGTCTATGACTCAGAACCAGCTCTCTGCACAAGAAGCCTTCAACCAGAAAATCGAAGGTAAATTCAATCAACTTGCAGAACAACTTGCTCGAAGACCGCCAGGGGCTCTCCCCAGCCAAAATGAACCAAATCCAAGAGAGCAAGCCAAATGCATCTATGTGAAGGAGCACGATGAAGAAAAGACGGAGGTGACTGAAACAGCTAAAGTTCCAGAACTACACCCTTCCCTCCAAGAGTGGGTTGTAGCAATCGAAACTTCCAAAAGGAATGTAGCTGAACTTGAAAGCACCGCCAACGTCTATAAAAATCGGATTCAATCTGAGAATACCTACCTTGAGCACTTGGCGGCTGGTTATGAAAATGAAAAGCTCGACTTTGAAGAAGAAGAAGAAGAGGTTAAGGCGATAACCTTGAGAAGCGGTAAGAAAACCGACGAGATTCACATCCCGCAAAGATCAGAAGATCCAAAGAGGATAGTGAAGAAAAAGTGAGGTTCCAACAAAAAGACACCTTCCACCGTCCTCACTATTCCACCAGCTTCAAAACCATTTTCACCAGAACCGCCTATACCATTTCCTCACCGACTCCAGAAGCAGAAATTGGATAATGAATATGGTAAGTTTCTGGCAATGCTGAAACAACTAAACGTCAACATACAGTTTGTAGACCTCATTGCCAAAATGCCAAACTATGCCAAATTCCTCAAACACCTCATATCCAACAAAACTAAATTGGCCGAAGTCGGTACGGTACCTCTCAATGTAGCTTGCTCAGCTACTCTGCAAAAACCACTACCGTCAAAATGCAATGATCCGGGCAGCTTCACTATTCCAGTCACAATTGGTAGCACCTCATTTCCATACTCCCTATGCGATCTGGGTGCCTCCATTAATTTGATGCCCCTCTCCACTTTCAAAAAGCTGGGAATTGGAGAGATGAAAAAGACCAAGATGACCCTGCAACTGGCAGATGGTTCGGTAACATACCCAAGCGGAGTGGTGGAGGATGTTATCATCAAAGTGGAGCACTTATACTTCCCATGCGATTTTGTCATTCTAGACATCGAAGAGAACTCCACTACACCTCTCATCCTTGGACGACCCTTCCTTGCCACAGCCGATGTGCACATTTGGGTAGCCCAGGGGAAAATCACCCTTCAGGCTTATAACGAAAAGCTGGAGTTTGCATCAGGAAGATCTCCAGATAGCAAAACCAAAGATCTCAAGTTCGTAAGGGATACTCAATCACCATCATCCCCACTTCTGTTTATCACCCTTCAAGACGGCATGTCTATTACAGAGATACCACCACCGATCCCGGATGAAGAGCGGGATAAGAAAAGAAAACATGCATCCAGGTGGACTCTTAAAAATACCATCGAGTCATGCTTTGGATCTCCTCCTCATAACCACCCCCCGTGATCGATCTAACGACAAAGCGTCTAGCCAAAGACGTTAAAGAAGGGTAGCTTTCCGGGAGGCAACCCGGACGAACTTATCTTTTATATGCTTTTATGCTGTTTTAATTTTCAAGTTCCCTTTAAATTTTGTTTTTTGCTAAACTCTTAACCCCGTTTTTATTATGGTTGCTTCTAGTGTCTTATGCAGGTGCAACTTCATGTCTACACCGCAACCAAGCTACGCTACTTGAGGCTGAAGCTCAAGTGTGGGGGAACTCCTATAACGCTAGCAAAAATAATCTTAGGGGAGTACCAGTTTCTTTAATTATGCTTTTATTTAAATAAAATTTGTAGAGGAGAGTTTATGTGCTTAAATGATATCTGAGCTTTGTGTTCTCTCTATTTTATCTACTTACCGAAAAGGCTTCTGAAACTTTCCCTTGTTTTTCTGGTGAACAATGAGGACATTGTTCAAATTAAGTGTGGGGGAGTGTGCCCTTTTCGTGACATTTTATGCTAAAATGCTTAATCTCTCTGCTTATCTTGCGTTTGTTCAAATTCAATATCGTGGACCCCTTATATGTGGGTTGTTCTCTTTAAGAATAAATACTGTTATGAATTGTGGGATAAATGGTACAAAATTTTAAAATTTTGATTACTTTTGAGGAGCATTTTTATGCGGTGTGACCAAATGATCTGAAATGGTTGGATTTTTATTACTTAGGGGTTCTTTCTATCTTCTTTCTTAGGGATTGCTAAGGGGTGCTTCTCTGTCAAAAAATATATATACAAAAAAAATAAATAAGGGACTTGCGAGACACCATTGGTAACCAACAAAGAGAGTTGAGTGTTCTTAAAAAAGAAGGCATAATGCCTACATATTATCTTCTCATCTCTTATGCAAAAGTGAAACAAATGCATAATTCTATTTTTCCTTTTGTTTTCTCCTCAATGCCCATTCTTGAGAGAAGTTGGCCATGGTAAAAGTTCTCAAAGTCACCTTAACTAAGAAGCATTGAAGTACTCCGGATCATACCCCGAAACTCTAATTTTTATTTTTGCCCTGAGTACACCTATGCCACCAGTAGGTGATGGATCACACTCCTCTAAAAAGTTTAAGATCATGTACTATTGACTTCTTTATCCTACCCTTCATAATAGTGTTAATATTGAGCATTCCCTACTTGTTTGGGTACATGGTTTTGCTTGGGACAAGCAAAAGGTAAGTGGGGGGGTGTGATAAGTGTCTAAATGAGCATGCTTTATGGGTGTATTTCATGTATTATATCAGCACTTTTCTGCTCATTTCTCACTTATCGTATGTTTTTCCTCTAGTTTATGTTTTATTCATTATCTCACAAATTTATTGGTTTAAACATGAGGAAAATCCAAGCTAGAAGCAAAGAACATGAAGAGACGAACGCATAGCCGCAGACGGTTCGAAAAACGGAGTCCAAACGAATAATCTAGAGCCAGTCAAAGTTGGCATACCTCCGAGACCTAACACCAGCTTGGTCCGGGACTTATGTCCTTGCCTAAGTCCCGGACCACACGTAATTTTAAAACCGAGAGATTTGCCAGCTCGGTCCGGGACTCATGTCCTTGCCCAAGTCCCGGACCACATGTAATTTTAAAGCCAAGAGATTTGCCTGCATTATGGTCCGGGACCTAACTCCTGCAAGAAGTCCCGGACCAAGTGAAATAAATGGTCCGCTCCAATTCAGTGATGTACGCACGCGGACTCCAGGCGGACAAGAGACGCGCCTGTCTTCTTCTTCGCGACGTTCTGCAAATTGATTCTGATATACATCTACTCCGCCGCACCGCCTACCTTAAATCTCTCACGCGTTTCATTTCTGTCCCCTGCAATCAATGAGAGCAATCAACCGGCAATCAAAATCGTACGGACCTTCTTCTCCTCTGCCTCTATATAAACTCGCCCCTTCAACACCAAAAATACACCACGCACGACGGGAGTCTGAAGAATTCGCCCACCACACTCATCCATTCCCTTCCATTTAATTTCCTCCCGTAACACCACAACAGTCCACACTCACGCAGTAACAAAAAAATAGAAGAGCAGCAGTACGAGCGAGAGCAGACCAGTTCTTCCTCTGAAATAATGTCAAAATCTGTCTGTGCTATCTTCTTATCTCCGTTAATGTCGAGTAATTTTCTTTGTATCCTAGGATGGGGGTTGATTTCTAATATTACGTAAACTATTTATCACCTGTCTCACTTGTTAACTGTTTTAATTCCTTTCAACTAATATTGCTAAATGCTTTTGCACGACAAACGACTGCATTTATTTGGTAACTATCAACACATGATTTGAGATAGTCTAAGTACCACAAAGGAATTAATCTTAGTATTTACACTCCGGACTGAGCAGAAAATACTACGGCTCTTATTAAGAGTTCGTAACTGACAATTATTAACTCTAATAGGCAATAAATAATTGAGACAGGGTTATGAATCTGTTTAAGTAATTTAGGAAATTCCCCCGCGCTATCCTAGGATACATTTTTCCATTCACATCTCTTAATTCACCTTTTTACTGTTTTTATTATATTTGCACTGATCAAACAACAATCAAGCTTGCCTCCGGCTAAACCCCTTTTTACAGTTTTTAAGTAACTACCAAGACTAGGATAAATTGAACAATCTCCCTGTGGATACGACACTTGTTTTACTAACTACGACCGGGATTTGTTTGCAGCCCGACGTTTAATTTGAGTTTTTAATTTCTTTTTTTTTTAATTTTACACAACAGTTTAACCACTCAGAAAATAACCTTCTGCAGGTAATTACCAACGGAATACCGACGGATAAAGGTTTGTGTTCCATATGTTAATGTATACCGACGGATTACTGACGGTTTACCTATGTACAATTACCGACGGAACATTTCGTAGGTAAAGTGGAAGGGAAAAAATATGGAGTTGGGTGCTTATCTTACTGCAGTATTACCGACGACATATGTCCGTCGGCAAAATATAAAACAAAACTACCGACGGAATCAATTCCGTAGGCATATGTTGACCCATTACCGTCCGACCCCCGACGGACACTGGTTCTGGTGGAAAAAAATTCAGAATATATTACCGATGGACTAAATTCCGTAGGTATATGTTGAGCCACTGTGAAAAAAAATCGGTATTTTGTTAACTTTGTTGCCGATGAAGCATTTCGTCGGTATTCCTTTTTTTCCCGAATTAAAACTTGGCATGCCTTTCTCCTTCGTTTTACTCCTTCCTTTTCGATCTCAGTAGCCACTTCGCTATCTCCTCTCCTGGTTGTTCAACCCACACACCGACATCTTCCCATCTTCCTCCTTGTTCTTCCTATTGTTTCTTTCGTTTTTGTTTAATTTCTTCACCACCACATTGTCAGCTAACTGCTGCGGCGACTAGAAGTTTTATGCCCAATCTCAGACACGGTGAGACGAATTTAAGGTCACTTTCAGTTCTAGGTTATAAGTGTATTTCGATTTCTTTGACACAAAAATCCTAATCCAAATAACGGTGATCATTGAAGTTGTTCAACCTCTGGCGCTTGATTCGCACAGAAGTTTGGTTCGCAAAGCAGTTTTTTGAGGAAATCGGAGGTCTTCTTCTCTCTAAAACATTTCGGGAGGACTGGTAATGTTTCCTGTTCTTTGTGGCTTCATTTAGCTTGTGTAGTATATGGTTCCAGTTGACTTTCGAAATTTCTGCCCAAATTCTGTCATTTTGCTTCAGTTAAGCTCTAAATTTTGTGAGCCCTATTAGTGCTGATTTTAAGATTCGAAGCTCTGTGTCAAAATTTCTGTTGCGGTTGCTTTAATGCCTCTGTCTTGATGATTTGAATTATGGTTCTTGTTAGAATTAGATCAAAATTATTGTTAATAAATCCTATGTACAACCAGCGGTTGCATTATGTCCATATACAATACATGTGTTGCTATAGACTAAATTTTCTCCTAATACAGAATTTCTAATCTATTCCATCCGCAAAGTAATACCAGTTTTCTATGATTATTAATATTTTGTCAATTTTCTGTTGGATCTGGTTGCTATTTTCTTTTCAAGTTCTATCTAGATAAATAACTTTTGTGTTAAAATTAAAGTAGACTTAATGATCTACCCCTGCTAATGAACCATTAACACAAACACCTTTCGGCTGATTTTAATGGTAACATGAAAAATTGCTACACTTGCTTGCTTTAAGTCTTTTTTCTTTCACGTCTGTTGCACAAGCTTTTAAAGGAAACCTCCTTAATCTGGATTAAACATTTTAATAACTAGAGTATTTTTTCAATTTGCATTGACGATAACTTCTCCAGTCAATAATCTATTACTCAGTCTGCTGAACTTGATCTTCATTACGTGCAGCAGTATGCTTGAGTTACTGTACTTTGGCCGTAATAGATGATGAGAGTCAATATATAAAGTAAAAATTTACTTTGAAAACTTTCTCCGATTTGGGCACTGATGTTGTTACTAAATATGTTTACATTGTTCGATCTTTTTGGAAACTGTGGTATGCCTCTTTTAAATACATTTTCCCTAAAAATACTGGTTTAATTATGCATCAATAAGGTGAATATTTCGTTGTTTTCCGTTTAATACTATAACCCAAAAAAAAGAGGTTTCAAATCAGGATAAATGACATGTTTTATGCTCTCAGTTATGGTAAAGAAGAAACTGCTATTTAACAGCACTGTTTGCAAATTGATATATGACATGACTGCTCCCTTTGCTTCTTTTACACTATCTAAAGTGTGTGCAACTGATCAATCTTTTTTTGCTCTTTTTTCTTCCAGTTTGGTTACGTTTTGCTGTTTTGTGCACTGGTGATGTGCTTCTACTACATATTCTGATCGAGTAAAGGCTTCCTGAAATCCCCTTGATAAGAATCAGTAAGTAGACTATTCATTTTATTCTTCTTCATCTTCACTAATTATTATTTGTGAATATGTGGGGATCAGTTAAACCAACCAATGCCTAAAAAACTGAAAACCATATATTTTAGGGCTCCACTTTGATTGGGGGTTTAGGGTTCCTTACTTACTCATTTGGTTGATGCAGCTTAACTAGTTAATTCTGCTTGAAATATGAAAATTATAACTCAAGTTGTTGCTACTTGCTGCTTTCATTGTTCTTCACAGTAGCATATGTTTTGTGCAGATGAACCATGCTTATTATCAGTTTTTTTTTTTTGTTTTACATATTTGTACACCCTGCTGATTCTAGGACCATTAATGAACATACTTTAGCTAACTCTGGGTTTGAATCACCCAAATTTTGTTTCGTTGGGAATTATTATCACATTTGGTGTGTATGCTCGTGTAAACCTGGATATTATCTTTCTCTTACCCAAAATATTGTTTGATGATAATTTATTGAGAAGCTCCATCTTAATCAAAGTGTGTCATGATATGTAACGAAGTATGTACACACACGAAAAAGATGTATGATAAATTTCCAATCAGGTTGATTGGCTATGTTCCAGGTACTGATTTTTATCCTTGGAAGGTTGAACCCAGTAGTGACTAAATTAATTCCAGCCATTGCAATAGCCACACTCTTAAGTCCAACCTTGTTGCATTTCAGGTTACTGGTATGTCCAGGCTTAGTTTTTCTGAACTTGCTGGTGTTGGAAAATGTGTGGGAAGCCTGATGAAGAGATGCTACATTTCAGCTTGCTAATTCTTAAAGTTCAACATCAACTAACTAACATCTATGTATGTGTTGCAGGGCTTGAATTGCAGGATTGGCAGCAGCCCAAGTGTGGTCTGATGTAGAAAAGCCACGAGGGAACTAAACATATTTGTTAGATTTGAAATTGCAATGTAAATTCATAAGTTTTCTTTCTCTATAGTTACACAAGTAAAGCCATAGGATATAGTCCTTTCTGTTAGGAGGAAACTGATCTCTAGTCATTGTTGACATATTAAACCCAAGGAATCGAGAGGTATATAGAATCCTATATGTGGATATAGGATTGTAATTATACGTACACTTTGCTTTTGTTATATATATATGGTAAATAAAAATTCATCTATATTGATTCTTTTGTATATATTATGGTAAATAAATAATAAAAATTTATCTGTGTATTGATTCTTTTATATATATATATATATGGTAAATAAAAAATTATCTGCATCGGCTCTAAGTACACTCACTGCTACCTTATATATCATACTGAAAAACTAAAAAGAAAATTTTTGTATAAATTTCCGTAGGTAATTCGTAGGTAAATTTACCTACGGAATGCTGACGGATATATAATTTACCTATGGACGATTCCGTAGGTAATCCATCGGTAACTGTGGCCGTGATTTCCGTAGGTAATCCGTCGATAATTTACCGACGGACTCATATTTCCGTCGGTAATTTAATAACCAACCATTCTATTGCCGATGGACATTAAGGGGATAAATTATTCGGTAATCCGCCAGTAATCTTATTTACTACGGATTACCTACGGAATTGGCCGTAGGTAAATCCGTTATTCTAGTAGTGAGGGTTTCTAACCTCACTACGCCTTACTCAATTACTCATTGTCCTACCCACTCTCTTGGGTATTCTTACTCAAATTCTCTTACTCTCAACCTCAAGCAAGTTCTACAATACTCAACTTAATTCTCCACTCAAACTCAATTTCTCAAGTCTCTCAAGTCTCAACTCAAATCTCAATTCTCAAACTCAAAACAAATACTCAAATACTCAAGTTCTCAAATCAATTCTCAATACTCAAAGGCATCTTTTAAGTCTTGGCCACGACCTCCGAGCAGGGTCATACACAAGACCCACCACCGGGCTTACAAATACAAATGGAGCTGTACAATTAGCTCCTCAAATCTCAAATGTCAAGTTCTCTACCGGACTACTCAAATTCCCAAAACTCCACTCTCAGAGTCATTTCACATCTCAAGGATTAGCCTAGAGGTATCTCTCTCGATAACATCTATTAGCTTAGGGAATTCTCAATGTCTAGTATTCTAAGATTTAGGGTTTTACCCAACTTATCAATACTCTCATGATCGGGACATTGTTCATTTTAGTCGATTCCTCTCATTGGGGTTCGACTATGTTTCTAAGGGGTTTGGTGATCCCTTACCATTCTTTACTTTTCTCAAGGTTCATTATTTGAACAGTTATCAAGTCCTCCAAGTAGAGGTTCCTACTTCCACTATTAATTGGTTTGTGGATTAAATCAATTCGGTTCTCTAACCGTTATCGAGAGTTTACTTCTCCCGTATAATTCTTTCATGTTCTAGTGAGTTCATAGGTTACTTATCGTTTATCGGTTCGATAGCTTTAGGTGTTTACCACGTTTTCATTATTTCACAATTGACTCTTTCTTCGAGTCTCTAATCAAACAAGACTCAACTATGAGTCGAACTTATACAATACACAATCAACATTCCAGCCACAATTTATTACAAACACCCATTTCATTCATGAATTATACAAACTTCAGTTCAAATTACAATCCAACAAGCAACAATGCAATACAAGCACTAACTGTGGAGGGTGATTTTTCGGTATGAGGGGGGGTCTATATATGGTCTTGACTGAAAAGCCTAGATCCTAAATGCCATTCTGTGGGGGTGAGAACCCGTTATTAATGGCAGCCCTCAAATACCTACTAAATCGTCCGTCTTTCCCAGAAAGCATATGGGGAATGCTAGATGAGTATTACACACCGCTCTCAATGGGCTCCACGCGGACTTATTCCTCTATGAGGTGAATTTGACTAGAGTCGCCACCTAGTTTGACCTAAAGAACTAGGAAAGGATGAGAAGAGGGGGTTCTAAGAACCGTTGTTGACTCTGAAATTGCTGCCTATGGATAGGACTTATCTGGTCATTTGCAGAGATTCTATTGTGGGTTCGCAACTGGGTTACACCCCTTAGAAGTGGCAACGACCACGACTTCGGATTGGTGCCCGAGGAACCTCGGTCTCCAATTGTCGGGATTACCTTCTTTCAAACCTTTTAGAGAGATTCATTTAAAAGCCAAGGATAGGATTAGGACGGGAAGAGAGAGAGAGAGAACGGTTGGCGAGCTTTTCCGCCAAGCTAACGCCAAGAAGAGGAATTGGGGAATTCAAATGAGTATGGAAAGAAGATTGAGAGAAGCCTGAGATTGGGTGAATAGACAAAATTTGGCGTCTGATGGTTTGAAGCTAGTGGGAGCCGAGGAAGGTTTGAGTGTTTAAGAGACATGAGAGTCACTTTAGAGGGGAAAAAGTTTTTTTTGTTTGGAATGGGGTCGCACCCTGTGTGGGTTGCCTACGTACTCAACTCCCTGTTGAGATCAGACCTTACGTAGTTCAGGTTTAGGATTTTGGGATTTTGATGTTTGTTGTGGGATGTTTATGTCTGTGAGACGCTCGGGTCTATGAGACGTTTGAAATCTTAAGATGTCGAAATCTATGAGACGCTCGGATCTGTGACACTCGGGTCTGTGTGATGCTCTGGTCCGTGAGATATTCGAATTATTAGATAACAAGTCTGTGAGACGCTCAGGTCTGTGAGACAATACGGGGTTGTCTGGAGGTGAGATGGCTGAGTGAAAAAGACATTTGATTGATGTGGGGTCGCACCCTGTGTGGGTTGCCTACGTACTCAACTCCCTGTTGAGATCAGACCTTACGTAGTTCATGTTTTGGGTTTTGGAATTTTTGATATTTTGCGGAGCTTGGAGATATTTGAGGTGTTTGAGATTTTAGAAGGGTTCGGAGTTTCAAGAAGTTTCGAGTTTTGGGTGTTAGAGTCTGTGAGACGCTTAGGAGGGTCGTGAGACGTTGAGATCTCAGAATGATTGAGTCTGTTAGACGCTCGGGTCTGCGAGACATTCGAGTTCGTGAGATGTTCGAGTCTGTGAGGACGCTCGGGCCTGTGAGACTTTGGAAGTTTGAATGAAGTTGGAATTTGTAAAAGGTTTTGAGTTTAATGCAGTTGGAGTTTGAATGATGATTTTGAGTATTAGTGATTTGGAGTTTTGAAGATGCTGAGTGTGTGAGGCAATTGGTATTTTAAATAGAGAGTCCGAGTTTTTTTTTAAATTTATTTGGAGGTTTGAAAAGCGATCGAGGAAAATCATTTCATTGTAAAAGGGCGGATAATCCCGAGGGATTACCCTATTTACCCCCTCAAACACGACACTTAATTAATGGTAAGTGCCGAGCTCGAAGATGGGGCAATGAATTTATGTCGAAAATAGGGTTCAGAGAGAAACACCATGAATGAGATGTCCTCGGTCGAACCCGAATAACGTCTCTAACTTCCCGGGTTTTAAACATTAAAACATTCATCAAAACATTGAAATCGAGTGGAAGGAGCTAGACGATTCTAAAATCCCGGCTGAAACTAGGAAGGCCGTTACTTCCCTAGCGCCCCGCCTTGTAGAAATCTAGGGCTGCAATTAGGGGAGTTTTGTCACCCTAATGCCCCGCCTAAAGAGATCCAGACTGCGACAAGGGAGGTTTATGACCCAGTGCCCGCCTCGGATTTTTATTTAGAAGAGAGACAAGTGATGTCTAACAAGGAGAAAACGTTCTTTGAAGGTGTTAGTCATTACATGTTCCCCGAAAACAATTTATTTTTGGAGCTTGAAAACTGAGTTGGAAAGTGCCTGAAGTTGTCGATTCTCTGTGAAGAAACACTGATTTTGAGAAATGTTTTTAGGAGAAAACTTTCTATATATGTGAGAAGAACTTTCTGCTGTTGAGAAGAGTTTTTCTGTGATGTGAGAAGAGTTTTTCCTTTAAAATTCCACAAAATGGTTTCTTTTGAGAACTTGATGAATTTGAATAATATGATTGTTCGAAAATTTGAGAAGAGAGACCTTCAGTGATTTTTTGAATTAAAGCTATTTTTTTTTTTTGATTTTTAGAGTTTGGATGAAATCTACAATTTGAGTTTGAATTGGATGAAGTTTGATTTGGATTTAAGATTGATTTGGATTGAAGTTCGGGTTGGGTCGAGGTCGGGAGGGGTCAAAGTTTGGGTCAAAGTTTGATTAGTCATGTGCGGGTCAAAGTTTGATTGGTCAATGTTCGGTTTGATCAAAGTTTTGTTGGTCAAAGTTTGGTTGGTCAAAGTTTGGTTGGTCAAATTTGGGTTGGGAGTGGGTCAAAAGTTCGGGTCAGAGTCAAACCAATATGACATTTGGTGGGCTTGGGCTTTGAGTGTATTGTTGGGCTTCAGGTTTTTGGGCCTTGTTGGGCTTTAATTTGGTCTGTCGGGCTTGGAATTTGGGCCTTTTGGGCTTCGAACTTGGGCCTTGTTGGGCTTCGAATTTGGGCCTTGTTGGGTTTCGAATTTGGGCCTTGTTGGGCTTGAATCGAGCTTGATGGGCCGGTTGTTTTTGAAATGGGTTTTGATCTTATTTTCAGGGTTGGGCCACACATGGATTGGGCCTGATTTGTTATTTGGGCTGAAGATTGTTTTGGGGCTGAAATGGGCCTTGGCCTTTTTATTTGGGCTGAAATGGGCTTCCCAATTTTGAATTGATCTTGGACTTGAATCTTGAAATGGATTGTTTTTTTTTTTATTAACATAATAAGATGTGGTTTGGGTTTAGGGTTTACCCAATTTATTAGGTGGGACCATGGCTCACCTAAATCTTAGGGTTCACCCTCTATCCTAAGGTTTGGTCCTAAAGTCCAATAACTAAGGTTATATACAGATATATATATAAAAAACATATATACATGGAATGATAAAGCAAAAAACCGGCACGTGATAACATTAAACCAACAAATGTTATGCCAATATAAATAAGATCAAAACGTGATGTCTTGCGCATATCCTTTTTTCTTTTTTTTTTATAACAAATAAAGAATTCCTAAACATTTTTTTTAACATCGTCCCATGGCCAATACCAAAGTCATAAACGAAAGAAAACAAAACAAAAATAACATATAAAAGCCTATCACAAAAATTGCTAATTCTAACTATTAACCAATTAAAAGAATCTAAAATCTCCATTTTTATTTCCCCGTTCATGATTTTTGCCTAGTAATTCTACGCAAAACTAGCAAAATATGGATCCATGTGTTGCTAATCTATTTTTTGTTCACTTTAGCTCTTTTCTCTCTTTTTTTTTTTTTTCTTTTTAATCTTATTTCGTGAGAAACTTTAAACTAGAACACTTAAGCAAAACAATATGCCACACGTTCTGAATTCTACAATTCTAAATGTTTTGCGCACTCTTCTCTGTTAGTCAAACCTGAACACCCAAAGTATAAGAAAAATAAAATAAAATAGGAAAAGGTTAGCTTAACTATACATATATATGCACATATTTACTCTCAACATACGTTGAAATTAGCGAGTCCAAACAACAAAGAAAGTAATGCTCCTAACTCTACATTTGCCTCAACTCCAGTTCCATGCTCGAGAGATATAAACGACAATTTCAATACTGTAGATCGAAGGCAAAATTACACAGCGGAGCAACTTATTAACAAACCATGGAAGTACTGTTAACTTGATCAAAATCATAAGCGAATTTAAATCAGAGATGATACCGAGGAAGAAGAGAGGTTTCTGTGCAACTGGAGCAGTGAACCATCGGACTCCTCTTTGATTTGAGCAGCTTGCGAGCTGACGTCCAGACTCCGAGAGACTCCGAGAGGTTGTAAATGAGCGTGGACCGTCTGTTCACATGTATACCTCCTTCGTTCGCCAGTTCGAGTAGCAAAAATATCATCAGTGAAAAAAAGAATGAAAGCGCAAAGCCTGAATATGTTCGTGGTTCACCAGTTTGAGGGAGAAGGAAGGAGATTGCATGCTCCTTGTTCATCGGTTGAAGAAAAATGAAGGAGCAGCTTGTATATTTCAGTGAGTGAAGGAATGAAGGAGGCAAGGAGATGTACGTTCTTTGCTTCGCCAGTTTGGTGAACAAAGTTACCGTGAGGAAGAGGTGAAATGCAGAGCATGTAATATTCGCCGTGAGTGTGGAGATAAAAAGATGGCAGAACATGTGTATTCCTGTTCTTGCCAGTTTGGGTGGCAAAATACCGTGAGTTGGAGATGAGAAGAGGGCAAGGCGTGCATGCTCTTGTTTTGCCAGCAGAGATTGCAAAATTAATCAGGAATGAAGCGAGTGAAGAAGGCAGAGCAGTGTACTCTCCCTCTTCGCCGGTCTGGGTTACTAATTATCGTGAGGGAAAGCATGGAAAAGGAGGGAGGTTCGCCGGCAACGTCAAGCAGTCGAAAAAGGTGGGAGCTGATGCTCCTTGTTCACAGCAACATGAAGTAGATGGAGAATGTACAGAGTTAGTGCTCCTTGTACGCGGGTGAATAGAGCGAAGACGCAGACGCAGAGCCTGCAACGTGAAGAGAATGAAGGCGGTGCAGAGCTTGAGTGCTCCTTGTTCGTCAGCTATGTTGAAGAAAATGGGAGATGGAGCCGCTGTGTTCTTCCTCCTTGTCCACCAGTGATGTGTTGAAGATAATGAAATAAGACGAGCATGTATGGGCTCCTCGTACGCCAGTCATTGTCGATAGAGAGAATACTGAGGTGCAGGGCTAATGTTGTTGTTTCGCGCGGTGAGGTTGCAAAATTACCGGAAGTGAAGTGAGTGAAGAGAACGGTGCAGAGCTCGTACGTGAAGAGATGGAGCAGGCGCAGCGCATGTAGTTTCGTCAGTTTGGGCGTGAACAACAGAATGAGAATGGAGGGAGGTGTAGAGCTGTTATGTTTCCGGTTGAAGTGAATGAAGTTGAAGAGCAGGTGTTGTTCTTGTTCTTCACTGCTTGCGAAACGGCGAACGTGAAATGAGAATGGAGAGATAAATGAAGGGGGAGAGCGTGAAAAACAGAGAATCGAACAATCGAGAATAAAATGGGGTTAGCGTCGGTGGTGCTGGAGATGATTTCCGACGAAGGGATAAAGAAGATGAGCGATCTTCGTTCTCACTGGAAGCTCCTCCCTCTTTGATTCGAGTTGAAGCCTGTTTTTTGAAGAGGTTGAATCGCGAATCGAGGAGGAGACCGGCAGAAGAGTATGGAGGTTTGTGGGATTTTGAAATTGAGGAGGAAGACCCATAACTTTGTTTTCTTTTTTGCAACTGGGAAGAAGAGGATATCAGTACTTTTGTCGGCTCGCTACTCCTTGATCACATTGAAATGGGCTGACGTTTACAAATCTTGATGGTGGGCTCCCTTTGGGGTGCTGAGAAACCGGACCCAAATTGAGCTGGGCCGCATTTGGAAGCAGGCTAACAACGACAACAAAAATGTTCCACATGTGGGGAGCAAGAATCGAACCCTGCACTTGCGGTTTCAACACAACAAACTCAGGCCAACTAAGCTAGCATCAATTACTGATTTGCTTATGCAACTACTAGCTATAATAGGAATAAAATACAGTGAAATGCCCCAAAAACGAAAATTTAATTATTTACGTACGAATAGCAGCAAATAAGATAGAAAAAAAAAAGAAGTAACCAAATAAAAGAAAACTGATGTAAGCAAATAGTCAATGAGACAAAAGGGATGGTTTAAAATCGGATTGTCATTTGGAAATTCATTTTTGAAAAATCGTGTTTTCATGAAATGCTTTAAAAAAAGACTATAAAACGATGGTTCCGTTTTGGCATGCACGTCATTACGTTTTTTTTGAAAAAGAAAGGCGACGACCCCTCTTAATTTATTTATTATTTTAGAATTTGCTTTATGGGGTGAGAATTTTTGGTGTCTACAGATGGCTCCCCTTGATTCAATTCTGCAAACCATTGCAGGATTGGATCAAGGTTGACGGGACGCCAAAAATTCTCACAATGGTTTATGTGGTGCATAGGCATGCGACCGTGAGTGTATGAAGACGATTGAAAGTACGAGGACTTATGATGAGCCTCAGTTAGACCTCTTGACATCTAACTCTATGACTTATGATGAGCATAGGATACTAACAATAAGGTTTATTTTGGTGCACGAGGACTTAGGAGTGCCTCAACTGGACCTCTTGATATCCAGTCCTAGGGCTTATGACGGGCCTAGAATGCGATTGAGAGTACGAGGACTTAGGAGTGCCTCAACTAGACCTCTTGATATCTAGCTATAGGACTTGTGACGAGCCTATAATACTAACAACCCGATTTGGTTTAAGGTGCACGAGGGCTTAGGAGTGCCTCAACTGGACCTCTTGATATCCAGTCCTAGGGCTTAGGATGAGCCTAGAATGCGATTGAAAGTACCACACTAGTAGCGCAATAGCTGTCTAGCGGGTGTAAAATGAAAGGCGACCGTACTAGTAGCGCAATAGCTGTCTAGCAGGTGTAAAATGAAAGGCGACCGTACTAGTAGCGCAATAGCTGTCTAGCAGGTGTAAAATGAAAGGCGACCGTACTAGTAGCGCAATAGCTGTCTAGCAGGTGTAAAATGAAAGGCGACCGTACTAGTAGCGCAATCTGTCTAGCAGGTGTAAAATGAAGGCGACCGTACTAGTAGCGCAATAGCTGTCTAGCAGGTGTAAAATGAAGGCGACCGTACTAGTAGCGCAATAGCTGTCTAGCAGGTGTAAATGAAAGACGACCGTACTAGTAGCGCAATAGCTGTCTAGCAGGTGTAAAATGAAAGGCGACCGTACTAGTAGCGCAATAGCTGTCTAGCAGGTGTAAATGAAAGGCGACCGTACTAGTACGCAATAGCTGTCTAGTAGGTGTAAAATGAAGGCGACCGTACTAGTAGCGCAATAGCTGTCTAGCAGGTGTAAAATGAAAGGTGACCGTACTAGTAGCGCAATAGCTGTCTAGCAGGTGCGAAGATGCGTCGGATAGTGAGCAAATTTGTAGGTATATGCAGATGATATGTGATGTGAGGTGATTAACCAATGTATTAATTGAATCAAACTTTCTGTTTGTGCACGAGGGCTTAGGAGTGCCTCAACTGGACCTCTTGATATCCAGTTCTAGGACTTATGACGGGCCTAGAATGCGATTGAAGGTACGAGGACTTAGGAGTGCCTATAATACTTTAAAGGAGTTGTACGAAACTCGCTGCTTTGAGTGGTTGATTTGATGATGGTTCTGGTTGTGGACTAGCCCGAGATTGGATGCTTTCGGTTGTTTTGTGAGGTATGCGATAGTTGAATGCTTTCTGTCGATGTCGCCTTTGACTTTGTCCGTGTGGGATTTTTGTTTTGGGTTTTGTTTTGGTGGTCTTGGCCTGATGTGCACAATGGTTTCGGGATTTGGTATGGATCTTGGCTCCAGAGTTCGAGATGGCTCCGACATGGCTCTTGAGTTTTTTTTTAGTTTTTTGTGATTTTGTGATTGGTCTTTGAATGGATGGTTTTTTTTTTAATGAGTGGCTTTGGAACCTGATGGCTTTGATATGACCGGATGACTTTGGTATGATCAGATGGCTCCGATGTGATTGGATGGTTCTGGCATGGCCCTAAGATAGCTCCGGTGTAGCCCCGAGATGGCTCCGGTATGGCCCCGAGATGGCTCCGGTGTAGGCCCGAGATGGCTCCGGTATGGCCTTGAGATGGCACCGGTATGGCCTTGAGATGGCTCCGGTATGGCCTTGAGATAGCTCAGGGGGGCTACAAGATAGCTCTAATTGATGATGGTGGAGAACAAAAGGGGAACTTTCGTCTGTGTGGTGGTCGCACCTGGGCGGGCTGCCTACGTACTCAATTCTATATATGAGATCAGACCTGACGTAGTTCGAAACTCTATAGGCAAGGCCCTGGTGACGAAATGCCTTTGATATGGGTTTGAGGTGGCTCCTGTATCGTTCTCGGACTGTTGGATGACCCCTGTGTAGTTCCAAGGATGGTTTTAATGTCGGATGATGGCTCCCGTATGGCTCTAGCTTGGCCCTGAGAATGATGTCGATAAGGCTCGAGCATGACACTGGATGGCTCCGGGGTGGTCTTCGTATGGCCCCGGATGGCTCCAATTTGGTTCGATGTAGCTTGAAGATAGCCTAGGATGGCTCCGAGGTTGCTTGATGATGGTCTGGGATGGCTCCAGTTGACATCTTTTGATCAAAAGTTATGCTTCCACGACTGCAACTGAAGCTGGCTTTCAGCGAGACTAGGTAGAGTTCTTACTAGTCAGGTGTTGATGATGAAATGGTTATGATGCATGCAAATACTAATGCTAGATGAGATGCAAGATGCATATATAGTTGTTTTTTTTAGGGAGAGAAGGTATGCTCTATCTCTATTACTATGAGGTTTACGAATATAAGACATCTTCGGTTCGATCTTGAGTGATTGTTGAGCTGAAATGCGTGAATCACTTTCCTCTCATGGAGGGATGTGGGTCAATCTCTCGTGAGTATGGCTGTGTGTGCCAAGCGGTGTGATGATACTCTCGATGCTCAGAGCAGTATTTTCCTAAGAATTTCTTTTCGAGGTTTTGGACTTTCCGATCCTCACAAATTCCTCACTTGCAATGGGATTAGGTGTTTATGATTTGGTGCTTCGATTAAAGAGTCACTCGCTCTAAAAAAACCTTGGAAGGTAAGGTTGCGCTCCTTCACTCATCGTCCCTTTGGTATGACGGGACATGTTGATAACAAGTACGAAGCTTATGATTCATGTTTCAGATCCGGTACTTTCAGTCAACGCTCATTAACTTATGAGTCAGAGGTCTTTATTGGGTTGTAACGGGGCTGATGGGTATGGTGTATGTCGCACGGGACGGGAGGATCAAATTGGAATTTGTGGAGCTTTTGTGCAATAGAGGATGTGTTTCGCCTTTGCCATGGGTGGAATGATTAGACAGGTTTCGATAACATTTTGGTTTCTGTTGGACATCGTTGGTCCTTTGGATTCGGTTTTGCTCCTTGCCTTTTCTGGCGTTCGATTTGAACTTTCTTCTCATTTTATTTTTGAAATTGAATTTGTCTCATCAACTTTCTCAAGCGTTCTCAGCTTTGTATTTTGGCTTTCAGATTCGGAGTTGCATTGACTCATCGATCTTCTTGAACATTTTTGGTGTTCTTTTTTGTGTGTTTGACCTTGGAGTCACATTGACTCACTGTTTCCTTTGGACATTTTCGTTTGTTGTTCTTGTGAGAGATGGTGGGGGAGAGACCATGGCTCCGGCTCCCTCGAGATCCTCTATTGCAAGGGTGAGTAAGTATATGTACGTGGGTTGGCATGTTGTGGAGTTCACAGAAAAAGGTTTGTCGTGAAGGCTCAGCGGGGCTAACTAAGGAAGTATGTACAGGGCAGTCGAAGCTTTTTGGTTTTGTGGAGATTTTTATTCCTAAGTGCCTCGTCATTCTCATTAGTCAGTGATTGTTTTCTTACTACTCTCAGATCCTTGCATGAATCACAGTTCGTATCCTGATTATCGACATTGATCTCACTATGTATTATACCTCTCCGTGTGATAAAGGAATGCACACGTCACTCGTGGTTTTACCTCGATTGACTCTCTCTACCTTCCCTCCCTCGTCGCTCATAGGATTGTCCAATATTCTCATTCGGAATTCAAGGGAAAATACCGCTCTTCGCACACTACTCACTTGGTTTGTGGTGCTGATTTGGATGATACCCTTATGTTCGTTGACGGGTCAAGAGTTTTGTGATTCAAGCATTCTGTTTAGTCAATCCCTCAAGATTTTTCCCAAAGATGTCGTTTCGATATGGAAGTATGCAAATGCAACTATCTATAATGCAATCTGTTGTGGTAATATGGAATTACTATATCTAAGATGCATGAAGTGGTGGTGAAGACGGCAATGCTGACTTTGGATTTGACTACGTGTTTTTTTTTTTGTGTTTGTTTTTTGTGTATCTGGATGCAATGCATGAGTGGTAAGATTGTGACTAGTCTCGCTTCGGTCGAATTCAGCTCGCGGTTCATGAAGCTCATCCCATCATCGTTGGCCCTGAAGGTGGTATAGTTGTTGGGTGTGATGTGACGAGGGGAGTTGTTTTGGAACGATGTTCAGCTGGTTATTGGCTCCTGGATTTGAACTTTTAGGGAGTAAAAACTCCCGCATGGTGGCCCGACGATATGACGAAGGCTACACTTTTTGGGATTTTTTGGTGTATGATTGATTTTTTTTTTTGGATTTTAGGGAGTGGCAACTCCCGTATGGTAGCCCCACGACATGATACACTTTGAGATTGGGAAAGGTTTGAGCTCGGTTTTCTTTTCTATCCCTCTGAGATCGGGCTCTGGCGTTCGAGATATTGGGATGAAAGCTGGTGTGTGACAAGTGATGATGAAACACGTAAGTGTGTGAGGCTCGTGAGTGTGGACGAGATTCATGTATGGTTGATGATTTTGGACTGATTGTAAATGTATGTGACTCTTTTGTCATGAATGCAATGCATGTTTGTTTTTGTTTTACGCTCGGTTGCATTTGTTGGCGTTTTTCACTTAGGGGATGCCTCTTGTAGATACCGTGAATTTTCACCCCATAAAGCAAAGTTGGTGAATGATGTATAGATGTGAGGGGTCGTCCCTTATTCGTCCTTTTTATTATACGTGCATGCCAAAAGAAATCTAGTTTTAGAAAACAATTTCGAAAACGCGTGTTTTCAAAGTGGTGGATTTCCTCAATATAAATTTTGACGCTCGGTCATTCGCAAATAAAATAGGGAGTGGGGAACCCTATACACATTGATCTAAATAAATTCGAAGGGAATGTATACACCTATACATGTACTCTATTTAGAGTTGGACAAGAGAGAAAAGAAATCATAGGGGAAAACCTATACATCATTAATTCTAAAAAAGTCATTAAAATGGGGGTTTTAAGCTAAACTTCTTCTGAACTCTCCCGGTCCGTCTTCGGGCTTCTGAATGACTGCTAACGCTCGGCCTCCTGGTTGGCTGTTCGCTCGCCTTCGGGCTCTTGACCGACTGCTTGCTCGTCTTCGGGTTCTTGACCGACTGCTTGCTCGTCTTCGGGCTCTTGACCGTCTGTTTGCTCGAACCGGTGTTGATGTTCTTCTGATTTCCAGTAGTTTGAACTCGAACCGGTGTTGCTAATCTTCATGTCGCTTGATTCAGGTTGGTAGATCCCTGGTCTTCGGTTTGAACGGTTGGTGTTGGTCTTCATATCGCTCGGCCAGCTCCACGGGTTGATACGCCTCTGGCCCTAGGCTTGAATCGCGTAGTTGATCTTCATGCTGCTCCACTTGCTCCAACGAGGGAATGAAGGATGTTTTTGAGAAAGGAAAGATGAATGATCGAGCACAAAACCTTATGTGAAAATCCAACACTTTTATGAAAACACGAAATGACTAGTACACTCCACAGTAATGACCTCTACTCTTGAAGATGGGTGAACTTCGAAAAATAGCGGGTCACAACATGGGGACTAAATCATTTATTTTGAAATACGTTTGTGAAATTCAATTTTGAAAACTGTTTTCGAAAACTATTCTGAAAATCATGTTGGTGAAAAATGTTGTTTGAAATTCGTTTGTAGAAAGTAGGTTTTTGAAATCAATTTTTTTGAAAATTCTTTCGGAAATAGCATTTTAGTGAAATAAAGCTTTTAAAGGAGAATTGACAATTTTGAAAACCCTGTTTATGAGTAAATATTTTGTGGAACTTTAAATTAAACGAGCTCGTAAAACAGCTTTTAGGGACATGCAAACGAGAATTCCGAACATTTTAAAACGGATCGGTCTTTAAAAGTGGTTTGCACACATGTATAACATAAAGTAAATCGTGGCTATATTTGATGTGGAGTTGTAAGTGTTAATGTTGGGATAATCACTTTCCAGGTCATTTATGACTTCGTCTCACCGGGGGAACCGTCGTCCCTTCACTGTCATCTCTCGGGTTTTTTCTCTGGTATGCCCCTTGCGAGGCACGTTATCAAGAAAGTCCGGAGTGCTTAAGTTCGAAAGGTCAGGACACCCGAGATGATAGGAAACATACGCCACGGCCAGTGATGATCCGACAACACGCTCACTTTTCGGGAAACTCGGGGAAGTACTGCATGGAACGGGTCTCTCGTCATCTGCACGGTCAGGTGTGTCTAAAGTCCAAATTATTCACTGACTACGTTGTGCCATGTATGGGTATCCGGTAAATACGGGATCCTCTATGGACGTGTAGCGTGACATTGGGCTTTAGAGACACCCGTGGTGCAGATGAACAATGGAGAACTGAGCCCATGCAATCTTCAGGGTAAGGCAGAAGGGTGGTCAGACAGGCGGCATACAAGGGGGTGACTACCCGTAAAACCCGTCTTAGACACCGGATTAGGCAGCTGGACACTGAAGGCTCATGGTTCACTATATGCTGGTTTAGACTCGGATAATGGAGGGTATTTTTGGATCATGAGCCTGCAGGGCGTAGGTCGATGACCATCTCGCCCGTGGGTTTAGCCATTTATATAAATGACCCAGCTCATGGGAAATCAACCGTGGACCGTCGGGATTCCGTGACTCGCGGATAAATCAGGTGACACAGAGGAATGCATGTTCTAAGCTACCCTCCCAATGCACCCACAACTTGTAAATGTAAAAGCGGTAATGGTGTAGGTCGATGACCGTCTCACCCGCAACAAGCAACAATAATATGAATGCGGTAAATAAACAGAGAAGAACAACAACCCTATTTACTAACTGTTTTGTCTTGAAGGCGGTGATTCCAATTGGTTGTTATTAACCTAAAGGGAAATTAGCTTCATTCAGTCCTAAGTGTCACTTTCTAATCGTGAGCTAATCATTAATCCAATTGTTGTAATATTTGTTGAGGATCTATCAAGTCCTATCTGTCCTCATCAGATACACACTCTAAGTGTGGAGTAGAATAATCCTAGAGGCTTGGAATAAATCTCTTTGAAGGTTTTGAAAGAGGTGGGGAATCCTGACAATTTGTATGGAGTTCAGTCAGTCCCCAGCAGAGTCGCCATTCTGTGGAGGGTGATTTTTCGGTATGAGGGGGGGTCTATATATGGTCTTGACTGAAAAGCCTAGATCCTAAATGCCATTCTGTGGGGGTGAGAACCCGTTATTTGGCATCCCTCAAATACCTACTAAATCGTCCGTCTTTCCCAGAAAGCATATGGGGAATGCTAGATGAGTATTACACCCGCTCTCAATGGGCTCCACGCGGACTTATTCCTCTATGAGGTGAATTTGACTAGAGTCGCCACCTAGTTTGACCTAAAGAACTAGGAAAGGATGAGAAAGGGGGGTTCTAAGAACCGTTAGTTGACTCTGAAATTGCTGCCCTATGGATAGGACTTATCTGGTCATTTTCAGAGATTCTATTGTGGGTTCGCACTGGGTTACACCCCTTAGAAGTGGCAACGACCACGACTTCGGATTGGTGCCCGAGGAACCTCGGTCTCCAATTGTCGGGATTACCTTCTTTCAAAACCTTCTTTTTAGAGAGATTCATTTAAAAGCCAAGGATAGGATTAGGACGGGCAGAGAGAGAGAGAGAACGGGTGAGGCGAGCTTTTTCCGCCCCAAGCTAACGCCAAGAAGAGGAATTGGGAATTCAAATGATATGGAAAGAAGATTTGAGAGAAGCCTGAGATTGGGTGAATAGACAAAATTTGGCGTCTGATGGTTTGAAAGCTAGTGGGAGCCGAGGAAGTTTGAGTGTTTAAGAGACATGAGAGTCATTTGAGGGGGAAAAAGGTTTTTGTTTGGAATGGGGTCGCACCCTGTGTGGGTTGCCTACGTACTCAACTCCCTGTTGAGATCAGACCTTACGTAGTTCAGTTTAGGATTTTGGGATTTTGATGTTTGATGTGTGGGATGTTATAGTCTGTGAGACGCTCGGGTCTATGAACGTTTGAAATCTTAAGATGTCGAAATCTATGAGACGCGGGTCTTGTGAGACACTCGGGTCTGTGTGATGCTCTGGTCCGTGAGATATTCGAATTATTAGAATAACAAAGTCTGTGAGACGCTCAGGTCTGTGAGACAATACGGGGTTGTCTGGAGGTGAGATGGCTGAGTGAAAAAAAAGACATTTTGATTGATGGGGGGTCGCACCCTGTGTGGGTTGCCTACGTACTCAACTCCCTGTTGAGATCAGACCTTACGTAGTTCATGTTTTGGGTTTTGGAATTTTTGATATTTGCGGAGCTTGGAGATATTTGAGGTGTTTGAGATTTTAGAAGGGTTCGGAGTTTCAAGAAGTTTCGGGTTTTGGGTGGTTAGAGTCTGTGAGACGCTTAGGTCTGTGAGACGTGGAGATCTCAGAATGATTGAGTCTGTTAGACGCTCGGGTCTGCGAGACATTCGAGTTCGTGAGATGTTCGAGTCTGTGAGACGCTCGGGCCTGTGAGACTTTGGAAGTTTGAATGAAGTTGGAATTTGTAAAAGGGTTTGAGTTTAATGCAAGTTGGAGTTTGAATGATGATTTGAGTATGAAGTGATTTGGAGTTTTGAAGATGACTGAGTGTGTGAGGCAATTGGTATTTGAATAGAGATTCCGAGTTTTTTTAAATTTAATTTGAGGTTTGAAAACGATCGAGGAAAATCATTTCATTGTAAAAGGCGGATAATCCGAGGGATCCCTCAAACACGACAACTTACATTAATGGTAAGTGCCGAGGCTCGAAGATGGGGCAATGAATTTATGTCGAAAATAGGGTCAGAGAGAAACACCATGAATGAGATGTCCTCGGTCGAACCCTATATAACGTCTCTAACTCCCGGGTTTTAAAACATTAAAAATCAAACATTGAAATCGAGTGGAAGGGAGCTAGACGATTCTAAAATCCCGGCTGAAACTAGGAAGGCCGTTACTTCCCTAGCGCCCCGCCTTGTAGAAATCTAGGCTGCAATTAGGGGAGGTTTTGTCACCCTAATGCCCCGCCTAAAGAGATCCAGACTGCGACAAGGGAGGTTATGACCCCAGTGCCCCGCCTCGGATTTTTATTTTAGAAGAGAGACAAGTGATGTCTAACAAGGAAGAAAACGTTCTTTGAAGGTGTTAGTCATTACATGTTCCCCGAAAACAATTTATTTTTGGAGCTTGAAAACTGAGTTGGAAAGTGCCTGAAGTGTTCGGAATTCTCTGTGAAGAAACACTGATTTTGAGAAATGTTTTTAGGAGAAAACTTTCTATATATGTGAGAAGAACTTTCTGCTTGTTGAGAAGAGTTTTCTGTGATGTGAGAAGAGTTTTTTCCTTTAAAATTCCACAAAATGGTTTCTTTTGAGAACTTGATGAAATTTGAATAATATGATTGTTTCGAAATTTGAGAAGAGACCTTCAGGATTTTTGAATTAAAGCTATTTTTTGGATTTTATTTTTAGAGTTTGGATGAAATCTACAATTTGAGTTTGAATTGGATTGAAGTTTGATTTGGATTTTAAGATTGATTTGGATTGAAGTTCGGGTTGGGTCGAGGTCGGGAGGGGTCAAAGTTTGGGTCAAAGTTTGATTAGTCAATGTGGCGGGTCAAAGTTTGATTGGTCAATGTTCGGTTGATCAAAGTTTTGTTGGTCAAAAGTTTGGTGGTCAAAGTTTGGTTGGTCAAATTTGGGTTGGGAGTGGGTCAAAAGTTCGGGTCAGAGTCAAACCAATATGACATTTGGTGGGCTTGGGCTTTGAGTGTATTGTTGGGCTTCAGGTTTTTGGGCCTTGTTGGGCTTCGAATTTGGGTCTGCGGGTTGGAATTTGGGCCTTGTGGGCTTCGAACTTGGGCCTTGTTGGGCTTCGAATTTGGGCCTTGTTGGTTTTCGAATTTGGGCCTTGTTGGGCTTGAATCGAGCTTGATGGGCCGGTTGTGTTTTGAAATGGGTTTTTGATCTTATTTTCAGGGTTGGGCCACACATGGATTGGGCCTGATTTGTTATTTGGGCTGAAGATTGTTTTGGGGCTGAAATGGGCCTGGCCTTTTTATTTGGGCTGAAATGGGCTTCCCAATTTTGAATTGATCTTGGACTTGAATCTTGAAAGGATTGTTTTTTTTTTTATTAACATAATAAGATGTGGTTTTGGGTTTAGGGTTTACCCAATTTATTAGGTGGGACCATGGCTCACCTAAATCTTAGGGTTCACCCTCTATCCTAAGGTTTGGTCTTAAAGTCCAATAACTAAGGTTATATACAGATATATATATAAAAAACATATATACATGGAATGATAAGCAAGAAAACCGGCACGTGATAAACATTAACCAAAAACAATGTTATGCCAATATAAATAAGATCAAAACGTGATGTCTTGAGCATATCCTTTTCTTTTTTTTTTATAACAAATAAAGAATTCCTAAACATTTTTTTTAACATCGTCCCATGGCCAATACCAAAGTCATAAACGAAAGAAAACAAAAACAAAATAACATATAAAAAGCCTATCACAAAAATTGCTAAATTCAACTATTAACCAATTAAAAGAATCTAAAATCCCATTTTTATTTCCCCGTTCATGATTTTTGCCTAGTATTTCTACGCAAAACTAGCAAAATATGGATCCATGTGTTGCTAATCTATTTTTTGTTCACTTTAGCTCTTTCTCTCTTTTTTTTTTTTAATCTTATTTCGTGAGAAATCTTTAAACTAGAAACACTAAGCAAAACAATATGCCACCACGTTCTGAATTCTACAATTCTAAATGTTTTGCGCATCTTCTCTGTTAGTCAAACCTGAACAACCAAAGTATAGAAAAATAAATAAAATAGGAAAAGGTTAGCTAAACTATACATATATATGCACATATTTACTCTCAACATACGTTGAAATTAGCGAGTCCAAACAACAAAGAAAGTAATGCTCCTAACTCTACATTTGCCTCAACTCCAGTTCCATGCTCTCGAGAGATAAAACGAAATTTCAATACTGTAGATCGAAGGCAAATTACACAGCGGAGCAACTTATTAACAAACCATGGAAGTACTGTTAACTTGATCAAAATCATAAGCGAATTTAAATCAGAGATGATACCGAGGAAGAAGAGAGGTTTCTGTGCAACTGGAGCAGTGAAACCATCGGACTCCTCTTTGATTTGAGCAGCTTGCGAGCTGACGTCCAGACTCCGAGAGACTCCGAGAGGTTGTAAATGAGCGTGGACCGTCTGTTTCATGTATACCTCCTTCGTTCGCCCAGTTCGAGTAGCAAAATATCATCAGTGAAAAAAAGAATGAAAGCGCAAAGCCTGAATATGTTCGTGGTTCACCAGTTTGGGGAGAAGAAGGAAGGAGATTGCATGCTCCTTGTTCATCGGTTGAAGACAAAATGAATGAGCAGAGCTTGTATCTTCAGTGAGTGAAGGATTAAGGAGCAATGAGATGTACGTTCTTTGCTTCGCCAGTTTGGTGAAACAAAGTTACCGTGAGGAAGAGGTGAAATGCCAGAGCATGTAATATTCGCCCGTGATGTGGAGATAAAAGATGGCGAACATGTGTATTCCTGTTCTTGCCAGTTTGGGTGGCAAAATACCGTGAGTTGGAGATGAGAAGATGGCAAAGGCGTGCATGCTCTTGTTTTGCCAGCAGAGATTGCAAAATTAATCAGGAATGAAGCGAGTGAAGAAGGCCGAGCAGTGTACTCCCTCTTCGCCGGTCTTGGTTTACTAATTATCGTGAGGGAAAGCATGGAAAAGGAGGGAGGTTCGCCGGCAACGTCAAGCATTCGAAAAAGGTGGGAGCTGATGCTCCTTGTTCACAGCAACATGAAGTAGATGGAGAATTACAGAGTTAGTGCTCCTTGTACGCGGGTGAATAGAGCGAAGACGCAGACGCAGAGCCTGCAACGTGAAGAGAATGAAGGCGGTGCAGAGCTTGAGTGCTCCTTGTTCGTCAGCTATGTTGAAGAAAATGGGAGATGGAGCCGCTGTGTCTTCCTCCTTGTCCACCAGTGATGTGTTGAAGATAGAAATAAGACGCGCATGTATGGGCGCCTCGTACGCCAGTCATTGTCGATAGAGAGAATACTGAGGTGCAGGGCTAATGTTGTTTGTTTCGCCGGTGAGGTTGCAAAATTACCGGAAGTGAAGTGAGTGAAGAGAACGGTGCAGAGCTCGTACGTGAAGAGATGGAGCAGGCGCAGCGCATGGTTTTCGTCAGTTTGGGCGTGAACAACAGAATGAGAATGGAGGAGGTGTAGAGCTGTTATTTTTCGGTTGAAGTGAACGAAGTTGAAGAGCAGGTGTTGTTCTTGTTCTTCACTGCTTGCGAAACGGCGAACGTGAAATGAAGAATGGAGAGATAAATGAAGGGGGAAGCGTGAAAAACAGAGAATCGAACAATCGAGATAAAATGGGGTTAGCGTCCGTGGTGCTGGAGATGATTTCCGACGAAGGATAAAGAAGATGAGCGATCTTCGTTCTCACTGGAAGCTCCTCCCTCTTTGATTCGAGTTGAAGCCTGTTTTTTGAAGAGGTTGAATCGCGAATCGAGGAGGAGACCGGCAGAAGAGTATGGAGGTTTGTGGGATTTTGAAATTGAGGAGCAAGACCCATAACTTTGTTTTCTTTTTTGCAACTGGGAAGAAGAGGATATCAGTACTTTTGTCGGCTCGCTACTCCTTGATCACATTGAAATGGGCTGACGTTTACAAATCTTGATGGTGGGCTCCCTTTGGGGTGCTGAGAAACCGGACCCAAATTGAGCTGGGCCGCATTTGGAAGCAGGCTAACACGACAACAAAAATGTTCCACATGGTGGGGAGCAAGAAATCGAACCCTGCACTTGCGGTTTCAACACAACAAACTCAGGCCAACTAAGCTAAGCATCATTACTGATTTGCTTATGCAACTACTAGCTATAAAGGAATAAAATACAGTGAAATGCCCCAAAAACGAAAATTTAATTATTTACGTACGAATAGCAGCAAATAAGATAGAAAAAAAAAAAAGAAGTACCAAATAAAAGAAAACTGATGTAAGCAAATAGTCAATGAGACAAAAGGGATGGTTTAAAATCGGATTGTCATTTGGAAATTCATTTTTGAAAAATCGTGTTTTCATGAAATGCTTTAAAAAAGACTATAAACGATGGTTCCGTTTTGCATGCACGTCATTACGTTTTTTTTGAAAAAGAAAGGCGACGACCCCTCTTAATTTATTTATTATTTTAGAATTTGCTTTATGGGGTGAGAATTTTTGGTGTCTACACTAACAAGTGCAAACAATCCTATTCGTGCATTTATCTTGTTAAGTGATCACACAATCAAACAAGCACACAAATCAGAGTAACCAGGTAGGATACGGGGCATGAGAAATCATACCTTTCACCTTGGGCTAACTTTAACGTTTACCGTTCACCTCACGTTCCTCGGTTCACACTTGTTCCACTGATAACGTTTCAAAACATGACTATTAATACCAAGCTCATGCGGTAGGCAAATAATTACTACTCCCGTGTTTACCCGGTATCCCGTTTATTTCGGTTTAACTTAGTGTACTTAGTTTCTCAACTTACTCATTCACTTTCAACCTTTGTTTATACTTCTTAGGACCTTTAAAGGTCACCAAACAACTCTAAACATCATCTAAAACCAATACCATTCAAACCCCAATCATTTAACCCTTAAAAACACTTTCGGAAGGATTCTGGGGTGGTCCGGGACTTGGTCCGGACCCAAAGTCCCGGACCAATACCGCTGTGTACTCTCGGCTACATTTTCACCCCTGGTCCGGGACTTGGTCCTGGACCTAGATCCCGGACCAATCCCAGTTTTCACTCTCTCGGCCTGTTTTTTGATGCGGTCCGGGACTTGGTTCCTATGCTATCCCAGACCCTGCTAAAAACTGTTACTTAGGTGATTTTCAACCCCAAATCACCCTTAATCCACCCCTAATCACTCCATAATATTTCCACATGTTTCCTACATGTTTCAACACCCTTAAACACTCCTTAAACCACCTCAAATCCATGGTCACATGCACTACCCCCAATTCTTGCTCAAATTCACAACTTCAAATTCTCACATTTTGCATTTTGCACTCTTATGCATCTCTAACTCTCTTCTTCTTGCTAGTTTCTACCTCCTACCAACCTGACCAAATCAATTAATGACCATTCCAAATCATTTCCTAGATAATGCACTTCTAAAACCCAAGTCCAACTCTGATTTCCAATATTATAAACACTGACTCTTTTTCTTGAAATTCTAAGATCTTCACAAGTCATTTTGCTATAGATTTTTGTCTCTCTCAAGCCCATCCTCCATTCACCATTTCAAGGTTACTAAAACATCTCTACTCAACCCACTAAACACTTAAGTTCCCCCCCACTTACCAAGTCACCTAAAAGCACTCCTTTCTAAACCAAAATTTTTGTCATAACCTCCCCATAAACCTAACATATCCCAATCCTTCATTTCTCACCATTCATTCTAATCTAGCCACACCCTTATAGGGTCCTACCAGCAGACAATATCAATTCAATTGTAACACCCCTACAACGCTCCTATCATCTACCGAAGTCGCAGCGGAAATAACCAACCAAATAATAACTATCGCTTTGGTGTTACAACGCCGTTAACCACCCACGTGGTTAACTAGGCAGAATAAAAAATACAAGTGTATCGGTCTGATGATCAGACCCCGAGCATAGTAACTAACATCCATATATAAACATAACCAAACCATACCGAGTATTTAATTTACAAATCATCTCCAAACCATAATCATCCATAACTGTATAACAAGGTATCAACATGTACGCCTCGGGAGCACAGGCGGCATCCCGGGCTCAACAACCTACTTATCCAAAAGTATATCTACCACCTAGGACCTAGAGCCACTCTGCCTCTTCGATCCTATCCTGCAATAAAATAAAATATGGGGCCCCCGAGGGGGTCAGCACCTTTGCTGGTATGGCTAACGCGCAGCCCATCGACTACGGATACGCGCAACCAATGTCATAATAACATGGCATTCATTTAGAACAACCAACATATATACACATATACCATAGATAGCAAGGGAAATTGCATAGCATCACATTATCAATACATATCACCACAAGAACGGTTTCACATTAAGATCCTTCCACCACAGTTAGTACATACCATGAGCATAGAGATTGTGCCAAAAACCCATACCAAGCTCGTTAATTACTCATCACCATCTGATATTTGAAGGTTACTTAAACCCAAGGTGTGTCGGATATAGTGATCCCAAGCACACCAAACAACACAGTATGCCCCTATGGCCCGACGTGAGTCAGTAAACTAGCTTTGGATAAGCTAAGGGAAGGTTGAAAACCAAATTGGAATACCACCTAAACATACACCAAGGGAGCCGAACTGGATATGATAACGACCCCCATCCATCACACGCGTGGCCGGAACATACCGGACTCCTCACTCCCCCCGATTAGCACTTGTTAGTGAACACACAACATTTGTCAAGTCAAATACAAGCAACATTTAGGTCTTGTTAGACACACCAAGGGAAAGGAGTCATAATAACACAACACCATAATATATAACAACTGTAAACTCTTTTCATGCCTTAATCTTATAAGGTCGTAAACACTCAGAAAAAAAAAAACAACACACAAGCCGGTGTAAACCGTGAGGCAACAGACTGCAAGAAAAACCATACCTTGGCCCTTGCCTTGTTTCGTTCCCACCTTGAGAGAATCCTATACACATTGTAGGTCGGTAATAATTAATTATTTAACTTCACACTTACTATGTATTCAACATGCTTGTATGACATGTTTTAATGCCTATCTTACCCTAGGTTACCTTCATTAAACACCCTAGGGTTACTACATAAGTCACATCTTTTCTGTTTTTTTTTTTACAAGTTTTGGTCCGACCGACCCACCGTCCGACCCACAACTGGGTCGGACCCTCCCAGTGGTTTTCGGGTCTGAAGAACCTTACCTTGACCGACCCATGTCCGACCAAACCTTCTGGGTCGGTCCATTACAGAACCCTTTTACTTCCTTTAATCATGCTCGTCCGACCCACGTCCGACCCACCATTCTGGGTCGGTCCATGTGACGACATTTTCCTTCCTTTGAAAACTTGACCCCCCACCAGACCCATGTCCGACCCACCCTTGGGGTCGGACACGAACATTTTCCTAACATCTAACAGAGGCTCGACCGAACGACCCAAAAACTGGGTCGGCCCCTGGGTCGGTCGCCTCCTAACCTTACCCAAACTTTGACCATTCTTCACCAACCTTCTCCTAAGGCCTCTTAATGCTTCCTAGCAACATTTGGTAACTTTATATCGCATACAACCTCCATGAAACTCATTTTCTAACTCCTTAACTTTACTTATTTCCTTGTAAAAATTCCTTAACACTTATGTTATTTCATACTAGGTTTCCTAGATGGTGTTTCTCACCTATGGTAACTACTATCCCAAAATGCTTTCTCCTAGTTTTAACATCATCTCCCAAGCATCATCTCTCACAAACTAATTCCTTATCTCCTTCTTGAAACTCTTTTCCTAGTGTACACTCTCCTTATTTACCAAAGTTTGCCTAGTATTTACCTAAGTCCCAAGTGACTTTGGTACCTACTAAATCTCAAGATCATGCCTAAGTCCTTATTACATCTACTAGAGTATTCCTAGTTCATCAAAATCCCTTTAAAACATCATGAACTCCTTATTCATTTCCTACATTTTCTAACTCACCAATCCTCATGTAACACTTAAAACTTCTTGCTTCTTACCTAAATTTTGACATGGGTTCCCTTAGAACATTACTAAGCCTCAAACACTTTAACTTCTCCTTTAAACACACAAAACACATTCTAAAAATCACCAAGAACACTCTCATACACCAATTTCACCAAATTTACACCACATTACAATATAGGCACAATATAAATGCATGGCACTTAGGCCCTTAAAATGCTTGGCTCTTAGGCCCTTAAAGAGGCTTAAATCATAAACACTGAATTTCCACAATATATATGCCTTTAACCTGCAAATACACTCAACACACATATGCCCTTTACTAGTCTCTTGAGAACACTTTACTAAGTCATTCACCATTTGCTCTTTAGGTAGTTTTAATAAGCATTTATAAGCTAATTTTCCTAAGGCATTAAACAACATTTAAGTTAGTAGATTTACCTCTTTTCCCAAAACACTTCCTTCTTGTTTCCTTACAAAACCGTATGGTATTTTGGTTCCTTGTCAAGTTCTAGACAATATACAAACACCATAATGAGTATTCAAGCTTTGAGCTTCATCTCATTGTAAACCCTAATTGACATTGTTTCAAAAACATTAATGTAATGTTTTTACCTTGCGTCTTTGAAGGGAGTTTGAATATCTAGCAAGAAAGGACTCCACCTAGTCCATGAAGAGTTGAAATGAAGCTAGAACAAAGTCACACAATGAGCTATATCAATGTGTATTTCGGACATGACAAAAACAAGGAGGAAACTTGATTTTTGTTTGAGATTCCTTACCTAGAAGTAAAGGAGAGTAATAATATGTAGAAATCCAAGCTCAAGCTCCTTCAATGGTGGAACACCTTGGCACCGAAATGGAGCTCTAGGAGTTTTGAGAAGTAGGAATGAAGAGCTTGATGAGAGGAAGAGATTGGTGGTATTTGTTTTTGATTTGGACAAGTGAGCTAGGTTTAACAAGTGGTCAAAGGTGGAGCTTAATGGTGATAGTGGTATTACCGTGAGAGAACAATGAAGAAGGGAGAGATGAGTGGGAAACCGTGAGCAAGGAAGGGAAATGAGAGAATGAAGATAGAATTTGCTTTAAGAGATATTTATACTTATAAAGTAAAAAGGTAGCTTATTTACTTATCTTTACTTACTTAATACATTAATAAGAGAGTGGTGAGTCACACCCTTATAAAAACCGGCCCCTTATATTAGTGTGGGGGTGTTTTAGTCTTTGTTTGTCAATTTAATTACTTATACCACATATGTTACAAAATAGCTTGTAAAAAGTACTATTCACCTATACAAGGCACATAGAAGTGAAATTTTTGATTTCCCACTAATATAGCCACCCAAATGTGATACTATATAGTACACATATATTTAAGAGTAATGATGGACATTTAGCCATTCAAAACTCATTTACAAGACAATTTTTCAAAAACGTGCTTTAAGACTTCTTAAAGCACATTTTGAGTTTTAACTTGTTTTCAAGCTTGGTTTTCTTTGGTAATTGGTTTAATGTGTTCATTAGTATATAAATGAAGTCTTGGTAAGCTCATTAGGCCTTACTCAAGTTTATCCCAAGCTTAGAGCACATTTTAGCTCTTATTGACTTTAAAGCACATTTGTGTTTCCTTTTGTTTAAATTTGTTTACTAAGGTTTCTAAGACTCTTTTTAGTCTTAATATATCATGTTTAATGTTTAACCAACATACCAAGGTTTGGGGTATTTCAATCTACCCCCCTTAAAAGAACTTTGTCCCCAAAGTTCATACTTCCCACATATCTTACTATTAGAACACGGGGAAACATTTATAAAAAAAAAACAATACTTCCAACCATCATTACCAACCTTACCAGTCATTCTTACACCACAACGGACTCGAGGTCCAAACCATATAATACCATTCAGACACAAAGGTCTGTAACAATCACAGACAATGTATACTTATACATGTCGTACACAACCATAACCGAAACGGCTCTACCCCCTTAAAAGGGGTACGCCCCGTACCCTATACATAAACACTAAGAAGCAAACAATGACGGGTGCTTCGCCTTCATCTTTTCTTCCAGCTCCCAAGTGGCCTCCTCAACGTCCTGGTTAGACCAGAGGACCTTCACCAGTCTCACGGACTTATGGCGAGTGTCTCGAGTCTTAGTATCCAGAATCCGTACCGGAGTCTCCACTGATCGCATGGTCGGCTCTAAAGTTAGCCTTTCAGGCTGAAGCACATGAGACGGATGAGACATATACTTCTTCAACTGGGACACATGAAATACATCATGTACCTTGCCCAGCTCGGCGGGTAAGTCAAGTCTATAAGCTACCGGGCCGATCCGCTCCGTCACAACATAAGGACCTACATATTTCGGGCTCAGCTTGCCCTTCTGACCAAAACGAAATACTCCCTTCATGGGGGATACTCTCAAAAATACCTGATCGCCTACGGCGAACTCCAGGTCACGTCGGCGCACATCTGCGTACGACTTCTGTCTATCCTGAGCTGCTTTCATATTAGCCCTGATCTGGCGAACTTCTGCCTGAACTTGCTCAGATACTCTGGTCCTATAATGACCGTCTCACTCGATTCATCCCAGCATAATGGTGTGCGGCATGGTCTACCGTACAATGCCTGGAAGGGAGACATCTTGATCGATGCATGATAACTGTTGTTGTAGCTAAACTCGATCAGATGAACTTATCAATCCAGCTGGTCTGAAAGTCAAGTGCACATGCACGTAGCATATCCTCAAGTGTCTGTATGGTGCGCTCACTCTGACCATCGGTCTGTGGGTGAAACGCCGTGCTCAATTTCAGTTCGGTACCAAGTGCCTCTCGTGTAGACTTCCAATATCTGGATAGGAATCTGGTATCTCTGTCAGATACTATCGTCTTTGGTACACCATGATGTCTTACAATCTCTTTATCGAATAATTCTGCCAATCTTGCCACTTTCCAGGTGTCCTTCATCGGAATGAATCGAGACACCTTGGTCAGTCGGTCAACTACCACCCAAATCATTTTTAGACCTCCCTTGTAGGCGGAAGCCCTACCACGAAGTCCATAGATATGTCATGGAACTTCCACTCCGGCACTGGCATTGGCTGCACCATACCACCAGGCCGTCGGTGCTCAAACTTGACCTTCTGACAAGTGAGACACCTCAACACATAGTCATTACATCCTTTTTCATTCCAGCCCACCAGAAATATCTTTTCATACCTTTGTACATCTTTGAAGCTCCGGGGTGAATCGAAGTAATAGAACAATGGGATTCACTCAGTATGCGCTCCTTCAGCTCAGCGCTACTCCTCGGTATACACAACCGGCCATTGAGCCTAATCAGGTCATCATCGTGGAGTCTGAAGTCATACTTAGACCCTCGAATGTGCCATCAATAAGCTTCTGTCTAATTCCACCATATACTGATCCGTCATTTGAGCACTCCGCACCTCTTCAACCAGCCAGTATGAGAGACTAGCGAATGGAGAGAGTGTGCTCGGCGACTCAATGCGTCAGCTACCACGTTTGCCTTACCCTCTATACTGATCTCGTAATGAGTCAATCGCTCAATTCAAACACCTTACTGATCCTCATGTCAATCTTTCTGATGTCAAAGATGTATTTCAATCGTTGATAGATCATCTAGTAAAAGTCATGTTCATGTAAGACTTGAATCCAGTACAATGTGGTCAGAATAGATCGTCACACTTACCCATACAAGTATGTCATATCTTCAGTGCGAAGACAATGGCCCCCAATTCTAAGTCGTGGGTAGGGTAGTTCTCCTCATGCTTCTTCAGCTGTCGGGAGGCGTAAGCCACGACCTTCCCGTGTTGCATCAACACACAACCCATACCCCTGCCTGATGCGTCGCAATAGACCTCAAAACCATCTGGACCGTCTGGTAATGTCAGAACCGGTGCAGATGTCAGAGCATCCTTGAGACTCGTGAAAGCTCTCTCGCAGTTGACTGTCCACTCGAATGGTGCATCCTTCTTCATCAAGGAAGTCATCGGCTTCGAGACACTGGAGAAGTCCCTCACAAATCTCCTATAGTAACCTGCCAGACCGAGGAAGCTCCTGATGTCGGTAACTGTCTTCGGCCTAGGCCAGGTGCGCACTGCATCTATCTTCGCCGGATCAACAGCGATCCCGGCCTCAGAAATACATGTCCAAGGAATGATACTTGGTTCAACCAAATTCACATTTAGAAAATTTAGCATACAGCTGATTCCTTCTCAACGTCCGCAATACATCTCTCAGGTGGCTTTCATGCTCACCTCTCGATTTCGAATACACAAGTATGTCATCGATGAAGACTACCACTGATTTGTCCAACTGATCTTGGAACAAACGGTTCATTAAGTCCATGAACTTTGCTGGTGCATTTGATAAGCCAAACGGCATAACGGTGAACTCATAGTGCCCATACCTAGTTCTGAAAGCTGTCCTTTCGATGTCACTGTCACGGATGGCAATCTGGTGATATCCGGAATGTAGGTCTATCTTGGAGAATACTGATGCTCCCCTAAGCTGATCAAATAGATCGTCGATGCGTGGTAAGGGGTAACGGTTCTTCACCGTCACAGCATTCAGCTCCCGATAATCAATACATAGGCGGAGGCTACCGTCCTTCTTCTTCACGAAGAGGACTGGCGCTCCCCATGGTGACACACTAGGGCGGATAAAGCCCTTGTCGAGTAGGTCTCGCAGCTGCTCCTTGAGCTCTGTCATCTCTGCTGGAGCCATACGGTAAGGTGCTTTCGCAATGGGTCCGGTGCCCGGAATTAAGTCAATCTCAAACTCAACCTCTCGTGCTGGCGGCATGCCCGGCAGTTCCTTAGGAAATACATCAGGAAACTCCGACACTACCGGCACATCTGGGCTAAACTCAGGGTCTCTCTCTATGTCCTGGACATAGCAGAGGTATACATCATTTCCCCGTCGCAACTCACGGTACATGGCCATGGCGGTGATGATCTGTGTCGAAGGCTCCCTGGGCCTCTGGCGGTAAGATATAGTAACCCCAGATGGACACCTAAGAAGCAGTCGATGCTCGGCACATAGGATTCTGCCCTTGTACCGCTCCAACCAGTTCATCCCGACAATCACATCAAAACCCAGTCCGTCGAACTCTATCAAGTCGATCGGAAACTCCTCATCCATGATTCGAACAATAGCATCTCGGTAGTAGCGGGTACATCTGATCTGCTCTTTCGACGGCGAGAGTGACCACAAGTCTGGCATCTCTTCACCATCTAACCCCAGCCTCTTCGCAAATGATAGCGAAATGAATGTGTGTGAGGCTCCAGAGTCGAACAAGATCGATGCATCCACGCCCATTCACTGGAAAGGTACCGGTGAGGATTGTGCCGCTCTTGCCGGCTTCTGCCTTATTGCAGACACTCAGTATACCTCCCGTTCCGAGTGGCACAGCCTAATTCATTGCCAAACTAATAAGTATTGGGTACAACACGTTGATACACTCCAAAACAACATTCCTTTATTCATTAACACAGTCTTTACACCATAATTGGTTACATGGTAGACATTGCTAGATTAGCTCCTCTGTCAACCACCGGCTTAACACATTACATGATTACACAAGGCTCAAAACTGCTGAAGTCAAATTTAAACGTCCAGGTTTTCATGTGTGTGGCATTGATCACTGCCGACGGTGCGGTATTCAGTTTGATCTTTCCTGATGCCATGGTATAGCATCCTTGATTGCCCACCCATGATTAATACATCCCCCGATTTCAGAAGTAGCTTCTTTGCGAGATCAGCACGCTTCTGCTCGCCATACACAAACACCGGCATCACCAATGGACCAGACACCACGGGTACTCCTTACTTAGAGACTCGGGTGACTCGTCCTTATCTTGGTGCATACCTAACCGTCCACCTTTCTGGTAGAAGTTCACAATGCATAGATCTGCTTTCACAACTTGGAATTGATTCCGTCTCAACTTGCTGAGCAATTCCCACGGCGTGGTTAACGACCGCGCGGGAACTCCTCTGGTATGCTTGCTACTGTTGCACCATCTTCAGCTCGTACTTCTTGATATGACTTGGTGTAAGGGTTCCAGTCCTTACCCATGCACATCATCTTCAATTGCATCCTTGCTCCGTTCGGGTATTCGGGTGTGTAAAACCCTCCTGGTTTTGCTCCAAGTTCGTCGCATCGTCTGATGATATGGATTTGTGCCCTCGGTGTCAGGTATCCATTTAAAAAGTATCATACCTGGCTGGATGACCTGACATTGCTCCAATGGGAAGTCGGTGATGTTGATGGTGCTTTTCTTCGGTTTGGTGCGGGTGGGATTGGATAGCAGATATTGAAGGTTCCTAAGTTTCAAATTGCCTAATTTAGGTGTTTCCACATTATGTTCTAACTCTTTACTTATATGTTTATAACCCTTAGACTTGCTAACACTCATGCATGAAATGCGGTAAGCAATCACTTTTTCGTTTATCAGTTTAGGCGGTACCTGGTCTCGAAGAGGATCCTTTGCCTCAGACCGGTCCACCCATTCAGGGGCCTTGTTGGACCCCGACCCCTTCCCTTTCTGGGACTCTGTGTACCTCTGATCTGGGGGTGGCTGGTTCGCCGTCTTGGCCATCGGTGGTCGCAGTGGCCTTCCCCTTCCACCCCTGCCCTCTTTGGCTTGTAGTTTTTGTTGATTGTTTGGTGTGTGGTCGTCCAACACGTGCACCAAACTCACGGTGCCCCATCCTCTTGTTGTGAACGCACCTCACATCATTCCCCTTGCAGTGCTTTGCCGGGGTGGTCTCCATTGCACCACTTACAGTAAAAGTGGCGCTCCGGTCCAGACCCGTGCCAGCTGCTATCACAATACATCATCAATACTTGTCTCTCATGGGTGAAACTCGTAGAAATACCTGGTCGCCAACTGCGAACTCAAGGTCTCGTCGCTCTCATCAGCATATGATTTCTGTCTGTCCTGTGCTGCTTTCATATTGTTTCTGATCTGCTGACTTCTTCTGCCTGGACTTGCTCCAAGTACTCAGGCCCAATGATGACGGTCTCACTAGACTCGTCCCAGCACAAAGGTGTGCGGCATGGTCTGCCATATAAAGCCTGAAAAGGTGACATCTGTATAGAGGCGTGATAGCTGTTATTATAAGCAAACTCGATGAGATGTAATCTATCTATCCAGCTGCCCTGAAAATCCAAGGCCCATGCTCGTAGCATGTCCTCTAAGGTCTGAATATCCTCTCTGACTGACCATCTGTCTAGGATGAAATGCCTGTGCTAAGCTTCAACTCAGTGCCAAGTGCCTCGCGAGTAGCTCGCCAGTATCGTGAGAGAAATCTAGTGTCTCGATCTGAAACAATAGTCCTTAGTTACTCCATGATGTCTGATAATCTCTTTCTCAAATAGCTCTGCTAACTTAGGCACTTTCCAAGTGTCTTTCATCGGAATAAACCTAGCAACCTTAGTCAATCGATCAACAACGACCCAAATCATATTAAGTCCTCCTCTCGTAGGTGGTAGTCCCACCACGAAGTCCATAGAGATATCATAAAACTTCCACTCTGGAACTGGCATTGACTAGTGTACCATACCTCCTGGTCGTAATGTTCGAATTTCACTTTCTGACAAGTGAGGACATCGAATCACATACTCTGTCACGTCGCCCTTCATACCACTCCACCAGAAATACCTCTTCAGATCTTTTTGTACATCTTAGAAGCTCCTGGATGGACAGATGTAGTAGTAGAAGTGTGTGTGGGACTCTCGAAGAATATGCTCCTTTATATCTGTGCTGTCTCTGGGATACACAGTCTTCCCTTCAATCTGATGAGTCCATCATCATGTAACGGAACTCGTACTTTCCACCCTCAAATGTACCGTCAGTCAACTTCTGACTGATCTCCATCATTCGTGATCACTCTGCTGTGCTCTGCGTATGTCATCCATAAGACTCGAGCTAGCCACAATGGCATTAAGAGAATATGCTCGTCGACTCAATGCGTCTGCTACAACATTAGCTTCCCTTCCTTGTACTGCAAATCAATGTCATAATCCTTAAGAAATTCAAACCATCTTCTTTGTCTCATGTTTAACTCTTCTGGGTGAATACATATTTCAAACTCTTATGATCCGAATATACGGTCATCTGGACACCATACAGGTAGTGGCGCCAGATCTTCAAGGCAAAAACAATAGCTCCAAGCTCCAAGTCATTGTGTGGGATAGTTTTCCTCATGTTTCTTCAAACTGTCGGGAAGCGTAGGCGACTACCTTCCCATTCTGCATGAGTACACACCCTAGTCCCCTTCCTGATGCATCACAATAAACTTCATAACCCTGTGCCTTCAGGGATAGTCAAAACTGGTGCTGATGTCAAAGCATTCTTCAGAAGCTCGAATGAGGTCTCACATTCAGTAGTCCACGTTAAAAGGTGCGTCCTTCTTCATCAAACTGGTCATAGGTTGCTATTTCTATTTGGAGAAGTCTCTGACAAACCTCCTGTAGTAACCTGCTAACCCAAGGAAAATCCTGATATCAGTCACTGTCTTTGGCCTAGGCCAGGTGCGAACTGCTTCTATCTTTGCTGGATCCACTGCGATCCAGCAGCATCTGAAATGACATGTCCTAGAAAAGAAACTCTGTCCAACCAAAACTCACATTTGGAGAACTTAGCATAAAGCGTGGTTCTCCCTTAAGATCTGAAGTGTATGTCGAAGGTGACTCTCATGCTCTTCTTTAGACTTTGAGTAGATTAGGATGTCATCGATGAATACAACCACGGTCTTATCCAACTGCTCTCTGAATAATCTGTTCATCAAATCCATGAAGACTGCAGGTGCATTTGACAAGCCAAAAGGCATAACTGTAAACTCATAGTGGCCATACCGTGTTCTGAATGCTGTCTTTTCTATGTCTTGCTCCCTGATGGGTATCTGATGGTAGCCTGATCTCAAATCGATCTTCGAAAATACCTTTGCTCCTCTCAACTGGATCGAATAAATCGTCAAAGCGTGTGGTAGTGGATATTTGTTCTTCACCGACACTGCATTAAGTTCTCTATAATCAATACATAAACGAAGGCTTCCATCCTTCTTTTTCACAAAAAAAGCATGGTGCTCCCCAAGGAGATACGCTAGGTCGTATGTATCCCTTGTCTAATAAGTCTTTCAATTGCTCTTTCAACTCAGCCATCTCTGTTGGTGCCATACGGTACGGTGCCTTAGCTATAGGACCGGTACCTGGTAGTAATTCGATGGAGAACTCTACCTCTCTAGATGGTGGTAAGCCTGGAAGCTCCTTTGGAAAAATATCCGGAAACTCTGACACTACTGGCACACTGAATCAAAATCAGGGTCGTGCTCCACATCCTGAACATAGCATAAATATACCTCCTTATGCTTCCTGACTTGCTTGTACATAGACATAGCAGATAGATATAACTTTTACTGATGGTGCCCTAGGGCTCTGACGGTAAGATACTGTCACTCCTGATGGACTCTTAAGTAGCAGTCTGCGCTCTGCACAAAGAATGCGGCCTCTGTGCCGCCCCAGCCAGTCCATCCCGGCTATAACATCGAATCCTAGACCTCTGAACTCAATAAGGTCAATAGGAAATCCTCCTCCTTAATGCTGATAGTGGCTCCTCTGTAAAGACGAGTGCAACTGATCTTCTCCTTAGACGGGAGTGCCACTTTAAATCAGGTAGTACTCTACAGCGTCTAGCCCCAACTTCCCCGCAAGCGAAGGCGAAACGAAAGTATGTGAGGCCCCGGAGTCGAACAGTACTAATGCATCCACTCCATTAACCGGAAAGGTACCAGTGAGGATCGCGCCGCCCTTGCTGGCCTCCTCCAGTAAGTATACTTAAGGCACCTTCCGTCTCCTTAGCACATCCTAATAAAAGAATCTGAGTAAGTACTTTGATATATGATGGGGTCTTAAAGACATTCACTTTTACAACCAATAATGCTTCACTGATGAGATGATCTCCTTTCTGAATTCCAAAAAACAATTACAACACTAATACTTTCTAAAGGTCAAACTTAATCTTCCTGGTTTCATGTGTGTGAGTGGTGTTTATCACTGTCGAAGGTGCTGTGTTAATTTAACCCTCTTAATTCCATGGTATAGCAACCTTGACTTTCCACCCATTATTAAAACATCTCCTGAATTCAATATGATTTTCTTTGCAAGGTCCACACGCTTCTGCTCGCCATAAAGGAACTCTGCGTCGTCTCCAATTGACAAAGACAATACTGGTATCCCCTGATCGAGGGACCCTTGTGTTTCATCCTTATCCTGTATGATGTAATCCTAAGCGGCTCCTCCTTCTTAATGAAGTTGATGATACATAGATCAGCCCTTAAGTTGGGAACTGGATCTTCTTCTAGCTGCTGAGCTGTATGTAGTAAAGCTTGTTCCACAATTTGTAAAAATTCTTCTGGGATTTTTGGCACTTTGTGCTCCATCTCCATTTCTTGTATCCTGGTGGTAATTCTTGGTATAAGGATTCCAATCCTTTCCCAAGCACATCATTTTCAGCTTCATTTTTGATCCTCTTGAAAATTCTGGAGTGTAGAACCCTCCTGGTCCTGCTCCCAATTCTTGACATTTTCTAATGATTGCAATTTGTGTCTCCGGGTGTTAGGTATCCTCTGAGTAATATCAAACCTGGTTGGATAACCTTACATTGTGTCGTTCTCTGGTGTCTTGTACTTGTATATATGTTTTCTTCCGGTTGATAAATGAGGATTTGAGGGAGTGAGGGGATATAGGATAAGATATGTTATAGCTTCCTACGTGGTTTCAATTTTACTAGTGAGTCTTACTAATTCTTTCCTACTTAATTAGGCAATCAAGGCATGCAAGCACTCATTCACATCATCCATTGTTCATAATAGGTTCACACGGTTTAGAAATACCTGGGTTGGTGGTAGAAGTACCAGCCTCATCTGAGCGGTCCATGACATGCAGGGCGGGTCCCGATGCTGGGCCTTTGCCCTTATACCCTGAGCCTGGTTTGTTGGTGGAGGGCGAGTATCGCTAGCTCCATTCTTAGGGCCGGTGCTTGGCTTTGCTCCGGGCGGGGGTGGTAGTTCCTGCTCTCCGGGTTTCGGATGCACTCGAAGGCACGATGCCCGAGTATCTGACAGTAGCGGCACATGACTTTCTCCCCTTGGCAGTCCACGACGGGTGATCCGGGTGATCCTTTCCACACTGTTTACAGTTGAAACGGCGGACATACTTCTGGCCCGTGTTTGAGCCAGATCCAGAACCTAATACATCAAGGTCAATTATTCATTCTAACGGTACTGAAATAATCACAAATGTCTCAAATTTAACTGTTCGTTTAGAGTGCCTACCCTTAGGTGGTAGGTTTTCTGTGGAGCTGCCGCTCCGTATGTCCCTGACTGGGGGTTCCAGCAGTTTGGTTCCCCTTTCCCTGATAGGACCCCTGGCTTTTCTGGTAGGGTTTGTTCCTTCTGTAGGAGTTCCCTTGCTTGGCATCATCGCCACCAGGTCCGTCCTTCTCTTTTGGGAGCTCAAAGCATCCCTTCTCTTGCAAGTGATCTCCACTACGGAGGCAGCATGATAGCATTCCTGAAATCTCAAGGTATTAATCTCCAAATCTCCCATGAGGGGGTATAGTATGTAACCAAATTTTCAACTGATTTATATCTCTCCTGTTTTACCTGCAAACTGGTGGGGATGATTGGTCCCATCCCAAACTGAAGTCAGTCGAGGGCTCAGTCCCCCGTAGAAACGGGTCGACCAAGACCTGGTCCGAGTACCCTATGCCGGGTAGTAGTCGGAAGTAGCGAAGTGAACTTCGCATAGTACTCATCCACTGACATCTTCCCGTCTGCTCCAAGGCGTCGAACTCCCGAGTCTTCACCATCCTGGTGTGGGCCGGGTAGGTAGTATTTGCCCTAAGTAGTGCAGTGTGTATGCCCCCAAGTAAAAGCGGGTCATCCAGGTGGTCGGCTTTCACCATGTTCCACCAATCTCTAGCTGCATCCTTCAGATAAAAGGCAGCAAGTCTTACTTTTTCCCTAGCTGGGACTGCAAGCGTCTCGAACGCTGTCTCCATCTCCATGATGTAGGTCTCTAAATGAGCAGGATCAGTCTGCCCCTTGAATGCAGTCGGCCTCAGATCAGCCAAACTCTTCACCCAGTCTCTCTCCGTGGGTGGTGGTGGTGGAGGTAGCTGCTGCTGCTGTGCAACCCCGCCTGTGCAAAAGCCTGAGCAATTAAGGTAGCAATATCTGCCAACCTGATGTTTGGCTCCTCATCAGCTGTCCACGTCGTCCTCCTCTTCCTGACATCTGCAGGATGTTGAGGTATATTAGGCACTGTGCTCAAAACTCGGTCTTGGATAGTAGTCTAAGTAAAAACTGACTTAAACTCCTTTCAATACTATCTCTCAACCCTTAACCTAAAGTATTAGATATCCTAATCTCGGTGTATCCTTGTATCCAGAGCGTAACTACGCTCTGATACCATTTTGAAATACCCCAACCCGAAATCCAATAAACTGAACGGCGATCACTCCCAAATAAAACACAACTACAGCGGAAATAAATACAACAACCGGGCGGTATCACAATGTCGTTGGCCACCCTTGTGACCAACAAGGCTAAGTCCAAATACAATCCTCAAATGTCACGGTCTGGAATACAGATACAACCCGAGAGATACTAGGAATCAAACTCAAAGTACAATACTGAAATAAAGTGATTAACTAATAGTAGACTCCCAAAGCTTGGTCTACCCCACCTACACTCAGTGTAGTGATCTTCTTAAACTTCAGGTACCTGAAAAATGGGGGGTGCCCCAAAGGGGCTCAGCAAACAATGCTGGTATGGAAAACGTGCAGCCATCGTCTACCGGGCCACACCAAACTACTTTGTCGAATACATGCAGTTCATTTTTTATAAAGCTGTAAACAAGCATAATCTGATGATAACAAGTATCCACACAAGGACAATAATGTCATATAGAACAAGACACAGAAGGTCAAGTTAGCTGAACTGAATTCCTTTAATGATAGTCGGTCCACACAATGGGACTGACAGGTATAACTGAATAACTGAGATAGTGAAGGTATAGTGACCTCGTTATAGAGAAGGTTGGGTATAAAAACCCAGGAGATGACGTAGTCAAACCCTGAACTGAATGTCGTGGGAAATAAGAACCCACTGAGGAATAAAGTCTTCCTCGAACTGAAGGGCATTTGAATCCCGGAAGGAATAGAGTCTTCCTCCCAACTGAATGTTCCGTCGCGACGTAGTAGGAGACGACCTGAGGCAGGTACAACTCCCGTAGCATGCATGGCCAGATCGAACTGGGCTCCTCGTTCTCGAAGTATAGAATTGTTAAGTGTCATAATAAGACGTTAATCAAGAACACAATGTGTATTGTCAATTATCACGTTTAGGATAATGACGTTTGTTATAAACTGAAGTTAGTGAGAGACTTGAGTACAAGACCTCGGTATACTGAAGCGCAGGTATTTAATCCACTGGTATAGTAGTGTTGTATGCGTGGGACATACACGATGTAGTCAGCAACATTCACGCACATAAAATAATACAACAGTGCACAAGAGTAATGCAACGTTTTACAATAATTATCTTGGTCGTTATTCAAACAACAGATAGCACACAAGCCGCGGTGTAATCCGGTAGAAACAGGTTGCAAGAATACCATTACCGTTCATATGATACCCCGGAATTTAAAACAGTGATTAATTAGGCTAATTAAATAGTTTAAAGCTTAATAATCCCTAATAAATATGTAGGAACGATTCCCGAAGAAAACGGATTCGTAAAACGAGTTAAAAATGTAAAACGAGACGGTAAAACGCTTTTGAGAAACGGGGAAAACATGATTTTAAATGGGTTAAATTAACTTTTAATAATTAATAAATAGTTAGTAATATTTATAGTTAGACCATAGTGTGGGTCTAGAGCTATTAAAATTAATTAAACGGCAAAATTCCGGAAAATGGACCCGGTATATGAATAGTGTCTAAACCGGGGGTCGTAACGCGTTAATTTAAAAAAAAAAAAGACGAAAAATGACCCGAGCTATTAATTAATGTGGGCCGGTTTTATTAATAAGTGTGTACCATTAATAGCTTGCTAGCTATTAAGTAATAACAAGACAAATAATAATTAAGAAAGCAAATAGTATAAAGTAAGTTAAAAAGTAAAATAAGAACTTACTTTCTCACCTTCCTTCTCCTTCATTCACGATTTGCTCCAGAGAGTTTCAACTCTCCTTCCTTCTCTGTAACTCGCGACAACAGCACCCATATCACCCTCCTTGTTTCACCTTCATCTCATTCATTTCTCCACCGAATCACACGAAATTAGTACCGTTGAACTCGTCTCGGTGAGAGCTTCGATCTCCACCCATCAAAGTTCCGTTTCCTCCGTTTTCATCTCCATCGACATGGGAGCTTTTGAAGGTTGAAGAGCAGATTCAACCTTTCTTCTCTTCCTTAGTGCCTTAATATATATATAAGTAAGTATCCACACCATTTCAAGCTTATTCTACCCTTTGTGAGACTTTTCCTCACGTGGGAATTTTCCTCTCATTTCAGCCGAGAGCACCTGTTGTGTGGGGTGTTGGAGAACCTCTCCAATTGATTGTCAATCCAACCATTTGGGTTCTACAAGGTAAAATATAGATTAAACTTTGTAAACTAGCTCTTAAAACATATATTAGGTTTTGTGGAGGAAAGTGAATTGATTGTGTTTGTGTGATGGGCTGCGGTTGTAGTTGGCAATCCAAGGCCTTGTGTGGTGTGGAAAAACAAGAGGAGAAAGTGGGAACAAGATAAAGAGGAAGAAGAGGTGTGAAAACTGAAAGTGAAACAAGGTAAAAGCTTACCTTGTATCGGTTTTTTCCTTGTGAAATGATGTTTGAGTGTTGAATAATAACTGGAGTTTAGTAGTCTTGGTATTGCAATATGGTATGTGAAACAGAGGGTATTAATGTGTTTGAGTGTGAATATTAAACTTAGAAGCTAAGCTGTTTTACATATGTGGGCAAGTGGGATTTTGTTGTGCTATAAGTGTGTAAACAAAACAGGTGGGTTGTGAACTTTAGAGTGTGGTGAAAATTCTGGAGAAGTAATTAGTTGCTGTCAAAATTCACCTAGGTTGATAGCAGGAGTTTTCTGTTTTGAAGAGGATGCCAAACCTGTTACAAAACTGATATAAAACAGAAAAGAAAACAAGGTTGTAAGTGTAGATAATCTAAGGGAATTTAACTAGATTGGTGAGTGTACTTAGTGCTTAGTTTAAGGTGGTTTAGGTGGGGAATTAGTCACTAAAACATGAAGTTTTAAGTTGGTGAAGGTTGGTTAATTGATGGGCAAAGTGATAACCTGTAACAGAGACCGAAACTGTCAAAATTTGCAATTCTGTAGCAGGGTCCGGGACTTAGGTCCAAGACCATGTCCCGGACCACCCCTATTTTACCCCCGAGAGCTGTCTGTTGTTTGGTCCGGGTCCTAGCCCCTTGCCCAAGTCCCGGACCATATTCATTTTTCAACCGAGAGTTCCTTGCTTGTTGGTCCGGGTCCTAACACCATGCTTAAGTCCCGGACCATGTACAATTGTTAGCCGAGAGTTTGAACCAAGCTTGGTCCGGGACTTAAGTCCCGTGGGAAGTCCCGGACCAGTGCAGAAATGAAAAAAAAAAATAGTTTTAAGTGGTTTATAAGCTAGGGAATGATATGGTAATGATATTATAGGTTAATTAGGACTTGACTAATGACATGTGAAGGTCATTAAGGGCTTAAATAAGGTTGAGTGATAATGTGAAACATGAACTTGTTGAGTTAAGTTTGAAACATAAAGATTAAGTAAATAAAATACGGGAAACGTTAGTGGAGTAACGAGTTAGGTTAATTATGGTTAATTGACCTCCCGAATTAATGTATGTTATAGGACCCGATTAGTTGGACTCCGAGAGAGTAAGTCAACGGCAAGATACGACGGTGAACGGTATGGTTTTCTCATGCCCTGTATCCTAACTTGGTTACACTGATTTGGTGTTTGAGTGTTTATGTGCAATCGCCTGATCAAGATTATATGCATGAAAATGATTAATGGTTTTACCTTGTATATTGTGTGCTTGACCTTGCACCTAGCGAACTATGTCTTGAAAGACTAGTTTGTATAATTCATGAAATGTTTGAATAAGAAGAATTCTTGTGTTTGAGATGTTCTCACTAACACACTAACCTCTGACTTACCTAACTTGGAAATGGTAATTGATGATGAGAGGGGACCGATAGAGTGTCGGCCACGCGTGAGAATGAGGAAGCAAGAGAGATTGCTTACCGAGTTCTGGCCTAACCTTCCCACCATGGTTCCGAACCGTAAGGTCGCAGCCCGGGGAAGTAAGCCAAACCTAAAGCCCGGTGGTGAGTTGTGGTGTGTATGCCATTCTCTGCCCGGAGGTCACCCGACTTAACTGAGTAATTATTCCATGAGATAACTAATGGTTAAGTGGGGATCATGCCTTGTGCGAGAAATATGATCAAGAGACAAGAGATATGAGCATCCGTCTAACCCGGATGAGAATTTTGGCTAACACGAGAAGAGGTGTGAATCTTGGGGTTGAACCTCAAGGCCTCTGTGACCAATGTGGGGACTTGTAATGTCCATTGTTGTGTTTTACTCTGTGTGTGGGTATTATTATATATGAATATCTTGTTGTTGTTAATAGCATGCCTGTTTGTATAATAATGAACCGCATGTTGGCGACCAAGTAGTTAGCGTACCCTCGCTAGTACGCGGGGTATGCGATTACCATATGCAGCTTTAGCTGAGCCCCTTCGGGCACCATTTTTCTTATTCTTACAGGTACACGAGACGGTTGCTAGTATGGAGTCCGAGATGTTAGGCTTTTGGTTGTTAGTAGTAGATGGGGCGGTGTACCGAGTTGTACACGGGCTTGTAGCCCTAGTATAGTCGGTGTACTATGTGGTACACCTGTTGCTTTTTTAGAAGAGAACATGGAGTAGTCGTGTGACTTTAAACTTGTATTCTTTTGGCGGGCAGTGAGCCCTGATAAAAATACTCTCAGTACTCGGTAATCAGGTGTTGTAAGTTATGTAAATTAAGTTGGTATTTCTTTTATCAGACCGGGACTGTCGTGTAGTAGTTTGGATCCGATAACCATATGGGTGGTTATCGGTATTGTATCACCCTCGGTAGTTATTGTGTTTCCGCTGCGATTAGTTTAGAGTCCGTGACGTTTAGACCGTGGTTAGAGGAATTATCGTATGGGGTGTTACAGTTCACCGTAGACTGTACTGTTTAGTTCCCGGTCAACGTCTGGTCAAACAAAGTCCTAGAACAGGATTAACTGAGAGGGTTAATTTATGTTACCCTTATATACTGATTCTATTGAATCTTTTAACAAATCTTGTATTTGTTATTTCATGTGAGGTTTATTTCTTTTAATTACCTCATGATTTTATGTATAACTTATTTGTTATTCCTTTTGATTTATTTATAAATCCTTTAATGTACATAAATGTGTTTATTTATTCATGTACTATATTTGTTGTTTATTTTAATTGTCTAGTTGACATAACAACTTATAATTTTCCTAACAATATTTAAATGTCTTACAATGACATAAAAATCTTATAGTTTTCATTATTCCTCCTTTAACCAAAAGTAATAATCATTGGTTACCCTTAAATTCCTTATAACTATATAAGTCATAGTTTAAACTTCATAACTCCTTTAATCAAAATTCTTTCTTTCTAATTCCTCAAAAATCCATGTAGGACCTATATTTATTTTAATCTAAATTCTTACCCTTGTATTTCGGTTATTTACAAAACAACCACATAAAAATCATAAACCTTATATTAAATTCTAATCTCATTATATTATAGAGTTTTAATTTCTTATTTAGCTAATTACAAAGCCACCCCTAATATTTTGGTATATAGCTTTTAAATATTATAACTCTCAAAAATTACAACTTAGCCCCTTAAATTTCGGCCAACATATATTTATTCCTTATAATTACAATCTAACCACCAAATCTTATAACTTTTACATAATGACATGTAAACTATAGTTTTAATTTTAATTCTCCATAAATGCCGAATATATATATAAATTCTTAAATTACCAAACTAACCCCAAAACAATTCGGCTTTGTCATTGAACTTTCCATTAATTACATTTTCACCCCAAAACTTAATAATAGATATTTAATAACTTATAAACTATAGTTAAGTATTTAATTCTTCTAAAATTCAAAAGCGCACCTAATAATTCCTTAACTATGAATTCGCCCCATTTATATTCTAAACTTTCATAACAACTTTTATAAATTACATAATAGCCCAAAACTTTTATAAAAAGTTATTTTCAAGCTTGTTTAAATTATCTAAAATTCTTAAACTTAATTCCTAACCTTATATTATATTATAATTACACCAAACAGCCCCTTAGCTCACGGTTTTTATATTAAGCACTCTAAACTTTGTAAAAATTACATTTAATCCACATAACTTAATTAATTAGTCATTTAGACACTAATAGAATATTTTTAACTCACCAAACTTTATGATATAAGTTTATATACCTAAGTAGGTCATTAATACCTATTTAACACTTAGGTAATTCGGCCATATTTATTTAGTGACCTTATAGTATATAAAAGTGGATTTATATGTCTTAATAAATGTACATAAATTCATAGGAGTCATATAACTCATGTAAAAATTATTGTAATGTCTTATATTTATTCTTAGCTCAAAAATAAGCATTTTTGCCCAAGATAATTCGGCCTTAATTAATTTGTAACATAAATAAATTCTATGACACAAAAATGTGTCTTAAGGTAAATATTTTTATATATGTTATAGATATATTTTTTGGCATATATAAAACCATGTAGCTTCGGTATTAATTAACCTAGGAGGTGTACATAATTTTTGTACAATTTTTAGAAGCTTAACAAGCTTATAATATAAGGATTTACTTAGTAAACTTACTCTTAACAAAGGTGGTTAAGTGCTTGAACTTCTTCTTGAATCTCCAAGCTTTCTCCTAGGTAAACTTGATGCTCCTCTTCGGTTTTATGCAAGAGGTGAAGGTGTTTAGGAGTTAGATCTTCAACAAAGACCTTAAGTAGATTTGTAAGTAGTTTTACATGACTTTACCTTAGACTTTTCCTCTTACAATTTCGGCACTCCTAATGTTGATGGAGAACAAGTTTTCCCTTCATCAAAATGAAGAAGAAAAGAGGCTTAGAAGAAGTAGAACTTGGTTACTCAAGGAAATGTGCTTTAAGGATTTTCAAGCCTTAAAAACTACCTTAAGATGACCTTGAGATGCTCCTTGAATTAATGTTGGTTTGGACAACCTCCTTGGAGAGCTAATAGATGCCGAACACACTTTGTTATGCTAGGAAGAGTTTGCTTCTAGTCTTGCCAAGAAATGCTAGGAATTTACCTTAAGGAAGAAGGTAGAAGTTAAAACTCCATTAATGGACTTTAAGAGCTTCAAAGGAAGAAGATGAAGCTAGAAGAGAGAGGAGAGAGCTTACCAAAACCGTGCAAGAATTGTGCAAGGAGGGAAATGAAGCTCACTCACGTATAAGGTAGAATGCAATCTAGAATTGATTTTTGTTTGTCAATTTTTAATGTCATTTGACAATTCTTTTCCTTAGTTTAATTCATGTTTGATTGGCTCAATAAATGCCTCCTTTCCAGCTTAAAAACCGGCCATGTGGAGTGACTAAGCAAGAGTTGGCAAGGCAATTATTTGGCTAGAAGACAAGGTGAGAAAAGGTGAGTTTATTCTTTGATTTTTCAATGTCACATGACTTGTCTTCTTCTTCATGTAGGTGCACGAATTGGAGGTCTGAATGGAGCTCAAAAACCGGCCATGAAGAGCCAAGGAATAACATGGAAGATAGCTTAGTTTGTAAGAAAAGCAAAAGAGAGAATCTAGATCTACTTTTTGCTTTTAAGCATTTTGTTTTCTTCCTAGCTCACATGGCCTTATTTTTCTGCATAATTTCGACAGCTCTATGGTCATATGAGACCTACACACTTTGGCATTAAGTAATACAACACATGGGAAGGTGAGTCACCATGCATTAAGCCTTTTAATAACTTTAAAGGCAATTTTTATACTAGTTTTTGCTCTAAAAATCGGCCCATATAGAGAGCCTTGTTGACTAGTCACACCAACTGATTTAGAATGTCATTTTAACCCTTTTTAAGATTACCAATTCGTGGCATGTCAAAAACTACAAGGCAATTGCGTAAAACGCGTTTTCGTGACACCCGAAGGTGTGTTTTTGTGCTCTAAGGAAATCTTTGGGAACCAAATTGTTTTTATGAGTTCCAAGTGTTTGTAAACACTTATTATGGTGAATAAACATATATTAAGATGTTACATTGGGTTATATGAGGTTACATCAACCCATGACATAATTTACGGGCCATCGGGACACTCCCGGGCAAAAAGGAGCGCTAAGAAATACTCCCGAGGATTTTGTTGAATTTTGAGAAACCACTTCGTGGGTTCTCTTTAGAATGATAAATAATGATGTTAGGAACTCTAGGAATTAATTTTATAGGAGTTCGTGCCATCTCGACACTCCTCTGGACTTTTCGTGCTTTAAGGAGCGGGCGTGAGCACTCCCGAGCACCTTGCGTATTTGACTGAATATAGCTTAGGGAATATATTTATATATTCATATAATGAGTGTATGACCATTTGGTTTGAGTTTTAGAAGGTCATACAAGGTCATGCTTGATCACATGTTTCTAAGGCGTTTTAGCGTTTATGGTGAAACGACTGTTTTTACGTAACGTTTTCATGCATGGGTTTGCATGCGTATGTGAACTGATTTATGTTTGGATTATATTCCAATAAATAATGATTTAATAATATCATTTAGATTTGGGGTATTTCATACATCAAGTTCCACCTCCCACCTCAATTCACCCAATCAAAATAGTAAAGCATTAATTTCATTTTCTATCTTCTTAATCTTTCTAGCCATAATCACCCATCAATACATTTACCAATTTATGAAATTCTTTACTCATTTACTAATCATATTATCAATTACTACTTAATTTATCTCAAATACTTCCCTAAGAAATCCTAAGTTAGTTCTCCAATTAGTTTTTCTATCCTCCAATAGTTCACAAGTAAAATCAAATCAACTTAAGTCACCTAGGGGACTCAATTCCCTCTAGGCTCAACATCGGTTTCATACCAATTTATTCTCAACAAATCTCCCAAACATACTCATCAATACCATGTCTAATCCAAATCAAATACTATGTCCAATCTCAAATGGACATATACCATTGGGGTTCTCATTCCCCCAGGAGTTTCTCTACTCCTTTCCATTTCAAATCTCACAAATAATCAAATTTACACAATGAGTGGATACAAAGGTTTATGTAACATAGGTACCAATCATCAAAACAAATTCTTTTGCGCTATGCGCATTGTAGTTTACGCACTATCACGTAAAACATACACTTCGCGGTTTTCACCCTACCCCCCTTAAAAAGGGATTACGCCCACGTAATCTACCATGTGTCAACATTGGACATAGGTCTAAGGCGTTTAGCCGTCACAGAGTGGTTCAACTTCCATGCGGTCTATTATACAATGTATTCTGGTCAAAGGGTCTTAACCATATTGCTGGTTAGTCCCTGCACCGAGAATTCTCATCGGAGTTTGTTTAACTCTTAATCGGGTTCGGTTCTAGCCTTAGAGGCTTCAATGCGTTGATAATTAGCCATTAATTCACTTGGTATATTAGAGCTTAAAATTCTGGGCCCACTAGCTTCTGCTGCGTGACCCTGATAACTTGGGTTTATTCGCCCTTCTTGTTATCCTTAATATGTTATACATTACCCTTTTATTCCCTTTTTTATTTTGGGAATAAGGTTTACCAATCAAGCGTGGTATTCCATTACCGTATGCGAACCCAATGAGTTACAGGTTTTCTATCCAGTTCTTTGGAAATTGATTGTACATATTGTTGCGTACTTCCGTGATTATTCATTGGGTTCCTCCGACTTATTGTCGGTTGAGGATAAGCCACTACTTAGTTGTGGTGCTTCCACTGTTGTCAGTGGCTTCTAAAAATTTTGCCCACTTAAACGGTTCCGTACAAGTGTTCTTTACTTGCATGACCTTGCATCTTATATGCATCGGTCCTTGTGGGTTCATAAGTTTACTTCTACTTTTACCACAATTGACATTTTCCCAAATTCCTAGCTATCCCACTAGATCATTATTGCGCAAGTGCAATACCAAAACACTCAGTCCTACAGAGTGTAGAGGCGTAAACCCCTGGACAGTAAATCTCTTATGCGATTGCAATAGGAATGATCATTTCTGTCTGTCATCTCGTATTTAACAACTGCATGTCATTGTGTGGTTATTATCACATACTGGTCTCTCACTGCGCACCATGTTCTTATTGATTTTACAGTATTGGTTTACATGGCATCCGCTGTTGCTTGCTTCATCTCATGCATTTCCACCATTTATACTTTAAATACATTAAGGGTCTTAAAACCTACTCTATTAAAAATACATAAATAAAAGAAACGTTAACTGATGACACACCAAACTTATATGCATAAAAGACCAGGTTTCTGTCTTTTTAAAACCAATACCTGTTAAACATTGTACCACTTTTAAAATATAACACCAACTTGTTAGGCACCTTATAACATGTAGCATATAAGGCAAAATACTTAATATTTGTTTTGTTAAATACCTTAATCGGTTTGAAAAAACAACATTGTAAAAACATAATATACATCGGTATTAGTTACTGACATAAGAAATATATCTGTTCAAAGTACAATGTTATCGTCATTAAATTACCAGTCCAAGCTGCACGTTATACCATTTAAAAAATAATTCTAACATTAGTTTATGAGATTTCAAATAAGAATTTCAATCCAGTATTTTGCCAAACGATTGACATACACTGCCACAACGCTAGTGTCTTTGCATCATGATAGTCAAAAGAAAAAATTGAACCATTAAACTATAACAGTAACACTAAATTATAATGAGATAGTAGCCAAATTGATTATGGTCAATTATGCCACTGTAATATGCTAGATATTGATTAACATTTAGTTTGATAAAAAAACAGTTGTGAAAAAGAAATCAATTGTTCGTTGTTGTGTCATTGTTCGCTGCTGTTTTCTGGTTAAATAAAGAGGAAGATTGAAGCTGATGTGCTGTTGTTCGAATTTGGATTGAAGTTGTTGTGTTGTTGTTCTCTTTGCTAGTTGAACAAAGAGGATTGAAGTTGTTGTGCCGCTTCGCTTTGCTGGTAAAATGAAGAGGATTGAAGTTGTTGTAGTTGAATGAAGAGGAAGATTGAATAAGTTAGGGTTATAATCTAGGAAATACGAGTTAAGTCATTAGGTGAGGACGTGAGGTGATATCAGTGAATAAGATAAAGCTCATTTTATGTTTTTTTATATATATTTGTATGTTGTAACATGTAAAATGGTGGGATCGATGCTGGATCACGATTCTGAACGATCCCACTGATACTACCCGATCCTACCACGATCCTACCAAATTCCAAGTCTAGCACCGATCTGAATCGTACTTATGAGGTGGGATCGTAGGATCGTACGATCCAATGAATCCGGATCGCAATCCTATGAACATTGTTACTAATGTAGTATATCAAAGCAGTAGAAATGCAGATTTCGCACAAAATAGTCCTGCGAACGATGTACTACCCTTCAGACGTGAAATCCAGCTTCCTGGTGAATTGACGACCGGCAAATCAAAGTTCACAGAAGAATAAACAAACCAATTATATGGGATTATTTGTTGAAGACGACTATCTGGTTGTTGAAGACGACAAGTATATCCACTACCGTGAATACATGTGAAATATTCCGTAATGGCTAGACTATCTAATTGTATAAGACGACATCGGTATGAGAATGGATTCGCTTCAGGAATCTATATTGGACAGGTATAATCACTACCTGAATACATGTGGAAAAAACCGACATGGCTTTGTTGATAAACTTTACAAAATAAAAGTTTTATAATCCCAAAAAATCAGTATAACTAACTACCATTAAACATTCGTTTAATTATTCAAAAAACAACTCTGCTGCTGTCACTATATTTTAATTTTTTAAAATAAAACAAGATAAAATCTGGACCCTCTATCTATACTTATTCTCATCCAATGGCTGGCTGAAGTTAAGGCCCTCAAGCTAATCCTCCCCTCTCTGCTATCGGGTATAATCCGATGATATTGGAGTGATCTCTAAATTAATATATAGATTATGTTATTTGTCTGTACTTTGAACATGTATTGACTTTTTGAGCTGTATGAGTGTTTTTTCTTCATGTTTTAGATAAGATACATCAGAAATTGTATTAAACTTAAATGGAATTCGTGATTCACGCGTTCCTCCTACATTTAAATATAAGAGAGAACTGCAACTATTTGATATATATTTCGGGCCTGATTAAATTTCCAAATTATTTGTAGCAGTTGTCTTCTCTAGCACTTCACTGATGTACCACTTGGAAACCAACTCCTTATCGTCTTTTTCCGAGAAACCCCCTATCTATCTTTAACGATCATTGTTGTCTGCTGGTTTTTCCTGGCATCGCCCCATCATTTTCTTAGTATTGGCATCGCCCCATCATTTTTTTAGTATTGGCATCGGCCCATCCTTTCCTTCCATCTACACATCTAGTTGCATTTTCAAACTTTTCTGACAATGAAAAATCAGATTTATGGTGCCATCTTCAACCATATTTACACACAAAACAGACGTACCATTTTAAGCAGATGCAATATTCTTCTGAAGCAGCTTTCATCTGCTAGTCCTGATCAGAACTTCATCTACCGAAGACAACTGGAACATCCAAAACACAGTCATGCTCTTCGGGGGTATTTCCATTCCCCACTAATTTCCACATTCCACTGAGATCAATCTCCCGGCCTGGTGTACTATTTCTTCAACATCGAAGTATTCAAGCTACCGTGGACGACCAGAAGCTTAAACTGTCTTCTTCGTTGGACGAAACCAGTGACCAAGAAGAAAAAATCCTCACGGTCGAACAGCCAAGTACTGCTGTTGCAAATGAAGCTGATTTCCAGGTGAATTTTGAAGGGGAACCCAAAAGAATAAAACCATCACACGATAGAGGCAATAAGGAATCCATCTACTACTTCCTCAACGATTTTGACCAGATTGCGGTCGGAACAGTAAAGATCATCAACTTGTATAAGTCATACTCAAAGGGACATGAAGGAGTAGTACAAGTGTTAAGCAACTCGCTATCAAAAGTTCTCAACCACTATTACCCTTTGGCTGGTAAACTGGGAATCAATCCTGAAGGGAAGTTCATAGTTGAGTGTATAGACAAAGGAGTTGTGTTTATAGATGCTACAGCCAATTGTATGATGAGTGATGCTGTTGAGGCTTGATGAATCGGATACAATTCTCAAGTTTGTTTTTGATGTTCCAGGAGTCGATCAAATCTTGGATATCCCCCTTATGACTGTACAGGTATTAGCTAACTTTTGATCCATAATTATTCTTATATATTTTAATGATTTGAAATTAATTATTGTTAGAGTAAGTTAAGACATATATTATTGTTAGAGTCGATCAAATCTTGGATATCCCCCTTATGACTGTACAGGTATTAGCTTAGTTTTGTAAGTGTAAGTTATGTCAGATTCTTGACATTGGGAAAAACCTCCGAGCTTCTTTATTCAACGATTGTGAGACAGGAGTCTCTGTTGTTTCAATACAGAAAATCGTATCTGTATATGGGGGAGTTCTATTCAACCCAATATATCTGAGCTGGGCGAATGAAGGAGAGAACGGGAAGAAGAAGTGGGGGTTGAGACAAATTACAACTGTACCCTCCTAATATACAAACTAGAAAAATACATGACATGTGTGTTACATAATAAACCTAGAATACAAACTATGGTTTATACATACATGTCTATACCCCCCCCCCCCCCCCCCTCAAAGAGTACGGCTGATGCGGTAGCAAGACGTCGTGCTCTTTGCCTTCTATCACGTGCTCCTGTGTTTGGGCTCCTGCAAACCTAAACTTTGAAAAGAATTTTGATATATCTTACCTGCGAGCGGTTTGGTCATCAAATCGGCTAGCTGATGCATGGTGGGAACGTATTGGACTTGAATCAAGCCCCCTGCAACTTTTCACGTACAAAATGACAATCTAATTCAATATGTTTAGTTCGTTCATGGGAAATAGGGTTCCTAGCTATGTGAATAGCTGCTAGATTTTCACATCTGAGGGGTATTGGGGTTATGTGTTCAAGACCTATTTCATCGAGTAATCTAGTTAGCCAACTTAACTATCCTGTAACCTGTCTTATGGCTTTATACTCTGCTTCAGCAGAGGATAGAGATATTGTGCTTTGTTTCTTGGATTTCCAACTTAATGGAGATCCGCCAAGGAGGATGTAATAGCCAGAAACTGATTTCCTTGTGATCAGGCAGGAGGCCCAATCGGAATCACAATAAGCTTCCAAGGCATAGTCGGGTTGTTTATTAAAGAATAGGCCAAAACCTGTTGTGCCCTTTATGTAGGATAGGGTATGGTAGGCCGCCTTGAGGTGGTCGGTTGTGGGGCATTGGAGGAATTGGCTGAGGAATTGAACGGTAAAAGCTATGTCTGGTCTAGTGTTTGTAAGAAAATTTAGTTTTCCAACGAGACACCTATATAAGGTTGGGTTTTCAAGTTTGGATCCAGAATCCTTGTATAGCTTGAGGTTGAGAGGGAGAGGAGAGACTGAAGGCTTAATGTTGGACATCTCAAAATCATGAAGGATTTGGTTAACATAGCGTTGTTGAGTCATGATTAGACCATCCTCTGTTTCTAAAAATTCCATTCCCAAGAAGAAATTCAATCTTCCAAGATCTTTGATCTTAAATTGTTCGTCAAGTTTTTGTTTCTGGTTTTTGATCTCTTTTGCATCATTTCCAACAACAAGTATGTCATCCATGTATATCCCTAAGAGTGTGATGCTATTGGTCTTTCTGTTGACAAAGAGTGAGTGGTCATTTTGAGAATGATGGAAATCAAGCTTCTTAAGGAATGTGGTAAGCTTCTCATACCATTGGCGAGAGGCTTGCTTGAGGCCATAAAGAGATTTGTGAAGCTTGCAAGCCTTATTTTCCCCTTCTACGGTTAAACCTTCTGGTATACTCATGTAAACGTCCTCGTGGAGATCTCCGTGAAGGAACGCGTTGTTTACATCGAGTTGATCTAGAATCCAACCTTTCTTTATAGCCATTATGATGAGGGCTCTAACTGTGGTGAGTTTTACAACGGGAGAGAAAGTTTCTTCGTAGTCCAAACCCTGCCTTTGGGTAAAACCTCTTACCACTAACCTGGCTTTGTATCTCTCTAGGCTCCCATCAGCTTTGAACTTTGTTTTGTAAACCCATTTACAAGAAATTGGTTTCTTTCCTTTAGGTAGGGTAACAATAGACCAAGTGTTGTTTTGTTTTAAGGCAGTAAATTCTTCGGTCATAGCCTTAACCCAATTTGGGTCTTTACTGGCAGTCTTGTAGTTAGGTGGTTCGGTGTGGTGTTGCATTTGATGTATGAGCTGATTTGTTGATTTGGGAAGAGAGCAAGAGAGAATGGTGGTGGTTGGTATATGGTCCGTAAGGGTATTAATGGTGTTTGTCTTATGTCGGTCTAGGTGCTGATGGGTGAGTCTGGTGTTAAGGATAGCGGAAAAGAGGTCCTTATTACTGGAAATGTTGGAGCAAATGTAATCATCATATCTGGCTGGTGGTATGGAGATTCGGCTGGATCGTCTTAGAGTTGTGTTGTCTGTTGGAACGTCTTCAGAAGGGGTAATAGGGTCTGGTTCTATGACCAGGGGTGTGTCACTCTCTATCGTGTCACTTAGAGGGGGTTGATCTTCTCTTATCTCAGAAGGCTGAGACGTGCAAGCATCGTCCTCTAAGTCAGTTAAGGTGGGAGGAAAGAAAAGGTCGGTGTTTTGTTCATTATGTTGAGTGATTTGTTTCCATGATTGGTCTTTTAGAGGGAAAATGTCCTCAAAGAAAGTGATATCTCTGCTAGTTTTATGTTTGTTTTCACCAAGAGGTACGACTTTGTATCCCTTGGTGTTTTTGCAATTTCCGACATAAATGCAGCTAATGGATCTAGGATCAAGTTTTCCTCTGTTTGGTTCAATGTTGGTTGTATAGCAAAGGCATCCGAAGGATTTCATTTCATCGAAATTGGGTTTGACTCCATAAAGTCTTTCATAAGGGGTTAGGTTGTGCATGGCTTTGCTAGGAGTTCTATTGATTATATATGCAGCATGTTCAATGCAGTGGCCCCAAAAGGTGTGATCCAAACCGGATTGGAAAAGAAGAGCTCTCGTCACTTCCATAAGGTGTCCTTGCTTTCTCTCTACGACACCGTTTTGCTGAGGTGTGTGGGGACAACTGGTTTGATGTATAATGCCTTTCTTAGCAAAAAAATTTGATCCCTCTTGACTTTTTCCCAATTCCTTGGCGTTGTCACTCCTAACAATTTTGATGTCTTTGCTCATTTGTTTTTCAATGAGGTTTATAAACTTAACTATGTTTTGAAAAGCCTCACCTTTCTGTTTTAGAAGGACAACCCATGTTCCTCTACTATAGTCGTCGACTATAGTGAGGAAATATTTATGTCCTTCCATGGTTTCGGTTCTAAGAGGACCGCATACATCTATATGTATTAAGTCAGATGGGTTGTTAGATCTAATTTCAGAAGTTGGGAATTTAGTTCTTTTTCCTTTTGCTTTGTAGCAAACGACACATGGATATGGAGTAGTTTGCAAACGTTTTGGGATCTTATTCTCAAAATCTTGTTAATCATTGTATAGGCATGTGGCCTAATCTATTGTGCCACAGAAGAAATTTCTCAGAGCAACCAATATCATCAGAAATGAGACTTTCAAAACAAAAAACATCAGAACAATCAACAATGTGTGATTGCCTATTACATGAAGTTGCAAAAACATTAGATTTCAGTTTCACTTTCTGAACAAAATTCCCTACAGCATCCAAATCGACAAAATACAAACCAAGGTTTTTCTTCCCTATTTCATGACAAATTTTCTCTTCACAGTCCTGCAGGGAGCAAACATTGTCGTGGAAAATCACAGATGCATTTAGATCCTCAATCAGTTTAGACACAGAAATGAGATTGAAAAAGAAGGAGGGCACATGTATAACATTATTCAGACAGATCAAACCATTAACAACCAGATTACCAACAAGACTCGCATTCCTTTTTGTTCCATCAGGCAAAGATACTTCTCTATTTAGAGTTTTGCAATCAGATAACAAATATCGATTTCCGCTTATATGGTCTGTAGCACCCGAATCCAAGATCCACAATTCACGCATCATGTCTATTATCGAATTTGCATCAGAGATCAAACATGGGGAAGAATTGATGGATAGATTGAACTTACCTGAAAATTCTCCGAAGTTTGTCTGTTTAACCCTTGTCCATCGTCTTTCTGCTGGTGGAGGAAACTAACGAGTTGCTCCAGTTGCTCTGGGGTGAAGCCTTTCACCGGCGATTCCTCTGGAGCTGCTTCAGAAACCTTTCCTCCTTGCTGGGCGACAACAGACCCGACACGAGCTTGCTTTTTCTGATCTTGGTTTGGAAAGCCAATGAGCCACCAACATTCGTTGCGTGAATGACCCAATTTTCCACAGTTTACACACTTCGGCAAATCTTTCTTGTTGGCCCCCGAAGAGTTGTTTGGGGATTTCTTGTTAAAATTTCTGGAATTGGTCGTGCTTGGAGTGAATTTAGGTTTACCTTGCGAGAAATTGGTACTTGATTTACTGAATAAGGCTACAGACCCGTCGATGTCGTCGCTGGCGCTTCCTGACTGTCGTTGCTGTTCTTCTTGAATAAGGATGGAGAATATCTCTTCCAAGCTTGGGATTTCGCTCATAGCGAAAATTTGGCCCCTGAGGTGGAGATAGGATCTGCTAAGCCCCATAAGGAAGTGGACAATTTCCTCTTCCTCGCGGCGTTTCTTCTGGTTGGCTTCTGATTTGCAAGACCCGCAGCACTGGCAAACATCGATGGGTTGAACTAGGTCAAATTCTGCCCAGATCTCGCGTGATCTCATGAAGTAGTCGCTCACTGATTCTTCTCCCTATCTGAGATTGGCTATTTGGAGTTTTATGTTGTGAAGCGTAGCAAGATTCTTCTTCTCGTACCGCTTACAAAGCCAATCCCATACTTGTTTTGGATCGTCGGTGTAGAGGATTCCTCTAGCAATATTGGGGGCGACCGAATTGACAATCCAAGAAACAATGAGGGAATTCACTCTCTTCCACGCAGCGGTTCGTACGGTGTCGCTGGCATCGGGACGCTTAATCGTTCCATCTATGAAGCCGGCTTTATTTTTCGCACTCAAGGCAGTCCGCATGGTCCATTTCCAGGCGGTGAAGCCCTCGCCTGTAAACTTCGGAGCCAAAGCCTGCCCAGGTTGCTCATTCGAATGCACAAAAAATGGGTCATTATGATCGATAGTTGTTTGCGAGGTTGCTGGTGGTATTTCTGGAGATTTGTTGCTCATGGTTGATGAAGAAGGAGGTGCAGCTCTGATACCATGTCAGATTCTTGACATTGGGAAAAACCTCCGAGCTTCTTTATTCAACGATTGTGAAACAGGAGTCTCTGTTGTTTCAATACAGAAAATCGTATCTGTATATGGGGGAGTTCTATTCAACCCAATATATGTGAGCTGGGCGAATGAAGGAGAGAACGGGAAGAAGAAGTGGGGGTTGAGACAAATTACAACTGTACCCTCCTAATATACAAACTAGAAAAATACATGACATGTGTGTTACATAATAAACCTAGAATACAAACTATGGTTTATATACATGTCTAATAAGTTAAGACATATATTGCAACGTATCTTATGTCTACTCAATCAATCAAGTGACAAGATTCCAATGTGGAGGTTTCGCTCTAGTTTAATCACTGCATGTTTGATGGCTTCTCTGGAGGTGAGTTCTTGAAAAACTGGGGACGGATTGCACGTGGATTACCCCTAGATCCGATACCATTCCTTGATCGCACCATTCTCAACCCTCAAGAACCAACAAAACCTAGTCCACACCATGGAATTCTCCAACTAAATAAAATTTTGAAAACTAAATCTCTATATGACGATCAGCCAGTTGAGCTTAGATCATTTGTATTTGATAAGAGAAAATATTGTGATTAAAAACCATTGCAATGAAGGAGGAGAGTAGTAAATGCTCCGCCTTTGATGTCCTCACCGCTTTTCTCTGGAGAGCGAAAACTAAGGCTTTTAATGTCCCACCTAATGAGTAAACCAAGTTACTCTTCGGAGTGAATGCAAGATCAAAGTTGAAGCATCCTTTGCCAAAAGGTTCTTTGGTAATGCCGCTGTCCCGACCAACTCTTTGTGTCTTGCAGGTATAATATTAGCTTAGCTATTTAATTACTGTGGGCCTGGGCCAATTCTTGATGATATTTTGGTTCACAAGCTGTTTCTATATATGTAGGGGATCTACTTGAGAAGGATTTCAATTATGCTGTGAAGCTTGTTCAAGAAGCCAAAACATGGTAAATGAAGATTATAAGATCATTCAGTGAACACATTGACATTGGTGTGGTCTATCAATCATTCACCACAACTACAGTTGTCACCACAATTTGTCATCTTGGCTTCAATGAGATGGATTTTGGGTGGGGAGATGCCATATATGTTGGCCCAGTCTTACCCTCGCGACAAAGCCATGTTTGTTCCACAAGTAGCCATATATTTTGGGTGAGGAGTCGGTTGTGCCACCAAAGGCGAAGAAGCAGAAGAAGAGAGGTGCAACACGTGGGTGAAGGCTAACAAGGGCCCTCCTACAAACCGGTCGACTTTCAATCAATTCAACCAGCCCCATGGAAATTGGAAGAATGACTTCACCGCTTACGGTAGCCATTTGGTGAAGTCATATTGCGACATAAACCACACCTGGAAGCAAGTGCCTCAATCATTGAAGGATACTATGTTTCAGCGTCTTCAGGTAAATCTCTACATTATTACTATGATCTTTTGTGAAATAATAGAACATTTATGTTTACTTTACTAACTGAATGATCATGTACGTAGTCTCGTTTCGCCGTGGATCCCGCACTTAAAAACGATGTGCTATCAGCGATGTCGAAACAGTTCCGGGACCACAAGAATAAGTTGGCTGACAAGTACATCTACAAGATGCCTACTCCAGAAGATCCAGATGAGCCAGATCATGGTGGAGACGGTGTGAGACCTCCATGGGAGGTTTACGAGGGCATAACAGAAGAGCAATGGCTACAATTTGTTGAGAGGCGTCACACACCTGAGTTCCAGGTGCACTTTATTGTCATACATACATAAATTAATCTTAATTTCTTATGTTTTTTTGTGTTCAATTTCACTTAACATGATCCCATTAATTTATGCAGGCTCTCCGTGCGAAACAACAAGCAAATGCTAAGAAGAATCTGTACCCTCACCACTTAGGTGGAAAAAGTATTGCTCAAAGGGTACCAGAATGGGAGCAAAAGGGATATCTGCCCACGGATGGCTCATTGGATGCCAGTGGCAGAAGAATGAAAGTGTGGGAGTTAAGCCACATTCCGAAGAACTCTACTCCCGAAAATCCTCAATATGATGAAGCCACGAGAGCAGTTATTGCTCAAATGGTAAGTGATATCATTTCATTTTCAGTCAAACTGTTCATTTCCTTTGTATATGAACTTATGTTAAACTAATAACTGTATTTGTGTGTTATATTAGGGTGAATTAAGCTCTCAGCTCACCCAGGGCACCTGGACCTCACAGAGGAATGATGATCCTCTTACACGCGCTCTTGGTAAGAAGGATCATCCAGGTCGTGCCATTGGGTTTGGTGGGCACGTTGGTATCCGCCAGGCATTTGGCGCACCCGGGTCCAGAATCAGCCGGGGACAGTCGATTAGCTACGAGGAGCACCTGAGAGCGATGGCTGAGATGGAGCAGAGGATTACTCAGAACGTCGACGAGAGGATCGCTCAGGCTATATCAAGGATTCAGCCACAGCAGCATGAAAGCCAAGAGGTTTCTCGACCACCAGTTGATCAGTCACCCATTCAGCAGCAGAATGCACCGGTAGTGAGAAGTAGTGTCCACTCGGCTGATCCGTTTCCCTATGCATCTCTACAGGTTAGACTTACATTTCAATTGAGTACATGACGATTATGATTTTTAACTTGATCACTAATATCATCATAGAAGAATTCTCAATTTTATCTAAACAAGTTCCACATAACACTCAGGCACCCACTGAGTGCCATCTGTTTTTACAAATTGGAGTACAAGAGGTCATGGTTGCATGGGGAAAACTTTTCCCCTCTCGTCCAAGTGATATTGTGCACGGTGAACCACTCCGACATTACCATGCACGAGTGCTTGTAGACGAATTTGTTGCAGAGCATGCTGACGTCGGTTTACCGGTGCCGGTCCCACAAAGACCTACCGTGCGTTCTGCACAAACTGCGACAGTGCAGTGGCCTGCACGATTGGTCAGACTCCCTGGGCAGGTATTACTCTTAACCGTTGCTATAAAACTATTGGTGTACCACCTTGCATCCATATACTTAATTAGACTAATATCATAGGATATGACCCCACCGAAGACTGATAAGGGCAAAGGAAAAAGAATTGCCACACCTGTGCAATCAAAGGCATCCACAAATTTTTGTGCTTAGACCTGCTTTGGTGGAGAAGAGAATATTGGCCGGCTTGTCGACCAATATGCAGATTCTGCATTCCTCGTTGTTGGTGCTACCACCGGATAGTGATTCCCTCATTGTGGAAGATCCCGAGCGGATATTTCACTATATAGTTCAAGGAGAAGATATACATCGATTTGAGATGTATATGTCCGACTTCGAGGAGTGCTTCAGGAGGGATTGGTTGAATGTGTCGATTATCAAGTCGGCCGCCATGTGAGTGACTTCTACCTTTTATATTTTGAATTCATTAATTGGTGATGAATTAGATGTTTGAATATAAAGTTAATGACTAATGATATTGCCTCATAGGTGGGTGCATGATAAGGCGATCAATGTCTATCAAGATCAAAGATTTGGATTCCTGTGTCCTGCTATGTGCAATGAAGTCCAGATGACAAGTGATCCGCAAGGCCTTATGCAATATATGACGAATGCCCTCTATGAATGTTCGAAAAAGTCATTTATTATGCTGCCATATCATTCAGGGTATGATATTTGACTATTTCTATTAGTATTATAAAACATATAGTTTGTGTTAGTTGCTTAATGATTTCAACACATTGTGTAATTTGTGGACAGTCGACATTGGTCATTGATTGTGCTGGTGATGGGGAAGCACCCACGAATCTTGCAATTTGACTCACTTGGTGCGGGTGCCAAGAGACCGAAGATCGTCACCGCAATACTGGGGTAATTATTTTGTTATCGTAAACAACAATTATTTACATAACATTAACTGTTTCATAATTGCTACTGATGCTTAAAACTATATATATTGCTGATGTATATAGTTCCATGAAAGCTGCATTAAGACTCCAGGGTATAACAATGAAGAATAAACATCCCTTGGAACACTGTCAAGGTACTCTATTAATTGATAAATTTGTGTGATAATGTTTAAACTTGTTTATAACTGTCAATATGTGTGTTTGTATAGTGTCCGATGCAGCCTGGGGGGTCAGAATGTGGATACTATGTCATGAGATTCATGAGTGACATAGTAGGAGCGGCGAACCTTTTACCAGAGCACTCGTTAGACATGGTAACATTCTTTGAAAGTTTCAGTTATGCTCTTTACATGTTGTTAGACTTGTACGTTTTAGATTAATGTTCATTTTTTTTCAAGGCTTACGAACAAGTGTTCAAAGATGGTCAGTATGATGATGCTCAAATTGTTGAGATGCTTGAGGAATGGTCGGAGTTCGTCTGCACAAGTTTAATGAATTGATGATCATGAAGATGTTTTGCTAACTTTTTCGAGTATGTAAATATAACTCAGTACACTTGTGGATGGTGTAATGGTAGATTTGAATTGTAATGGTGTTTTTTATTTGTATTGAAAGTGTGAAAGTAAGTGTAATTGCATTGGTTTTGTTAACTCTCAAATGTGGTGCGTCGTTGGTATTAATTGGGAGCTTTTATAACTTTTTAAATGTGTGCTGGAGCTCCCTGTATGGATGAAGCATTATTACAGGTCTGAATGAATCAAATGTGGTGAATATATATATATAAGCTGGGATGGAAAAAAACAAAAAAAATATACCTATCTCGGCGGTTCTTAGAGAACAACCGCCGAGATAGGCCCCTGGGATTGACCGTGTGTGAGATTGACCATGGGTCTATCTCGGCGGTTGTTCTCTAAGAACCGCCGAGATAGACTCATGGTCAATCTCACACACGGTCAATCCCAGGGGCCTATCTCGGCGGTTGTTCTTTAAGAACCGCCGAGATAGGTACATCTAGTTCGGCGGTGCTCATTTCGGCGGTTCACAACGCCGAAATAGGCCCATTGGAACCGCCGAAATAGGCCTTTTTCTACTAGTGAGTCTCCCACGATTGGTAATGAATGACTTTGAAGAACTTGTGATGCAGATATAAAACTTTACTATTACTGCATAATAAGGCTCTACTTTAAAAAGATGTGCTCTCGTCAAAGAACACTTCATATTTATAAAACTCCAACGTCTTAATTTAACTTGTAATATGATCAAATGCAGAACATGTTGTCAGAAGTTGTCTCCAATGCTTCACTTCTTTTATCAGGGTCATTTGCTCTCCCCAGCCCCCCTTGGTCCGTTAACGAATCCAATCCAACTTTTAATTTCTAAATTTAATGGACATATATAAGGAAGGGGGAGGGAGACTCTATCACTCACCTCTTTTTTAATACTTCGTTACCATATTTTCTCAATAAATCCTTCAATTTTCTTCTCAATCTTCTCAAATAATCTAGGTTTTTATACCAACGCGTAGAACTTGTGAGATTCATGTTGAGCGCACCTTTTTGTGTTTCGGTGTAAAGTTAGAAGTGGGTCTACCGCGCCTTTACCTTGTTCATCTTCTCACCACCGTCATCGACGCCCTGCCTCACCTCATTACCACCTCGCCTCATCCCCCCCTCACCACTGTCTTCGCCGCTCGGCCGGCACCACCACTCTTAGATTCAGGTTCTCAGATCCATCTTCCTTTGACTTGCTCCGTCTAGATCTGGTGTAGATCTAGAGTTGCATATCTATTTTGGGGTCAATTTCGAGATCTAGCCAATCTAATTTTTCCTTTTCGCTAACAAAGATGAACTTTCATCCTATGCAGGATCTTTATATTATTAAGATTTTCATTTGTTTTAGTCTTTTTCTTTTTTGTCTATACCAAAGTTAACGTCAACCAATCCGACAACAATAATGAATGGAATCAATGGTGGGACTTCTTAGTGTTCCTGGTGGTGCCTTTCCCAGTACCATTATCCCCTATTTGCACTCCTCACAAAACGATGCTTCCCATAGCCTCTATATAGGCAGTCGCCCTATTGGATAGGACTGACCTCAGTTGCCCCCTTTCGGATTAGCCAAAGACCCCTTAAACCTGGCTTTAAATCAGGAGACCCACTATGTAACACCCCTCTCCACAATCACGTAATAATCCCTCACGTAGCAATAAATAAAACGTCTTACAGCGGAAGAAATAATAACAATAACAATACTCACTCAGGTGTCACCGGCCATTACTCGCCCATGCGAGTAATGAAGCCAAACTATATCCAACAACCAACATAAACAAACTGCTAACCGCCGTGATAACGAGAACATTCCTATACATCATACTAAGTCCATACTTATAAACATCGACAAGTGAGCGTCTACCCATTCCTGAATATACATAACTGTACCATAATACAACTCCATGTGCGGTAATCAAATTAAACTCTAATTACCCTGTTCCCGCACTTCGGCTTCGGCAATAATCATCAACCTGCATAATGGTGTAGTATCAGCGATAGACGCTGAGTATGCCGGGCCTGGACCCTAATGGTCACTTAGTCATTTTAACCATCTTATTATTAGATTGGTTTCATGCTTTTCCATTTTATAGATATAAACAATACTGTAATATACATGTATAATATACATAATCCTCCATCCAAACATTCATAACACTTAACCATCCATCCAATTCAAACAGTCATAAATAATACAAATAACAATTGTATATTGAACGTATCGAAATAATAACAGTATAATGTACAATGTACAATCGCCGTAGCGTACAGTTTCCATAGTTAATTTAATTTGGCCTTTAAGGCCCCATCCAAACCATGTTTAATCAATACCAGTTGGGCGTCATGTTGGGACAACCCGATAACCTCACCATGGACAGTAGTCCTCCCGTACACACAATGGTGCTCATTTCGCCAGAGGTCCGGAGGCCCCTGACTATTCACTTAGCCTCGTAAGGCGTCCATATAAAAGGCCGTAGCCACCTGACCCACGATCCAAATAGGGCTCGTTGGGTATAAACCTGGAGCGGAACCCAATCGGGTACCCCTCAGTGATCATAAATGCGCAACCAAGTAGTTCGTAAACTACCGGGATTCCTCACCTCAACTCATACCATCTCTCTCTCATAATGTTTAAGATATGCTCTTAGTCTTATGGAGAATAATTATTAGTTAGTTGCCCATGGGTCTCACGCATACCTAGAAGTAATCTAGGTCATATTCATGTTCGAGATCCATGCTCTAGAGACCAACAATGTCGTGACTCGTCCCTAAGTATTTTACTTAGGTTACCATATACTTAATATTAATACTATGGTATTATATCAAGTAACCATCATGTTCATCACATAAACGTATATGTATGTTTATATAAGTCGATCTATAGTCGACGTAGTGTTAGTTCCGTAGGACGCTCGTGCATAAATATTTAATGCAGTAACACTTAATCACATACATGTATCCACACACATAACACACAAGTTATATCAACCAAATCCGAGCCCAAGGAGTTTCCTTAGGACAACTCGGATCAAACCCCTTTACATACCGTTCACCAAGACCTAGGATGCGCAGTGTAGACCACTAGCTCGTCAAGCGCCTCCGTCTGAAGTACGATCTAAACGGTAATAAAACTATAAGTCGGTCTCCATGACTAACTACATCCGGTATCTCGGAATAACAAGTAACCCCGACAGTTTATCCCCGGATTTCTACAGTTATTTGTTATGGGTTTCTCTAAACCGGTCGGCTTGTTACTAAAACTCGTATGTCAAATATTCGACTGTTAAGTTTAATTCATTATATTTCTTTAATCTTATCCCTCATTTAATTTAGGTATATAACCTATAGTTGCATGTAAGCATGCATTATTACATTATATTATATTATTTTTTTCCATATTGTATCATTTTCCCCACCAACCATTATAATACATTGTATTATATACTCCATTATCTTAGCAAATTATATTTGCTTTCAAAAACTCATAACTTATAGTTTGTAACTATATTTTTTTAATAACCACCACCATTATATTATATGGTTTCCACCATAATATATATCCATCCTTATATACATTTTTCTTGTATATGTATATATGTACCATATAGGTAAGTTTCATGAGTTATAAAACTCTTACATTATATGTTACATTTTATCATCTTATATTAGATGATTATTCCCATTAGTTGTATTATATTATACAACTTATATTAAGATTATTATCCTAATATTATGTAACATTTTATGTTGTATAACTACAACTCCTAAGGTTTACTCAATAAATACCTTAGTTTATAAATCCTATTTATTTATAGTTTGTCACATTATTTAATGTGAATATCCTTACTTATTAAATCCATTTAAATCACATTAATACCTTATAATTGTTATAACATTTATAACATTATAGACATTAGTCTAAAATCCACATTCCAAACTTTTACAAATTCGGTACAGCCCTTTTCTTTATTTAAATTCTATTTTGACCACATAACATTATGTAATGTTATACCATATACTAATATCATATAATATGATACTTTTATCTCCTTTAATTTATACATATAGTTTTTATACAAAATATATTATATTGCCGCATAGGCACATATATTAAAACCTTATTCTTTTCCATAATCCATAGTTTCCTTTATTTACAAAATCACCCCATAATTTATACCATGTTATATATACCATATGATATAACATTTTAACTTTAATATAAATATAACCCATGGTTACATTATATTCTAATTTCCGAACAGACCTCATTATATATTCTATACTTGCCATTTGGCCCAATTTATAACATATAGTTATAAAACTATATATTATACATATATCTTATTAAATACTCATATATAATTCCAAAAATCACCAAATTTCACCTAAGGGTTATAAATATTATTTCTAACCCATATACTCTCGGTATATTACAATTCCACCCCATCTACTATTTCAAAGTGTCATAATGACATAATAACTATATATTATACATATATTTTAGTTAAATTCCAAAATCAACCCAATAAATTCCTAAAATTCCTAACAGCCTATGGGTGTTTATAATACCATTTTACACCCTTTATTTTCGGTAATAACATATATACCACATATGTTATAAAATTGTTACAATTAAATACTTATCTTATTATTAAACCTTAAATAAATTATTTAACTTATCTAATTTGGTCAAAACCTAGCATATGGTCAAGGTTGACCACCTTAATATTTCCTTGACCATCAATATCCATATATTACGGTTTTGCAGACTGTATATTGAGAGAGGTTGGAACTGGTGTATTTTAAACAATTGAGAAAGAAATAATAACACAAATATCCATCGGGCTGCAAACAAAACCCGGTCGCAGTAGTATAGAAGACAGAAGCGGCCGGGGTCAAACCGTGGGACTTATAGCGAAATAATATAGTACCTAAGCTTGTCACAAAAGGGGGGATAATTGACTTGTTTTTGTAAAGTAAAACAATAGACAAAATTAACTGCGTGGAAGATAAGTTAAACGGGAATCCGGGTTCAGGTTTATATAATCTAATTAATTATGCTATATCTACCGGTTATTTATAATAGTTTGGCAAAATTCCTGTTATTATCTTAAAGACTAAATCCTAGACTTGAAAGACTCGTTTACCAGAAAATGCTCAATCTAATCTAGAATTGAGCAAAACACATGTAAACAGATTAAGTGCGAGGAATTATATTTTGCATCTGAAATTACTAACTTATTTTATCAAAATAAGTTTTACACAGATTTATCGATTAATTAACCTGTCTATTTATCACCGCTCTGATCAAAATAGACTTTGTAAAGCATTTTAATAAATTCATGAGATTTATTAAAAAGGCGAGAGATAAACTTTAATCGTAACAAACTGTATTTAATTAACCGGTAAAAATATAGATTACATAATTATACAAACTATAATTACATCTTCACCCGGAGTAAATCCTCTTAGCCCAACATAATTAAAAAGACAGAATAAGAAGTAAAAGAAATCATCTGGGAAAGATAATTAATTCAGCTCCTTTATAACTGCTAATATTTGGACAGAGGTTGGACAGAACAACGGTATGGAAAATGGAATGTTTTTATGGGATGAGATGTTGTATGGAATTTATGTGGATAATATGTGGATGAGATGTATGATTTTTGGAGAGTTTATCGGTATTTTTATGGAGAAAAATGGCATAAGTTTGGGGTGGAATGAGATATGATTTAATGGAGGGTTATAGGTGTATTTATAGTGAAAATGGGGTAGAATTGAAGGGGAGTCGGTGTGAAAAGAAAAAATATAATTTATCTTTTCACACCCATGTCGATGCACTCTGTACGCTGGCAAAATAGACATGTCCGAACCAGCGTCCGGACCAGGCTGGTTCGGACATGTCGATTTTTGTACAGGCGCGCTCCGCGTGGCTCGTCCGAATCAGCTTGTCCGGATGGTGGTCCAGACGAAAATTGTTTTGCTTCTAAAATATTCGTTTAAGCTCCGTTTTGAGATCCGTTTGCTCCTATGCGTTCGTCTCTTCGTCTACTTTGCTCCTAGATTGGTTTTCCTCATGTTTAACCAATAAATCTGTAAGATAACCAATAAAACATAAACTAGAGGAAAACTAACCAAGTGGAGAAATGAGCAAGAAAAGTGCTAATATAATATATGAAATACACCCATAAAACATGCTCATTTGGACACTTATCACACCCCCCACACTTATCTTTTTGCTTGTCCTCAAGCAAAACCATGTACCCAAGTAAGTAGGAAATGCTCAATACTAACAAATATTATTATGAAGGGTATGATAAGGAGGTGAACAGTTCATGATCTTTAAACTTTTTGAGGAGTGTGATCCATCAACTGCTGGTGGCATAGGTGTGCTTAGGGTAAAATAAAAATTAGAGTTTCGGGGTATGATCCAAGGTGTTTCAATGCTTCTCAGTTTAGGTGACCTTGAGAACTTTTACCACACCAACTTCTCTTAAGAATGGGCATTGAGGAGAAAAACAAAAGGAAAAATAGATTTTACATTTGTTTCATTTTTGCATAAGAATGAGAAGATAATATGTAGGCATCAAGCTTTTGTTTTTAAGAACACTTAACTCTCTTTTGTTTGGTTACACATTGTGCTCCAAGTCCCTTGATTTTTTTTTGAAAAGAGAAGCACCCTAAGCAATCCCTAAGAGAGAATAGAAGAAAGAACCCCTGAGCAATAAAATCCAACCATTGCAGATCATTTGGTCACACCGCATAAGAAAAATGCTCCTCAAAAGCAATCAAATTTTTGCACCCTTTATCCCACAATTCATAACAGTATTTGTTTTTAAAGAGAACAACTACATTAGCCATTTTGCAGACTGTATATTGAGAGAGGTTGGAACTGGTGTATTTTAAACAATTGAGAAAGAAATTAATAACTCAAATATCCGTCGGGCTGCAAACAAAACCGGTCGCAGTAGTAGTATAGAAGACAGAAGCGGCCGGGGTCAAACCGTGGGACTTATAGCGAAATAATATAGTACCTAAGCTTGTCACAAAAAGGGGGGATAATTGACTTGTTTTTGTAAAGTAAAACAATAGACAAAATTAACTGCGTGGAAGATAAGTTAAACGGGACTCCGGGTTCAGGTTTATATAATCTGATTAATTATGCTATCTCTACCTGTTAATTATAATAGTTTGGCAAAATTCCTATTATTATCTTAAAGACTAAATCCTAGACTTGAAAGACTCGTTTACCAGAAAATGCTCAATCTAATCTAGAATTGAGTAAACACATGTAAACAGATTAAGTGCGAGGAATTATATTTTGCATCTGAAATTACTAACTTATTTTATCAAAATACGTTTTCCACAGATTTATCGATTAATTAACCTGTCTATTTATCACTGCTCTGATCAAAATAGACTTCGTAAAGCATTTTAATAAATTCATGAAATTTATTAAAAAGGTGAGAGATAAACTTTAATCGTAACAAACTGTATTTAATTAAACCGGTAAAAATATAGATTACATAATTATACAAACTATAATTACATCTTCACCTGGAGTAAATCCTCTTAGCCCAACATAATTAAAAAGACAGAATAAGAAGTAAAAGAAATCATCTGGGAAAGATAATTAATTCAGCTCCTTTATAACTGCTAATATTTGGACAGAGGTTGGACAGAACAACGGTATGGAAAATGGAATGTTTTATGGGATGAGATGTTGTATGGAATTTATGTGGATAATATGTGGATGAGATGTATGATTTTTGGAGAGTTTATCGGTATTTTTATGGAGGAAAAATGGCATAAGTTTGGGGTGGAATGAGATATGATTTAATGGAGGGTTATAGGTGTATTTATAGTGAAAATGGGGTAGAATTGAAGGGGGAGTCGGTGTGAAAAGAAAAAATATAATTTATCTTTTCACACCCATGTCGATGCACTCTGTACGCTGGCAAAATAGACATGTCCGAACCAGCGTCCGGACCAGGCTGGTTCGGACATGTCGATTTTTGTACAGGCGCGCTCCGCGTGGCTCGTCCGAATCAGCTTGTCCGGATGGTGGTCCCGACGAAAATTGTTTTGCTTCTAAAATATTCGTTTGAGCTCCGTTTTGAGATCTGTTTGCGCCTATGCGTTCGTCTCTTCGTCTACTTTGCTCCTAGATTGGTTTTCCTCATGTTTAACCAATAAATCTGTAAGATAACCAATAAAACATAAACTAGAGGAAAACTAACCAAAGTGGAGAAATGAGCAAGAAAAGTGCTAATATAATATATGAAATACACCCATAAAACATGCTCATTTGGACACTTATCACAACCCCCACACTTATCTTTTTGCTTGTCCTCAGGCAAAACCATGTACCCAAGTGTGGAGGGTGATTTTTCGGTATGAGGGGGGGGGTTCATCTAAATATGGTTCTTGACAGAATAGTCTAGATCCTAGAAAACGTCATTCTGTGGAGGGTGAAAACCGTTATTCTGGCATCCCTCAAATACCTACTACATCGTCCGTCTTTCCCAGAAAGCCTATGGGGAATGCTAGTGAGCACTACACCCGCTCTCAATGGGCCCCACATGGACTTATGCCCTAAGGGCGGAGATTGACTAGAGTCGCCACCTAGTTTGACCTACGATACTAGGAAGGAGGGGAATGAGGGTTCTAAGAACCGTTGGTTGACTCTGATTGTTGCTTATGGATAGGACTTATCTGGTCATATCAGAGATTCCATTGTGGGTTCGTACTGGGTTACACCCCTCAGAAGTGGCAGCGACCACGACTTCGGATTGGTACCCGAGGAAACCTCGGTCTCCAATTGTCAGGATTGTCTTCTTTCAAAACCTTATTAAAGAGATTCATTTAAAAGCCAAGGGTAGGTAGGATTAGGACAGGAGAGAGAGAGAAAACGAGTGGATGAGGCGAGCTTTTCTGCCAAGCTGGGGCCAAATGAAAGGGTTGGTGAATTCAGATGAGTATGAAATGAAGATTTGGGAACAGTCAGGGTTAAGTGAATAGACAAGACTTAGAGTCTGATGGCTTGAAGTTTGCGGGAGCCGAAGAAGGGTTGAGAGTTTCGAAAGGTACGAAGAACACCTTAGAGGGGAAAAGGGTTTTTTGTTTGGAATGGGGTCGCACCCTAGATGGGCTGCCTACGTACTCAACTCCCTGTTGAGATCAGACCTTACGTAGTTCAGGTGTTTGGGTTTTGGAAGTTTTGATGTTTGTGGAGCTTGAGGATATTTGTAGTGTTTGAGATTTAGAAGGGTCTGAAGTTTCGGGTTTTGGGAGGTTAGAGTCTGTGAAACGCCTAGGTCTGTGAGACATTGAAATCTCAGAATGATTGAGTCTGTGAGACGCTCGGGCCTGTGAGACTTTGGAAGTTTGAATGAAGTTGGAATTTGTAAAAGGATTTGAGTGTGTGAGGCAATTGGGATTTGGGAGAGATCCCGGTTTTTTAAATTGAGGTTTGAAAGCGATTTGAGGAAAATCATTTTATTGTAAAATGGCGGATAATCCTGAGGGATTACCCTATGTACCCCCTCGAACACGACACTTAATTAATGGTAAGTGTCGAGGCTCGAAAGATGGGGCAATGAATTTATGTCGAAAAATAGGATTCAGAGAGAAACACCATGAACGAGATGTTCTCGGTCGAACCCTAATAACGTCTCTAACTCCCGGGTTTTAAAACGTTAAAACTGAAAATATTGAAATCGAGTGGAAGGGAGTTAGACGATTCTGAAATCTCGGCTGCAACTAGGAAGGCAGTCACATCCCTAGCACCCCGCCTCGTAAAAATCTAGGCTGCAATTAGAGGATGTTTATCACCCTAATGCCCCGCCTAAAGAAGTCCAGACTGCGACAAGGGATGTGACGACCCCAGTGCCCCGCCTCGGATTCTTATTTTGGAAGGGAGACAAGTGATGTCTAACTAAGGAGAAAACATTTTGAAAGTGTTAGTCATTTCCTGTTCCCTGAAAACGGTTTAATTTTGAGTTTGAAAACTGAGTTGGAAAACTCTTAAAGTTGTTCGGAATTCTTGATGAAGAAACACTGATTTTGAGAAATGTTCTTAGGAGAAAACTTTCTGTATATGTGAGAAGAACTTTCTGCATTTGAGAAGAGTTTTCTGTGATGTGAGAAGAGTTTTTCCTTTAAAATTCCGCAAAATGGTTTCTTTTGAAAACTTGATGAAGTTTGAGTAACATGATTGTTTGAAAATTTGAGAAAAGATATTTTCAGGATTTTTGAATTAAAACTGAGTAACGTAACGAGGAATGTTCTTGGATTTTTGATGTTTGGATGGAATTTACAAATTGGGTTCGAATGGGATTGAGTTTGAATTGGATTGAATTGAATCGGGCTTGGAAAATGGACCAGGTCAAAGTTGGGTCAAGGTCAACACTTGGGACAAGGTCAACGCTTTGGTCAAGGTCAACACTTTGGGTCAAAGTCAATGTTTGGATCAAAGTCAACATTTGGTTGGTCAAAGTTGGACTTGGTCAAAGTCAACGTTTGGGCTGGTCAAAGTTGGACTGGGTCAAAGTCAAAGTTTGGGCTGGTCAAGGTTGGACTGGGTTGGGCCTTGGTCAAGGTTTGGACCGGATTGGGCCTCGGGCAAGGTTTGGACCAGATTGGGCCTTGGTGGATCGAGTGGGCTTTGAGTCCAAAATGGGTTTGGGCTGAAGTGGGCTTGGGCCAAATTAGGCCTTGGTTAGAGTTTTGGGCCGATTTGGGCCTTGGTTGGGCTTGTGGGCTTTGGGCCGAATGGGCCTAGTGGGCTTAATGGGCCTAGCGGGCTTAATGGGCCTAGCGGGCTTAATGGGCCGAATTTGGGCCTTGGTTGGGCTTTTTATTTGGGGCCGGATTGGGCTTTGATTTTCGGGTCTTGACTTAGGATTGGGCTAAGATTGATTTTGGGCCGAACTTAGGTATGGACTGGATTGGGTATGGGATGGTTCTATAAGCCTTGGGCCTGATTGGGTATGGGCCTGGATCCAAGATGGGTCTGGGCCCGAATTGGGCTTGATGGGCCGAGTAGGGTAGTGGGCCAGATTTTGAGTTTGGGCCTTTTATTTGGGTCGAAGATCATTTTGGGCTGAAATGGGCCTTGGGCTTGACTAGGCTTTTGGTTTTTTTGAAATGAGCTCTTGAACTGGGTTGATTATTGAATGGGTTTTGATTTTATGTTCAAAATTGGGCCAAATGTGGATTGGGCTAGATGGAGAATGGGCCAGGTGGAAATTGGGCCAATTTGCGATTGGGCCTAATTGTGGGCCAAAGATGGGCTTTGATTTTTAATTGATCTTGGACTTGAAAATTTTGAATTGGATTGCTTTTCTCTCTCTTTTTTTTTTTACATAGTAAGATGTGGTTTGGGGTTTAGGGGCCACCCTTTGCTAGGTGGGACCATGGCTCACCATGGGCAAGGGTTCACCCTCTGTCCTAAGGCTTGGTCTTAAGGTATAATAACTAGGGCTTAGTTAGAAATAAAAGCATGTACATCAAAACAGTAAATATACACATGAATGAAGATAATCATACGTAAAACTTGTCAATTAGGATAACACTTCAACAAAGAAAATTGAATCGGTCACGACTACTGTTGCGTGGCTTTAAACATTCAAAACGAAATATTTATCCGCAAAGAGCAATATTAATGTCGGAAGCAGTTTAATTGTCAAGGTGAAAAGAGAAGTCAGAAAAGTAACTACCAATTTAGAAAGCTAACCAATAGGGTTTTCAAACCCATGAAGAGCAAATACCAAGCTGAAGTCCACAAGCTCACGTTAATTTGCAAAGCCAAAGCCAAGTCCAATCCAAGCAAACTCCACAGATGCAAGCCTTAGTCCATTCAGGTCAATGTAGAGATTCCTCATTCAAGTCAAATGTACAGAAGTCAAATTGATTATATAGCTGGATTTTACTCGATCGGTGACACCAACAACCATATACCGAAGGAGGACACCAACAAAATGAGCTTCCCATGATCCAGACCAAAGTCAAAACTGTAAAATGAGCGATGGAACTAGGCTAGAGTCCAGTTAAATAGGTAACCAAGATCCCCACGCCAGAGAAAAAAAGTTCACCAGGTATGTATAATCAGACCGGGTGAAAGCTTAACACTTCGTAGGAAAGGAGGCAACAAACTTCCTCATTCACACAAACTAATTGCAGAAACAGAAATTTCGCAAGCCAAGCAAATAGCGAATTAGAGCCTTCACCCATCAAGCTAAACAGATGAGTAAACAGTTCACAAATCAACATAACTGATCAATATCGGGTGAACATCTCAGAAGTCAACCTCACAATCCAGAGCAACAGAGAAAAATCGGTTGGAAGTAGATATAGATTAGATAAACTCCCACTATCACACAATGAGTGAGCATTAGCTAACTGCCAGACTCATTTTGGCAACACACCGACACAAGCAAACAATAAAGCGTGTCCAGACTCATTTTGGCAATAGCTTCGAACTCGAGTTCAATGGCAACAGAAATGAATAATGTCCAGATTAATGCAGATGTAAAAGGTCAATACAGAGATACCGCTCATTACTGACACAGGGCATGCTTGAGTCACCGTGAGCACCACCGACTAGGCGATAAGGCCGGCAATCGCTAGAAGGTGGCGGTGAGTGTGTTTGTGGTGGTGATCTTCGAACAGAGGCCTGGGATGTTGCAGAAGAGAAAAACATCGGCGGTAGAAGAACGTGGGTAGAAAAATAAATGAGCTAGGCTGAATCATGAGAACGTAAGGGCGTCGGCTCTTGTTTTGAGAGTGTGGCTTTAGCACAGAAGAATTGAGAAAATGCCAGATTCGATGGATGTGGCCATCGTTAGGGTTTGTCGGTTGCTTTGGGATGAAAGCGAAGGTAGTGATGGAAGAGATGGAGAGGATGACTGCCATTGTTAGGAGTGACCGATTCATAGAGAAGAACAAAGCGAAAGAGAGGACTGGGTGTAATCGAACGGGAACGCTTCCTTTCGTTGGGATTTTTAAGTGAAGAAGACAAGAGGAGTGTTATCTGGCTCAGGCTCGTTTCTCTTTGAAGGAGATGAAAACGAGCGGGAGAGCTGGGAAAATAATCGACAGAAGTAGAAGATGGTGGTGGCGATTGTGATGGTTCTTTGGTAAGGAGAAATTTTCGGTCGACGTAGAGGAGGCGATGGTTCGAGGTGGAAAAGGGGGTGGAAAAGGGGTGTCGATCGAAGAGAAAGTTTTCTGGCGTTTGGTTTCTTCAGATTCGAGCGAGAGAAGAACGAAGAACAGGGAGGGTCTCATTTTTTTTTTTTGAAGAATCAGAATGTTGGGGGTTGATGGAGAAGGAGAGGATCGAACGACCGAGATGGAGGAAGGAGGCCGATGAAAAAAGAAGATGAAGTCTGGGTTTGGCAGTGGGAAGATGGAGAAGATATCGGAGACTGGAATCGACCGAGAAGCATGGCGAGAGTGTTGGGGAAGGGGGCGATCGGCTCTTCCAAGACAACAACAAGCCAAAACAAAAGGAGTACTGAGTAGACAAAATGGCTTCTGCTATTACTGAGATTCGAACTCGGTATTCCCCACACCCCTCCTATGTACTTGACCAATTGAGCTGTAGCAACTTTCAGTTCTTAACCGTGGATAGTAAAACAAAAGCCCCATCACGAGCTAAACGAAAATAGAAGAAATGCCTCGATCTAGAGTTGAACCCGAGACCAACTGGTAACTCAAAGAGCATGCTAACCGGCTGCACTAGGCCGGAATCGATATGCTTGTGAGACGAGTAATACAAGATCTTAAATTTCGACCGGGTAATTCCTCTAAAAGGCTACGAGTCCAAGAGAAAGTATACAGGGAAAGAATGAGAAGACTAATCTAATGGCATGAAATCATGGAATATAAATAATAGGATAAGTAAATAAAACAAGATGAATGGGTTTAAAAACCGGATTATTGTTTGAAAATTCATTTTTTAGAAAATCGTGTTTTTATGAAATGCTTTGAAAAAGGTTATAAAATGACGGTTTCGTTATGGCACGCACGCTAATATGTTTTGAAAAAGAAAGGTGACGACCCCTCTTATTATTTCAAAATTTGCTTTATGGGGTGAAAATTTTTGGTGTCTACAGATGGCTCCCCTTGATTCAATTCTACAAGCCCTTGTAGAATTGGATCAAGGTTGATGGGACGCCAAAAATTCTCACAATGGTTTTAGTGGTGCGTAAGGATGCGACCGTGAGTGTATGAATGTGATTGAAAGTACGAGGACTTATGACGAGCCTCAGTTAAACCTCTTGACATCTAACTCTAGGACTTATGATGAGCCTAGGGTACTAACAATAGGGTTGATTTAGGGTGCACGAGGACTTAGGAGTGCCTCAACTGGACCTCTTGATATCCAGTCTTAGGGCTTATGACGGGCCTAGAATGCAAATGAAAGTACCCTACTAGTAGCGCAATAGCTGTCTAGCGGGTGTAAAACGAAAAGTCGACCGCACTAGTAGCGTAATAGCTGTCTAGCGGGTGTAAAATGAAAAGTCGACCCGCACTAGTAGCGTAATAGCTGTCTAGCGGGTGTAAAATGAAAAGTCGACCGCACTAGTAGCCTAATAGCTGTCTAGCGGGTTGTAAAATGAAAAGTCGAAAGTCGACCGCATAGTAGCGTAATAGCTGTCTAGCGGGTGTAAAATGAAAAGTCGACCGCACTAGTAGCGTAATAGCTGTCTAGCGGGTGTAAAATGAAATGAGAATGATGACTTGGTTAACAAATGCATTAATCGAATCAAACTTTCTGTCTGTGCACGAGGGCTTAGGAGTGCCTCAACTGGACCTCTTGATATCCAGTCCTAGGACTTACGACGGGCCTAGAATGCGATTGAAGGTACGAGGACTTAGGAGTGCCTATAATACTTTAACGGAGTTGTACGGAACTCGCTGCTTTGAGTGGTTGATTTGAGGATGATTCTGGCTGTGGATTGGTCCGGGGTTGGATGCTTTTGGGTGTTTTTGTGAGGGATGTGATAGTCGGATGTTTCTTCTTGATGTGGCCCTTGACTTGTCAGTGTGGGACTTGTGTTCGGTTTTTTTGACAGTCTTGCTCGATGTGCACTGTAGTCTCGAGATTTGGTAGGACTCTTGGCTCCAGAGTCCGAGATGGCTCCGGTGTGGCTCTTGAGTTTGTTTTTGGTTCTGTGATTTTGTGATCGGTCTTTTGAGTGCATGTTTGTTTTTGTTTTTTAATGAGTGGCTTTGGAACCTGATGGCTTTGATATGACCGGATGACTTCGGTATGATCAGATGGCTCCGATGTGATTGGATGGCTCCGGTATGGCCCTGAGATGGCTCCTGTGTAGCCCCGAGATGGCTTTGGTATGGCCCTGAGATGGCTCCGGTGTGGTCAGATGGTGAGGAACAAAGGGGATTTTTCTTTTGAGGTGGTCGCACCCTGGGCGGGCTGCCTACGTACTCAATTCCGTATTGAGATCAGACCTGACGTAGTTCGAAACTCTTTAGGCACGACCCTGGTGGCGAAATGGCTCCAATATGGATTTGGGTGGCTCCCGTATTGTTCTCGGACTGTTAGGATGACCCCTGTGTAGTTCCAAGGATGGCTTCAATGTCGGATGATGGCTCCCGCATGGCTCCAGCTTGGCTTGGGAGTGGGGTTGATGAGACTCGAGTATGACGCTGGATGGCTCCAGAATTGTCTTCGTACGGCCTCGAATGGCTTTCATTTGATTCGATGTAGCTCGAGGATAGCCCAGGATAGCTCGGAGATGGTTCGAGGTAGCTTGATGATGGTCTGAGATGGATCTAGTTGACATCTTTTGATCAAAAGTTACGCTTCAACAACTGCAACTGAAGTCGACTTTCAGCGAGACTAGGCAGAGTTCTTACCAGTCGGATGTTGATGATGAAATGATTATGCTAGATGTAGACATTGATTGCTAAACGAGATGCAAAATGCATATGCAGTTTTTTTTTTTTAGAGATGGTACGGTCCTATCTCTATTAGTATGAGGTTTACGAATATACGACATCTTCAGATCGATCTTGAGTGATTGTTAAACTCAAATGCGTGAATCACTTTCCTCTCACGGAGGGACGCGGGTCAATCTCTCGTGAGTTTGGTTGTGTGTGCAAAACGGTGTGTGTGATGATACTCTCGATGGTCGGAGTAGTATTTTCCTTAGAATTCCTTTTGAGGTTCTGGACTTTCCGATCCATACAAATATCTCACCTTTAATGGGGTTAGCTTTTATGATTTGGTGCTTAGATCGAAGAGTCACTCGCACTCAGAAGACCCTGTGAAGTAAGGTCGCACTCATTCGCTCATGGTCCCTTTGGTATGACGGGACATGTTTGATAACAAGTGCGAAGCTTATGATTCATGATTCAGATCCGATACTTTCGGTCAACGCTCATCAACTAATGAGTTAGAGGTCTTTATTGGGTTATAACGGGGCTAAGGGGGTGGTGATGTACACGGGACTGTGGGATTTATTTGGGAGTTGTGGAGCTCTGTGCAATAGAGGTATAGTATTGAATGTTTCAGCGCATGGGTGGAATGATTAGACGGGCTTTGATAACCTTTTTTCGGTTTCTGTGGGACATCATTGGTCCGTTGGATTTGGTTTCCTCATTCTTGCCTCTTTTGGTGTACGATTTTCACTTTCTTCTCATTTTTTTTCGGTGTATGATTTTCGCTTCTTTGCTTCCCGCTTTGGAATCGCATTGGCTCATCGACTTTCTCAAGCGTTCTTTGTATTTCGGCTTTTAGCTTTAGAGTTGCATTGACTCATTGATCTTCTTGAACATTTCATTTGTTTTTTTTTTCGTGAAATATGGTGGGGAGGGGCCATGGCTCCGGCTCCTTCGAGATCCTCTATGCAGGGGCAGGCAAGTATATGTAGGGGGCATATTGTGGAGTTTTTTTTTTGAAAAAAAGAGTTTTTCTTGAAAGGCTCAGCGGGGCTCACTAAGGAGTTATGTTCGGGAAAATTAAAGCTTTTGGCCTTGTGGAGATTTTGATCCTAAGTGCCTCGTCATTCTCATTAGTCAATGATTGTTTTCTTACTATTCTCAGATCCTCGCATGAATTACAATTCGTATCCTGATTATCGACATTGACCTCACTCTGTATTATGCCTCTCCGTGTGATGAAGGAATGCACACGTCACTCGTGGTTTTACCTCGATTGGCTCTCTCTACCTTCCCTCGTCGCTCATAGGATTGTCCAATATCCTCATTCGGAATTCAAGGGAAAATACCGCTCTTTGCACACTACTCACTTGGTCTGTGGTGCTGAGTTTAATTAGACCCTTGTGTTCACTGACGGGTAGAGAGTTTAATGGTTCACGCACGATATTCAATCAATCTCTCAGGATTTTCTCCAAAAATGTCGTTTCGATATGAATATATGCGAATGCAACTATCTATAATGCAATGTATTGTGGTATATGGAATTACTATGTATAAGATGCATGAAATGATGAAAAATGGTGGAGATGGTTGACTGAATTTTTTTTTTTTTGGATGCAATGCAATGATAAGTGGTAAGGTAATGACTAGTCTCGCTTGAGTTGAATTTAGCTCGCAGTTCATGAAGCTCATCCCATCATGTTGGCCCTGAAGGTGGTCTAGCTGTTGTGCTCGCTGTCGGGGAAGTAATTCTCAAGTGAGGTCGGGTTGGTGATTGGCTCCTGGATTTTGAATTTTAGGGAGTGACAACTCCCGCATGGTGTGGCCTCACGACTTGGAAAACAACTGCACTTCTTCTTTTCTTTTCTTTTTTTTTCTTTTCTCTCATTCTGGTCACTGGTGCCCATGGTGATTCTGGATTTGGAAAAGGCTCAAACTCTCCGGTGTTCTTCACTATCCCATTGAAGGTTAGTTTGGAGGTTGAGATATTGGGATGAAAGTGTGCGTGGTGTGGTGACAATGAAACACATGGTTATGCAATTTTTGAGATGGACACGACTCGTGAATGATTGATGGAATTGAAATGGTTGGAAGTGCAAGTGACTTTAAAACGTGTGAGTGCGTGGTGTTCGTGAGTGCGGACGAGATTCATGTATGGCTGATGATTTTGGACTGATGGTAAATGCATGTGACCTTTTTGTCATGAATGCGATGCATGTGTTTTGCTTTGTGCTCGGTTGCATTTGTTGGTGTTGTTTTATAGGGGATACCTCCTGTAGACCGTGAATTTTCACCCCACAAAGCAAAGTTGATGAATGATATATAAATGTGAGGGGTCGTCCCTTATTCGTTCTTTTTATTATACGTGCATGCCAAAAGAAACCAAGTTTTTGAAAACAATTTTGAAAACGCGTGTTTTCAAAGTGGTGGATGTTATCAATATAAACTTTGAAGCTCGGTCATTCGCAAATAAAATAGGGAGTAGGGAACCCTATACACATTGGTCTAAATAAATTCAAAGGGTATGTATAAACCTATACACCTAATCTATTCAGAAATGGACAAGAGTGAAAAGAAACATAGGGGAAAATCCTATACATCATCAATCCTAAAAAGCCATTAAAAGGGGAAATTTGAGTTAAACTTCTTCTGAACTCCTCCGGTCCGTCTTCATGCTTCTGGTGGATTGCTCACTCGTCTTCGGGCTCCCGGTTGGCAGCTTGCTCGTCTTTGGGCGCATGTGGTGAAGCAGTACCATGACTCAACAAAACGAGTCTGGGGTTCCTCTAATTTCAATAGTTTGAACTCAAATAGGTGTTGCTAATCTTCATGTCGCTCGGCTAGCTTCACAGGTTGGTGCGCCTCTGATTTTTGGCTCGATCCGCGTAGTTGATCTTCATGCTGCCTCGTTTGCTCCGTCGTGGGGAATGCGGGATATTTTTTAGAAAGGAAAGGTGAATGATTGAGCACAAAATCATTGTGAAAATCCACCACTTTTGTGAAAACACGAAACGACTAGTACGCTCCACGGTAATGGCCGCTGCTCTTGAAGGTGGGTAGAACTTCAAAAGAAACGGGTCAAAACATGGGGACTGAGTCATTTATTTTGAAATACGTTTGTGAAAATCAACTTTAAAATTGTTTTCGAAACCATTTTGAAATAATGATGGTAAAGAATGTTTATTGAAATTCATTTGTACAAAGTAGGTTTTTCGAAATCAATTTTTTTGGAAAGTGTTTCGGAAATAGCATTTTAGTGAAATAAACCTTTTAAGGGAGAATTGACAAATTTTGAAAACCCCATTTATGAGTAAAAATTTTGTGGAACTTTAAATTAAACGAGCTCGTAAAACAGCTTTTAGGGACATGCAAACGAGAATTCCGAACATTTAAAACGGATTGGTTTGAAAAAGTGGTTTGCACACATGTATAACATAAAGTAAATCGTGGCTATATTTGATGTGGAGCTGTAAGTGTTAATGTTGGGATAATCACTTTCCAGGTCAATTATGACTCTGTCTCACGGGGGAACCGTCGTCCCTTCACTGTCATCTCTCGGGGTTTTTCTCTGCTATGCCTCTTGTGAGGCACGTTGTCAAGAAAGTCCGGAGTGCTTAAGTTCGAAAGGTCAGGATACCAGAAGTGATAAGAAAACATACGCCACAGCCAGTGATGATCCGACAACGCCCCACTTTTCGGGAAACTCGGGGAAGTACTGCGTGGGAACGGGTCTCTCGTCATCTGTACGGTCAAGTGTGTCTAAAGTCCAAATTATTCACTGACTACGTTGTGCCACGTATGGGTATCCGGTAAATACGGGATCCTCTGTGGACGTGTAGCGTGACATTGGGCTTTAAAGACACCCGTGGTGCAGAAGAACAATGGAGAACTGAGCCCATGCAATCTTCAGGGTAAGGTAGAAGGGTGGTCAGACAGACGGCATACAAGGGGGTGACTACCCATAAAAACCGTCTTAGACACGGAGTAGGCAGCTGGACACTGAAGGCTCAGAGTTCACTATATGCTGGCTTTGACTCAGATAATGGAGGGTATTTTTGGATCATGAGCCTGCAGGGCGTAGGTCGATAACCATCTCGCCCCGTTGCCGGGGAGATTGATTCCATCAATTTCCCTAGTTTCTGGTAGTTCACTCGCTATATAGTAATAATCTGTTAATACTATTAAATTGTTAATCTTGGACATCTGAATTGGACATCGGACTTCGGACCTGACTTGGACATTTGACTTCGGACTTTGGACATCTAACTCCTAACATCTTAATATTATTGTCATTTCGTTCCATTGTCATTTCGTTCCATTGTCCTTTCTTTCCATTGTCCTTAGCTACTAACTTATAATTTCTTGTCATTTCGTTCCATTGTCCTTTCTTTCCATTGTCCTTAACATTTCATTTCCATTGTCCTTAACATTTCTTTCCATTGTATACTAACTACTAACTTATAATTTCCAGTATACTAACTTCTAACGTTTATCAGCCTAACCAATATTTCTGTCTTTCTTATTTTATTTACTAACTAATATTGCAGTTTCTCACAAACCACAAGTTATCTTCTGTGCATGCCAAACACTCGAACCCGAGGCTCTCCACCAATCAGTCCGAGCCCCGAACCCGAGCGTACTTTATTACAAGCACAGAGAAACCTGAGAAACCAAGCCATGGCCAATAACGAAGTTATAAATGAAATGGACCATGCAATTCAACCAGAACACCGTGCTCTCTCTGACTATCACCAACCTAACACCGAAGGAAGAGCATCAGCCATAGTTCTCCCCGAACTAACACCAGAAGAAGCCGGACGTTGGGTTTTCAAAACCCACTACATCACCGCCGTCCGGGATCTAGGCAAGTTTAGTGGAGCGAACCCAGATGAAGCCCCAAATCATCTGAGTCTCTTCCTAGACTTCTGCAATTCCTTTAGTCAAACCGGCAACGTCAAAGAAAGAATCCGTCTACAACTATTTCCTCACTCGTTGTCGGATTCAGCAAACAGGTGGTATCGAAGCCTTCCCTCCCGATCAATAACCACATGGCTTCAAATGGCCCAAAAATTCCTTGCCAAATACTACCCAACCAGTAGAACGAGGCAATTGATCGGTGAAATCAATACTTTCTGTCAGGAGCGGGGGAGAAACGTTGTACGACGCATGGGACAGATTTAAAGATATGCTTATGAAGTGTTCCCACCATGGTCTTGACGACCAATCCCTCTGTCTGTCATTCTTCAACGGTCTGGATGATGGGAACCGACTACTTGTCAATTCCTCTGCAGGAGGGAGTTTCATGATGAAATCTCCTAAAGAAGGAATGGACCTTCTCGAAACCATGACGAGCAATACGAGACAGTGGACGAGATCCAAAGGAAGAACGCCACGAGCAGCAGGCCTACTCCACGTTGAGCCTACGGATCATTTATCGGCCCAGATCTCGTCCCTTACAAAGATGGTGGAAAAGCTAACGACATCACAAAACGAAATTGTAAAAACAATAGCTTCCCCACCTACAAGTTCATCGTCAGTTCCACCTACAGAAGGATGTGCCATATGCGCCGGTCCTCATGAAACCCCTCAGTGCGAAGGTAAAGGACAGTACGAGGATGCAAACTTCATAGGAAACCGTCCCGGTAATTCCTACAACAACAACTTCAACAACAACTATCCATGGAGAAATCACCCGAATTTCTCATGGAAGAATAATGATCAAAACCAAGGAGGTCAGAACAATAACTCAAAACACCTATCAGGGGAACAGACCCCAACCAAATTCTAATATAGGTTATCGAGCACAAGGTGCCCCTCCAGGTTTCCAACAACAACAACCATCGTCAACCTCTTCTGATCCAAATGAGGAATTCAGGAACTTAATGAAAGGATTCATGACTACGACTCATACCCGACTCGTGGATCAAGAAGCCACTAACAGACGGGTTGAAGCCCAGATACTACAAACCAACCAACAGTTGGAGCAAATCAGTCAGCAGCTTGCACAAAGGCCACCTGGTTCCTTCCCTAGTCAGCCAAATCCTAATCCAAGGGAACAGGCCAAGGCAGTGACGTTGAGAAGTGGTAGACCTCTCAACTCATCTCCTCCCCGAGATGATACTGATAATCAAGAGCAGCAAGCTCATGAACCTCAAGAAAATTCAGAGGAAGAACAGAAAGATGCTGAAGAAGCCCCACCTCCCACGAAAATTATTTCCGAAGAGAAGGAGTCTCCTGAATCTACTCCTTCCCCTCTCACAAAAATTCTTCCCCCACTTCCTTTTCCAACAGAATGAGAAAGAAAAATTTAGATGAACAGTTTGGAAAGTTTCTATCTCACTTCAAGAAACTGACGATCAATATTCCTTTTGCCGATGCTTTAAAACAAATGCCAATATACGCAAAGTTCATGAAGGATATCATCACCAACAAAAGATCGTTGCAGGAAGTGGAAACTGTACACCTTACACAGGAAGTGTCAGCAGTACTTCTCAAGAGTCTTCCTCCAAAACTTGGAGACCCAGGTTTGCCAATTATTCCATGTTCAATTGATAATGTTGATTGTGGTAGTGGGTATGTGATCTAGGAGCTAGTATCAATTTAATGCCACTCTCAACTTTCAACAAACTTAAAATTGGTAAATGCGAACCAACTTCTATTCAATTACAATTAGCAGATAGATCTTTAGTATTCCCAAAAGGAATAATAGAAGATTTGATTGTTACTGTAGGAACCTTTGTGTTCCCCGCTGACTTTATTGTAATTGACATGGAAGAAGACACTAGGGTGCCCTTAATCTTAGGACGACCTTTCATGAGAACTGCTAGAGCACTAATCGATGTTGAGAAAGGAAAAATCATTTTAAGCTGCATAACGAGACTTTAGAATACGACATGTCCAAGGTTGTTAAGAAACCCGCTCATTTAGAAGATACCTTTTCCATAGACGTTGTCGACTCTATTGTGCAGGATAATTCATCTGCTATTATCCGTAATGACGCTCTTGAAAATGCCTTGTCTGAAATCTGTGATAACCGATTAGTATACCCTGACACAATCCAAATGGTAGCAGCTCTGGATAGAATAAAATCATACAAGAAACCACGCTACCCACCACCAGAACCATTAGAGCTATCTACTCAGAAATTACAACCATCCATTGAACAACCCCCTCTCGTAGAACTGAAACAATTGCCATCACATCTGAAGTATGTTTATCTTTCTGATTTTTGTACTTTGCCTGTTATTATTTCTTCATCCCTAACAAGTACACAGGAAGAAGAACAGCTTGTGAAGATCCTTCAGAGCCACAAGAAGGCAATAGGCTGGTCCATTTCGGACATTAAAGGTATCAATCCCCATTTCTGCACACATCACATATACATGGAAGATACCTACAAGCCTTTAGTCCAACCACAGAGAAGGCTGAATCCCAACATGAAAGACGTAGTAAAGAAAGAGGTGCTCAAACTTCTCGACGCCGGGATAATCTACTCCATCTCCGACAGCAAATGGGTGAGCCCCGTTCAAGTGGTCCCGAAAAAAAGGAGGTCTCACTGTGGTCCCCAACGACAAAGGTGATCTAATTCCTCAGAGAACCACGACGGGATGGAGAGTCTGCATCGATTACAGGAAACTGAACAGCGCAACGCGGAAGGACCACTTCCCTTTACCTTTCATCGATCAGATGCTTGAAAGATTGGCCGGGCAAGATTACTACTGCTTCCTGGATGGTTATTCAGGATACTTTCAAATACCCATTGCTTCTGAAGACCAAGACAAAACCACATTCACATGCCCGTACGGGACATTTGCATATAACCGGATGCCTTTTGGTCTATGCAATGCCCAGCCACATTCCAAAGATGCATGATGGCGATCTTCAGCGACTATCTTGAGAAGAGCATCGAAGTCTTCATGGACGACTTCTCTGTCTTTGGTCCCACTTTCGAATCCTGTGAATAATCTGGATGGCATCCTCGCCCGATGTGAAGAAACTAACCTTGTGCTTAACTGGGAAAAATGCCATTTCATGGTTAAAGAAGGAATAGTTCTTGGGCAAAATATCTTCAAAAGGCATTGAAGTCGACAGAGCCAAGGTCGAAGTTATTGAAAAATTACCACCACCATCGACGGTAAAAGATATCAGAAGCTTCCTTGGCCATGCTGGGTTCTATAGAAGGTTTATCAAGGATTTCTCCAAAATTTCAAAACCTCTATGTGAACTCCTAGCTAAAGACGTCAAGTTCGACTTTACTGACAGATGCCTACAAGCCTTCAACATACTAAAAGATGCCTCATCTCCGCTCCCATTGTGATATCACCAGATTGGAGCCTTCCGTTTGAAATTATGTGCGATGCCAGCGACTATGCCGTGGGTGCCGCTTTATGCCAGAAGGAGAAGATCTTGAGAACCATCTACTATGCAAGTAGACCCTCAACGACGCTCAGAAGAATTATTCAACTACTGAGAAGGAACTTCTAGCAGTAGTCTTTGCTCTGGATAAATTCCGATCATATCTCTTGGGAAGCAGAGTCATAATTCATACCGATCACTCCGCTCTGAGGTATCTATTTGCCAAAGAAGATGCCAAACCCCGACTCCTCCGGTGGATACTCCTACTACAAGAATTTGAGATTGAAATCAGAGACAAGCCAGGAGTGCAGAATGTAGTAGCAGACCACCTATCTCGCATAGAGGCACCAAGTGATGGCACTTCCATCAATGAATTCTTTCCCGATGAGTGCGTCTTTATGATTGGTGACACCGGTGATCCATGGTACGCTGACATGGCCAACTACCTCGCACGAGGAGTAATACCACACGGGCTAACCTACCAACAGAAAAAGAAGTTCTTTTTAGATATAAGGCATTATTACTGGGAGGATCCTCTCCTTTTCAAGGTTTGTGCAGACGGGATGGTAAGAAGATGTGTGCCCCACAATGAAATCCAGAACATTCTCCGTCATTGTCACTCTCTTGAAGCAGGAGGACATCATGGGCCAGCTCGAACAGCGGCTAAGGTACTTCAATCAGGTTTCTTTTGGAAAACCTTACATAAAGACTGTCATTCCTTTGTAGCCTCCTGCGATGAATGCCAAAGACTTGGGAACACCTCCAGGAAACACGAAATGCCTCTCAACATCATACTCGAGGTCGAACCTTTCGACGTTGGGGCATTGACTTCATGGGTCCCTTTCCTTCGTCTTGTTCAAACCTTTTTCTTGGTGGCAGTCGACTATGTCACTAAATGGGTGGAAGCTATCGCCTCTCCCACAAATGATGCAAAGGTAGTACTCAAGTTTTTGAAGAGGAACATCTTTACACGATTTGGAGTCCCACGTGCTATCATCAGTGACCAAGGATCCCACTTCTGCAATAAGCAGTTCACAGCCTTGATGACCAAATATGGAGTGAGACATAAGGTAGCCTTGCCTTATCACCCTCAAACGAATGGCCAGGCTGAAGTCTCTAACCGAGAATTGAAGTGGATCCTACAAAAGACGGTTAATTCTTCACGAAAAGATTGGTCCCTGAAGCTGGATGATGCACTCTGGGCGTATAGAACAGCTTACAAGACGCCATCGGCATGTCCCCATATCGACTAGTCTTCGGCAAAGCTTGCCATTTACCGGTCGAACTCGAGCACAAATCATTCTGGGCCGTGAAAGCCCTCAACTTTGATCTACTGAGAGCAGGTGACAAAAGGAAATTCCAGCTCACTGAATTAGAAGAATTTCGAGAGAATGCCTATGAAAATAACCGAATCTACAAAGAGAAAGCCAAGAAGTGGCATGACAAGATGATTCTTAAACGGGAGTTCCATGAGGGAGATTTGGTTCTGTTGTACAACTCCAGGTTGAAGTTGTTTCCGGGTAAACTCAAATCCTATTGGGCTGGACCATTTACTGTCTCCAAAGTCACCCCATATGGATCCGTTGAGTTGGTGGATTCTAAACAACATACTTTCATGGTCAACGGATCTAGACTAAAGCACTACCAGGGTGGTAATCTCGAGACAGTTGATGCTCGTACAATAAACCTACATGATACTCAGATTTGAGTACGCTTCAAAGCGTCTAGCTAAAGACGTTAAAGAAGGGCAGCTTTCCGGGAGGCAACCCGGACGAACTTATCTTTTATATGCATTTTATGCTGTTTTTAATTTTCAGTTCCCTTTAAATTTTATTTTTCTAACTTTAAACCCGTTTATAGTATGGTTGCTTAGTGTTTTATGCAGGTGCAATTTCATGTATACACCGCAACCAAGCTACGCTACTTGAGGCTGAAGCTCAAGTGTGGGGGAAGTCCAAAACACGCTAGCAAAAATAAATCAGGGGAGTACTAGTTTCTTTAAACTTGCTTTTATTTAAATAAAAATATGCAGAGGAGAATTATATGCTTAAATGAATATTCGTGAGCTTCGTGTTCTCTCTCTTTTATCTACTTACCGAAAAGGCCTTCTGAAACTTACCCTTGTTTTTCTAGTGAACAACGAGGACGTTGTTCAATTTAAGTGTGGGGGAGTGCGCCCTTTTCGGTGACATTTTATGCTTAAATGTTAATCTCTCTGCTTATCTTGCGTTTGTCCAAATTAATATCATGAACCCTTTATGTGTAGGTGTTCTCTTTAAAACAAATATTGTTATGAATTGTGGGATAAGTGGTATAAATGGTAAAAATTTTAAAATTTGATTACTTTTGAGGAGCATTTTTATGCGGTGTGACCAAATGATCTGAAATGGTTGGATTTTTATTACTCAGGGGTTCTTTCTGTCTTCTTTCTTAAGGGATTGCTAAGGGGTGCTTCTCTGTCAAAAAGGAAAAATAAAATAAATAAGGGACTTGTGAGACACCATTGGTAACCAACAAAGAGAGTTGAGTGTTCTTAATACAAAGGCTTGATGCCTACATATTATCTTCTCATCCCTTATGCAAAAGTGAAACAAATGCATAAATCTATTTTTCCTTTTGTTTTCTCCTCAATGCCCATTCTTGAGAGAAGTTGGCCATGGTAAAAGTTCTCAAAGTCACCTTAAATCAAGAAGCATTGAAGTACTCCGGATCATACCCGAAACTCTTATTTTTATTTTTGCCCTGAGTACACCTATGCCACCAGTAGGTGATGGATCACACTCCTCTAAAAGTTTAAGATCATGTACTATTGACTTCTTTATCCTACCCTTCATAATAGTATTTGTTAATATTGAGCATTCCCTACTTGTTTGGGTACATGGTTTTGCTTGAGGACAAGCAAAAGGTAAGTGGGGGGTGGTGTGTGATAAGTGTCCAACATGAGCATGATTTATAGGTGTATTTCTATATATATTAGCACTTTTCTTGCTCATTTCTCCACTTCGGTTAGTTTTCCTCTAGTTTATGTTTATTGTTTATCTCACAATTTATTGGTTTAACATGAGGAAAACCAAGCTGGGACTAAAGTAGATAAAGAGACGAACACATAGACGCAAACGGCTCAGAAAACGGACTTATAACGAAGAATGCAGAGCCGGTCAAACAGAGGCACGCGAGAGTCACGCGGGTGGACTGTGCACCGCCCCTAAGTCGCGGACGTCACAAGAGCAAACGACGGGCGGACGAGGCTGAGTCAACCGCCACTTAATGGGCGGTGAAGGAGGCGGACGTGAGAGCAGCAACCGCCTCGCGGTCAACATAGAGGCTACCGCCTCTTAACTCGCGGACAACACGAGGCTACCGCCTCTTAACTCGCGGACAACACTGAGGCTACGCCTCGCGGACAACACAGAGGTTACCGCCACTTATTGGGCGGTACCAGCAGGCGGACACCAATAACCATGAATAATATCAGTCGCGACCATATTCTTCGCGCCGTCGTCGTCTGCAACTCGCCCGACTCCCCCGCAACTTATCCATCTACTCTGCACACGCTCTGTCCCCTGCAATCAATGAAGGAAGCAATAAATGAAGCAGACTGCAATCATTAAATACGTACGGATCTGCCTCCTCAATTCTCTATATAAACCAACACCATTACTGCAAAAAAATACACAACGTACGACCAGAGGCTGAAGAAATCACAAACAGCTCCACACTCCATTCTCTTCCATTTAATTCCTCCCGTATCACCACACTTCTCCATCTTTTATTTATTTTACCATTTCACCTCATTCAAGACGTACTCAAACAGAAGCAGTAAATTACAAAGAGAGAAAAGAGGCAGGCGAGTGCAGACCCGTTATTCGCAGGCAGTTCCTGAGTAATGAAGATTTCAGTCTCTACTATGTTTTTATTTCTGTCAATGTCTGAGTAATCTCATAATTGTGCTTAGGATGGGTGTTAACCCAAAATAACTCAGCGTATTTATAATACCGAGTTTGCTTATAAATATTGTTTTGTCTCTCTCATTAAAATGTAAGAACTGATCATTTTTACTCATTTACGGTTTCTCTAATTTCAATTTTGTAAAATTAGAGAATAGACCACAAAGAGAGGACAAACGTTAGATATTATCCCTTGATTAGCAGATAAAATCCATCGCTGTGTATAAACGAATTCTCACTAAAATAATTAATGATTTAGACTTTTTCTGATTGTAAGAAGTTTAATGATTAATTAATTAAGAGCTGTCCTTATCTATGATTTAGAAAGGCCACAAGATAAAATTCTTACAGACAAATAAGAGCAAACTAGGATTATAATTACTATCTGAGTTATATTTGGGTGATTTCACCTTCCTGAGCACAATTATGAGATTACTCAGACATTGACAGAATAAAAACAGAGTAGAGACTGAAATATTCATTACTCAGGAACTGCCTGCGAATAACGGGTCTTGCACTCGCCTGCCTCTTTTCTCTCTTTGTAATTTACTGCTTCTGTTTGAGCACGTGAATGAGGTGAAATGGTAAAAATAAATAAAAGATGGAGAAGTGTGGTGATACGGGAGGAATTAAAGGAAGAGAATGGAGTGTGGAGCGTTTGTGATTTCTTCAGCCTCTGGTCGTACGTTGTGTATTTTTTTGCAGTAATGGTGTTGGGTTTATATAGAGAATTGAGGAGGCAGATCCGTACGTATTAATTGATTGCAGTCTGCTTCATTTATTGCTTCCTTCATTGATTGCAGGGGACAGAGCGTGTGCGAGTAGATGGATAAAGTTGCGGGCGAGTCGGGCGAGTTGCAGACGACGACGGCGCGAAGAAGATACTGGTCGCGACTGATAATTATTCATGGTTAGTTGGTTGTCCCCTGCTGGTACCGCCAAATAAGTGGCGGTAACCTCTGTGTTGTCCGCGAGGCGGTAGCCTCAGTGTTGTCCGCGAGTTAAGAGGCGGTAGCCTCAGTGTTGTCAGCGAGGTTAAGAGGCGGTAGCCTCTATGTTGACGCGAGGCGGTTGCTGCTCTCACGTCCGCCTCCTTCACCGCCCATTAAGTGGGGTGGACTCAGCCTCGTCCGACCGGCGGTTTGCTCTTGTGACGTCCGCGACTTAGGGGGCGGTGCACAGTCCACCCACGTGACTCTCGCGTGCCTCGTTTTGACCGGCTCTGCATTCTGCGTTATAAGTCCGTTTTCTGAGCCGTTTGCGTCTATGTGTTCGTCTCTTTATCACTTTAGTCCCAGCTTGGTTTTCCTCATGTTAAATCAAATAAATTGTGAGATAAACAATAAAACATAAACTAGAGGAAAAACTAACGAAGTGGAGAAAATGAGCAAGAAAAGTGCTAATATTATATATGAAATACCTATAAATCATGCTCATTTGGACACTTATCAACGGCATACAAGGGGGTGACTACCCATAAAACATGTCTTAGACACCGGAGTAGGCAGCTGGACACTGAAGGCTCAGAGTTCACTATATGCTGGCTTTGACTCAGATGAATGGAGGGTATTTTTGGATCATGAGCCTGCAGGGCGTAGGTCGATGACCATCTCGCCCCGTGGGTTTAGCCATTTATATAAATGACCCATCTCATGGGAAATCAACCGTGGACCGGTCGGGATTCCGTGACTCGTGGATAAATCGGGTGACACAGAGGAATGCATGTCCTAAACTACCCTCCCAATGCACCCCACAATCATAATATGAACATAAAAGCATGAAGTTAGCATCGGCCTATCTGCTAAGAGTTTTATATCTTAAGTGATTCCAAATTGGTTATTTATTAACCTAAAGGGAAGTTAGCTTCATTAAATTCTAAGTGTCTCTTTCTAATCGTGAGCTAATTATTAACCCAATTGTTGCAATGTTGTTGAGGATCTAATACGTCCTAGCTGTCCTCATCAGGTACACACTCAAAATACGGAGTAGAATAATCCTAGAGTCTTGGAATGAATCTCTTGAAGGTTTTGAAAGAAGTAGGGAAATCCCGACAATTTTGAATGGAGTTCAGTCTTCCTTGAGTTTGAGAAAACGTACTCAAGTTCTCCCCAGCAGAGTCGCCATTCTGTGGAGGGTGATTTTTCGGTATGAGGGGGGTTCATCTAAATATGGTTCTTGACTGAATAGTCTAGATCCTAGAAAACGTCATTCTATGGAGGGTGAAAACCCGTTATTCTGGCATCCCTCAAATACCTACTACATCGTCCGTCTTTCCTAGAAAGCCTATGGGGAATGCTAGTGAGCACTACACCCGCTCTCAATGGGCCCCACATGGACTTATGCCCTAAGGGCGGAGATTGACTAGAGTCGCCACCTAGTTTGACCTACGATACTAGGAAGGAGGGGAATGAGGGTTCTAAGAACCGTTGGTTGACTCTGATTGTTGCTTATGGATAGGACTTATCTGGTCATATCAGAGATTCCATTGTGGGTTCGTACTGGGTTACACCCCTCAGAAGTGGCAGCGACCACGACTTCGGATTGGTACCCGAGGAAACCTCGGTCTCCAATTGTCAGGATTGTCTTCTTTCAAAACCTTATTAAAGAGATTCATTTAAAAGCCAAGGGTAGGATTAGGACAGGAGGAGAGAAAACGAGTGGATGAGGCGAGCTTTTCTGCCAAGCTGGGGCCAAATGAAAGGGTTGGTGAATTCGGATGAGTATGAAATGAAGATTTGGGAACAGTCAGGGTTAAGTGAATAGACAAGACTTAGAGTCTGATGGCTTGAAGTTTGCGGGAGCCGAAGAAGGGTTGAGAGTTTCGAAAGGTACGAAGAACACCTTAGAGGGGAAAAGAGGTTTTTTGTTTGGAATGGGGTCGCACCCTAGATGGGCTGCCTACGTACTCAACTCCCTGTTGAGATCAGACCTTACGTAGTTCAGGTGTTTAGGTTTTGGAAATTTTGATGTTTGTGGAGCTTGAGGATATTTGTAGTGTTTGAGATTTAGAAGGGTCCGAAGTTTCGAGAAGTTTCGGGTTTTGGGAGGTTAGAGTTTGTGAAACGCCCAGGTCTGTGAGACATTGAAATCTCAGAATGATTGAGTCTGTGAGACGCTCGGGTCTGTGAGACATTCAAATTCGTGAGATGTTCGAGTCTGTGACGCTCGGGCCTGTGAGACTTTGGAAGTTTGAATGAAGTTGGAATTTGTAAGAGGATTTGAGTGTGTGAGGCAATTGGGATTTGGGAGAGATCCCGGTTTTTTAAATTTGAGGTTTGAAAGCGATTGAGGAAAATCATTTTATTGTAAAATGGCGGATAATCCTGAGGGATTACCCTATGTACCCCCTCGAACACGACACTTAATTAATGGTAAGTGTCGAGGCTCGAAAGATGGGGCAATGAATTTATGTCGAAAAATAGGATTCAGAGAGAAACACCATGAACGAGATGTTCTCGGTCGAACCCTAATAACGTCTCTAACTCCCGGGTTTTAAAACGTTAAAACTGAAAATATTGAAATCAAGTGGAAGGGAGTTAGACGATTCTGAAATCTCGGCTGCAACTAGGAAGGCAGTCACATCCCTAGCACCCCGCCTCGTAAAAATCTAGGCTGCAATTAGAGGATGTTTATCACCCTAATGCCCCGCCTAAAGAAGTCCAGACTGCGACAAGGGATGTGACGACCCCAGTGCCCCGCCTCGGATTCTTATTTTGGAAGGGAGACAAGTGATGTCTAACTAAGGAGAAAACGTTTTGAAAGTGTTAGTCATTTCCTGTTCCCTGAAAACGGTTTAATTTTGAGTTTGAAAACTGAGTTGGAAAACTTTTAAAGTTGTTCGGAATTCTTGATGAAGAAACACTGATTTTGAGAAATGTTCTTAGGAGAAAACTTTCTGTATATGTGAGAAGAACTTTCTGCATTTGAGAAGAGTTTTCTGTGATGTGAGAAGAGTTTTTTCCTTTAAAATTCCGCAAAATGGTTTCTTTTGAAAACTTGATGAAGTTTGAGTAACATGATTGTTTGAAAATTTGAGAAAAGATATTTTCAGGATTTTTGAATTAAAACTGAGTAACGAGGAATGTTCTTGGATTTTTGATGTTTGGATGGAATTTACAAATTGGGTTCGAATGGGATTGAGTTTGAATTGGATTGAATTGAATCGGGCTTGGAAAATGGACCAGGTCAAAGTTGGGTCAAGGTCAACACTTGGGACAAGTCAACGCTTTGGGTCAAGGTCAACACTTTGGGTCAAAGTCAATGTTTGGATCAAAGTCAACATTTGGTTGGTCAAAGTTGGACTTGGTCAAAGTCAAAGTTTGGGCTGGTCAAAGTTGGACTGGGTCAAAGTCAAAGTTTGGGCTGGTCAAGGTTGGACTGGGTTGGGCCTTGGTCAAGGTTTGGACCGGATTGGGCCTCGGGCAAGGTTTGGACCAGATTGGGCCTTGGTGGATCGAGTGGGCTTTGAGTCCAAAATGGGTTTGGGCTGAAGTGGGCTTGGGCCAAATTAGGCCTTGGTTAGAGTTTTGGGCCGATTTGGGCCTTGGTTGGCTTGTGGGCTTTGGGGGGGCCGATGGGCCTAGTGGGACTTAATGGGCCTAGCGGGCTTAATGGGCCGAATTTGGGCCTTGGTTGGGCTTTTTATTTGGGGCCGGATTGGGCTTTTGATTTTTGGGTCTTGACTTAGGATTGGGCTAAGATTGATTTTGGGCCGGATTGGGCCTTGGGCCGAACTTAGGTATAGACTGGATTGGGTATGGGATGGTTCTATAAGCCTTGGGCCTGATTGGGTATGGGCCTGGATCCAAGATGGGTCTGGGCCCGAATTGGGCTTGATGGGCCGAGTAGGGTAGTGGGCCAGATTTTGAGTTTGGGCCTTTTATTTGGGTCGAAGATCATTTTGGGCTGAAATGGGCCTTGGGCTTGACTAGGCTTTTGGTTTTTTTTGAAATGAGCTCTTGAACTGGGTTGATTATTGAATGGGTTTTGATTTTATGTTCAGAAATTGGGCCAAATGTGGATTGGGCTAGATGGAGAATGGGCCAGGTGGAAATTGGGCCAATTTGCGATTGGGCCTAATTGTGGGCCAAAGATGGGCTTTGATTTTTAATTGATCTTGGACTTGAAAATTTTGAATTGGATTGCTTTTCTCTCTTTTTTTTTTTTACATAGTAAGATGTGGTTTGGGGTTTAGGGGTCACCCTTTGCTAGGTGGGACCATGGCTCACCATGGGCAAGGGTTCACCCTCTGTCCTAAGGCTTGGTCTTAAGGTATAATAACTAGGGCTTAGTTAGAAATAAAAGCATGTACATCAAAACAGTAAATATACACATGAATGAAGATAATCTTACTTAAAACTTGTCAATTAGGATAACACTTCAACAAAGAAATTGAATCGGTCACGACTACTGTTGCGTGGCTTTAAACATTCAAAACGAAATATTTATTCGCAAAGAGCAATATTAATGTCGGAAGCAGTTTATTTGTCAAGGTGAAAAGAGAAGTCAGAAAAGTAACTACCAATTTAGAAAGCTAACCAATAGGGTTTTCAAACCCATGAAGAGCAAATACCAAGCTGAAGTCCACAAGCTCACGTTAATTTGCAAAGCCAAAGCCAAGTCCAATCCAAGCAAACTCCACAGATGCAAGCCTTAGTCCATTCAGGTCAATGTAGAGATTCCTCATTCAAGTCAAATGTACAGAAGTCAAATTGATTATATAGCTGGATTTTACTCGATCGGTGACACCAACAACCATATACCGAAGGAGGACACCAACAAAATGAGCTTCCCATGATCCAGACCAAAGTCAAAACTGTAAAATGAGCGATGGAACTAGGCTAGAGTCCAGTTAAATAGGTAACCAAGATCCCCACGCCAGAGAAAAAAAGTTCACCAGGTATGTATAATCAGACCGGGTGAAAGCTTAACACTTCGTAGGAAAGGAGGCAACAAACTTCCTCATTCACACAAACTAATTGCAGAAACAGAAATTTCGCAAGCCAAGCAAATAGCTAATTAGAGCCTTCACCCATCAAGCTAAACAGATGAGTAAACAGTTCACAAATCAACATAACTGATCAATATCGGGTGAACATCTCTGAAGTCAACCTCACAATCCAGAGCAACAGAGAAAAATCGGTTGGAAGTAGATTAGATAAACTCCCACTATCACACAATGAGTGAGCATTAGCTAACTGCCAGACTCATTTTGGCAACACACCGACACAAGCAAATAATAAAGCGTGTCCAGACTCATTTTGCAATAGCTTCGAACTCGAGTTCAATGGCAACAGAAATGAATAATGTCCAGATTAATGCAGATGTAAAAGGTCAATACAGAGATACCGCTCATTACTGACACAGGGCATGCTTGAGCGACCGTGAGCACCACCGACTAGGCGATAAGGCCGGCAATCGCTAGAAGGTGGCGGTGACTGGTGTTTGTGGTGGTGATCTTCGAACAGAGGCCTGGGATGTTGCAGAAGAGAAAAACATCAGCGTAGAAGAACGTGGGTAGAAAAATAAATGAGCTAGGCTGAATCATGAGAACGCAAGGGCGTCGGCTCTTGTTTTGAGAGTGTGGTTTTAGCACAGAAGAAATTGAGAAAATGCCAGATTCGATGGATGTGGCCATCGTTAGGGTTTGTCGGTTGCTTTGGGATGAAAACGAAGGTAGTGATGGAAGAGATGGAGAGGATGACTGCCATTGTTAGGAGTGACCGATTCATAGAGAAGAACAAAGCGAAAGAGAGGACTGGGTGTAATCGAACGGGAACGCTTCCTTTCGTTTGGGATTTTTAAGTGAAGAATACAAGAGGAGTGTTATCTGGCTCAGGCTCGTTTCTCTTTGAAGGAGATGAAAACCAGGGGAGAGCTGGGAAAATAATCGACAGAGGTAGAAGATGGTGGTGGCGATTGTGATGGTTCTTTGGTAAGGAGAAATTTTCGGTCGACGTAGAGGAAGCGATGGTTCGAGGTGGAAAAGGGGTGTCGATCGAAGAGAAAGTTTTCTGGCGTTTGGTTTCTTCAGATTCGAGCGAGAGAAGAACGAAGAACAGGGAGGGTCTCGTTTTTTTTTTTTTTTGAAGAATCAGAATGTTGGGGGTTGATGGAGAAGGAGAGGATCGAACGACCGAGATGGAGGAAGGAGGCCGATGAAAAAAGAAGATGAAGTCTGGGTTTGGCAGTGGGAAGATGGAGAAGATATCGGAGACTGGAATCGACCGAGAAACATGGCGAGAGTGTTGGGGAAGGGGGCGATCGGCTCTTCCAAGACAACAACAAGCCAAAACAAAGGAGTACTGAGTAGATAAAATGGCTGATAAAACTCGGTATCTGCTATTAGATTCGAACTCGGTATTGGTATAGTAAAACAAAAGCGCGAGCTAATGAAAATAGAAGAAATGCCTCGATCTAGAGTTGAACCCGAGACCAACTGGTTACTCAAAGAGCATGCTAACCGGCTGCACTAGGCCGGGAATCGATATGCTTGTGAGACGAGTAATACAAGATCTTAAATTTCGACCGGGTAATTCTCTAAAAGGCTACGAGTCCAAAGAAAAGTTAAACAGGAAAGAAAGAAAGACTAATCTAATGCATGAAATCATGGAATATAAATAATATATAAGTAAATAAAACAAGATGAATGGGTTAAAAAACCGGATTATTGTTTGAAAATCATTGTATTTAGAAATTCTTAGTTTTTATTTGTCATTTTTTAGAAAATCGTGTTTTTGAAATGCTTTGAAAAAGGTTATAAAATGACGGTTTTGTTATGGCACGCACGCTAATATGTTTTTTGAAAAAGAAAGGTGACGACCCCTTTTATTATTTCAAAATTTGCTTTATGGGGTGAGAATTTTTGGTGTCTACACCAAGTAAGTAGGAAATGCTCAATACTAACAAATATTATTATGAAGGGTATGATAAAGAGGTGAACAGTTCATGATCTTTAAACTTTTTGAGGAGTGTGATCCATCAACTGCTGGTGGCATAGGTGTGCTTAGGGTAAAAATAAAATTAGAGTTTCCGGGTATGATCCAAGGTGTTTCAATGCTTCTCAGTTTAGGTGACCTTGAGAACTTTTACCACGGCCAACTTCTCTTAAGAATGGGCATTGAGGAGAAAAACAAAGGAAAAATAGATTTTACATTTGTTTCACTTTTGCATAAGAGATGAGAAGATAATATGTAGGCATCAAGCTTTTGTTTTTAAGAACACTCAACTCTCTTTGTTGGTTACCAATGGTGTCTCGCAAGTCCCTTGATGTTTTTTTGAAAAGAGAAGCACCCTTAAGCAATCCCTAAGAGAGAAGATAGAAAGAACCCCTGAGCAATAAAATCCAACCATTGCAGATCATTTGGTCACACCGCATAAGAAAAATGCTCCTCAAAAGCAATCAAATTTTTGTACCCTTTATCCCACATTCATAACAGTATTTGTTTTTAAGAGAACACCTACATTAGCCATTTTGCAGACTGTATATTGAGAGAGGTTGGAACTGGTGATTTTAAACATTGAGAAAGAAATTAATAACTCAAATATCCGTCGGGCTGCAAACAACCCGGTCGCAGTAGTATAGAAGACAGAAGCTGCCGGGTCAAACCGTGGGACTTATAGCGAAATAATATAGTACCTAAGCATGTCACAAAGGGGGGATAATTGACTTGTTTTTGTAAAGTAAACTAGACAAATTAACTGCGTGGAAGATAAGTTAAACGGGACTCCGGGTTCAGGTTTATATAATCTGATTAATTGTGCTATCTCTACCTGTTAATTATAATAGTTTGGAAAAATTCCTGTTATTATCTTAAGACTAAATCCTAGACTTGAAAGACTCGTTTACCAGAAAATGCTCAATCTAATCTAGAATTGAGCAAAACACATGTAAACAGATTAAGTGCGAGGAATTATATTTTGCATCTCAAATTACTAACTTATTTTATCAAAATACGTTTTTCCACAGATTTATCGATTAATTAACCTGTCTATTTATCACTGCTCTGACTGCATCAAAATAGACTTTGTAAAGCATTTTAATAATTCATGAAATTTATTAAAAAGGTAGAGATAAACTTTAATCGTAACAAACTGTATTTAATTAAACCGGTAAAAATATAGATTACATAATTATACAAACTAATAATTACACCTTCACCCGGAGTAAATCCTCCTAGCCCAACATAATTAAAAGACAAAATAAGAAGTAAAAGAAATCATCTGGGAAATAATTAATTCAGCTCCTTTAAACATCTAATATTTGGACAGAGGTTGGACAGAACAACGGTATGGAAAATGGAATGTTTTTATGGGATGTGATGTTGTATGGAATTTATGTGGATAATGTGGATGAGATGATGATTTTTGGAGAGTTTTTGGTATTTTTATGGAGGAAAATGGCATAAGTTTGGGGTGGAATGGATAATTTAATGTGGAGGTTATAGGTGTATTTATAGTGAAAATGGGGTAGATTGAAGGGGTGTCGGTGTGAAAAAGATAAAATATAATTTCTTTTCACCCCATGTCGATGCACTCTGTACGCTGGCAAATAGACGTGTCCGAACCAGCGTCCGACCAGGCTGGTTCGGACATGTCGATTTTTGTACGGGCGCGCTCCGCGTGTCTCGTCCAAATCAGCTTGTCCGGACGGTGGTCCAGACGAAAATTGTTTTGCTTCTAAAATATTCGTTTGAGCTCCGTTTTGAGATCCGTTTGCGCCTATGCGTTCGTCTCTTTGTCTACTTTGCTCCTAGCTTGGTTTTCCTCATGTTTAACCAATAAATATGTAAGATAACCAATAAAACATAAACAAGAGGAAAACTAACCGAAGTGGAGAATGAGCAAGAAAAGTGCTAATATAATATGAAATACACCCATAAAACATGCTCATTTGGACACTTATCACACCCCCACACTTATCTTTTTGCTTGTCCTCAAGCAAAACCATGTACCCAAGTAAGTAGGAAATGCTCAATACTAACAAATATTATTATGAAGGGTATGATAAGGAGGTGAACAGTTCATGATCTTTAAACTTTTTGAGGAGTGTGATCCATCAACTGCTGTGGCATAGGTGTGCTTAGGGTAAAAATAAAAATTAGAGTTTCGGGGTATGATCCAAGGTGTTTCAATGCTTCTCAGTTTAGGTGACCTTGAGAACTTTTACCACGGCCAACTTCTCTCAAGAATGGGCATTGAGGAGAAAAAAAAAGGAAAAATAGATTTTACATTTGTTTCACTTTTGCATAAGAAATGAGAAGATAATATGTGGGCATCAAGCTTTTGTTTTTAAGAACACTCAACTCTCTTTGTTGGTTACCAATGGTGTCTCGCAAGTCCCTTGATTTTTTTTTTGAAAAGAGAAGCACCCATAAGCAATCCCTAAGAGAGAAGATAGAAAGAACCCCTGAGCAATAAAATCCAACCATTGCAGATCATTTGGTCACACCGCATAAGAAAAATGCTCCTCAAAAGCAATCAAATTTTTGCACCCTTTATCCCACAATTCATAACAGTATTTGTTTTTAAAGAGAACAACCTACATTAGCCATTTTGCAGACTGCATATTGAGAGAGGTTGGAACTGGTGTATTTTAAACAATTGAGAAAGAAATTAATAACTCAAATATCCGTCGGGCTGCAAACAAAACCCGGTCGCAGTAGTATACAAGACAGAAGCGGCCGGGGTCAAACCGTGGGACTTATAGCGAAATAATATAGTACCTAAGCTTGTCACAAAAAGGGGGGATAATTGACTTGTTTTTGTAAAGTAAAACAATAGACAAAATTAACTGCGTGGAAGATAAGTTAAACGGGACTCCGGGTTCAGGTTTATATAATCTGATTAATTATGCTATCTCTATCTGTTAATTATAATAGTTTGGCAAAATTCCTATTATTATCTTAAAGACTAAATCCTAGACTTGAAAGACTCGTTTACCAGAAAATGCTCAATCTAATCTAGAATTGAGTAAAACACATGTAACAGATTAAGTGCGAGGAATTATATTTGCATCTGAAATTACTAACTTATTTTTATCAAAATACGTTTTCCACAGATTTATCGATTAATTAACCTGTCTATTTATCACTGCTCTATCAAAATAGACTTTGTAAAGCATTTTAATAAATTCATGAAATTTATTAAAAAGGTGAGAGATAAACTTTAATCGTAACAAACTGTAATTTAATTAAACCGGTAAAAATATAGATTACATAATTATACAACTATAATTACACCTTCACCCGGAGTAAATCCTCTTAGCCCAACATAATTAAAAAGACAAATAAGAAGTAAAAGAAATCATCTGGGAAAGATAATTAATTCAGCTCCTTTATACATCTAATATTTGGACAGAGGTTGGACAAACAACAGTATGGAAAATGGAATGTTTTTATGGGATGAGATGTTGTATGGAATTTATGTGGATAATATGTGGATGAGATGTTTGATTTTTGGAGAGTTTATTGGTATTTTTATGGAGGAAAAATGGCATAAGTTTGGGTGGAATGGGATATGATTTAATGGAGGGTTTAGGTGTATTTATGAAAATGGAGTAGAATTGAAGGGGGTGTCGGTGTGAAAAGAAAAAATATAATTTATCTTTTCACACCCATGTCGATGCACTATGTACGCTGGCAAAATAGACGTGTCCGAACCAGCGTCCGGATCAGGCTGGTTCGGACATGTCGATTTTTGTACGCGCGCGCTCCGCGTGTCTCGTCCGAATCAGCTTGTCCGGACGGTGGTCCAGACGAAAATTGTTTTGCTTCTAAAATATTCGTTTGAGCTCCGTTTTGAGATCCGTTTGCGCCTACGCGTTCGTCTCTTCGTCTACTTTGCTCCTAGATTGGTTTTCCTCTTGTTTAACCAATAAATCTGTAAGATAACCAATAAAACATAAACTAGAGGAAAACTAACCAAAGTGGAGAAATGAGCAAGAAAAGTGCTAATATAATATATGAAATACACCCATAAAACATGCTCATTTGCACACTTATCACAACCCCCACACTTATCTTTTTGCTTGTCCTCAAGCAAAACCATGTACCCAAGTAAGTTGGAAATGCTCAATACTAACAAATATTATTATGAAGGGTATGATAAGGAGGTGAACAGTTCATGATCTTTAAACTTTTTGAGGAGTGTGATCCATCAACTGCTGGTGGCATAGGTGTGCTTAGGGTAAAAATAAAAATTAGAGTTTCGGGGTATGATCCAAGGTGTTTCAATGCTTCTCAGTTTAGGTGACCTTGAGAACTTTTACCACGGCCAACTTCTCTTAAGAATGGGCATTGAGGAGAAAAACAAAAGGAAAAATAGATTTTACATTTGTTTCATGTAACACCCCATCCACAACGTCGCACTTTATAACCATCTGCAGCGGAAACATAAACCATCACATTACTTAATCCGTTGGTGTTACACGCCGTTAACCACCCACGTGGCTAACAAGGCTAATACATACATATTATATCGGTCTGATGGACTAGATCCCCGAGCAACTACACCATACAATCCTGATTCCACTTCCAACAATTATTTACATATACATCCCCACTGTACCGAGTATTCATTAACCAATGCCGATAACAAATTCGGTCTTACTACACCTATAATACATACACCATTAAAGGGCTACCAATGTACAAACATCTACCCGTCCTACTCTCGAACGGCTTCCAGCTCCTTGTACCTGAAATAGAAAAAGGAGAAAAGGGTGGCCCCCAAGGGGCTCAGCACCTTTGCTGGTATGGTAATCCCGCAGCCCGCATGCTACCGGGCCACGCACAACTAATTGTCGTCTTAGCATGCTGTTGATTATATTTAAATCCTGCATGTAAACCATAAACACACAACACAATGCATACGCCCAGCTATAGGGCTTAACAAACACCCAACACATCCACACATCCACACATAACAAATCAACATTGTTTCCTTTAACCCTAGAGTGGCTCTCCTCTTAGTGGGTTACTTCCTTAACAGACGACATTTACCCATCAATCAAATTATCCTTAAACGCTTCTTATTACAAACCTGAATTCATAACCATAATCCACATATCCACAATTTACCACATATAACTTCACACCGAATAAGAATTGCAATACATCCATAACACATAATACAACGGGTACGGTTCTCTTAAGGAACCAACCCAACCATAATTAGTTCACCTTAGAGCCTAGAGAATGTTGCCAAACTCATGATAAGCTCGTTCCATAACTTGCTACCGTTTCTTTAAATGAACAGATAACTTAACACTAAGGTGCGTTGGGTACAGTAACCAAGCACACCGAACAACCATTGTATGCCCCAGAAAACCGACGCGAGTCAGTAACATAGCTTTGGCTAAGCTAAAGGGAAGATTGGAAACCCAATGAGTAAACAACCTAACATACACCAAGAGAGTCGAACCGGGTATGACATCGACTCCCGTCCATCACACGCGTGGCCGGAACATGACCGGACTCCTCACCCCCCATTAGTACACATATACTTATAGTTAAGTAGTTAAGGCTCCATTATGGAACCTATCACATCCACACACCATTCGGTATCACAACCGTGTTAAGCATGTAAGGGAGGTTCACACACCTGCAAACAATAACCATACACCACTAACGCACGCATAGCCGTGGTTAGAACGTTCCCAAGGTTTGGGTCGTTAACTCCGAATACCGATATCTCATGTGTACCTAGATTTGGTTAGCTAAGGTTTAACACCTATTTGAGGTTAAACGGTATTGGTGACCAGATTCGCCACATAAATGAATTACTATAAACTCATTTCATGTTTTATCTTACAAGGTGGCAACACACAGAAAAACACATTGGCATACAAGCCGGTGTAATCCGGTAGGACACAGGTTGCAAGAAAACCATACCTGTCGCCGGAGTCCACTCTACCATGTCCATTTAGGTTCCTCGAACAATTCTCGAACAACTGGTACATTAAAGTTACCTTCATTCATTGGGGTAACATGTTTGTGTAACGTCGAATGACTATAGTTAACTCCGTTAGCTAGTTAAATATCTTTACATTTTTAATTGTTTTACTCTTCCATTTTACCTTAACTTCTCACCCTCCAAATTGTCATTACAACTCACCTAACATGTCTTATACAACCTTATAACATCATTATCCATCAATCCCCATCATTAGGCATCATTTTCATACCTTAAAACCAAGTTTTACATTGGTCCGGGACCTTGTCTCCATCCTAAGACCCGGACCATATGCTAAGTGTACTCTCGGCTTTTAAAATGGGGTGGTCCGGGACTTCACCCAGGTCCTAAGTCCCGGACCATACTAGCCAAAATCTCTCGGGCATTTTAAGGGATTGGTCCGGGTCCTTGGACAAGACCCAAGTCCCGGACCTACGACCACGTACAACACTCGACTTAATTTTGATATATGGTCCGGGAGGTCATCCAGACCCTAAGTCCCGGACCGAAACTACTGAACCGACGTACTCGCATTTTTCATTGCCTGCTGCGTAAGTTATTTACACCCATCATAAGTATAGCTTCCCAAATGATTTTACGTACACTCTTATGCTCAAAACCTCACCAAATATACACCACATAACAACATAGTGTACAATTTAAATTGCATAGCACTTAGGCTCTTAAAATGCAATAATCTTAAACACTGAATTTCCCACAATATATTTGCCTTTCACCTGCAAATACAAACAGCAATACGTATGCCCTTTACTAGTCTTTTGAGAACATTTTCTAAGTCATTTACCATTGGCTCTTTAGGTAGTTTGAGTAGACAACGTAAGTTCATTTTCCAAAGGAATTTTAAGCTACCTTTGGTTAACATAAAACATGGAGGAAACACCATTTTTCTTTGAGTTCTCATACCTTGAAGCAAAGAGAAATATACTACGTAAAAAGATGAACTCAAGCTCCTTCCATGGAGATTCCTCTTGGCGCCAAAGTGGAGCTCTTGAAGATTTGAAAGGACTAAGTTGAAGAGCTTGCTCCAACTAGAAGAACGGTGGTCTCGAAATTGAATTTGGACATGGAGCTAGGAGTTACATGTGGTCAAAGCTTGAGATGGTTGGCTGGAGCTGTAGCATATCCGATGGAAAGGAAAAGAAGAGAAGAGAAGAAGATAGAAGAGAGGAGATGCAGCCGTGTGAAATGAAGGAGGAAAGGAGAAATGAAGATAGAATTTGCTTTTGGGGATATTTAATACATAAAGCAAATAGTGTTTTTTCATTACTCACTGATTTTGCTCCTGATTTGTTCAATCAGCTAGCAAGGTGACGTTTCACCATATGCAAAACCGGCCCCCATTTAAATATAAGGGGTTATGTAGTCTTTATTGCTCAATTAAATTACACATGTTAATATATGTTACAAACTAGCTTATTTTAGTTACTATTCACTATAACAAAACACATAGAAGTGAAATATTAATTTCTTATTATTTTAAACTTCCAAATGTGATACTAAATAGTACACAAATTAATTAAAGAGTAATGATGGACATTTAGCCATTCAAAATCATTTACAAGACAATTTTTCAAAAACGTGCTTTATGACTCCTTTAAGCACATTTGTATTTTAACTTGTTTTCAAGCTCGGTTTTCTTTGGTAATTAATTTAATATATCATTAATATATATATCTAAGGTCTTGGTAAGTTATTAAGTCTTAATCAGACCATCCCAAGTTTAGAGCATATTTCGCCCTTTATTGCCCTTAAGGCATTTAACTGTATTTACTATTTATTAAATTGTTTACTAATATTCCTAAGACTCCTTTTTAGTCTTAATAAATTATAATTTAATATTTAAACAGCCTATTAAGGTTTGGGGTATTTCAGTCTACCCCCCTTAAAAGAACTTCGTCCCGAAGTTCACACTTCCCCACATATCATTGGTTTTAGAATACGGGAATTACTTGTATAATAAAACACTTCCATAACCAACACAACTTACACCACAACCTCGGACTTGAAGGTGCGGGTACACATATGTTGGGCAAAATAGTAGTTAAACTATCCTGCTAACTATGGGCAGTGAACCCAATCTTTGTAGTACAACAAGGTCGTATCCACAGAGACTTCGCAACTATCTAATTAATTATCCAGTTAGTAAATGTACAAAAAGATAAAAAAGTGCATAAAATAAATTGGGGTTTTAGCCGGAGGCAAGCTTGATTTTCAGTATTAGTACAGAAATAATAAATACAGTAAAATAAAGTAAAAGGTGGATGTAAAAAGGTATCCTAGGATAGCGGGGGAATTTCCTAAATTACTTAAACAATTTTATAATCCTGTCTCAAATATTTATTGTCTATTAGAGTTAATAATTGTCAGTTACGAACTCCTATTAATAGCCTTAGTATTTTCCTGCTCAATCCGGAGTGTAAATACCAAGATTAATTCCTTGTGGTACTTTAACTATCTCAAAATCATATATTGATAGCTACCAAATAAATGCAGTATTTTGTCAGAATAAGCATTTAACATATTTGCTGAAAGGAATTAAAACAAGTTTAATAAGTGAAACAGGTGATAAATATTATTTAAGTACAGACATTAATTATAATCCTAATTTGCTTATTTGTCTGTTAAGAATTTATCTTGTGACCTTTCTAAATCATAGATAAGGACAGCTCTTAATTAATTCATTAAACTTCTTACAATCAGAAAAAGTCTAAAATCATTAATTAGCTTTAAGTGAGAATTTTTTTATAACAGCGATGGATTTTATCTGCTAATCAAGGAGTATAAAATCTAACGTTTTTCTCTCTTGTGGTCTATTCTCAGATTTACAAAATCATTGAAATAAGAGAGAAACCGTAAATGCATAAAAATGATCAGTTCTTAAGCATTTAATAATTTAGAGAGACAAAACAAATATTTATAAGCAAACTTGGTATTAATAATAAGTCTGAATTATTTAGGAACAAACCCACATCCTAAGATACGAATAAAATCACTCAGACATTAACAGTAATAAAAAGGAAACAGAAATAGCCATTAATCTGGAGACTGTCGGCGGAGACTGGACTGCGATTCGCTTCTGCTCCAGCTCCCTTTTCTTCTGTTCTTCTTATTGTGCTTACGCTTCGTGGGGAATTGTAGAATAAAACTAAAATGGAGAAGTGGGAAGATAAGAGAATGAAGTGGATCGATGGTGTGGTCTAATACTAATGATAATATTTAACAAATAACAACTAACAATTTGGATGCGGAGGAAGGGAGTTATTTTATTTGCAGAAGGGGCGTCGGTTTATATAGAGGTAGAGGAGAAGAAGCTCCGTACGATTTTGATTAACTGTTGATTCATTGATTGCGCAGGGGACAGGAAGATGAAGACGCGTCAGGGATAAGAGGCTCATTAATGCAGACAGTGGGCGGAGTAGATAGATAAGGCGTTCAAGTTGCAGGACGACGACTGCGCGAAACTAGTCCGGTTGGTTTTTTAGCCCTAACCGCCTCTTAAAGAGGCGGTTCCCTTTGTGCTGACCGCCCCCATTTTGGGCGGTTCTGTTGTTCTTGACCGCCTATATTTGGGCGGTTCTGGTGTGTCTTGACCGCCTCAATTTCGGGCGGTTGCCCACAGAGAAGACCGCCTAAACTTTGGGCGGTTGCCCACAGAGAAGACCGCCTCAATTGAAGGCGGTTGCATGCATGCAGTACGTGCATGTCGCGTGCTTCTCGCTGGCTCTGTTCGACTGGCTCTATATTCTTCGTTTGGGCTCCGTTTTCTGAGCCGTTTGCGTCTATGTGTTCGTCTCTTTATCTACTTTACTCCCAGCTTGGTTTTCCTCATGTTTGAACAATAATTTTGTGAGATAAATAATAAAACATAAACTAGAGGAAAATTAACCGAAGTGGAGAAATGAGCAAGAAAAGTGCTAATATAATATGTGAAATACACCTATAAATCATGCTCATTTGGACACTTATCAACATACACATCCATCCATAACATATCATTCTCACATAATTACCTCGGACTCAATGGTCCGGGTACCTTAACAGTATTGTACTCACACAACAACCCTTAGACTCTCAGGTCTGGGTAACATGACCACCTTTGGACTCATAGGCCCAAGTAACATAATCAATTCCGAACTGAACCATATCAAGACTCATGGTCAAAGTAACATTTATTACACATACCACACAACATGTCTTAGCATGTATAACCAACAGAAATACCTTTTCCATCTCTTCATGGGCTCGAGTCCCACGTTGAGTACATATACACTGTGATCCCCACAGAACCCGGTCGAGATGGACACCTGCTGGTCCCCGTTCCTTTGGGAGATCAAAACATTCACTTAATTGTTAACATATGTACTTCTCATGTCACCGGTCCGAAGACAAAGGCTCATACGTCCTCAGCTCGTGAGCAAGTACTACAAAAATATTCTTTCCCAGGTTAAGTAACGAGAGAATCCTTTATTCAAAATACCGATCCACTGTTTTGGAAATACCAATTGAAGACTTGAAACCACCAATTTAAAATTCTTTTGAAAACTCAATACAACTCCAGGTCCAACTTATGCTCTTTGCATCCTTCTTAATGGTGTTATTTGTGACCACTTATAGGGAGCTTCAAGAGTCATCCAACCCTGATGTGATCAGCATCAGTGTTGAACTATCCTTCCACCCCAATTTGTGTTCGGCTTCCCTTGATCGCATGCAAATCACGTTCCACCTCCCACTTCATTTTCAACCAACAATTAATTCAAGCATATTCCACTTTCTATCTTTTGATCCTTCTAGTCATAATCATTACATCTCCAAGGGATAGAACTTAGTCTATCAATTACCTCCATTCTCTTTTAATCAAGTTACCTAGGGAATCTAATTCTTACTAAGTTCCATGTCAGTTTCATACCCTTCGTAAATCACCACACTATATACATATACATGTTTTTAATCAAATACAATACATCGTGTTACATTTGGTATTATGCTAACACACACCATTGGGGCTTTAGTTCCCCAGGAGTTTATTTACTCCTTAGTACTTGTACTTACCCACAACCATTACCAAGGTAGTCACACCTACCACAATAGTATTTCGCATCTTCTGTGCGCAATTACCACCATTTAACCAAACCAACCACCATAACAAATTATTAATCATGCCAACCATCATAACAATTTATTTTTGTGCTATGCACAACATAGTTCACGTACACTTGTACGGTAAAACACACTAAGCGGTTTTACGCTCTACCCCCCTTAAAAGGGATTACGCCCACGTAATCAACCAATGAACATAGGATTAAAAATGTTCTACCGTCGTGAAGCGTTTTAACTTCCACGCGGTCCGTTAAAGGATCTTGACCATATTAGCGGTTTAGTTCCTAACCAAGGATTCTCATTGTAGTTTATCTAACTCATTACCGGTTTCGTTCCTGGCCTATAAGGCTTCTAGGCATTGATTACTAGCCACTTATTCATATTCACAAAATATATTCATTATTCGATGCATGGGCTCGCTGGCCTCTGTTGCACAACTCTGGTACTCATAGAGCTAGTTTTCCCCACTCTTTACTGTTACTGTACTGTACATCTCTTATGTATTACCCTTATCCTGGTAACCATGGTTTCTCAACCGAAGCGTGGTATCTCTTACCGTGAGCGAATTCGGTGAGTTACAAACCCTTCATCTACCTCCATGACAATTTACAGTGTATACTGCTATGTATTTCTCAATTGTTGCCTCAATTCCTTTCGACTTACTGCCGGTTGAGGTTGAGCTACTACCTGATGTGTAGTGCTCTCTCAGTTATTTCCTACACCTGAGGTATATTTCATACCGATATTTGATACTTAGTGCTACTGTAGTCACTTATTGCCAGTCCTGCTTCCATATTTAGTTCTGTACCAGTATCATTTCATTGATATGACCTTGCATTTCATATGCCTCGGTCTTATAGTGTTATAATTCTCTTTGTTCGCCTTCCCAATTATCATCTTCCAAATCCTAGCTATCCCACTCGATCGTTATTGCGCAAACGCAATACCAAAACACTCAGTCATACAGAGTGCAGAGGCGTAACTCTTGGCAGTAAATCTCTCATGCGATTGCAATAGGAATTCACACTGTGTTTTACTGAGATTCTTATCTCATAATACCGGCTACTGGCTTACTGTCCAGCTTATTCGTTATAACTCACTGTTGTATCTCCACTGGGTTTAACTCACAACTCTGCTTAATTGTCATACCATCCCTTAATAATATTTATACAACGGTCGCTTAGTACACACCGTATCCTCTTTCATTATACAACATCAACTTACACTGCATCCGTTATTATATTCGGCCACCTGTTTGGCTGATTTCTGCATATACTATTTCTCGAGCCTTTATTTTCTTAAGCGTTGTTCGCTACACATTTAACATCACACACCTATGGTGGTTACTACCAGACTTAGTACTCTTCCTGTCTACACCACTGTTACAAACACTTTCTTTCGTATTATTTTATTCAAATCATCCTGGGGTAATAACAACATGGTTCATCCTCCACATATTTCCTAAACTTGATCCACACATCTACCGCTCTCGCGGTTTCACCATATCTAGAGGTATCCCCACTCTTTAAGCAGTGGTTCGTTCTCCGCTCTATTTACTTGTATGACATATACTTCTGCATCAGTCATATTTACCTAACACATTTTTTTTTTGTGGCTTATAAGCCTACTGCCTCAAGCTCTGCTCACTGCAGGTTGTTCACATACCTTTACTTCTTTATACAATATTGCACGGTTACGGTTGTACTGGGCTCCACGACCAGGTCGTCATGCCTTTCATGGGATGTCCCTTCAAGGATGTCAGAGTCCCTCCTGACGCCTTAAGATTGAACTGGGTGTTAGTTTCGACCCTTGCGTTTCCGTCACGTTATTCCGTTCAACCACTGTTGATCCGAACACTCCTTTCAGGGTAGCTCCTGGGTGTTACTAAGGTATGCCATTACATTTAACTTTCACCTATGAGTACATTCAGTAGACTATGCCTTCTTACTTCCTTAGCTGGGTATTCGTTCCAGCTACCATGTCTCATTCCTTCAACTTCCTAAGACATACGTGATGTCTTTGCATAACCATCCGTGCTCTTCGCACTTCTTGACTCTACACATTCTCTTGGACGAATTTACCAATTCCTTTAGTCTTCTCAACTGGGTTCCTTCACTTCGACCATTCGTGGTAATCCTTAGCTCTTACTTGACTTTTACTGCTGACCGTAGTATGGAGTCGACTACTTCCCGTGTTTCGGACTCTTCTCGTATACATATATGGGGTATCATACTGATACATTACTACTTACCCGACTAACCCATAAGTAGGTCTGTAGGCCCACATGCTCCTATCGGAGTGCGGTCGTCCCACAACAGTTGGTACACTCGTAGTGTCCGTCACACGCCTAGGTGAAGTATTCTGTTGTCAACTCCCTTATATTGTCCTCTGACAATATACATTCCGTGCTTCCCGAACTCATTCCAGGGAAGGTTTACCTATCGTTATATTATTCTGAACTCCATCCATACCGTCGGGTTGCTACCCTCGGGTTCACCGGTTTCCGTCCAGTTATTCAAAGGTAATCTGGTTTGAAAGAAGGGTAAAAGGAGTACTGGTTTAAAAGAGAATCTGGTTTTGAAAGAAAAGAGTTTGAAATATATCTGAGTTTGAAAGAAAAATTCTCCTGGTTTCACAACACCTTCTTGCCTTAACCAAGTCTAGCTTCTTGCTGACTGATATATTCCCATTTACAAAGGTTAGGCTGTTAAGCCCTTCCACGGTTTCGATGATCACATTAAATTCCTGGGTACTTTACTAAGTAGTTTGTAGTTGTCAATGTTTTCTTTGAACAGCCCTGTTATAGCTGCACTTGCCACGGCAAGTGCGCCCTGTTAACTGGCTGTCGGTTCAACATGTACCGGCTGCGGTACTGTTTTTGTCTGCACCGTATTCAGTGGCCTCATGGGTCCTTACTTGGATACTCTAATTGGTAACTAATCTCCTGCACAACTTCTTATTGTCCTCCTCTAATAATCATTAACTAGGGTGTTTCCCATTCTGGGAGACCCCTTTTTACTTATTTTTGTATCTTCTTCGTAGCCCATTCCACGCATTTGTCGTGGTTACTGAGACTTGTCTCTTGTGGGTACTACGTTGTAGTTCCTTTGTCGGTTGGTATACCGTTGGTGCCATTACCTAACATTTGCCATCCCGTAGACTCTCGTCTCGGGTTTCATTATTTCTCTTCTTGCCTGTTGCAAGCTGGTAGTTTTCGACTGCTCGGCATGTCGACCCAGGTTGCCGGAAATTTCATTCTTCCTTGCACCAGATTCTCCATTCTTTGCTATCAAGTGCGGTTACAGTTGTTCACCTGGGAACCGTCTCCGGGATTTCTACTTTTCAGAATCTACCGTATGACAGGTTCCCCATACTTACAAGATAGTTAATACAGCCAGACCGGGTCTTCCCGGGTAAGAGGGCTTTCATCTCTCTGGCGTTCCTTCCCAAGTCATAAAATAGGGGTTGTGGAGGGCGGGAGGAGATTGTAGGTTTCCAGTATTCACTGGTAGTTCCTAACGAGCGTATCTCTCACGCTATCACTCAACCCTAACCCAAAGTACTAAAATCTTAACTCGGTACTTCCTAAGCTCGGTAATTCAGTCATCAGAGCGATACTTCGCTCTGATACCACTTTTTGTAACACCCCATCCACAACGTCGCACTTTATAACCATCTGCAGCGGAAACATAAACCATCACATTACTTAATCCGTTGGTGTTACACGCCGTTAACCACCCGTGGCAACAAGGCTACATACATATATATCGGTCTGAGGACTAGATCCCTACGAGCAACTACACCATACAATCCATTGATTCCACTTCCAACAATTATTTACATATACATCCCCCACTGTACCGAGTATTCATTAACCAACGCCGATAACAAATTCGGTCTTACAACACCTATAATACTACACCATTAAAGGGCTACCAATATACAAACATCTACCCGTCCTACTCCCGAACGGCTTCCAGCTCCTTGTACCTGAAATAGAAAAAGGAGAAAAGGGTGGCCCCAAGGGGCTCAGCACCTTTGCTGGTATGGTAATCCCGCAGCCCGCATGCTACCGGGCCACGCACAACTAATTGTCGTCTTAGCATGCTGTTGATTATATTAAATCCTGCATGTAAACCATAAACACACAACACAATGCATACGCCCAGCTATAGGGCTTAACAACACCCAACACATCCACATCCACACATAACAAATCAACATTGTTTCCTTTAACCCTAGAGTGGCTCTCCTCTTAGTGGGGTTACTTCCTTAACAGACGACATTTACCCATCAATCAAATTATCCTTAAACGCTTCTTATTACAAACCTGAATTCATAACCATAATCCACATATCCACAATTTACCACATATAACTTCACACCGAATAAGAATTGCAATACATCCATAACACATAATACAACGGGTACGGTTCTCTTAAGGAACCAACCCAACCATAATTAGTTCACCTTAGAGCCTAGAGAATATTGCCAAACTCATGATAAGCTCGTTCTATAACTTGCTACCGTTTCTTTAAATGAACAGATAACTTAACACTAAGGTGCGTTGGGTACAGTATACCAAGCACACCGAACAACCATTGTATGCCCCAGAAAACCGACGCGAGTCAGTAACATAGCTTTGGCTAAGCTAAAGGGAAGATTGGAAACCCAATGGGTAAACAACCTAACATACACCAAGAGAGTCGAACCGGGTATGACATCGACTCCCGTCCATCACACGCGTGGCCGGAACATGACCGGACTCCTCACCCCCATTAGTACACATATATTATAGTTAAGTAGTTAAGGCTCCATTATGGAACCTATCACATCCACACACCATTCGGTATCACAACCGTGTTAAGCATGTAAGGGAGGTTCACACACCTGCAAACAATAACCATACACCACTAACGCACGCATAGTGGTTAGAACGTTCCCAAGGTTTGGGTCGTTAACTCCGAATACCGATATCTCATGTGTACCTAGATTTGGTTAGCTAAGGTTTAACACCTATTTGAGGTTAAACGGTATTGGTGACCAGATTCGCCACATAAATGAATTACTATAAACTCATTTCATGTTTTATCTTACAAGGTGGCAAACACACAGAAAAACACATTGGCATACAAGCCGGTGTAATCCGGTAGGACACAGGTTGCAAGAAAACCATACCTGTCGCCGGAGTCCACTCTACCATGTCCATTTAGGTTCCTCGAACAATTCTCGAACAACTGGTACATTAAAATTACCTTCATTAATATTGGGGTAACATGTTTGTGTAACGTCGAATGACTATAGTTAACTCCGTTAGCTAGTTAAATATTTACATTTTTAATTGTTTTACTTTCCATTTTACCTAACTTCTCACCCTCCAAATTGTCATTACAACTCACCTAACATGTCTTATACAACCTTATAACATCATTATCCATCAATCCCCATCATTAGGCATCATTTTCATACCTTAAAACCAAGTTTTACATTGGTCCGGGACCTTGTCTCCATCCTAAGACCCGGACCATATGCTAAGTGTACTCTCGGCTTTTAAAATGGGTGGTCCGGGACTTCACCCAGGTCCTAAGTCCCGGACCATACTAGCCAAAAATCTCTCGGGCATTTTAAGGGATTGGTCCGGGTCCTTGGACAGACCCAAGTCCCGGACCTACGACCACGTACAACACTCGACTTAATTTGATATAGGTCCGGGAGGTCATCCAGACCCTAAGTCCCGGACCGAAACTACTGAACGTACTCGCATTTTCATTGCCTGCTGCGTAAGTTATTTACACCCATCATAAGTATAGCTTCCCAAATGATTTTACGTACACTCTTATACTCAAAACCTCACCAAATATACACCACATAACAACATAGTGTACAATTTAAATTGCATAGCACTTAGGCTCTTAAAATGCAATAATCTTAAACACTGAATTTCCCACAATATATTTGCCTTTCACCTGCAAATACAAACAGCAATACGTATGCCCTTTACTAGTCTTTTGAGAACATTTTTCTAAGTCATTACCATTGGCTCTTTAGGTAGTTTCAACAGACAACGTAAGTTCATTTTCCAAAGGAATTTTAAGCTACCTTTGGTTAACATAAAACATGGAGGAAACACCATTTTTCTTTGAGTTCTCATACCTTGAAGCAAAGGAGAATAATACTACGTAAAAAGATGAACTCAAGCTCCTTCCATGGAGATTCCTCTTGGCGCCAAAGTGGAGCTCTTGAAGATTTGAAAGGACTAAGTTGAAGAGCTTGCTCCAACTAGAAGAACGGTGGTCTCGAAATTGAATTTGGACCATGGAGCTAGGAGTTACATGTGGTCAAAGCTTGAAGATGGTGCTGGAGCTGTAGCATATCCGATGGAAAAGGAAGAAGAAGATAGAAGAGAGGATGCAGCCGTGTGAAATGAAGGAGGAAGGAGAAATGAAGATAGAATTTGCTTTTGGGGATATTTAATACATAAAGCAAATAGGTTTTTCATTACTCACTGATTTGCTCACTGATTTGTTCAATCAGCTAGCAAGGTGACGTTTCACCATATGCAAAACCGGCCCCCATTTAAATATAAGGGGTTATGTAGTCTTTATTGCTCAATTAAATTACACATGTTAATATATGTTACAAACTAGCTTATTTTAGTTACTATTCACTATAACAAAACACATAGAAGTGAAATATTAATTTCTTATTATTTTAAACTTCCAAATGTGATACTAAATAGTACACAAATTAATTAAAGAGTAATGATGGACATTTAGCCATTCAAAACTCATTTACAAGACAATTTTTCAAAAACGTGCTTTATGACTCCTTTAAGCACATTTTGTATTTTAACTTGTTTTCAAGCTCGGTTTTCTTTGGTAATTAATTTAATATATTCATTAATATATATATCTAAGGTCTTGGTAAGTTTATTAAGTCTTAATCAAGACCATCCCAAGTTTAGAGCATATTTCGCCCTTTATTGCCCTTAAGGCATTTAACTGTATTTACTATTTATTAAATTGTTTACTAATATTCCTAAGACTCCTTTTTAGTCTTAATAAATTATAATTTAATATTTAAACAGCCTATTAAGGTTTGGGGTATTTCATTTCACTTTTGCATAAGAGATGAGAAGATAATATGTAGGCATCAAGCTTTTGTTTTTAAGAACACTCAACTCTCTTTGTTGGTTACCAATGGTGTCTCGCAAGTCCCTTGATTTTTTTTTGAAAAGAGAAGCACCCTTAAGCAATCCCTAAGAGAGAAGATAGAAAGAACCCCTGAGCAATAAAATCCAACTATTGCAGATCATTTGGTCACACCGCATAAGAAAAATGCTCCTCAAAAGCAATCAAATTTTTGTACCCTTTATCCCACAATTCATAACAGTATTTGTTTTTAAAGAGAACAACCTACATTAGCCATTTTGCAGACTGTATATTGAGAGAGGTTGGAACTAGTGTATTTTAAAAAATTGAGAAAGAAATTAATAACTCAAATATCCGTCGGGCTGCAAACAAAACCCGGTCGCAGTAGTATAGAAGACAGAAGCGGCCGGGGTCAACCCGTGGGACTTATAGCGAAATAATATAGTACCTAAGCTTGTCACAAAATGGGGGGATAATTGACTTGTTTTTGTAAAGTAAAACAATAGACAAAATTAACTGCGTGGAAGATAAGTTAAACGGGACTCCGGGTTCAGGTTTATATAATCTGATTAATTATGCTATCTCTACCTGTTAATTATAATAGTTTGGAAAAATTCCTGTTATTATCTTAAAGACTAAAATCCTAGACTTGAAAGACTCGTTACCAGAAAAAATGCTCAATCTAATCTAGAATTGAGCAAAACACATGTAAACAGATTAAGTGCGAGGAATTATATTTTGCATCTCAAATTACTAACTTATTTTATCAAAATACGTTTTCCACAGATTTATTGATTAATTAACCTGTCTTTTTATCACTGCTCTGATCAAAATAGACTTTATAAAGCATTTTAATAAATTCATGAAATTTATTAAAAAGGTGAGAGATAAACTTTAATCGTAACAAACTGTATTTAATTAAACCGGTAAAAATATAGATTACATAATTATACAAACTATAATTACACCTTCACCCGGAGTAAATCCTCTTAGCCCAACATAATTAAAAAGACAAAATAAGACGTAAAAGAAATCATCTGGGAAAGATAATTAATTCAGCTCCTTTATAACATCTAATATTTGGACAGAGGTTGGACAGAACAACGGTATGGAAAATGGAATGTTTTTATGGGATGTGATGTTGTATGGAATTTATGTGGATAATATGTGGATGAGATGTATGATTTTTGGAGAGTTTATTGGTATTTTTATGGAGGAAAAATGGCATAAGTTTGGGGTGGAATGGGATATGATTTAATGGAGGGTTATAGGTGTATTTATAGTGAAAATGGGGTAGAATTGAAGGGGTGTCGGTGTGAAAAAGATAAAATATAATTTATCTTTTCACACCCATGTCGATGCACTCTATACGTTGGCAAAATAGACGTGTCCGAACCAGCGTCCGGACCAGGCTGGTTCGGACATGTCGATTTTTGTACGGGCGCGCTCCGCGTGTCTCGTCCGAATCAGCTTGTCCGGACGGTGGTCCAGACGAAAATTGTTTTGCTTCTAAAATATTCGTTTGAGCTCCGTTTTGAGATCCGTTTGCGCCTATGCGTTCGTCTCTTTGTCTACTTTGCTCCTAGCTTGGTTTTCCTCATGTTTAACCAATAAATATGTAAGATAACCAATAAAACATAAACAAGAGGAAAACTAACCGAAGTGGAGAAATGAGCAAGAAAAGTGCTAATATAATATATGAAATACACCCATAAAACATGCTCATTTGGACACTTATCACACCCCCACACTTATCTTTTTGCTTGTCCTCAAGCAAAACCATGTACCCAAGTAAGTAGGAAATGCTCAATACTAACAAATATTATTATGAAGGGTATGATAAGGAGGTGAACAGTTCATGATCTTTAAACTTTTTGAGGAGTGTGATCCATCAACTGCTGGTGGCATAGGTGTGCTTAGGGTAAAAATAAAAATTAGAGTTTCGGGGTATGATCCAAGGTGTTTCAATGCTTCTAAGTTTAGGTGACCTTGAGAACTTTTACCACGGCCAACTTCTCTCAAGAATGGGCATAGAGGAGGAAAAAAAAGGAAAAATGGATTTTACATTTGTTTCACTTTTGCATAAGAAATAAGAAGATAATATGTGGGCATCAAGCTTTTATTTTTAAGAACACTCAACTCTCTTTGTTGGTTACCAATGGTGTCTCGCAAGTCCCTTGATTTTTTTTTGAAAAGAGAAGCACCCATAAGCAATCCCTAAGAGAGAAGACAGAAAGAACCCCTGAGCAATAAAATCCAACCATTGCAGATCATTTGGTCACACCGCATAAGAAAAATGCTCCTCAAAAGCAATCAAATTTTTGTACCCTTTATCCCACAATTCATAACAGTATTTGTTTTTAAAGAGAACAACCTACATTAGCAGGGTCCATAATTTTTATTTTTTTGAACAAATGCAAGATAAGTAGAGAGATTTAAACATTTTAAGCACAAAATGTCGCCGAAAAGGGCTCTCCCCCACACTTAAGCTCAAGCAATGCCCTCGTTGCGTAGAAAGAATTAAATTAACAGGGTAGACAATCTGATAAAGGAATTTACACAAAAAAAGCAAAAGGGAATATGAAATATCAGTAGGGAAAGAGTGTACTCCCCAAAGTTCGCAGAGTGTGTAGAGCTCTGCAGACGTTATATCGTGAGTGGTTAGAACAGGTGTAATTAACAAAAAGAAAGAAATTAAAACCCAAAAATAACGTCGGGCTGCAAATAAATCCCGGTCGCAGTAGTATAGTGAAAATGTAAGCAACCGGATGTCGAACCGTGGGACTAATATATATATTATAGTACCTAAGCGTGTCACAAGAGGGGGGTGGATTAATTGACTTGTAAAATAAAAAAAGAAAAGATAAAATAAAATAAACTAAGTTGACAGATAAATAAAATGGAACTCTGGGTCAGGTTAATATAATCTGCATAATTAAGCTATCTCTACTGGTTTAATAATTTGGCAAGGTTCCTGTAATTATCTTAAGGACTAAGTCATAGCCTCATAAGAACTCGTTCACCTGTAATGCAAGGTTCTAATCAAGGTTCAAGCAAAAGCCTGCGAATGGCAGAGGAGTATTGAGGAATTACATTTGCAACTGAATACTAACTTATTAAATCATAACAAGTTTCCTCCAGTTTTACGCCTTAATTAACCTGTATTTATCACCACCTGGTCTGATCAAAATAGACTTAGTAGAGCAATTTAATAAATTCGCGAGATCTATTAAAAAGGCGAGATGACTTTTAAAACGTAACAAACTGTATAAATAAACCAGTAGAAATATTGCATAATTAATACAGATACATAATAACTATTCCCAGAGTAAACGTAAACTAGCCTAACATATTAAATAGATAGATAGAGACGAGAGTAATAGAAATCATCCGTAATCACTCCGTCTCACTCTGCTTTTTGTGTACGTAGGGCTAGAGGTGAATTTGGTGGATTGTAAAATAAATAAAATGGAGAAGGCGGGAGAAGAGAAATGAGATGGCGTGTGGTGAAGTGGTCGTGGATGGATTGTGGATTCGTGAATTGATGGTGAATTCGTGAATGATTATTGGGTGAAGCTCGTGGGTTTATATAGAAAAAGGAAGAAGCAGCAAAGGAGATTAACAGACGCGTGCAATGATGATTGAGGCGGTGGAAGAGTTGCACTGATTGCTCATTTATTGCAGGGGACAACACAGGCGTGAATTAAGGTAGGCGCAGACAGTGGACGAGTGGGCGAGTTGCAGACAGTCGGTGAAGGTAAGTTGCAGACGACGGGCGAGGGCGAAGAAGAAAACTGATAATTAGTCACGACCGCTTCATTCATCTCACGTCCGCCTATACAACCGCTAGGCGGTTGTGCCCTATTCCGCCTCCAAGACCGCCTACAAAGAGGCGGTACTCTCTTGTTGTGTCCGCGAGGCGGTTGCGCCTCTCTAGACCGCCCATTAAGAGGCGGTTGTCTCCCTGTTGTCCGCGAGGCGGTTGCGCCCCTCTAGTCCGCCAGTTATCTCGACGTCGCAGAGGTTGTCGTGACTTATTTCTTCTAACTTCGACCGGCTCTAGATTGTTCGTTTGGGCTCCGTTTTTCGAGCCGTTTGCGTCCATGTGTTCGTCTCTTTATCTACTTTAGTCCCAGCTTGGTTTTCCTCATGTTAAACCAATAAATTAGTGAGATAATAATAAAACATAAACTAGAGGAAAACTAACCGAAGTGGAGAAATGAGCAAGAAAAGTGTTAATATTATATATGAAATACACCTATAAAACACGCTCATTTGGACACTTATCACACCCCCACACTTATCTTTTTGCTTGTCCTCAAGCAAAACCATGTACCCAAGTAAGTAGGAAATGCTCAATACTAACAAATATTATTATGAAGGGTATGATAAGGAGGTGAACAGTTCATGATCTTTAAACTTTTTGAGGAGTGTGATCCATCAACTGCTGGTGGCATAGGTGTGCTTAGGGTAAAAATAAAAATTAGAGTTTCGGGGTATGATCCAAGGTGTTTCAATGCTTCTCAGTTTAGGTGACCTTGAGAACTTTTACCACGGCCAACTTCTCTCAAGAATGGGCATTGAGGAGAAAAAAAAACGAAAAATAGATTTTACATTTGTTTCACTTTTGCATAAGAAATAAGAAGATAATATGTGGGCATCAAGCTTTTATTTTTAAGAACACTCAACTCTCTTTGTTGGTTACCAATGGTGTCTCACAAGTCCCTTGATTTTTTTTTTTGAAAAGAGAAGCACCCTTAAGCAATCCCTAAGAGAGAAGACAGAAAGAACCCCTGAGCAATAAAATCCAACCATTGCAGATCATTTGGTCACACCGCATAAGAAAAATGCTCCTCAAAAGCAATCAAATTTTTGTACCCTTTATCCCACAATTCATAACAGTATTTGTTTTTAAAGAGAACAACCTACATTAGCAGGGTCCATAATTTTTATTTTTTTGAACAAATGCAAGATAAGTAGAGAGATTTAAACATTTTAAGCACAAAATGTCGCCGAAAAGGGCTCTCCCCCACACTTAAGCTCAAGCAATGCCCTCGTTGCGTAGAAAGAATTAAATTAACAGGGTAGACAATCTGATAAAGGAATTTACACAAAAAAAGCAAAAGGGAATATGAAATATCAGTAGGGAAAGAGTGTACTCCCCAAAGTTCGCAGAGTGTGTAGAGCTCTGCAGACGTTATATCGTGAGTGGTTAGAACAGGTGTAATTAACATAAAAGAAAGAAATTAAAACCCAAAAATAACGTCGGGCTGCAAATAAATCCCGGTCGCAGTAGTATAGTGAAAATGTAAGCAACCGGATGTCGAACCGTGGGACTAATATATATATTATAGTACCTAAGCGTGTCACAAGAGGGGGGTGGATTAATTGACTTGTAAAATAAAAAAAGAAAAGAAAAAAAAAAAAAACTAAGTTGACTATAAAAAAATGGAAACTCGGGGTCAGGTTAATATAATCTGCATAATTAAGCTATCTCTACTGGTTTAATAATTTGGCAAGGTTCCTGTAATTATCTTAAGGACTAAGTCATAGCCTCATAAGAACTCGTTCACCTGTAATGCAAGGTTCTAATCAAGGTTCAAGCAAAAGCCTGCGAACCGGCAGAGGAGTATTGAGGAATTACATTTGCAACTGAATACTAACTTATTAAATCATAACAAGTTTCCTCCAGTTTTACGCCTTAATTAACCTGTCTATTTATCACCTGGTCTGATCAAGATAGACTTAGTAGAGCAATTTAATAAATTCGCGAGATCTATTAAAAAGGCGAGATGACTTTTAAAACGTAAAAACTGTATAAAAATAAACCAGTAGAAAATATTGCATAAATACAGATAATAAACTATTCCCAGAGTAAACGTAAACTAGCCTAACATATTAAATAGATAGATAGAGACGAGAGTAATAGAAATCATCCGTAATCACTCCGTCTCACTCTGCTATTTTGTGTACGTAGGCTAGAGGTGGATTTGGTGGACTGTAAAATAAATAAAATGGAGAAGGCGGGAGAAGAGAAATGAGATGGCGTGTGGTGAAGTGGTCGTGGATGGATTGTGGATTCGTGAATTGATGGTGAATTCGTGAATGATTTATTGGGTGAAGCTCGTGGGTTTATATAGAAAAAGGAAGAAGCAGCAAAGGAGATTAACAGACGCGTGAGCATTGATTGAGGCGGTGGAAGAGTTGCACTGATTGCTCATTTATTGCAGGGGACAACACAGGCGTGAATTAAGGTAGGCGCAGACAGTGGACGAGTGGGCGAGTTGCAGACAGTCGGTGAAGGTAAGTTGCAGACGACGACGGGCGAGGGCGAAGAAGAAAACTGATAATTAGTCACGACCGCTTCATTCATCTCACGTCCGCCTATACAACCGCTAGGCGTTGTTGTGCCCTGTTCGCCCCCTCCAAGACCGCCTACAAAGACGGCGTACTCTCTTGTTGTGTCCGCGAGGCGGTTGCGCTCTCTAGACCGCCCATTAAGAGGCGGTTTGTCTCTCTGTTGTCCGCGAGGCGGTTGCGCCCCTCTAGTCCGCCAGTTATCTCGACGTCGCAGAGGTTGTTCGTGACTTTTTCTTCTAACTTCGACCGGCTCTAGATTGTTCGTTTGGGCTCCGTTTCGAGCCGTTTGCGTCCATGTGTTCGTCTCTTATCTACTTTAGTCCCAGCTTGGTTTTCCTCATGTTAAACCAATAAATTAGTGAGATAATAATAAAACATAAACTAGAGGAAAACTAACCGAAGTGGAGAAATGAGCAAGAAAAGTGTTAAATTATATATGAAATACCTAAAACACGCTCATTTGGACATATCACACCCCCCACACTTATCTTTTTGCATGTCCTCAAGCAAAACTACGTACCCAAGTAGGGAATGCTCAATACTAACAAATATTATTATGAAGGGTAGGATAAACATGATCTTTAAAACTTATTGAGGAGTGTGAAAAATTAACTGACTTGGTGGCATAGGTGTGCTCAGGGTAAAATAAAATATAGAGTTTCGGGGTATGATCCAAGGTACTTCAATGTTTCTTTTTAGGTGACTTTGAGAACTTTTACCATGGCCAACTTCTCTCAAGAACGGGCATTGAGGAGAAAACAAAAGGAAAAATAGATTTATGCATTTGTTTCACTTTTGCATAAGAGATGAGAAAATATAGGCATCACGCCTTTGTATTCAAGAACACTCAACTCTCTTGTTGGTTACCATGGTGTCTCGCTAGTCCCTTATTATTTTGTATTTTTTTTCTTTTTTAACAGAGAAGTACCCCTTAGCAATCCCTAAGAGAAGAAAAAGAACCCTGAGCATAAAATCCAACCATTTGCAGATTATTTGGTCACACCGCATATAAAATGCTCCTCAAAAGTAATCAAAATTTTAAAATTTGTACCATTATCCTACAATTCATAACAATATTATTCTTAAAGAGAAAAACCCACATATAAAGGGTCCATAATTTGAATTGGACAAACGCATGAAAGGAGAGAGATTAAACATTTAAGCACAAAATGTCACCGAAAGGGCACACTCCCCCACACTTAAATTGAACAATGTCCTCATTGTTCACCAGAAAAAAAGGGAAGGTTTCAGAAGACCTTTTCGGTAAGTAGATAAAAAAGAGAACCCAAGGTCACAAATTCATTTAAGCACATAAACGCTCCTCTGCAGTTTTTATTCAAATAAAAGCATAGATTAAAGAAACTGGTACTCCCCTGATATTATTTTTGCTAGCGTGTATTGGACGTCCCCCACACTTGAGCTTCAGCCTCAAGTAGCGTAGCTTGGTTGCGGTGTCCACATGGAGGTGCACCTGCAGAAGACACTAGAAGCAACCATACAAAAACGGGGTTAAAAGTTAGCAAAATAAAATTTAAAGAGAACCTGAAATTAAAATAAATGTAAATAAATATAAAGTAACACCCGGGTTGCCTCCCAGGAAGCTGCCCTTCTTTAACGTCTTTGGCTAAGACCCTGCTCGTTATCCTGGATCAAAACAAAACGTTACCTCGGCATATAAAATAAAATTAATACTCCAAAATCTGATGTTTGAGGAGGTATTGCCGGGAACGTAGTTCTAACCGAAGACCCGTGGTGATGATTTTTTCTTCCTCAAATTGGAATGTAAACTCCTCCTCCTCTGTAGGTGAGGCTTGTAGAAAGAACGCTTGATATCATCTTCAGAGAGAACTGATTCTTTGAAGTGATAGTGGCTTTTGTTTGGATATTTTGGTGGGAGGTGGTGGCAATTCCTTCTCTTCATTTTGAGGATGTAAATATCCTCATTGTCTGGGTATTTATAGAGAGGATGGAAAATAGCGGTAATTGATTTTAGAGGGAGGTTCTATCTATGAATGGCTCGTTTGTAGTGGGGTGTTTCTACCTCTTGAACTGTTTCGCTCAGTTGATTGCTCTTTGTTAGTTGACGATTCTCCAGGTGTCTGGTTTATCTTCTAACCAGTTGCTCTTGGACTATGAGACAATCCTCAATCATGAGCTCCCCCATACGGAGCAGTAAAATCCTGCCAAAATTCAAACGCTTCTTCCATTTGCCACGTACAGAGATTTTTTTTTTGTGTTTTTCTGTAAAAAACAAAACTACTGAAAAAGATTAGAAAATAAAATGATTAGAAACAAACATAATAATATATAAACAAATATAAAAGATAATAAATATCAACAAACAAAAATAATATAAACAAATATTCTAATACAAGTGAATAATCCGGGGCTTAGGGACTAGAATAAACTAGTCCCCGGCAACGGCGCCATTTTGCAGACGTTATATCGTGAGTGGTTAGAACAGGTGTAATTAACATAAAAGAAAGAAATTAAAACCCAAAAATAACGTTGGGCTGCAAATAAATCCCGGTCGCAGTAGTATAGTGAAAATGTAAGCAACCGGATGTCGAACCGTAGGACTAATATATATATTATAGTACCTAAGCGTGTCACAAGAGGGGGGTGGATTAATTGACTTGTAAAATAAAAAAAGAAAAGATAAAATAAACTAAGTTGACAGATAAATAAAATGGAACTCTAGGTCAGGTTAATATAATCTGCATAATTAAGCTATCTCTACTGGTTTAATAATTTGGCAAGGTTCCTGTAATTATCTTAAGGACTAAGTCATAGCCTCATAAGAACTCGTTCACCTGTAATGCAAGGTTCTAATCAAGGTTCAAGCAAAAGCCTGCGAACGGCAGAGGAGTATTGAGGAATTACATTTGCAACTGAATACTAACTTATTAAATCATAACAAGTTTCCTCCAGTTTTACGCCTTAATTAACCTGTCTATTTATCACCTGGTCTGATCAAAATAGACTTAGTAGAGCAATTTAATAAATTCGCGAGATCTATTAAAAAGGCGAGATGACTTTTAAAACGTAACAAACTGTATATAAATAAACCAGTAGAAATATTGCATAATTAATACAGATACATAATAACTATTCCTAGAGTAAACGTAAACTAGCCTAACATATTAAATAGATAGATAGAGACGAGAGTAATAGAAATCATCCGTAATCACTCCGTCTCACTCTGCTATTTTGTGTACGTAGGGCTAGAGGTGAATTTGGTGGATTGTAAAATAAATAAAATGGAGAAGGCGGGAGAAGAGAAATGAGATGGCGTGTGGTGAAGTGGTCGTGGATGGATTGTGGATTCGTGAATTGATGGTGAATTCGTGAATGATTTATTGGGTGAAGCTCGTGGGTTTATATAGAAAAAGGAAGAAGCAGCAAAGGAGATTAACAGACGCGTGAGCAATTGATTGAGGCGGTGGAAGAGTTGCACTGATTGCTCATTTATTGCAGGGGACAACACAGGCGTGAATTAAGGTAGGCGCAGACAGTGGACGAGTGGGCGAGTTGCAGACAGTCGGTGAAGGTAAGTTGCAGACGACGACGGGCGAGGGCGAAGAAGAAAACTGATAATTAGTCACGACCGCTTCATTCATCTCACGTCCGCCTATACAACCGCTAGGCGGTTGTGCCCTATTCCGCCTCCAAGACCGCCTACAAAGAGGCGGTACTCTCTTGTTGTGTCCGCGAGGCGGTTGCGCCTCTCTAGACCGCCCATTAAGAGGCGGTTGTCTCTCTGTTGTCCGCGAGGCGGTTGCGCCCCTCTAGTCCGCCAGTTATCTCGACGTCGCAGAGGTTGTCGTGACTTATTTCTTCTAACTTCGACCGGCTCTAGATTGTTCATTTGGGCTCCGTTTTTTGAGCCGTTTGCGTCCATGTGTTCGTCTCTTTATCTACTTTAGTCCCATCTTGGTTTTCCTCATGTTAAACCAATAAATTAGTGAGATAATAATAAAACATAAACTAGAGGAAAACTAACCGAAGTGGAGAAATGAGCAAGAAAAGTGTTAATATTATATATGAAATACACCTATAAAACACGCTCATTTGGACACTTATCAAGCTCACCCACACTTGAGTGTAGCTGTAGAATTACATGAGATTTACCTGTAAATAATATTCTACACAGCCAGAAGAACTCAAGTAAAACCCGCATGTTATTATAACATATAAAAGGGAAATATAGTACAAAAGATAAAACAATATAAAAGGAAAGGCAAAGTGTAGATAGTGGGTTGCCTCCCACCAAGCCGCCCGGGTTTAACGTCTCTAGCTAGACGCATGTTCTTCATTATCCCGGATCAAAAATGAAAGTTGACAATGGTACTACCGGTAAGAGAAAATTGGCAATAAGTAGGATCGAACCACCTAGATCAAAACAAAGTATTACTGTAGCAATTAGGTTAGGAAAATACAAACTCAACAAAACCTGGTTTTGAAGGAGGTGTTTGCTGCAATTAATCATGAACTGAAAACCGGGTGATGGTTGTTTTTCTTCCATAAACTAGAGAATGTAAACATTCTCCTCCTGTTGTTGAGCCGGATGGAGGCAAGTTGGTAGTGCTGTTCCTCGCTCAGAGTCGGGGATGTAAATTTCCTCCCCTTGATCGAAAATGAAGGTGGAAGTGAGCTTCAATGGGTGGGTTGGGCGGGCATTATTTTTCTTTGGAGAAGGGCCCAGATTTTTCAATGGATGACCCTTAGTACGAGGATCATCTAGTTGTGGAGACGCCTCTTCAAATTTTAGGATGAGGACATCCTTAACTGCATTGAACGGTGCAGGGAGAACTTTGGGGCGGATTGTGTCTTCAAATTCTGATCCTGGATCAAATGGAAATGTGGCTTTCTCACTTAGCGAGTTGACTTTGAGTTTCCATCCTACTTCTTTGGTGCACAAGAGGGGAAGACAGTGATCCTCCAGATGAAGATCAAAGTTGGATGGCTTCTCCTCTTCAAATTTGAGGATGTAATAATCCTCGTCTTCTTTGAGAGGCTCATAGGAAGAGCCTTGATTGAATTCAACTTCAGAGGGAGGTGGTTCCTTAAAGGTGATATTGGTGTTTTGTTTGGATGTCCTGGCGGGAGCGAGCATTTCATCCTCTTCATTTTTGAGGATGTAACAATCCTCATTTTCTGGGTATAGCACAGAGAATGAGGGAAAATAATCGTAATTGACTTTAGAGGGAGGAGACTCCATGAAGTTGAGGTAGAAGCTGTCCTCTGATGACTTGTCTTCAAGCTCAAGCAGATGGTTTGATGTCTTTTTCTCAGGTTCGAACGGGGGTGGTGATATAGAGTAACTCAAATCCTTAGTAAAGTTGTCCACTATATGAACCATTTCGCTCTCCGGTTGCTGCGATGCAAGGTTTAGTGGACCTTCCATCATTTCATATATCTCAACTAATTTGGCATAGAGCTTCAGTTGGTTCATGTCGAGCTATTCTTCCTCAGCCCGCTGTTCCACTTCTTGGACCATTTCACTCTCGGGTTGTTGCTCCCTTTGAGCTAGTGGTATGGGCTGGTCCACTACATAAATTGCATTTGCATACTCTCGTGGATTTGGATTGGTTTGTGAGGGGAGTTGGCCAGGAGGTCTTTGTTGGATGAGAAGTTGTTGAATTTGGGATTGCAAGGCTTTTTGGTCTTTACGAAGGGGTGTGAATTCATCTTGCGTGTCTCGGGTCTTACTCGTCATTGTTTTAAACATCTCCTGCATTTGAGACATTCCAGAGTCGGGATTTGAAGGAGGTTGAGTCGGTCGGCTTGAAGAAGCATTATTGCCATAAGGCGGTTGCTGATACTGCCTTTGGCCTCCTTGAAAATTGGGGTGCATGTTGTGCTGCCATGGTTGTCTGTACCCTAAACTGTTGCCAACAAAGTTTGCCTCCTCTGCTGCTTTTAATTCTTGTAGTTGGGGGCATTTTTCATAATCGTGCGGCCCGCCACATTGCGTACAAGAAATATCAGGAGATGATCGGGATAGAGGAGCATAGCCTGGAGGGATTGTAGATGATAAAGAAGTCATCGACTTTGCTCGTTGGGGGTAGGAGTTCATCGCCATCTGCTCAACTACTTTCTGCAGAGTACTTACTTTTGTCGCCTGCTATGCATTGCTCTCCATGAGTTGCTCATGGCTTTTCATCAGCAGGTCAAACTTGTTGTCACTTTCCCCAACATGGTATAAACCTGGAGTGCCGCCTCTTGATCTGCTAGTGGTCCAGTCTCTGATCTCCTCGCAGAGGGATTCTATGCCATTCAGAAACTGTGCTCCGGGCTTTTTCAAAATGTCAGCACCTAAAGAGGATAGTACCATTGTTTTACACGGACCAATTAAGCCTTTGTAGAACAATTGTGATACTTGCTCTTTCGTGAGACCATGGTGAGGACAAGTAAGTAGTAGTCCTTTGAAACGGTCCCAAGTTTCACAGATGTTTTCCAACCCTGGCTGCTTGAAATTATAGATTTCAGCAATCATTTCCAACGTTCGGCTCGGGGGCAGGAATTTGTCATAGAACTTGGTGGCCATTTCATCCCAAGTACCAATGGTACTTGGTGTCAGGCTGTGATACCATTTGCTCGCATTTCCTGTCAGGCTATGAGGGAATAATGATAGTCTTGCGTACTGGAGTACTGCGTCGGTCGCAGTTAGACTGTTGGCATGCTACAAGAACTTGGTAACATGTAATAGAGCTTCGTCAGGACAGGAGCCGTCGAACATCCCTAACTCCTTTACGCATCGGATCTGATGATATGGCTTTAGCTTTTGCCACTCATCGTATACGGATGGGGTAAGGTGGGGAAGGATGATGACAGGCTGTTGTCCTTGATTAGATGGCCTATTGATATTTCGAACTGTCGCTGGTGAAAATGTCATGTCTGCTTCCGGGTTAGATTCTATCACTGTGGCAGCTATGTTTTGTTGAGTTCGTTTCTGCCTTAGAGTGCGCAGAAAGGTTCTCTCGATCTCTGGGATGTAACTAACCGTGTGATTATTAATATTTTCCGGGAGGCTGTGCGACCTGGTAAAAGGCATTCACCACTCAAAACCGCAAAAGAAACTTGTGACGTGATAAAATAAATAAAAATGGAAAGAAATAGGGAGGGAAAAATTAAACAGTTAAACAGAAATAATTCAAAATTTTAGAACTACTCTCTTTTTTTTAGAGAAAATTAACCGAAAATAAATAAACAAGAAGAAATTAAAAATAAATGCATATTAAGTAAATTAGAACAGTATAAATAAAATAAAGAAAAGAATAGAATTAAATAGCAGAAATTAAAATGACACGGAAAATAAAGGACTGGAATTTAAATTACTGAATTTAAATGTTAGTAATTAGTTGACAGAAATTAAATGACAGAATTTAAATGTTAGAAGTTAGATTACAGAATTTAAATGACAGAAATTTAAATGTTAGGAATTAGTTTGCAGAAAGTAAATGTTAGAAGTTAGATTACAGAAATTAAATGACAGAATTTAAATGTTAGGAATTAGTTTACTGAAATTTAAAGGACAATGGGAATTTAAATAACTGGAAATTAAATGACAGAAAATTTAAATGACTGAAAAATAAATAACTGTAATTAGTACGGTATTTAAATTGCTGGAATTTAAATGACAGAAATTAATAGAAATAAAATAAACAACAATATAATAGTATAAACAGAATATTATAATATAACAGGTGAATTATCCGGGGCTTAGGGACTAGAATAAATCAAGTCCCCGGCAACGGCGCCATTTTGCAGACTGTATATTGAGAGAGGTTGGAACTGGTGTATTTTAAACAATTGAGAAATAAATTAATAACTCAAATATCCGTCGGGCTGCAAACAAAACCCGGTCGCGGTAGTATAGAAGACAGAAGCGGCCGGGGTCAAACCGTGGGACTTATAGCGAAATAATATAGTACCTAAGCTTGTCACAAAAAGGGGGGATAATTGACTTGTTTTTGTAAAGTAAAACAATAGACAAAATTAACTGCGTGGAAGATAAGTTAAACGAGACTCCGGGTTCAGGTTTATATAATCTGATTAATTATGCTATCTCTACCGGTTAATTATAATAGTTTGGCAAAATTCCTGTTATTTTCTTAATGACTAAATCCTAGACTTGAAAGACTCGTTTACCAGAAAATGCTCAATCTAATCTAGAATTGAGCAAAACACATGTAAACAGATTAAGTGCGAGGAATTATATTTTGCATCTGAAATTACTAACTTATTTTATCAAAATAAGTTTTCCACAGATTTATCGATTAATTAACCTGTCTATTTATCACTGCTCTAATCAAAATAGACTTTGTAAAGCATTTTAATAAATTCATGAAATTTATTAAAAAGGCGAGAGATAAACTTTAATCGTAACAAACTATATTTAATTAAACCGGTAAAAATATAGATTACATAATTATACAAACTATAATTACACCTTCACCCGGAGTAAATCCTCTTAGCCCAACATAATTAAAAAGACAGAATAAGAAGTAAAAGAAATCATCTGGGAAAGACAATTAATTCAGCTCCTTTATAACTGCTAATATTTGGAAAGAGGTTGGACAGAACAACGGTATGGAAAATGGAATGTTTTTATGGGATGAGATGTTGTATGGAATTTATGTGGATAATATGTATGATTTTTGGAGAGTTTATTGGTATTTTTATGGAGGATAAATGGCATAAGTTTGGGGTGGAATGAGATATGATTTAATGGAGGGTTATAGGTGTATTTATAGTGAAAATGGGGTAGAATTGAAGGGGGTGTCGGTGTGAAAAGATAAAATATAATTTATCTTTTCACACCCATGTCGATGCACTCTGTACGCTGGCAAAATAGACGTGTCCGAACCAGCGTCCGGACCAGGCTGGTCCTGACATGTCGATTTTTGTACGGGCGCGCTCCGCGTGTCTCGTCCGAATCAGCTTGTCCGGACGGTGGTCCAGACGAAAATTGTTTTGCTTCTAAAATATTCGTTTGAGCTCTGTTTTGAGATCCGTTTGCGCCTATGCGTTTGTCTCTTCGTCTACTTTGCTCCTAGCTTGGTTTTCCACATGTTTAACCAATAAATCTGTAAGATAACCAATAAAACATAAACTAGAGGAAAACTAACCAAAGTGGAGAAATGAGCAAGAAAAGTGATAATACAATATATGAAATACACCCATAAAGCATGCTCATTTGGACACTTATCAGGTTTGTACCCTTATTTTTCAGAAATTACCATTTAACCCCAAAACTTTATATAATCTTATAATTTTTATATAAACTCATTTAAACCTCTAATTTTCGGCTTTATTCTTATATAGCCCCAAATTTAATTTAATTATGGTTTATACCACATTTCCATGCGGTAATATATATTCACCACCTAAACTTAATTAAAAGCTTATAAATGCATAAATAAAATGGCCTAAAGTACATGGCCTTATTACAAACATTAGCTTATAAAATAAATTACACATAAATGCCCAAAAGTACTTTAAACTCTCGGCCCTTACCACATCTTTTCAATATTTACCAATTTTCCACATAATGTCTTAAATTTGACAATTATGCTAATTAATTAGTTATAAAATTTACTAAACCATTCCTTAATACCCTAAGGTCAAAATAAGACCCTAATAACCATATTCACTCACGGCACATTTATATAAATATGTATAAACACATATTAATATACCAAGTGTAGGTTTAAGTGATTTATACCTTGTTTTTGCCAAGTATAGGCCTTGTTTGGCCACGACTGTATGGAGATAATATTTCCACAGCTTAGTTTACATGTTTTCAAACAGCAATTAAGGCATGATTAGTCTCTAAGCAAGATCTAACCATAAGAAGTGTTTAATGTACATTTTCAAGGTAAAATTTACCTTAGAATACCAAGGTAACCAAGGTGTGTCTTCGGCCTAATTATACAGTAGGTAAAGAGCATCAAAAGAGCTACTAAAACCAAGCTTTAAACTGGTATAACTCAGATTAGAAGATGGCTAATCTTTACCTTGATTAAAATGCCTAAAATGGTGTTTTTGGCTTGGATCTGGCTATACCTTGAAGATCTTGATATACCAACTGAATAATTATGTTAATATGAAGATTATAAGCTTAGAAACAAAGTTTCACAACCGGATTTGAAGGGAATCAAAAGATAAGTGCATAAAGCACATTTTTATACCTTAAGGACAAGTTTAGATTTCTCCACCTTCTTCCCTTGTTAATGCCGAGATACACCCTCCATTTAACCTCCAAAACAACCTAAAAACATTGATGGAAATGGTTGATGCTTTTCTCCATGGAAAGAGGAAAGAATTGTGAAGAGAATGGACATAAAATGGCTTAATAAGCTTACCTATGTCAATTGTTGTTCTCCTCTGAAAATGGTGAGTTAGCCACGGTTTGGAGAAGCAAAGAGAGGATGCAGCAAGCTGCTGTCGGCTGGGATAGAAGGCAAGTGAGAAAGGTAAGTCATTTTTGCCTTATAAGTTTTTTTTTGTAAAAAGGTAATGGATTGATATATATAGAGAGAGTGTTTTTACAAAAGTGATATATAGGGCCCTATATATCAGACACCTCAAGATATACAAAAAGGAAAGACAAGGGGGGAAGTACAAAAGCCTTCCCTAACATAAACAAATGTGGGAATACAAGAAAAAACCACCCACTACAAGAAAGGCTAGGAGCAAAGGATCTTCTCGAGCCAATGGGAGTCTTTGTTGGAGTGGCCCATCTTCATCCAGATAATTGATTTAGTAGCAGCTTTGATATCCGCAACAATGAGAGAGAGGTCCCTTGATTGGTTAGCCATGGCTCTCCTGCATCTTTCCATCCATAAGTAGTAGACCACATTGGCGACAGCAGCTCGTCTCACTTGGTCGGTCGGACCTTTTCCCCTGCAGTATCGGCCGATCCAGAGGGAACAGCTTCGGAGGCTTGTCCTATTTGTGGGGATCCCCAGCCAGTCGCAAATGCTCCACCAGACCCTGCAACAGAACCTGCATTCAAAGAAGAGATGGTGGCTAGTCTCTTGAGCAAGCTCACAGAGCCAGCATCTGTTAGCAAGACATATGCCCCAAGATTAGAGCTTATCACAAGTTTTTAGCCTATTCCTAATGGTGACCCATAGAATAAATTTAGCTTTTGGGATAGACCAGGTTTTCCAGCAGATGTTGTGCCAGACAAATAATCTCGTGGGCTGGGAAACATCCTTGTAAAATAATCTCATGGCGGAATGGGAAGGGTAGGATAGGAGCACGGAATAGGCATCCTCCGTGGAGCCACATTGCTTAATCCACCAGTCCCTAGAGTGAAGAGTTGCTTTCCAGGCCCAGGGGTCATTGCCCTTTGCGGAGACCGTCCAGACATTTTGGTTGGACAGATAGTGGTTGTGGATCCACTGAATCCACAAACGTTCCACGTCATAGGAGATTGAGGCTATTGATTTGAGCAAGAAGCAATTGTTCCACTTGTGGATATCCTTAAGACCAAGACCTCCGAGCTTCTTGGTGTTAGTGGTGGTGTTCCATGCCACCATGGGTGTGGAATTGCTATCAGTCTCACCCGACCAGAGGAATGAGCGGAAGCACTTAGTGATTCTCTTGATGACATTTTTCGGAATGGAAATGCAAGAGGCCCAGAAGCCAACAATGCCGAAAAGGATGCTTTGTATGAGAGAGAGGCGACCGGCGAAGGAGAGTGATTTGCTGGACCAAGAGGATATGGTTTTGCGGATGCTGTCCACGAGGGGGTTAAAATCAGTGGTTCTAGGCTTTCTTGCGGTGATAGGAATGCCCAGGTGCTAACAGAGAAATTTGTAGGGAAAACTATATACAAAATGGATAAAATAAAATAACTAAACCTACAACTCTACTACGGGTAGCAAATAAAAACCCGGTCGGAGTATAGTGTAAATATATTACGACCAGGAGAATCGTACCCAAGGGACTTATAGAAAATTAGTCCTAATCCGGGCAAAAGCCTATTCTATAATAACAAAGGGGGGAATTGAAAATGTGATCCTAAACTAAATAAATAAATAAATAAACTAACTTTGATTTGGGAAGACTATCAATGCAAAAGGGTCGTATGACCAATGATCAAGGGTGGCAAGTATCAAAGAGGATTTGGTCTCGCAAAATGCATATGCCGGATGTGATGCCGGATCCTCGCTACCCGGCAGATTCATGGCCTTGAACGTGCCGGATAACTTATACCCGGCATGCCATCCGGCATAGTACATTTCGTAAACAACACTTCCAGATTCGGTTCTGACAAAAGGAACTCAATATTCATACTTGCATCGTGCATAGCCAATGCCGCGAATACAACTGAATAATGGGAAATAAGAGATTAACCCTAAACCTTAAGTCTTGCTCCCGCTGAGGCGCAGAAGACAATGTTAAAGATTACCAAAATCCTAATCTATCCTATTCTTGTCTTGTGAACATCAAATAGGACTTAGAGATAAGAGAATGAATAGCTACTTCATTCTACTTGTAAGAAGATTAGAACTCGGGTTAAGAAACTTGAAAATTCCATAAATGATCATAAGAGTTTTACAAGGAAGTCATCCCTAACCAAAACCTAACAAGGATTCTGCATCACCATCCACACAACTACAAGAAGAGAATACAAAGGGGGAGAAGGAGATGTTAATAGCCTTAACCCTGACAAGGCCTTCTTCTTCTCTTGCGTGGATGGATCTGCAAATGTTCCTTGGACACCAACACTTGGAATGGGGCGGAAACTGAGATGTGAATGAAGTATAATATGGTGTTGAAGTATGTCAAATTGTAGCCTTCCTCGGCCTATTTATAGGCCTTAAATGTGCCGTTGCCGGGCGTCGTGCCGGATCACCAGTAGCCGGCACATGTGATAAATGCGCCCAATTGTTAATGGTCGAAACCGTCAATTCCGCGCGAAACAGTGCATATGCCGGGTAGAAGATACCCGGCATCACACCCGGCAGCATCCTTTTCACCAACGGTCAATAACTGCTATCGCTTGGTCAACCGTGGCGTCTCTTCACTTATGCCGGATGGAATCTACCCGGCATTAGGTCCGGCAAGGCCTCTTTTCTGTTCTGTGCTTATGCCGTGCAGAAACAACCCGGCATGGAGTCCGGCTTCAACTGAACTTTTGCCTAGAAAATCATTCCTTGCACAAAAACTCATAAAAACATAAGACTGTACAAATAATATACTTAAACACATAATAAGCATAAATAACATATATTTAACCTTTTTTAGATAAATATAATACTAAATCTAATGCCTAAAATATGATAAGTCTGCGGCTTATCAAGGCCCTACACTTACCTTTTGCTAGTCCTCGAGCAAAACAAGATTAGAAAGGACTAATTACTTATGCACAAAACAGATAAACTCTAGAATGAAATGTAGATAAATATTTCCAACTATATGACTCTAATTCATAAGTATCACTTACTCTACCTTATACTATCAAAACATACTAATGGGTATAAAAAGATCTTCAAAATCGATCAAAAACTTTTGGGCTATTTTGCATAAGGGATTTTTGTAATCTCTCCTTTTTCCGGTTTCCATCATTCAGCTCTATTTTTCAAGAGTTTCTGAATGTGGCCAAGACTCTCATTAATGGTTTTATGAATCAGCCCTATTTTTTGCAAGAGTTTCTGAATCAACCATGATTTTTTTCATTGAAGAACAGGGAATTTAGGAGAAAAATAAAAGGAAAAACTCTCGTTTCTTGCTTTTATTCTGAGGCATTTTTATACAAACTCTAGGAATATATTGCTTTTCCTTTGGAAGAAGATTTTTCTTTTCTTTTCTTCTTCTTTTTCTTTTTTTTTCATAAACACCCTATTTAAGAATTTCACCCAAAAGATCTTTCACAATTTGAAAAAAGAAAGAAAAGAAAGAATTCCCAGAAGTACAATAAAGGAAAGAATTAGGAGAAGATCAATACTCATGTTAATAAAGAGAATCAAAGAGTTAAAAACAGAAATCTAAAAAATCATTAGAGAGCTTACCTCTTGAGAGAAACAAGCATTTATTCATTCCTAATCTTATCTCAATCAAAAACATGCAAAAAGTTTAGTAAAACATTGAATAAAAACGCAAAACTTATGAATATTATAAAAAAACTTATTTTTTAAGGGGGGTCCCTGCCCTACATTGGCAGGAACACTGTCCCCAGTGTTCGAAAGAAAATGAATAAGTAAAAATTTTTTTTTTAAAGAAACTTGAAACAACTATAATGAAAGTAATTTAAAAACAATAACATAAAATTAAAGGAGAAAATTAAATTGGAAGAAAGGCTCCCCTGGTTGATAGTGAAGGCGTGAGGAGGAAACCGCCCTACACTTAGCCTTTTAGGCTATTTGGCATCATTTGAAATTTTTGGCAGGATAGTGACCGAATTCGCATGCTCCCGTGGATTGGTTTGCGTTTGGGACATGAGCTGACCTGGTTGTGGTTGCGTCAGGAGTTGTTGCTGTAATTGCAACTGCAATGATTTGTGCTCCTTGCGAGATGGTCGAGATCTCGTTGTGAGTATCCTGGGTCTTGTTCATCAGGGCTTACATCATGTCACGAAGTTCAGCCATTTCAGCCTCTGATGATGATGCAGGATGGGATGGTCTGAATTGTCTCTGGACCTCCCTGGTAGCCGGCTTGACTCTAGAAGTGTTGAGGGGGTTGGTTCCCCTGTTGCCATGGCTGCCGAAACCCTTGGTTACCCACATAATTGGCTTCCTCAACACTCTGAAAGTCTGGAATGTCGGGGCTCGAAGCGTGCGGGTCGTGCACAACCACGTTCGCTTGTTGAGGAAGTTTGTTCATTGCTATTTGCTCCACCACTTTCTGTAGAGCACTAACCTTCGTTGACGTCTGGGCATTACTCTCCAAAACTGCTCATGACTTTGCATCAATTTGTCGAATTTGGAGTCGCCCTCTTCCACTTGAAATAAACCAGCGGTACCACCCCTGGTTCCACCTGTGGCCCAATCTCTAATCTCTTCGCAAAGAGATTCAACTCCACTAAGGAATTGATCTCCAGGCTTCTTCAATATGTCTGCACCAAGGAGGAAAGGATCATGGTCTTGCATTGGTTGACCAATCCCTTGTAAAACAACTGAGATAGTTGTTCCTTGGTGAGGCCGTGGTGTGGACATGTGCGTAGTAACCCTTTGAATCTGTCCCAAGTCTCACAGATGTTCTCCGAGGTGGGTTGTCTGAAGTTGTATATCTCAGTGATCATCTCCAGGGTGTGACTTGGAGGCATGAACTTGTCATAAAACTTGGTTGCCATGTCCTCATGTGGTGATGGTACTGGGGTTAGACTGTGGTACCACTTGCTGGCATTCCCTGTAAGGCTATGGGGGAAGAGGGAAAGCCTGGCATATTGGAGGACGTTATTTGTGGAGGTTAGGCTGTTTGTATGCTGTAGAAATTTAGTGACGTGGAGCAAAGCATCGTCCGGATTTGTACCGTCGAAAAGACCCAACTCCTTTATGCATCTAATTTGATGATACGGCTTAAGTTTTTGCCATTCATCGTATTCGTTTTGAGGAAGGAGAGGAAGGTCGATTGCTGGTTTCTGGCCTTGGTTAGAAGGCCGGTTTATGTTACGGACGGTAGGTGCTGCCATTGGTGTAGGATCTGCTTCTTGTAAATTCGTTGTTGCCTAAAGTATGAAGTAGGGTTCTCTCGATCTCCGGATCAAGGTTGGCTAAATTGTCAGGAGTACTCGTTGACCGAAGAAGCATTCACTTGGATAACTTCAGGAGGAGTAAGAGAAAACGTTATAATATTCGTAATAATAAAAGAAATAAGATAATTACATAATTAAAATTATGAAAATACACGAATGAGCAAATTTTTGGTTATGCCGGACAGAGGAGGGCCGTGACGCGTACCTGGCAATGGACTTCCTCCACTAATGCCGGGTGTGTACAAACCGGCATGTTGCCCGGCGTGACCAAAATCGAACATAACTTAATTAAAAGATAATGTAAAGGATAATCAAAATAAATGTAAGAGTAAATAAGAGATTGTAGGAGATTACTCCTAATTGTCCCTACAATTTGCGACAAAATATTGAGAGAAATTGAGCATGCCGGGTGACATGCCGGATCAACCCCGTCCGGCATAGGACTTCCTCCGGAATGCCGGGTATAGAGAACCCGGCACAATACACGGCAAATGCAAACTGAAATTCAAAATAAAGAGTTATAGTATAGGAATAATATAAGAGAGAAATAATGGGGAGGGGTTAATACATTTAAATTTGTAAAACTCAACAGCGTATGAAATTTTGAAAACAATTTGAACATGCCGGACATGATGCCGGGCAAATCCTGTGGCATGGACTTCCTCCGGTTATGCCGGATAAATGACTTCGGCATTATGCACGGCATATCCAAATCTGCACAACTAAGGGCGAAAATAAATTAAAGAATCAAAGAATAAAGAATAAGGCGTTTTACCGAATTTAGGACTTGGACTAATTCCAAGTCCCCGGCAACGGCGCCAATTTGCTAACAGAGAAATTTGTAGGGAAAACTATATACAAAATGGATAAAATAAAATAACTAAACCTACAACTCTACTACGGGTAGCAAATAAAAACCCGGTCGGAGTATAGTGTAAATATATTACGACCAGGAGAATCGTACCCAAGGGACTTATAGAAAATTAGTCCTAATCCGGGCAAAAGCCTATTCTATAATAACAAAGGGGGGAATTGAAAATGTGATCCTAAAATAAATAAATAAATAAATAAACTAACTTTGATTTGGGAAGACTATCAATGCAAAAGGGTCGTATGACCAATGATCAAGGGTGGCAAGTCTTAAAGAGGATTTGGTCTCGCAAATGCATATGCCGGATGTGATGCCGGATCCTCGCTACCCGGCAGATTCATGGCCTTGAACGTGCCGGATAATTATATACTCGGCATGCCATCCGCATAGTACATTTCGTAAACAACACTTCCAGATTCGGTTCTGACAAAAGGAACTCAATATTCATACTTGCATCGTGCATAGCCAATGCCGCGAATACAACTGAATAATGGGAAATAAGAGATTAACCCTAAACCTTAAGTCTTGCTCCGCTGAGGCGCAGAAGACAATGTTAAAGATTACCAAAATCCTAATCTATCCTATTCTTGTCTTGTAAACATCAAATAGGACTTAGAGATAAGATAATGAATAGCTACTTCATTCTACTTGTAAGAAGATTAGAACTCGGGTTAAGAAACTTGAAAATTCCATAAATGATCATAAGAGTTTTACAAGGAAGTCATCCCTAACCAAAACCTAACAAGGATTCTGCCCATCACAACACAACTACAAGAAGAGAATACAAAGGGGGAGAAGGAGATGTTAATAACCTTAACCCTGACAAGGCCTTCTTCTTCTCTTGCGTGGATGGATCTGCAAATGTTCCTTGGACACCAACACTTGGAATGGGGCGGAAACTGAGATGTGAATGAAGTATAATATGGTGTTGAAGTATGTCAAATTGTAGCCTTCCTCGGCCTATTTATAGGCCTTAAATGTGTCGTTGCCGGGCGTCGTGCCGGATCACCAGTAGCCGGCACACGTGATAAATGCGCCCAATTGTTAACGGTCGAAACCGTCAATTCCGCGCGAAACAGTGCATATGCCGGGTAGAAGATACTCGGCATCACACCCGGCAACATCCTTTTCACCAACGGTCAATAACTGCTATCTCTTGGTCAACCGTGGCGTCTCTTCACTTATGCCGGATGAAATCTACCCGGCATTAGGTCCGGCAAGGCCTCTTTTCTGTTCTGTGCTTATGCCGTGCAGAAACAACCCGGCATGGAGTCCGGCTTCAACTGAACTTTTGCCTAGAAAATCATTCCTTGCACAGAAAACTCATAAAAACATAAGACTGTACAAATAATATACTTAAACACATAATAAGCATAAATAACATATATTTAACCTTATTTAGATAAATATAATACTAAATCTAATGCCTAAAATATGATAAGTCTGCGGCTTATCACCAGGTATTGAAAGGGGAATGAGCCAGGGTTAAAACCGGTGGAGCGAAAGATAGAATCGGCAAGAGAAGAAGCAACCCCCCCAAGAAATAGATCAGATTTTGCAGGGTTAAGGTTTAGCCCCGAAGCTTTCGAGAACAGCTCGACTTTACCGAGCATGAGGGAGATTGATTCATGGTCTCCTCTGCAGAATAACAGGGCATCATCAGCAAATAAGAGATGGGAGAGGTGAAGAGAGGTACAAGATGGATGGAAACGGAACCCAGGGGAAAGGGGGAGCTGGTCGATGAGACGGGAAAGCATGTCCATAACCATCACAAACAGGTAGGGGGATAAGGGGTCGCCCTGGTGCAACCCTCTCTTACCTTTGAAGAAACCAGAGGGGGAGCCATTAATGTTGATCGAGTAGGAAGCAGAAGTGACACATTGCATGATCCAACAGCTAAACCTAGGGGGGAAGTTTAGGAAGGATAGGGTGTCCTGGAGAAAGGTCCAGTCGACAGTGTCAAAAGCTTTCCTAATGTCCATCTTCATCATGCATCTAGGGGAAATTAGGGACCTTTGGTAGTTTTTCATTAAACAGGAGCAGAGCTGGATGTTATTAGAAATAAGACGCCCTTTAATAAAAGCCCCTTGGTTCTTACTCACAAGAGAAGGGAGGGTGTCCTTCAATCTATCAGCAAGGATTTTGCTGATGATCTTGTAAAGTGTGTTGCAGCAGGAGATGGGCCTATAGTCCCCGGGAGAGGAGGCGGCATCAGATTTGGGGATAAGGGAAATTTAGGGTGGTGTTAATCTCACGGAGAAGTCTGCCACTGTGGAAGAAACCTTTAATTCCTTGGAAGATGTCCTCACCTATGATATCCCAAGCTGCTTTAAAAAATTTGGATGTGAAGCCATCTGGGCCAGGGGCTTTATCGTTTTAATAGAGAAAGAGCGCGTTTAATATCTTTAGAATCGATGGGCCGAATTAAGGAAGCCCAAGTGGAGTGATCAAGGGTTCTCGTGTTCTCTAGGTTGAAGTCCGCAAGGGAGCGGGGGAGGGACACATGCGTGCCAAGGGAACATTGGAAATAGGAGACGAGGCAGTTTTCAATATCGGCAGGGGCGTTTAGGACCTCTCCCCGATCATTGGTGATGGAAGCTATGGAGTTCTTGTTTCTTCGTGTTTTGATGGCTTGTGGAAAAAGGATGTGTTGGAATCAGCATACTTGAGCCAGCGGGATTTAGCAAGCAGACGAAGAAACAAGAGCTCGTGCTTGTCCCGCATGAGGAGCTTATGCCTCAGGTATTTTTCTTTGAAGATAAGGGTCGGGTTCCAGGGGTCAGAGTCCAGATTCAATTTGGTTTCCATAAGGTCGTCCCTAATAGCTTGACCTTTAGTCTCAAGGGATCCATATTCCTTCCTATGAAGGGAGGAAAGGCTGGATTTGAGGAGCTTGAGCCTTCTGGTAATGATGAACAGGCGGCTACCTAGGAATGGAGTATCCCAGGCTTCACGAACAAGAGAGAGGAAGGAGGGGTCTTTAGTCTAGAGATTTAGAAACTTGAAGCTCCTTTTGCAAGGCCTAGGGTGGTAGAGGGTGATACGCATAGGACTGTGGTCCGACACTAGGGGAGGGAGGAAGGAGGCATAGCTGTTAGGGAAGGCCAAAATCCAGTCCTCATTAACAAGGACCCTATCAATTTTTCCGTGGACACGGTTATGATCGGATTGGTTGTTCCACCATGTGAAGAAACGCCCATAGTAGCGGAGGTCTTGAAGCTCGGCCCTGGAGACACAGTCCGCAAAGTCACGGTAGTCTCTAAGGGAGGGGGTACGGGAACTAAGTCTATCTTCTGCATATAGTATGTTATTGAAGTCCCCCGCAACAACCCAGGGGCCCATAATGTTCCTGCTAATGCTGATGATATCCTCCCAGAGATGGGATCTGAGCAAAGGGTTGTTTCTACCGTAGACAACCGACAAAGAGAAGGAAGGGGAATCGGGAAAGGAGGCTTTACAAGTAAGCATTTGGTCAGAGACTTGAACAGGAGAAAGAGTAATGATGGAGGGGTTATAGAGGATCCATATGCGGCCATTGGGATGCGCGTCGTAGTTATGGACAAAGTCCCACAAGGGGAAGAAACGAGAGAGGAGCGGAAGGTGGTTGCTGTGGGAGACATGGGTTTCTAGGAGGGCAAAGGCGAAGAGGTTATTGCTAGACACAAATTTCGTGATCTCTCTTAACTTGGGATGATCATTACACCCCCTAACATTCCAAACCGCTAAATTTATGAGGGGACTGAGGAGGAAGAGGGATGGGGGGGCAGTTGGAGCAGGGCCCTGGTCTAGGATGGCAAAGGAGTTGGCTAGAATGGGGTGAGGGCCATCCGAAGGAGAAACTATAGAGGTCACTTTTGGGACCTTACCTTTTGAGGGGACTCGACGCCAGGGGGTCGAAGAGTCGGGAGCAAGAATAAGCTGTAAAGAGGGAGACATAAGGTCGGGGAGGGAGGGGGATTTAGTTAGAAGGGGCCGAAGGTGGGTTGGGGAGGAGGGGGTGGAGGCGGTGGAGGCTGGGGGTAGGGCAGAAGGGGGCCCGAGGTTGAGAGGGGAGGGGGAGGGAGGGTTGGTGGGGTGGGGGTCGGGAGGATAGGGGGGCATCGGAATGGAGGGGGGGAGCTTTAGCCGAAGGTTTCCGGAAAGAGCGAGGGCCAGAGGAAGGGCATCGCGAAGCAGGGTGACCAAGGAGGTTGCAAGCGGAGCAAGAAATGGGCTCCCACTCATAAACCACTTTTGGAAGAGAGAACCTCCAGGGGTTCGGATCTCGATCTCTCTAGTAATGTCTAGGTTAAAGTCCACCTCCACGAGGGCACGGGCGAAAGAAATTCTAGATTTGGTGGCCGTGGAGTGATCAGTGTAGAGGGGAGTTCCAAGCTTGGAGCAGATCTTAGCAAGACTAGATTGGGACTAGAGGCTTATAGGGAGGTTGGGGAGTTGGATCCACACCGGGATACGGTTAAGATCTCTGGGGTTGAAAGAGAGGTCTGGGGACCATTTTTTAAGGACGAGAGGAGAGGAGTGAAGGAGCCAGGGTCCCTTGTCAAGGACTAGTTGGAGGTCCTCATCTTTGTCAAAGCGGAAGAGGAACCAACCTTCATCATGGAGGAGGATCTGCGGGGTAGGAACGAAACTCCAAGCGCGTTTCACATATTCTCTCACGAGATTAAAGCCATACTTTTTGCCCCAGATATGGCCCACTAAGGCGTTTTTCCAGTAATCAATTTCAGAGGCTATATCATCTTCCTCTAAAGTCACAAAAGGACTATCTAGATCAGCGCTACCAGTCAGTTCATTATGTAATGACATACCAGAGTTATTATTCTGTCTAGCTAGAAGCATGTCTAGGAATGAAACATTAGTCTTTGGATTCACGGACTTACCTGGGGGAAGGTCCTTTGGCACTCTTTTAGCGTTCGGGGCGCGACCTAAGGGAGCGGCTGGTTGAGGGAGATCACTACTCGGAGTCCTCTTTGCGATAGGGACTTGCTCACTCTTGGAATTTAGGCGACCGGGAGGCGCAGGGGTCTTGGAGAAAGGCGGAAAGTCAACTCCAAAATGCTTGGTTGAGGGGGAATATGGACCAGAGAGGTCGACAAAAAGCTCCAGATCTTGCATTTTGTTAGGAACCACCTCCCCATCAACTGAGTCCTCTAACACGTTATTTGTCAAAGCAGCTTCACAATGCATCACTTGATTATCGGGCATCTTAGAGGGGGTAACAAGGGGGTCGCAATCGGCCCCCAATTTAACCGATGAGTCAGCAAGAGGGACAGAGGGGTTATTTCCCAAATTTGGAGCAGGAACTCCTGGATTGCTACAGGAGGGGGCGCCAGCAGCTAAAGGCCCGGGATTAACCAAGAGATTAGATTGACTATTCAAATCAGAGGGGAGACTACACAAGTCGGCACCCAAAACAGGACCCCCGCAACTTTCACCAAGCGGACTACTTCTGGAGCGAGGAGGAGACTTCGACCGCTGAAGAAGAGGAGAAGCCGATGAAGAGACGTTGACCGTTGGAGAAGGAGAAGCCGGGAGTGCCGAGGAAGATGCCATGGGAGAAGCCTGGGCGCCGCTAGGCGGAGAAAGGATTGCCGGAGTCGAGCGAGTTCCCGGCCTTTTCCGTCCCATGGTGAGAGCGGGGGAGAGGCACCACTTGCAAAGACTTAGCCCATCAGGCGGGAGCTTGGCGGCGCACCGTGGGGATGCAGGGGAGGCTCGACGGCAGATCCACGGGGAGGGGGAAGAACAGGGACGGGAGGGGACGACGGGGGCAAGTGAGATCGCCAGCCACAGGCGCGTGCAGGCGCGTTCAACGGCTAATTTTTCTTGTGAGATCTCAAGTCTTGTTTAAAGCTTTTGAGTTTGCCTTATAAGTTAAGTTAATGTTAATTAATGAAATAGTAAATGATGAATCATCAATTTAGGTAGATATTTAGTGTTAATGCTGAATGAGCTGTCCTCCATGCTGCTTGGCTGCCGACTTCATATGGCAAGGATGGTCAACTAATTGACCATTGACCAAACTTAGTCTAGTTTGCTTAAAAATGCACTATTTGGGTTACTATTCATACTAAATTGCCCATTTTGATTTTTATTTTCCAAACTTTGATTTAGACTTTATAATATAGTCTATCATGTCAAATTAATGATATAAATGATATACTTCAGTCTTTAAAATGACAAAAAGTCATTATCTTAGAGCTCATACACAAAAACGTGCTTTAAGGTGTTTTAGTGCACATTTTGTGTCGCAGGGTGTTTCTGAGCTCTATTTTCTTTGAGAACAGTTTTGTTGTGTTCCTTAGGTGATAAGTGATCTTAGGAATCCAATTTTATACAAATTAGAGGTCATTAGACCTTTAAGGTTTTCTTAGAGCACATTTTTGCCCTTCTTGACCTTGAAGCATGTAAATGCTTGTTCTTTGTGTTGGAGTATTGTCCAACAATTTTAACATGTTTAGTTATGTGTTAATATGCTTAGGACAAAGTTTTAGGTCCTAAGAAGTTCATTTGGGTATTTATTTACTCTAAACAGTCAAAGGGTGCAACATCTTGCTTTGTGTTGACCACTGTTGTACTCAATTGACTTTTAAGGCATGTTTATTCCTTAATTAATGTGATTAGATGTTTAATCCATGTTTTATTACTTTGGGGGTATTTCAGTCTACCCCCCTTAAAAATACTTCGTCCCGAAGTCGCTTCATCAAATAGGTAAGTATATAAATATATGACTACTCATTATTCCCATAATGTATATCTTTGTGATATATCATTTACACACATCGTATTGCGCTTATACAGCACATAGCCATCACTTTGTGGCGTTAGTTCAATCATATGTGGATATAGGTGATCCATCAGCACCATCATTTCCTATCAATTCTACAAACCCTGACAACCTCCTCGAGGTGTCTATAACATACCATCGTTCCACATTCCATATCTAATCATTCATTTCGTATCTAGGCGATACCATATGTAATCATTCTACAAAGCAATATAAATATATATATCACAAGTAGTATAAGAAAAGTACTACACACATGGGTGTATATACATCATTCATACAGGTATCTCATAAGATACATACATACAAGTGCACATCACACACAAAAAAACCAACAACGTACGCCCCGCGTACCAAACATAACCAACAAAACATCGTATGCCCCGCATACCACCAATTCACTGTATGCCATGCATACCAAACAAACAATCAAACAAACCTCGTATGCCCCGCATACCATAAACAATTGTATGCCCCGCATACGAAACAACAAAACTTAGTGCACACACGTGCACAGCCAAGAGGCTCTACCCCCCTTAAAAAGGGTTACACCCCCGTACCCCACAAGTATACAACAGCCGATCAACAAGGAGCGCTGCATACTTGGCTCTCATAGAGTTTACCACCTCGTGGATTATCCTAATATCAGAGAGACGTGTATGACTCTAGCCCTTCTGGGCTCCACAATTCATAAAGGGTGAGGCACTGAACTATTGTGCTCTCTCCCAAGTTCGTTCTAATGGGCCCACTCGCTCCGTATGAGGTGCAGACCCACGAATATAGGCTCAATTTGCCTCTTTCCATTGCTGTGTATCCTCTCATTAGGATCACTAGCGTACATAGGTGTGTCATCCCTTACTGATATTCAGCTTGAGGTATAATATGACATTGACTATTGTTAGTACTTAGTGCTCTTTGCACTTGTCTTAGTAATATAAGACGTACCAGCCTATATGTCCACGTAGATGATGATAGTCATCCTGTCTCCTGGTGGTTTCGTTCCGGAGTAACACACTGTTGTAGTTCTTTGATACACACTCGTGTTGATATCCATTGCATCTTTCCGTATTCCCACTAGATTAATAACTGCATAAGTGCAATACCAAAATACTCAGTCCTACAGAGTGCAGAGGCGTAAACACTCAGCAGCTAATGTCTAATGAGTCAAACAGATAAGATGAGCGAATTATCATGTGAGTGGTACATTCCAAGTCCATTGTTCCTTCTCAAGGTATTTGCTATTATATTAGCTTTGTCTCCAATCATTGCGTAGTCACGCGTTTATGTTCACATCCCCTGGTAGATTTCCCATGGATTGCAAGAGTTGCTCGATCCTTATGAGGGTTCTACATAATATTCATCCATAATAGGTTTCCATGTTTCTTTCCTTCAGTTTCACGTCCTTGAACGGTTCCCTTGTCTTCAGTATATACTGTCTACTGCTCTATGTTGAAGGTTCTTGATTTCTCTAGCCCGTTGGTTTAACTGCGGCTCTTCTCGTCCATCTTCGAGGTAATCTGCATCACTGTCCTTAGTACGGAGTTGACTACTTCTCGTGTTCCTAACACTACTTGTCTACTTGCATGGGGTACCGTACTGATACATTACTACTTACCCGACTAACTCATAAATAAGTCTGTCAGGCCCACATGCTCCTTTCGGAATGCGGTCGTCCCATGTCTTGTTTAGTAAACTGGTAATGTCTGTCACACGGTTATTTTGAAGTATTCTGTTGTCAATCTCCCTTTGATGGATATCCTTTTTTTTCTTTTCTTTGTTTATTAGTTCATGTTGTCGGTTATCTTGTTGTAAGTGCTATGCCTTTGTGGCATCAGTGGTATTTCGTGCCATACGCCGCGTTATTCCTCGGTGTAAGTAAAATCTGTACTATATTTAGTCAAACTTGGTTCTTCTAATTCGATCTCATTGAGTACCACACATATTCCTTTTCTCTCCCGTTTATCATGATCATATCTCATCCATAGTTTCATATTCATTCCCTCATCCGTTTACTGGATGCATTGCAGATTGCCATAATAGTCTGAGCAACTTGGCTCTCCATTCTTCCCACATCCTCACTGACGTGTGTGCATCTCAAAGGTATGCTTGTCCATAAGGACTTAACATTCATCACTGGTAATGATTAGCATTAAATGTGGTATACACTGATGGTATTTGGCTAATAAGCCCTGTCTGAAAATTCTCGAACAGTTAAACTTTGTGGTTACAATCACAAGTGGTTGTGTAGTTTCTCCAGTAGTAGTGGTTGGATTAACGGTTTTCCTGAGGTTGCATGTTTCTAATCTCAGGTTTGTATGAAAATATGAAAATAAATTTTTTTGGTAATATATATATATAATAAAAAACAAAAGTAGTAGTTGCAGTTGCATTTTGCAGGCACTTGCTCTGTCAAGTGCACAAGGTAGATGGAAATTTCAGTGTGTTTACTTGTCCATAGCGCTTGCCAATAGCAATGCGCCATGCATATGGAAATTCTGGTTCAGTAATTACCGGTCTCATTGACTCTTGTCGTGAGTATGGGCTTACATGGTAATGTAAGCATTAACATCCTGTTCATATATTATAATCCGTCAAGGTTCCAGATTACTCTCATCGAGTTCACAACTAATCCCAAAAGTCATACCAAAGGCGAGTGGTCAATGACACACCCCCACATATTTATAACAATCTCTGTCTAACATTCAAGGTAAGTACATAACACAGTAAGCAAAATCTTCCACCAGCGGTCTCATGGAGTTCAGGGTACTCATGCCCTATCTACTCCCTTGCCCTCTGGGCTCCAGCATCAGTAGATGTCTGGCCATCCTAACCGCCTCGTGGTACTCCAGATCCTCAGCTGAGGTCTTCTGAGTATTCCTTGGTGGCCTGTAGTACGGCTCTCAGGGTTCATCCAGCACTCGAACTCCCCGTGGCCCTCTTTTGCAGGCAGCACCGACACTCAACTTTGCGGCCTTCGCAGTCAACCCCAGGATGGTGCTTCCCACAACGCTTACAATAGTAATGGGTGCTGGGGCTGTCCCAGTACTAATGGTAGCATTTAGTTTAAGTTAAAATCTGATTATATAAAGGTTAAGGTTACAATTGAATTTAAGAGGTAGGTTTCTCACCCTAGGAGGTGTAGATCTCAAAGGCTGAGCATCTATAGCTGAGCCGGTCAACCGAACGGGGGCTCTTTCCCTTTCGCTCCCTGGTGACCCTGCTGCCCTTCTTTTGAAAGAATTTCCTGTTTAAGGTTTCGGGTCAGCATTCACAAGGTATTAATATGATAAGTAGTTTAGAATGGGATAAGTCTTTGCTTTCCCTTCTTCTGGCTATCGCCTGGAGATGCTCCTCCACCCTCAGACTCTCCCTCAGGGTTCTTTCTTTTCTTGCCCCGAGAGTCTCTTCCCGAGTCTGGAGCATTAGCTCCGTCCTCGAGGGCAGCATCATAACATGTAACACCCCATCTTCAAATACAACGATTGTCTCCCTAAGTCCATCTCGTACATTAACAACGCAGCGGAAAAGTTCTACTAAATTGGTGTTACCGCCGTTAGTCCACCCACGTGACTAACTAGGCCTATTCTCTTAACAGTCATGGTCTGACTAACTGGATAATTACTCGAGCATCTAAAACTTACAATTCATAAACCACACTTATACCGAGTATCTACATCCTATACATCATATACTAACATCTCATCAATATACTAACGAGTGTACATGCACAAACTCGTTCCAAATTAAAAGCAACCAAAGTACTCTACCCCCGCCCTCCCTACTCTCAGGTTAATTCTTTTCATATCCAGTACCTACCTGCAAAAAGTTTAAATCACAGCCCCAAGGGGCTCATCATATTGCTGGTATAAAAACGTCATCCACAAGCTAACCAGCCCGGGTTACACCCGACTACTTTGTCGTATACCGCAATTGTGTATTCATCACAAATAATAATAAGAAGTACGATAACAATAACACATTATTGTGCAAGCATTCACAGCTTCAAATAAATCGAACGTCGTAATGGACGTCCAGTGATGAGTAAGTTAGATTCCAATCCTGAGGCCCTGAGAATTGTTTTAGTTCTTGTGTTTTGACCATTCCTTATAAGTGTCAACCTGTAAACCCCTCTCCATAATCACGATATAATCCCTCACGTAGCAATAAATAAACGTCTCGCAGCGGAAAAAAAATAACAATTACAAAACTCACACGGGTGTCACCGGCCATTACTCGCCCATGCGAGCAACGTAGCCAAACCACATCCAACTTCCAAAATAAACAACTGCTAACCGCAGTGATAACGAGAAACTCCTATACATCAAACTAAGTCCATAACCATAAACATTGACAAGTGAGCGTCTACCCAATCCTGAAAAATACATAACCTTACCATAAGACCATACACCATCTTCATTACCATACAACATCTCCAACTACCCTTACCTGTTCCTGCTCTTCAGCTCCGACAATGATCAACAACCTGAAATGGTGTAGTATCAGCGATAGACGCTGAGTATGCCGGGCCTGGACCCTAATGGTCACTTGTCATTTTAACCATCTTATTATTAGATTGGTTTCATGCTTTTCCTTTTTACAGTTATAATCAAAACTGAAGCATAAATGTATAATATACATAATCAACCATCCAAATATTCATAAACATTAATCATCCATCCAAACCAAACATTCATAGAATATTTCAAACAACATTTGTATATCGAACGTATCGAGCAATAACACAATATTTTGTACAATGTACAATCGCCGTAGTGTTCACCATCCACTGTCAATTTATTTTAGTTTGGCTTTCAAGCCCCATCCATATGTACAATGTACATTCGCCGTAGCGTACAGTTCCCATAGTTAATTTACCTTAGCCTTGTAGGCTCCATCCAACCATGTTTAATTAATGTCAGTAGGGCGTCATGTTAGGACAACCCGATAACCTCACCATGGACAGTAGTCCCCCGTACACACAAAGGTGCTCATTTCGCCAGAGGTCCGGAGGCCCCTGACTCACTTATGTCTCGTAAGACGTCCATAAAAAGGCCGTAGCCACCTGATCCACGAACCTATTTGGGCTCGTTGGATATAACCTGGAGCGGAATCCAAATAGGAAACCCCTCAGTGATCACAAATGCGCAACCAAGTAGTTCGTAAACTACCGGGATTCCTCACCTCAATCTCATACCATCACTCTCTCATAATTTTTAAGATCTGCTCTTAGTCTTATGGAGAATATTTATTAACCAGCGGCCCAATGGGTCACGCATACCTAGAAGTCATCTAGGTGATATTTATGTTAGAGATCCATGCTCTAGAGACCGACAATGTCGTGACTCGTTCCTAAGTGTTTTACTTAGGTTACCATATCCTTAATATTAATATCATGGTATTATATCAAGTAACCGTCATGTCATCACAACGCATATGTATGTTTATATAAGTCGATCTATAGTCGACGTAGTGTTAGTCCCGTAGGACGCCCGTGCATAAATAATTAATGCATCAACACTTAAACACATACATGTAACCACACACATATAACACACAAGTTATATCAACCAAATCCGAGCCCAAGGAGCAACCTTAGGTCAACTCGGCAAACCCCTTTACATACCGTTCACCCTGATTGTATTACGGTGGAGTATGAATCTTCAAGATCCTATGCTCCGTGTAGTCCGCTAGCTTGTCAAGCGTCCTTGTCAGAAGTATAATCTAAACGGTATTAAAACTATACGTCAGTCTCCATGACTAACTACATCCGGTATTTCCGAATAATAAGCACCCCGACAGTTCACCCTGTTTTCTACAGTTGTTGTTACGGGTTTCTCTAAAACAGTCGGTTTTGTTACTTAAAACGCGTACGTCAAAACTATCCCAACTGTTAAGTTTAATTCCTTATATTTCTTTTAATCTTATCCACCTCTAGTTTAGGTACGTAACCTATAGTTGCATGTATGCATGCATTCTTGTATTATTTGCATTCTAAAATTCATAACTTATAGTTCGTAACTATATTTATTATTATATATTTTTTTTTAAAATAACCACCACCATTAAATCATATGGTTTCAACCAAAATATAATATCCACCTTATATACATTATTCTTGTGTATGTATATATTTACCACGTAGGTAATTCCCATGAGTTAATAAACTCTTATATTTTATGTTACTTTTTATCATCTTTTATTAGATGATTATTCCCATTAGTTGTATCATATTGTACGACTTATAATAAGATTATTATCCTAACATGAGTAACATTTTATGTTGTATAATACAACTCTAAGGTTTATTCCATAAATACCTTAGTTTATAACTCCCATTTATTTATAGTTTGTCACACTATTTTATGTGAGTACCCTTCCTTATATTAATTCCATCTAAACCACCTTAATACCATTTAATTGTCATAACATTTACAACATAGTAGACCGTAGTCTAAAATTCATTTTCCAACCTTTATATTTTCGGTATAGCCCTTGAATTTATTTAAATTCCCTTTTTGACCACATAACATTATGTAATGTTATACCAAATACTAATATCATTCTATTGATATTTTTATTTCCTTAACTTATAATCCTATAGTTTTTATACAAAACTATTTATTATTGCCTCATAGGCACCATAAGAAACCTTATTCTTTTCCTTAAACCATAGTTTCCTTTATTTACAAAATCACCCCTTTCTTTTTACCATGTTATATATACCATTTAATATAACATTTCTAACTTATAAAAGAGTATAACCTATGGTTATTTTTGTAAATTCCGAACAGCCCTTGTGCTATTCTATAATTGTCATTAGGCCCTATTTATAACATATAGTTTGATTCATATCATTAAAAACCATATTATACATATATCTCAATAAATACTCTTATATAATTCTAAAAATCTCCAAATTTCACCAAAGGGTTATAATTCCTTATTAACCCATATACTTTGGATTTTACCATTCCACCATCTATTTTTCTCCAAAGTGTCATAATGACATATTAACTATATATTATACATATATAGTTTATTTAATTTTTAATTCCAAATCCACAATTAATTCCTAAAAATCCTAATAGCCCATGGGTGTTTAAAATACCATTGTACACCCTTTATTTTTGGTAATAACATATTTACCACATATGTTATAAAAATATTACCATTAAATACTAACTTATTATAAACCTTAAATAAGTTATCTAACTTATTATTTTGGTCAAAACCTAGCATATGGTCAAGGTTGACCTCTTAATATTTCCTTGACCATTAATTCCTAATAATTACGGTTTGCACCCAAACTTTCTAGAAATCACCATTTAACCCCAAAACTTTATAAAAATCTTATAAACTTTATTTTAACTCCTTTTACCTCTAATTTTCGGCCTTATTATTCTAAAGCCCCCAAATTTAATTTAATTACACCTAATACCCCATTTATTTTCGGTAATGCATTTATACTACTTAAACTTAATTAAAAGCTTGTAAATGCATAAATAAAATGGCCTAAAATACATGGCCTTATTACAAACATTGGCTTGCAAAATAAATTACACATAAATGTCCCAAAATACATATACAATTTCGGCCTCACCATATAATTTTTTATTTATTTACCAAACTTCCACATAATGTCTTAAATTTGACAATTATGTTAATTAAATCTCTTAAATGACTAGCTTAATTTATCTTAGTCATTTTTTCCATTTCTAGGTCAATATAACCTATATGTGTAACTTCACTCTCGGCCATATATATATATATGCTTAAAAATTATAAATCATAAGTTTAAGGTGTTTTATACCTTGATTATTCCTTGTATGAGCTCGGTCACTTGTAGGAAAATTCACCACTTGATTTAGACATGTTTAATACACAAAAACAAGATATGGTTACACTCCAAGCTTGAGCTTAACCATAAGGAATAATTAATGTAAGATTTAAGGCAAAAATCACCTTAAAAATGCAAGGGAAGTTCTAAGTGGTTTCGACCTGAACCAAACACACCACAAGGTGTTAGATCCACCATATTGACATAGGAAATAGTTAGATCTCGAAGTGCTACCTTGTTATTAGGTTTTACCTTGGAAAAATGCCTTAAAAGAGAGTATTTCCTTTGGATCTCGGCCACCCTTGCTCCAAATGGCTAACCAACTGATTCCACATGAAAAGAGAAGAAAATAAGGCTATGACCAAAGTTTCACAGCCGAACTTGAAGGGAATCAAAAGTTATGAGCTTAAAGCACATTTTTACCTTAAAATGTAGATTTGAACAACCTTGGTCCCTCTACTGGTCTCAACCGAGTTTAGCTCTTGTTCTAACCTTAGAACACTGAGAATAAGCCATAGGAACAGATGAGCCACGAAATTTAGGTGTTGGTAGTGAAGAGATGAAGAAAGAGCTAAAAATGACATTAAAACACTTACATTAGAGCTTAGGAGCTAGGTTTGCCTTCCATGCTCAAGAACAGACTTGAGAGCTTCAAGGAAGGGAGGAACTCGGCTGGGCAGAAGAAATCGGACAAGGAAGGAAGGAGAAGGTGAGAAAGGTTGAAAATAATTGTAAAAAAGTAAAGTTACTATTCTAAATTGGAGATTAGGTAGTGATTTTGTCCAAAAATCATTGTATGCTGTCTCCTCTCTTATTGCAGCCGATCTCCATGGTCCAAATGGGTCAATTAATTGACCATTGACCATGCTTGGTCAATATTGACTCATGCGGGCCCCACTTTAGGGTTTTATTAATATTTTAATATTAAATTTGTAAAAATCTGTAAATTTCTGGAATTAAATTCCTAATATCATATAATATGATATTTTATTATATTTAAAGGTATTTATAACCTTTTAGCCCATTTAAAACCAATTTAGAAGGCGATTACACAAAACGTGCTTTAAGGAGTTTTAGTGCACATTTTGTGTCGCAGGTGTTTCTCTGGGCTTGGTTTTCTTTGACAACGGTTTTGTTGTGTTCCTTACATGATATTTGATCATGTAATTCAATTTTATATCATTTAGAGGTCATTTGATTTTTAAGGTTTTCCTAGAGCACCTTTTTGCCCTTTTTGACCTTGAAGCATGTAAATGCTTTTTCTTTGTGTTGGAGTGTTGTCCAACGGTTATAATATGTTTAGTAGTATGTTAATATGCTTAGGACAAATTTTTAGGTCCTAAGAAGTTTATTTGGGTATTTATTTACCCTTAACAGTCAAAGGGTGCAACATCTTGTTTTATGTTGACCACTGTTGTTCTCAGTTGACTTTTAAGGCATGTTTAGGCCTTAATTAATATGATTAAATATTTAATCCATGCTTTAATAATTTGGGGTATTTCAGTCTACCCCCCTTAAAAAGACTTCGTCCCGAAGTCTCTTAATCAAATAGGTAAGTATATATAAATGTATAACTACCCATTGTTCCCATAATGTATATCTATGTGATATATCATTTACACACATCATATTGCGCTTATACAGCACATAGCCATCACGTTGTGGCGTTAGTTCAATCATATATGGATATAGGTGATCCATCAGCACCATCATTTCCTATCAGTTCTACAAGTCCTGACAACCTTCCTGAGGTGTCCATAACATTCCATTGTTCCACATTCCATATCTAATGATTCATTTCGTATCTAGGCAATACCATATGTAATCATTCTATAAAGCAATATGAATGCATATCACAGATAGCATAAGAAAAGTACTACACACATGGTGTACATACAATCATTCAAACAAGTATCTCATAGGATACATACATTCAAGTGTACATCACACCCAAACAACCAAACAACGCACGCCCCGCGTACCAACCATAACCAAGAAAACCAATTCACTGTATGCTATGCATACTAAATAATTCACATACTAACCAAACAACCTCGTATGCCCCGCACACCACCAATTCTCTTTTTTTTTTTGCATGCAATGCATATCAAACAGCCAAAAATAAGTGCACACATGTGCACAGCCAAGAGGCTCTACCCCCCTTAAAAAGGGTTACGCCCCCGTACCCCACAAGTATACAACACGCCGCTCAACAAGGAGCGCTGGATACTTGGCTCTCAAAGAGTTCTCCAACTCGTGGATTATCCTCATATCAGAGAGACGGGTATAATTCTAGCCCTTCAGGGCTCCACAATATATAAAAGGTGAGGCACTGATCTTTTGTGCTCTCTCCCAAGTTCATTCTTTTGGGCCCACTCGCTCCGTATGAGGTGTAGACCCATGAACAAAGGCTCAATTTGCCTTTTTTTTGCTGTGAATCCACTGGTTTGGATCACTAGCATATATGCGTGTGTCTTCTCTCACTGATATTCAGTTTGAGATGTAATATGACATTGGCTACTGTTAGTACTTAGTGCTCTTTGCACTTGTCTTTGTAATACTAAGACGTACCAGCCTATATGTCCACAAAGATGATGTTTGTCATCCATGTCTCCTGGTGATTTGTTCCGGAGTAACACACTGTTGTAGTTATCTCTTTTTTTTTTTTTTTTTACACACTCTTGTTGATATCCACTTTATCTTTCTGCATTCCCATTAGATTAATAACTGCTGCACGAGTGCAATACCAAAACACTCAGTCATACAGAGTGCAGAGGCGTAAACGCTCAACAGCTAATATCCATGAGTCAAACAGAAAAGATGTGCGAATTATCCTGTGAGTGGTACATTCCGAATCCACTGTTCCTTGAGCAAGGTTTCTGCTATCATATAGCTTTATCTTTTCTCCTTGCGTAGTCACGCGTTTATGTCCATATCATCTGGTAGATTTCCTCTGGATTGGGAATTTACTCGATCCTTATGAGGATTCTACATATTTTCGTCCATAATGGGTTTTCCTGTTTCCTTTTTTTTTTGGGTTCCTATCCTTGAACTGTTTCCTTGTCTTCCCTGTATACTGTCCACTGTTCTCTGTTGAAGGTTCTTTTTTTTTTTTAGCCCGTTGGTTTAACTGCGGCTCTTCTCGTCCATCTTCGAGGTAATCCGTCTTACTGTCCGTAGAATGGAGTTGACTACTTCTCGTGTTCCTAACACTACCTGTCTACTTGCATGGGGTACCGTACTGATACATTACTACTTACCCGACTAACTTATAAATAAGTCTGTCAGGCCCACATGCTCCGAACGGAGTGCGGTCGTCCCATGTCTCGTTTAGTAAACTGGTAATGTCTGTCACACGGTTGTTGTGAAGTATTCTTTTGTCAATCTCCCTTTGATGGATATCCCTTTTTTTGTTCTTCTTCTTTTTTTTTGGTCTTCTTTGCTTCTGTTTTTTTTTGTCCTCTTTTTGCTTCTGCCCTTTTTTTTTGTCTAATAGTTCGTGTTATCGTTTATCCCGTAATAAGTGTTATTGCCTTTGTGGCATCCGTGGTAATTCGTATCATAGACTGGTATTATTCAACTCGGTGTAAGTAAAATCCGTGCTATATTAGCAAACTTGTTTCTCTCTCTTTTTTTGATCTCATTGAGTACAACACATTTTCCTTTTTCTCCCTGTTTTTTTTTCTGATCATGTCTCATCCATAGTTCATATTCGTCCCCTCATCCATGTAATTGGATGTATTGCAGATTGCATAATAGCTTGAGCAACTTGGCTCTTTACTTCCCAACCATCCTCACTGACGGTGGTGCATCTACAAAGGGTATGCTTGTCCATAAGGACTAAACATGTATCACTAGTAGTGATTAGCATTCAATGCCGGTATACTCTGATGGTATTTGGCTAGTAGCTCTGTCTGAAACTTCCTCGAACGTTTAAACTGGTGTGTGTTTTTTTTTACAGTCATAGTGGCTGTATAATGTGTCCAGTTGCAGTGGTTGGACTATCGGTCCTTCCAAATTGCATAGGTTTCTAATTCCAGGTTTCAATGAAAAGGTTGAAAAACAGTTTTTTTTTACAAGGTTTAAAAGTAGTAGTTGTTGCATTTGCAGTAGCTGTTACTGTTGCTGTCGCTGCACTTGCTGTAGCAAGTGCGCAAGGCAGATGGAAATTCTGGTTCAGTAATTCCCGGTCTCATTGACTCTGTGTCGTAGGTATAGGCTACATGGTAATGTAAGCATCAACATCCTGTTCATATATATATCCGTCAAGGTTTAAAGCTTTTGGTACTGAGTACACACAACTAATCCCAAGGTCTTACACAAAAGGCGAGTGGTCAATGACACACTCCCACATACTTATAACATAGTTCCTTCTAGCATTCAAAGTAAGCACACAACATAGTAAGTAAAAGTCTTCCACTAGCGGTCTCATGGAGTATGGGTACTCATGCCCTATCTACTCCCTTGCCCTTCTGGGCTCCAGCATCAGCAGATGTCTAGCCATCCTGACCGCCTCGTGGTACTCCAGATCCTCCAGCTGAGGTCTTCTGAGTATTCTTTGGTGGCCTGTAATTACGGCTCTCTGGGTTCATCCAACATTCAAATTCCCTATGGCCCTCTTTGTGGCAGCACCGACACTCGACTTTGCGGCCTTCGCAGTCGACCCCTGGATGGTCCTTCCCACAACGCTTACAGTAAAAATGGCGCTGGGGCTGTCCGGTGCCTGATGATAGTATTTAAGTTTAAGTTAAAATCTGTTGATATAGGGTTAAGATTATATTTGAATTTAAGAGGTAGGTGTTCTCACCCTTAGGAGGTGCAGATCTCAGAGGCTTAGCATCAATAGCTGGGCCGGTCAACTGCAGGACGGGCTCTTTCCCCCTTTCTTTCCCTGGTGACCCTGCTGCCCTTTCTTTGGAAAGAATTTCCTGTTTAAGGTTTCGGGTCAGCATTCGTAAGGTATTTAGTATGATAAGTATTTAAGCTTGGGTTAAGTCCTTACTTTCCCTTTTTCTGGCCATCGCCTGAAGATGCTCCTCCACCCTCAGACTCTCCTTCAGGGTTCTTCCTTTTCTTTGCCCCTAGAGTCTCTTCCCGAGTCTGGAGCATTAGCTCCGTCCTCGAGGCAGCGTCGTAACACTCCTGGAATCTCATTGGTAAGTTCTCACAAGGTTATACGGTACTATAGTAAGTAAAGAATTTATGGCATTCATGTTAATACCTGTATGGTAGTGTAGAGGGTAGCACCCATCGCCATCTGGATGCGAAATAATAGTCCTCCCCGGAACTTCTCGATCTTTACGGTTTCTGAGTAATCCACACCGGGGATGAAGTCCAGTAGACCAATGAATCGAGCGTAATACTCGTCCACGGTCAGACCTCCCTGGGTCAATGTTTCAAACTCATGGCGCTTCTTCTTCTGTTTGAGGTGCGCCGGGTAGTACTTCCCTCTTAGTAACTCAACAAAGGCAGCCCACGAAAAGTCGGGCGTAGCCAGGTGCTGGTCCTTGACCAACCTCCACCAAGTGCTGGCTGCATCCTTCAGATGGAAAGCAGCAATAGCGACCTTCTTGTCGTCAGGTACCTGTAACGCTTCATAGGCCTTCTCATGTTCAACGATGTAACGTTCCAAAGCTACGGGGTCTGGTTCCCCTGAATATGTAGGTGGTCGGGTCTCTGTAACTGACTTCAGCCAGTTTGTTTCCCTGGGCTGTGGCGGGTGGGCTGGTGCTCCTCCTATCTGAGTACCCAGCTGTGCAAGAACGGCTGCAACCGTCTCAGCAACTCCTGGAATGCCGGGGTCACCGCCTCTACCTCTTCCATCTTCCAGCACCACGCCCTCTAGTACCACCAGACATCTGTAGTACAGTATGTCACATAAATACTCGGTAAATTACCGTACACAACCAATAGATATTAATTTGCCTTAAAGGCTATCCTGTCACGCATTTTGCGTTTCTAGACACAATATCTTTTGAGACGAATCGTCTCGTACCTCCTAAATGTTTCCCAATATTTCCCAAGTCCTAAGCTCACTGTCTTAACCTACTTTCTCGTCATCAGAGCGGTACTCCGCTCTGATACCACTTTTGTAACACCCCTCTCCATAATCACGATATAATCCCTCACGTAGCAATAAATAAACGTCTCGCAGCGGAAAAATAAATAACAATTACAAAACTCACACGGTGTCACCGGCCATTACTCGCCCATGCGAGCAACGTAGCCAAACCACATCCAACTTCCAAAATAAACAACTGCTAACCGCAGTGATAACGAGAAACTCCTATACATCAAACTAAGTCCATAACCATAAACATTGACAAGTGAGCGTCTACCCAATCCTGAAAAATACATAACCTTACCATAAGACCATACACCATCTTCATTACCATACAACATCTCCAACTACCCTGTGTTCCTGCTCTTCAGCTCCGACAATGATCAACAACCTGAAATGGTGTAGTATCAGCGATAGACGCTGAGTATGCCGGGCCTGGACCCTAATGGTCACTTGTCATTTTAACCATCTTATTATTAGATTGGTTTCATGCTTTTCCTTTTTACAGTTATAATCAAAACTGAAGCATAAATGTATAATATACATAATCAACCATCCAAATATTCATAAACATTAATCATCCATCCAAACCAAACATTCATAGAATATTTCAAACAACATTTGTATATCGAACGTATCGAGCAATAACAACAATATTTTGTACAATGTACAATCGCCGTAGTGTTCACCATCCACTGTCAATTTATTTTAGTTTGGCTTTCAAGCCCCATCCATATGTACAATGTACATTCGCCGTAGCGTACAGTTCCCATAGTTAATTTACCTTAGCCTTGTAGGCTCCATCCAACCATGTTTAATTAATGTCAGTAGGGCGTCATGTTAGGACAACCCGATAACCTCACCATGGACAGTAGTCCCCCGTACACACAAAGGTGCTCATTTCGCCAGAGGTCCGGAGGCCCCTGACTCACTTATGTCTCGTAAGACGTCCATAAAAAGGCCGTAGCCACCTGATCCACGAACCTATTTGGGCTCGTTGGATATAACCTGGAGCGGAATCCAAATAGGAACCCCTCAGTGATCACAAATGCGCAACCAAGTAGTTCGTAAACTACCGGGATTCCTCACCTCAATCTCATACCATCACTCTCTCATAATGTTTAAGATCTGCTCTTAGTCTTATGGAGAATATTTATTAACCAGCGGCCCAATGGGTCACGCATACCTAGAAGTCATCTAGGTGATATTTATGTTAGAGATCCATGCTCTAGAGACCGACAATGTCGTGACTCGTTCCTAAGTGTTTTACTTAGGTTACCATATCCTAATATAATATCATGGTATTATATCAAGTAACCGTCATGTCATCACAACGCATATGTATGTTTTATATAAGTCGATCTATAGTCGACGTAGTGTTAGTCCCGTAGGACGCCCGTGCATAAATAATAATGCATCACACTTAAAAACATACATGTAACCACACAATATAACACACAAGTTATATCAACCAAATCCGAGCCCAGGAGCAACCTTAGGTCAACTCGGCAAACCCTTTACATACCGTTCCCTGATTGTATTACGTGGAGTATGAATCTTCAACCCCTATCTCCGTGTAGTCCCTAGCTTGTCAAGCATCCTTGTCAGAAGTTAATCTAAACGGTATTAAAACTATAACGTCAGTCTCCATGACTAACTATGAAATACCCAAACCTAGTTTGTTGTTTAAACACCTAAATAGGGTGTAACAAGACTAAAAAGAGTCTTAGAAACCTTACTAAACAAATTTAAACAAAAGGAAACACAAATGTGCTTTAAAGTCAATAAGAGCTAAAATGTGCTCTAAGCTTGGGATAAACTTGAGTAAGGCCTAATGAGCTTACCAAGACTTCATTTATATACTAATGAACTTATTAAACCAATTACCAAAGAAAACCAAGCTTGAAACAAGTTAAAAACAAAATGTGCTTTAAGAAGTCTTAAAGCACGTTTTTGAAAAATTGTCTTGTAAATGAGTTTTGAATGGCTAAATGTCCATCATTACTCTTAAATATATATGTGTACTATATAGTATCACATTTGGGTGGCTATATTAGTGGGAAATCAAAAATTTCACTTCTATGTGCCTTGTATAGGTGAATAGTACTTTTTATAAGCTATTTGTAACATATGTTGTATTAAGTAATTAAATTGACAAACAAAGACTATATTACCCTCATTATACTTAGGGGGCCGGTTTTCTAAAGGCTTGGTGACTCACCACTCTTATTAATGTAGTAAGTAGATAAGATAAGTAAATAAGCTACTTTTTACCTTTTAACACATAAATATCTCTTAAAGCAAATTCTATCTTCATTCTCTCATTTCCTTTCCTTGCTCACACGGTTTCCCACTCATCTCCTCCCTTCTTCTTGTTCTCTCACGATAAACCACTACCACCATTGAACACAAGCTTTGACCACTTGTTAAACCTAGCTCACTTGTCCAAATCAAAAACAAATACCACCAATCTCTTCCTCTCATCAAGCTCTTCATTCCTATCTTCTCAAAACTCCAAGAGCTCCATTTCGGTGCCAAGGTGTTCCACCATTGAAGGAGCTTGAGCTTTATTTTGACATATTATTACTCTCTTTGCTTCTAGGTAAGGAATCTCAAACAAAAATCAAGTTTCCTCCTTGTTTTTGTCATGTCCGAAAATACACATTGATATAGCTCATTGTGTGACTTTGTTCTAGCTTCATTTCAACTCTTCATGGACTAGGTGGAGTCCTCTCTTGTTGTATATCCAAACTCTCTTCAAAGAACAAGGTAAAACAACTACATTAATGTTTTGAAACAATGTCAAATTAGGGTTTACAATGAGATGAAGCCTATAGCTTGAATACTCATTATAAAGTTTGTATATTGTTTAGAACTTGTCAAAGGAATCAAGTACTCTATTGGTTTCTAAAGGAAACAAGAAAGAAGTGATTTTGCAAAAGAGGTAAATCTACTAACCTAATGCTATTTTAATGCCTTAGGAGAAATGAGCTTATAATGCTTATTAAAACTATCTAAAGAGCCAATGGGGAATGACTTAGTGAAGTGTTCTTAAGAGACTAGTAAAGGGCATATGTGTATGTTGAGTGTATTTGCAGGTTAAAGGCATATATATTGTGGAAATTCAGTGTTTATGATTTAAGCACTTTAAGGGCCTAAGAGCCATGCATTTTAAGGGCCTAAGTGCCATGCAATTTAAATTGTGCACTATATTGTAAGTAGTGTAAATTTGGTGAAATTGTGTATGAGAGTGTTCTTGGTGATTTTAATGTTCTTGTGTGTTTAAAGGAGAAGGTAAAAATGTTTAGGCATGGTAATTTTCTAATAGTTCTAGGGGAAACCCATGTCAAAATCTAGGTAGGAAGTAAGAAGTTCTAAGTGGTTACTAAGTTTGGTGAGTTTTTAGAAAGTGTAGGAGATGAATAAGAGTCCGGTGTTTTAAAGGAATTATGATGACTAGGAGTACTCTAGAGTGTCATAGGGACTTAGGCATGATCTTGAGATTTAGTATGTACCAAAGTCTTTTGGACTTAAGTAAAGACTAGTAAACTTTGGTAAACTAAGGAGAATGTATGAACTTGAAAAAAGGATTTTGAAGTAAATGTTTAAGGAGATAGTTGTGAAGATGATGCTTGGGAGATGATGTTAAACAAGGAGAAAGCATTTTGGGATAGTAGTTTACCATAGGTGAGAAACACCATCTAGACCTAGTATAAAATAACATAAGTGTTAAGGAATTTTTACAAGAAATAAGTAATGTTTTAAGGAATTAGAAAATGAGTTTCATGGATGTTGTATGTGGATGTAAGGTTACCAAATGTTTTAGGAAGCATTAAGAGGCCTTAGGAGAAGTTTGGTGAAGAATTGGCAAGTTTAGGTAAGTTTAGTAGGCGACCGACCCAGGCCGCCGACCAGTTTGTGGGTCGGTCGAGCCTCTGTAAATGTTAGGAAAAATGTTCGGTGATGGTCCGACCCAAAAGGGTGGGTCGGACATGGGTCGGTCGGGCAAGTTTCAAAGGAGGAAAATGTTTCGCACATGGACCGACCCAGAATGGTGGGTCGGACGTGGGTCGGACGAGCATGATTATAAGGAGGCAAAGGGTTCGTAATGGACCGACCCAGAAGGTGGGGGTCGGACATGGGTCGGTCAAGGTAAATTTTTCAGACCCGAAGACCACTGGGAGGGTCCGACCCAGTTGTGGGTCGGACGGTGGGTCGGTCGGACCAAAACTTGTAAAAAAAAAAAACAGAAATGAATACTTATGTATTTAACCCTAGGGTGTATAATGAAGGTAACCTAGGGTAAGATAGGCATTAAAACATGTCATACAATCATGTTAAATACTTAGTAAGTTTGGAGTTAAATAATAATTAACCAACATTACTAATGTTTTAGGATTCTCTCAAGTGGAAATCAACGAGGCAAGGACCAAGGTATGGTTTTCTTGCTTGCAGTCTGTTGCCTACCGGTTTACACCGGCTTGTGTGTTGTTGTTTTCTGTGTGTTTATGACTTTGTAAGATTAAACCATGTAAAAGAGTTTACAGTTGTTAATATTATTATGTTGTTATTATGACTCTCTCTTCCCATGTGAGTGTCTAACAAGACTTGACCTATTATTGTGAATGTTGTTGTGCTCAATGTTGAACTACTAACATGGGCTAACGGGGGAAGTGAGGAGTCCGGTCTGTTCCGGCCACGCGTGTGAGTATGGGAGTCGATGTCATAACCGGTTCGATTCTCTCTGTATGTTATGGTTAAGTTTCCAATTTGGTTTCTAACCTTCCTTTAGCTTAACCAAGGCTATTTTACTGACTCACGTCGGGCCACAGGGGCATACTATGTGTTTGTTTCGGTGTGCTTGGATCACTATATCCGGGCACCTTGTGTTAAGTTAACCGTTCAATCTAACCGGACGGTAACGAGTTTATGTAACGAGCTAAGTATGAGCGTGGCAACATTCTCGAGCTCTCAATGGGGACTAACTGTGTTGGTTCTCTTCCTAAAAGGATTGTATGTTTGTGATGTGTTTTAGATGTGTCAATATACCCTTGTTATGTTATATATGTAGTGTTTGTGTGTTTAAAAATAAATATCATGTCATCCTGACAATTGGTTGCGCGTATCCCGTAGTCGATGGGCTGCGCGTTAGCCATACCAGCAAAGGTGCTGACCCCCTCGGGGGCTCCATATTTTTATTGCAGGATGAGGATCGAAGAGGCAGAGTGGCTCTAGGTCCTAGAGAGTAGTTTACTTTGAAGTACTTTTGGATGTTTGCCCGGGTTGCGCCTGTGCACCCGTGGCGTATTATATACTTGTTGGTGACGGTTTACAGTGAAGTATACAGTGAAGATTTATGTAAATACTCGGTATTATATTGTTATATATATGGTTGTTAGTTCTATGCTCGGGAGTCTGATCATCAGACCGGTACGCTTGTATTTATTCAGCCTTGTTAGCCACGTGGGTGGTTGACGGCATTGTAGCACCAATCGTTTAGTTACCGTTTAGTTGTTTATTTTTCCGCTGCGATTCCAAGTATAGTTATGTGCGTAGTAGGGGTGTTACAAAAAGTGGTATCAGAGCGAAGTATCGCTCTGATGACTAGAATACCGAGCTTAGGAATATACCGAGTTAGGAAACCTAACTACAAATACCTAAGTGAACATGTTTGGAAAGGTTAACCACTAACTAAGTGTGGAGATACCTTATTATCGGGAAGCGTTACAAACGTTGGACCGATAAGTGTGCAGGCATAATGCTAATGAGATGTTCATATAAATCAGATGGCAGGTAGACCACGAGGTCGAGGCCGCGGGCGCGGTACTGGAGATATGGGTGACCAGGGCGATGATACTACGGCCCAGACTATGGCTGAGGCAGTTGCAGCCGCCGTAGCCCAGCTTGGTACCCCAGTTAGTTGCTGCTATACAGCAAGGGCACAGCCCGAGTTCAGCCACCACCACCACCGCCACGAGAGACCAATTGGGTCAAGGCGTTGGCTGATCTGAGCCGCGCCTTCATTCAGTGGGGAGACCGATCCCCGTAAGCTCGAGGCATACATCTCCGAGATGGAGACCGCCTTCGAAACCCTAGCACCCACCTGAGCAGCAAGGTACGACTTGCTGCTTACTACCTGAAAGGCTCGGCACAAAACTGGTGGAAGCTTGTGCGCGAGGGTAGAGTTGCTGATCCGACATTCCAGTGGAGGGAGTACACGGCTCTTCTGCGAGCCAAATACTACCCTATACATGTGCAAGAGGCCAAGCGCCTGGAGTTGGACAACCTGAGGCAAGGGGATAAGATGACGGTAGATGAGTACTACTCAGCCTTCATCGGACTAATCCACCTGCTACCGGATCTGGGTTACTCAGACCGGATCCTTGTGAACCGTTTCTACAACGGACTGAACTACGCCTACGCTACGGCATGGGGCCTACTGGATATACCACCACCTTGCAGGTAAAGGGATTACAGTAATGTGAATAAGTGTGTACAATGTGATAATGTGATGTGAATTGTCTAGGGCGGGGCATAACTGACACCCTAAATATAGGAGTGCTATCATGCCGCTGCTATTGTGGAGATCACCGTCCGTCTGAGGGACGAGGAGAGTGCGCTCAAGCGCAAGGCTCAGAACGAGGGCCAAGGCACGCAAGGGCAGTGGGGAGGGAAGAAGAAGAAGTCATACCCCCAGTCCCAGAAAGGACAGCAACAGGGTGGCAAGGGCCAGCCCAGACCACCACTGCTGATGAGCCTCTGCAGCTCACCTATGCGTATGCGGCCAAGCCCCTACGTTCTTACCCACCTAAGGGTAATTGTCTAAACCTGTGTGATTGTTAGAGTATATGTTAATAAGTTGTGAAACAAGTATTAATGGTGTATTGTGATAGCAGCTAGCACGGGCTCTGGACCGGAGCGCCACTATTACTGCAAGTGGTGCAACGGCGACCACCCCGGCAAGGACTGCAAGGGTAATGATGTTCAGTGCCGGTACTGTAAGAAGATGGGTCACCGCGACCATGAGTGCTGGCAGAACCCGAACAGTAGGAACTTCAGGCCCAAGGGGCAATGGAAGGGTAAGGCCACTGCGACCACCGATGGCCAGAAGACGGCGAACCAGCCACCCCCAGATCAGAGGTACACAAGTCCCAGAAGGGGAAGGGGTCGGGGTCCAACAAGGCCACCCTGAATGTGGTGGACCGGTCTGAGGCGCCAGGGCCCTCTTCTAGACCAGGTACCGCCTAAATGTTTTGAATGAAATAAGTGTCTGCATACCGCATTTCATGCATGTGTGTGAGTGAGTTTAAATAAGACCCATGTGAGTGAAAAATAAAGTATAGTGTGAGATTTACCTAACTAGAGTACTCTAAACTTAAAGGAACTTTCAATATATGTTATCCAATCCCACCCACACCAACCCCTGAAGAAACCACCATCAACATCACCGACTTTCCATTGGAGCAATGTCAGGTCATCCAGCCAGGTATGATACTTTTAAATGGATACCTGACACCGGAGGCACAAATCCATATCATCAGACGATGCGACGAACTTGGAGCAAAACCAGGAGGGTTTTACACACCCCGATACCCGAACGGAGCAAGGATGCAATTGAAGATGATGTGCATGGGTAAGGACTGGAACCCTTACACCAAGTCATATCAAGAAGTTCGAGCTGAAGATGGAGCAACAGTATCAAGTATACCAGAGGAGTTCCATGCGGTCGTTAACCACGCCGTGGGAATTGCTCAGCAAGTTGAACCGGAATCAATTCCAAGTGTAAAAGCAGATTTATGCATTGTAAACTTCTACCAGAAAGGTGGACGGTTGGGTATGCACCAAGACAAGGACGAGTCACCCGAGTCTCTAAGTAAGGGAGTACCCGTGGTGTCTTGGTCCCCCATTGGTGATAAGCAGTGTTTGTGTATGGCAGCAGAAGCGTGCTGACCTCGCAAAGAAGCTATTGCTAAATCGGGAGATGTATTAATCAGGGTGGGCAATCAAGGATGCTATACCATGGCATCAGGAAGGATCAAACTGAATACCGCACCGTCGGCGGTGATCAATGCCACACACATGAAACCCGGACGTCTGAATTTGACCTTCAGACAGTTTTAAGCCTTGTGTAATTATGTGACAAACCAGTATGTATTAAGGATGTGTAAGTGTGAATCATGGCGACAGTGTAAGCCAATAAATGTGTAAAAAGGAGTGTTTAATGAATAAAGTGGAGTTGTTTGAATCATATCAACCGTGTTGTTACCCAATACTTATTAGTTTGCCAATGAATTAGGCTGTGCACTCGGAACGGGAGGTATACTGAGTGTCTGCAATAAGGCAGAAGCCGGCAAGAGCGGCACAATCCTCACCGGTACCTTTCCAGTGAATGGCGTGGATGCATCGATCTTGTTCGACTCTGGAGCCTCACATACATTCATTTCGCTATCATTTGCGAAGAGGCTGGGGTTAGATGGTGAAGAGATGCCAGACTTCGTGGTTACTCTCCCGTCGAAAGAGCGGATCAGATGTACCCGCTACTACCGAGGTGCTGTTGTTCGAATCATGGATGAAGAGTTTCCGATCGACTTGATAGAGTTCGACGGACTAGGCTTTGATGTGATTGTCGGGATGAACTGGTTGGAGCGGCACAAGGGCAGAATCCTGTGTGCCGAGCATCGACTGCTTCTTCGGAGTCCATCTGGGGTTACCATATCTTACCGCCAGAGGCCAGGGAGCCTTCGACTCAGATCATCACCGCCATGGCTATGTATCGTGAGTTACGACGAGGGAGTGATGTATACCTCTGCTATGTCCAGGACATAGAGAGAGACCCTGAGTTTAGCCCAGATGTGCCGGTAGTGTCGGAGTTTCCTGATGTATTTCCTAAGGAACTGCCGGGCATGCCGCCAGCACGAGAGGTTGAGTTTGAGATTGATTTAGTTCCGGGCACCGGACCCATTGCGAAAGCACCTTACCGTATGGCTCCAGCAGAGATGACAGAGCTCAAGGAGCAGCTGAGAGACCTACTCGACAAGGGCTTTATCCGCCCTAGTGTGTCACCATGGGGAGCGCCGGTCCTCTTCGTGAAGAAGAAGGACGGTAGCCTCCGCCTATGTATTGATTATCGGGAGCTGAATGCTGTTACGGTGAAGAACCGTTACCCCTTACCACGCATCGACGATCTATTTGATCAGCTTAGGGGAGCATCAGTATCTCCAAGATAGACCTACGTTCCGGATATCACCAGATTGCCATCCGTGACAGTGATATCGAAAAGACAGCCTTCAGAACTAGGTATGGGCACTATGAGTTCACCGTTATGCCGTTTGGCTTATCAAATGCACCAGCAAAGTTCATGGACTTAATGAACCGTTTGTTCCAAGATCAGTTGGACAAATCAGTGGTAGTCTTCATCGATGACATTCTTGTGTATTCTAAATCGAAAGGTGAGCATGAAAGCCACCTGAGAGATGTGTTACGAAGAGGAGAAATCAGTTGTATGCTAAATTTTCTAAGTGTGAATTTTGGTTGAACCAAGTATCATTCCTTGGACATGTGATATCTGAGGCCGGGATCGCTGTTGATCCGGCAAAGATAGATGCAGTGCGCACCTGGCCTAGGCCGAAGACAGTTACCGACATCAGGAGCTTCCTCGGTCTGGCAGGTTACTATAGGAGATTTGTGAAGGACTTCTCCAGTGTCTCGAAGCCGATGACTTCCTTGATGAAGAAGGATGCACCATTCGAGTGGACAGTCGACTGTGAGAGAGCTTTCGCGAGTCTCAAGGATGCTCTGACATCTGCACCGGTTCTGACATTACCAGACGGTCCAGATGGTTTTGAGGTCTATTGCGACGCATCAGGCAGGGGTATGGGTTGTGTGTTGATGCAACACGGGAAGGTCGTGGCTTACGCCTCCCGACAGCTGAAGAAGCATGAGGAGAACTACCCTACCCACGACTTAGAATTGGGGGCCATTGTCTTCGCACTGAAGATATGGCGACATCACTTGTATGGGGTAAGTGTGACGATTATTCTGACCACAAGAGTTTAAAGTACTTGTTCACTCAGAAGGAGTTGAACATGAGGCAAAGAAGGTGGGTTGAATTCTGAATGATTATGACATCAATTTACAGTACAAGGAGGGTAAGGCAAATGTGGTAGCTGACGCATTGAGTCGCCGAGCACACTCTCTCCATTCGCTAGTCTCTCATACTGGCTTGGTTGAAGAGGTGCGGAGTGCTCAGATGACGGATCAGTATATGATGGAGATCAGACAGAAGCTTACTGATGGCACATTCGAGGGTCAGAAGTATGACTTCAGACTCCACGATGATGACCTGATTAGGCTTAATGGCAGATTGTGTATACCCAGGAGTAGCGCTGAGCTGAAGGAGCGCATATTGAGTGAATCCCATTGTTCTACTACTTCGATTCACCCCGGAGCTTCAAAGATGTATAAAGGTATGAAAAGATACTTCTGGTGGGCTGGAATGAAAAAGGATGTAAATGACTATGTGTTGAGGTGTCTCACTTGTCAGAAGGTCAAGTTTGAGCACCGACGGCCTGGTGGTATGGTGCAGCCAATGCCAGTGCCGGAGTGGAAGTTCCATGACATATCTATGGACTTCGTAGTAGGGCTTCCGCCTACAAGGGGAGGTCTGAATATGATTTGGGTGGTAGTTGACCGACTGACCAAGGTGTCTCGATTCATCCGATGAAGGACACCTGGAAAGTGGCAAGATTGGCAGATTGTTCGATAAAGAGATTGTTAGACATCATGGTGTACCAAAGACGATAGTATCTGACAGAGATACCAGATTCCTATCCAGATATTGGAAGTCTACACGAGAGGCACTTGGTACTGAACTGAAATTGAGCACGGCGTTTCACCCACAGACCGATGGTCAGAGTGAGCGCACTATACAGACACTTGAGGATATGCTACGTGCATGTGCACTTGACTTTCAGACCAGCTGGATTGATAAGTTACATCTGATCGAGTTTAGTTACAACAACAGTTATCATGCATCGATCAAGATGTCTCCCTTCCAGGCATTGTACGGTAGACCATGCCGCACGCCATTATGCTGGGATGAGTCGAGTGAGACGGTCATTATAGGACCAGAGTATCTTGAGCAAGTTCAGGCAGAAGTTCGCCAGATCAGGGCTAATATGAAAGCAGCTCAGGATAGACAAAAGTCGTACGCAGATGTGCGCCGACGTGACCTGGAGTTCGCCGTGGGCGATCAGGTATTTTTGAGAGTATCCCCCATGAAGGGAGTGTTTCGTTTTGGCCAGAAAGGCAAGTTGAGCCCAAAATATGTGGGACCTTATATTGTGACGGAGCGGATCGGCCCGGTAGCTTATAGACTTGATTTACCCGCCGAGCTGGGCAAGGTACATGATGTATTTCATGTGTCCCAGTTGAAGAAGTATATGTCTCATCCGTCTCATGTGCTTCAGCCTGAAAGGCTAACTTTAGAGCCGACCATGCGATCAGTGGAGACTCCGGTACGGATTCTGGACACTAAGACTCGAGACACTCGCCATAAGTCCGTGAGACTGGTGAAGGTTCTCTGGTCTAACCAGGACGTTGAGGAGGCCACTTGGGAGCTGGAAGATAAGATGAAGGCGAAGTACCCGTCGTTGTTTACTTCTTAGTATTTGTATGTATAGGGTACGGGGCGTACCCCTATTTAAGGGGGGTAGAGCCGTTTCGGTTATGTATATGACATGTATTTGAATACATTGTTGTGTTGTATTGTCATGTTGTTAATGTTGCAGACCGCTGAGTCTGAATGATGTTGTGATGTTTTGTTGTTTGGACCACGTGTCCGATATGATGTAAGATGTTGTTAATGTGATATAGAAGTGTTGTTAATATGTGTTCTCATGTTCTAATGTTTAAGTTATGTGGAAGTATGAACTTTGGGACAAAGTTCTTTTAAGGGGGGTAGATTGAAATACCCAAACCTAGTTATGTTGTTTAACACCTAAATAGGGTGTAACAAGACTAAAAAGAGTCTTAGAAACCTTACTAAACAAATTTAAACAAAAGGAAACACAAATGTGCTTTAAAGTCAATAAGAGCTAAAATGTGCTCTAAGCTTGGGATAAACTTGAGTAAGGCCTAATGAGCTTACCAAGACTTCATTTATATACTAATGAACTTATTAAACCAATTACCAAAGAAAACCAAGCTTGAAAACAAGTTAAAACACAAAATGTGCTTTAAGAAGTCTTAAAGCACGTTTTTGAAAAATTGTCTTGTAAATGAGTTTTGAATGGCTAAATGTCCATCATTACTCTTAAATATATATGTGTACTATATAGTATCACATTTGGGTGGCTATATTAGTGGGAAATCAAAAATTTCACTTCTATGTGCCTTGTATAGGTGAATAGTACTTTTTATAAGCTATTTGTAACATATGTTGTATTAAGTAATTAAATTGACAAACAAAGACTATATTACCCTCATTATACTTAGGGGGCCGGTTTTCTAAGGCTTGGTGACTCACCACTCTCTTATTAATGTATAAGTAAGATAAGATAAGTAATAAGCTACTTTTACCTTTTAACACATAAATATCTCTTAAAGCAAATTCTATCTTCATTCTCTCATTCCTTTCCTTGCTCACACGGTTTCCCACTCATCTCCTCCCTTCTTCTTGTTCTCTCACGATAAACCACTACCACCATTGAAACACAAGCTTTGACCACTTGTTAAACCTAGCTCACTTGTCCAAATCAAAAACAAATACCACCAATCTCTTCCTCTCATCAAGCTCTTCATTCCTATCTTCTCAAAACTCCAAGAGCTCCATTTCGGTGCCAAGGTGTTCCACCATTGAAGGAGCTTGAGCTTATATTTGACATATTATTACTCTCCTTTGCTTCTAGGTAAGGAATCTCAAACAAAAATCAAGTTTCCTCCTTGTTTTTGTCATGTCCGAAAATACACATTGATATAGCTCATTGTGTGACTTTGTTCTAGCTTCATTTCAACTCTTCATGGACTAGGTGGAGTCCTCTCTTTGTTGTATCCAAACTCTCTTCAAAGAACAAGGTAAAACAACTACATTAATGTTTTGAAACAATGTCAAATTAGGGTTTACAATGAGATGAAGCTTATAGCTTGAATACTCATTATAAATTTGTATATTGTTTAGAACTTGTCAAAGAATCAAGTACTCTATTGGTTTCTAAAGGAAACAAGAAGAAGTGATTTTTGCAAAAGAGGTAAATCTACTAACCTAATGCTATTTTAATGCCTTAGGAGAAATGAGCTTATAATGCTTATTAAAACTATCTAAAGAGCCAATGGGGAATGACTTAGTAAGGTGTTCTTAAGAGACTAGTAAAGGGCATATGTGTATGTTGGGTGTATTTGCAGGTTAAAGGCATATATATTGTGGAAATTCAGTGTTTATGATTTAAGCACTTTAAGGGCCTAAGAGCCATGCATTTTAAGGGCCTAAGTGCCATGCAATTTAAGTTATGCACTATATTGTGATGTAGTGTAAATTTGGTGAAATTGTGTATGAGAGTGTTCTTGGTGATTTTGGATGTTCTTGTGTGTTTAAAGGAGAAGGTAAATGTTTAGGCATGGTAATGTTCTAGGGAACCCATGTCAAAATCTAGGTAGGAAGTAAGAAGTTCTAAGTGGTTACATAAGTTTGGTGAGTTAGAAAGTGTAGGAGATGAATAAGGAGTTCAAGATGTTTTAAAGGAATTATGATGAACTAGGAAGTACTCTAGAGTGTAATAGGGACTTAGGCATGATCTTGAGATTTTAGTATGTACCAAAGTCATTTTGGACTTAGGTAAAGACTTAGGTAAACTTTGGTAAACTAAGGAGAATGTATGAACTTGAAAAAGGATTTGAAGTAATGTTATAAGGAGATAGTTGTGAGAGATGATGCTTGGGAGATGATGTTAAAACAAGGAGAAAGCATTTTGGGATAGTAGTTACCATAGGTGAGAAACACCATCTAGGAACCTAGTATAAAATAACATAAGTGTTAAGGAATTTTTACAAGGAAATAAGTAAATGTTTTAAGGAATTAGAAAATGAGTTTCATGGATGTTGTATGTGGATGTAAGGTTACCAAATGTTGTTAGGAAGCATTAAGAGGCCTTAGGAGAAGTTTGGTGAAGAATTGGCAAGTTTAGGTAAGTTTAGTAGGCGACCGACCCAGGGGCCGACCCAGTTTGTGGGTCGGTCGAGCCTCTGTAAAATGTTAGGAAAATGTTCGGTGATGGTCCGACCCAAAAGGGTGGGTCGGACATGGGTCGGTCGGGCAAGTTTCAAAGGAAGGAAATGTTGCACATGGACCGACCCAGAATGGTGGGTCGGACGTGGGTCGGACGAGCATGATTATAAGGAGGCAAAGGGTTTCTGTAATGGACCGACCAGAAGGTTGGGTCGGACTGGGTCGGTCAAGGTAAGGTTCTTCAGACCCGAAGACCACTGGGAGGGTCCGACCCAGTTGTGGGTCGGACGGTGGGTCGGTCGGACCAAAACTTGTAAAAAAAAAAAAAACAGAAATGAATGTGACTTATGTAGTTAACCCTAGAGTGTATAATGAAGGTAACCTAGGGTAAGATAGGCATTAAAACATGTCATACAATCATGTTAAATACTTAGTAAGTTTGGAGTTAAATAAATAATTAACCAACATTACTAATGTGTTTAGGATTCTCTCAAGGTGGAAATCAAACGAGGCAAGGACCGAGGTATGGTTTTCTTGCAGTCTGTTGCCTACCGGTTTACACCGGCTTGTGTGTTGTTTGTTTTCTGTGTGTTTATGACTTTGTAAGATTAAACCATGTAAAGAGTTTACAGTTGTTAAATATTATTATGTTGTTAATTATGACTCTCTCTTCCCATGTGAGTGTCTAACAAGACTTGACCTATTATTGTGAATTGTGTTGTGCTCAATGTTGAACTACTAACATGGGCTAACGGGGGAAGTGAGGAGTCCGGTCTGTTCCGGCCACGCGTGTGAGTATGGGAGTCGATGTCATAACCGGTTCGATTCTCTCTGTATGTTATGGTTAAGTTTCCAATTTGGTTTCTAACCTTCCCTTTAGCTTAACCAAGGCTATTTTACTGACTCACGTCGGGCCACAGGGGCATACTATGTGCTTGTTTCGGTGTGCTTGGATCACTATATCCGGGGCACCTTGTGTTAAGTTAACCGTTCAATCTAACCGGACGGTAACGAGTTATGTAACGAGCTAAGTATGAGCGTGGCAACATTCTCGAAGCTCTCAATGGGGACTAACTGTGTTGGTTCTCTTCCTAAAAGGATTGTATGTTTGTGATGTGTGTTATGATGTGTACAATACCCTTGTTATGTTATATATGTATGTGTGTGTGTTTAAAATAAATATCATGTCATCCTGACAATTGGTTGCGCGTATCCCGGTAGTCGATGGGCTGCGCGTTAGCCATACCAGCAAAGGTGCTGACCCCCTCGGGGGCTCCATATTTTTATTGCAGGATGAGGATCGAAGAGGCAGAGTGGCTCTAGGTCCTAGCGAGTAGTTTACTTTTGAAGTACTTTTGGATGTTTGCCCGGGTTGCGCCTGTGCACCCGTGGCGTATTATATACTTGTTGGTGACGGTTTACAGTGAAGTATACAGTGAAGATTTATGTAAATACTCGGTATTACATTGTTATATATATGGTTGTTAGTTCTATGCTCGGGAGTCTGATCATCAGACCGGTACGCTGTATTTATTCAGCCTTGTTAGCCACGTGGGTGGTTGACGGCATTGTAGCACCAATCGTTTAGTTACCGTTTAGTGTATTTTCCGCTGCGATTCCAAGTATAGTTATGTGCGTAGTAGGGTGTTACAAACTACATCTGGTATATCCGAATAATAAGTAACCCCGACAGTTCACCTCTGTTTTTACAGTTGTTGTTACGGTTCTCTAAAACAGTCGGTTTTGTTACTTAAAACGCGTACGTCAAAAACTATCCCAACTGTTAAGTTTAGTTCCTTATATTTCTTTAATCTTATCCACCTCTAGTTTAGGTACGTAACCTATAGTTGCATGTATGCATGCATTCTTGTATTATATTGCATTCTAAAATTCATAACTTATAGTTCGTAACTATATTTATTATTATATTTTTTTTTAAATAACCACCACCATTAAATCATATGGTTTTCAACCAAAATATATATATCCACCTATATACATTATTCTTGTGTATGTATATATTTACCACGTAGGTAATTCCATGAGTTTAATAAACTCTTATTTTTATGTTACTTTTTATCATCTTTTATTAGATGATTATTCCCATTAGTCGTATCATATTGTACGACTTATAATAAGATTATTATCCTAACATGAGTAACATTTTATGTTGTATAATTACAACTTCTAAGGTTTATTCAATAAATACCTTAGTTTATAACTCCCATTTATTTATAGTTAGTCACACTATTTTATGTGAGTACCCTTCCTTATATTAATTCCATCTAAACCACCTTAATACCATTTAATTGTCATAACATTTACAACATAGTAGACCGTATTTATATTTTCGGTATAGCCCTTGAATTTATTTAAATTCCCTTTTTGACCACATAACATTATGTAATGTTATACCATATACTAATATCATACTATGTGATATTTTTATTCCCTTCAACTTATAACCTATAGTTTTTATACAAAACTATTTATTATTGCCTCTTAGGCACCATAAGAAAATCTTATTCTTTTCCATAAACCATAGTTTCCTTTATTTACAAAATCACCCCTTTCTTTTACCATGTTGTATATACCATTTAATATAACATTTCTAACTTATAAAAGAGTATAACCTATGGTTAATTTTTGTAAATTCCGAATAGCCCTTGTGCTATTCTATAATTGCCATTTGGCCCTATTTATAACATATAGTTCTTCCATATCATTAAAACCATATTTTATACACATATCTTAATAATTCTCTTAATAATTCTAAAAATCTCCAAATTTCACCAAAGGGTTATAAATTCCTTATTAACCCATATACTTTCAATATTTACCATTCCACCATCTATTTTTCTCCAAAGTGTCATAATGACAAATTAACTATATATTATACATATATAGTTTATTTTAATTCCAAAATCCACCAAATAAATTCCTAAAAATTCCTAATAGCCCATGGGTGTTTAAAATACCATTGTACACCCTTTATTTTTGGTGATAACATATTTACCACATATGTTATAAAATATTACCATTAAATACATAACTTATTATAAAACCTTAAATAAGTTATCTAACTTATTTATTTTGGTCAAAACCTAGCATATGGTCAATGTTGACCTCCTTAATATTTCCTTGACCATTAATTCCTAATAACTACGGTTTGCACCCAAACTTTCTAGAAATCACCATTTAACCCCAAAACTTTATAAAAATCTTATAAACTTTATTTTAACTCCTTTTTACCTCTAATTTTCGGCCTTATTATTCTAAAGCCCCCAAATTTAATTTAATTACACCTAATACCCCATCTATTTTCGGTAATGCATTTATACTACTTAAACTTAATTAAAGCTTGTAAATGCATAAATAAAATGGCCTAAAATACATGGCCTTATTACAAACATTGGCTTGCAAAATAAATTACACATAAATGTCCCAAAATACATATACAATTTCGGCCTCACCATATAATTTTTTATTTATTTACCAAACTTCCACATAATGTCTTAAATTTGACAATTATGTTAATTAAATCTCTTAAATGACTAGCTTAATTTATCTTAGTCATTTTTTCCATTTCTAGGTCAATATAACCTATATGTGTAACTTCACTCTCGGCCATATATATATATATGCTTAAAAATTATAAAAATCATAAGTTTAAGGTGTTTATACCTTGATTATTCCTTGTATGAGCTCGGTCACTTGTAGGAAAATTCACCACTTGATTTAGACATGTTTAATACACAAAAACAAGATATGGTTACACTCCAAGCTTGAGCTTAACCATAAGGAATAATTAATGTAAGATTTAAGGCAAAAATCACCTTAAAAATGCAAGGGAAGTTCTAAGTGGTTTCAACCTGAACCAAACACACCACAAGGTGTTAGATCCACCACATTGACATAGGAAATAGTTAGATCTCGAAGTGCTACCTTGTTATTAGGTTTACCTTGGAAAAATGCCTTAAAAGAGAGTATTTCCTTTGGATCTCGGCCACCCTTGCTCTAAATGGCTAACCAACTAATTCCACATGAAAAGGAGAAGAAAATAAGGCTATGACCAAAGTTTCACAGCCGAACTTGAAGGGAATCAAAAGTTATGAGCTTAAAGCACATTTTTACCTTAAAATGTAGATTTGAACAACCTTGGTCCCTCTACTGGTCTCAACCGAGTTTAGCTCTTGTTATAACCTTATAACACTGAGAATAAGCCATAGGAACAGGTGAGCCACGAAATTTAGGTGTTGGTAGTGAAGAGATGAATAAAAAGAGCTAAAAATGACATTAAAACACTTACATTAAGAGCTTAGGAGCTAGGTTTGCCTTCCATGCTCAAGAACAGACTTGAGAGCTTCTTAGGAAGGGAGGAACTCGGCTGGGCAGAAGAAAATCGGACAAGGAAGGAAGGAGAAGGTGAGAAAGGTGGAAAATAATGTAAAAAGTAAAGGTTACTATTCTAAATTGGAGATTAGGTAGTAATTTGTCCCCAAAATCATTGTATGCTGTCTCCTCTCTTATTGCAGCTGATCTCCATGGTCCAAATGGATCAATTAATTGACCATTGACCATGTGGTCAATATTGACTCATGCGGGCCCCACTTTAGGGTTTTATTAATATTTTAATATTAAATTTGTAAAAATTCGTAAATTTCTGGAATTAAATTCCTAATATCATATAATATGATATTTTATTATATTTAAAGGTATTTATAACCTTTTAGCCCATTTAAAACAATTTAGAAGGCGATTACACAAAAACGTGCTTTAAGGAGTTTTAGTGCACATTTTGTGTCGCAAGTGTTTCTGGGCTTGGTTTTCTTTGACAACGGTTTTGTTGTGTTCCTTACATGATATTTGATCATGTAATTCAATTTTATATCATTTAGAGGTCATTTGATTTTAAGGTTTTCCTAGAGCACCTTTTTGCCCTTAACAGTCAAAGGGTGCAACATCTTGTTTTATGTTGACCACTGTTGTTCTCAGTTGACTTTTAAAGCATGTTTAGGCCTTAATTAATATGATTAAATATTTAATCCATGCTTTAATAATTTGGGGTATTTCACAACCATTCTCCTATTAGAATTGGTTGTTCTCTAACTGAATTGTTTATTTTGTCAGGTCAAGTAACCCTTGCCAATGAGTTATTAGCTCCATTGGTTTAATAAACAATAATTCTTAAGTTATGAGGGATGTAGGCTTGACCCTCCTGCGCCTCCTGAAGTTGCCTCCCATCTCAACTGTTCACTCGAGATGGCCGAGTCAGTTTGTCGACCCTAGGCGGAAGACAGACTGATGCAGATGCCGACCTCCTAAACCTGAACATGCATGACCGGAGTCAGTCCCGGATTCCTCTCCTCACAAGTTCCAGTTAGCTGCAGTCTCTTTGACAATTGGTTAGTTAAACCTCTCTCGGTATTAACCAACTAACAATAGGGGTACTTAAAACTTTATACAATTGTTTATTAAACAAAGTTAATGAACAAGCTCTGAATCAAGTAATGTTAGTGTACAATTGATAAGTGTCCAAATGAGCATGTTTTATAGGTGTATTTCATATATAATATAAGCACTTTTCTTGCTCATTTCTCCACTTCGGTTAGTTTTCCTCTAGTTTATATTTTATTGTTTATCTCACAAAATTATTGGTTTAACATGAGGAAAACCAATCCGGGAGTGAAGTAGACAAAGAGACGAACGCATAGTCGCAAACGGCTCAGAAAACGGAGTCCAAACGAAGAAGCTAGAGCCGGTCGAAGTTTGAAGAAATTAAGTCACGACCACAAGCTACAACCGCATAAGGAGGCGGACGTGTATGCCCTGCAACCGCCCAAGAAGAGGCGGACCTGAGAGGCTGCAACCGCCCAAGAAGAGGCGGACGTGAGTGGCTGCAACCGCCCAAGAAGAGGCGGACGTGTATCCCTTGCAACCGCCTAGTATGTGGCGGTAGTGAAGGCGGACACAACAAAAGAGAACCGCCTAGCTTTGGGCGGTAGTGGAGGCGGACACCACATAAGAAACCGCCTGTCCTTAGGCGGACATCAAGGCGGACAAGAATAAAAACACGCCCGAAACAGTTTTCTTCTTCGTGCCGACTCTACAACTCTCGTATCTGCTCCGCCTACCTTAAATTGCTCACACGTTTCGGCTCTCTCCCCTGCAATCAATGCTTCAATCAACGAAGCACTCAAGTAGGCAATCAACTGCAAATATCTACGGAAGACTACCTCTTCATTTCTTCTATAAATAACCATTCCTACAACCTTGTACGAGTGCACGGAGAAAACCAGAAAATCACTCACACTCACCTCATCTCATTCTCTTCCAGTAAATCACTCCCGTATATCATTTCACTCCATTAACTCTCTAATTCACCCACTTCACTTACAATAACTTACGTACATGTTCCACTCTTCATTCTCCTCATTTCTCCACTCACTAATCACGTCTCCGTGCTAGTATTACGTCCAACCTCTGTCTGACTTATTACCAGTTAATATGTCAGGCTAAGGAGGATTTGCTCCGGGCAAGGGTTTAAATTATGGTTTGTTAGCTGTGTAATATATTTCTACCGGTTAAAATAAATTCAGTTTGTTACGATTAAAGTTTTGTTTCTCTCCCTTTTTAATAAATTTCATCGGTTTATTAAAAAGCCTTACTAAGTCTGTTTTAATTTCATCGGTTAGAAACAGACGGGTTAATTAAGCCGTAAAACTGTAAGAACTTATTTTCATCGTTTAAGTTAATACATGTTGCAAGAATAAAGCCTCATACTCCTCTGCCGTTTACAGGCTTTTGCTTGAGTTTTCATCGGACCTTGCATTACAGGTAAACGAGTTCTTAAGAGTTTTCATCGGACCTTAAGAAAATTACAGGAATCTTGCCAAACTATTTTATTAAACCGGTAGAGATAGCACAATTAATTAAATCATATTAACCTGAACCCGGAGTTCCATTTAATTCATCTGCACTCAGTTTCTAATCTGCTTAATATTTTCTCTAAAACAAGTCATTAACTTCCCCCCTTTTGTGACAAGCTTAGGAACTATTTTATCTCGCTATAAGTCCCACGGTTTGACCCCGGCCGCTTCTGTCTTCTATACTACTGCGACCGGGTTTTATTTGCAGCCCGACGGATATTTTGAGTATTAATTTCTTTCTTTTATCAATTTCACCAGTGCTAATAACTCACGATAAATCCACTCTGCAAAATGGCGCCGTTGCCGGGGATTTGATTTAATCTAGTCCCTAAGCCCCGGTTAATTCACCTGTTATAATATAATAATCTGTCAATACTATCTTGTTAATAACCTGACTTGGACATCGGACTTCTGATCTGACTTGGACATCTAACTTTGGACATCGGACTTCTGACATTTTAATATTATTGTCATTTATTTCTGTCATTTCTTTCCATTGTCCTTTAATATTCCATTGTCTCTAACTACTAACTTAAAATTTCCAGTCATTTCGTTCCATTGTCATTTCGTTCCATTGTCATTTCGTTCCATTGTCATTTCTTTCCATTGTCCCTAACTACTAACTTTAAATTTCTGTCTACTAATTCCTAACATTTTTATTATTCTAACCCATAACAAGTTTCTTTTCTCTGTTTTGAGTGGTGAATGCCTTTTACCAGGTCACACAGCTACCCAGAAAATATTAATAATCACACGGTTGGTTATAATCCAGAGATCGAGAGAACCTTTCTGCGTACCCTAAGGCAGAGACGAACTCAACGAAATACCACCACAGTGATAGATTCTGACCCGGAAGCTAACATGGCATCTACACCAGCAACGGTTCAAAATATTAACAGGCCGTCTAACCAAGGACAACAGCCTGCTATCATCCTTCCTCACCTCAGCCCATCTGAATACGATGAGTGGCAGAAGCTGAAGCCATATCATCAGATTCGATGTGTGAAGGAGTTGGGCATGTTTGATGGCACCAGTCCGGACGAAGCCCTGTTACATGTTACAAAATTCTTGCAACATGCCAATAGCCTTACTGCAACCGACGCAGTACTTCAGTATGCAAGATTGTCTTTATTCCCACACAGCCTGACGGGAAACACGAGCAAGTGGTATCATAGCCTAACACCAAGTACTATCGGTACCTGGGACGACATGGCCACCAAGTTTTACGACAAATTTCTACCTCCGAGCCGAACATTAGAGATGATTGCTGAAATCTATAATTTCAAGCAACCAGGGTCGGAGAATATTTGTGAAACTTGGGATCGTTTCAAAGGACTACTACTTACTTGTCCTCACCATGGTCTGACGAAAGAACAAGTATCACAATTGTTTACAAGGGCTTGATCGGTCCGTGCAGAACAATGGTGTTATCTTCGTTAGGGGCTGACATTCTGAAAAAGCCAGGAGCACAATTTCTGAACAGCATGGAATCTCTCTGTGAGGAAATCAGAGACTGGGCCTCCGGTGGATCAAGGAGCGGTACTCCAGGACTATATCATGTTGGGGAGAGTGATAGCAAGTTCGACCAATTGATGAAAAGCCATGAGCAACTCATGGAAAGCAATGCTCAGCAGGCAACAAAAGTCAGTACTCTACAAAAAGTGGTTGAGCAGATGGCTATGAATTCCTACCCCCAGCAAGCTAAGTCGATGTTTCCCGAACACCTACTACCCCTCCAGGCTATGCTCCTCTATCCCAACCATCTCCAACTAATTCTTGTATGCAATGTGGCGGGCCTCATGACTATGAACAATGCCCCCAACTACAAGAATTGAAAGCAGCGGAGGAGGCAAACTACATCACCAACAATTCAGGATACAGACAACCTTGGCAACGTAACATGCAATCCAACCTTCGCTACTCAAACACAGAAAATATCCAGAACCCACATACCCTACAAACATCCCAAAATTACAGACCTCAGTCCAATTTCCAAGGAGGCCCAAGGCAATATCAACAACAGCCTTATGGCAATGAAGCTTCATCGAGTCGACCAACTCAACCTCCTTCGAATCCTGAGTCTGATATGTCTCAGATGCAGGAGATGTTTAAGACGATGATGGGTAAATCCGAGATACGCAAGAAGAGGTCGCAGCTCTGCGCAAAGACCAAAAAGCCTTGCAATCTCGGATCCAACAGTTACTCACTCAACAAAGGCCACCTGGTGAATTCCCTTCACAGACTAACCCCAATCCAAAGGAACAAGCGAATTCAATCCTTATAGACGATGGCACATTTCAATCAACAAACTTGTGTGCAGTCTCATTAAGGAGTGGAAGGGAACTTGCCGCCAGCAAAGGAAAAGAAAAAGAAAATCATGAAGATGCCTATATCAATGTTGAAGAAACTACCAATCCAGCTTCACCTCCCTCAGAAATCCAAGTTCCTACTCCTACTACTCCACCTCCACCTCGAGTTGCAATCGACATCGCAACTTCCATTCATAAAAACAGTGAACTCCCGTTCCCAAACAGAATGAAAAAGAAATACCTAGATGAGCAGTTCTCCAAATTCTTGAGCATTTTCAAGAAACTGACTCTCGACATACCTATACTTGATGCTTTGCAAGAGATGCCTAATTACGCCAAATTTCTAAAGGATCTCTTGACAAAGAAAAAGAAGAAACCTGGGAAAGAAACAGTGCACCTCACGGAGGAATGCTCTGCGGCCCTTCTTCGAGCACTTCCCCCCAAACAAACAGATCGGGAAATCCCGTGATCCCGTGTTTTATTGATGGGGTAGACTGTGGAAGCGGTCTATGCGACCTAGGAGCCAGCATTAATATCATGCCATACGCCACCTTCTTGAAAGTAAAAGGAGGAGAAATGCAACCGGTTCCTTTCAAACTTCAACTAGCAGACAGATCAGAGATCAAGCCCATGGGCATAGTCCGGGATCTGGTAGTTGGAGTATCTCGCTTCATCTTTCCAGCTGATTTCGGCATTCTAGAAATGAATGACGATGTCGAGGTTCCCCTGATTCTAGGTCGACCGTTTCTGAGTACCGCCAAAGCCATCATTGATGTCCACGACGGAAAAATCACTCTTCGGTACGAGGATGAAACGATTGAATTCGACATGCAAAAAATGATGAAAAAAAGTTCTAACTTTTCTCCTCATTCTAAGGTGGTGGGATTCGCAGATGATGAGGAGGAGGATGGCGATTTTTCTACAGATGAGGATATGTATTCCCTATCTTCCATCCAGAAAGCTGAAGCTGAATCACTAGAGCAAGTATTATTTACTTCTCTAGAAGAAAAGATAGAGGATCCGGAAGTTGACGCCATGCTGGCGTACGTAGAGAAAGGAAGGGCTGGTTATCAAGCGTTCCGACCACCAATCGAAGAACTCGACAGAGAACCTCAAAAATCAATTCCATCAGTGGAACAACCACCTGAACTCGAGCTTAAAGAAATACCATCTAACCTCAAGTATGCCTTCCTAGCTGAAAATTACCATTTGCCTGTCATTATTTCCTCTTCTCTGAATTCCGGGGAGGAAACGAGGTTACTCGAGGTACTAAAGAAGCACAAGACAGCAATCGGGTGGACTATCGCTGATATCAAAGGAATTGATCCCTCCTATTGCACGCACCATATTTACATGGAGGAAAACTTCAAACCTATCAGGCAACCTCAACGCCGGCTAAACCCTAACCTCAAGGAGGTAGTTCGGAAGGAGGTTCTGAAACTCCTTGACGCAGACATCATTTATCCAATTTCTAACAGTCCATGGGTCAGTCCTGTTCAAGTTGTCCCAAGAAGGGGGGCATCGAAGCTGTTATTAATGAGAAGGGAGAGACTATCCCTCAAAGAAAGATCACAGGATGGCGCATGTGTATTGACTACATGCGTTTGAACTTGGCAACCAGAAAGGATCATTTCCCTCTCCCCTTTATCGACCAGATGTTGGAACGACTAGCAGGGCAAGAGTACTACTGTTTTCTAGATGGGTTCTCGGGGTATTTCCAAATACCAATTGCACCAGAGGACCAGGACAAGACGACCTTCACTTGTCCTTACGGTACCTTTGCTTACAGACGAATGCCTTTCGACCTATGCAATGCCCCTGCTACCTTCCAGAGATGTATGCAAGCAATATTTGCTGATTTCATCGAGCAGAGCATAGAAGTCTTTATGGACGACTTTTCGGTCTATGGCTCTAGTTTCGACAAATGCTTGGCACAACTGGATTTGATCCTAAGACGGTGTGAGGATACGAATCTCGTTTTAAACTGGGAGAAATGTCATTTTATGGTCAAGGACGGGATTGTCCTTGGACATAAAATACCAGCACCAACTACTGTTCGAGACATACGAGTGTTTCTAGGGCATGCAGGATTTTATCTGCGATTTATACAAGACTTCTCCAAAATCAGCAAACCATTGACCGACCTGCTACAGAAAGATGCCCGTTTCATTTTGATGAAAGGTGTTCAGCTGCTTTCCAAACCATAACACAAAAATTGGTGTCAGCACCTGTTGTCATACCACCTGATTGGTCTCTTCCGTTTGAGATCATGTGTGATGCAAGTGACTACGCCGTGGGGGCAGCTCTATGCCAGAAAAGAAAAAATCTTGAGAGTGATCGCTTATGCCAGCAAAACACTAAACGACGCCCAGAAAAAACTATACGACCACCGAAAAAGAACTTCTGGCTATAGTTTTCTCCCTCGATAAGTTCAGATCGTACTTGTGGGGAAGCAAAGTCATCGTGCATACAGACCACTCCGCTCTCAAATACTTATTTGCAAAACAAGAAGCCAAGCCTCGCTTGTTGCGCTGGATTCTTCTACTGCAAGAGTTTGACATCGAAGTCAAAGATAAGAGCGGAAAACTAAATGTTGTCGCTGACCATCTCTCCAGATTGGTAACTCCTACGGATAGTGTCCTATCAACGAATTCTTCCCCGATGAGACTGTCTTTTCAATCACCAAGATGCAGGAGCCATGGTATGCGGACCTGGCCAATTATTTAGTCTCTGAACAGTACCCTATGATCTATCCTACTCCCAGAAGAAGAAATTTCTTTCTGATTCAAGGCATTATTTATGGGAGGATCCGTATTTGTTCCGAGTTAGTGCTGATGGGTTGATTCGACGATGTCTCCCAGACGACGAGGTTCCGAGCGTCATACATTTTTGTCACTCACGGGAAGCCGGAGGTCACCATGGATCCACAAGGACCGCTGCAAAGATCCTGGCATCAGGATTTTATTGGCCTACCCTTCACAAGGATGTCTACCAATTCTGCAAACAATGTGATAATTGTCAGAGAATGGGTAACACATCCAGGAGACATGAAATGCCACAACAGGGGATACTAGAAGTGGAGCTCTTTGATTGTTGGGGCATTGATTTTATGGGACCGTTCCCTTCCTCGCAGGGCCACCAATATGTTCTAGTGGCAGTTGATTACGTGTCAAAGTGGGTAGAAGCCATACCTTGTCATCATGCTGATGCAAAGACAGTAACCAGGTTCCTTAAGAAGCACATCTTTACCCGTTTTGGCGTGCCAAGAATTATTATCAGTGACGGAGGATCTCACTTCTGCAACCGTTCATTTGAAGCGCTTATGGGTAAGTACGGGGTACGTCACAAGGTAGCTCTACCTTATCACCCCCAGACAAACGGCCAAGCAGAAGTTTCAAACCGTGAGTTAAAATGGATCCTCCAGAAGACGGTTAACTCATCACGAAAGGATTGGGCACTTAAGCTGGATGATGCGCTTTGGGCTTACCGCACTGCATTCAAGACTCCCATCGGGATGTCTCCTTTTAAGCTTGTTTATGGAAATCATGTCACCTACCTGTAGAGCTGGAGCATAAGGCATATTGGGCAATCAAGGCCCTAAACTTCGATTTAGAAGCCGCAGGAGAAAAGTGGAAGTTTCAACTCTCTGAACTCGAGGAGTTAAGAGATCAGGCATACCGTAGTGCGACAATATACAAGGAGCGCACTAAGAAACATCATGACCAGATGATCCACAAACGCGACTTTAAGGTTGGCGACGGAGTACTGCTTTATAATTCCAGATTGAGACTATTTCCTGGAAAACTCAAGTCTCACTGGACTGGCCCATTCCAAGTTGTTGGAACCACTCCTTTTGGTGTTTACGAACTCCAGAATCAAAAAGGAGAAAACTTCAAAGTCAATGGATCACGTTTAAAAAGGTATGCCGGAGTTCTTGAAAATAATAATGCTATGTTCGAAATTTCTTTCTTACAGGAATACGAGGAAGCTTCCACCCCAAAGGAACAACAGACAACACCTCTACATCATAAGTTTACAAAAGTGTACAAACTTCCTAACACCAGCAGTTTAGATACCTCGCCCTCAAACTCTTCTCCAACCTAAAGCTTGGTCAAATACGTCTAGCTAGAGACGTTAAACCCGGGCAGCTTGGTGGGAGGCAACCCACTATGTATCTTTTGTCTTTCCTTTAATTTAAATGTTGTTTTCTTTTTTGTACTATATTTACCTTTTATATGTTATAATAAAATGCAGGTTTTACTTGAGTTCTTCTGGCTGTGTAGAATATTCTTTACAGGTTCATTTCATGACATTCCACAGCTGCACTCAAGTGTGGGGGAGCTCTACACACTCTACGAAATCTGGGGAGTACACTCTTTCCTTTACTAATTGCATGCCTTATTAATTTTAGTTCATCTACGCAATGAGGGCATTGCTTAAGCTTAAGTGTGGGGGAAGAGCCTTTTCAGGTCATTTTATGCTTAAATTGTTAAATCTCTCTGCTTATCTTCTGCTTACCTTGCATTTGTTCAAAAAAAATAATTATGTACCCTGCTAATGTAGGTTGTTCTCTTTAAAAAAAAATACCATTATGAATTGTGGGATAAATGGTACAAATTTTAAATTTTTTTTCATTTGATTACTTTTGAGGAGCATTTTATATGCGGTGTGACCAAATAATCTGCAAATGGTTGGATTTTATTGCTCAGGATTTCTTTATGTCTTCTCTCTTAGGGATTGCTAAGGGGTGCTTCTCTGTAAAAAAAAAAGAAATACAAAAAAAAAATAAGGACTTGCGAGACACCATTGGTAACCAACAAAAGAGAGATGAGTGTTCTTGAATACAAAGGCGTGATACCTATATTTTCTCATCTCTTATGCAAAAGTGAAACAAATGCATAAATCTATTTTTCCTTTTGTTTTCTTCTCAATGCCCATTCTTGAGAGAAGTTGGCCATGGTAAAAGTTCTCGGAGTCACCTAAACAAAAGAAACATTGAAGTACCTTAGATCATACCCCGAAACTCTATATTTTGTTTTAACCCTGAGCACATCTATGCCACCAGCAGATAATTTTTCACACTCCTCAATAAGTTATAAAGATCATGAACTATTGACTTTTTTATCCTACCCTTCATAATAATATTTGTTAGTATTGAGCATTTCCTACTTGCTTAGGTACATGGTTTTGCTTGAGGACAAGCAAAAAGATAAGTGTGGGGGTGTGATAAGTGTCCAAATGAGCATGTTTTATAGGTGTATTTCATATATAATATAAGCACTTTTCTTTCTCATTTCTCCACTTCGGTTAGTTTTCCTCTAGTTTATATTTTATTGTTTATCTCACAAAATTATTGGTTTAACATGAGGAAAACCAAGCCGGGAGTGAAGTAGACAAAGAGACGAACGCATAGTCGCAAACGGCTCAGAAAACGGAGTCCAAACGAAGAAGCTAGAGCCGGTCGAAGTTTGAAGAAATTAAGTCACGACCACAAGCTACAACCGCATAAGGAGGCGGACGTGTATGCCCTGCAACCGCCCAAGAAGAGGCGGACCTGAGAGGCTGCAACCGCCCAAGAAGAGGCGGATGTGAGTGGCTGCAACCGCCCAAGAAGAGGCGGACGTGTATCCCTTGCAACCGCCTAGTATGTGGCGGTAGTGAAGGCGGACACAACAAAAGAGAACCGCCTAGCTTTGGGCGGTAGTGAAGGCGGACACCACATAAGAAACCGCCTGTCCTTAGGCGGACATCAAGGCGAACAAGAATAAAAACACGCCCGAAACAGTTTTCTTCTTCGCGCCGACTCTACAACTCTCGTATCTGCTCCGCCTACCTTAAATTGCTCACGCGTTTCGGCTCTGTCCCCTGCAATAAATGAAGCAATCAATGCTTCAATCAACGAAGCACTCAAGTAGGCAATCAACTGCAAATATCTACGGAAGACTACCTCTTCATTTCTTCTATAAATAACCATTCCCTACAACCTTGTACGAGTGCACGGAGAAAACCAGAAAATCACTCACACTCACCTCATCTCATTCTCTTCCAGTAAATCACTCCCGTATATCATTTCACTCCATTAACTCTCTAATTCACCCACTTCACTTACAATAACTTACGTACGTGTTCCACTCTTCATTCTCCTCATTTCTCCACTCACTAATCACGTCTCCGTACTATTATTACGTCCAACCTCTGTCTGACTTATTACCAGTTAATATGTCAGGCTAAGGAGGATTTGCTCCGGGCAAGGGTTTAAATTATGGTTTGTTAGCTGTGTAATATATTTCTACCAGTTAAAATAAATTCAGTTTGTTACGATTAAAGTTTTGTTTCTCTCCCTTTTTAATAAATTTCATCGGTTTATTAAAAAGCCTTACTAAGTCTGTTTTTAATTTCATCGGTTAGAAACAGACGGGTTAATTAAGCCGTAAAACTGTAAGAACTTATTTTCATCGTTTAAGTTAATACATGTTGCAAGAATAAAGCCTCATACTCCTCTGCCGTTTACAGGTTTTTGCTTGAGTTTTCATCGGACCTTGCATTACAAGTAAACGAGTTCTTAAGAGTTTTCATCGGACCTTAAGAAAATTACAGGAATCTTGCCAAACTTTTATTAAACCGGTAGAGATAGCACAATTAATTAAATCATATTAACCTGAACCCGGAGTTCCATTTAATTCATCTGCACTCAGTTTTCTAATCTGCTTAATATTTTCTCTAAAACAAGTCAATTAACTTCCCCCCTTTTGTGACAAGCTTAGGAACTATTTTATCTCGCTATAAGTCCCACGGTTTGACCCCGGCCGCTTCTGTCTTCTATACTACTGCGACCGGGTTTTATTTGCAGCCCGACGGATATTTTGAGTATTAATTTCTTTCTTTTATCAATTTCACCAGTGCTAATAAGTCACGATAAATCCACTCTGCAACAATGGACACAATGACAATACAGTAAATCGGTTTCATGCTTAATCTTGTATGGTCGTATCACAATAACACATAGCACACAAACCGAGGTAGACCACGTTAGCAAACAAGCTACAAGAATCCCATACCGTACACTGGAGACTGGCTAGCTCTTAATCCCTCGTTCGCCTAATCCGCCCAATGCCTCTGACTTATCTAGATCTGTAATCAGAACTAGTATTAGTACCCTGTGTCTTAGAACTAGTTTGGTTCTCTTTTCAACTTAAACCTCTTCCTAGGTTAACCCGGGTATAATAGTATACCGTTAAACGGGTTCGTTCATTTAGGAGCGTTTTCAAGCTCAATTCCAATTCATTAACATACTAAAGTCGTTAGCAGTTATTTAGTTGCACAGTTAGTAACTTTAGGCTCATACGGACTGTGAGCCTCGATTTTAAACCCTATCCTATGTTGATGAAGTTGATTGGGATCTAGTCGGGTTTTAGGTCCACTTATAACCTAAGGTTAATAACTATGTCATATAACAATAATTATTAAATCCTATGCTAGCTCATTGGAACCTATTGTGAGTCGCCACCTAATTTTTACCTAGAGTAAATTAGGAAAGATAGAGTTCGGGTTCGGGGGCTTGATATTCGACTTAATTAGGGTTCAATTACTTTCATTACCCCTAGAAGTCATTTTTCCTCTACTTAGTTTAATTACGGCTTATTACGAGTCGTTTAAAGCTAAGTGCGCGAGCTTCTGTTTTTTTTGTTTTTTAGCATTTTTTGACTGAAAATAAAAGTGAAAGTTGAAATGACCTAAACTAGGGTTTCGGAGGCAGAATTAGGTCAAATTTTGTTTCCGTCCGTAGCCACGGACCTAATGTCCGTAACCACGGACCCTAGTTAATCTATGTGAAAATAAAAGTCGAATTAAACAGAAAACAAAAATTTGAAAAGTCCAGGGCCACGGACAGGATGTCCGTAGGCCCGGACATAGTTTAACAAAACCTAAATTTTTAAAATTTTAAAATCCCGCCGCCGTCCGTGGGTGTCCGTTGCCACGGACAACCCGTCCGTGGTCCCGGACCATAGGTCCGGGATCCCGGACCACCCACGGACAGGGGTTTTATGGTGGTTCCTGAAGGAGTTTTCGGCTCAAAATTTATGCACGTGTAGCCTGAAAGGTGTACAATTCGTTAGTAATTGAAAGATTGCAGTTTGAAGTCGAATTATGTACGAAACTTGGCGAACAAGTAACAAGGTAGAAACAAAAGTAATTAGCAACACAGAAGCGTAAAAAGGTTAGTTTGAACCCAAAATTTGACAGAGAGTTAATAAGGTCGTGTAGAGTTAGAAAAGTAGAATTGCAACCTATTTTACCTTCGAATTTAGGAGGATTCTTCACGTCGGGATTCTTCGGAGGCCTCGTTGATGGCGGATCCAGAAGAACTTCGAACCCAGCTTTTGACTCCTTGTTGTTCTTGATGTTCTTCACGTTTTGGTGCTGTTTTGGTGGGGGTTTGATGATGGATGATGTTGTGGGAGTTGAAAAATGTGTTTTGGTGTTGATTTTGGTGAGATTTCGGTGTTTGATCGTGGCTCTGGGGTTCAAAACGTGGAGAGAGAGAGACGGCTGCCTTCTTTGAGAGTCTAGGGTTCTTTTTTGGTTCTTCTTTGATCATGGGATAAGGTTCCTTATATAGGCCTCTTTAAAGATAGAAAAATCCGGTAAAAACCGAGATTTACCGACGTTTTAGCTCAAGGGCTTCGAAAAGGAATTTGATTATGAAATTTCACACACGGGTAAAGGATGATATTTCTGATTTTTCTAAAGTGGAATCGAATTTTTTGGATATTGGAATATTTTTAAATTCAATTTCTCGTCAGATTCAATCAAAATTACTAGAAAATTATTGGAAATTTTAAAAATCAAAATTCCAACGCCATTATGCTTAAAATGTCATCCTCTATCATGGGTTAAAATTTCACAGCATTTTGAATTGATTTGACCCTTATTTGGATGAGAGAGAAAGCCTATAGGGGCTTAGGAGCCTTGAAAATGCCCCTGGAGATGACTAAGCTGTCCCTAGTACTCTGAAATGTGCCGATCGAACTGGGAACCCTCGCTACTAGCCTATTAGTAGAGACTCTCTTCTGGGGGGGTTGAAATTTTGGGTATAACAGATTGCCCCCCGTCAACTGGACTTTGTAATGGAAATGAAAAGGCTAGTTGATGCTTGAGTGATACCCCAAAATTTTGGATCTTAAAAGACCACACGTGCAATCCGATAAGTTGCGTCGAGCTATTCTAAGGCGCTGACTACCTATGAGCAAAGTGGAAAGGTGTCGAGCGGTTCTAAGGCGTCGACCACCTAAAGGTAATAATGAAGTAGTGTCAAGCTATTCTAAGGCGTTGACTACCTATAATGAATGAGATGATGTCAAGCTATTCTTAGGCGTTGACTACCTATAATGAATGAGATGATGCCAAGCTATTCTGAGGCGTTGACTACCTATAATGAATGAGATGATGCCAAGCTATTCTGAGGCGTTGACTACCTATCAGTGATTGAAAATTGGTGTTGGGTCGAGTTCTTCTATTCGGGTGAGTTCTACTGCTCTAGTGAGTTCTGCTGCTCTGGTGAATCTGAATCTTTGGCTGAGAATCTGTATCTCTGAAGAGTCTGTACCTTCGGCTAAGAATCTGTATCTTTGAAGAATCTGTATCTTCAACTGAGAATCTGTATCTCTGATCGGGTGAGAATCTGTATCTCTAAAGAATCTGTATCTTCGGCTGAGAATCTGTATCTCTGAAGAATCTGTATCTTCGTGGTGAGAATCTGTATCTCTGATCGGGTGAGAATCTGTATCTCTGAAGAATCTGTATCTTCGGGGTGAGAATCTGTATCTCTGAAGAATCTGTATCTCCGGGGCGAGAATCTGTATCTCTGAAGAATCTGTATCTTCGGGGTGAGAATCTGTATCTCTGAAGAATCTGTATCTCCGGGGCGAGAATCTGTATCTCTGAAGAATCTGTATCTTCGGGGTGAGAATCTATATCTCTGGTCTATGATGAGGAGTTTCATACGGACGGATTCAAGGTAAACTTTATGCAAATGATCATGTTGAAAGTGATGCAAATGATATGGATGATATAAAAATGACATTCGGATGCTTCTGGGGACCGAAACCCGTTCCAATGCTCCTTGTTGGTATACTATGGGGACTTATTGCCTCTGCCCACCAACTGGGGTGCTGGGAAACTTTTAGATTACCAAGGGGACTTATTGCCACTGCCCACTAGTTGTTTCTCCCAAGAAGTTGACATGAAGATGGGGACTTATTGCCTCTGCCCCGCCAACTTAGATCGCGCTCTGTCTCGTACTTGTCTCGCACTGAAGATGATACTAGGTCTCGTACTGGATGATGGACGGTCGGTCGCACTGATGAAAGTGATGGGTCTCGCACTGATGAAGATGCATGGTCTCGCATTGAAGAAAATGATGGGCCTCGTACTGATGAAGATGGTGGGTCTCGCACTGATGAAGATGGTGGGTCTCGCACTGAAAATAAGTTAGGAGGATAATGGTCTCGTGCAAATGATGAGAACTGATTACTAGAGTGCCAAACATGGAAATGATGATAAGATGTGTGCAATCAAGATATATGAAAGATACTCGTTCAAAACAGGAAACTGTTGGAAAAGGTGCCGAACTTGGCAATGCTTGAGAAAAACCCTACTGTTAAAGGAAAGTGAAATGATCATTTCCTGACTAAAAATTTCAAATCTGCAATTTGCTTCTTGAAAAATGAACATGCCATTGGTGGAAGTGTGTGGTGTTTGTTGTGGTGCTGAAGGCTTTTGCCGGTGTTCAGGATTTGTGACAGACCTGGGATTGGGTTGTGATTTTGGATGGAGGTCAGGGTTATGACAGGCCTGATGTCTTTGTGGAGGTAAGGCCAATGACGGGTTTGAGAGTGTGTGTGTGGTGGCAAGGGCTTATGTGTGCCTGTGGTGGGATGGTGATGCTCGAGCTTTGGGTTTTAATTGGTGTTGACATGGCAATTGTTGGAACTAACAATTGCCCCCAGTATTTTTCCTTAGGACAAGCTGAGCTAGAATTCATGGCAATCGATCGAAACGATCGATTGCCCCCAGTATTTTCTTTGATTAAGCGTGAGAATGAGTCTCGTCCTCACAGGGTCACGGCTTATGTTTCGATGTGGTGCTTCCTAATCTACACTCAGTGTGTTTGATGCTTGTACTTGTTTTCTGCTCACAGTCACAACTTCTAGACCATTGAATTCGATATTTGATGGATTTACGCATTTGATCTGTTACTTTCACGTGATTAGACACACAACTATCAAGTCGAAAGTCTTTAAAGCTTATAACGTGGCCATGGGGTGTGATGAAGGACAACGGGACCATGGAGGGATATTTGAGGTATGTGGAGCTTAAGTGGGTGACCAAAGCTGCAACTTGCGTCTTCTCTCGGATTCATCTTCCTTGTCTTGAAGTCGTCTAGCCGCCTTGTGCTGACGTTGTTTTCGAGCTTCTGGACTTGGACTTTTGAAGTTGTCCTTTACACCATTTCTCTTTTTGCCATTTGGATTTCTTCGAGGCACTTCGGGTTTGCCTTTTGTTTTATCCTTTCTTGACTTTGCCTTCGGGGTTCTTGTGTTTCCCGGCTTTGGGCTTCGAGAGCTATTTTGATGTGAGCTCTTTAGATCCTGTGTCACTCTGGGACCATTTGGATCACTTCGTCATGCTGATAGCGGCGTTGCTTCTTTGGATTAATGAGAATGTTATCTGAGAGTCAGACTCCTTGCTTCCTTTGGTCACCGGGTCGAACATTCATCATTGGCTAGGTTATTTTGTGGAGCTCATAATATCGAAAAGGGATATATGAAAGGCTCAGTGGGGGTGCCTAGGGTTTAATAACAGAGTTTACAAGCTTTTGGCTATGTGGTGCTGTACCTAGGTGCTTCGTCATTCCTGATAGTTGTGTATCCATTCTTTGTTACTTTTCGCAGATCTAAGAGTAAATTTACAAATTATCTCCTTCGGTCGAAGTTATGCTGTTTACCTCACCTTTGAATGTGGTCTCACCGGAGTCGTGTAGAAATGACACGCTCATTCACTCATGGTTTTTCCGCTCAAGACACACTTGTGAATTTTACTTAGAGACTAGTTCACACGCTTAAACGAAAGATGAAAGATGACGTACCTAAACTCAGATTGCCCCCAGTATTGATTTGGGGTTAATGACAACAATTTAAAAGATATGGATTTGGAACCGCTTTGGGGGTTATTTGGATGTCTTGGGATGAGCTGTAGGGTTTGGTAAGGCATGTTCAAAATTTCGGAAACAAAATACAAGTCTTTGCATGCCATTGTCGGGAAATAATTATTTCATGAACCATTTTCTCAAAAGAAACTTGTGTGAAATAAAATCTTTTTTTCGTTACCCTTTAGACTCGGAAAAGTCATCCATTTGTGAACATGAGGAAGAAAATGAAAAAAAATCGATGCTTCTTATCGGTGGTTTGAAAACGATCATTCTTTGAAAACTTTGAGCGATGCATTTGAAAGATGAATGTTTTAGCAAGTTATGCAGTAGAATGCATGGGATCCCTAAACTTTCCCTTGAATTTGAACTCTGCTGAACCGTCTGATGTCGGCATGCTGAAGACTCGAGCTCTTGACTGCTAGGATGTCGTTAAGATGACCGTGACTGTCTTCTTCTTGGACTCTGTGTGGGCCTGAAGGCCCTTAACTGGAGGTGATATGTACAGGCTGAAGGAAGCCATATGAACTATGAATGGGCCACTGGGCCGAGAGAGAAACTTTGAAGTCTAAGATTTGTTTGATGTTCCTGTTGGGCCTTGAGGCCAGAAACTACAATGAATGAAAAATTATCTTGAATTCGAATGAGTTGAAACCTAAACAAGTAGTTTTGAGTGGGCCTAAAAGGTATGACACCTAGATCTAGGACTTTGGGCCAGGGCCCGAACAAAAGGTTCACCTAGACTAGAATGGGCCTTAGGCCGAAATGGAAAAGCCTGATTGATAGATTTATTTTTCGCGGGCCTAGAACTAAATTGATAATTCAAATTAGGCTGAAAGAGAAATCACCAAAGTCTAAACTTTTGGGCCGAAGCCCAAATGACACACATATCAAACCAAACAGGGCCTCTGGGCCGTAAACAATAAAGCTGCCAATTCGGGTTGGGCTGAGTTGATGTAGGAGAGGTTCCTATCAATTTCTAGGCTGCGTAGTGGGCCAATCATACAAGCAAACAAGGCCCACACAAGTTCAACATGTCCTCACTAGACGCTTTGATCAAACCGGGTATGGATCGATCCGGAGAGGTGCTTGGGGCATGGGCCCAGGTTACCACAAAGGAATAGGGCTTGCACGCTATTCTCTTTGGGCTTCCCCACTTTTTCACATCACCTGAAGGTGTGCGTCTACGGTCGGGTCTTTGACTGACCAAACATTGGGCTTGGTAAGGACACTGCCAGGAAAACGCTTGGGGCTAAGGCCCAGGTATTAAGGGGATGTGGTTAGACGACATCCTCCTCTTTTCCCCCGCTTATTCACATCACCTAAAAGGTGTGAGTCCCTGACAGGGGACCCTAGATGGGTCCCGGGGTGGAACTGGTTTGTGTGGACCCTCGCTCTCATATGATGCAAGGGTGCAAAAATTAAAGTGCGCACGAAAGTAAAAAACAAAGTAATAAAGCCATAAATAAACAATTTTTCGAGTTAAGCCCTCTTTCTTAAAATTAAACAAGTTAAAATTAAGAATTTATCCCCAGCAGAGTCGCCAGTCTGTGAGCCTCGATTTTAAACCCTATCCTATGTTGATGAAGTTGATTGGGATCTAGTCGGGTTTTAGGTCCACTTATAACCTAAGGTTAATAACTATGTCATATAACAATAATTATTAAATCCTATGCTAGCTCACTGGAACCTATTGTGAGTCGCCACCTAATTTTTACCTAGAGTAAATTAGGAAAGGTAGAGTTCGGGTTCGGGGGCTTGATATTCGACTTAATTAGGGTTCAATTACTTTCATTACCCCTAGAAGTCGTTTTTCCTCTACTTAGTTTAATTACGGCTTATTACGAGTCGTTTTAAGCTAAGTGCGCGAGCTTCTGTTTTTTTTGTTTTTTAGCATTTTTTGACTGAAAATAAAAGTGAAAGTTGAAATTACCTAAACTAGGGTTTCGGAGGCAGAATTAGGTCAAATTTTGTTTCCGTCCGTAGCCACGGACCTAATGTCCGTAACCACGGACCCTAGTTAATCTATGTGAAAATAAAAGTCGAATTAAACAGAAAACAAAAATTTGAAAAGTCCGGGGCCACGGACAGGATGTCCGTAGGCCCGGACATAGTTTAACAAAACCTAAATTTTTAAAATTTTAAAATCCCGCCGCCGTCCGTGGGTGTCCGTGGCCACGGACAACCGTCCGGCCACGGACAACCCGTCCGTGGTCCCGGACCATAGGTCCGGGATCCCGGACCACCCACGGACAGGGGTTTTATGGTGGTTCCTGAAGGTGTTTTCGGCTCAAAATTTATGCACGTGTAGCCTGAAAGGTGTACAATTCGTTAGTAATTGAAAGATTGCAGTTTGAAGTCGAATTATGTACGAAACTTGGCGAACAAGTAATAAGGCAGAAACAAAAGTAATTAGCAACACAGAAGCGTAAAAAGGTTAGTTTGAACCCAAAATTTGACAGAGAGTTAATAAGGTCGTGGAGAGTTAGAAAAGTAGAATTGCAACCTGTTTTACCTTCGAATTTAGGAGGATTCTTCACGTCGGGATTCTTCGGAGGCCTCGTTGATGGCGGATCCAGAAGAACTTCGAACCCAGCTTCTGACTCCTTGTTGTTCTTGATGTTCTTCACGTTTTGGTGCTGTTTTGGTGGGGGTTTGATGATGGATGATGTTGTGGGAGTTGAAAAATGTGTTTTGGTGTTGATTTTGGTGAGATTTCGGTGTTTGATCGTGGCTCTGGGGTTCAAAACATGGAGAGAGAGAGACGGCTGCCTTCTTTGAGAGTCTAGGGTTCTTTTTTGGTTCTTCTTTGATCATGGGATAAGGTTCCTTATATAGGCCTCTTTAAAGATAGAAAAATCCGGTAAAAACCGAGATTTACCGACGTTTTAGCTCAAGGGCTTCCAAAAGGAATTTGATTATGAAATTTCACACATGGGTAAAGGATGATATTTCTGATTTTTCTAAAGTGGAATCGAATTTTTTGGATATTGGAATATTTTTAAATTCAATTCCTCGTCAGATTCAATCAGAAATTACTAGAAAATTATTGGAAATTTTAAAAATCAAAATTCCAACGCCATTATGCTTAAAATGTCATCCTCTATCATGGGTTAAAATTTCACAGCATTTTGAATTGATTTGACCCTTATTTGGATGAGAGAGAAAGCCTATAGGGGCTTAGGAGCCTTGCAAATGCCCCTGGAGATGACTAAGCTGTCCCTAGTACTCTGAAATGTGCCGATCGAACTGGGAACCCTCGCTACTAGCCTATTAGTAGAGACTCTCTTCTGGGGGGGTTGAAATTTTGGGTATAACACGGACCTTGTATTAGATTTTCGTATTTTTCACTATTCATGTATACGGTCTCGTATTCTACTATTCATTTATACGGCCTCGTATTGTACTATTCACCATATTTCACTATTCACATATACGTATTTTACTATTCACGTATACGTCTCGTTTTTTACTATTCATATATACGTAGTTACTATTCATGTATACGTATTCACTATTCATGTATACGTATTTACTATTCATGTATACATATTTACTATTCATGTATACGTATTTACTATTCACGTATACGAGTACTATTCACATACACTAAAATTTTTTGTATTCGCCCGTATGATACATCATACGTATTTATTTCTTTTTCTAATATAACTTGTATTTTCATTAAAATACTTTAAGCATTGATTTCTCTTATACTTATTAAATTACGGGTAACCCCTCGTATACCTTAATTTATATATGGGTCTCGTTTAAACCCGTCTTAACTCTGTTTCTTTTACAACTTGTTTCTAAATTCTTTATTTAATTTCCTTAACCTTCTTAAACACATAAAAATGTGTTATTTATATTACTTACCCATAGTTTTCTCTTAATCTCCATTTTACTCTTAATAAGTTCTAAACTTGTTTTTTTTTTATTTCTAATTTCTTCCAAAGTCTCACTTAATTAATTTCTTTAATACTTTTGGTCAATTACCAAAATATACCCAATTTTGACCAGTCTTTTATGGTCAAGCCCCCTAACTTTCCATAATTTACAATATTACCCCTAAATTTAATTTAACTTAACTTTTTATTCCTTTATCCTTTTAATATCTAATCTTTTGCTACCAATTTTATTCTATCTCCTCTAAACATTTTATAAACTGTCATTGACCAAGTTTGACCTCGTTTGACCATGTTTGACCAGGGAAATTTCTACTTTACCCATGTGGTCTTTTCTTTTATCCTAACTCATTTATTAACCAATTTCACTCCAACTAATTTCTAATTTTCGTAATTAATTTTCCTACAGATTTTTGAACATCAAAAATCATTTTAAACATCTCTAAATCACCAGATTTAATTATCTAATGTTATAGTATATATATATACCATCTTTTATTAACCTTAAATATACCAAAAACCTTATAAATTCCTTATAATATTTATTAACTCTTTATAAATTGTAAACTTAATTCTACAATTATTTTCTCATCACTTAAACTCTCAAAAATACATATTAACTCATATATATTTTCGGCCTTAATATTATGCAACCAAAACTTCACAAATTTTACATGTTACACTTAATTATACTAATTCCTTTAATTTAACTTAGTTAAATAATTTTTCCTAACTCAAATAAGCCCTCTTAATTTTCGGCCATACTCTAAATCTTAGTATATGAACTTTTCTTATATATTATGATAGCTTATATTAAAGCTTATGTCATAAGGATTATAAATCTAATTTTAGATTTACAAAATATTAACATTTTAGGTGCTAAAATTAAATCTAACACCTAATAAATTCGGTAATAATAAACAAAGTATATGATAGGTTAGATCATATATAGATCAACATTTAGAACTATGAAATAGATAGTTTTAGAGTTTACCTTGTATATTAACCTTTTAGCTTAGTATTTAAGCTTGAATTCCTTAGAAATTTCACCAGCAATTTGCTAAAGGAATTGTCCCAAAAATTACACAATAAGATGAAGAATAAGATGGTTTAGTATCCCATGCCAATCGGCCGTAACAAAAACCAAAGAATAAGAAGTTTTCAAGAAGGCAATGTTTTACCTCGAGAATCAAAGGCACTTCTTAGTGGTTTTTCCTATGCATCTGGGGGCTCATGAGTTATGGTTGTAAAGCTCTTGAAGAGAGGATTCCAACGAGCTATCAAGCTTGTGGTTTGGAGCTAGGACGAGAAAGTTATGACTCTTACAAGGAAGGGTGTACTTTAAGGTTCAAAACCGTGAACTTTGGCTTGTTTTTGTGTTCTTCCTTCAAAGAGAGGATGAGTTCCGAATTTTGAAGCTCTCATTTGATAGGTAAGAGTCTGGTTAAGCATTCACTAAGGGGACAAGGTAATAATGCAATGCAAGGAAGTCTTGGTTAGGTGTAATAGTAGTAAAATAAAGTATTTTGGACATGGTTTGTCCCCCCTTGATGTCGGCCAGCCCCATCCTCATTTGATCTAATTTGTTTTTGTTTTCTTCTCATATTATGTAACATTTAATGACTTAATTTCGTTCATTATGACTTATACCATGTTATAGGTATGTTACAAGGCCAAAAATGCCTTAAACACATATTATGTGCTTCCCGGTTCACATTGATTTTGCAACTTGTTTTGGCTAGTTTAAATGTGTTCTTAGTACATTTACAACCTTTAGAAACTTTGTTCATGAAATAGCATGTTGCTAATTCCAATTTAAACCAAGTCGTTTGGTGGTTTCTCCTTGACTCTCGTCAGTTTAGTACCGGTTTTTGTGTGGACTTGTATACTTAGTTTGTGTGTATACGCTATGGCTCCTATGACCATTTTATTGTTGTTCCCTTATTTCTTTATTCGGGCATACCCGGTCCTTACTAGGTCTGGACGGGTGTCCTCCACAACACCCGCTAACTCAGCCCTCGCTTGAGTCACAAGCTGGCGCAACTCAGCTCGGCCCAGACATCCTCTCGTTGCTTCGTGCCCATGGAGACATTGGCACTTGCAACCTAAGGGCAGCACTAAGCACAATGTGCTCGTGCCGCCCTTAGGTTGCGAGTGCTAGTGTGATCATTGGCACGAGGCAACTAAGGGTCGTCCTGATTGTATGACTCCTGCCACGAAAGGTGCAAGGGGCATTGCACATCAGAGCCGTCTTACGGTTCGGCAAGTGTTGAGTCCTGGAATAGGGCGGAGACAGGGTGCAACGTGGTCCACGTTAGCACACCTTACTGACTCGTACTAGTTGGGGTCTTTGGCTGTTGGGCTATTGGAGGCCCAATGGTGCCGAGGACGAGTGCGGCTGCTAAGGGACACACATGTACTCGGGCTGCAGGGAGAGGGATGGAGTTGACTCAGTCTGAGCTGCGGCCTGGCATTCGACCGAGGCATTTGGGCCACGGGAATGTGAGTCAGTGAAGAAACTTGTCGTTGGGAGGTTTAAGTCCACTCTTGACTCTTGCTTGTGGCTAAGTGGATGGCTGGTCTATCCACACTAAGTAGTAGGCTGGTTCGGTCTTCGACCCAACGCCGGTGATGCCTAATTGGTCTCTTGACCTAATCCGTAAGAGCCCTTTGAGGTCTCGCTTCCGCGCAAAAATTTTCGGATTAAGGTTGGGCATTACAATTGTGGTATTGGTATTTAGGCTCACTAGCCTTTTAATTCCATGTATAAATGCTTAAGGCACATTCTCCTTTAAAGCACATTTTTCTTTAAAGCACATTTTTGTGCTCTAAGGTGCGTAGTTGGTTTAAACGCTAATTCTGCTTAATGTTTATTACTAATATTAGAGGTATTTCACATTTGAAATCTCTTGGGAACTTATTGGTAGTTCCCTAATTTATTTATACTCTTTAAAACACTTTTTTTTTGCTCTAATTGTTCCTAAGGCATGTTTTGGTGTAAATTGTTGTTTAACACTTCTTCTAATGTTAAGGCACGTTATAGCCTTAGTATATCCTAATTAGATAGTTCATTAATATATTAAGGTTTGGGGTATTTCAATCTACCCCCCTTAAAAGAACTTTGTCCTCAAAGTTCCTATATATCTATAGTACTTAGAATACACAGGTAACTTCACACTAAAAGATCATATAGATCACTCAATATCTGTATAGGGATTCTGACTCATAAGGTTTGCCATATGTATATATATATTTACCACACTTGTCACACAACATGTCTTTGCATGTTTTAGTAATCAAAATACTCTTTATTTATTCTTTGTTGTATACTCCTCAAGTAACCGGTCCGGAGACAAAGGTTTTCATGTCCTCGAGTTCATGAGCGAGTAATACTGAAAATACATGTCAACTCCAATTCCACTTTATGCTACTACATCTACTCTTAACGTGGTTAATTGTGACCACTTGTATGGAGTTTCAGGAATCATCCGACCCTGATGTGATCAGCATCAGTGTTGAACTATCCTTTCACCCCAATTTGTGTTCAGTTTTCCTAGATCTGGCCAAGATCAAGTTCTACCTCCCACGTCAACTTCAAACAATCAAATAATTATTCAAGTAGCATTTTATATCTTTTAGTCCTTCTAGTCATAGTCGTAAATCAAAACATCTCCAAATTATGGAACTCAGTCCGTCAGTCATTCTTAATCCACCTCTCAGCAATTACTTAGAGAATTTAATTCCTACCAGGTTCTACAACGGTCTCATACTGATTCATACCTCATAACATTACCATATTTGGTCTCATACCAATTCGTACCTCATGACACTACCATATTTGGTCTCATATCAATACATATCATAGGGATTTTAATTCCCTTGGAGTTTCTACTCCTCTTTTCCTGAATTCTCGCACCGAAGTTAACGAGGTCATCCTCTAATACATCTGGTATTTGCGTTTAATTGTGCGTAATAACCATAACCACATAAGAATGAATATATGTGTTTATCTAACATACGTATCAAACATCACAACTAATTATATTGTGCTATGCACACTATAGGTTACGTACTCAATACGTGGAATATAGGCTAAGCAATTGTACGCTCTACCCCCCTTAAAATGGATTACGCCCACGTAATCAACATTATATCATCCTTGAACATAGGTTCAACATGTTTAGGTGTCATGGAGCATTCTGGCTCCCATGTAGTCTATCTCACATTATGATTGGTTCAGAGGGTCTTTACCATGGTAATGGCTTAGTCTCTGTATCAAGGATTCTTATTGGTGTTCATACCAATCTTACAACTGTGTTCCAGTGTAGTCTCTAAGGTTCCAAGGTATTTGATAGATAAGTCGTATATTTATTCGACTGGAAGATGTGAGACACATACTTCCTTCTTCACTTTTGTTAGGTATATCAAACCTTTTAAGATACGGTCCACTAGTTTCTGCTGCGCGACTCTGATAATCTCGGGGCTTAGTTTGTGAATAAGTGCGTATAATGTGTGAATATAATTGTGAGTTTGGTTTGTGGGGCATAACTAACACCCTAAATAATAGGAGTGCTATCATGTCGCTGCTATAGTAGAGATCACCGTCCGTCTGAGGGACGAGGAGAATGCGCACAAGCGTAAGGCCACGAGCGAGGGCCAAAGCATGCAAGGGTACGGGGGAGTGAAGAAGAAGAAGCATTACCCCCAGTCCCAGAAAGGCCAGCAACAGGGTGGCAAAGGCCAAGCCCAGACCACCACTACTGAGGAGCCGTTGCAGCTCACCTATGCATATGCGGCTAAGCCCCTACGCTCTCAACCACTGTAACACCCCAACTCAATCCAAATGTGGTCTCGCAACTTAACAGTATTTATATAAACATGTCACAGCGGAATTCTTTACAATCCAGGACCTTGCCACGGTCTGACTACAGAATATACCGAACATTAGTACAACAATCTTAACCATATACATATCCTTCCTACAACCCCCCCTCACATCCTATACATCTTACTAACTCAATTGCCATACGAGTGTACAGGCACAACTCGTAGGTCATACTTAATCCTTGACACTTGTACTCCTTCTCACTCTCGCGACGGCCGCCTCCTGATGTTCACCTGTGTAGTAAAAAAGCCCCGAGGGGGTCAGCACGAATGCTGGTACGATCCTCTCATGGCCCCCAAGCTAACGTGGCTACGACGACTAATTGTCGATAGCATGGAGGTTGATTAGATGCACAACATAATAGAAAGTGCAGTAAACAACAACTCAGATTGAACAATCAAGTTCACACACAATGCACGACTTAAATGCGTTCCCTTAATTAGAGAGTTAGTTATTTAACTCCTTAATTAATGTCTCTCTTAATCTTAGTCCAACCTTATCTTACCTCATCTGATTCTTATCTTAATCTTGAAACAACCATCCTTTAATCAGGAGTGGATGTAGCTTATCTTAATCTTAATATTACAAACCATCCTTTAAAAGGAACGGTTGCAACTTTATCTTAACCTCACCTTAATCTTAATCTTAATAATACAAATCATCCTTTAAAAAGGAATGATTGTAACTTAACTTAATCTTACCTTATCTTAATCTTAATCTCAATCTTAATCTCTATATACAAACCTTTCCTGGAAGGGATTGGCCGTATCTAATTCGAACCTGGGATTTAGGTGATCCCACCGCACCATCTTAATGCCACCTACTCTGGACGGGAGTCCAGCGTAGCTGAGCCGGCAACCAGCCCTAGGCAACAAGTCCGAAGACAAGTCCTTAATCGGAGGTCGAATCTACTATATATAACGACCCCCTTTCTTAGCATGCATGACCGGAGATCGGTCCCGGGTTTCCTCACTCAAGTTCCAGTTAGTAGTTATCTCAAAACCCTGTTTGTTGGTTAACCTCTTTCGGTTCATATCGTCCCTCATTAGGGGGCGTTCCTTAGTCTCACTCAATTCCTTACTAAGCATTGGTTAGTAAGTTCTCACGGTATGTTGTGTTAGTTTTCAACATCACACAACAATACAAATATATATATATATATATATATATGTTCCGGTTGCATGCTTTATCTTGTTTAGTGAGCACACAAAACAAATAGCACACAAGCCGAGGGACACCTCGTTAGCAAGCAGGTCACAAGAAGAAACAACTGTACCGTTCACCGTTGGTCGTTCGGCTGCTTACTCTCTTCCGGAGTCCAAACTCCCAAGTCCTAAAACATTCATTCAGTTTTAGGTATTAATCACTTAGCTTAATTCAACTTACTTAACCTATGTAACTTACTTAACGATTCCCACTATCACTCTTAAGTCTTATCACTTAATCTTACAACTTAACCTTACACTTTTAAGTTTTACTTAACTTAACTTAATCCCTTAAGTTCTTAGGGTCCTAATCATTACCACCTACCAAAGGTATTCTCATTACCCATTACCATTCTTAGAATCCAAATTTCTTTTTTTTTTTCTAAATGATAAGGGTCGACCGACCCACCGACCGACCTACCCCTGGGTCGGTCCATTACAGAAAAACCCTTCCGTCTCTTGAAACCCATCGACCGACCCAGAGCTAGACCGACCGACCCAAACCCTCTGGGTCGGTCCATTGCAGAACCCTTTTCCTACATTAAATCTTTGCCCGACCGACCCAAAACTGAGCCGACCGACCCAAACCCTCTGGGTCGGTCCAGTCCAGAGACATTCGGCTGGCTCAACATGGCCCCCCGACCAAAACTGGGTCGGACACTGGGTCGGTCCACTACAGATTTTCCTCTTTAATTGCTCTTTCAATCCAACTCTTCCACAAGTGTCCTAATAGGTCCAACACCATCTTGGCACCTTAAACCCACCTTATAACCTCCACCAAACTTATTAAAACAACTTCCAAAGATCTTCTCAAACTTTACTCAATCTTGCAAAAACTCCTAACACTTTGTTAGTTATTCCCTTTTTTTTTCCAACATGTACATTATATCTAAAACTTCAACTAACCAAAGTGTTTCTTTCCAACCATATAGCTCCTCCTTAACATCACTACATTACATCTCTGCTTTGCTCAATCCTTCCAAGGTCATCTTGCATGTCCATGCACAATTTCTCTTCTTTTATTTGTTACTCAAACTCCTAAACTCTTGAGCTTACTTATACATTGCTTTCCATTACCTTAACACCTTAACATGGTTCTTCATTTACCCGACCATGTAACACCCTCCTTAAACATTCCCACCTCTTTTTATACATCTTATTCACCATTCTCATGATCATACTCTCTTTACATTCCAGCACTTTCCTTGACATTTTCAAACATTCTCCACAACTTTCTCTTCCAGATTCTTACACAAGTCTTACTACTCCTCATACCATGACTTTGGTGTGTTCAATACACCCACCTAAACTCTAACTTCCTCATAGACCATTCTAGGTCATTCTCATCCTTAAGAACTCCTTAGTTAACTCATTTCCACTCAAATTCTTCATAATGACTCCTAGTAAATCCTAGGTCATATTAATTCACCACCATCGCCTAAACACTTATTTTCTACTCAAATTTCGCCATAGCTCCTCTAGTATTATCATGCCCAAACACATTGTTTTCCTCATTCAACTATCTCACACACATCAAGTTCTTCTCATCATATCTCATCACCCAAACCAACTCATTCTCAACAAACTCAAGATATTGCAATAATCTTAAATTGCATAGCACTAAGGCTCTTAAATGACATGGCTCTTAGGCCCTTAAATGACTTAAACTTAAACACTGAATTTCCCACATATATAAGCTTTCAACCTGCAAATACACTCATCAATCTCATAGTAGTTATAATGCTCTTAAAATCCACCTTAAACTTATATTACTAACTCATTCTCATTAGCTCCTTAGTCACAAGTTCATAAGCTTGTTTAAGTTCTTTTTCCTTAGGTTATATAACCCAATACACAATGTAAGCTCTAAGCCACTTGGTATTTATCTAAACTCATTCCTTAATCTTAAACCACCATTAGGTAAGCATTTTACCTTGTTTTCTCAAGCTTATCTTAATCTCCTCCTTAGGCCTTCTTCTTGCATAGATCTGGCCACCACTTAAATTCCTTGCCAATGTTCTAATCAATATTCAAGGACTCATATGAGTACTAAACAATGCACTAACCTCAAGGAATAAAAACCTAGGTTAGAAATGTGTTCTAAGGCATAAAAGTGGATGATTACCTTTGAAGTCTCAATGTAGACTTTGGCATTGAATGAAATAGGACATCCACTAGTCCTTGGTGAATAAATCAAGCTAGAACAAGGCATAAAAACAAGGCCCCATGAGTAGAAATTTTCGGCCATGTATAAGGAATGATGGAAACATGGTTTTTCTTACATTTTCTTTACCTTAAGAGAATGGAGAAGCTAATGAGCTCTTCAAACTTGATTTTCCCCATCAATGGAGTTTCTCATGGCACCAAAATGGAGCTTTGAAAGATTTGAAAGATAGAAAGATAGGTCTTGACCTAACTAAGACAAATATGCAATTTGTTTTGGATTTGGAGCTTGGAGTTGTATTTGGCAAGTGATTGAAGATGGAGCACCATGAATGAAGCCTCTCGGTTTGGAGCAAAAGAAGAGAAGAAAAATCGTGTGGAGAAGAGAAATGAAGAGAGAGAAGAAGAAAGGTAGGCTAAGGTAAATATTGCTTTAATAAAGCAAATAGTAACTTCTTTACTTATCTCTTCTTTTCCTTTCTCATTTGATGACTCATGTGGTGACTCCCCACATAAAAACCGGCCACCCTCTTAATATAAGGCTAACATGGTCTTTGTTGACCAATTAATTGACTTATATTGATTAAAACTTAAACTAGTCACTAAATAGTTACTATTCACTAATCAAGGCACATAATCGGGAAATTTTTGATTTCCCATTGATTTAGACCTCCTAATGTGATACTAATTAGTACACATGTTGATTAAAGAGTAATGATGGACATTTAGCCACTCAAAACTCAATTCTAAGACAATTTCTCAAAAATGTGCTTTAAGACTTCTTAAAGCACATTTTGTGTTTTAACTTGTTTTCAAGCTTGGTTTTCTTTGCTAATTGATTTAAAATGACCATTAGAATATTACTAAGGTCTTACCATGATATTTGGGTACTCACCCAAGTCTCTCCAAGCTTAGAGCACGTTTTTGCCCTGATTGCCCTTAAGGCATTTTCTTGTGTTTTCCTTGGTTTAAATTGTCTACCAATCTTTCTAAGGCATATTTTAGCCTTACTACATCAATTTGATGTTCACTTAGCATACTTAGGTTTGGGGTATTTCAATCTACCCCCCTTAAAAGAACTTTGTCCTCAAAGTTCCCATGCATCTTATCTCATTAGAATACATGTCTTACCTCATTCCTTAGATCATATAGATCATACTTATGTATACTTAATCTCATTGGATCATTGGATCCTCCACATTCTTATACTTAAATATCACACAACATGCTTAAGCATGTGTAGCACTCAAAATTCCTTTTGTTCCTTTTGATGATTAAAACATTCACATAACTTCCAACGTATTCTCCCATGTCACCGGTCCGTAGACAATGGCTCATTCGTCCTCGTCACCATGGGCAGAATACAAAACACGCTGCTCTCCCCATGTCACCGGTCCGAAGACAAAGGCTCGTGCGTCCTCGACTTCATGGGCGAGACTCAGTAAAAAGGTAATCCTTTTTACGAGGTCATGTGAGGAATAATTCCTCTAATTAAAAATACAAGCAACTCCAATTTCATTTTATCCTAAGGCCTCTATCCTTAGTGTGATTTAATTGTGACCACTGGTAGGGAGTTTCAGGAATAATCCTACCCTGATGTGATCAGCATCAGTGTAGAACCATCCTTCCACTCCAATTTGTGTTCGGTTTCCCTTGATCCCTAGAAAATCAAGTTCCACCTCCCACGTCATTTTCAAACATCAGATAATTCACTAATGTCCAATTTTCTATCTTTTTAGTTCTTCTAATCATAATCAATACATCTCCAAAGTGTGAACTAAGTCCATCAAACATTCTCAATTCATCTCTTAGTAATACCTCCAGACTTAAATTCCTACTAAATTCTATATCAGTCTCAACCAACTCTCACTCTTATATCATAGAATTACAATTTCCTTCTCATACTCATATCAAATAATATCTCATAGTGTTATCTTATTCTTATCTCACACATAGTCTCATATCGACTCATACCTCATATATTCTTATTTCTTAAGTCTCCTTAATCCTCTTCCTTAATTCTCTTAACTTGTACTCACACCGGAGTTAACAAGATAGGTACTTAATATGTATGGTATTCACATCTTCCGTGTGCAATAACCATGATTTACCTCAAAATGTTTATATAAAACATATTCTCAAATTATTTTGTGCTATGCACACCGTAGTTTATGTACTCAGTACACAAACATACGCTTAGCGGTTTTCGCTCTACCCCCCTTAAAATGGATTACGCCCACGTAATCAGCGTTACATCATCTTTGAACATAAGTTCAAGATGCCTAATTCTACCAAGCATTCTAGCTTCCACGTCATCTATCTTACTTATAACTCGATCAGAAATGACTTAGTCTCTGTATCGAGGATTCTTAACGGTGCTTATACCGTATTCTTAACTTAGTTTGGTCTAATCTCAAAGGTAGTGATCTGCTAGCTTCCGCTGCACCACTCTGATAATCTTAGGCCTAATTGTCTCAATGGACACGTGTTATCTTTATATATACACGGCCTTAATGAGTTATACTCGTCTATCCATTCTCCTTGAAGATCTTACGCTCATACTCTTAGTATTTTCTCGAATCTAAATTGTTCTCCCCAACTGACCTTTGGTCTGAGGATGATTCTAGTCTGAAACTACTGTTTAGTGCATAATGCGCTTACAGTCTTAATCCCTTACATCTTAAGACATGTCCAATGTCTGTACTTACAATCCGTGCTCTTCGCACTTCATAGTCCTTAATTATCTGTTCTCTGGTTCCTCTGTGTTGCTGGTTCAACTGATTCTTCTCTTCGACTGTTTGTGGTAGTAGCTGCTCTTGTGTGATCTTGCGTCGTTGTCGGTGGTACGGAGTCGACTACTTCCCGTGTTCCTTACACCACTCGTTCACATGCATGGGGTACCTTACTGGTACATTACTACTTACCCAACTAACTCATAAATGAGCGTGTCAGGCCTGCAAGCCCCTGTGGGGTGCAGTCGTCCCACGTCTCGTTTTAGTAAACTCATAGTGTCCGTCACACGTTTAGCTATTGCTAATTATGAAGTATTCTGTTGTCGATCTCCTCTTTCATCGTTCCATAACATTTATTGTTCTTCTTGAAGTTAATCAAGGGAAGTCCATTTACTGTGTTCTTGGTTATGGTATACTCCAGCTCCTTTCTGTATTCCGTCGTGATTCGGTCTCTTAATAATTGAGGTCTCTTCGTAGAGCCTCCTATCTTGTTCCTCATATTTATGCTACTAGGAATGCACTTCCAGTTCCTTAAGGAATGGGTAGTGTGCTTCCTGTAAAATCTTACCTAACTAGGTCCAGACTACTGGCATCAATGCTCAGTTTGTCTTCCATCTTATTTTCTTACTTATGCTGGTCTTAACTCATAAATCTAATTGCCTCAGTGTCAATATTTGACGGCTCATACATAATGGTCGCCTTACCGCGCACCATGACTTAATTCACTTATCTAACTATTGTACTCACGACCACTACTACCGTGGTAGTTGGCCTTTACCTTGTTGCCCATTAATGGTGCAACCTCTTACTCACTTATTCTAATGTCTTACCTTATACTCAATCCCTTCTTGGTGTAAACACACTGGGAGTTCTCTCATTCCGGTATTGGCGGTTGTCGTACCGTGTTGTAAAATAGTTAACTCTTGATATGAAGATGTTATGCTCCAATCTCAGATTCGTAAGTATGCTAATTTCTTTCGCTTTCTTTCATTCTTAGTGATGTTATCTACCATGTAGTTTAACTGATTACTGAAGAAGTCATCCACTGAATCACAAGCTCTTCTGAGCATTGATTAATTGACGTGCCATAATGTGCAGTCACAATGTTTATCTCTGCCCATTACTAATTCTTACATCCTGGGTGTTGGATATGGGGTCTATCTGTGCGACCTTCCTTATTACTCAAGTGTATCTGGTATGTTCTAAGGTGATCTCAAAGTTCATAATTTCCATTTTCTAAATAAAGTGTATTTTATTTCTAACAGGTGAAAGCCCTTTTGAGGGGTTCATTCCCACTCATGGCCTCACAACAAGGAGAGGTATCCCCACCCTAAAGGCATGGTTCGTTCTCCGCTCCTGTCCTTAGCATTATCTCAATATTCTCATTGGTACCCTTTCTTGGTAATATCTTCCCATTCTAAGTTATAGGTTTGGTAACCGTTCATATCTACAAATTGTAGTCCCTTCGTGGCTAAACAAGCTCTCTTATAACTTACTGTGCCTCGGGCTCTGATGTGGTTAACATCCTTGGCTCGTAGGCTCTTAGTGCTTAATATCTCAGTTCATTATTTGTACTCTTACTCATCTGTAGGTTATCCTCATAAACTTCTGGTCCCTTGGAACACCATCAATCATTAGGTTACATACTAAATGTAGTATCGGGTTTCATGATAAGTTGCTGCATCCTGCTTCCTGCTAGGGAAGTTGTTCAGGTGGTCTGAGGTTACTTAATGTCTTTGACAATGCTGTCACTTTACTAGACTTATGGCTTTTAATAGTCAAGGTTAGGTTTGTATTAGGCGTTCGCCTTAAGGTGTCCAAGTTGGATATAATCCTGTTATCTTATACTTCCATCTCAACGCTTCGTTCAACCTCTGTTGATTACGCCACCCCTTGATGATCAATCACACTTGGGTGTTAATGAGTTAGACGAACAGTACTAGCTGTCATTCATCAACTGTTCGGCTCGACTATGCCCGCTCTGTGGGGTAGTCCTCTGAGCTTTCCTTTTCCAGGGTTGTATGACTTTAATTCTTAGTAGGTTATAGCTTATGTTTATCTCTTTTATCCTTGATTTCCGGGTTTTCCAACATCTTCATTGAAGAATGTTGTTATTGGTGTCCTTAATGGTCACTCTAAGAGTCTTATCCCGTTTTCGTTGTAAGTCGATGCTTCAGCAGTTTCAATAGTATCTTACAATACATCCCTTGTATATCATTGCTTATATAGTGTTTTTGCTCGCAATACCGAGCAATCTCTTAGGTTTTCCCCTTGGAGTTTGAGATTGGTGTTCTTACCATACTGTCGGTTGTTGTTGTAGTGGGTTATACCGTTGCTAGTATTTATATGGTTTAGTATCTCATCTAAGCTCAGCTCCCTGCTGGCTGATGTGTCGGTTCATCTCATCATGGTCAGGCCGTCGGGCCTTTCCAAAGGTCTTATTTTTCTGTTCTTATGGATTTACAATCCGGTATTAATATGCGTTTCAACTGTAGTGTTCTCCTATTTCGCCTTGATGGCTTTTCGTGTGGCTTAACCGTGGTAGCACTTGTTATGGCAAGTGCGCCATGCAGGATGGGTTATTGGTACAAGGTACATCGGTAGTGACACTTCCTTCTAATTTCCATGTAATTGGTAGTCCTCGGGACTCCTTCGATAATCTCTTATTTTGGATAACCGTCCATCCGGCAGTTTCCTTGTTGTTTGACAGTACTGTCATCTATAGGGCGTTCCTCTTTCTGAGGGAACCCCTTAATATTTCCTTATGTTAATCCTCGCTCTGTCTCCACACATTTGTGTGGTTAGTAATGATTCTCCTTTAGGCACTACATCGTAGTCCTATTTCGGTATACAATTTATATGTGTTTCCACCGTTGTCCGCGTTATGTCGGGCAGGTTTGCAACCTTTTCATTGTATGGGGTTTGGAGTTCCCGGTTCTTAACTGACTTCCAGATCTCAATCCTCATGCTTTGTATTTCCTACTGTTATGCTCACTCGGACCGCTGTCCGGTACTCACGCCTCTTATCATTTCCTTATCTATTGCACGCGTAGTGCTTTCCTTATCATTGGTATTGCGGGTTATTTCGACTGCGTAGCATGTCGACCCATGTTGCCGGTAATTTCCGTTCCCTTACTGATAGTATTCCATAGGTAGCGCTGTTTCTCTGTTGCGCTCCATTAAAAATCTCCCAATTCTCCTTAACTGTTGTACAACAAGTTGTTTCTCGTATTGCTTACCGTTAGCTAACTGCCAGATCGGGTTTCCCCGAGAAGAGAAGACTTTCTTCTCTCTGGCGTTTGTTCCACATATTTAGGGTTAGGGATGTGGAGGGCGGGCCTAGGTACTATGGATATCCGGTAAACACCGGGGAGTCCTGGCTAACGCACCTCACACTCTATCTCTCAACCCTTAACCCATAACTCAATCTCAACCTCATCATTCTCCTAAGTTCGGTATTTCTTGTCTTCAGAGCGTAACTACGCTCTGATACCACTTTTTGTAACACCCCAACTCAATCCAAATGTGGTCTCGCAACTTAACAGTATTTATATAAACATGTCACAGCGGAATTCTTTACAATCCAGGACCTTGCCACGGTCTGACTACAGAATATACCGAACATAGTACAACAATCTTAACCATATACATATCCTTCCTACAACCCCCTCACATCCTATACATCTTACTAACTCAATTGCCATACGAGTGTACAGGCACAACTCGTAGGTCATACTTAATCCTTGACACTTGTACTCCTCTCACTCTCGCGACGGCCGCCTCCTGATGTTCACCTGTGTAGTAAAAGAAGCCCCGAGGGGGTCAGCACGAATGCTGGTACGATCCTCTCATGGCCCCCAAGCTAACGTGGCTACGACGACTAATTGTCGATAGCATGGAGGTTGATTAGATGCACAACATAATAGAAAGTGCAGTAAACAACAACTCAGATATGAACAATCAAAGTTCACACACAATGAACGACTTAAATGCGTTCCCTTAATTAGAGAGTTAGTTATTTAACTCCTTAATTAATGTTCTCTCTTAATCTTAGTCCATCCTTATCTTACCTCAATCTGATTCTTATCTTAATCTTAGAAACAACCATCCTTTAATCAGGAGTGGATGTAGCTTATCTTAATCTTAATATTACAAACCATCCTTTAAAAAGGAATGGTTGCAACTTATCTTAACCTCACCTTAATCTTAATCTTAATAATACAAATCATCCTTTAAAAAGGAATGATTGTAACTTAACTTAATCTTACCTTAATCTTAATCTTAATCTCAATCTTAATCTCTATACAAACCTTTCCTGGAAGGGATTGGCCGTATCTAATTCGAACCTGGGATTTAGGTGATCCCACCGCACCATCTTAATGCCACCTACTCTGGACGGGAGTCCAGCGTAGCTGAGCCGGCAACCGGCCCTAGGCAACAAGTCCGAAGACAAGTCCTTAATCGGAGGTCGAATCTACTATAGATAACGACCCCCTTTTCTTAGCATGCATGACCGGAGATCGGTCCCGGGTTTCCTCACTCAAGTTCCAGTTAGTAGTTATCTCAAAACCCTGTTTGTTGGTTAACCTCTTTCGGTTCATATCGTCCCTCATTAGGGGGCGTTCCTTAGTCTCACTCAATTCCTTACTAAGCATTGGTTAGTAAGTTCTCACGGTATGTTGTGTTAGTTTTCAAACATCACACAACAATACAATATATATATATATATATAATATGTTCCGGTTGCATGCTTTATCTTGTTTAGTGAGCACACAAAACAAATAGCACACAAGCCGAGGGACACCTCGTTAGCAAGCAGGTCACAAGAAGAAACAACTGTACCGTTCACCGTTGGTCGTTCGGCTGCTTACTCTCTTCCGGAGTCCAATTTCCAAGTCCTAAAACATTCATTCAGTTTTAGGTTGTTAATCACTTACTTAATTCAACTTACTTAACTATAACTTACTTAACGATTACACTATCCTCTTAAGTCTTATCATTAATCTTACAACTTAACCTTAACTTTTAAGTTTATACTTAACTTAACTTAATCCCTTAAGTTCTTAGGGTCCTAATCATTACCACCCTACCAAAGGTATTCCTCATTACCCATTACCATTCTTAGAATCCAAAATTTCTTTTTTTTTTTTCTAAGTGTTAAGGGTCGACCCACCGACCGACCCAACCCCTGGGTCGGTCCATTACAGAAACCTTCCGTCTCTTGAAACCCATCCGACCGACCCAGAGCTAGACCGACCGACCCAAACCCTCTGGGTCGGTCCTTACAGAACCCATTTTCCTACTTAAACCTTGCCCGACCGACCCAAAAGAGCCGACCGACCCAAACCCTCTGGGTCGGTCCAGTCCAGAGGCATTCCGGCTGGCTTAACTTGGCCCGACCGACCCAACACTGGGTCGGACCTGGGTCGGTCCTCTACAGATTTTCCTCTTTAATTGCTCTTTCAATTCCAACTTTCCACAAGTGTCCTAATAGGTCCAACACCATCTTGGCACCTTAAACCCACCTTATAACCTCCACCAAACTTATTAAAACAACTTCCAAAGATCTTCTCAAACTTTTACTCAATCCTTGCAAAAACTCCTAACACTTGTTAGTTATTCCCTTTTTTTTCCAACATGTACATTATATCTAAAACTTCAACTAACCAAAGTGTTTCTTTCCAACCCATATAGCTCCTCCTTAACATCACTACATTACATCTCTGCTTTGCTCAATCCTTCCAAGGTCATCTTGCATGTCCATGCACAATTTCTCTTCTTTTTATTTGTTACTCAACACTCATAAACTCTTGAGCTTACTTATACATTGCTTTCCATTACCTTAACACCTTAACATGGTTCTTCATTTACCCTGACCATGTAACACCCTCCTTAAACATTCCCACCTCTTTTATATCTTATTCACCATTCTCATGATCATACTCTCTTTACATTCCCAGTCACTTTCCTTGACATTTGACAACATTCTCCCACACCTTTCTCTTCCAGATTCTTACACAAGTCTTACTACTCCTCATACCATGACTTTGGTGTGTTCAATACACCCACCTAAACTCTAACTTCCTCATAGACCATTCTAGGTCATTCTCATCCTTAAGAACTCCTTAGTTAACTCATTTCCACTCAAATTCTTCATAATGACTCCTAGTAAATCCTAGGTCATATTAATTCACCACCATCGCCTAAACACTTATTTTCTACTCAAATTTCGCCATAGCTCCTCTAGTATCTTATCATGCCCAAACACATTGTTTTCCTCATTCAACTATCTCACACACATCAAGTTCTTCTCATCATATCTCACCCAAACCAACTCATTCTCAACAAACTCAAGATATTGCAATAATCTTAAATTGCATAGCACTAAGGCTCTTAAATGACATGGCTCTTAGGCCCTTAAATGACTTAAACTTAAACACTGAATTTCCCACATATATAAGCTTTCAACCTGCAAATACACTCATCAATCTCATAGTAGTTATAATGCTCTTAAAATCCACCTTAAACTTATATTACTAACTCATTCTCATTAGCTCCTTAGTCACAAGTTCATAAGCTTGTTTAAGTTCTTTTTCCTTAGGTTATATAACCCAATACACAATGTAAGCTCTAAGCCACCTTGGTATTTATCTAAAACTCATTCCTTAATCTTAAACCACCATTAGGTAAGCATTTTACCTTTTTTCTCAAGCTTATCTTAATCTCCTCCTTAGGCCTTCTTCTTGCATAGATCTGGCCACCACTTAAATTCCCCTTGCCAATGTTCTAATCAATATTCAAGGACTCATATGAGTACTAAACAATGCACTAACCTCAAGGAATAAAAACCTAGGTTAGAAATGTGTTCAAGGCATAAAAGTGGATGATTACCTTTGAAGTCTCAATGTAGACTTTGGCATTGAATGAAATAGGACTCCACTAGTCCTTGGTGAATAAATCAAGCTAGAACAAGGCATAAAAACAAGTCCCCATGAGTAGAAATTTTCGGCCATGTATAAGGAATGATGGAAACATGGTTTTTCTTACATTTTCTTTACCTTAAGAGAATGGAGAAGCTAATGAGCTCTTCAAACTTGATTTTCCACCATCAATGGAGTTTTTCATGGCACCAAAATGGAGCTTTGAAAGATTTGGAAAGATAGAAAGGTAGGTCTTGACCTAACTAAGACAAATATGCAATTTGTTTTGGATTTGGAGCTTGGAGTTGTATTTGGCAAGTGATTGAAGATGGAGCACCATGAATGAAGCCCTCTCGGTTTGGAGCAAAAGAAGAGAAGAAGAAATCGTGTGGAGAAGAGAAATGAAGAGAGAGAAGGAGAAAAGGTAGGCTAAGGTAATATATTTGCTTTAATAAAGCAAATAGTAACTTCTTTACTTATCTCTTCTTTTCCTTTCTCATTTGATGACTCATGTGGTGACTCCCCACATAAAAACCGGCCACCCTTTAATATAAGGCTAACATGGTCTTTGTTGACCAATTAATTGACTTATATTGATTAAAACTTAAACTAGTCACTAATAGTTACTATTCACTAATCAAGGCACATAATCGGGAAATTTTTGATTTCCCATTGATTTAGACCTCCTAATGTGATACTAATTAGTACACATGTTGATTAAAGAGTAATGATGGACATTTAGCCACTCAAAACTCAATTCTAAGACAATTTCTCAAAAATGTGCTTTAAGACTTCTTAAAGCACATTTTGTGTTTTAACTTGTTTTCAAGCTTGGTTTTCTTTGCTAATTGATTTAAAATGACATTAGAATATTACTAAGGCTTACCATGATATTGGGTACTCACCCAAGTCTCTCCAAGCTTAGAGCACGTTTTTGCCCTGATTGCCCTTAAGGCATTTTCTTGTGTTTTCCTTGGTTAAAATTGTCTACCAATCTTTCTAAGGCATATTTTAGCCTTACTACATCCTAATTTGATGTTCACTTAGCATACTTAGGTTTGGGGTATTTCAACCACTCAAGGGTAACCAATTAGTTCTGAATACCGAATTTAAGTGTGTGATGTTATAATGTGAAGTGTGTACTGAATGTGTGATGTGTTAGTATCTAGCACGGGTTCTGGATCCGATCGCCACTACTACTACAAGTGGTGTAACGGAGACCACCCCGGCAAGGACTGCAAGGGCAACGATGTGCAGTGCCGATTCTGCAAGAAGATGGGGCATCGTGACTACGAGTGCTTCCAGAACCCAAACGGTAGAAACTACAGGCCAAAGGAACAGTGGAAGGGTAAGGCTGCCGCGATCGCAGAAGGCCCGAAAGCTACCCATCAGCCGTCCTCGGATCAGAGGAACACTGATTCCCAGAAGAGGAAAGGGTCGGGATCCGGCAAGGCCGCCCTGAATGTGGCGGATCGGTCTGAGGCACCAGGACCCTCTTCTAGACCAGGTACCACCTAAACTACAAGTGAAATAAGTGATTGCATACCGCATTCCATGCATCTGTGTTAGTGAGTCCAAATGTACAACCATATAAGTAATGTGTTAAAGTATAATGTGAAAGTCACCTAAATTAGGTAATTTTAAAACTTAGGAACCTTCAATATTTGTTATCCAATCCCGCCCACACCAAACCCCGAAGAAACCACCATCAGCATCACCGAATACCCGATGGAGCAATGCCAGATTATCCAACCAGGTATGATACTCATAAATGGATATCTGACACCCGAAGCACAAATCCACATCATCCGACGATGCGATGAACTGGGAGTAGCACCTGGAGGTTTCTACACACCCGAGTGCCCGAGCGGATCGAAAATTAATCTGAAGATGATGTGCATGGGTAAGGACTGGAATCCTTACACCAAGATATATCAAGACGTGCGAGCTGATGACGGAGCAACTGTACCAAGAATACCTGGGGAATTCCTTGCGGTCGTTAATCACACCGTGGTAATTGCTCAGCAAGTTGAACCGGAACCAATTCCGAGTGTTAAGGCAGATTTATGCATTGTGAACTTCTACCAGAAAGGTGGACGGTTAGGTTTACATCAAGATAAGGACGAAACACCCGAGTCTCTAAGTAAGGGAGTACCCGTGGTGTCTTGGTCCATTGGTGATACCGCAGTGTCTGTGATGGCGAGCAGAAGCGTGCTGATCTCGCAAAGAAGTTAGTATTGAAGTCGAGAGATGTGTTAATCATGGGTGGGCAGTCGAGGTTGCTGTATCACGTTATCAAGAAGACCAAGCTGAATACCGCACCTCCGACAGTAATCAATGCCACACACAGGAAACCTGGACGTTTGAATTTGACTTTCAGGCAGTTTTAAAGCCTTGTGTAATCATGTAATTTGTTATGACAGTTGTATAGTAAGGATGCTACTTATAGCTACACCTATGATGTAAACCAACTTGTGATGTGAAGGATGTGTTAATGAATAAAGTGGAGTTGTTTTGAAGTATGTCAACCATGTTATTACCGTGGACTTATAAGTTTGCCAAAGAATTAGGTTGTGCACTCGGAACGGGAGGTATACTGAGTGTCTGCAATGAGGCAGAAGCCGGCAAGAGCGGCACTATCCTCACCGGTACCTTTCCAGTTAATGGCGTGGACGCATCGAACTTGTTTGACTCTAGAGCCTCACACACTTTTATTTCGCTGTCATTTGCGAAGAGGCTGGGGTTAGACGGTGAAGAGATGCCTGACTTCCTAGTCACTCTCCCGTCGAAAGAGCTGATCAAGTGTACCCGCTACCACCGAGATGCTATAATACGAATCAGAGATGAAGAGTTCCCGATCGACATGATAGAGTTCGAGGGACTTGGTTTTGATGTGATTGTCGGGATGAACTGGTTGGAGCGGTACAAGGGCAGAATCCTGTGTGCCGAGCACCGTCTGCTTCTTTGGAGTCCATCTGGGGTTACTATATCATACAGCCAGAGGCCTATGGAGCCTTCGACGCAGATCATCACTGCCATGGCCATGTATCGTGAACTACGACGAGGGAATGATGTATACCTCTGCTATGTCCGGGACATAGAGAGAGACCCAGAGTTTAGCCCTGATGTGCCGGTAGTGTCGGAGTTTCCTGATGTCTTTCCTAAGGAACTGTCGGGCATGCCGCCAGCACGGGTAGTGGAGTTTGAGATTGACTTGGTTCCGGGCACCGGACCAGTTGCGAAGGCGCCCTATCGTATGGCTCCAGCAGAGATGACCGAGCTCAAGGAACAGCTGAGAGACCTACTCGACAAGGGATTCATCCGCCCGAGCGTTTCACCATAGGGAGCGTCGGTCCTCTTCGTGAAGAAGAAGGATGGTAGTCTCCGCCTCTGCATCGACTACAGAGAGCTGAATGCAGTTACGGTGAAGAACCGTTGTCCTTTACCACGCATCGATGACTTATTTGACCAGTTGAGAGGAGCATCAGTATTCTCCAAGATCGTCCTATGATCCGGTTACCATCAGATCGCTATTCGAGAGGGTGACATTGAAAAGATCGCATTCAGAACCAGATATGGTCATTATGAGTTTACGGTTATGCCGTTTGGTTTATCCAATGCACCAGCCAAGTTCATCGACGATATACTTATGTATTCAAAATTGAATGGTGAGCATGAAAGACACCTGAGAAGTGTGTTACAGATGTTAAGAGCGAATCAGTTGTATGCGAAATTATCTAAGTGTGAGTTCTGGTTGAACCAAGTATCTTTTCTTGGTCATGAGATTTCTGAGGCCGGGATCACTGTCGATCCGGCAAAGATAGATTAAGCGCACACCTGGCCTAGGCCGAAGACAGTTATCGACATCCGGAGCTTCCTCGGTCTGGCAGGATATTATAGGAGATTTGTGAAGGACTTCTCCAGTGTCTCGAAGCTGATGACTTCCTTAATGAAGAAGGATGCACCATTCGAGTGGACAGTCGACTGTGAGAGTTCTTTCCAGAGTCTCAAGGATGCTCTGACATCTGCACCAGTCCTGACTATACCAGATGGTCCATATGGGTTTGAGGTCTACTGTGACGCATCAGGAAGAGGAATGGGTTGTGTATTGATGCAACACGGGAAGGTCGTGGCATACGCCTCCCGACAGTTGAAGAAACATGAAGAGAACTACCCTACCCATGACTTAGAACTGGGTGCCATTGTCTTCGCCTTGAAGATATGGCGACATCATTTGTATGGGGTAAGTGTGACAATTTATTCTGACCACAAGAGTTTGAAGTACTTGTTCACTCAAAAAGAGTTGAACATGAGACAAAGAAGGTGGGTCGAGTTCTTAAACGACTACGACATCAACCTGCAGTATAAAGAGGGTAAGGCAAATGTGAAAGCTGACGCATTGAGTCACCTAGATCACTCTCTCCATTCACTAGTCTCTCATTCTAGCTTGGTTGAAGAGGTAAGGAGTGCTCAGATGTCGGATCAGCATATGTTTGAGATCAGGCAGAAGCTTATTGATGGCACATTCGAGGGTCAGAAGTACGACTTCTGACTCCACGATGATGACCTGATTAGGCTTAATGGCCGGCTATGTATTCCGAGGAGTAGCGCTGAGCTGAAGGAGCGCATACTTAGTGAATCCTGTTGTTCTATTACTTCGATTCACCCCGGAGCTTCAAAGATGTGTAAAGGTATGAAAAGATATTTTTGGTGGGTTGGAATGAAGAAAGATGTAACTGATTACATGTTGAGGTGTCTCACTTGTCAGAAGGTCAAGTTTGAGCACCGACGGCCTGGTGGTATGGTGCAGCCAATGCCAGTGCCTGAGTGGAAGTTCCATGACATTTCCATGGACTTCATAGTAGGGCTTCCGCCTACAAGGGGAGGTCTGAATATGATTTGGGTCGTTGTTGACCGACTGACCAAGGTGGCCCGATTTATTCCGATGAAGGACACTTGGAAAGTGGCGAAGCTAGCAGAGCTCTTCGACTGGGAGATTGTAAGACATCATGGTGTACCGAAAACGATTGTGTCTGACAGGGATACCAGATTCCTCTCGAGGTACTGGAAATCCACACGGGAAGCGCTGGGTACCGAGCTGAAGCTGAGTACTATGTTCCACCCACAGACTGATGGTCAGAGTGAGCACACCATCCAGACGCTTGAGGATATGTTACGTGCATGTGCACTTGACTTTCATACCAGTTGGATTGACAAGTTACATCTGATCGAGTTTAGCTACAACAACAGTTACCATGCTTTGATCAAGATGTCTCCTTTCCAGGCTGTGTACGGTAGACCATGCCGCACCCCATTATGCTGGGATGAGTCGAGTGAGACGGTCATTATAGGACCAGAGTATCTAGAACAAGTGCAAGCAGAAGTACGCCAGATCCGGGCTAACATGAAGGCAGCTCAGGATAGGCAGAAATCGTACGCCGATGTGCGTAGACGTGACCTGGAGTTCGCCGTAGGCGACCAGGTATTTCTCAGAGTATCCCCCAAGAAGGGAGTGTTTTGTTTTGGCCAGAAAGGCAAGTTGAGCCTGAAATATGTGGGATTGTATGTTGTGACGGAGCGGATAGGCCCGGTAGCTTACAAGCTTGATTTACTTGCTGAACTGGGCAAGGTACATGATGTATTTCATGTGTCCTAGTTGAAGAAATATATGTCTCATTCGTCTCATGTACTTCAGCCTGAAAGGCTAACCTTAGAGCCGACCATGCGATCAGTGGAGACTCCCGTACGGATTCTGGACACTAAGACTCGAGACACTCGCCATAAGTCTGTGAGACTGGTGAAGGTCCTCTAGTCTAACCAGGACGTCGAGGAGGCCACTTGGGAGCTGGAAGACAAGATGAGGGCGAAGTACCCGTCGTTGTTTACTTCTTAGTGTTTATATGTATAGGGTACGGGGCGTACCCCTATTTTAAGGGGGGTAGAGCCGTTTCGATTATGTGTGTACGACATGTATTGCAATACATTGTCTATGTTATGTTATATGTTATTATGTTACAGACCTTCATGTCTGAATGATGTTATGTTACCCGGACCATGAGTCCGAGGGTGTTATGTAAAGTAAGTTTGTTATGGAAGTGTTGTGTTATAAGTATTCCCCGTGTTCTAATATTAAGATACGTGGGAAGTGTGAACTTTGGGGACAAAATTCTTTTAAGGGGGGTAGATTGAAATACCCCAAACCTTGGTATGTTGTTTAAATATTAAACTATGGTATATTAAGGCTAAAAAGTGCCTTAGAAACATTAGTGAACAATTTAAACCATAGAAAACACAATTAAATACCTTAAAGACAATATGGGCCAAAATGTGTTCTAAGCTTGGGATAATCTTGGTTAGGACTTAATAAGCTTACCAAGACCTTATTTATATGTTAATGAACATATTAAACCAATTACCAACGAAAACCAAGCTTGAAAAAAAGTTAAAACACAAAATGTGCTTTGAGTCTTAAAGCACATTTTTGAAAAATTGTCTTGTAAATGGGTTTTGAATGGCTAAATGTCCATCATTACTCTTTAATTAACATGTGTACTACTTAGTATCACATTAGGAAGTCTACATCAATGGGAAATCGAAAATTTAACAATTATGTGCCTTGGTTAGTGAATAGTAACCAAAATGTGCTAGTTTATAACATAAGTCAATATAAGTGATTTAATTGGTCTACAAAGACCACCAAAGAGCCTAAAATACTAAGGGGGCCAGTTTTTCATGTGTGACTCACCACACTTAACCAATTAAATAAGCAAGGAAAGTAATAAAGCAAAGTTACTATTTACTTTAACTTAAATATCCTAACTAGCAAGCTTTTCCTTTCATTCTTCATTTCCCTCTTGCATTCCCACCATCTCCAACCTCTCTTCCTCATCTCTCCATCGGTATTGCTACAGCCCACACCAATACTCCATCTTTGATTGCCTATATCTCCTAGCTCCATTTACCAAATCAAAATCTAAGACCACCATTCTCTTAGTTTAGTCAAGCTCTACAATCTTGTCTTTTCAAATATCCAAAACCTTCATTTCGGTGCCAAGGAGAATTACCATGGAAGGAGCTTGAACTCGTCTTTTTACATCTCATTGTTCTCCTTTGCTTCAAGGTAAGGAAACTCAAAGAAAAACTTTATTTCCTCTTGTTTTATATGTGATCGAAAATCACTTCTTCATGGTGTTTCCTTTTGCCTTGATTTAGCTTCATTCTCATCTTCAAAGGACTAGGTGGAGTCCTCTCTTGTTACTTATTCAAACTCTCTTCCATGCTATTTAAGGGCCTAAGTGCCAAGCAATTTAAATTATGCACTATATTGTGATGTAGTGTTAAATGGGTGAAGTTTGGTGTATGGAATGTTCTTGAAGGATTTAAGTGTTCTTGGATGTTTAATGCTGAAAACAATATGTTTTGGTGTAACAATGTGCTTGTTGAACCCATGTCAAAATTTGGATGATGTACAAGAAGTTCTAAGTGTTTTAAATGAGCTTTGGTGAACAAGGAAGTGTTAAGAATGAATAAATGTTTTACTAGAAAAGAAAAACATGTATTAAGGTGTTCTAGAGTGCAAAAAGGATTAGGCATTATCTTGGAGGATTTAGAAATCAAATGAGTGTTTTGGAATACACCGAAGTCATTTTGGGATTGTGTTAAGACTTATGCAAACTTTGGTAAACAATGAGGTAATAATGTGTTGTAAGGAGGGGGTATAAACATGTAGAGAAATTCAAGAAGTTTTGGTTAGTAATGAAAGATGCTTGGAAGATGATGTTATAGTGGTGAGAAAGCATTTTGGGATAGTGGTTATTATAGGTATGAAACACCATTTAGAAACCAAGTGAAAAACATCACAAGTGTTAGTATTTTTGCAAGAAAATGTGTAAAGGCTAAAGTGGATTTTGATGAATGATTTAAAGAGTTTAGTGCATGGCTAAAGGTGTGTTTGAAGTGCCCAAATGAGGTTAGAACATACTAGGATATATAAGGTGAAGTTTGGAGTCAAATGGGCAACAAAAAACAAAGGTCTAGGGCAGACTGACCTTGGGGACCGGACTTGCAAGGTCGGTCGAGCCCAGTTTACACTGCCAGAAAACTCTCTGGAATGGACCGACCTTGGGGACCGGACTTGCAAGGTCGGTCGGGCTTGAATTTTGTGTGTGGATTAAGTTTCTGGAATGGACTGACCTTGTGGACCGAACATGCAAGGTCGGTCGAGGTAGAATTTTCTGATAGTAATATGTTCTGGAATGGACCGACCTTGGGACTGGACTTAGAAAGGTCGGTCGTAGTGTAAATTTTCTAACCAGGAAGTCACGTGAATGGACCGACCTTGGGTAAGGTCGGCCGGTAAGGTCGGTCGGACCAAAACTTGTAAAAAAAAACAAACAAAGAGTGGCTTAAGTAGTTAACCCTAGGGGGTATAATGAAGGTCATCAAGGGTATGTTTAAGCACTAAAATATGTCATAAAATCATGTAGAATGCTTAGTAAACCGGAAGTTAAATAAGTTAATTAACCGACGTTATCAATTATGTTTAGGAGCAACGTACGGTGGAACACAAAAGCGGGAAGGACCAAGGTATGGTTTTCTTGTAGTCTGTTGCCTACCGGTTTACACCGGCTTGTGTGTTGTTTGTTTTTCTGAGTGTTTACGATTTTGTAAGATAAAAAAATGAAATGAGTTTGCAGTCGTTGTTGTTTATTGTAGTGTGTGCGTACCGATACCGATAACCTCCAATACGTACGATTGTTAGCTATCCAATGTTAGGAAACATAGGAGAACAGTATCCAGTTTCACGTTTCGACCTAAGAAACGTTCTGACCACGGCTATGTATGATCTAAATGTGTTTGTGTTGTAAAGCTATGACTTGACCTAAGCACTTACTTATGAGTTAATGTACTAAGTTTCTATATGGGACTTCTAACAAGTGCTAACCAGGGAGTGAGGAGTCCGGTCGTTCCGGCCACGCGTGTGAGTATGGGGGTCGATATCTTATCCGGTTCGATTCTCTCTGTATGTTATGGTTGTTTCCTTTTTGGGTTCCAACCTCCCTTTAGCTTAACCAAGACTATTTTACTGACTCAAGTCGGGCCATAGGGGCATACTATGTTCGGTGTGCTTAGATTACTATATCCAACGCACCTTGGGGTTAAGTTATCCGTTCAATCTAACAGGACGGTAACGAGTTATGTAACGAGCTTAGCATGAGTTTGGCAGCATTCTCTAGGCTCTCCAAGTGATCTAACAATGATGGTTCGGTTCCTAAAGAGAATCGTTATTGTTATGATATGTGTTGATGTTGTGTTGCAATTCTTGTTGCTATGTTATGTATTATGTGTGTAAATAATCAATGCCATGTTATCATGACAATTAGTTGCGTGTATCCCGGTAGTCAGCGGGTTGCACGTTAATGTTGGGGTAAAAACCTAACGGCAAGTATACCTGTCGATTATAGCAAGTTTTCCTAGAAGTGTCCCTCCAGGTTATCGAATCCAAGGGAGGCAGCGTTTTAGTTTGAATAATATTTAAGAACAAACTAATAAAATAACTCAAGTAACAGGGGGGTTTTGTTTGTTTAGATTACTAAAGTATGAAACAAGAATGTAAATATGAGCAAAGGTAATAAATGCAAGACAATGGGCAAAATAATGATATTTTTGATTTAATAAAAAGGGAAAATTCCGGTTTACTAATCCTCCAAATTCTTCGGTTCCTTTCTCAGTGTGTTTACCAAAATTCAGATTAAAATCCGAGATCAGAAATATTCCACGTTCGGTCTCCCGCTCGGTGGAATCTATTTTACAGCTAATAAATTTTAACTCTCGTTACAAATTTACTAATTGCTAACAGCTTTAAGAATAATCCAATTTAATGATCAGTTAATATCCTAGAGGAATTACCATCTCTAAATTAACCGGTACTGTTCTTGTTGTCTATTATCTACCGCAGTTCTCACTTATAAGTAGATAAACTGGTAAAATCAAGTAACTGGCCAAATCACAAGATTTATAAAAATAAATAAGGAACAATACTTTAATCTATTAAAATGGTAAATCACACAGATAATGGAACCTTGAATTTGGATTACATAGCAAACCGAAATTTATAAAAACTACTCAGCCATTGAAATGAAAATACTGTAAAAATATGTAAATACCATTAAAGAAGAAAAGAAGAAGAAACTCTGTTTTAAGGCTCTTTGATGGAGTCTCTGTGCACAACCAGCAGTTTCCTCCGCTTAATCTCCAGATAATGGTGAAGTCTCCAACTGCTTGTGTATTCCAGATTTCTGTGTATGTGTGGTGTTTTATGAGATGAATGATATGAATGGAACGTGGATGGAGGAGTGTAATGGATGGGGAATGGAATGGTGTATGTGAGGGAGGAGATATCCGATGGATATTGTGTGTCTTGAATGAGAGGGAGAGAGTTCTATTTATAGAACTTCTGTATGAGTACGTAGCATGGTGTGGTGGTAAGGGTGCTGGACTTTGTGAGTGGAAAGGTGACTGTTTAAGTGGGTGATGAGCTGAATTTAGGGAAATAATTGGATTAGTGGGAGGATGATTGAAAGTAGCAGCAGTGGTGGGGCGGTCTGGAAAGGAGATCGTAGTGCATGGGCGGCGGTTTAATTATGAAGAGAATAAATCTCTTCACGTTCGCGGCGCTATAGACTTCTGACTCAGCCATTTGGTCCGGGACTTAGGTCCTGTATGAAGTCCCGGACCGCACCTTTGAAATGGTCGAGAATTGCTCCGCTTGTGTGGTCCGGGACTTAAGTTGTGTACAAGGTCCCGGACCATGCTAGAAATCCAGTCGAGAGTTATGCTTCATTGTGGTCCGGGACTTAGGCTGCGTATCAAGTCCCGGACCATGCCTGAATTTAATTCGAGATTTGAGTCACAATGTGGTCCGGGACTTAGCTCCAGTATCAAGTCCCGGACCATGCTTGAATTTAATTCGAGAGTTGTTGTCTTTGACTCAAATCAGCTTGTTTGATTTTCCATGTGTTTCAACAATGATGGGAATGTGTTTCCTTGAGATTAAAAACCTGAAAAAGCACACAAAAACCATAAAAGAAGATCATTGCAACAAGAAACATAAAAATACTCAAAAGACAGGAATTTAACAGTAAATGATAACAAATGAGGTATCAAAAGACCCTGTAAAAATAGGTAAATTCCTGACTTATCAACATCCCCACACTTAACCTTTGCTTGTCCTCAAGCAATTACTACAAGCAAAATGTACCAGATTTTCAAAAGCGGGGATTTATCAGGTCAGGAAAATGTACAAGAAAATCTAATGCTGAGAAACAGTCATAAGAGACAACGACTAGTACTGCAAGTTTTCTTAAACAATGAAGCTAGAGTGTTTGACAAATGCATGAGACTATCATCATAACTATTTAATCCAAACTGCACTCAGGGCTTTACTTTCCATTTGCTTTCCACAATTTCATTGGACGACAAGGGGCAAGAAGTAATGTCATATTCCACATTACCTTTCATTGCCACATACTCATAATCAAGGAAGAATTTGCAATAAACTGTTTAGCATGAAAGAACTTTCCTTCCAATTTTTCTGAGTAAGCATTATTCATTTCATCCCCTCAGACTTTTTCTCCCCATCCTTGTAGAGGTGTTGGGCCTTCTATCCCAAATCAGATGATCTTAGGTAGATGAGTGATGAGGCACTCCATGGGCTTAATTACCGAATGGGAGAGGCCTGTTCCGGGTCAGAGTAGATTAGAGGAGTACCTTGCCTTTGTCCTTTCCTTCCATTCATTCCAAAACTTTCCCAAAGCCCCAAGTTAGTTCAAACAAAATAGTCACAAAATGTTCTCACCTTTTTATTGAAGGAAATAGAAAAATTTTAACCAAAAACTGACAATGCAAGCAGTCTAACCAAAGTTCTTGCGACCGAAGTTTCAGATTAAATTTCAGATGTATTTGCTACTTGTACGTTATTCCCGACTGATGCATCTGACCACAAATGAAAACCAAGTATGAAATTTTTTTTTTGGAGGGCATCAAAGGTTAATGAAGAGAGAATTAGTAGTTTCAGGGAACACAGAAAATAAGCAATAACCGCATAGCCCCCCTTTCTACTAACCTCCCCACACTTAGAAAATAGCAATGCCCTCATTGCTGCATCAATATGATTATAGTGTAAAAGAAAGAATATAACTCCCCTGAAAAATGGGTGAGGATGACGTCCCCACACTTATGAAAAGGAACGGGAGACTCAAGGAGTGTTGGAAAAATATCGGCAGAGTCTCCTTTGTATTCTTTCGATATCGCACACAAAAGATGGCAATCTTGTTGGAAATAATCAGCAGCAGACAATATATTGCAAGGAAAGCAGTGAACATAACCACTAAGTGTGAGTAGCAGGAGTACCAAAGCAACAACACTCCAAAAAAAAGAAAGAAAATGAAGGTCACCAGAATTTGCAACCTAACACGCTAAAAGACATTAAAATATCACAAATGTCAAAGTCAGCTGAAAATCCAGAAGTGCAATAAAAGATAGGTAGACTAATGTAGGAGGGATCATAAACCAACTCATGTACTACCGCCGGGGCATGCGCCAAGACTCCAACTGTGTAAATCGCTCATCATAATCACGGAATCTGGCCTCCTGACGAGCCTCGTACTCAGCCTGACGGGTCTCCTGACGAGCCGCATACTCAGCAAACTGAGCATCCTGTCGGGCCTCATAGTCAGTCTGACGGGTCTCTAAAGCTGAGAGTCGCTCACCATACCCATCCAGACGACTCGTAAAACCGTCAAGGTAGGTTGTCGCAGTCCCCCGCCAGGCTCTAAACTCATGCAGCAACTCATCATAGCCCGGGGCCGGACCAGCAGGCATCGGGAAGTCTGGGAGCTCACCACCAGCAGCAGCAGCAGTAGCCTCATCAGCAGCGGCCTCAGCCTCATCAACCGCGGCCTCAGCCTCATCAACAATCTCAGCCTCTCGGGGTGCGCGTGCAGCGTGTTGGCGCTTCACCCACTGTCCGTCGATCTTCTCCCACTGAAAGAATCTCATCATGGTCATATCGAGAGTAGATCGAGGATACTGAGGCTTCCCATCAGATACATCCACCCCTTTGTCAGCAAGTAACGAGTGGAGGAGGTGTGGAAATGGGAGAGAGGCGGAGTGATCGGTCTGAACTGCCCAGAGCATGGAGTTAAAGATGATGTGATGCATACCGGGAGGAACCCCTGCGGTGGCATAGGCGTCGTGCAGGATGTAGCGCATAAGCCAGCAGTTATACATGTTTAGATCAGCGCACTCCCTAGGGCGAACATTGTACATTAGTACCCCCAAAATCAGTCGCTCTCTAGGGGTCGGGAGCTTATCCCCCGTGACAACCTGCTTATCCCGGTTATTCCGACGCTGACGATTTTGAACGTCCGGGTCATTGGCAATCAAATTTATATAGTACGCCTTAGCCTGTCTAGTCAATAGGGGCATATTCGCCCTATTCTCTGCAGTGGGAACCCGAACAGCGACGGGCAATCCCAAACAACGTCTAATGCTAGCAGGAGTCACCGAAATATTCACCCCTTTAACCACAGAATTGATCGTATCTCCATCATCATTGACCGACGCATTAGCATAAAACAATTTGATCAATCTCGGATAGAATCTCCCACCGTGATTCAGCAGACATACCCAACTTCGTGCACGAAACAGTGTTTCCAGATCAAATTCAGCAATTAAGGTCGGACACACTGACCTTTCAGGTAGTATTTTTCGCTCGCGAGCATGGTACCAGTTCCTAGCGGCTTCGTTGATGAAGTCGGAGTCAACTGTCTCCCGGACCCGTAGTGGAGCAGCGTCGGGTGATGGAGGAGCAGTGGTGGATGAAGAAGCGCCCGTGGTGTTGTATCTAGCTCGTTTGGGTGCCATGGGAATTGTGGGTACTTGGAAATGTGTTGAGGTGGCGGTGTGTTCGGGTTGAGCTACGAACTGAACAGGGGCGAGTGTATGGTGGGTGGAATTTTGGAACGAGGGTAAGTTAGTGGTTTGGGCTGGTGACAGAGGCTGGGTCGTGGTGGTGGTGGTGGGCGAATTAGAGAGCAGAGAGGGAGAGGGCGGTTCTGGGTTGGGTGAGGTCGCGGCGAGTGTGAGAGAGGGCGAGGGAGTGTGTCGGGTGAATGCAACAGAGGGGGGTGAGTGTGGTGGTTTTGGAGCAGGCGACGGGGAGTAGGTGAGATTGGGAGTGAAGTCGGAGGTAAGAGCGGCGGTGGCTAGTGTTTGTGATGTCGGGTTGGTGGTGGCGATGAGAATGGCGAGAGCGAGAGAGGGAGCGAGGGTGGTTCTGAGTGAGATGGAATTGGGCGGTGGGTTGGGTGCTGTTGCGAAGTCGGGGCAGAGATGCGAGATGGAGGTGGTGGTTGTTGTCGACAGTGGTGCGTCGGGTGTGGTGTTAGGGGGAAGGTGGGGGTGCGACTGGGTGAAGATGGTCGGAGGTTAGGGATTTCAGAATGTAGAAAAGAGGAGGAAGAATGAAGATGATGGGCTGTGTCGGTATATTTTTTTTTGTAAGGTCTTTTGGTCCGGGACTTAGGTTTGATGCGAGGTCCCGGACCGCTATGTGAAATCATGCCGAGAGTTTCAATCTTCCATGGTCCGGGACTTAAGAAATGTAAAAGGTCCCGGACCACCCTTTCTGGTCGAGAATCGCTGTTGTTCATGGTCCGGGACTTAAGATTCATATAAAGTCCCATACCACCTCTTTTTTTTGTTCGAGACTTTTCATCATTTTGGTCCGGGACTTAAGATTTGCAATATGTCCCGGACCGCCCCATTGTTTCTGTTCGAGAGTTTCCTCCTCCTCTGGTCCGGGACTTAGGATATGGTTGAGGTCCCGGACCACCCTGTTTAGACCACCGAAGGTTTTTCTCCTAGTACTCTGTTTTACTTCCTTCATCAAACCTACACTTTTGACAACAAACAACCCAAGGAAAATAGCTGACAAAGGAATTAGCACACGTAAAAACATGAATTGAAACGAAGAACAGGAAGATAAATGAAAGAAGATTGGGTTGCCTCCCAATGAGCTGCCCGTCTTTTCGGTCTTTGGCTAGACCGTGTAATTGTAAGATCAGTATGGAGGCTCATGCACCGTGATCACTGAATGGACTTCGGCGATGTCACCACTGAGATAATGTTTCAACTGAGACCCGTTTACTTTGAAAGTCTCCCTTTCCGCATTGATTAAACATATGGCTCCATAAGGCGAGACACTTGTTACTGTGAAAGGTCTAGACCAGCGAGATTTCAACTTTCCCGGGAATAATTTCAAGCGGGAGTTAAATAGAAGCACCTTATCTCCAACGTGAAACTCACGCTTGACCAAAAGCTTGTCATGCCACCTTTTTGTCTTTTCCTTATAGATTTTAGCATTTTCATAGGCTTCCTCCCTAAATTCCTCCAAATTGCACAACTGCATCTTGCGCTTCTCACCAGCCTTTTGTAAGTCAAAATTTAATGCTTTGATGGCCCAAAAAGACTTATGCTCCAATTCTACAGGCAAGTGACATGCCTTGCCATATACCAATTTGTACGTGACATACCTAGGGGTGTTTTGAAGGCAGTGCGATATGCCCACAAGGCATCATCTAGCTTGAGTGACCAATCGCGTCTAGAAGATGTGACAGATTTTTGAAGGATCCACTTGATTTCTCTATTTGTAATCTCGGCTTGCCCGTTTGTCTGTGGATGATATGGTAGGGAAACCTTGTGCCGTACGCCATACTTCTGTAGGAGAGCTTCAAATTGTTTGTTGCAGAAATGGGTACCTCCATCACTAATGATTGCTCGCGGAACACCAAAACGAGTGAATATATTCCGCTTCAAAAATTTCAGCACTACTTTTGCATCATTAGTTGGTGCTGCTATTGCTTCAGCCCATTTTGTAACGTAGTCTACTCCTACCAGATGTAGAGGTTACCTTGAGATGATGGAAACGGCCCCATGAAATCAATGCCCCAAAGGTCGAAAGGTTCAACTTCCAGTATAGAATTCAAGGGCATCTCATGGCGTCTAGATAGGTTCCCCTATCTTTGGCACTGGTCACATGGATACAAACTGATAGCAGTCTTTGTTCAAGGTCTTCCAAAAGAAACCTGCTTCCAAAACTTTGCGGCTGTCCGAGCAGGACCGAAATGACCTCCTGCTTCTCTTGAGTGACAATGATCTAGGACATCTCTTATTTCAGTATCAGGAACACATCTTCGAATCATCCCATCCGCACAAACCTTGAAAAGGAATGGATCATCCCAACGGTAGTGCTTAACAGTGGAGAAGAACTTCTTCCTCTGCTGATATGTTAATGCTGGGGGTACTATCTGTTTTGCAAGATAGTTTGCAATATCTGCATACCAAGGGTCTCCGGTGGAACCAACTTTGAACACATGCTCATCTGGGAAAAACTCGTTAATTGGTATACCATCATCATCAGCATATGTAATCCGAGATAAGTGATCAGCTACTCCATTTTGTACTCCGGGTTTGTCTTTTATCTCTATATCAAACTCCTGAAGGAGTAGGATCCATCGAATCAGCCTCGGTTTTGCTTCCGCCTTTTTGAATAAATGTCGTAGGGCGGAATGATCTGTATGGACTATGACTTTACTCCCAATGATGTATGATCTGAATTTGTCGCATGCAAAGACGATGGCTAACAGCTCCTTTTCTGTTGTTGCATAATTTTTTTGTGCATCATTAAGTGTCTTACTTGCATAGTAGACTACCTTCAGCATTTTGTCATGTCTTTGCCCCAGAACTGCTCCCATGGCGAAATCGCTAGCGTCACACATGATCTCGAATGGTAGAGACCAATCAGGTGCAACAACAACCGGTGCAGATATTAGCTTTTCCTTGATGATGGTAAATGCCTCAAGACATTCTTTAGTGAAGTGAATTTCACGTCCTTGGCCAGCAAGTCACACAACGGCTTGGATATCTTTGAAAAATCTTTAATGAACCGTCGGTAGAAGCCCGCATGACCTAGGAAACTTCTCACATCTTTTACTGAAGCTGGTGGTGGTAACTTATCGATCACTTCCACCTTAGCCCTGTCCACCTCAATACCTTTGCTAGAGATCTTGTGTCCCAGCACAATGCCCTCTTGCACCATGAAGTGGCATTTTTCCCAGTTTAGGACTAGATTGGTTTCTCTGCACCTGGCTAAGATATGATCCAAATTTTCCAAACAAGAGTCAAAAGTTAGTCCAAAAACTGAAAAATCATCCATGAATACCTCGATGCATTTTTCAATGTAGTCGGAAAATATGGCTGTCATGCAGCGCTGGAAGGTAGCTGGAGCGTTACATAAACCGAAGGGCATGCGTCGGTAAGCATAAGTGCCATATGGGCATGTGAAAGTTGTTTTCTCTTGGTCCTCTTCAGCAATAGGTATCTGAAAATACCCAGAGTAACCATCCAAGAAACAGTAATATTTATGTCCTGCAAGTCTCTCCAACATTTGATCAATGAAAGGAAGAGGGAAATGATCTTTTCTGGTTGCAGCATTCAACTTTCGATAGTCAATGCACACTCTGTGCCCTGTAATAGTTCTTTGAGGAACTAACTCACCTTTATCATTGGGAATTACAGTAAATCCCCCTTTCTTGGGCACTACTTGTGTAGGGCTCACCCATTCACTATCAGAAATTGCATAAATAATACCTGCATCGAGAAGCTTAATGACTTCCTTCTTTACCACCTCCTTCATGTTTGGGTTCAATCTTCTCTGGGGTTGAACTAGTGGTTTATAGTTTTCTTCAAGAAAGATGCGGTGTGTACAAAAGTGAGGAGCTATCCCCTGGATATCAGCGATTGACCAACCTATCGCCTTCTTGTTCTTCCTAAGCACCTGCATTAGTTGTTCCTCCTGTTCATCAGTTAGTTCTGCAGAGATAATGACAGGCAAACTAGAGGGTTCAATTAAGAAAACATATTTTAAATGGCTGGGGAGAGGTTTCAGCTCCAAGGATGGTGGTTCTTTGATAGAGGGAATCAACTCCTGAGCTTCCCTTTCCAGCTTTTCACATTCTATCATGGGACCTTTTCGATATCGTCCTCCTGCTGACAATTGGAATGCCACAGCAGAGACTTCCGGATCATCATGAATTCCATCTATGGATTCCACTAAGCATTTCTCTAACTCATCAATGTCGGCAGGGCTAAATACATAATCCTGCATCAGAGAGTCAATAGATTCCAAACTAAAACAAGCATGTACATCAGATGGGTTTTGTAACCTTTGACATGTCAAAAACAAGCTGTTCATCATGCATTCTCAATATTATCTTACCACCCTCAACATCAATGAGGGTCCTAGCTGTTCGCATGAAAGGGCGGCCAAGAATTAGTGGTACTTCTTTGTCTTCCTCCATATCTAGAATTACAAAATCAGCGGGAAAAACAAAAGTGCCAACAGAAACAACCAAATCTCTAACACACCCTTTGGAAAGATAATGGATCTATCTGCTAATTGTAAGGTAATGCGAGTAGGGTTACACTCTCCTAATCCAAGCTTAAGATACATGGATAAAGGCATTAAATTAATGCTAGCTCCCAAGTCACAGAGACCCTTACCACAATCGACATTACCTATTGAGCATGGGATGATTGGTAAGCCGGGATCATCGAGCTTTGGTGGAAGGTTTTTGCTAAGCACTGCAGAAACTTTTTCTGTCAATTGTACCGTCTCCTTCTCAACTAATGACCTTCTATTTGATAGTATGTCTTTCAAGAACTTCGCATAGATAGGCATCTGCGTCAAAGCATCTGAAAAGGGGATATTAATTGTTAGTTTCTTAAAAATGCTAAGGAACTTACCAAACTGCTCGTCGAGGTCTCTCTTTTTCAATCGATTTGGGAATGGCACTGGGAGTTCAGGGACCGCCCGTCGTGATGGTCTAGAAGATTGCGCAGCTTCACCAGTCAGCTCACCATCTTTCTGTATACTGATATCTACTGGAGTATTTTCTAACACCGGTCCTTCAATGATCTCTACCTCTTGACTAACAACTTTGTCTTTTTAGCTGGAGTGTTCTCAGCTTCAGGGATCGAAGGATCAAGCTGCTTACCACTCCTCAAAGTCACTGCTTTAGCGTATTCGCGAGGATTCTTCTCTGGCTGGCTAGGTAGAGCCCCTGCAGGTCTATCAGAAAGTTTTTCACTTAGTTGGGCAATCTGAGTCTCAAGATGTTTGTTGAAGGCTTTCTTCTCCAAGATGAATGTCTTGTTCTCATGGTTGGTGTTCTCTTGCTGTTCGAGTTTCCTATTGGTCGACAGGATAAACTCTCGCATCATATCCTCCAAACCTGAACTCACACCAGCTGGCTGTTTCTGTGCCTGCTGGTTCTGCATTTGGTTTTGATGAGGTCTCTGAAAATGTTGAGTGTTCTGCTTTGGAGGCCTCTGACTGTAATTATTTCCCTGGAACCTCTGCTGCTGATATCCTTGATTGTTTTGATTGTTGTAGAAATTCCCTTGCTTATTTCCCAGATAGTTTACCTCTTCATTTTTCTGAGAAGTACACTGGCACATGTTGGAACTTCTACCACAATACTCACACTGTGGGAAAGAATCGGTCACAACAGCGGCACTTGATTGAGGGTTCATCATTGCACACATCTTCTCAAATTGTTTAGACATCGCTTCCATCTTGGCAGCCAGAAAAGTATTCGAATCTACTTCATAACTCCAGCAGTTTTCTTTGGTGCAGCTTCTCCGGTTCTCGCACCTCCCCATTGATTGGATGCATTGGCAATGGTCTCCAATAATTCCTTGATTCTAGCTATTGGTAGCTCCATGAGGCTTCCTCCTGCACAAGTGTCTACCAACAAACGACTTGAATGATCCAAATCTTTGTAAAAGGACTGTAAAATTACCTCTCCCTAGCCATGGTGTGGTACTCTGCGCACAATCCCTTTGAAACGCTCCCAGCCTCAGATAATGTCTCACCAGTGAACTGCTTAAAATTGGTAATCTCTCCTCTCATAATCAGCATCCGAGAAGGAGGGAAATATTTTGCCAAAAATGCATTTGCTAACTCTGTCCAGGTAGTGATACTGTTGGGTGTCAATGAGTTTAGCCATTCTGCAGCTCTGTCTCTTAGGGAGAATGGGAAGAGAGTCAATCTAGCAACCTCTTGTGAAGCTGATGTAGAACAAGCTCCTACCAATCTCAGGAAAGTGGTGAGATGGACATTGGGATCTTCGGTGATTGTTCCGCTGAATTGAGGTGCGTTCATGACCATAGTAACATAGTGTGTTTTGAACTGCCAATGCTCCCTGCTGGTAACGCAGGAATTACTATTGGTGAGAAGCCCTTCAACGCTTGGGGGGTGTAATCCCTCATGTGCCTCTCCGGATTGATATTCTCCATATTGGTTCCTGAGGGGTTGTTTAGAATTTCTTCTTCAACAATTCTTTCTGTTGGTGAATCTTTTAGGAACACCTCCTGCTCAATTGGAGGATCCAGCACTAACCTTTTTCGAATCCTTCTTGTTACTCTGTCTATCTCTGGTTCGATTTCGAATTCAGGGTTTCCTTCAGAACGAGTTTTAACCATAAACCAAGATCAGATAACTGACAGTAATGCAGTTGTAAAAGAAAAATAAAATGAGACAAAACTAAAAGGAACAAAACAAAACAAAATTAAATAAGATCAAAAATAAAAATCAAACTAAGCAACCGTGCCTCCCCGGCAACGGCGCCAAACTTGTTGGGTAAAAACCTAACGGCAAGTATACCGGTCGATTATAGCAAGTTTTCCTAGAAGTGTCCCTCCAGGTTATCGAATCCAAGGGAGGCAGCGTTTTAGTTTAATTGATATTTAAGAACAAACTAATAAAATAACTCAAGTAACAGGGGGGTTTTGTTTGTTTGATTACTAAAGTATGAAACAAGAATGTAAATAGAGCAAAGGTAAATGCAAGACATGGGCAAAATAATGATTTTTTTTAATAAAAAGGGAAAATTCCGGTTTACTAATCCTCCAAATTCTTCGGTTCCTTTCTCAGTGTGTTTACCAAAATTCAGATTAAAATCCTAGATCAGAAATATTCCACGTTCGGTCTCCCGCTCGGTGGAATCTAATTAACAGCTAATAAATTTTAACTCTCGTTACAAATTTACTAATTGCTAACAGCTTTAAGAATAATCCAGTTTAATGATCAGTTAATATCCTAGAGGAATTACCATCTCTAAATTAACTGGTACTGTTCCTGTTGTCTATTATCTACCGCAGTTCTCACTTATAAGCAGATAAACTGGTAAAATCAAGTAATTGGCCAAATCACAAGATTTATAAAATAAATAAGGAACAATACTTTAATCTATTAAAATGGTAAATCACAGATAATGGAACCTTGAATTTGGATTACATAGCAAACCGAAATTTATAAAAACTACTCAGCCATGAAATGAAAATACTGTAAAAATATGTAAAACATTAAAGAAGAAAAGAAGAAGAAACTCTTTTAAGGCTCTTTGATGGAGTCTCTGTGCACAACCAGCAGTTTCCTCCTCAATCTCCAGATAATGGTGAAGTCTCCAGCTGCTTGTGTATTCCAGATTTCTGGGTATGTGTGGTGTTTTATGAGATGAATGATATGAATGGAACGTGGATGGAGATAATGGATGGGGAATGAATGGTGTAGTGAGGGAGGAGATATCCGATGGATATGTGTGTCTTGAATGAGAGGGAGAGAGTTCTATTTATAGAACTTCTGTATGAGTACGTAGCATGGTGTGGTGGTAAGGGTGCTGGACTTTGTGAGTGGAAAGGTGAGTGTTTAAGTGGGTGATGAGCTGAATTTAGGGAAATAATTGGATTAGTGGGAGGATGATTGAAAGTAGCAGCAGTGGTGGGGCGGTCTGGAAAGGAGATCGTAGTGCATGGGCGGCGGTTTAATTATGAAGAGAATAAATCTCTTCACGTTCGCGGCGCTATAGACTTCTGACTCAGCCATTTGGTCCGGGACTTAGGTCCTGTATGAAGTCCCGGACCGCACCTTTGAAATGGTCGAGAATTGCTCCGCTTGTGTGGTCCGGGACTTAAGTTGTGTACAAGGTCCCGGACCATGCTAGAAATCCAGTCGAGAGTTATGCTTCATTGTGGTCCGGGACTTAGGCTGCGTATCAAGTCCCGGACCATGCCTGAATTTAATTCGAGATTTGAGTCACAATGTGGTCCGGGACTTAGCTCCAGTATCAAGTCCCGGACCATGCTTGAATTTAATTCGAGAGTTGTTGTCTTTGACTCAAATCAGCTTGTTTGATTTTCCATGTGTTTCAACAATGATGGGAATGTGTTTCCTTGAGATTAAAAACCTGAAAAATCACACAAAAACCATAAAAGAAGATAATTGCAACAAGAAACATAAAAATACTCAAAAGACAGGAATTTAACAGTAAATGATAACAAATGAGGTATCAAAAGACCCTGTAAAAATAGGTAAATTCCTGACTTATCAGTTAACCATACCAGCCAATGGTTGTTGACCCCCTCGGGGGCTCCATATTTATTTGCAGGATGAGGATCAAGGATGCGGACTGGCTTTAGATCCTAGGATGTTCAGTTACTTTTGGTTATTTTGGTTGTTGGGCCCGGGATGCGCCTGTGCTTCCGTGGCGTTATATATTGGTATTGTAGGAGTTACAGTGACAGTGTGTTTTTGGCAGTGATAGTTTACAGTGAAGGTTGTAAATATAAATACTTGGTATTGTTGATTATGTATTTATGGTTATTAGTCTTATGCTCGGGAGTTTGATCATCAGAGCGGTACAAATTTGTATGTATTCTGCCTAATTAGCCACGTGGGTGGCTAACGGCGTGTAACACCAACCCGTTTAGTTATTGTTAGTTGTTTATTTCCGCTGCGATTTCGGTTTTTTTGTTTAGTGCGTTGTAGGGGTGTTACAAAAAGTGGTATCAGAGTGAAGTATCGCTCTGATGACTAGAATACTGAGCTTAGGAATATACCGAGTTGGGAAATCTAGTTATAGTTATTTGAGTGAGCAGTTATGGAAAGGTTAACCACTAACTAAGTGTGGAAATACCTTATTGTCGGGGAGACGTTACAACGGTTGGAACCGATAAGTGTGCCAGCATAATGCTAATAAGTGTTCGTGTGAATTCAGATGTCAGGTAGACCACGTGGACGAGGCCGCGGGCGCGGTGTTGGTGATACCGGGAACCAGGGAGAGAACTCTACGGCGCTGGTCATGGCTGACGCAGTAGCAGCCGTCGTAGCCTAGATAGTTCCCCAGTTAGTGGCTGCGATGCAACAGGGGCAGCAGCAGCAGGGCGGTGCGGACCAACAAGGGCCACAACCACCACCATAGTCACGCGAGACCAACTGGGTCAAGGCGTTGGCAGATCTGAGACCACCGTCATTTCACGGGGAGACCAACCCGGGTAAGCTGGAGGCGTATATCTCCGAGCTAGAGACCGCCTACGAGACCTTGAATGTACCTGCTGAAGTCAAGGTCCGTCTTGCCGCTTACAACCTGAAGGGTTTGGCGCAGAGTTGGTGGAAGCTGGTACGGGAGGGCAGAGTTGCTGACCCTACCTTTCAGTGGAGGGAGTACACGGCTCTTCTGTGAGCCAAGTACTACCTATACATGTGCAAGAGGCCAAGCGCCTTGAGCTGGACAGCTTGAGACAAGGGGATAAGATGACTGTAGATGAGTACTACACCGCTTTCATTAACCTTATCCACCTGCTACCAGATCTGGGTTATTCAGACCGGATACTGGTAAACCATTTTTACAACGGACTCAGCTACCGCCTACGCTATGGAATGGGGCCAACCGGATATACTACTTTGCAGGTAATGGAACTACAGTGTCATGTGAATAAGTGCGAATAATGTGTGAATATAATTGTGAGTTTGGTTTACGGGGCATAACTAACACCCTAAATAATAGAAGTGCTATCATGCCACTGCTATAGTAGAGATCACCGTCCGTCTGAGGGATGAGGAGAATGCGCACAAGCGTAAGGCCACGAGCGAGGGCCAAAGCACCCAAGGGTACGAGGGATTGAAGAAGAAGAAGCATTACCCCCAGTCCCAGAAAGGGCAGCAACAGGGTGGCAAAGGCCAAGCCCAGACCACCACTGCTGAGGAGCCGTTGCAGCTCACCTATGCATATGCGGCTAAGCCCCTACGCTCTCAACCACTCAAGGGTAACCAATTAGTTCTGAATACCGAATTTAAGTGTGTGATGTTATAATGTGAAGTGTGTACTGAATGTGTGATGTGTTAGCAGCTAGCACGGGTTCTGGATCCGATCGCCACTACTACTGCAAGTGGTATAACGGAGACCACCCCAGCAAGGACTGCAAGGGCAACGATGTGCAGTGCCGATTCTGCAAGAAGATGGGGTATCGTGACTACGAGTGCTTCCAGAACCCAAACGGCAGAAACTACAGGCGAAAGGGGCAGTGGAAGGGTAAGGCTGCTGCGACCGTAGAAGGCCCGAAAGCTACCCATCAACCGTCCTCGGATCATAGGAACACTGATTCCCATAAGGGGAAAGGGTCGGGATCCGGCAAGGCCGCCCTGAATGTGGTGGATCGGTCTGAGGGACCAGGACCCTCTTCTAGCCAGGTACCACCTAAACTGCTAAGTGAAATAAGTGATTGCATACCGCATTCCATGCATGTGTGTTAGTGAGTCCAAATGTACATCCATATAAGTAATGTGTTAAAGTATAATGTGAAAGTCACCTAAATTAGGTAATTTTAAAACTTAGGAACCTTCAATATTTGTTATCCAATCCCACCCACACTAAACCCCGAAGAAACCACCATCAGCATCACCGAATACCCGATGGAGCAATGTCTGATTATCCAACCAGGTATGATACTCTTAAATGGATATCAGACACCCGAAGCACAAATCCACATCATCCGACAATGTGACAAACTGGGAGCAGCACCTGGAGGTTTCTACACACCTGGGTACCCAAGCAGATTGAAAATGAAGATGAAGATGATGTGCATGGGTAAGGACTGGAATCCTTACACCAAGACATATCAAGACGTGTGAGCTTAAGACGGAGCAACTGTACCGAGAATACCTGAGGAGTTCCTTGCGGTCGTTAATCACGCCGTGGGAATTGCTCAGCAAGTTGAACCGGAACCAATTCCGAGTGTTAAGGCAGATTTATGCATTGTGAACTTCTACCAGAAAGGTGGACGGTTAGGTTTACATCAAGATAAGGACGAAACACCCGAGTCTCTAAGTAAGGGAGTTCCCGTGGTGTCTTGGTCCATTGGTGATACCGCAGTGTTTGTGTATGGCGAGCAGAAGCGTGCTGATCTCGCAAAGAAGTTAGTATTGAAGTCAGGAGATGTGTTAATCATGGGTGGGCAGTCGAGGTTGCTGTATCACGGTATCAAGAAGATCAAGCTGAATACCACACCTCCGACAATAATCAATGCCACACCTGAAACCTGGACGTTTGAATTTGAGTTTCAGGCAGTTTTAAAGCCTTGAGTAATCATGTAATGTGTTATGACAGTTGTATAGTAAGGATGCTACTTATAGCTATGCCTACGATGTAAACCAACTTGTGATGTGAAGGATGTGTTAATGAATAAAGTGGAGTTGTTTTGAAGTATGTCAACCGTGTTATTACCGTGTACTTATAAGTTTGCCAATGATTAGGTTGTGCACTCGGAACAGGAGGTATACTGAGTGTCTGCAATGAGGCAGAAGCCGGCAAGAGCGGCACTATCCTCACCGGTACCTTTCCAGTTAATGGCGTGGACGCATCGATCTTATTCGACTCTGGAGCCTCACACACTTTTATTTCGCTGTCATTTGCGAAGAGGCTAGGGTTAGACGGTGAAGAGATGCCTGACTTCCTAGTCACTCTCCCGTCGAAAGAGCGGATCAAGTGTACCCGCTACCCCCGAGATGCTATAATACGAATCAGAGATGAAGAGTTCCCGATCGACATAATAGAGTTCGAGGGACTTGGTTTTGATGTGATTGTCAGGATGAACTGGTTGGAGCGTTACAAGGGCAGAATCCTGTGTGTCGAGCACCGTCTACTTCTTCGGAGTCCATCTGGGGTTACTATATCATACCGCCAGAGGCCCAACGAGCCTTCGACGCAGATCATCACTGCCATGGCCATGTATCGTGAACTACGACGAGGGAATGATGTATACCTCTGCTATGTCCGGGACATAGAGAGAGACCCAGAGTTTAGCCCAGATGTGTCGGTAGTGTTGGAGTTTCCTGACGTCTTTCCTAAGGAAATGTGGGGCATGCCGCCAGCACGGGTAGTGGAGTTTGAGATTGACTTGGTTCCGGGCACCGGACCAATTGCGAAGGCGCCCTATTGTATGGCTCCAGCAAAGATGACAGAGCTCAAGGAACAGCTGAGAGACCTACTCGACAAGGGATTCATCCACCCGAGCGTTTCACCATGGGGAGCGCCGGTCCTCTTCGTGAAGAAGTAGGACGGTAGTCTCCGCCTCTGCATCGACTATAGAGAGTTGAATGCAGTTACGGTGAAGAACCGTTATCCTTTACCACACATCGATGACTTATTTGACCAGTTGAGAGGAGCATCAGTATTCTCCAAGATCGACCTACGATCCGGTTACCATCAGATCGCTATTCGAGAGGGTGACATTGAGAAGACAGCATTCAGAACCAGAAATGGTCATTATGAGTTTACGGTTATGCCGTTTGGTTTATCCAATGCACCAGCCAAGTTGATGGACTTAATGAACCGCTTGTTCCAAGATCAGTTGGACAAGTTAGTGGTAGTCTTCATTGATGATATACTTGTGTATTCAAAATCGAATGGGGAGCATGAAAGACACCTGAGAAGTTTGTTACGGACGTTAAGAGAGAATCAGTTGTATGCAAAATTTCTAAGTGTGAGTTCTGGTTGAACCAAGTATCTTTTCTTGGTCATGTGATTTCTGATGCGGGGATCACTGTTGATCTGGAAAAGATAGATGCAGCGCGCACCTGTCCTAGGCCGAAGACAGTTACCGACATCCGGAGCTTCCTCGGTCTGGCAGGATATTATAGGAGGTTTGTGAAGGACTTCTCCAGTGTCTCGAAGCCGATGACTTCCTTAATGAAAAAGGATGCACCATTCGAGTGGACAGTCGACTGTGAGAGTTCTTTCCAGAGTCTCAAGGATGCTCTGACATCTGCACCAGTCCTGACTATACCATATGGTCCATATGGGTTTGAGGTCTACTGTGACGCATCAGGAAGTGGAATAGGTTGTGTATTGATGCAACACGGGAAGGCCGTGGCATACGCCTCCCGACAGTTGAAGAAACACGAAGAGAACTACCCTACCCACGACTTAGAACTGGGTGCCATTGTCTTCGCCTTGAAGATATGACGACATCATTTGTATGGGGTAAGCGTGACAATTTATTCCGACCACAAGAGTTTGAAGCACTTGTTCACTCAAAAAGAGTTGAACATGAGACAAAGAAGGTGGGTCGAGTTCTTAAACTACTACGACATCAACCTGCAGTATAAAGAGGGTAAGGCAAATGTGGTAGCTGACGCATTGAGTCTCCGAGCTCACTCTCTCCATTCGCTAGTCTCTCATTCTAGCTTGGTTGAAGAGGTGCGGAGTGCTCAGATGTCGGATCAGCATATGTTAGAGATCAGGAAGAAGCTTATTGATGGCACATTCGAGGGTCAGAAGTACGACTTCTGACTCTACGATGATGACCTGATTAGGCTTAATGGCCGGCTATGTATTCCGAGGAATAGCGCTGAGCTGAAGGAGCGCATACTTAGTGAATCCCATTGTTCTACTACTTCGATTCACCCCGGAGCTTCAAAGATGTGTAAAGGTATGAAAAGATATTTTTGGTGGGTTGGAATGAAGAAAGATGTAACTGATTACGTGTTGAGGTGTCTCACTTGTCAGAAGCTCAAGTTTGAGCACCGACGGCCTGGTGGTATGGTGCAGCCAATGCCAGTGCCTGAGTGGAAGTTCCATGACATTTCCATGAACTTCGTAGTAGGGCTTCCGCCTACAAGGGGAGGTCTGAATATGATTTAGGTCGTTGTTGACCGACTGACCAAGGTGGCCCGATTCATTTCGATGAAGGACACTTGGAAAGTGGCGAAGCTAGCAGAGCTCTTCGACCGGGAGATTGTAAGACATCATGGAGTACCAAAACGATTGTGTATGACAGGGATACCAGATTCCTCTCGAGGTACTGGAAATCCACACGGGAAGCGCTGGGTACCGAGCTGAAGCTGAGTACGGCGTTCCACCAGCAGACTAATGGTCAGAGTGAGCGCACCATCCAGACGCTTGAGGATATGTTACGTGCATGTGCACTTGACTTTCAGACCAGCTGGATTGACAAGTTACATCTGATCGAGTTTAGCTACAACAACAGTTACCATGCTTCGATCAAGATGTCTCCTTTCCAGGCTTTGTACGGTAGACCATGCCGCACACCATTATGCTGGGATGAGTCGAGTGAGACGGTCATTATAGGACCAGAGTATCTAGAACAAGTGCAAGCAGAAGTACGCCAGATCCGGGCTAACATGAAGGCAGCTTAGGATAGGCAGAAATCATACGCCGATGTGCGTAGACATGACCTGGAGTTCGCCGTAGGCGACCAGGTATTTCTCAGAGTATCCCCCATGAAGGGAGTGTTTCATTTTAGCCAGAAAGGCAAGTTGAGCCCGAAATATGTGGGACCGTATGTTGTGACGGAGCGGATAGGCCCGGTAGCTTACAGGCTTGATTTACCTACTGAACTGGGCAAGGTACATGATGTATTTCACGTGTCACAGTTGAAGAAATATATGTCTCATCCGTCTCATGTACTTCAGCCCGAAAGGCTAACCTTAGAGCCGACCATGCGATCAGTGGAGACTCCCGTACGGATTCTGGACACTAAGACTCGAGACACTCGCCATAAGTCTGTGAGACTGGTGAAGGTCCTCTGGTCTAACCAGGACGTCGAGGAGGACACTTGGGAGCTAGAAGACAAGATGAGGGTGAAGTACCCGTCGTTTTTTACTTCTTAGTGTTTGTATGTATTGGGTACGGGGCGTAACCCTATTTTAAGTGGGGTAGAGCCGTTTCGGTTATGTGTGCACGACATGTATTGAAATACATTGTCTATGTTATATTGTATGTTATTATGTTACAGACCTTCGTGTCTGAATGATGTTATGTTACCCGGACCATGAGTCTGAGGGTGTTATGTAAAGTAAGTTTGTTATGGAAGTGGTGTGTTATAAGTATTCCCCGTGTTCTAATATTAAGATACGTGGGAAGTGGGAACTTTGGGGACAAAGTTCTTTTAAGGGGGGTAGATTGAAATACCCCAAACGTTGGTATGTTGTTTAAATATTAAACTATGGTATATTAAGGCTAAAAATAGCCTTAGAAACATTAGTGAACAATTTAAACCATAGTAATAACAATTAAATACCTTAAAGACAATATGGGCCAAAATGTGCTCTAAGCTTGGGATAATCTAGGTTAAGACTTAATAAGCTTACCAAGACCTTATTTATATGTTAATGAACATATTAAACCAATTACCAATGAAAACCAAGCTTGAAAACAAGTTAAAACACAAAATGTGCTTTAAGGAGTCTTAAAGCACATTTTTGAAAAATTGTCTTGTAAATGGGTTTTGAATGGCTAAATGTCCATAATTACTCTTTAATTAACATGTGTACTACTTAGTATCACATTAGGAAGCCTAAATCAATGGGAAATCAAAAATTTCACAATTATGTGCCTTGGTTAGTGAATAGTAACCAAAATGTGCTAGTTTATAACATAAGTCAATATAAGTGATTTAATTGGTCAAAAAAGACCACCAAAGAGCCTAAACTACTAAGGGGGCCGGTTTTTCATGTGTAACTCACCACACTTAACCAATTAAATAAGCAAGGAAAGTAATAAAGCAAAGTTACTATTTACTTTAACTTAAATATCCTAACTATCTAGCTTTTCCTTTCATTCTGCATTTCCCTCTTGCATTCCCACTGCCTCCAACCTCTCTTCCTCCTCTCTCTATCGGTTTTGCTACAGCCCACACCAATACTCCATCTTTGATTGCCTATATCTCCTAGCTCCATTTACCAAATCAAAATCTAAGACCACCATTCTCTTAGTTTAGTCAAGCTCTACAATCTTGTCTTTTCAAATATCCAAAACCTTCATTTCGGTTCCAAGGAGAATCACCATGGAGGGAGCTTGAACTCATCTTTTTACATCTCATTGTTCTCCTTTGCTTCAAGGTAAGGAAACTCAAAGAAAAACTTCATTTCCTCTTATTTTATATGTCACCGAAAATCACCTCTTCATGGTGTTTTCTTTTGCCTTGTTTTAGCTTCATTCTCATCTTCATAGGACTAGGTGGAGTCCTCTCTTGTTACTTATTCAAACTCTCTTCCATTTCCAAGGTAAACACAAGTATCTTAATGTTTTAAGACAATATATGACCTAGGGTTTATAATGAGTTTAAGCATGAAGCTTGAATGCTCATTGTCCTTACTTGTGTATTGATTAGAACATTGACAAGTAACCAAGTTCTCTTGCCGATTTCCAAACAAGAAAGAACAAGAGTATCCAAGTAAAAATCTTGGAGAAAAGAGGTAAATGTGCTAACTTAAAGTAGTTTAATGTCTTAGGAGAAATGAGCTTATATTGCTAATTGAAACTACCTAAGGAGCCAATGGTAAATGAGCTAGTAAATTATCCTTAAGGAGATTATTAAAGGGCATATGTGATGTTGAGTGTATTTGCAGGTCAAAGGCAATATATATATGTGGAAATTCAGTGTTTATGGTTTATGCAATTTAAGGGCCTAAGAGCCATGCTATTTAAGGGCCTAAGAGCCATGCTATTTAAGGGCCTAAGTGCCAAGCAATTTAAATTATGCACTATATTGTGATGTAGTGTTAAATGGGTGAAGTTTGGTGTATGGAATGTTCTTGAAGTATTTAAGTGTTCTTGGATGTTTAATTGTGAAAACAATGTGTTTTGGTGTGACAACGTGCTTGTTGAACGCATGTCAAAATTTGGATAATGTACAAGAAGTTCTAAGTGTTTTAAATGAGCTTGGAGAACAAGGAAGTGTTAAGAATGAATAAGTGTTTTACTAGAAAAGAAAAACATGTATTAAGGTGCTCTAGAGTGCAAAAAGGATTAGGCATTATCTTGGAGGATTTAGAAATCAAATAAGTGTTTTGGAATACACCGAAGTCATTTTGGGATGGTGTTAAGACTTATGCAAACTTTGGTAAACAATGAGGAAATAATGTGTTGTAAGGAGAGGGTATAAACATGTGGAGAAATTCAAGGAGTTTTGGTTAGTAATGAAAGATGCTTGGGAGATGATGTTATAGTGGTGAGAAAGCATTTTGGGATAGTGGTTATTATAGGTATGAAACACCATTTAGAAACCTAGTGAAAAACATCACAAGTGTAAGTATTTTTGCCAGAAAAAGTGTAAAGGATAAAGTGGATTTTGATGAATGATTTAAGGAGTTTAGTGCATGGCTAAAGGTGTGTTTGAAGTGCCCAAATTAGGTTAGAACATACTAGGATATATAAGGTGAAGTTTGGAGTCAAATGGGCAATGAAAAACAAAGGTTTGGGGCAAACTGACCTTGGGGACCGGACTTTCAAGGTCGGTCGAGCCCAGTTTACACTGCCAGAAAACTCTCTGGAATGGACCGACCTTGGGGACTGGACTTGCAAGGTCGGTCGGGCTTGAATTTTATGTACGGATTAAGTTTCTGGAATGGACCGACCTTGTGGACCGAACATGCAAGGTCGGTCGAGGTAGAATTTTCTAACGGTAATATGTTCTGGAATGGACTGACCTTGGGACTGGACTTAGCAAGGTCGGTCGTAGTGTAAATTTTCAAACCCGGAAGTCACTGGAATGGACCGACCTTGGGTAAGGTCGGTCGGACCAAAACTTGTAAAAAAAAACAAACAAAGAGTGGCTTAAGTAGTTAACCATAGGGGGTATAATGAAGGTAATCAAGGGTATGTTTAAGCACTAAAACATGTCATAAAATCATGTAGAATGCTTAGTAAACCGGAAGTTAAATAAGTTAATTAACCGACGTTATCAATTATGTTTAGGAGCAACGTACGGTGGAACAGAAAAGCGGCAAGGACCAAGGTATGGTTTTCTTGCAGTTTGCTGCCTACCGGTTTACACCGGCTTGTGTGTTGTTTGTTTTTCTGAGTGTTTAGGACTTTGTAAGATAAAAACATGAAATGAGTTTACAGTCGTTGTTGTTTATTGTAGTGTGTGCGTACCGATACCGATAACCTCCAATACGTATGACTGTTAGCTAACCAATGTTAGGAAACGTAGGAGAACGGTATCCAGTTTCACGTTTCAGCCTAAGAAATGTTCTGACCACGGCTATGTATGATCTAGATGTGGTTTGTGTTGTAAAGCTATGACTTAACTTCCTTGTGTGTGTCTAACTTGACCTAAGCACTTACTTATGAGTTAATGTACTAAGTTTCTATATGGGACTTCTAACAAGTGCTAATCGGGGAGTGAGGAGTCCGGTCGTTCCGGCCACGCGTGTGAGTATGGGGGTCGATATCTTATCCGGTTCGATTCTCTCTGTATGTTATGGTTGTTTCCTTTTGGGTTCCAACCTCCCTTTAGCTTAACCAAGGCTATTTTACTGACTCACGTCGGGCCATAGGGGCATACTATGTTCGGTGTGCTTGGATTACTATATCCAACGCACCTTGGGGTTAAGTTATCCGTTCAATCTAACAGGACGGTAACGAGTTATGTAACGAGCTTAGCATGAGTTTGGCAGCATTCTCTAGGCTCTCCAAGTGATCTAACAATGATGGTTCAGTTCCTAAAGAGAATCGTTCTTGTTATGATATGTGTTGACGTTGTGTTGCAATTCTTGTTGCTATGTTATGTATTATCTGTGTTAATAATCAATGCCATGTTATCATGACAATTAGTTGCGTGTATTTTCGGTAGTCAGCGGGCTGCACGTTAACCATACCAGCCAAGGGTTTCTGACCCCCTCGGGGGCTCCATATTTATTTGCAGGATGAGGATCGAGGAAGCGGACAGGCTTTAGATCCTAGGATGTTGAATTACTTTTGGTTATTTTGGTTGTTGGGCCCGGGATGCGCTTGTGCTTCCGTGGCGTTATATATTGGTATTGTAGGAGTTACAGTGACAGTGTGTTTTTGGCAGTGACAGTTTACAGTGAAGGTTGTAAATATAAATACTCGGTATTATTGATTATGTATTTATGGTTATTAGTCTTATGCTCGGGAGTCTGATCATCAGACCACATGGGTGGCTAACGGCGTGTACCACCAACCCGTTTAGTTATTGTTAGTTGTTTATTTCCGCTGGGATTTCGGTTTTTTTGTTTAGTGCGTTGTAGGGGTGTTACAATTACACAAGATAGGTTAGATTTTGCCTCAAGTGCAAAATTAATTCCTTGTGCTAATTCCGTCAATTCGTGTTGTTCTCAAATCTGGATTAGATTTAGTATGTTCTGTTAGACGAGTTCTTGAGGCTAGGATTTAGTCTCTGGAAAAGTCTTAGGAATTTGCCGATCGACAACTCAAACTAGCCAGTAAGAATTACATAATCTAATAGTAAAAAAAAGATAACTTAAACCCGGAGTTCCATTTGACCCACAATTTTCACCAAATTTATTTTCGTGTTTATCTACTTGTTCTCTCGCATATTTAAATTCAACCAACAACTACCCCTCCAACTTTCTCATTGATTTTTTAGGTCTAGACTTACTTTCTAAGTCCCACGGTTCGACCTTGGTAACTTGCTTAATTTGCTTTATTATTGTGACTGGGTATAACAACCTATAGGCATTTAATTTATTAATTTCTAGGATTTTTCTCTACGCTTTTAATAGGTTAAACATTTTGTTTGCATCAGGCTAGAGAGGTAGCCTCGAGTGATGGTGTCACTACCTCTTTCAAAAGTCTCATGGGGTTTCTATGAAGCGTTTGAGGAAATGTCCCCTTGCAACGAGAGTCCGGCTCTTTGCATGGAAGGTTTTCCAAGGTATTGTCTCGTGTGGGACGCTGGTTTCACATCAATGTGAGAATACTCTCCCGGATTGGTCTACCATTTATTGCTGCTCTGCCAACCTCTCATATATCTTCCTTCAATGCAAATTTTTTTAATGAATGGTGGGCTAGGGACGGCCTCGCCCATCCTCAGAATATTACAGATGATCGTGGCCTACACGACTAGCTCACTCACATTTGTGTGGAAGGCTTTATCTTTTTTTGGAGATAGGTGGCCCAATCAGTGCCTCTAGTGATCAGAATAGATTGGATTATCAGCCGGCTCAAAATTAGTACTGACAAACCGATGGGCTCCTGTTAATGCTATTTTGATCGGCAAACTCAGTTTCAAACTGACAAGCACAAAAAGACCAATACCTGAAGACGCAGTTAGTCCTAAACCGAGAAAGCAAAGAAAGAAGATAGAAGATATTAAGTAAGATTTTATCTATCTGTTAAAGATAAATAAAGTCTTCAACGATGACTTGTAACTTAATAACTCGATATCTATAAAATAAGCGGCGAGACTAGGGTTAGGCGTAAGGTTTTACGCATGAGAAAAACCAAGTGGGAAACACGGGAAACACGATAGGGATTGTTATGTGAAGCGATTTATAGCAATTGTAATATAGATATGGGTTTATAATCTGAAGTTATCCACGGGGTAGAACTTCAGGTGCTAGGAGTTAAAGAATAGTCGTTTCTAGACTTGATCTGAGTAGTAGTACTCGTGAGAACATAAGGAAGTGCAAGGTGTACGTGCTTTACTTGTATCAGGTGTGATACGTGTTTTATGTGAAAGTTAATTAAGCTCTTCTGTTATTTGTGTTCTCTGTTCTTCGTCAGTCCTATACTAAGACGCATCATACACTAGCGGTAGGATTCTACAATTGGTATCAGAGCGAGGTTACCCTCACTTCGAAGAAACTTCTTCAGGGTAGATCGAGATGAATTCCTACAACGTTAAACCTCCAAAGTTGACGAAGTTCAACTACACCAGCTGGTGTGAACAGATGGAAGATCAATTGATATCCATCGATCTACAATTATGGGACGTGGTCACTGATGGCGACCTAAAACCCAAGTTTGAGGAGAACGGAGTTACCAAGGAGAAACCTAAGGCTAGCTGGAGTGAAAACGACAACAAGATGATCAGTAAGAACAGACAAGCACGAAGGATTATAATGTCATCGTTGTCAGACTCAGACCAACAAAAGGTGTTGGGATTGCGCACCGCTAAAGAAGTATGGGATTTTCTCAAAACCGTATATGCGGGAACTGATTCGGTGAAAAAGGCTAAAGGGAAGCAGCTTAAAAGACAGCTTGATAATTTCAAGATGTCAGACGGTGAGACCATAACTGAGACACTGGAGAGGTTCGACAAGATTTTGTGTGAGCTCAAGGCTGTCGGGGTGACTCTTGACAATGATGTGGTGAATGAGAGATTTCTGGATAGTCTCGACAAAGACTGGCTGAACTTTGCCACATTGTTGGAGACCACGAAGGATTTGTCAAAATTGTCTTTTGAAGAGATGGGTTCAGAACTGACTGTATATGAGGGAAAGATGAGAGGGGAACTGACAATTCCAGGTGTGAATAAAGGCCTGGCACTGAAGGCCAAGAAAGTATCGAATGATAAAGAGAAGGAAAGTGAAAACACTGATGAGGATGAGGAGATTACCATGATCGCCAACGGAATTAGGAAGATATTCGGAGGAAAGCGAGGGTCGGGGTCTAGAATTGATAAGACCAAATTCAAGAAAGACCAGATTATATGCTTTAGGTGCAATAAACCAGGACATGTGGTCAAAGATTGCACACTAAAACCGAAAGAAAATTTTCATGACAAAGTCAAGAAGTTTACAGAAGCAGCAGCTGCAGCTTAGGGGCAAGACGTCTCAGACACAGACTTAGAAACAGAAGAAACAGCTGAGGTGTGCATGACGGCCGTGGTCGAGGAAGATGAAGAAGTAAGTGCAGCATCAGACAAGGACTTCTGTATGATGGCTAGTGAAGACTGGAAGAAGGTTCTTGAGGCAGATGAGGTAAGTCCTGAACTTATCGAAAGTGCTTTCAATTCCTTATCTAAAAAGGAGATCTTTAACTTACTAACTACTGCTGTTGTTAAAATTAAACTGCTTGAATCTAAGTTGTCTAAATTAAAGGTGCCTAAGGAACCTGTCATGGAAAACCAAGTTAAAGAAATTCCTCAAATAAAGTTCGTAAAACCCTTGGTAGAAAGAATTGAATGTTTACCTGAATGGGCACAAACTGAGTTTAGGTCTCTTCAGAAAGGTTGTGAAATTTCGAAAAAAGAAAATGAAACCTTGACAAACAAGTTGTCAGGAATCCTGAGAGAAAAAGAAATATATTCCCATCGGAACCCAACTTGGTACACAGGAAAAGTTGATCTAACACAAATGTTGATTGGAAAGAAAAGGATAGAAACATTAAATTCATCAAACATATACAAAACACCTAGCCCTTCAAACACTAGGACTAAGTATTTCTGTCAGTTTTGTCATAAGCATGGTCATGATATAGGTTTTTGTAGAGCCTTAAATTCTAGACATATCCCTCGTACATCCGGAATCTATTCCCAGTCTAGACCTGACAAAATCAGGGACAATTCTTCATATCGAAAGAAAACCACAGTTAGACAAGTTTGGGTACCTAAGACTAACAAGACATTACTTGCTCATAGGCACTAGCAGCTACACAATACGACAATTGGTGGCTGATGGATAGCGGCTGTTCAAGACATATGAGTGGTGATAGAGGAAAGTTCAATACTCTAGTTGAACAACGAGGAGGTAAAGTAACTTTCGGCAACAATGGGAAAGGTAGGATAATCGGAATTGGCACAATTGGAAAAGAACATTGCATTGATAAAGTTAGTCTAGTGGAAGGCCTCAGTCATGATCTACTTAGTGTTTCACAAGTTTGTGATAAGGGTCCATCCGAGGTTGTGTTTGATTCTAACGGTTTTCAGATACGTAACAAGGCAACACAGGAAGCTTTGCTCCAAGGTTGTAGAGTAGGTAATCTCTACATGGTAGACGTTAGTGATCAGAGTGATTTATCATGTCTCACGGTCAACGAAGAGGACGCATTGCTGTGGCATCGAAGGCTAGGGCATGCAAATCATCGATTAATCAATAAACTCAGGATAAAAGGTTTGGTGCATGGACTACCAGAGAAGAGACTTGATCACAGCACGATTTGTCAAGATTGCGCCTTGAATAAGCTTACACATGTTTCACACAAGTCTAAGGGTATGGTCAGCAGCACTAAAGTTCTAGATCTACTACACATGGATCTAATGGGGCCTATGAGAGTACGAAGCAAGTCTGGAAAGAGATACGTTTTGGTGGTTGTCGATGACTACTCGAGGTATACTGGATTATACTGCTTCATCTCAAGGATCAGGCTTTTAATGAGATCAAAAACCTGATCTTACAAATTCAGACTCAAACTGAGAATACGGTAAAGTGCATACGTACTGACCAAGGAACGGAATTCCTTAATCAGAGAATGTCTCAGTTCTGTACTGATACTGGAATAACCCATACTTACTCGGCAGCTAGAACACCCCAGCAGAATGGTGTTGTAGAACGTAAGAATAGGACTCTTCAGGAGATGGCTCGTACTATGCTGAACAGCAGTGGACTTTCATCTAGCTTTTGGAGGGAAGCTATCAATTCTGCTTGCTATATACTCAACAGAGCTCTTATTCGACCCATATTACTTAAGACTCCTTACGAATTGTTCAAAGGGCGCAAACCGTCTATTACACATCTTAGAGTGTTTGGCTGCACATGTTATATTCATAATAATGGGAAAAATCAATTGGGAAAATTTGATAAGAGGAGTGACATTGGAGTTTTCCTTGGTTACGCTATGAAGAGTAAGGCATATCGGGTTTTCAACAAACGAACTCTTGTGGTAGAAGAATCCACAAATGTAAAGTTTGATGAGAACAATTTTGGAGGAAGGTCAAGTCAAGGAGCACTCGAGGATCTGTTTTTGGCTAAAGATGGAATCGCTTCTCTTGATGATAGTTCAGGAGGAGACTCAGAAGAAGAATTGACTCAAACTGAAGCATCACCTCCATCAGTTCCGAACTCAGAACAGCCTCTGACTGTACCAATCGACACTAATGCTTCTCAAAGACAGACAACGGAGGCACCTCATCGCTTGACGGCTAGGAATGCTCCAGGCATTGACATCACAAATATTCTGTCAGACTTGGACACAGGAGTAAGAACTCGTTCTACCACGCAAAACTTTTGCGCCTTCTTTGGTTTTGTTTCCACAACAGAACCTAAAACTGTGAAAGAAGCTTTAGAGATGAGAGCTGGATTCCATGCATGAGGAGCTGAATGAGTTTGTGCGGAATGATGTGTGGGAACTTGTTGTTAAACCAAAAGATCAAAATGTTATTGGAACCAAGTGGGTCTATAGGAATAAGCTTGATTCAGAAGGACACATTTCAAGGAACAAAGCACGATTGGTGGCCAAAGGTTACAACCAACAAGAAGGTTTGGATTTCGATGAGACCTACGCTCCAGTTGCACGCCTTGAGGCTATCAGACTTCTCATTGCGTTTGCCACATTACACAAATTTCTTTATCAAATGGATGTGAAATGTGCATTCTTGAATGGACATCTCAAAGAAGAAGTATACGTCTCTCAGCCTCCTGGTTTTGTTGATCCAGAGAAACCTGATTATGTGTTTCGATTGAAGAAAGCTCTATATGGTCTCAAGCAAGCGCCAAGGGCCTGGTATGAGCGGCTAACATCCTTTCTTCTACAACAAAATTTTGTACGGGGAAAGGTAGATCGCACGTTATTCATCAAAGAAAACGGGGCAGACAAGCTGTTAGTACAGATCTATGTCGATGACATTGTTTTTGGTTCTACCAGTTCCAGTCTGACACAAGGTTTTGCTTCTATGATGACCAAAGAGTTTCAGATGTAACATGGGTGAGCTCACCTTCTTTCTCGGACTCCAAATTAGGCAGACAGCAGATGGAACGTTCATCAGTCAGACAAAGTACACACTTGAGCTTTTAACCAAATATAAATTCCATGAGAGCAAGCCGATGCTCACGCCAATGTCTACCACTCTCAGACTAGGTCTGGAGCCTGATGCAGAGTCCACGGATCCCACGGTTTATAGAGGAATGATTGGTTCACTGCTCTATCTTACAGCTAGCAGACCAGATATAATGCAAAGTGTTTGTTTCTGTGCACGGTTTCAGGCTCATCCAAAAGTACCCCATGTCAAGGCCGTGAAACGCATCTTTCGTTATCTTCAAGGGACATCATCACTTGGTTTATTGTACACTGCAGAATCACTACCTACTCTTGCTGCATACACGGATGCTGATTTTGGAGGCTCTCTTACTGATAGAAAGAGCACCACGGGTACTGCGCAGTTCTTTGGATCAAATCTGGTCGCATGGTCGTCAAGGAAACAAGCATCTGTTGCTCTGTCCACAACTGAGGCCGAATATGTAGCCGCTGCTGCGTGTTGTGCACAAATCCTGTGGCTACATAGACAACTTGAAGACTATGGTCTCTCTTTTACACCCGTCCCAATCTATTGTGACAACACAAGTACCATTGAGCTTACAAAGAATCCTGTTCATCACTCACGATCTAAACATATAGATATTCGTCATCACTTCATTCGAGATCATGTTGAACACGGCACCATCATTCTACTTCACTGTTCAACAGACAAGCAATTAGCTGACATTTTTACCAAGCCCCTACCAAGAGAAATCTTCGAGAAACTTAGGTTTGAGTTAGGCATGGTTGACACGAAGTGAGAATTAATTTTCATTTTCTTTTCTTTCTTTTTCACAGTTTAACAATTTCAGTTTTAAACTAAGGTCGTTGTAATTCTTTTCATTTCTGTTTTTAGTGTGAGAATGGTCAAATCTGTTTCATAACATTGTTATCACAGTTCTTAATGGGTTTTTACATAATCATTTACCATACTCTGTGATTAATAAGTTTTGTGTAAGTCCAAGTAGTCATTCATTTTCTGAGATCATAACTGATATACACCCTAATACCTTGAAATAATTTTACCCTCCGATGTCTAACATGGATCATAAGTCTACATACAGTGCCATGCTTGTATTCATGAATGAACTGGGTTTGAAGGATAGAATGGTGGTATGAACAAGGCAAGAGATTCCGCTACTCACAGTTTGATACTCAACGCTCTATTTTAAACAAAAATAAGGAAAGAGAAAACAGTATTGGCCTCTCTTATCTGGCTATTAAGTCTTTAAGGGTGCCTTATCACCTAACTTCCTAAGGGCAACTGCTCTGGGCAAGTTGACCCAACGCTGCTACAAAGATAAGGAGTAAAAGTCGAGTCCCTGTTTGTAATATGAAAACACAGAATCTAAAGGAGGAAGTTTTAAAGAATCAGACTGTGAGCATGAATCTGTGGCGATGAAAGGTTCAGTGGAATAAGACTGCACTTCTCGCCCCTTGTCGATTCAATGGAAAGTGAAAGAAAGGAGGAATTCTTCTGCAATACAAGTGTGTCACTGCATATGTGCATATATTCATAAACCACGGAGAGTAAAACTTTCTCAACGTAGGTTGTACTATTTGATCTCCTTGGACGCCCCACTCAACAACTTCACTTATTACGGTACATTGTGTTGTGTGAAACTTAGTCTGGAACTGAGATAGTATGTTTCGTAACGGTCTCTTCCATTCACTTCGCTCCATTTTTTTTAAAACATATTTAAAGGAAGAAAATGATATCATCTTTCACTGTGGCTAAAGACGTTTGATATACTCTCTTCATTTTCTCTCACTCTCTACTCTCTCTGTTTTTCAAACACAATTCTCCTTTCTGTCATCTCTCTCTGCCTCAAATCGAACTCGGTTTTCTCATTTTCTATCTGGCTATGGACTCCTTCGAACATCTAATTGTTGACGAAAATGTTCGCCCCCTAGCTATGGAGAAGCCAACTGAACAAGAAGTTTCGCAGCCCATCCCTGATTCTTCCTCAAAACCCTCTCCCGATGAAAACTCTCCAAACCCTAATGCTGAAGCAACGATCCTCAGTGGCAGTGCTTCCTCGGCTACCCCGCCTGAAGAGGATCTCCAATCTCCACCTACAAATCCTACCAGACGTGGACTGCGAGATCGTTCCAAGAAAGCGCCATCTCCAACTGGGCATACCCTGCGCCGTCCTCGAAGCGCAAGGTTGCAGATTCTCCTGCTCAACAATCCCGATCTTTGAAGCGCAAGAAGTCTGTGGGAAAACTTCAGCCAAAGCTAAGGCAAAGGAATTCATCTTGAACGATCACAAAATCCAAGTCGCGCTTACCCTCAGAAGCCTGTCTTTGGTCGTGCCCTCCTCGAATCGGATATTGTACCTGGTAAGCTGATAGACTGTGACTGGCTGGAAAATAACTCTTTAGAATCTTTAGGAGATGCCTTACGTTTCCAAGGTTGGGATAAATTGTTTAAGTCTGAGACTGTGTATTACCCCGAATTTCTGTTTCCATTCATTCAAAACATGGAGTTTTTGTCTCCCTTTGAATTCAAGACTGAGGTTGCTGGCAAGAAAATGATAATTTCACCTGCATGGCTTGCTATGATGTTAGAAGTTCCCCTAGACGGTCTGGCTGAATTTAATCCACAAAAATTGAGTAGCGCCACATACCGAGGTAGTCGATCACTTTGCCCTGTCACGCGTGAGTTCTAGACTCAAGCACTACCCACAGAGGGATTTAGCAATTTTGCCTCGTCTGTTACATATGATTACCTATCAATGTCTTCTTCCACGGTCTGACATGAGGGACAAGGTTACACCACGGATCTTGCGGTTATGTGGTGTCTTGATAGGAAGATACATCTATCTCTGCCTAGGATGATCATTTCCCATCTGAGGACTGTCATTAACAGCTCCAAGCCGTCGATTCCCTATCCGTTTTGGCTGACGAAGGTGCTCAAGTATCATCAGATCTCTCTGGAAGATGCCTTCTCCATCCCCGCTCAACCAACGAGCTATCTAGCTTTGGCTACTCTTTCCAAGATGGGGATGGAACTCTCCGAGTCTGGCTGGCAACTCAAACAAGTAGGTCAACACACCGCCAAGACTGAGAAACAAGTTGTTCAGGATCCCATGCTGCAATCCCTGATTCAGTCAGTTCTAGACTCAGTCCAGGCTTTGGAAAAGTAATGGCACACTTGGCGAGGCTGGAAGATAAGATAGATACTCTTATGCCGGTGCCAGATTCTGAATCTTCTGAGAAACTGTAATGACTGTTTGTGTCTGTAATTGGTTCTTGCGTTGTTGGGTATTGTTCTTTTTGATGAGGCAAAAGGGGGAAGTGTTTGGAAGTCTTTGAACTGTTTTTGTATGCTTGGAAGTCTTCGAACTGCTCTTGGTCCTTATGTTCTTATGTTGGTACTTGAATTGTGGTGGATGGCTGAACTTCAAATTTTTTTGATTAGTATTAGCTTCGTGATACTAGCCACATTTTGGATTTACTAATGCTACAATCCCAGTTTCCGCTTGACTGCATTCTTGAATATTGCTTATGCTAAGTCTTTTCACCAATGCTTACAAATCTCTCTCTCGTTATTACTACATTTTTTTTATGAATCACTTTACGCTTGAAAGGTTGTGAGTGTTATACCAAGTACAGGATTAACTGGAAGACATGCGAAATTGAGGGGGAACGATTTCATGTGAAGCTATCTGAGCACAAGACTCAGGGGGAATCAATTCAAGATGTTCAAGACTTCAATGGTTTGCCGCATCAAAAAGGGGGAAACTGTTAATGCTATTTTGATCGGCAAACTCAGTTTCAAACTGACAAGCACAAAAAGACCAATACCTGAAGACGCAGTTAGTCCTAAACTGAGAAAGCAAAGAAAGAAGATAGAAGATATTAAGTAAGATTTTATCTATCTGTTAAAGATAAATAAAATCTTCAACGATGACTTGTAACTTAATAACTCGATATCTATAAAATAAGCGGCGAGACTAGGGTTAGGCGTAAGGTTTTACGCATGAGAAAAACCAAGTGGGAAACACGGGAAACACGATAGGGATTGTTATGCGAAGCGATTTATAGCAATTGTAATATAGATCTGGGTTTATAATCTGAAGTTATCCACGGGGTAGAACTTCAGGTGCTAGGAGTTAAAGAATAGTCGTTTCTAGACGTGATCTGAGTAGTAGTACTCGTGAGAACATAAGGAAGTGCAAGGTGTACGTGCTTTACTTGTATCAGGTGTGATACGTGTTTTTTGTGAAAGTTAATTAAGCTCTTCTGTTATTTGTGTTCTCTGTTCTTCGTCAGTCCTATACTAAGACGCATCATACACTAGCGGTAGGATTCTACATCTCCCTCCTCTCTCCTCCCACCATCCTAAACCTGCTCTTCCACGATGACACCTTTAACTCCTAAACCCAGCTACCCAGCAACCGCAAACCACCACCGACACCCAGCCCTCAACCGCCACCAACCATCACCCCAAAAGCCAGCCCCAACTCACCGCAAACAACATCACAACATCTCAAAACAAAACTTCACAAATAATGTCCAAACTCATAATAGCCACTGATCAAACATCATAGACGCAGCAACACCATCGTATCAAGGGATGGGAGGAGACCGACGTCCGACGGCATGGAATAATTATGAAAAGAGACACGCATGAAGGAAACTACGACAGAAGGAGTGGAGATACAAAGGAAGTCATAACTGGAACCAAGCGCACCTTGAAACAAGAAGGAGCAGGAGCCAGAAACAGCAGGAAAGACCCGGAGAAAGTAGAAAAGTCACGATATTCATCGACAATGTCAACAAGAATGCCACCGAGTACCAGTTGGGGAAAATTTTAAGCAGGTTTACACATTGGAAGCGATTGTATATTAGTAGGAAGGTAAGAAGGAATAGTCCAACAGCCTGCGCCTTTGTAGATGTTGAACATACGGAGGATGCAAGGAAGGTTATCAAAGGCATCAGAGGGTGGAATATTAATGGAGATAGACTGTGGGCAAGGATGGAGTTCCAGGGTCACAGAGAAAGAAAGAGGAATCCCTGTAGAACCGGTCAGCGAAACTGGCAACATGGAGACCGATACAGAAGTAAATCGGAGCATAGTAAAACTGAAAGTTGGGCCTGGAAGGCCAAGGGCCAGGTTATGTCAAGGTTGTCAATGACCATTGCAGCCGATGAAGCCATGAAACGCCACCTAAAAAAATGCATGGTCATTACGACACAACAAGAACGATCGGCTAGACAGGCCATGGAGCTGTTCCAAAAGAGGTGGCCAAGGCTTGCAGGACTACTCGCTTTTTCAAGAAAGAAATTTCTTCTAGTGTTCAACACCAGCCGGGATATGGAACTGGTACTCAATGACGTTAGGTCCGCTACGGGAGAGGAAGAAAAGCTCGAGGTAAGGAAATGGGAAGTGGAAGACCAAGTCGAGAAACGTCGAGCATGGTTAATCATCCGTGGCATCCCGTTGCACACATGGAACAAAGAAAGCGTGCGTAAAATTGCCCAAACCGTTGGTGAGGTAATCCAAATAGAAGAAAATGAAAGTGATTTCATAGAGAATGTGATAAGTGTCCAAATGAGCATGATTTATAGGTGTATTTCATATATTATATTAGCACTTTTCTTGCTCATTTCTCCACTTCGGTTAGTTTTCCTCTAGTTTATGTTTTATTATTATCTCACAAAATTATTGGTTTAACATGAGGAAAACTAAGCTGGGAGTAAAGTAGACAAAGAGACGAACGCATAGACACAAACGGCATAGAAAACGGAGTCCAAACGAAGAATCTAGAGCCGGTAGAAGAGAGTCACGCGAGAGGCACGCATCTTGGCGTGTCCACCCCTGGAACCGCCTCGAAAGCAGGCGGACGTGAGTACCTGCAACCGCTTGAAAACAGGCGGATGAGAGTGAAGGAGACCGCCTAAAAACAGGCGGACAACACTGAGAGGCAACCGCCTAATATGGGGCGGACGTGAGGCGGACATTTAGGCTTGCAACCGCCTGTTATGGGGCGGACACCAGCATTTGCAACCGCCTGTTATCAGGCGGACATGGAAGCGAACAGCAGCAGTTAGTCAGTCGCGCCAGTTTTCTTCTTCGCGTCGACTTCGTCCGTCGACTTGTTTCTGCCATATCCATCTACTTCGCCCGTCGACACCTTATTTTCCTGAACTCTGTCCCCTGCAATCAATGAAGCAATCAATCAATCTGCCAGCTCTTTTCCACCGCCTCAATCCATTCCTCAAAACCTCACGCGTCTGTCTATCTTCTCTGCTGTTTCTTCCTTTCCCTATATAAACACACGTCCTCCACCATACATCGACACACCCATACAATCCATCCACGACCTAACATCCACTTCGCCACACATCATCCCATTTCTCTTCTCCCGCCTTCTCCATTTTATTTATTTCTACATACCACCGTATCCACCTCTAGTCCTACGTATACAAAATAGCAGAACGAATGCAGGAGTGACTACAGATGATTTCTATTACTCTTGTTTCTGTTTATCTATTTAGTATGTTAGGCTAGAATATTTATACTCTGGGAATGGTTATTATGTGTTTGTATTAATTATGCAATATTTTTACTGGTTTTATTTAAATACAGTTTGTTGCGTTTTAAAGCTTATCTCTCGCCTTTTTAATAAATGTCATGAGTTAATTAAATTGCTTGCTAAGTCTATTTTGATCAGACCAGGTGATAAATAGATAGGTTAATTAAGCCGTAAATTTGGAGAAAGCTTATTATGATTTAATAAGTTAGTATTTTCAGATGCATAAATAATTTCTCATATCTAAACCGTCCGTTTACACGTATTGTGCTTGAACCTTGATTAGAACCTTGCATTTTCAGGTAAACGAGTTCTTTTGAGGCTATGATTTAGTCCTTAAGATAATAAGAGGAATTTTGCCAAACAATAATATTAAACCAGTAGAGATAGCATAATTAAGCAGATTATATTAACCTGACCCAGAGTCCCGTTTAATTTATCTTTTTAACTTAGTTTATTTTATCTTTCCTTTTATTTATTATACAAGTCAATTAATCCCCCCTCTTGTGACACACTTAGGTACTATAATATGTATATTAGTCCCACGGTTCGACATCCGGTCGCTTACATTTCACTATACTACCACGACCGGGATTTGTTTGCAGCCCGACGTTTATTTTGAGTTTTTAATTTCTTTTCTTTTATTTTACACCAGTTTAATCACTCACAATATAACGTCTGCAGAATGCGGAAATTCGAATTCAAGTAGAAACCTCTACCCTTCAAAGTATTAACTGGAAGATTATGGTCCAAGTTGATGATAAGAATTTTCCAGTCAGTATAGTTGAAGTGAATAATCAGGTACCCACGCAAGCGTGTAACGAAAATACGGATAGTATAGTTGAAATACCCCAAATTAATAAAACATGGATTAAATATTTAATCACATTAATTAAGGCCTAAACATGCCTTAAAAGTCAACTGAGAACAACTGCGGTCAACACAAAACAAGATGTTGCACCCTTTGACGGTTAAGGGTAAATAAATACCCAAATGAACTTCTTGGGACCTACAAATTTGTCCCAAGTATATTAACACATTACTAAACATATTATAACTGTTGGACAACACTCCAACACAAAGAAAAAGCATTTACATGCTTCAAGGTCAAAAAGGGCAAGAATGTGCTCTAAGAATACCTTAAAGGTCTAATGACCTCTAAATGATATAAAATTGAGTTACATGATCAAATATCATGTAAGGAACACAACAAGACCGTTGTCAAAGAAAACAGGGCTCAGAAACACCAGGCAACACAAAATGTGCGCTAAAACTCCTTAAAGCACGTTTTTGTGAAATTGTCTTTTAAATTGGTTTAAATGGGCTAAAAGGTTATAATTACCTTTAAATATAATAAAATATCATATTATATGATATTAGGAATTTAATTCCAGAAATATACGAATTTTTACAAATTTAATATTAAAATATTAATAAAACCCTAATGTGGGGCCCGTTTGAGTCAACATTGACTAAGTTGGTCAATGTTGACCATTGACCACGAAATGGACTACATAAAATCAGATAAATAAGTCTATTAACAGACCAAGAGACAAGTCCCATGTGACAATTAAATATAGTCCTTTACTTTAGCATAAAATAACAAAAAAAGACATACTTTACCTTATAAAACAAAAAAGGTGGGCTCCACTTACCTTTCCCATGTGAGCCAGCTGATTTGGAGCCTACAATTGCTCCTCTTTTCCCTTGAATTTCGTGGCTCCAAGCTGGTACAAGACAAGAGATGAGTCACACATTCATTAAATGAATTAAAGTAACATATTTACTCCATTTTCAATCAAAATTTGAATCAATCAAGCCCTACCTTCTCTTATCTTCAACGGCTGCCCCCTCCTCTTGTCTCCACTGATTGAGCTTCAATTATTCAACTCCAATCAGCCTTGATGAGTCATCAAGTCACTAAAATAATAAACAAAGGCAAAAATGTGTTTTAAGCCAAATTAGGTCACCTTCTCTCATTAGCTCCATTCCAAACGTGGAGCTCAAGGCCAAACACTCTATTTGGCTCCTCTTCCACCGTAGGTAAGTCTCCAAGCTCCATTGGAGAGAGCTCAAGCTCTAGGTAAGCTCTTAAGGCATAAAAATGCCCATTTTCTTCATCTTTCTTTCCTTTTTCGATTGATCTACACTCCAACCTCTTATATACATCTATGTAGAGTAATTTGGAGGTAAAAGGAAGGTTCAATCTCGTTCATAACCAGATCTAAGGAGGAAAGTTCAAGTCTTGACCATTTAAGGTAAAAATGTGCTTTAAGCTCATAACTTTTGATTCCCTTCAAGTTCGGCTGTGAAACTTTGGTCATAGCCTCATCTTCTTCTCCTTTTCATGTGTAATATTTTGGTTATCCATTTGGAGCAAGGATGGCCGAGATCCAAAGGAAATACCCTCTTTTAAGGCATTTTTCCAAGGTAAAACCTAATAATAAGGTAGCTTGTTGAGATCTAGCTATTTCCTATGTCAATATGGTGGATTTAACACCTTGTGGTGTGTTTGATTCAGGTCGAAATCATCTTGAACCCTCCTTGCATTTTTAAGGTGATTTTTGCCTTAAATCTTACATTAAATTACTTCTTATGGTTAGATCTTTCTTGGAGACTAACTAGGCCTTGTTTTCTGTTTGAAAACATGTAATAGAAGCTTTGGAGAAATTCTCCTTAAGGTGGCGAATCCAAACAAGGATTTACCTAAGCTAAATCAAGGTATAAATCACTTAAACATTAACTTTGCTAAGTTAATATGTTCTTACACTATTTCTAATATTATTGCCGTGAGTGAATAAGAAAAATAAGGTCTTGTTTGACCTTAAAATGTTTAAGGAATGGTTTAATAAATTTTATAACTAATTAAACAAGCATAATTGTCAAATTTAAGACATTATGTGGAAGTTTGGTAAATAAATAAGAAGTGTGTGGTAAGGCCGAAATTTATATGTATTTTTGGGACATTTATGTGTAATTTATTTTGCAAGACAATGTTTGTAATTAGGCCATGTATTTTAGGCCATTTTATTTATGCATTTACAAGCTTTTAATTATGTTTAAGTAGTATAAATGCATTACCGAAAATAAATGGGGTATTAGGTGTAATTAAATTAAATTTGGGGGCTTTAGAATAATAATGCCGAAAATTAGAGTTAAAAAGGAGTTAAAATAAAGTTTATAAGATTTTATAAAGTTTTGGGGTTAAATGGTAATTTTTGAAAAGTATGGGTATAAATCGTGAATAAAGGAAATTAATGGTCAAGGAAATAATAAGATGGTCAACCTTGACCATATGATAGGTTTTGACCAAATTAGATATGTTAAATAACTTATTTAAGGTTTTATAATAAGATAAGTATCTTATGGTAATATTTTTATAACATATGTGGTAAATATGTTATTACCGAAAATTAAGGGTGTACAATGGTATTTTAAACACCCATGGGCTATTAGAAATTTTTAGGAATTTATTTGGTGGATTTTGGAATTAAAATGAACTATATATGTATAATATATAGTTATAATGTCATTATGACACTTTGGAGAAAAATAGATGGTGGAATGGTAAATATTGAAAGTATATGGGTTAATAAGGATATTTATAACCCTTTGGAGAAATTTGGAGATTTTTAGAATTATATAAGAGCATTTATTAAGATATATGTATAATATATGGTTTTAAGGAATTATGAAACTATATGTTATAAAATGGGCCAAATGACAATATAAAATATATATTGAGGTCTATTCGGTTAGTTAATAAAATAACCATTGGTTATACATTCTTATAAGTTAGAAATGTTATATTGAATGGAATATGTAACATGGTATAAGTTATGGGATGATTTTGTAAACAAAGGAGACTATGGTTTATGAAAAAGGATAAGGTTTAGTATATGTGCCTAAGTGGCAATATATAATAGTGTTATATAAAACTATAGGTTATTAATTAAAGGAAATAATAATATCATATCAAATGATATTAGAATATGGTATAACATTACATAATGTTATGTGGTCAAAATAGAATTTAAATAAATTCAAGAGCTTTACCGAATTGTTAAAGGTTGGGAAATGAATTTTAGACTAAGGTCTATAATGTCATAAATGTTATAACAATTATATGGTATTAAGGTGGTTTAATGGAATTAATACAAATAAGGTATTCACACTAAATGATGTGACAAACAATAAGTAAATGAGATCTATTAACTAAGGTGTTTATGGAATAAACCTTAGGAGTTGTAAATATACAACATAAAATGTTACATAATATTGGGATAATAATCTTAATATAAGTTGTATAAAATAATACAACTAATGGGAGTAATCATCTAATAAAAGATGATAAAAAGTAACATAAAATATAAGAGTTTATTGAACTCATGGGAATTACCTACGTGGAAAATATATACATACACAAGAATAATGTATATAAAGTGGATATATATTTTGGTTGAAAACCATATGATTTAATGGTGGTGGTTATTTTTAAAAAATAATAAATACAGTTACGAACTATAAGTTATGAATTTTAGAATGCAATATAATACAAGAATGCATGCATACATGCGACTATAGGTTACGTACCTAAACTAGAGGTGGATATGATTAAAAGAAATATAAGGAATTAAACTTAACAGTTGGAATAGTTTTGACGTACGCGTTTTAAGTAACAAAATCGACTGTTTTAGAGGAACCTGTAACAACTGTAGAAAACAGAGGTGAACTGTCAGGGTTGCTTATTATTCGGAAATACCGGATGTAGTTAGTCATGGAGACTGACTTATAGTTTTATTACCGTTTAGAGTATACTTCTGACAAGGACGCTTGACGAGCTAACGGACTGCACGGAGCGTAGGATCTTGCTGATTCATACTCCACCGTAATACAGTCAGGGTGAGTGGTATGTAAAGGGGTTTGATCCAAGTTGTCCTAAGGTTGCTCCTTGGGCTCGGATTTGATTGATATAACTTGCATGTTGTTATGTGTCTCTGATTGTCACTGAGGACTTCCTCAGTTCAGACTTCTGTGTGATCTGTGATAAGATCGTTTGCCTAAATGTGATAATTAATATGCATGAACTGTATACTTATAGCTGCTCATTATTTACTGTTGTTGAGTTAACAGTATTGGTTCGTATATATGAACCTATATATATAAAACGAACTAGCGGCTATGGTGCTATCTTATATGAGATATAAGGAACGTCAGTAAAACGTTGTAGCACTAGGAATAACTTATACATATTATCCAAGACTTTTATACGGAGCATTGGCCTTTCTATACGCCGCTCTCGTATCTAACACTGGATCCCGAGTTTACAGACTCCGGATTGGACTAATGACCTTAGTCTAATGTGTTAGAAAATTTGGTAATGCGATGCGATGGTATAATTAATTAATTAATGGAATGGAAGTAAAGCCAAGAGGATGTGGCTCTTGGTGCGCGCTGTGATCACAAAAACGATACCAGGATGTCCGCGTACGGGTCCGTAAGTATCAAGAAAATTTCCCGTGAGCTAGAATGGCTCGTTGGTCGGAGACTCTACCGTTGGAGTGGCTACTGCCGTGGGTGACCCGCCATAATATATGGGTAACTAGAGACATGTCGTTTTAACGAAACATTGTCACTAGGTATAACTGAACAACTAAAACAATTGAGACTTATACAGTGGCGAACAATACCATGGACGAGACTTAATACCTGTTTATTATTCTCGTTGTTTCGCTTTGTTGTTCATTGGTTATACTTGTGGTTATTTTGTTGTGTGTTGATGGTTGGATGGAGCCTGCAAGGCTAAGGTAAATTAAATATGAAAACTGTACGCTACGGCGAATGTACATGGTACATTAAATTGTTATTGCTCGATACGTTCGATATACAAATGTTATTTGAAATATTCTATGAATGTTTGGTTTGGATGGATGACTAATGTTTATGGATATTGGATGGTTGATTATGTATATTATACATTTATGCTTCAGTTTTGATTATAACTGTAAAAAGGAAAAGCATGAAACCAATCTAATAATAAGATGGTTAAAATGACAAGTGACCATTAGGGTCCAGGCCCGGCATACTCAGCGTCTATCGCTGATACTACACCATTTCAGGTTGTTGATCATTGTCGGAGCTGAAGAGTAGGAACAGGGTAATTGGAGATGTTGTATAGTAACGAAGATGGTGTATAGTCTTATGGTAAGGTTATGTACTTTTCAGGATTGGGTAGATGCTCACTTGTCGATGTATATGATTTATGTACTTAGTATGGTGTATAGGAGTTTCTCGTTATCACTGCGGTTAGCAGTTTATTTGTATTGGAAGTTGGATGTAGTTTGGCTGCGTTGCTCGCATGGGCGAGTAACGGCCGGTGACACCTGAGTGAGTTTTGTAATTGTTATTTATTTTTCCGCTGCGAGACGTTTTATTTATTGCTACGTGAGAGATTATACCGTGATTATGGAGAGGGGTGTTACAAAAGTGGTATCAGAGCGGAGTACCGCTCTGATGACGAGAAAGTAGGTTAAGACAGTGAGCTTAGGACTTGGGAAATATTTGGGAAGTATGAGACGATTCGTCTTAAGGAGATATTGTGTCTAGAACGCAAACTGCGTGACAGGTTAGCCTTTAAGGCAACTTAATATCTATTAGTTGTGTACGGTAATTTTACCGAGTAATTATGTGACATACTGTACTACAGATGTCTAGTGGAACTAGAGGGCGTGGTACTGGAAGAGGTGGAGACGGTGACCCCGGCATTCCAGGAGTTGCTGAGACGGTTGCAGCCGTTCTTGCACAGCTGGGTACTCAGATAGGAGGAACACCAGCCCACCTGCCACAGCCCAGGGAAACAAACTGGCTGAAGTCAGTTACAGAGACCCGACCACCTACATATTCAGGGGAACCAGACCCCGTAGCTTTGGAACGTTACATCGTTGAACATGAGAAGGCCTATGAAGCGTTACAGGTACCTGACGACAAGAAGGTCGCCATTGCTGCTTTCCATCTGAAGGATGCAGCCAGCACTTGGTGGAGGTTGGTCAAGGACCAGCACCTGGCTACGCCCGACTTTTCGTGGGCTGCCTTTGTTGAGTTACTAAGAGGGAAGTACTACCCGGCGCACCACAAACAGAAGAAGCGCCATGAGTTTGAAACATTGACCTAAGAAGGTCTGATCGTGGATGAGTATTACGCTCGATTCATTGGTCTACTGGACTTCATTCCCGGTGTGGATTACTCAGAGACCGTGAGGGTCGAGAAGTTCCGGGGAGGACTATTATTTCGCATTCAGATGGCGATGGGTGCTACCCTCTACACTACCATCCAGATACTAACATGAAAGCCATAAAATTCTTTACTTACTACATTACCAATTAACTTTGTGAGAACTTACCAAGGAGATTCCAAGAGTGTTATGAGGCTGCCTCGAGGACGGAGCTAATGCTCCAGACTCGGGAAGAGACTCTAGGGGCAAAGAAAAGGAAGAACCCTGAGGAAGAGTCTGAGGGTGGAGGAGCATCTTCAGGCAATAGCCAGAAGAAGGGAAGTAAGGACTTATCCCATTCTAAATTGTTTACCATATTAAATACCTTTAGGAATGCTGACCCGAAACCTTTAACAAGAAATTCTTTAAAAAGAAAGGGCAGCAGGGTCACCAGGGAAAGAAAGGGAAAGAGCCCGTCCTTCGGTTGACCGGCCCAACTATAGACGCTAAGCCTTGAGATCTGCACCTCCTAAGGGTGAGAACGCCTACCTCTTAAACTCAATTGTGACCTTAACCTCTATATCAACAGATTTTAACTTAAACTTAAATACTATATCAGGCACCGGACAGCCCCAGCGCCACTTTTACTGTAAGCGTTGTGGGAAGGACCATCCTGGGGTCGACTGCGAAGGCCGCAAAGTAAAGTGTCGGTGCTGCCACAAAGGGGCCCTAGAGAATTCGAATGCTGGATGAACCCAGAGAGCCGTAATTACAGGCCACCAAAGAATACTCAGAAGACCTCAGCTGGAGGATCTGAGTACCACGAGGCGGCCAGGATGGCCAGACATCTACTGATGCTGGAGCCTATAAGGGCAAGGGAGTAGATAGGGCATGAGTACCCTAACTCCATGAGACCGCTGGTGGAAGACTCGATTACTATGTTGTACTTACCTTGGATGTTAAACAGACTTATGTTATTAGTATATGGGAGTGTGTCGGGGACCACTCGCCATTTGTGTATGACATCTGAGATTATGTGTACTCAGTACCAGTAAGCTTTAAACCTTGACGGAAAAAATATATATGAACAGAATGTTAATGCTTACATTATCATGTAGCAATACTCAAATGACGAAGAGTCAATGAGACCGGGAATTACTGAACCAGAATTTCCACCTGCATGGCGCACTTGCTATTGCAAGCGCTATGACAATAAACCACTGAAATTTCCATCTGCCTTGCGCACTTGCTAAGCAAGTGCAGCAACAGCAACGGCAACAGTAACAGCAACTGCAAATGCAACTGCAACAACTACTACTTTTAAGTCTTTTATTATATGTATACCAAAAAAAAAATGTTTTTCAAACGTTTTCATACAAACCCTAAGATTAGAAACCTATGCAATTTTGGAAGGACCGATAGTCCAACCACTGCAACTGGACACATTATACAGCCACTATGACTGTAAAAAAAACACCAGTTTAAACGTACGAGGAAGTTTCAGACAGGGCTACTAGCCAAATACCATCAGAATATACTTGCATTTAATGCTAATCACTACTAGTGATACATGTTTAGTCCTTATGGACAAGCATACCCTTTGCGGATGCACCACCGTCAGTGAGGATGGTTGGGAAGTGAAGAGCCAAGTTGCTCAAGCTATTATGCAATCTGCAATACATCCAATTACATGGATGAGGGGACGAATATGAACTATGGATGAGATATGATAAAAAAAAAACAGGGAGAAAAAGGAAAAATGTGTTGTACTCAATGAGATCAAAAAAAAAGGGGAGAAACAAGTTTGCTAATATAGCACGGATTTTACTTACACCGAGTTGAATAATACTAGTCTATGATACAAGTTACCACGGTTGCCACAAAGGCAATATCACTTATTACAGGATAACTGATAACGTGAACTATAACACAAAAAAAAAGAAGCAAAAAGAAGAAGAACAAAAAAAAAGAAGAAGAAAGCAGAAGAGGAAGAGAGAAAAAAAAAGGGATATCCATCAAAGGGAGATTGACAAAAGAATACTTCACAACAACCGTGTGACAGACATTACCAGTTTACTAAACGAGACATGGGACGACCGCACTCCGTTAGGAGCATGTGGGCCTGACAGACTTATTTATAAGTTAGTCGGGTAAGTAGTAATGTATCAGTACGGTACCCCATGCAAGTAGACAAGTAGTGTTAGGAACACGAGAAGTAGTCAACTCCATTCTACGGACAGTAAGACGGATTACCTCGAAGATGGACGAGTAGAGCCGCAGTTAAACCAATGGGATAGAAAAAAAAAGAGAGAACCTTCAACAGAGAACAGTAGACAGTATATAGTGAAGACAGGGAAACAATTCAAGGACAAGAACCCAAAAAAATAAATAAATAGGAAAACCCATTATGGACGAAAAATATGTAGAACCCCCACAAGGATCAAGCAAATGCTTGCAATCCAGAGGAAATCTACCAGATGATATGGACATAAACGCGTGACTACGCAAGGAGAAAAGATAAAGCTATATGATAGCAGATACCTTAAGAAAAGAACAATGGATTTGGAATGTACCACTCACAGGATAATTCGCACATCTTATCTGTTTGACTCATAAGATATTAGCTGTTGAGCGTTTACACCTCTGCACTCTGTATGACTGAGTGTTTTGGTATTGCACTCGTGCAATTAATCTAGTGGGAACGCAGAAAGATAAAGTGGATATCAACATGAGTGTGTAAAAAAAAAGAACTATAACAGTGTGTTACTCCGGAGCAGAACCACCAGGAGACATGGATGACAAACATCATCTTGTGGACATTTAGGCTGGTACGTCTTAGTATTACAAAGACAAGTGCAAAGAGCACTAAGTACTAACAATGGCCAATGTCATAGTATACCTCAACTGAATATCAGTGAGAAAAGACACACGCATGTATGCTAGTGATCCAAACAAGTGGATTCACAGCAATGAAAAAAAAGGAAACGCAAACTGAGCCTGTGCTCATGGTCTGCACCTCATACGGAGCGAGTGGGCCCATTAGAATGAATTTGGGAGAGAGCACAAATTGTTTAGTGCCACATCCCTTACGAATTGTGGAGCCCTGAAGGGCTAGAGTCATACCCTTCCCTCTGATATGAGGATAATCCATGAGTTGGTGAACTCTTTGAGAGCCAAGTATCCAACGCTCCTTGTTGAGCGGCAGTTGTATACTTGTGGGGTACGGGGGCGTAACCCTTTTTAAGGGGGGTAGAGCCTCTTGGCTGTGCACATGTGTGCACTAAGTTTTGGCTGTTTGATATGCATTGCATACAAAAAAAAGAGAATTGGTGGTGTGCGGGGCATACGAGGTTTGTTTGGTTAGTATGTGAATTATGTAGTATGCATAGCATACAGTGAATTGGTTTTGTTGGTTGTGGTTTGTACGCGGGCGTGCGTTGTTTGGTTGGTTTGTGTGTGATGTACACTTGAATGTATGTATCTTATGAGATACTTGTTTGAATGATTGTATGTACACCATGTGTGTAGTACTTTTCGTAATGCTATTTGTGATATGTATTCATATTGCTTTATAGAATGATTACATATGGTATCGCCTAGATACGAAATGAATCATTAGATATGGAATGTGGAACAATGGAATGTTATGGACACCTCAGGGAGGTTGTCAGGGTGGTTGAGAACTGATAGGAAATGATGGTGTTGATGGATCACCTATATCCATATATGATTGAACTAACGCCACAACGTGATGGCTATGTGCTGTATAAGCGCAACACGATGTATGTAAATGATATATCACATAGATATACATTATGGGAACAATGGGTAGTTATACATTTATATATACTTACCTACTTGATTAAGAGACTTCGGGACGAAGTCTTTTTAAGGGGGTAGATTGAAATACCCCAAATTAATAAAACATGGATTAAATATTTAATCACATTAATTAAGGCCTAAACATGCCTTAAAAGTCAACTGAGAACAACAGCGGTCAACACAAAACAAGATGTTGCACCCTTTGACGGTTAAGGGTAAATAAATACCCAAATGAACTTCTTGGGACCTAAAAATTTGTCCCAAGTATATTAACACATTACTAAACATATTATAACCGTTGGACAACACTCCAACACAAAGAAAAAGCATTTACATGCTTCAAGGTCAAAAAGGGCAAGAATGTGCTCTAAGAATACCTTAATGGTCTAATGACCTCTAAATGATATAAAATTGAGTTACAGGATCAAATATCATGTAAGGAACACAACAAGACCGTTGTCAAAGAAAACAGAGCTCAGAAACACCAGGCAACAAAAATGTGCGCTAAAACTCCTTAAAGCACGTTTTTGTGAAATTGTCTTTTAAATTGGTTTTAAATGGGCTAAAAGGTTATAATACCTTTAAATATAATAAAATATCATATTATATGATATTAGGAATTTAATTCCAGAAATTTACGAATTTTTACAAATTTAATATTAAAATATTAATAAAACCCTAATGTGGGGCCCGTTTGAGTCAACATTGACTAAGTTGGTCAATGTTGACCATTGACCACGAAATGGACTACAAATCAATCAGATAAATAAGTCTCTTAACAGACCAAGAGACAAGTCCCATGTGACAATTAAATACAGTCCTTTACTTTAGCATAAAATAACAAAAAAAGACATACTTTACCTTATAAAACAAAAAAGGTGGGCTCCACTTACCTTTCCCATGTGAGCCAGCTGATTTGGAGCCTCCAATTGCTCCTCTTTTCCCTTGAATTTCGTGGCTCCAAGCTGGTACAAGACAAGAGATGAGTCACACATTCATTAAATGAATTAAAGTAACATATTTACTCCATTTTCAATCAAAATTTGAATCAATCAAGCCCTACCTTCTCTTATCTTCAACAGCTGCCCCCTCCTCTTGTCTCCACTGATTGAGCTTCAATTATTCAACTCCAATCAGCCTTGATGAGTCATCAAGTCACTAAAATAATAAACAAAGGCAAAAATGTGTTTTGAGCCAAATTAGGTCACCTTCTCGCATTAGCTCCATTCCAAACGTGGAGCTCAAGGCCAAACACTCTCTTTGGCTCGTCTTCCACCATAGGTAAGTCTCCAAGCTCCATTGGAGAGAGCTCAAGCTCTAGGTAAGCTCTTAAGGCATAAAAATGCCCATTTTCTTCATCTTTCTTTCCTTTTTCGATTGATCTACACTCCAACCTATTCAATACATCTATGTAGAGTAATTTGGAGGTTAAAGGAAGGTTCAATCTCGTTCATAACCAGATCTAAGGAGGAAAGTTCAAGTCTTGACCATTTAAGGTAAAAATGTGCTTTAAGCTCATAACTTTTGATTCCCTTCAAGTTCGGCTGTGAAACTTTGTTCATAGCCTCATCTTCTTCTCCTTTTTATGTGTAATCTGTTGGTTAGCCATTTGGAGCAAGGATGGCCGAGATCCAAAGGAAATACCCTCTTTTAAGGCATTTTTCCAAGGCAAAACCAAATAACAAGGTAGCTTGTTGAGATCTAGCTATTTCCTATGTCAATATGGTGGATCTAACACCTTGTGGTGTGTTTGATTCAGGTCGAAATCATCTTGAACCCTCCTTGCATTTTTAAGGTGATTTTTGCCTTAAATCTTACATTAAATTACTTCTTATGGTTAGATCTTTCTTGGAGACTAACTAGGCCTTGTTTTCTGTTTGAAAACATGTAAGAGAAGCTTTGGAGAATTCTCCTTAAGGTGGCGAATCCAAACAAGGATTTACCTAAGCTAAATCAAGGTATAAATCACTTAAACATTAACTTTGCTAAGTTAATGTTCTACACTATTTCTAATATTATTGCCGTGAGTAATAAGAAAATAAGGTCTTGTTTGACCTTAAAATGTTTAAGGAATGGTTTAATAAATTTTATAACTAATTAAACAAGCATAATTGTTAAATTTAAGACATTATATGGAAGTTTGGTAAATAAATAAGAAGTGTGTGGTGAGGCCGAAATTTATATGTATTTTTGGGACATTTATGTGTAATTTATTTTGCAAGACAATGTATGTAATAAGGCCATGTATTTTAGGCCATTTTATTTATGCATTTACAAGCTTTTAATTAAGTTTAAGTAGTATAAATGCATTACCGAAAATAAATGGGGTATTAGGTGTAATTAAATTAAATTTGGGGGCTTTAGAATAATAAGGCCGAAAATTAGAGTTAAAAAGGAGTTAAAATAAAGTTTATAAGATTTTATAAAGTTTTGGGGTTAAATGGTAATTTTGAAAAGTGGGTATAAACCGTGAATAAGGAAATTAATGGTCAAGGAAATATAAGGATGGTCAACCTTGACCATATGATAGGTTTTGACCAAATTAGATAAGTTAAATAACTTATTTAAGGTTATATAAGATAAGTATCTTATGGTAATATTTTTATAACATATGTGGTAAATATGTTATTACCGAAAATTAAGGGTGTACAATGGTATTTTAAACACCCATGGGCTATTAGGAATTTTTAGGAATTTATTTGGTGGATTTTGGAATTAAAATGAACTATATATGTATAATATATAGTTATATGTCATTATGACACTTTGGAGAAAAATAGATGGTGGAATGGTAAATATTGAAAGTATATGGGTTAATAAGGATATTTATAACCCTTTGGAGAAATTTGGAGATTTTTAGAATTATATAAGAGCATTTATTAAGATATATGTATAATATATGGTTTTAAGGAATTATTAAACTATATGTTATAAAATGGGCCAAATGACAATATAAAATATATATTGAGGTCTATTCGGTTAGTTAATAAAATAACCATTGGTTATACATTCTTATAAGTTAGAAATGTTATATTGAATGGAATATGTAACATGGTATAAGTTATGGGATGATTTTGTAAACAAAGGAGACTATGGTTTATGAAAAGATAAGGTTTAGTATATGTGCCTAAGTGGCAATAATAATAGTTATATAAAAACTATAGGTTATTAATTAAAGGAAATAAAATATCATATCAAATGATATTAGAATATGGTATAACATTACATAATGTTATGTGGTCAAAATAGAATTTAAATAAATTCAAGGCTTTACCGAATTGTTAAAGGTTGGAAATGAATTTTAGACTAGGTCTATAATGTCATAAATGTTATAACAATTATATGGTATTAAGGTGGTTTAATGGAATTAATACAAATAAGGTATTCACTAAATGATGTGACAAACAATAAGTAAATGAGATCTAAACTAAGGTGTTTATGGAATAAACCTTAGGAGTTGTAAATATACAACATAAAATGTTACATAATATTGGGATAATAATCTTAATATAAGTTGTATAAAATAATACAACTAATGGGAGTAATCATCTAATAAAAGATGATAAAAAGTAACATAAAATATAAGAGTTTATTGAACTCATGGGAATTACCTACGTGGTAAATATATACATACACAAGAATAATGTATATAAGGTGGATATATATTTTGGTTGAAAACCATATGATTTAATGGTGGTGGTTATTTTTTAAAAAAAATAAATATAGTTACGAACTATAAGTTATGAATTTTAGAATGCAATATAATACAAGAATGCATGCATACATGCGACTATAGGTTACGTACCTAAACTAGAGGTGGATATGATTAAAAGAAATATAAGGAATTAAACTTAATAGTTGGAATAGTTTTGACGTACGCGTTTTAAGTAACAAAATCGACTGTTTTAGAGGAACCCGTAACAACTGTAGAAAACAGAGGTGAACTGTCGGGGTTGCTTATTATTCGGAAATACCGGATGTAGTTAGTCATGGAGACTGACTTATAGTTTTATTACCGTTTAGAGTATACTTCTGACAAGGACGCTTGACGAGCTAACGGACTGCACGGAGCGTAGGATCTTGCTGATTCATACTCCACCGTAATATAGTCAGGGTGAACGGTATGTAAAGGGGTTTGATCCGAGTTGTCCTAAGGTTGCTCCTTGGGCTCGGATTTGGTTGATATAACTTGCATGTTGTTATGTGTCTCTGATTGTCACTGAGGGCTTCCTCAGTTCAGACTTCTGTGTGATCTGTGATAAGATCGTTTGCCTAAATGTGATAATTAATATGCATGAAATGTATACTTATAGCTGCTCATTATTTACTGTTGTTGAGTTAACAGTATTGGTTCGTATATATGAACCTATATATATAAAACGAACTAGCGGCTATGGTGCTATCTTATATGAGATATAAGGAACGTCAGTAAAACGTTGTAGCACTAGGATAATAACTTATACATATTATCCAAGACTTTTATACGGAGCATTGGCCTTTCTATACGCCGCTCTCGTATCTAACACTGGATCCCGAGTTTACAGACTCCGGATTGGACTAATGACCTTAGTCTAATGTGTTAGAAAATTTGGTAATGCGATGCGATGGTATAATTAATTAATTAATGGAATGGAAGTAAAGCCAAGAGGATGTGGCTCTTGGTGCGCGCTGTGATCACAAAAACGATACCAGGATGTCCGCGTACGGGTCCGTAAGTATCAAGAAAATTTCCCGTGAACTAGAATGGCTCGTTGGTCGGAGACTCTACCGTTGGAGTGGCTACTGCCGTGGGTGACCCGCATATATATATGGGTAACTAGAGACATGTCGTTTTAACGAAACATTGTCACTAGGTATAACTGAACAACTAAAACAATTGAGACTTATACAGTGGCGAACAATACCATGGACGAGACTTAATACCTGTTTATTATTCTCGTTGTTTCGCTTTGTTGTTCATTGGTTATACTTGTGGTTATTTTGTTGTGTGTTGATGGTTGGATGGAGCCTACAAGGCTAAGGTAAATTAAATATGAAAACTGTACGCTACGGCGAATGTACATGGTACATTAAATTGTTATTGCTCGATACGTTCGATATACAAATGTTATTTGAAATATTCTATGAATGTTTGGTTTGGATGGATGACTAATGTTTATGGATATTTGGATGGTTGATGTATATTATACATTATGCTTCAGTTTTGATTATAACTGTAAAAAGGAAAAGCATGAAACCAATCTAATAATAAGATGGTTAAAATGACAAGTGACCATTAGGGTCCAGGCCCGGCATACTCAGCGTCTATCGCTGATACTACACCATTTCAGGTTGTTGATCATTGTCGGAGCTGAAGAGCAGGAACAGGGTAATTGGAGATGTTGTATAGTAACGAAGATGGTGTGGTCTTATGGTAAGGTTATGTACTTTTCAGGATTGGGTAGATGCTCACTAGTCGATGTATATGATTTATGGACTTAGTATGGTGTATAGGAGTTTCTCGTTATCACTGCGGTTAGCAGTTTATTTGTATTGGAAGTTGGATGTAGTTTGGCTGCGTTGCTCGCATGGGCGAGTAACGGCCGGTGACACCCGAGTGAGTTTTGTAATTGTTATTTATTTTTCCGCTGCGAGACGTTTTATTTATTGCTACGTGAGAGATTATACCGTGATTATGGAGAGGGGTGTTACAATAGTGCAACTTGTCAGCTCAGGGAGAAAGGAAGACGAGGAGGATGGACAAATAGGAATGAACGTGAATGACCAAGCCAATGAACAGCTGGAACCGCAGGAAAGCACTACAGAGAAAGAATGGGGCAGCCGGGGTGAGATCCAAGAAGAGGACAAACGGAATAAAATATTACCTGAGACAGAAGACAACAATAACAATAGCAGAGAGAAGATAGGGGGACAGGAACGTGGCGCTAGTGATGGGCAACCTGCGCTACAACTCAAAAGCAAGGAGACTGAATATAATAAGGAAAATGATGGCACAAGTAAAGTGCGCCACCCTAAGCCAGACAAGGAAATTAATAAACAAGTTGATAAGTATGGTGGACCAGAGCACCAATCGAGCCTGGAAAACAGAAGTGTTGTGCCAACACAATTAGAAGAGAATAAACAAATTGATAAGCATGGTGGACTAGAGTGCCACGCATCGAGCCTGCAAAAAAGAAGTGCTGTGCCAACTCAATTAAAAGAGACGTCAGAAATTATTCTCCAAACAGTACAAGTCCCATGGGCCGTGGATAATGTTAAAGAAAAGAGGGGGCACATGCAAGCCAAGCATGACGACAACATACCCGCCCAGAATTTAATGGATGTCGCGTCCCAGTTTATGAACTTCGGGAATGAGTCTGACAGAGCAAGCCAACATAATCCCTCGGTATCAAAAAACCAAGTGCAGACGGGGAGCCTGACCATTACTGAAAGCAAAGAAGGTGTGCGATTAGATGTTGTCCTTTCGCAGAATAGCCCACCACCAGTACAAGTCGAGAGTAGTAGGGAAGCGAGAGATGAATACGGGAAGATAGTTAACATACAAGAAGAGGCAGGAGAATGCATGGAAATACTGAGAAAACTGGGTTGCCAAGTGTCAGACCCGGAACTCACCAAACAGAACATTTGTAACCGGCTCCGACTATCCCCAAGCAGCCTGTAGACAGGATGGTGAACATTGGACTCCAAAACATCAGAGGCCTGGGGTCCAAAGTTAAGCAAAAAAGAATTAGAGAGGAGGTACGTAATCTAAACTTGTCGTTAATGTGTCTTGTTGAAACGCAACAAAATGGAACAGCAGCGAAGTGGGTAACACAATACTGGGGAAAGAAAAAAGCATGTCTTGCATGGGATGAAGTTTGCAGCCAAGGTCGGTCTGGTGGTATTGTAGCATGTGGGATGAGGAGGCAATCGAAGTTCTTCAGATTGAGAAAGGGGAAAGATGGTTAAGAATAAGTTTAAAACACTAGAAGATGGAAAATCTCGGCTCAGTTATTGTCATATATGCTCCGTGCGATGTGAATGAGAGGAAGAATATGTTCGAAGAAATTGTCCAAGCTAGAGTTAGATGGAAACGCAGAATTATAATGATAGGGGATTACAATGAAGTTCATCCATGAGTCGGAAAAGAATACCCATGGGACAAGTGAGACCCTCGAGAGGTATGAGAGGGTTTCCAACAGTGGGTAAATGATATGCAGATTATGGAGATTCAGCTTTTCTTCATATCGAGAGATATGAAGAAAGTTTGGTGGTGGCCCTGTATGAAACTTTGTCGGTCCAACCCTCCTCCCCAGGACAAGACGACGCATGCCATTGGAAATCGCCAGGTAACACTACTATATCTAAGGACGTCTCGCATGAACTGAATATGGGTAGAGCACAACATCTTGTAGGCGGTACTGATTTATGCCAAATGTGGCGGGGACTATGTGAGCCATGCATTGAAATTGTACTCTGGATGGCTCTCGTTAGGGGCCTAGCTACTGGAGAAATCTTGTTCGAAAAAGGTGTGACTTCGATTAACCGAAGCCTGTGTCCCTGGTGTAGAAGAGGTCTGGAAAGCATCGAACATGTGATCTTCTTGTGTCCAAAAATCAAACCAGTATGGGAAGGTATCCTAAAATGGTGGAATATTGAATTTATCTTCAAGGAAAGTGTTAGAGATATCTATCAAGACTGGTTCGCAATGGGTCTTGTGGGCAAAGCTAATAGAATTTGGAGGTCAACACTGGCATATGGTATACACTCTATTTGGATGCAGCGGAATAATACAATCTTTAGATCCGAAGCCCTTAGGACTGAGAGGCTTGTTATGCAAACTAAACTTGGCATCTGGAGATGGACGAAGGTTTGGTGGAAAGGATTCCCTCTCACGTGTAGTACGTTTGTAGGTGTGGCTTCCCTCAAAGACTACGTCTAAGTTGCTAGAAGTGGAAGGTGTAGTTGATTGTTTGTGTATGGATACTGTCCCATTTTAGTTTTCCTCTAAGTCTGGATGGCAACTAGGTTGTAATTGGAGTGGCGGATACTCTTTTTCCCCCTTGACTTTTTCCCATCGGGTTTTGCCTTGGGAGGTTTTAATGAGGCCCATTAAAAACCACTCCCCTTTCATTAATAAAATGGCGAATGCCTTAATTATCAAAAAAAAAAAATCAGCCGGCTCTAAACTCAGTTAGAGTGTGCGTGGACGGGAGCACCATAACACGAGGGTCTGGCATGCGGCAGGGGCTTGTGGGGACCCGATCTCATGGTCCCCGCAGATCATCGAAGCGAGAGTTATTAAATTTTGTGTGGAGATGGCTCGGATCTTGGGTCACCCAATTGTTCATATCTTTTCCGACTGTTTGGTAAATGTTCTCTATCTAAAAGATATGGGAGAGGTTTGGGCTGATGTGGCGACTTTGCTAGAGGACTACGTGGTTGTATGTTGCAAGATTCCAAAACTCAAATGCCCATCTATTGGCTACTCTAGGAAGAACCAGTTCCTTAGAAGTTGTTTTGTTTAACGACGTTCCCTCCTGTATCTTGAACATCTTTGAATTAATGCAATGCTTATCTTGTTTTTTTTTAAAAAAAAGAGATGTCCTTTTTGAGAATTTTACTTAGTGTTTTGACCAGCAAGATTTTAAAAGACATAAAAGATTCAGTGGACCAATTACATTGTAGAAAACAACTAGCAATATATATTAGTACTGTTCATACAAAATGAACACATAAAGAAACATGGAACATATTTTAAACTTTTGCTTCATGAGTGTGAAATAAGAGTATGTTATATTTGCCTCACGAGTTCCTCAAAATCTCTCATGACCGACAATGGCAGACCCATTTTGACGATAACACCCTTCTTGTTCTTTTCATATGGACAAAACAGGACACCATTTGTCGAGGGTAAGACCGCAGGGCCAGCATGTATTGCCTCCCCCCATCCAAAATCCATCACATGGAAGTTGAGGTCACATATTGTGGAGATCATTAAAGTGGTGGCCAATGATTGTTGGACCATGCTCAAGTCAAAGAAATCAATGAATGATTTTACATACTCTTCGTCCACCATTCTTTTGGCCTCTTGAACAAGCTCCACCGCATATGAGAATTCTTTCTCAAGTAGGTCCCCTATGTTGAAATTTATACAAGTATTAAAAATATATAGGGTTATGAGACTGTTTTGTTTATATCGAATAGATGAAAAATGATACCTGCAATGCACAAAGAGTTTGTGGCTACGACGGCGTTACCAAAGAATCCTTTTGGGACTGGAGGTTTAAGCTTAGATCGTACATCCACAACGAAGAGCAGCTTGAGTTGTTCATTTGATTGGATGCCAAAAGCCTTGGTTCGAGCTCTCCAAATAAAGGCGGTGAGGACTTCAAAGGTGGAGCAGTGGCTTATACCACTACCCTCCTTCATTGCAATGCGCTTTAGTCGCAGTATCTTTTCTTGATCAAACAGTATTGACTTATATTCCATGTTGTGGTCATCATCGTCATCATATATAGATTTTGTTTTGAATGCTTTAAGAAGTTGAAGAAACCCAGGGTGTGGAGTAGGTGATGGTGGATTCCGAGCATTGAAAATGGAGCGATCAAGGGATAGTGGTGTAGTCAAGGGCAACCCACGAGCGATTCGTCCCCAATTTTTAAGGAATTCGGCTTGTGAGATGCCATCAAACATGCAGTGGTTAATGACAATTCCTAGAGCAAAACCCCCACATGTGAATGTTGTCAGCTGAAAAAGAAAATATTTCAATTCTTTAGTTCAAGATATCTTCCCCAACCCCGACCAAGTTGCTGGGGTTTGGGCATGTAATTTGAATTTGATAGATGAGAAAAGTTACTAGCTAGCTTGCCTGAACATTAATGAGTGGGATATCCACGATTTTTCCTGCTGGAACATCATAAACAAACTTGAGAAGTGTATCAGATTGATCAAGCCTTGACAGCACCTCATCCATCGCACAATTAGCCTTTGCTTCTATAAATATAACCCCTTCATCTGTACACTCAACCATGAGCTTCCCATTTGGACTGAGATTGAGCTTGCCAGCTAAAGGGTAGTAGTGGGATAGAAGCTTAGAGAGTGAGTTCTTTACCACTTCAACTGATCCTTCATTCCCCTTTGACAATGATTTGTACAGGTGAATGGTCTTGGTCGGTGAGGCCATGAAATGATCAAGATCGCTAAGGAAGTAGATGGGTTCCTTATTATTACGTCCTTCCTCCGAAGGTTTTATCCTTCCGTTGTACATTACCTCAATTTCATGGTGGAAGTCTGCTTCCTCATCAGTACTTGAGATTGACTCTGCAATCTTGTCTCCTTGGTGATGAACACCGCGATATTGAAGAAATACTCCATCCCTGCCGGTGGTACGACAACAGATCGTCTGGAGTGGGAAAACAGCACGAGTAGCATGACCATGCTGCTGATGCGTGAAGAAGCAGGATTCAATCCTCTGTGGAAGTGGAGCGCAGTAACCCCGAGAGTTGAATTTGTTCTGTGCACTTGCAGATGATAGCTTTTTCGAAACAATCTTGTAACTGCTGAAAATGGCACGTCTGTTAATGTGGTTAAACGTACCGCACATCAGATTTTTCATTGTTAGGAAACTTGGACAGTATGGTGTGTAGAAAAAAGAAGAGAAGAATATGGCTATCGCCTATCAGTGAGGAAAAGTGGTGCTGCTACGTATTTAATCTCCAAAATAATTTAATCCTTATTGGTTATAGCTCAGCTATTCTTTCGTCCTAACAGAGAATAATGTTATAGGGTCACTTGTATTTTTTAACTTATTTTTAATTGGTGGTTGATACGTCAGTTTTGAGCTGATTAATGTAGGTACCACATCTCCCATGTGAATCGGAAATGGTGTTTCTTGCACAGATTAATTATACAATATTCCGCTCTCTTGTGTTAAAAGAAAACCCATATTATAAAATATTTACCCCTCATCTGCCTCGGTTTCTTACTGTTTTTTTTTTAAATCCACTCATCTGTCCCGGTTTCTCAGGATTCAGGATTTGATCAGATTTGTATCTTACCGATAACAGACACTCGATCCAGCAAGCAACATGTGATACTTAAAAAAATATTAAACTATTATTGTTTCAATCAATAAATGAGGGTATCCCTCCGTTTTCTACCAAAAAAAATATATTAAATTATAGTAATCTAAAAAATATAAAGTACAAGATGGAGTGTAAATTTGACCCTGTCTTTTATCTTGCATTACATTGTCTACCATTGTGATAAATGCATGGTCGGCATTTTTAATCCTTAGAAATTCTTTTGTGGATATTGTAATTTTTTAATTCTTAGTGACTAATATAAATTTTTATTTCTTTACTCTATTTCAATAAAGTTTTAATGTTTTAATTTTATCTCTTTTTTGTCTTTCTTAAATACGGGCACCAAATAGTCACAAAGTTGACCGCCACAAAGAAAGGAACAATCAAACTATTCATACAAATATGTGTAAAAACCAATAAGGTTATATCAAATTTAGGGCCGATTACCGAGCGGCTCGGATGACATTTTCCGAATTAATGGCACCGTAACAGCCATCTCTATGATTATTTGACCAATTGTAAGACAGCTGACTCAAACCAACTCAAGGTGGTGAAAGGTATTGCGGAATAGGGCATTACTTCACACCCCTTGTCATCCAAAGGGTAATGGAATGAAATTGGTGGAAGATCCTAAGCTAGTCCGTGTTTCAGTTTCTACAATTCAGTTTATTCATGCTTTTATTAAATTATTCTTTATTCACTGTTTGCGAAAACTGATTGAAAACGTGTAATTTGGTTCTACACGTTAACATCGAGAGACTACAAACCAAACACCAAGGAATATAGTGGTCTTCATTCCTTCTTTTGGTATTACAAGTTTAGAGAGCTTCCTAGTGTTTTCTCTCTCTTCTTATATTTGTGTCCCCTAACAAATGAGCCCCCCATCTTTATTTATAGACTTTCTAGGGTGAAGTCTATCTCTAAACCCTTGAACATGTAGCATTGCTTTATAGGAGCTGCCTTCCTAACTTTGACACTTTCCTCCTTGTAAAGCCTTCCGGCCTAAAAGTGTGGGGCACGGGGTGCGATGCCCGGATGCAGAATACGAGACGCGGGATGTGGCGCCCGGACGTAGAGTGTCGGGTGCGGGATCCTGGACCTAGTCATGAGGTCTAGTGTCCGGACTTAGTACTGTTGCGGGATCCGGATTGACGCTTGGTGTCCAGATTGGAGCCTGAACAGGGTCCTGAAGGGGGTTTGGGACCTGAGCCGGGATCTAAGGTTTGGACCGTCTTGGCTCTTCAGTCTCGTCATATTTTTGCCCTCTTCATCAGTCCCACAAGTTCTATTTTTTGGTACTTAAAAAAGTGGAACTTACAAAAAACAAGATAAAAATTTACAAGCTTTCTACTTTTCCTTTCTCCTATCTCCTAGTCCCACAAGTTCTTTTTCTTTTAGCTTTTACAAAGAAAAATGAACTTACAAAAAGGTTGGTACAATAAGTACGATCAAAAAGTCCCACAAGTGTCTTTCTTCTGAATCTGACAAATTGGGAATTCCGAGACATAAATCTTTGAGATAATATATCTTGATGGATGGATCCCATAATACCTTGGTGGATGAATCCCTTATTGTTCTGATATACAATATTTTGCTTATACTTGCCAAAGGATGATAATTCCCTTAAAGGGAGAACATAGATAATATATTTTCCCAACTTTGCTTATGCTAGCCAAAGGATGGTACTTGTGATTCAAGTATGGTATGGCGTCCCACACCTAACAATTCACCCACTACAGGCGACCAGAGCTCCTGATGGGTCCAAAGATGGGTTTTTGGGTTGGCTCGATGGTCGGGTTTCATTTCAACCCAAAGTGTTACTTTTCAAGGCATGATAGCCTGTAGGTGTTACTTTCAAGGCATGATAGCCTGTAGGTGTTACTTTCAAGGCATGATAGCCTGTAGGTGTTACTTTTCACCATGGATATGCAAATCTATTGCAGAAAGTCCATGGGTAGGTGTTACTTTCAAGGCATGATAGCCTGTAGGTGTTACTTTTCACCATGGATATGCAAATCTATTGCAGAAAGTCCATCGGTAGGTGTTACTTTCAAGGCATGATGGCCTTTGCTCTTGCTTTCTCTAAATACTTCAGGGGGTGATCAGTCCCCTGGCAAAAAGTACCTGCACTTTCTTTAAAAGATTCGTTAGCTCTTTTAAGACAGTGAGTAGAAGATAATGGTATGCTACAAGTGCTGTAACTAAACAGTATTTCAACGTTTATGGCTTCTAATTACCATTTTTCATGTGCAACATGATCAGCAATAGTTTAAGGCATCAAATCAGTTTACCCTTTCAGATGACATGTATTGGTGAGGGTATCACACATATTCAGAATCATACATTTAGTTAATGCTGAACGAAGCATTCTATAATCAAAATAATCAAGAGCTTGATTCAAGTTGGTTTTATGTGTTTAAACATTCTCATCATGCCTGTTTAACAGCTAGAAACATAGGCAATAAATCAACCTACTATTTGTGCAGCAGCTCAATATTTGTGACATAGTGCCCGAGAAGCAAGATATGTGGGTGAGTTATGAACACCACTTCCAAGAAGCATAACAGGAGTAGGCAAGGCACTTTGTTTTCCATATGCAGGATTTTAATCAGTAATATCATGGCTCAATAAAACAGAATAGTGCATGAGCATTTAAGAGAGCTAGACCATATACATTGTTTAACCATAGCTACTGTAAAAAGCCATATCACCTATTTGGTAACTACAGAAAACATTGCTGAAAACCGAAGTAACTGAAATTTTATCAGGAGTTTAACACATTGCTGTACATTTAGCTTGTACTTAACAACATATGTTTGGAGTGAAGTGAGTATGATGTCATGTTCAAGACCTTCTTGTAAATGAATTCTTTGAAGCAGTATAGATCAGAGGTAAAAGAGTTAGAAAAACTGAATAGAAGAAAGTATGTGTAGTAACCTTATCGCTTCAGGTGAGGGATGTATAATAATAGGAAAAATTATGGGCAGCTCTACCATAGTAGTAGTAGATGTAGAAAAATTGGTAATAACCAAGTAAAAAATCTTAAACAGATAGCAAGCTATATTCCCAAACAGTTTGATCACACAATAGTAATAAAATCCAAATACTGAGGAGACAAAAAAGCAGCATCATGAAGGTATATAACATTAGCAATAACTTCTGATCATAGTAGACAGTAACAGAATGGCCGTATGGTTTTAATACTAGTAGCAAAACAGAACTAGGTCGTGCTTATTCTTATCTACTCGAGTCAAGTTGAATAGCAGAGCATAGGTAAAGATATTACTGCCCACAGAGTGTATATGATTTAAAGAATCAAGATATAATGAAACTGGTAGTAGAAGCGAGCTGAACTATAATATGCCTTGGCAATGATAAGGATAATGAATATTTCAGTGACTGACACAATGATTGCCGTCACTTAGTAGTAAATCAACCTCCAAATAAGCTGTTATGCAGTAGCAGGTAGATACAAGAAATAGAATTTTGATTGAAGCAGAAACTAAAGCAGTTATCGCAATTGGGATTAGTGCAAAAAAGAGGCTCCAAGTGACTATGTTATAGCTCAAGGTGCAACGGTCCATATGAATTACTCATGCAACAGCAAAGAGATGAACAATCTTACAATCAGGATTAGTCAGGCAAGGATTAGAACTAGGTTGAACGATATGTTCTCAGGTGCTCTCAATCCCAAACCTAATTCTCTGTGTCATTTTCAAAATGAACATCAGAAGGAGACAGTTTAGAAGCAGAGATAAACAAGTTCTTCCAACCTGTAAACAGAAGCGGAAGCTTCTAAACTCAAGTGAGTATTTACTTTTGTAACGGACCTATTGATGTCAGCAAATTTTAAGAACTTTCCAGTAGAAACTAAAGATCAGAGATAGAGAGGATGGAAATACAGGCTTTTAGGCAAAATTTGTGGCCATAAATCAGATTTGTGCAATAATGAACCAGAAACCAGTTTTTGAGAAAATGGCTTTTGTATAAATCACGACAACTGCAAAGAATTTCAATTATTTGGCTCTGGTTAGGTATATGAATCAAGCAAAATCAGGTTCGCTAGTCCTAATTTCAGAACCCATCACGCAATAGCAAGTGTAAAAATTTCTTCTAAGACAATAACGGCAGCTACTTTTTGATAATGCAAAACATAAAGTTTTTTGTATAAGACTGTATATCAGAAACAATCTCGTAATCTAAAATGCAGAGTTGATAGCTAAATCAATATAACCAAGCTCCTTAAGATCCGAAGGAAGGAGTTCGCAAATAGAACTAGACATTTTGTAATCAGCTTCCTGTAAACTCTAATTTGCTTTTCTTTTGCATAATAGACCTTGTGCCAATTGTCATAACCAATATAAGGCAGGGCAATAAAAAATCAGATAATAACCCAGAAAGGTACCCAAGCGTTCATAATCTTACACTCAATTGCCTTTGATTTCAGAACAAAAATCAGAAGGATAGTAATATGAATGCAATCGCATATGCCGATATGCCATTTTTTTTAAAAAAAAGGAAAATCCCGCTCTTAGCTATACACAGACATTCGATCAAATTCTTAAATTAGAGAAAGAGGTGAAATTTTGGGTAAACAGAAAGCAACCGCATTTTTGAAAACCCGAAAGCGCAAGTCATGAGAAGAGACCATCATGCTTTAGCGAATCACAGATATAAAACTAATGTTTCAAGGTTGATGGACTTATCTTAGTAATTGACTTTGAACATTTCCTCTTTTATTGTTGCCATCGGCTGTTTGGTTAGAGTCCTTGTTTTCTAGGACTGCATTCGCCTTGGAGCCAAAGAGGAGCCATGCCCGGTCGTTGAACTGAAGGCGACTGATGGCGATTGCATCATTCAAGGACATCATTCATAGTCGTAAAAACCGCCAGTGTTGGCTGAACTCTATCATGATAGAAATGGCATCACATCAGCAATCAGAATCGAAGCAAAACTTCTTTAGGCAAATTTCAGCTTCAAAACAGAGATTGAGTACTGCTCTCAGTAGATGTAAACGACATAATATTTTATATCACTATTGTTGTGCTGATGCCTTTTCAAGCCACAGCTCATGCTTTTAATGTTCAGGGAAAAGCTTCAGGCGATGAGCAACCTAGTATCGTAAAACTAGAGAACAGAAAACAATCTTGTATTCAATTTGAACAGAATATTTGCCGGTTTCCCAAATTTCAATCTTGCGTAATTTAAAGCAGTGCGGATTAACACAAGGATTCATATCAGGTCAGCAATAGAAACAGAAGCAAGGAACTGAAGCAAGTAACTGAAGCAAGGATACCATTTATTCTTTGCTGGAGAAAAAAAAAGGAGTGAAAAATTTAGTCTTCAAGGTAAGGTCCATAAAAATAATTTGATAATGTTGTGGTAATAATGTTCGGGTGATGTTTAAATTTAAAACCCGTTACTTAAGTAAAAATTCTAAAAATAAACTTTATTATAGCAGCAACTTATAGATACAAAAAGACTTTATCTAACCGGTCTTAGCATGACAAAGTAGAAAAGATAAATATTTGGATTTGATGGAACCTAAAGCTGTATCATAGATCTGCAGCATGCATAACCCACCAGACCAGAGGTAAGCAAGGTTTAGAGGAGTTAAAGTAAAAAGAAAAATGTTGCTGAAGTTTGACAAACGCCTAATAACTGGACAAAATTTAAGTGACGAAATTTAGTAAAAGCAGTTTTTAGTCAATTTATGGCATGGTTTTGAAAACAGGATTTTTTAGAGGAACTGCTGCAACTGTATTGTCTTAGTTTTGGAGGTAAGAGCATGACTGTTCTAAATAGTAGTGGCAAGACAAGTGGGATGAACAGTGCACTTATGCAGCGGAAACCCTTGAATTATAGTAATCAAACAAAGGAGACATGACTCACACGAGTCTCTGCTCTCGTGGCACTATTAAATTAGAGTAACACATAGGTGGAATCAGTCTGATCATAGCAATAGTGCAAATCTAACTTGGTTGTAGCAGTAGTGTAAATACAAGTATGATCTTAGCTCAGTAACAATGATATGCTTAAGGCGAGCTGTTTTAGCGATTACCAAGAGCAAGCAACAAAGTACATATCAGAAAAGAGTGTTACTTAACTAACAACATTAAGCATTATCGGCTGAACCGGAAAAAAGGGGTCTAAAGCATCCAACACAGATGAAGTAAGAGCATCATTTTGTAACGGTCTATTTTAAGCAAAATACTAGTTAAAATTTGAAATTGATTATACAAAATCAGAGACAGAATTGCATATCTCGAGGAGTAGATAACTTGCTGGATTAATTATCAAAGTAGTACCAACAAGCTTAGACTTTGGAGAACATAAGCAACTGTTGAACTGGTCAGCAAACAAGTGAACTTATTTTTACTCAGTAGTATCATGCATTAGTAGCTAGAGTCAGAGAATGCATTTGAAGTAAGAGTTTCACCTTCTGTACCGACTCTTACCATTTTATTATAGCTGAAGTATGAGTAACCCAGGAAACCCCATTACACACTAACGTTTTCCAGAAAATTGAATTTCAGATCAAGACAATCATACACCTCTTGTGAAAATCAGAAGCGAAATAAAACTATGAATATATAATAGCTAAAGAGGTAAAATATATGTCATACTGTGGCTTATATCAATAGGTAAAACCGAAATGATAATAGAGTGACAATCATGGTCATAAGCGTTCTTGTGTCAGATGATAATAGTGAAAAAATCATGAACAAAACAAAGCCAAATCCCTATTTTAATAACAGCTCATAGATCAGTTGTTAAAGCTAGGTATAATCAGGTCTATAATCAGAATGTTTAAATCAGAGAGATTTCGCATTTTGCTAGCAGCGATTCCAAAAGCGCAACTTGAACACAACTTCAGTTCTAATTGCGTAGAAAATATTTATACCTGATCTTGATTTAAGCAGGGAATCAAAGATAGACAGATACATTGTAGCAAAAGCAATTTATATAGGGAAAACTAAAGCCATCTTCTAAGGTAACTGAGTCGGAGCCATGTTTGGGGGTTTTCACTTAGTTCTTGCGCTGTTTTTTTTTTAAAAGGCAAATACTTGCGGTGAATCGTAACCAAAATTAGAAATGCTGTTTGAAACCCAGTGATTTCAGAAGCAAATACAGTAGCAGTGTAAACACTCGCTCTGCTTTATACTTTCAACTTGCAATAATACTAAACAAAAGGTTTTCACAGATTTCATCAAACTGACCAAAATTGGATTAGATTATGCATATATGCTGTTGTATAAATAGGCGATCAACAACTTCTAACAGAAACACAGTCAAACTAAGTAAGCTTCTTAAAGCAACCAATCCTATTTTCGACTTCATCGTAGCAGACCAAGGAACTTTTATAAGTTTGAAGAATTTATGAGTTAGTTTTAGGATCGAAGGACTTATCTCAGTTAGTTTCCTTGTTGTGCGAGACCATCCTCTCTCTTTTGTTCCACCGCCCACGCCTGGATATGATTTTTCTTTAAAAGACTTGGGTGACACCCTGGTCCGGCTTTCCCTGGCACTCCGGGATGCGTCGCCTGGCCGCGCTGTCCAGCTTTGGATTTGCCGCAAGTAACGCCCGGTCATAAAAAATGCCCGGTCAATCTCTGGCCATCGAGTACCTGTGCCCGGGCCTGAGTTTGAAAGCGGTGTCGAGGTCTGGATGCCGCGTCTAGCCTGAAGTTGTGCTCGGCCAAGGATGCCACTGTCAGTCAAGAAAGTCACCGCCCGACCGTCGTCGCCTGGCTGAGGAGAATATCGTCCGGTGGTGTAGAATGCCGCCTGGTCGCTTGTTTAGAAGACACTGCTTCAATTGATGTACTTCACTTGGGGCTAATTCATTAGTTTTGACTTTTGAAGCTTGATTTCGACCGGCGTCCTCCCTCTTCTTCGAAACCGTCGAAGCACAATCACAGTAATCTCCTGGTCGTGAACAACTCCCTGTTGTTGAAGCAATTCCGGCAATTTGAGAGCCCCTTGTCTGTTGAATGCATGTTATATTGCCTGTTCCTGAGCTCGACGACCTTTGTTTGTTGCTTTAGGTTGGAACGCTATGACCCGAATTTGAAGGCGGCGTCGGAATTTTAACTCAAAGCATTGCAGCCGGTCCAGTATGCATTTCAACAATAGTCTCCTGGTAATCACCTCCCGGTCACTACCTTCCGGACTTTGAACAATATTCTTCCGGTATGCATCTCCTGGTCGCTTTCTTCCGGTCTTGAACAATATTCTTCCGGTATTCATCTCCTGGTATCTTTCTTCTCTTGGTCTTTGAACAATATTCTTCCGGTATTCATCCCTGGTCTCTCTCTTCCGGTCTCTCTTCTTCTTCTCGGTCTTTGAACAATATTCTTCTTCCGTTATTCTTCTCCTGGTCACTATCTCCCGTTCGAAGTTGTATCCGGCCGATGACGTCGCCCGGTCATTTGAAGGAAAACACCATCCGGTTGTTTGATGGGGAGTGTTGTCCAGGCTTTCTTCTGATTAATTACCCTCATCTTGTTGCCCATGCAGTTGCGATTTGGTCTGGTGCGGCCGGGCTTGAATTGAATGGATCCTTTTGTTGTAGCGCGAGGAAGTTGCAGTCCAGACAAGGGAGTCGCCTGGTACCTCCTGGTCGAGGCGTTTACTGTCTGGTCAAGAAGGCCATCTGAGGCTGAGGTATCTCCCTTCGTGCCATGCCGCCCGTGAGTCAGAGCTAGAACCTTCGCCCAGTTTTTGAAGTGTAGACGACGTCCATGATTGTGCCCGTCCGAGATTGAACAAGGACATTTGCCTAGCGCCAGGTGCTATACCGCGGTGCAGCTTCAAGGCTGATCACGCCCAATCCACCTGCTTCATGTTCCCCGGCTCTCGCCTGGTCCTGCCTTCAAAGCAACTTATCGAGGAAGATGATGACTCTTGAAAGGAATCACGTTGCCACCCGATCTTTCCAGATGACTTTCTTGAAATCGCGATTTTGCTCCGTATCGGGTGACCTGATTGATCAACTACCAGGCAGTGAAGTCAATAAACAATTAGAAATATAAAGTATTATGAGAAAGCGGAGAATACTGATTGCCTATCGTGGATCCTGCTGGCTATGTTGAGTTTCTTCGACGCAAGTCTCTCGCGGTCGACTTCTTGGCAATACTGATTCTGGAATCCTTAATCGGTTTCGGGATTTCTCTTTTTCTCCGACTTCTGTGTGGATCTTCGAGTCTTTTGGTTGTGAAATATTGTGATGAATGTTCCTGCTCTTGATTGACCAGACCGTCGTAAGAGGCGATTCGGCATCCCTCCAAGTATGAGCCGCATATCGGAACTTGCCAATTCGATATGAACTCGTATGCTTAATTATTCTTCGATCACTTGTTTGGTCGCGATTCTCAAGCTTGTGTCGAGATTTTGATGAATCTCAATGAACTTCTTCGGCACTTTTCCTTGATCCAAAGGTTATGTCATTTCTCTCCTTCAGCGGACCAAGGGACAACTTCGTTTGGATTTTTAGATTGTTTTCTATTGCTTGACAGGGGTGATTAGTAATCTTCATATTTTGCGAACAAATTGCGACGAATCGCTTTTGAAATTCTAAACACTGGGATGAATTCCTCGAACAAATTGGATGAGTTCCTTTGATTCCGAATCTTGAACAAAAAAGTTACTTCCCGTCGTGGCTGGATCGTGGTTACCATTCCGGTTGTTCGTTTCCCACAGACGGCGCCAAATGAAAACGTGTAATTTGGTTCTACACGTTAACATCGAGAGACTACAAACCAAACACCAAGGAATATAGTGGTCTTCATTCCTTCTTTTGGTATTACAAGTTTAGAGGGCTTCCTAGTGTTTTCTCTCTCTTCTTATATTTGTGTCCCCTAACAAATGAGCCCCCCATCTTTATTTATAGACTTTCTAGGGTGAAGTCTATCTCTAAACCCTTGAACATGTAGCATTGCTTTATAGGAGCTGCCTTCCTAACTTTGACACTTTCCTCCTTGTAAAGCCTTCCGGCCTAAACATGTGGGGTACGGGGTGCGATGCCCGGATGCAGAATACGAGACGCGGGATGTGGCGCCCGGACGTAGAGTGCCGGGTGCGGGATCCTGGACCTAGTCATGAGGTCTAGTGCCCGGACTTAGTACTGTTGCGGGATCCGGATTGACGCTTGGTGTCCAGATTGGAGCCTGAACAGGGTCCTGAAGGGGGTCTGGGACCTGAGCCGGGATCTAAGGTTTGGACCGTCTTGGCTCTTCAGTCTCGTCATATTTTTGCCCTCTTCACTGATATCTTAGAGCAGATTGATTTTTCTGATTATCATTTTGCTTGTTTTCCTTCTGCTTATGTTTAATCCCGGAGTATGATGTTTCGGTTTGGAGCAGTTATATTCTTTATTTGCTTGAGGACAAGCAAAAGCTAAGTGTGGGGTAGTTGATAAGTGCGGAATTTATCTATTTTTCTATACTTATTGTGATTAATATTTTATTGGTTTATATGATAAATTCCTTACTTATATGTTATTTAATGTTATATTGGAAGAACTCCCCTTACTTGTGGTTTTGTGCTAAAACAGGTTTAAAATACTGAAGAAAAGGTCTAAAAACATATGTCAAGAGCTTGACGGTGAAAGTGGAACCAAACAGAATCAGAAACGAACATTCTATTCAATGCATGGTCCAGGTTTGTATATTGGTACATACCCCCGGACCACATATGTTCTCGCAGACATTTGACAGTTGCATGTGGGCTGAACATGTCGCTAGTTGGACTTGTGAAGGGTGGGCTGCATGATGAACCGCATGCATGCCTACATTGGGCTCGGTTTCATGCACGTGAGAAGATATCAAATTCCATTCAATGATATACTAAACTACTCATGCTGCGATCGACGAATAGACTCATGGGCCATGCATACATAATATGTCACGTAATGATGGATGGTTGCATAGTGACGAAGGTTTCTATTGGGCTACAAATGATTGACGAATTCATTAATGCTGGGCAAATGAAGATATTGAATTATTTATCTTTTGAAATATTTGAGCACGACAAAATAGGACGGGAGATTATATTGACGGCAACTTTGGGGACGGACGAAACAATTCTGAATTCAAAACCCTAGAGCCACCGTCAATACAGAGAACACACATAGACAGAAGACAGAGCCGCACAGAGAGAAGGGAGACTAACAGACAGTCAGTTCTGACAGACCGGAGCAGAAGGCAGAGACTGGATTCGTCATCGTTCCTCAATTAGATGACGTTTTCTAATCTTTTTATTATTGTTATTATTTCTTTGTCTCCAATGTCTGTGTAGTTGTTAGAATTCTGGTTTGCTATGGACAACTAGTTTATTATTTTGCTTTCTGAGTATTAAATACAAGTTCTATACAGATTGTAGTTTTGTTCCTAGTTATTTATTGATTTCTCTTGTGATTAATTATTGCTTGAGTTTATTTAGTATGAATTGCTTATAAGTGAGAACTGCGGCGTTCATTAGACCTTAGAAATATTACCAGTGAAACTACAGATGGCAATTCCTAGGGATTAGCTGACTAGAAACCAGATGAACCGTTAATGCTACTAGTTAATTTGTAAATTCGTAATGAGAGTTAGGATTTGAGAGTTGCTAGTAAGAATCTATCTTGCGGGAGACCAGTTTTAGATTAATTTAGATCTGAGGTTGCAATCTAGAATTTAGAAACACTCAGGATCCAATTCGGGATTTTCCTTGGGAGGTATCGGGAAGGAATTGGAATGGAATAATATCGATTCATTGTTGTGTTGTAATCCTTATGATGTATAATCTTTATTTCCTGGGTTTTCCTGCATTTAACATATATAACACATCAATTCTTATCAAAACATCAATCTTAGGAAAAACACATAATAAGTGGGAAACATTGCCTGAATTGTTACAAATTATAAGGTATTTAAACCCTAAGAAGCCTATATGTTTCACACTTATCACTAGTACGGGTTGATTACTTAGCAATTGGGTATTTTTGTCCCGAGGCTTATTACTTCACTTATCGTGTAAATTTACTAGGATTACACCTCCATTCCTTATGCAACTGCACTAGGAGTTCTCACCGTGTTCCAATGAGATCTTTATCACATAATACCGGTTACTGGGTTACTACCTGGTCTGTTTACTATCACTTACCTTGCATCTCCATTGAGCTTAACTCATAAGTATGCTTATTCGAAATACCATTGTTTAACAATATTTGAACAACGGTCGCTTACTGCGCACCATGTTCTTACTCATTGTACAACACTTACTTACATGGCATCCACTTTCATATTAGCTTCCGCTCATGCACTTTCACCATTTATATTATGGTTCATCAATCATTTGGATGACTACCGAACACACTATTCTTTGAGCCTTTATGCTCCTTAAGCGTTGTTCACTCTACACTTAGCATCTCACACCTATGGTGGTTGCTATTAAACTGATTGCCCTTCCGGTCTCCACTATTGGTACAAAAGCTTCTTTTCGTATTATTTTTATTCAAATCATTCTTGGGTAATAACAATATGGTCAATCCTTAACATATTTCTTGAACTTGGTTCACATAACTACCGCTCCCGCGGTCTCACAATATCAAGAGGTATCCCCACTCTTAAAGTAGTGGTTCGTTCTCCGCTCTATTCACTTGTATAGCATTAACTTCTACAACCGATTAAATTTACATAACATATTTTGTTAGTGGCTTATAAGTCTTATTGCCTCGAGCTCTGCTCATTGTAGGCTGTTCACACAATTTTTACTTCTCCGTATACCATCACATGGTTTGGAGGTTGTATTGGCTCCATGACAAGGTCGTTGCATCAAGCTTCCTTTCATGTTGTCTCCTTGGCAACTTAGGGTCCTACTGTTAAGTGGGTTCCCTTCGGTGTTTAAACCGAGCATTCGTTTCAACTCTTGTGTTTCTATCACGACATTTCTTTCAAAGATTGTTGACTCCACACCCTTCGAGGATTGCTCCTAGGTGTTGTTAAGTTATGCCATTACATCTGGCTCGTATCTATGGGTATGTTTAGTTAAATACACCGCCCTGCGTTCCTGGGAAATTCATCCCGTTCGTTGAACATCAACGTGTCCATGTTAGGCATCTGCCTTACCATGTATAGGCTGGGTATTCGCTCAAGCTATCATGTTTATCCCTTGGAATTCTTGAGGCATGTGCGATGCCTTTACTTACTGGTCAGTGCACTTCGCACTTCTTGATTCATAAACATTTCCTTGAAATGAATTCACTAATTCTTTTGGTCTCGTTAACTTAACTGAGTTCTTTTACTCCAACCATTCGTGGTAATCCACTGCTCTTGTTTGACTTTTACTGCTGACCGTAGTATGGAGTTGACTACTTCCCGTGTTCCTGACTCTACTCGTATACATATGTGGGGTACCCTACTGATACATCTACTTACCCGACTAACCCATATGTAGGTCTGTCAGGCCCGCAAGCTCCAATTGGAGTGTGGTCGTCCCACATTTCATTTTGTATACTCGTAGTGTCCGTCACACGCATAGGTGAAGTATTCTGTTGTCAACTCCTCTCATATCGTCTTATGATACATGCGTTCAGTGCTTCCCGAACTTAATCAAGGGAAGTCTATCCACTATGCTCTTAGGTATGTCCTACTTTTTTATTTTATTTAACATAGGTTTGGTCTTCTCCTTCGGGTTAATACCCTCGGGTTATCCAATTTTCCATCTTGTGGGTGTTGGTTTTGAACCCTTAAGTGTTGAGCTTAAGGCCTCAAGGTTCGATTTGCAATTAGAACAATAAACCGAAATCATAAAATTAAAGTTTAATTAATCTAACTGGCCCACACAAACCTAATTGAGTCGCCACCTAAGTTTTAACCTTTTAAACTAGGAAAGGAAATGTTGTTACAATTTTTAGAGTTTCGGGTCCAGGGGCTTGGTATGAAATTTTTAAAGGGTTCAAATACTTTCATTACCCTTATAAACTTCTTTTCCTTTACTGTTATAACTCTAAGGCTAATTGTTTATGATATCTATCCTTTTAATAATTACAAATACCCTAAGCCTTAATCCCATAAATAATTATTACTCATTTTTTTATCTTTTGGGATTATATTAAATAAGATAATGATATGTAGCAAAAAAAGTAATGAAGCTAAAAAAAATCGGAAGAAAACAAATTCTGATAACCTACTGATCCGTACCAAAACAAAACTAATTAAACAATTAGCTTTAATGTTATATCTAGTTAGCGTGCCACTAAAATTAATTCAATAAATCAATTTGCTAAAAATATCGAAATGAGAAAAGAAAAAGAAAACAAACTACCTTCTCTTCCTGACCTTCACTTCGCACCTCTGTCTTCATTTCTCCTCCACGCTTCAAGCGTACAAAATTTGTTAAACCTCCATTCATCTCCTTCACGCGACCTTACTTCTTCAGATGTCACAATCGCCAACAACAGGGAGCGAGCATCAGGAATCATGAGGGAAATGCCATTGTGCACTAGTACTGACGAAAATCCATGGCAACTCCACAGGGAATTTGGATTAGCACCGCTTTTGTTAGCTGTCTCCTGTTCGCAATTTTCTCTCTACAGGGGACTCAAATAAAACCAGTAATTGTCACTCCTGGTGCTCGTGTGATGCCGTGTGATGGGCTCTATCATTCTTCTTCGCATGAGTTTACTCTTGTAGCTACTTTTGAAAACGATTACAGGGGGCTGGTATCGGTAGTGACGGGTGTATACTACAACCGATGATATTGGCTGCAAGGAGATGAGCTTGGCACAACCGTGATTCAGTGGAGATGATGGTGGCTGATGCGAACGATGAAGGGCTACCGGACGTGAATGTATAAGAAACGCGGAGCGTGCAGAGCATGTATGTTCCTTTAAGTACGATGGTTGAAGATGACTGACAAGCACATCGTGAAAAAGTTGAACTCCCAGTATATGTGTATGAACATGAGCTACTACTTGTATTATGGAAGTGTTGGTAGCATTTGGTAGCGTTGAACACACATACAAGATGCAACTAGGCAGTGGAAGAAGGGGTTTTAGAATTGAGTGTGTTACTGGGCGACAGTTTTAATGGAAAAGAAAGTATTTGTGAGAATCTGAAGGTGTGTGGATGCAGTGCAACTTTGAGGAAAATAGGATCACTTTTGCAAGGTTGGCTGTTGTAGGCAGTGACGATGAACCATCGGGCTGCAAAAGAATCCTGACTCTTTAATGCTCTGTATACTGGGTATGAACGTTGTGTGCACATAAATTGTGTCCCCCTTTCTAGTGCATTGGAGCTCTCTATATATAGACTTGTCAGATTCAAAACTATCAGCAAACAATATGGAAGATAAAGGCTAGAATCAAAACAAACAAATAGGTTAGAGATTAACAAGGAAAAAAACAACCAAAGTTAATAAGGAGAGAAAAGGAAAATAAGAGAAGAAACAAAATTGAATCATAAGAATTATGATTTTTTTTTTATTTTTTTTTCATTTTTCACTACCTAATCATACGTACAAAGAGAAAGAAAGAATTTCAGAAGGTTTTTTCTAATGCAAAACAAACTACTAGCAAAAATATGAAGGATGCTTTTTTCTCTCTTTTTTTTGAGTTTAGAAAATAAACATGTAAACTGTTAAGAGAAATAAAAGGGATGAGGATGAACAATACCAAGATTTAAAAAAATGAAACACCTAAAAACAGAGATGATATTACGGTTGTCATTTTGGTTTTTCAAATATTTTCTTTTTTCTTCTTTTTTTGGATTTTGGATTTTTTTGGGAACGGAAATAAACTAACAATAAAAATAAAAAAAAAAAAAAGTTTTTTTTTTGTTACTTGACAAATAAATAAATCTGATTTTGAAAACTAGCAATATAAAAAAAAAGTGAAAGAAAGATGAACTAAAAAGAACGAAAACTACAAAAGTTGTTTGTCATTAGTTTCAAACCATTGACCTTTTGTATCTCTTACATACGCTTCACTACTATGCCACTATGATTTCATGTTAAACATATCACATGTCTCAGTTTTCACGTTATCACCATTCATCCCATACCACCTTGAAGTCCATATTCTTTCCAAAAATAGGATAAAGATCCATTGAATGAAAAGACGCCACTCTACCCTTAGCCATGCACCGACCCTAGAAAAACCTTGCTCATGTTTAAAAAAGGGTAAAGATTTTGGGGATTACAGATTGCCCCCCGTCAACTTGATTTTAGAATGTCAATGAAAAGTCAAGTTGACGCTTGATAATACCCGAAATATTTACCAACCTTGTCTCACCTTGCTTGTCCATTTTCCCGTGTTTAGAGATGTTGACTACCTTGAAATGATGTTTGAGCTTACCGAGCATGTCATTGTACCAATGCACTTCTAGGGGCCTGAACCTCTCCAAATGAGAAAATAAAAGCAAAGAATAATGTATCCAGGTGCTTTTGAGAACCGGAGCCCACGATCTCATATGCAAAATATGTCATGTGATTCGATGCTTTTGAGAAGCAAAACTCGTTCAAAATTAAGTCCAAGATGTGTGATGTGATTCGGATGCTTATGGGGACAAAACCAGTTCAAAAGAAAATACCTCAGATGCCTTTAGGGACCAAAACCCATTAAAAAAAACTCGGATGCCTCTGGGGACCGAAACCCATTCAAAAAGAAAATAACTCGGATGCCTCTAGGGACCGAAACCCATTCAAAAAAAAAAACTCGGATGCCTCTGGAGACCGAAACCCAAAAAAAAAAACTTGGATGCCTCTAGGGACTGAAACCCATTCAAAATTAACTCGGATGCCTCTGGGGACCGAAACCCATTCAAAAATAAAATAACTCGGATGCCTCTGGGGACCGAAACCCATTCAAAATTAACTCGGATGCCTCTGGGGACCGAAACCCATTAAAAAAAATGCTCCATGTTGGTTTTCCAAGGGGACTTATTGCCATCGCCCGCCAACTGGGATGCTGGGATGAACTTCTGGTTTTCATAGGGGACTTATTGCCATCGCCCGCCAGTTGTTATCCAAAAAGTTGACATAGAAATGAGGACTTATTGCCATCGCCCCGTCAACTTGTACACATTGGCCAGTATACACCCTGCTTCAATTCAACGGGCAGCATACCTCCACCTGTACTCGTTCACATTGGCTAGTATACACCCTGCTTCAATTCAACGGGCAGCATACCTCCACCAGTACTCAACCACTCATACACATTGGCAAGTATACACCCTGCTTCAATTCAACGGGCAACATACCTCCACCTGTACTCAACCACTTGTACAAATTGGCTAGTATACACCCTGCTTCAATTCAACGGGCAGCATACCTCCACCTGTACTCGTACACATTGGCCAGTATACACCCTGCTTCAATTCAACGGGCAGCATACCTCCACTTGTACTCAACCACTCGTACACATTGGCTAGTATACACCCTGCTTCAATTCAACGGGCAGCATACCTCCACCTGTACTCAACCACTCGTACATATTGGCCAGTATACACCCTGCTTCAATTCAACGGGCAGCATACCTCCGCCTGTACTCAACCACTTGTACACATTGGCCAGTATACACCCTGCTTCAATTCAATGGGCAACATACCTCCACCTGTACTCAACCACTTGTACACATTGGCAAGTATACACCCTGCTTCAATTCAATGGGCAACATACCTCCACCTGTACTTAATCACTATCACACTTACCAACTTGGTATCACCAAATAGTGTCGACTCTGCTGTCAACAATGATTGAGAAGATTGTTCAGTTTTCAAAAATGGGGTTGACTCGGTGTCAAGACAAGATTGATTCCGTTTTCAAAAATGGAATTGACTCGGTGTCAAAACAAGATTGATTCAGATTTCAAAAAATATGGTTCACTCGATGTCAAAATAAGATTGACTCAATTTTCAAAAATGTGGTTGACTTGTTGTCAAGACAAGATTGATTCAGTTTTCAAAAATATGGGTGACTTGGTGTCAAGATTGGTGTTGACTCTGTTGTCAAAAATCTGATGCATAAGCAAATAATTCTTTTCAACTAAAACTCATGGAACTCTCATTTTCCGGAATGGACTTTGAGACCAAAATTTTGATCCTTCAAAACTAAACATGCTTTCGGGCTTGATGATTTTCTCAGGGTTGTGGAGCTTGAGGTTTTGAGATGTGGAGCTTAAGGCTGATGAGCCTAAGTCTTTGGGGTTGCAGTGTTGGAACACGGTGCTTAAGGCTTATGAAGTGCTTAAGGCTTGAGATTTTGGGGTATGGTGCTGAGAGCTCATGACGAGCCTAAGACTTTGGGATTGCTTTATGTCATCTGTGGAAATTGCTGGAAACAATTGCCCCTAGTATTTCTTTGAGCTATCTGAGTTAGAAATTATGGCAATCGATCGAAACGATCGAGTGCCCCCAGTATTATCTTTGATTAAACATGTGAACAATTCTCATCCAAACAAGGTTAAGGTTCGCTTTGATGTGGTTCTTTTCCTACCTACACTCAATGTGTTTAGCATTCGCACTCAAACCTCACTTACAGTCATGACTTTAAGACTTTTGAATTTGATATTTGATGAACTTACGCCTTCGATCTGTTACTTTCACTTGATTTAGACACATAACTATCAAGTCGGAAGTCTTTAAAGCTTATGATTGGGTCATTGGGTATGATAAATGTCAAGGGGACCATGGAGGATATTTTCAGTTTTATGGAGCTTAGGGTGACCAAAGCTGCAACTTGCACCTTCTCCTGGATTTGTCTTCCCATCCTTACGTGTGAAGTAGACTTGCTACTGTATGTGAATTTGCCTTCAAGCTTTGGATTTTGACGTGGTCCTTGTTGCTGCTTTGTTGTTGTTTAGAAACTTGAGGTTTTCAAACTGCCTACACATCTTTGGGGTTCTTGTGTTTCCCGATCTTTAGGAGCTCTTGGAGCCACTTTGACTCATCTTCGGGGTTCTTGTGTATCCCGATCTTGGATGAAATACCCCAAACCTTAATATATTGTATAAACACTTAAATATGGTGTATTAAGACTAAAAAGAGTCTTAGAAACATTAGTAAACAAATTTGAACAAAAGAAAACACAAAATGTGCTTAAAGTCAATAAGAGCCAAAATGTGCTCTAAGCTTGGGATAAACTTGGTTAAGACCTAATGAACTTACCAAGACCTCATTTATACACTAATGAACATATTAAACCAATTACCAAAGGAAACCAAGCTTGAAAACAAGTTTAAACACAAAATGTGCTTTAAGGAGTCTTAAAGCACATTTTTGAAAAATTGTCTTGTAAATGAGTTTTGAGTGGCTAGATGTCCATCATTACTCTTAAATATATATGTGTACTATAAATATCACATTTGGATGTCTATATCAATGGGAAATCAAAAATTTCACTTCTATGTGCCTTGTTTTCATGAATAGTGATTTTTATAAGCTATTTTGTAACATATGTTGTATAAGTAATTAAATTGACAAATAAAGACTATAATACCCTCACATTACTATTGGGGGCCGGTTTTTAAGGTTGGTGACACACCACCTTTGTTAGTTTGTTAAGAAAATAAATAAGACTACTTAAGTACCTTTTTACTTTATTAAGTATAAATATCTTCAAAAGCAAATTCTATCTCATTCTCTCATTTCTTTCCTTCATTTCCCACGGTCCCAAACACTCTCTTCAACCTCTCTTCTTCATTCTCTCACGGTTTGCAATAGTACTCATCACCATTTCCATCTTTGATCTCTTGTAAAATCTAGCTCACTTGTCCAAATCAAAAACAAACACCACCAATCTCTTCCTCTCATCAAGCTCTTCATTCCTATCTTCTTAAAATTCCAAGACCACCATTTCGGTGCCATGGAGTTCCACCATTGAAGGAGCTTGAGCTTGTATTTTTACATATTGTTACTCTCCTTTGCTTCTAGGTAAGGAATCTCAAATAAAAACTTCATTTTTCATGTTTTTGTGGTAACCGAAAATACATATTGAAGGAGCTCTTTGTGTGACCTTGTTCTAGCTTCATTCCAACTCTTCATGGACTAGGTGGAGTCCTCTCTTGCTAGATATTCAAACTCTCTTCAAAGAGCAAGGTAAAACAACTACATTAATGTTTTTGAAACAATGTAAAATTAGGGTTTACAATGAGATGAAGCTTATAGCTTGAATACTCATTATAATGTTTGTATATTGTTTAGAACTTGTCAAAGAATCAAATATCCTACCGGTTTTTAAAGGAAACAAGAAAGAAGTTGTTTGGAAAAGAGGTAAATCTACTAACCTAATGTTGTTTAATGCCTTAGGAGAAATGAGCTTATAATGCTTGTTAAAACTACCTAAAGAGCAAATGGTGAATGACTTAGTAAAGTATTCTCAAGAGCTTAGTAAAAGGCATATGTGTTGTTGAGTGTATTTGCAGGTTAAAGGCAAATATATTGTGGAAATTCAGTGTTTATGATTTATGCATCTTAAGGGCCTAAGAGCCATGTCATTTAAGGGCCTAAGTGCCATGCAATTTAAATTATGCACTATATTGTGATGTAGTGCTTTGTGAGTGGAGTTTGTGTATAATAAGTGCTTGATGGATTTTTAGTGTTCTTGGTTGTTTGTTGGTAAAAACAATGTGTTTTGGTGTAGTAATGTTCTAGGAGAACCTATGTCGAAATTTAGGTAATGAATGAGAAGTTCTAAGAGTTAAAATGAGTTTGATAAGTTAAGAGGTGTTTTAGATTGGTTAAGTGTGTTGTTTTTGTGTAAGAAACATGCATTAAGGTGATTTAGGATGTAACAAGGACTTAGGCATGAGCTTGAGGTTTTAGTATGTACCAAAGTCATTTTGGACTTAGATAAAGACTTAGGCAAACTTCGGTAAAATAAGGAGAAAGTGTAAACTTGGAAAAGAATTTCAAGAGTGACATAAGGAGTTGGTTGTGAGAAATAATGCTTAAGAGATGATGTTAAGGTGAGGAGAAAGCATTTTGGGATAGTAGTCATCATAGGTGAGAAACACCATTTAGAAACCTAGTGTAAAATGTTGTAAGTGTTAAGGAATTTTACAAGGAAATAAGTAAAGGCTTAAGGAATTAGAAAATGAGTTTCATGGATGTTGCATGTGGATATAAGGGTACCAAATGTTGTTAGGAAGCACAAAGAGGCTTTGGGAGAAGTTTGGTGAAGATTTGGCAAAATTTGGGTAAGTTTAGAGGACGTCCGACCCAGGGGTCCGACCCAGTTGTGGGTCGGACAGCCTCTGTTAGACGTTAGGGAAGGTTTGTAATGGTTGACCCAAAAGGGTGGGTCGGACATGGGTCGGTAGGTCATATTTCAAAGGAGGGAAATGTTTCTGGAATGGTCCGACCCAGTCGAAAGTCGGACGTGGGTCGGACGGGCATGTTTGTAAGGCGGTGAAATGTTCTGTAATGGTCCGACCCAGAAGGGTGGGTCGGACATGGGTCGGACGTGTATGTTCTGAAGTCGATGAAGTTCTCTGTAATGGTCCGACCCAGTCTAGTGAGTCGGACTTGGGTCGGACATGTCTCTGGAATGGTCTAACCCAGAAGGTTGGGTCGGACATGGGTCGGACATGGTAAGGTTTTTCAGACCCGAAAACCACTGGAAGGGTCCGACCCAGTTGTGGGTCGGACGGTGGGTCGGACATACCAAAACTTGTAAAAAAAAAAACAGAAAAGAATGTAACTTATGTAGTTAACCCTAGGGTGTAAAATGAAGGTAACCTAGGGTAAGTTAGACATTAAAACATGTCCTACAATTATGTTAAACACTTAGTAAATTTGGAGGTTAAGTAAGTAAATTAATCGACGTTCTTGAATCATGTATAGGAGTGACCTACGGTGGAAACAAATCAAGGCAAGGACCAAGGTATGGTTTTCTTGCAGTCTGTTGCCTACCGGTTTACACCGGCTTGTGTGTTGTATGTTTTTCTGTGTGTTTACAACGTTATAAGATTTAAACATGTAATGAGTTTACAGTTGTTCATACTATTGTGATGTGATGTTGTGACTCATTTCCCTTATGTGTGTCTAACATGACTTACCACCTATTGTGTGTTGGTTGTTAAGTTCCACTATGAACTTCTAACAAGTGTTAACTGGGAAGTGAGGAATCCGGTTGTCCGGTCATGCATGTAAGTAAGAGTAGATATCTGAATCAGATTCGACTCTTTATTGTTAAGATTGTTCTCCTTAATTTGGCGTTCGATCTCCCGCTAGCTTCTTCCAAAGCTTACCTATTCTGACTTATGATCGGTTTAGTGGGAACATGTGTTTGTGTGGTGTGTTCGGGTCACTAAATCTGAATCATCTGTGACTTAAGTTACTCGTTCGTCTAACAGAACGGTAATGAGTGTGTTTAACGAGCTTAACATGAGAGTGAATCACTCTCTAGGCTCTTGTGTTATTTGACCCTTGTGGTTTGTTATCGTGGAACGAAGATCCACCGTGTATGTGAAGTTGAGCTGTGCACTATTGATGCTATGCCCATGTTATGTTATGTTATGTATATAAATGAATGCCATGTTATCATGACAATTAGTTGCGCGTATCCCGGTAGTCGATGGGCTGCGCGTTAACCATGCCAGCCAAGGGTTCCTGACCCCCTCGGGGGATCCATATTTCTTATACTGCAGGATGAGGATCGAAGAAGCGGAGTGGCTCTAGATCCTAGGAAGTGATTTACTTTTGTATACTTTTGGAATGAAGGCCCGGGATGCGCCTGTGCTCCCGTGGCGTTGTATATTTGGTTGTTGCAGTTTTACAGTGATGTTTAACAGTGAAGGAAGTGTGTAATACTCGGTATTGTATATGTTGTATTTATGGTTTAGTTCAATGCTCGGGAGTCTGATCATCAGACCGGTACACTTGTATTTGTTCTGCCTTGTTAACCACGTGGGTGGTTGACGGCGTTGTAGCACCGAAGCGTTAGTCACAGTTTAGTTATTTAATTCCGCTGCGATTTCATTTAGTATCATGTGCGTATTAGGGGTGTTACAAAAAGTGGTATTAGAGCGATAATTCGCTCTGATGACTAGAATACCGAGCTTAGGAATATACCGAGTTAGGAAACCTAACTACAATTACTTCAGTGAACATTATGGAAAGGTTAACCACTAACTAAGTGTGGAGATACCTTATTGTCGGGAAGCGTTACAACCGTTGGACCGATAAGTGTGCAAGCATATTGCTAATGAATATTCGTGTGAATACAGATGGCAGGTAGACCACGTGGTAGAGGCCGCGGAGGCGGCACCGGTAATGTGGGTGACCAGGGCGAGAATACTACGGCCCAGGTTATGGCTGAGGCTGTAGTAGCCGCTGTGGCCCAGATGGTACCCCGCTTGTACTCTGCGATACAGCATGGTCAGATCCCGAGTTCAACCACCACCGCCACCCCTCTCCACACGAGATACCAACTGGGTCAAGCATTGGCAGACTTGAGACCCCCTTCATTTCATGGGGAGACCGACCCACGTAAGCTGGAGGCGTACATCTCCGAGTTGGAGACCGCCTACGAGACCTTGGCTGTACTTTCAGAGGCTAAGGTCCGTCTTGCCGCTTACTACCTGAAGGGTTCGGCACAAAACTGGTGGAAGCTGGTGAGAGAGGACCGGATGGCGGATCCTCAGTTTGGATGGAGGGAGTACACGGCTCTGCTGCGAGCCAAATACTACCCTGTGCACGTTCAAGAGGCCAAGCGCCTTGAGCTGGATAGTCTGAGGCAGGGGGACAAGGTGTCGGTTGATGAGTATTACACTGCCTTCACCGGCCTTGTCCACCTGTTACCAGACCTGGGATACTCGAACCGGGTGCTGGTAAACCGTTTTTACAATGGTCTCAGCCACCGTCTTCGCTATGGGATGGGGCCAGCTGAGTATACTACCTTGCAGGTAATTTAAGTAAAGAGTGATGTGAATATCTGTAGTCTACAAGTGAGTATTAATGTGAGTTTGTGAGTATGTATTGCGGGGCATGACTGACCATCCTAAATTCAGGAGTGCTATCATGCCGCTGCTAAGGTGGAGATCACCGTCCGTCTGAGGGACGAGGAGAATGCGCACAAGCGCAAGGCCACGAGTGAGGGCCAGAGTTCGCAGGGGTACGGGGGAGGAAAGAAGAAGAAGAAACCTTATCCCCAGCCCCAGAAGAGTCAGCACCAGGGTGACAAGGGCCAAGCCCAAACCACCGCAGCTGAGGAGCCACTGAAGCTCACATATGCTTATGCGGCGAAGCCCCTACGCTCTTACCCACCTAAGGGTAATTGTTTAATCTTGTGTGATAAGTGAAGTGTATATTGATAAGTTGTGAAACAAGTACTGAATGTGTATCGCGTTAGCAGCTAGCACGGGCTCTGGACCGGAGCGCCACTATTACTGTAAGTGGTGCAATGGAGACCACCCCGGCAAGGACTGCAAAGGGAATGAGGTGCAGTGTCGTTACTGCGAGAAGTGGGGTCACCGTGACCACGAGTGTTACCGGAACCCCAACAGCAGAGTCAACAAGCCCAAGGGGCAGTGGAAGGGTAAGGCCACAACAGCTATTGATGGCCCGAAGACGGCTAACCAGCCACCCACAGATCAGAGGCACACTGATTCCCAGAAGGGGAAGGGGTCGGGACCTAGCAAGGCCACCCTGAATGTGGTGGACCGGTCTGAGGCGCCAAGGCCCTCTTCTAGACCAGGTACCGCCTAAACTGTCGAATGTAATAAGTGATTGCATACCGCATTTCATGCTTGTATGTATTAGTGAGTCCAAGTGTATTATCATGTGAGTAAGGAGTAAAAGTATAGTGTGGAAGACACCTAATTAGATAATTCTAAACTTAAAGGAACCTTCAACATATGTTATCCAATCCCACCCACACCAAACCCTGAAGAAACCACCATCAACATCACCGACTTTCCAATGGAGCAATGTCAGGTTATCCAGCCAGGTATGACACTTTTAAATGGATACCTGACACCGCAAGCACAAATCCATGTCATCAGACGATGCGACGAACTTGGAGCTAAACCTGGAGGTTTCTACACACCTGAATATCCGAACGGATCAAGAATGCAATTGAAGATGATGTGCATGGGTAAGGACTGGAACCCTTACACCAAGTCATATCAAGAAGTGCGAGCTGACGATGGAGCAACAGTACCAAGTATACCTGAGGAGTTCCGTGCGGTCGTTAATCACGCCGTGGGAATTGCTCAACAAGTTGAAACGGATTCAATTCCGGATGTGGAAGCAGATTTGTGTATTGTGAACTTCTACCAGAAAGGTGGACGGTTAGGTTTACACCAAGATAAGGACGAGTCACCCGAGTCTCTAAGTAAGGGAGTACCCGTGGTGTCTTGGTCCATTGGTGATACCGCAGTATTTGTGTATGGCGAGCAGAAGCGTGCTGACCTCGCAAGGAAGTTAATACTAAAGTCAGGAGATGTGTTAATCATGGGTGGGCAGTCAAGGATGCTATATCATGGCATCAGGAAGATCAAACTGAATATCGCACCGTCGACAGTGATCAATGCCACACACCTGAAACCCGGACGTTTGAATTTGACCTTCAGACAATTCTAAAGCCTTGTATAATTCTGTAATGTGTTAAGCCAGTATATGTTAAGGGAGTTACGTATGTCTTAAGTTGTATCAACCATGTAAACCAACAATGTTGTAAAGAGAAGGTATTAATGAATAAAGTGGAGTTATTGAAGTATATCAACCGTGTTGTTACCCAGTACTTATTAGTTTGCCAATGAATTAGGCTGTGCACTCGGAACGGGAGGTACACTGAGTGTCTGCAATGAGGCAGAAGCCGGCAAGAGCGGCACAATCCTCACCGGTACCTTTCCAGTGAATGGCGTGGATGCATCGATCTTGTTCGACTCTGGAGCCTCACACACATTTGTTTCGCTATCTTTTGCGAAGAGGCTGGGGTTAGATGGAGAGGAGATGCCAGACTTCTTGGTCACTCTCCCATCGAAAGAGCGGATCAGGTGTACCCGCTACCACCGAGATGTCATTGTGAGAATCAGAGGTGAAGAGTTCCCGATCGACCTGATAGAGTTCGACGGACTTGGATTTGATGTGATTGTCGAGATGAACTGGTTGGAGCGGTACAAGGGCAGAATCCTGTGTGCCGAGCATCGACTGCTTCTTCGGAGTCCATCTGGGGTTACCATATCATACCGCCAGAGGCCCAGGGAGCCTTCGACACAAATCATCACCGCCATGGCCATGTATCGTGAGTTGCGACGAGGGAGTGATGTATACCTCTGCTATGTCCAGGACATAGAGAGAGACCCTGAGTTTAGCCCAGATGTGCCGGTAGTGTCGGAGTTTCCTGATGTATTTCCTAAGGAACTGCCGGGCATGCCGCCAGCACGAGAGGTTGAGTTTGAGATCGACTTAGTTCCGGGCACTGGACCCATTGCGAAAGCACCTTATCGTATGGCTCCAGCAGAGATGACAGAGCTCAAGGAGCAGCTGAGAGACCTACTTGACAAGGGCTTTATCCGCCCTAGTGTTTCACCATGGGGAGCGCCGGTTCTCTTCGTGAAGAAGAAGGACGGTAGTCTCCGCCTGTGTATTGATTATCGAGAGCTGAATGCTGTTACGGTGAAAAACCGTTACCCTTTACCACGCATCGACGATCTATTTGATCAGCTGAGGGGAGCATCAGTATTCTCCAAGATAGACTTACGTTCCGGATACCATCAGATTGCCATCCGTGACAGTGATATCGAAAAGACAGCTTTCAGAACGAGGTATGGGCACTATGAGTTCACAGTTATGCCATTTGGCTTATCAAATGCACCAGCTAAGTTCATGGACTTAATGAACCGCTTGTTCCAAGACCAGTTGGACAAGTCTGTGGTAGTCTTCATCGACGACATTCTTGTGTATTCTAAATCAAGAGGTGAGCACGAAAGCCACCTGAGAAATGTGTTACAAACATTGAGGAGGAATCAGTTGTATGCAAAGTTTTCGAAATGTGAATTTTGGTTGAACCAAGTATCCTTTCTTGGACATGTGATTTCTGAGGCCGGGATCGCTGTTGATCCGACAAAGATTGATGCTGTGCGCACCTGGCCTAGGCCAAAGACAGTCACTGATCCTAGGAGCTTCCTCGGTCTGGCAGGTTATTATAGGAGGTTTGTGAAGGACTTCTCCAGTGTCTCGAAGCCGATGACTTCCTTAATGAAGAAGGATGCACCATTCGAGTGGACAGTCGACTGTGAGAGTTCTTTCGCGAGTCTCAAGGATGCTCTGACATCTGCACCAGTCCTGACTATACCAGACGGTCCAGATGGTTTTGAGGTCTACTGCGACGCATCAGGCAGAGGTATGGGTTGTGTATTGATGCAGCACGGGAAGGTCGTAGCATACGCCTCCCGTCAGCTGAAGAAGCATGAGGAGAACTACCCTACCCACGACTTAGAATTGGGTGCCATTGTCTTCGCATTGAAGATATGGCGACATTATTTGTATGGGGTAAGTGTGACGATTTATTCTGACCACAAAAGCTTAAAGTACTTGTTCACTCAGAAAGAGTTGAACATGAGGCAAAGAAGGTGGGTTGAGTTTCTGAATGACTACGATATTAATCTGCAATACAAAGAGGGTAAGGCAAATGTGGTAGCTGACGCATTGAGTCGCCGAGCACACTCTCTCCATTCGCTAGTCTCTCATACTGGCTTGGTTGAAGAGGTGCGGAGTGCTCAGATGACAGATCAGTACATGCTGGAGATCCGGCAGAAGCTTATTGATGGCACATTCGAGGGTCAGAAGTACGACTTCAGACTCCACGATGATGACCTGATTAGGCTGAATGGCCGATTGTGTATACCTAGGAGTAGCGCTGAGTTGAAGGAGCGCATATTGAGTGAATCCCATTGTTCTACTACTTCGATTCACCCCGGAGCTTCAAAGATGTATAAGAGTGTGAAAAGGTATTTTTGGTGGACTGGAATGAAAAAAGATGTAAGTGATTATGTGTTGAGGTGTCTCACTTGCCAGAAGGTCAAGTTTGAGCACCGACGGCCTGGTGGTATGGTACAGCCAATGCCAGTGCCTGAGTGGAAGTTCCATGATATCTCCATGGACTTTGTAGTAGGGCTTCCGCCTACAAGGGGAGGTCTGAATATGATATGGGTTGTAGTTGACCGACTGACCAAAGTGGCCCGATTCATTCCGATGAAGGACACTTGGAAAGTGGCAAGATTGGCAGAACTCTTTGATAAAGAAATTGTAAGACATCATGGTGTACCGAAAGCGATTGTATCTGACAGAGACACCAGATTCTTATCCAGATATTGGAAGTCTACACGAGAGGCAGTGGGTACTGAATTGAAATTGAGTACAGCGTTTCACCCACAGACCGATGGACAGAGTGAGCACCATTCAGACACTTGAGGATATGCTACGAGCTTGTGCACTTGACTTTCAGACCAGCTGGATTGATAAGTTACATCTGATCGAGTTTAGTTACAACAACAGTTATCATGCTTCGATCAAGATGTCTCCCTTCCAGGCCTTGTACGGTAGACCATGCCGCACGCCATTATGCTGGGATGAGTCGAGTGAGACGGTCATTATAGGACTAGAGTATCTTGAACAAGTTCAGGCAGAAGTTCGCCAGATCCGGGCTAACATGAAGGCAGCTCAGGATAGACAGAAGTCGTACGCAGATGTGCGCAGACGTGACCTGGAGTTCGCGGTGGGCGATCAGGTATTTTTGAGAGTATCCCCCATGAAGGGAGTATTTCGTTTTGGCCAGAAGGGCAAGTTGAGCCCAAAGTATGTGGGGCCTTATGTTGTGACGGAGCGGATCGGCCCGGTAGCCTATAGACTAGACCTACCCGCCGAGCTGGGCAAGGTACATGATGTATTTCATGTGTCCCAGTTGAAGAAGTATATGTCTCATCCGTCTCATGTGCTTCAGCCTGAAAGGCTAACTTTAGAGCTGACCATGCGATCAGTGGAGACTCCGGTACGGATTCTGGATGCTAAGACTCGAGACACTCGCCATAAGTCCGTGAGACTCGTGAAAGTTCTTTGGTCTAACCAGGACGTTGAGGAGGCCACTTGGGAGCTGGAAGATAAGATGAAGGCGAAGTACCCGTCATTGTTTACTTCTTAGTCCTTATGTGTATAGGGTACGGGGCGTACCCCCTTTTAAGGGGGGTAGAGCCGTTTCGGTTATGTGTGTACGACGTGTATTTGAATACATCGTCTATGTTATGTTGTTATGTTACAGACCGTTGTGTCTGAATGATGTGGATAATGTTGTATGGACCTTGTGTCCAATGTTATGTACCCGATGTTATGTTGTAAGTGTGTTGTTAATGATGTATGGAAGTATTGTTTATAAGTGTTCCCGTGTTCTAATATTTAGGATATGTGGAAGTATGAACTTTGAGGGCAAAGTTCTTTTAAGGGGGGTAGATTGAAATACCCCAAACCTTAATATATTGTATAAACACTTAAATATGGTGTATTAAGACTAAAAAGAGTCTTAGAAATATTAGTAAACAAATTTGAACAAAAGAAAACACAAAATGTGCTTTAAAGTCAATAAGAGCCAAAATGTGCTCTAAGCTTGGGATAAACTTGGTTAAGACCTAATGAACTTACCAAGACCTCATTTATACACTAATGAACATATTAAACCAATTACCAAAGGAAACCAAGCTTGAAAACAAGTTTAAACACAAAATGTGCTTTAAAGAGTCTTAAAGCACATTTTTGAAAAATTGTCTTGTAAATGAGTTTTGAGTAGCTAGATGTCCATCATCACTCTTAAATATATATGTGTACTATATAATATCACATTTGGATGTCTATATCAATGGGAAATCAAAAATTTCACTTCTATGTGCCTTGTTTTCATGAATAGTGATTTTTATAAGCTATTTTGTAACATATGTTGTATAAGTAATTAAATTGACAAATAAAGACTATAATACCCTCACATTACTGTTGGGGGCCGGTTTTTAAGGTTGGTGACACACCACCATTGTTAGTTTGTTAAGAAAATAAATAAGACTACTTAAGTACCTTTTTACTTTATTAAGTAAATATCTTCAAAAGCAAATTCTATCTCATTCTTCATTTTTCCTTCATTTCCCACGGTCCCAAACACTCTCTTCAACCTCTCTTCTTCATCTCTCACGGTGCAATAGTATCACCATTCCATTTTGATCTTGTAAAATCTAGCTCACTTGTCCAAATCAAAAACAACACCACCAATCTCTTCCTCTCATCAAGCTCTTCATTCCTATCTTCTTAAAATTCCAAGACCACCATTTCGGTGCCATGGAGTTCCACCATTGAAGGAGCTTGAGCTTGTATTTTTACATATTGTTACTCTCCTTTGCTTCTAGGTAAGGAATCTCAAATAAAAACTTCATTTCCTTCATGTTTTTGTGGTAACCGAAAATACATATTGAAGGAGCTCTTTGTGTGACCTTGTTCTAGCTTCATTCCAACTCTTCATGGACTAGGTGGAGTCCTCTCTTGCTAGATATTCAAACTCTCTTCAAAGAGCAAGGTAAAACAACTACATTAATGTTTTTGAAACAATGTAAAATTAGGGTTTACAATGAGATGAAGCTTATAGCTTGAATACTCATTATAATGTTTGTATATTGTTTAGAACTTGTCAAAGAATCAAATACCTACCGGTTTTTAAAGGAAACAAGAAAGAAGTTGTTTGGAAAAGAGGTAAATCTACTAACCTAATGTTGTTTAATGCCTTAGGAGAAATGAGCTTATAATGCTTGTTAAAACTACCTAAAGAGCAAATGGTGAATGACTTAGTAAAGTGTTCTCAAGAGCTTAGTAAAAGGCATATGTGTTGTTGAGTGTATTTGCAGGTTAAAGGCAAATATATTGTGGAAATTCAGTGTTTATGATTTATGCATCTTAAGGGCCTAAGAGCCATGTCATTTAAGGGCCTAAGTGCCATGCAATTTAAATTATGCACTATATTGTGATGTAGTGCTTTGTGAGTGGAGTTTGTGTATAATAAGTGCTTGATGGATTTTTAGTGTTCTTGGTTGTTTGTTGGTAAAAACAATGTGTTTTGGTTTAGTAATGTTCTAGGAGAACCTATGTCGAAATTTAGGTAATAAATGAGAAGTTCTAAGAGTTAAAATGAGTTGATAAGTTAAGAGGTGTTTAGATGGTTAAGTGTTGTTTTGTGTAAGAAACATGCATTAAGGTGATTTAGGATGTAAAAGGACTTAGGCATGAGCTTGAGGTTTTAGTATGTACCAAAGTCATTTTGGACTTAGATAAAGACTTAGGCAAACTTTGGTAAAATAAGGAGAAAGTGTAAACTTGGAAAAGAATTTCAAGAGTGACATAAGGAGTTGGTTGTGAAATAATGCTTAAGAGATGATGTTAAGGTGAGGAGAAAGCATTTTGGGATAGTAGTTATCATAGGTGAGAAACACCATTTAGAAACCTAGTATAAATGTTGTAAGTGTTAAGGAATTTTACAAGGAAATAAGTAAAGGCTTAAGGAATTAGAAAATGAGTTTCATGGATGTTGCATGTGGATATAAGGGTACCAAATGTTGTTAGGAAGCACAAAGAGGCTTTGGGAGAAGTTTGGTGAAGATTTGGCAAAATTTGGGTAAGTTTAGAGGACGTCCGACCCAGGGGTCCGACCCAGTTGTGGGTCGGACAGCCTCTGTTAGACGTTAGGGAAGTGTTCTGTAATGGTCCGACCCAAAAGGGTGGGTCGGACATGGGTCGGACGGTCATATTTCAAAGGAGGGAAAATGTTTCTGGAATGGTCCGACCCAGTCGAATGAGTCGGACGTGGGTCGGACGGGCATGTTTGTAAGGCGGTGAAATGTTCTGTAATGGTCCGACCCAGAAGGGTGGGTCGGACATGGGTCGGACGTGTATGTTCTGAAGTCGATGAAGTTCTCTGTAATGGTCCGACCCAGTCTAGTGAGTCGGACTTGGGTCGGACATGTCTCTGGAATGGTCCGACCCAGAAGGTTGGGTCGGACATGGGTCGGACATGGTAAGGTTTTTCAGACCCGAAAACCACTGGAAGGGTCCGACCCAGTTGTGGGTCGGACGGTGGGTCGGACATACCAAAACTTGTAAAAAAAAAACAAAAAGAAAAGAATGTGACTTATGTAGTTAACCCTAGGGTGTAAATGAAGGTAACCTAGGGTAAGTTAGACATTAAAACATGTCTACAATTATGTTAAACACTTAGTAAATTTGGAGGTTAAGTAAGTTAATTAACCGACGTTCTTGAATCATGTATAGGAGTGACCTACGGTGGAAACAAATCAAGGCAAGGACCAAGGTATGGTTTTCTTGCAGTCTGTTGCTACCGGTTTACACCGGCTTGTGTGTTGTATGTTTTTCTGTGTGTTTAACGTTATAAGATTTAAACATGTAATGAGTTTACAGTTGTTCATATATTGTGATGTGATGTTGTGACTCATTTCCCTTGTGTGTCTAACATGACTTACCACCTATTGTGTGTTGGTTGTTAAGTTCCACTATGAACTTCTAACAAGTGTTAACTGGGAAGTGAGGAATCCGGTTGTCCGGTCATGCATGTAAGTTAAGAGTAGATATCTGAATCAGATTCGACTCTTATATTGTTAAGATTGTTCTCCTTAATTTGGCGTTCGATCTCCCGCTAGCTTCTTCCAAAGCTTACCTATTCTGACTTATGATCGGTTTAGTGGGAACATGTGTTTGTGTGGTGTGTTCGGGTCACTAAATCTGAATCATCTGTGACTTAAGTTACTCGTTCGTCTAACAGAACGGTAATGAGTGTGTTTAACGAGCTTAACATGAGAGTGAATCACTCTCTAGGCTCTTGTGTTATTTGACCCTTGTGGTTTGTTATCGTGGAACGAAGATCCACCGTGTATGTGAAGTTGAGCTGTGCACTATTGATGCTATGCCCATGTTATGTTATGTTATGTAATAAATGAATGCCATGTTATCATGACAATTAGTTGCGCGTATCCCGGTAGTCGCATGGGCTGCGGTTAACCATGCCAGCCAAGGGTTGCTAACCCCCTCGGGGGGATCCATATTTCTTATACTGCAGGATGAGGATCGAAGAAGAGCGGAGTGGCTATAGATCCTAGGAGTGATTTACTTTGTATACTTTTGGAATGAAGGCCGGGATGCGCCTGTGCTCCCGTGGCGTTGTATATTTGGTTGTTGCAGTTTTACAGTGATGTTTAACAGTGAAGGAAGTGTGTAATACTCGGTATTGTATATGTTGTATTTATGGTTTAGTTCAATGCTCGGGAGTCTGATCATCAGACCGGTACACTTGTATTTGTTCTGCCTTGTTAACCACGTGGGTGGTTGACGGCGTTGTAGCACCGAAGCGTTAGTCACAGTTTAGTTATTTAATTCCGCTGCGATTTCATTTAGTATCATGTGCGTATTAGGGGTGTTACATTGGAGCTCTTGGAACTACTTTGACTCATCTTTGGGGTTCTTGTGTTTCCTGATCTTGGAGCTCTTGGAGCCACTTTGACTCATCTTCGGGGTTCTTGCGTTTCCTGAACTTTTGGAGCTGCTTTCATTCAAGCTCTTGAATCTTGGGTCGCTTTGCGACCGTTTGCGGATCTTCATCATGTTTGTGGTAGTGTCGCTTTAGACTTGGGGTGTTTCCATCCGAGAGTTGGGCTCCTCGATTCCTTTGGTCACCAGTGCACGTAATCATCATGAGCTGGCTTTTTGGGTAGCTTTATTGATAAAAGAGGATACATATGAAAGGCTCAGTAGGGGTGCCTAGGGTTTGATTTCAAGGTTTCACAAGCTTTTCTGCTATGTGGTGGTTCTCTAGGTGCTTCGTCATTCCTGATATTATGTGTCTCTTCTTGTTACTTTTCACAGGTCTTAGTGTAAATTTACAAGCTATCTCCTTCAGTCAGAGTTATGCTGCTTACCTCACATGTTTGAGACCTCACCACGTGTAAAGATGACACACTTTTTCTCTCATTGGTTTTTTTTCACTCAAGACACTCTCGCACTCTTTTACTCAGAGAGTTTCGTTCACACATTTGTTAGAAAAAGTTTTAAATAACTCAGATTGCCCCCAGTGTTGTGTCGGGGATTCAACAACTATTTGATAACCATGTGATCTACTAACCATTATGTGAGTTGCTTTGGTGTTCTAGGGCGTGTTTTGGTACTTGGATAAGCACATTCATGTTCTTAGAAACAAAACAAGTCTTTGTATTCCACTGTCAGAAAATGATCGTTTCACAAACCTTAGTTTTGAGAGACATTTGTTTAGAAAAAGTTGATGTTCTTTGCAAAAAGAGCTCATCATGAATTTATCTTTTCAGCGCGGAAAAGTTTTAGACTTGAAAAAGTCATTTGCTTGTGAATATGAAGAAGATGATTTAACAAAACCGATGCTTCTTATTGTTTGAAATACCCCAAACCTAAGTATGCTAAGTAAACATCAAATTATGATGTAGTAAGGCTAGAATATGCCTTAGAAAGATTGGTAGACAATTTAAACCAAGGAAAACACAAGAAAGTGCCTTAAGGGCAATCCGGGCAAAAACGTGCTCTAAGCTTGGAGTGACTTTGATTAGCACCCAAATACCATTATAAAACTTTAGTAATATGCTAATGGACATTTTAAATCAATTAGCAAAGAAAACCAAGCTTGAAAACAAGTTAAAACACAAAATGTGCTTTAAGAAGTCTTAAAGCACATTTTTGAGAAATTGTCTTAGAATTGAGTTTTGAGTGGCTAGATGTCCATCATTACTCTTTAATCAACATGTGTACTAATTAGTATCACATTAGGAAGTCTAAATCAATGGGAAACCAAAAAATTTCACGAATATGTGCACTAATTAGTGAATAGTGCCAAATAGTGCCCAAATTAAGCTTAAGTCAACATAAGTCAATGAGATGGTCAACTAAGACCATAAATATCTCCAATTAAAGAGGGGGCCGGTTTTTGATGTGAGGAGTCACCACATGACTAAGCAAATAAAGGAAAAGAAGAGTAAAAGAGAGATAGTACTATTTGCTTTATAAAAGCAAAATACCTTATATTAGCCTACCTCTCTCTCCTCTCTTCTTCATTTCTCTTCTTCTTCCACGGTTCTCTTCTTCTTTTCCTCTGTTCCAAACCGTCCCAAGCAGCCTCCATGGTTGCCTCATCTTCAAATGTTCAAACTTACTCATTTTAGCTCCAAATAAAAACTAAACACATATATCTCTTAGTTAGACCAAGACCTTGCTTCCTATCTTTTCAAATCTTTCAAAGCTCAAGTTTTGTGCCATGAGAAAACTCCATTGATGGAGGAAAATCAAGTTTGAGAGCTCATTAGCTTCTCCATTCTCTTAAGGTAAAGAAAATGTAAGAAAACGAAGTTTCCATCATCTTCCTTATATGGCCGAAAATTCCTTCTCATGGGGCCATGTTTTTATGCCTTGTTCTAGCTTGATTTCACCAAGGACTAGTGGAGGTCCTATTTCATTCAATGCCAAAGTCTTCCTTGAGACTTCAAAGGTAATCATCCACTTTATGCCTTAGAACACATTTCAACCTAGGTTTTCATTCCTTGAGGTTAGTGTATTGTTTAGTACTCATTGTGTCATTGAATATTGATTAGAACATTGGCAAGGGGAATTTAAGTGGTGGCCCAGATTCATGCTAGAAGAAGGTCTAAGGGGAAGTTAAGAATGCTTGAGAAAAAAAGGTAAAATGCTTACCTAATAGTGATTTAAGTTTTAAGGGATGAGTTTAGGTGGATACCAATGTGGCTTAGAGCCTACATTGTGTATTGGGTTATAAACCTAAGAAAAAGAACTTAAATAAGCTTGTGAACTTGTGACTAAGGAGCCAATGGGAATGAGTTAGTAATATAAGTTTAAGATGGATTTTAAGAGCATTATAATTACTATGAGATTGATGGGTGTATTTGCAGGTTGAAAGCTTTTATATGTGGACATTCAGTGTTTAAGTTTAAGTCATTTAAGGGCCTAAGAGCCATGTCATTTAAGAGCCTTAGTGCTATGCAATTTAAGCTTATTGCAATATATTGAGTTGTTGTGAATGAGTTGGTTTGGGTGATGAGATATGATGAGAAGAACTTGATGTGTGTGAAATGGTTGAATGAGGAAAAATAATGTGCTTGGGCATGATAATATACTAGAGGAGCTATGGCAAAATTTGAGTAGAAAATAAGTGTCTAGGTGATGGTGGAGAATTAATGTGACCTAGGATTTACTAGGAGTCATTATGAGGAATTTGAGTGGAAACGAGTTAACTAAGGAGTTCTTGAGGTTTAGAATGACCTAGAGATGTCTAGGAGGAATTAGAGGGTTAGTGAGTGTATTAAACACACCAAAATCATGATATGAGGAATGTAAGACTTGTGCATAAGTTTTAAGGTGAAGGTGTATAATGCTTAAGATGATTTAGGTAGGAATTGGGAGAATCTATAATGAAAGTCTTGGGAAGCTTGCCTAAGTAGTGCTGATGTTAGTAGAGGACTAATGAGGTTAGTTTAGATTGTAATAAGTGGACTTAGGTGATGGAAGAGAAAGAGAAAGGTGAGGGAGAATGTATTCAAACGTCAAGGAAAATGACTAGGAATGTAAAGAGCGTTGTGATCATGAGGAAGGTGAGTAAGTGAATAAAAGAATGTATAAGTAAGCTCAAGAGTTTAGGAGTGATGAGTAACAAATGAAGAAGAAAATTGAGCATGGACATGCAAAATGACCTTGGAAGGTTTAACTAGCAAGATGGAGTGCAATGAGGTTAAGGAGGAGTTATATGGGTTGAAAAGAAACACTTTGGATAGTTGAAGTTTTAGACATAATGTACATGTTGGAAAGAAAAGGGATTAACTAACAAGTGTTAGGAGTTTTGCAAGAATTGAGTAAAAGTTTGAGAAGATCTTTGGAAGTGTTTTAATGAGTTTGGTGGAGGTTTATAAGGTGGGTTTAAAGTGCCAAGATGGTGTTGGACCTATTAGGACACTTGTGGAAGAGTTTGGAATTGAAAGAGCAATTTAAGAGAACAATCTGTAGGGACGACCCAGGGTCCGACCCAGTTTTGGGTCGGTCGGGCCATGTGAGCCAGCCGGAATGTCTCTGGACTGGACCGACCCAGGGGTTTGGGTCGGTCGGCTTAGCTTTGGGTCGGTCGGCAAAAATTTAACGGGAAATGGGTTCTGTAATGGACCGACCCAGAGGGTTTGGGTCGGTCGGGTCTAGCTCTGGGTCGACGGCGGATGGGTTTCAAAAGACGGAAAAGTGTTCTGTAATGGACCGACCCAGGGGTTGGTCGGTCGGTGGGTCGGTCGCCTTAAGACTTAAAAAAAAAAAGAACCCCTAAGAGAGTTAGTGGTTAATGGTACCCCATTAAGGGGGCAATAATGATTAGAGGTATAAAGACCTAAGGGATTAAGTTAAGAATAAACTTAAAAGTTTAAGATTAAGTTTGTAGAAATGTTGTAAGACTTAAGAGTTGTTAGGGTGGGAATCATTAAGGGTTAAGTAAGTTAAGTAAGTTGGATTAAGTTAAGTGATTAACAACCTAAAACTGAATGAATGTTTTGTAGGACTGGGAATTTGGACCCGGAAGAGAGTAAGCAAACCGAACGACCAACGGTGAACGGTACAGTTCTCTTGTGACTGCTTGCTAACGAGGGTCCCTCGGCTTGGGTGCTATTTGTTTTGTGTGCTCACTAAACAAGATAAAGCATGCAACACCGGAAATTTATGATTATGATTGTTGTGTGATGTTTGAAAAACAACACAACGTGTCGGGGAACTTACTAAACCAACGTTTAGTAAGGAATTGAGTGAGACTAAGGAATGCTCCCATAATGTGGGTTGATATAAACCGAAAGAGGTAACCAAACAAACATGGTCTTGAGACTATTACTAACTGGAACTTGAGTGAGGACAACCCGGGACCGATCTCCGTCATCCATGCTAAGGAAAAAAGGGGGGGACGGTATTCCGAATCAGATCCGCCCTCGTTTAAGGACTTGTCTTCGGACTTGTAGCCTAGGGCGGTTGCCGGCTCAGCTACGCTGGACTCCCGTCTACGAGTAGGTAACGTGGCATTAAGATGGTGCGGTGGGATCACCTAATCCAGCAGGTTCGAATTAAGCACAAACCATTCCCTTCCAGGAACGGTTTGTATTCTGAGATTACAGCAAGTGAGATACAGATTAAGGTACGGTTAAGATGAGAAACACAATTCCTCTTTAAAGGATGGTTGTATTATTAAGATTAAGATAAGCTACATCCACTCCTTATTAAACGGATGTTGTTTCTACGATTAAGTTATGACTAAGATTGAGGTGAGATAGATGGACTAGAGTCAAGATGGAACATTACTTAAGGAGTTAAATTAAATAACTCTCTAATTAAGGGAACGCATTTAAGTCGTTCATTGTTGGGAACTTTGATTGTTCATTGTTGGTTTGTTTTTTACGCCTTACTATTATGTTGTCTCTAATCAACCTCATGCTATCGACAATTAGTCGTCGTAGCCACGTTAGTAGGGGCCATGAGAGGACGTACCAGCATTCATGCTGACCACCTTTGGGGGATGTTTTTACTATACAGGTGACATCAGGAGGCGGCCGTCGCGGGAGTAAGAAGAGGATACAAGTGTTAAGGATTAAGTGTGGCCTACGAGTTGTGCAGTTGTACACTCGTATGGCAATCGAGTTAGTAAGATGTATAGGATGTGAGAGGGTTGTAGAAGAATATGTATTTGGTTAAGGTTGTTAGTGCTAATTTGTCGGTATAATTCTGTAGTCAGACCGTGGCAAGGTCCGGGAGTGTAAAGAATTCCGTGTGACATGTATATATATGCTGTTAAGTTGCGAGACCACATTTGGATTGAGTTGGGGTGTTACAAAAAGTGGTATCAGAGCGTAGTTACGCTCTGAAAACAAGAATTACCGAACTTAGGAGAATACTGAGGTTGAGTTTGAGTTCTGGGTTAAGGGTTGAGTGATAGAGTGAGAGGTGCGTTAGTTAGGACATCCCGGTGTTTACCGGATATCTATAGTACCTAAACCCGCCCTCCACATCCCTCGATTGAATTATGGGGAACAAATGCCAGAGAGAAGAAAGCCATCTCTTACTCGGGGAAACCCGATCTGGTAGTTAGTTAACAGTAAGCGATATGAGGAACATCTTGTTGTACAACAGTTTATGAGAACTTGAACGTTTTGATGGAGCGCAACAGTGAGACAGGCGCTATCAATGGAAATCTATCAGTAAGAGAACGGTAGTTACCGGCAACATGGGTCGACATGCTACGCAGTCGAGTTACACCACAACACCGATGATAAGAAAAGCACTACGAGTGCAATGGATAAGAAAAGATAAGCGACATGAGTACCGGACAGCGGTCCGAGTGAGCATAACAGTGGGATAATACAAGCGTAAGGGATAAGATTAATAGAAAGTCCAGTTAGAAACGGGAACTCCAAACCCCATACAATGAGGAAGGTTATAAAACCTGGCCAACATAATGCGGACGATGATAGGAACTCATATAAATTGTATACCGGAATAGGACTACGATATAGTGCCTAAAGAAGAATCATTACATAGTAACCACAACAAGATGTGTGGAGACAGGAGCGAGGATTAACATAAGAAAATATTAAGGGATTCCCTCAGAAAGAGGAACACCCTAATAGATAACAATACTGTCAAACAACAAGGAAACTGCCGGATGGTTAGTTATCTAAAATAAGATATTATCGAAGGAGTCCCGAGGACTACTAATTACATGGAAATTAGGAAGAAGTATCGCTACCAACGTACCTTGTACCAATAGCCCATCCTGCATGGCGCACTTGCCATAGCAAGTGCTACCACGGTTAAGCTACACGGAAAGCCATCGTGGCAAGATAGGAGAACGCTACAGTTGAAACGCATATTAATACTGGATTGTAAATCCACGAGAACAGAAAAATAAGACCTTGGAAAGGCCCGACGGCCTGACCATGATGAGATGAGATGACACACCAGTCTGCTGGGAGCAGAACTTGGACAAAGTATTAAACCGTATAAATATTAGCAACGGTATAACCCACTACAACAACAACCGACAGTACGATAAGAACACAATCCCGAACTCCAAGGGGAAAACCTAAGAGATCGCTCGGTGATCCGAGCAAAACACTATACAAGCAATGATATACAAGGGATGTATTATAAGATACTATTGAGACTGTTGAAGCATCGACTTACAACGAAAACGGGATAAGACTCCCAGAGTGACCATTAAGGATGCCGATATCAACAAACTTCGATGAATATGTTAGTAAACCCCTGAAACAAGGACAGAGAGAGTAGACTTAAGATATAACCTACCAAGAGTTAAGGAGATATGAATTCCACAGAGGAAAGCTCAGAGGACTACCCCCACGAGTGGGCATAGTCGAGCCGAACAAACTGATGAATGACAGCTAGTACTGTTCGTCTAACTCATTAACACCCAAGTATGATTGATCATCAAAGGGTGGCGTAATCAACAGAAGTTGAACGAAGCGTTGAGATGGAAGTATAAACGACAGGATGATATCCAACTTGGACACCGTAAGGCAAACACCTAATACGAACCTAACCTTGACTATTAAAAGACATAAGTCTAGTAGAATGACAGCATTGTCAAAGTGATAAGTGCAAAACATATAGACTTTTTAGGGTTTAATCACCTTATTAATTGCAGCATTTTTAGTAATGTTTCACACTTATCTAGGGTTTTTCCTATAATTTTGTGTTATATTAACTAATGTATTATATGTGTTAAAATGTAGGAAAAATACCAATTAAACACAAACATTATTAAGGATTAAAAGAGGGGAACCGCTACATAACAAGGCGGACGAGACACAGGAGGGAGAAACAAGAGGCGACCGCCTCCTTAAGAGGCGGACAACTCTAATGCAACCGCGAGGCGGTTGAGATAGAGAGTACCGCCACTTAACAGGCGGACGACACAGAGGCGACCGCGAGGCGGTTGAGACAGAGGAGACCGCCACTTAACAGGCGGACAAGATAGAGGAGACCGCTAGATAAGTGGCGGACACGTCTAAGTGTCCAAAAATTAACGGGTTATCTTCTAGCCGACTCGCTCTACAAATTGAGACGGCGCCTACCAGAAATCACGCCCGCGTTTCAGCTTTGTCCCCTGCGCAATCAATAGCTGCAATCAATGGGGAGCTGCAATCATCGAGCTCAATCAATGAAGCTGTTGCTGTGCTTCTCTTCCTCTAAAATACCAGCTTCACTCCTCCTTATTAACTGTCCTTCCGGAGGCTCCTTCCGTGGTTCCTCTGGAGTTCCAATTCACACACCATCTCATTTCTCTTCCTTCCGCCTTCTCCATTTTATTTATTTTACATTCCACTAAATCCACCTCTAGCCTACGTATACAAAATAGCAGAGTGAGCCGGAGTGATTACGGATGATTCTATTACTCTTGTCTCTGTCTATCTGTTTAATATGTTAGGGCTAGTTTACGTACGCTTTGGGAATAATTATATATTCTGTATTAATTATGCAATGTTTTTACTGGTTTTAATTTAACGAAGTTTGTTACGCTTAAAGCTCATCTCTCGCCTTTTTAATAAATGTCATGAGTTTATTAAATTGCCTGCTAAGTCTATTTGATCAGACCAGTGTGATAAATAGAGGGTTGATTAAGCCGTAAATATGGAGAAAGCTCTATTATGATTTAATGAGTTAGTATTTCCAGATGCAATTATATCCTGGAATTTAATGTCCGTTTACATAAGAGTGCTTGAACCTTGATTAGACCGAGCATTTCTGGTAAACGAGTTCTTATGAGGCTATGGCTTAGTCCTTAGGATAATTTAAGGAATTTGCCAAACAATTATAATTAAACCAGTAGGAATAGCATGAAGGAGCAGATAATATTAATCTGAACCAGAGTCCGTTTAATTTATTTACCTAGTTAATTTTATTAACTGTTTTTATTTATATTTAACAAGTCAATAATCCCCCCTCTGTGAAACGCTTAGGTACTATAAAAGTATTAGTCCCGTGGTTCGATATCCGGTCGCTTACATTTCACTATACTACTGCGACCGGGATTTGTTTGCAGCCCGACGTTTATTTTGGGTTTTAATTTCTTTTCTTTAATTTTAATTACACCACTTAAACCACTCACAATACAACGTCTGCAAAATGGCGCCGTTGCCGGGGACTAGATTTATTCTGGTTCCTAAGCCCCGGATTATTCACCTGTTAATTATAAATATTTTGTTCTCTTAAATATGTTAATTATTTCTATATATTTTTCGTTTATTGTTAATATTAATTATCTTCTATATTTTGTTAATATTAATTATCTAATAATCTGTTAATATTAAATTGGACATTTGGACAATTGGACACCTGACTTTGGCCATCTAACTTCGGACATCTAACTTTAAACATCTAATTCTAACTTCTAACATTTTATTTCCATTGTCTCTAACATTTTATTTCCATTGTCTCTAACATTTAATTTCCATTGTCCTTAACATTTAATTTTATGTAATTAACCCACTAACTTATAATTTATGTAATCTAACTACTAATTATTATTTTATGTGTACTAATGTTTATCTGTTTATTTCTAGCTCGTATGTTACAAGTTAAATCGAAAAAAAAAACGAAACAGGGGTTGTCCGCTAGGACAACCGCCCCGTTTGCTCGCGGTCGCCCCACTCTTGACCGCCACTTATCTCGCGGACGCTACACATGCGACCGCCTCGCGGTCGTGCTTCAGAAAAAAAAAAATTGGATAAACGCCGCGTTTTCACTTTCTTCCCCAATTCATTTCGAGCTCGAGCGAACCCGATAGAGAAGAAGAACGAACCCTCGCGCGGAGCTCCCCAATCTTCAAATCAACACAACTTCCTCATTTCTTCATCAAATTTTACAAGGTTGGTACCAAAACGCTCGTTTTTCAATTCCTTACGTTTCTATAGCTTCAAATTTGTAAATGGTGAACTACATTAGGAGAAATTAGGACCAGAAGTTTCGAATCCCTAGTTTCCCAAATTCGAAATTTTCGAATTTTAATTGCTAATTTGTCTCGAATTTGTCCTATAATTGTTATAATCTACATACACAAGGTTAAATCTTTACATATTACACTTAGTTTGGGTGTTTTTGTTTGAATTCAAAAATTGTTGTGTGCTAATTACGAAAATTTGTTGTTAGAACTAGCATTATTCAATTTTATTTAGCCTTGTTTATTAAACGAAAATATAGATTATGATTATAGGTTATTATTTATAGATTTGATTGGTGACGGTACTAAAAACCTTGAAACTGACTGAATTAATTGTGGAGAAACGAAGAATTTTAGGGGAGACTCTATCAGAATTTCGACAGAATTTATATAATTATTCTGTTTACGTTTCATTATTTGTTCAACTTGTTTCCTATTATTTTTAATTTACAGAATTGTTTATATTAATGTTCTATTTGATATTAATTTCTATGTTTCTTTATTAACGTTTTTGTTGTTATTTTCTATTTTACTTTTTATGCTGTTCTTGTTTACTAATTTTTATGCTGTTAATTTCTATTAATTTTCATGTTATTATTACTCTGTTCTATATTTAATATTTTATTGTTATGCTGTTAATGTTTGTTTGCTTTTAATTTTTAATAATATATTAGTATGCCTCGTAATCGTGGTGGCGACTGCCCTAGAGCATCATCTTCTTCTGCACCTCGTCTTCAGGACGATGGTTTTGTCTCAGTAGAGGCTCGTGCCTGGTTCGATCAGGGCAAGGACTTTATCATAGAGAGGAAAATTGAGCCGGCAGTGCTAGCGGCTGCAGGGGTGGATACTATATTTGCCAAGCTAGGACTTTCAGAGGTCCTAAAGTTAGGAGAGGGAGTCTTTGCTCCGGACTTAGCTCGAGAGTTTTATGCTAATGCCCGGGCAGGCGATATGAGCATTACTTCTTATATACGCCATCACCCCGTGGAGATCACACCCTCGACTTTCACTTCTCTCCTGCACATCCCGGATGGTCCTGGTGATATCCGAGGATTCACAGAGGAGTACCTGCAGAGGTCGAAGTCCAGGTGGCTTCAGGTTGTAGGTCGGAGGACCCGACGTAGAGGGGAGGAGGAGAAGGATGTCCTCCCGTTCGCTAGCTTCCCCACGCTGACTCAGAGGCTTCTCCTGGAGATCCTCAGTCATCAGATTCGCCCATCTGGGGCGCATGATGCTTCTGAAGAGGATTGTGCCTTACTTGACTACTTCCTAGGACCATTTCCTCCCGCTCAGCGCATCTCCTTTAGCCACGTCATGTACAGCCAGCTCTATAAGGTGGTCTCCTACATGAGGACGAAGAAGAAGAAGATCACTCCCATTTTTCCCTTCTTCCTCAGTCTCCACATTATCGGTTCTGTCCCATTCCCAGCACAGTTCAGGGAGACTTTAGATCTTCGTCCAGCGAAGCGCTCAGTGTCACTGCTGACTGTGCGGAGCTGGGGCTTTATGCGCTCCGATGACGGTACTTGGGTTAGGAGTGCCGCTGCTCGGTCTTCCACTGCATCATCTACAGCAGCGGGGACCTCTACAGGAGCTACACACTCAGCTGATCCTGACCCACCGTCCGCTGACACTGCACAGGGAGAGGAGCCTTATAGGCCGACTACTGACATGATGCAGACCCCTGCTCCTGTACCTTACTCGACAGATCTACAGGCTCAGTTTCAGACCTTCCATCAGAGGTTTGAGAGCTTTGAGCAGAGGGTGATGCAGCGCTTGGACCGGAGTGATGAGATGCATGCACAGACAGCGCAGCAGAATGCGCAGACCGCTCAGCTCCTAGAGCGTCTCCTCGCTCAGTCAGGCCAGGGACCTGCACAGCCTCCACCACCACCACAGTGATTTTTGTTTATTTTATTTTATTGTTATTTTTATTTCATTTTATATTTCTCTGACTTTTTGTAGACTATTACTGTTTAAACCTTGTGCTAACATTTGATATATTCAGGAAGGTAACAGTGTGGTTTACTTTATGTTTTATTTTATGAATTCTTATTTATGTTTTTCATTTAATGATTTTCTTTTGGTTCAATTAGAGTTCTGCTGGCTATATATGATTTTCTTTTCAGAACAAATTCTATATCAAATATATAGCTGAACTCACCTTTGGAAAGCAACCTCAGTTGCTTTGGAATTTCAATATCATGGGTTGAACACTTGCACAAACTCAAGTGTGAGGAACGTCTCACCCCTGCCAAAAGCTCTAAGTGTGAGGAAGGATACCTTCCTCAATCTACGATACAAGGGGAGTTTCAATTACTCATTTATTATATGAATGTTCAACCTTTATTTAATCCTTTATGAGTCTGTCATAATTTGAAAGGTCCTTTTCTTGATTTAATTCTGAACAATGAGGACATTGCTCCTCTTAAGTGTGAGGAAGGAGAAACCTTTTCCTGAAATTATGACAGTAGTTCGATTATGCCACACTCACTTTTTGCTACTCTAAACTGCCTAAAAAAATTGCAAAAATGAGATAAATAATTGTAGAAGTGTCTGAAATTATGTCAAGTGACAACTGAAAGGTAGTTTTATTTCAAGGAGTTTGTATAAAATTATTTTCCATCAAAATACTCTATTTTTACTCGAAAAATGATAGATCTGCTAGTTGTAAAAATCAATTTAGTTTAGCTTGGGATTATGGAAATATGTGGAAAGTCAAGGAAAGAAAAGGATAAAGACAAGGTACTCCGCTGTTTATGAATTTTTCTAACAAAAAAAACAGGCCTCGTCTATCTGGTTATTAAGTTCTTTGGGGTGCTTTAACACCTATCTACCTAAGGTCTCGTGACCTGGGATAGAAGACCCAACACCGCTACAAGGATAGAGAGAAAAGTCTGGGGTACAGAAAAATAATGCAATTCAAATATATATAAAAATAATATGTGCTTTGTATATACAATTTGCACATTCAAAAAAAAATGTGAATATAAATTGCAATTTATATTTATAAACATGAGTATGTGGTGTTGAAAGGTATTGCGGAATAAGGCATTACTTCACACCCCTTATCATCCCGGGTTAGTGAATGAAATTGGTTGGAAATCCCAGGTTAATCTAACTTGTTTTCTGCAGTTAGTCTTTCTGTGCTTTTATTAAATAGTCCTACTTCACTGTTTATAAAAACCTACTTCTAAGAGTAGAATTATTCTTTCGATTGTCACTTTGTCTAAATTCCCTTCTACACTTATTTAATCTTGTTTTATTATTAAGGCTTAGAGATAATTATATTCCTTATTTGCTTGAGGACAAGCAAAAGTCAAGTGTGAGGAAGTTTGATAAGTGCAAAACATATAGACTTTTTAGGGTTTAATCACCTTATTAATTGCAGCATTTTTAGTAATGTTTCGCACTTATCTAGGGTTTTTCCTATAATTATTTTGTTATATTAACTAATGTATTATATGTGTTAAAATGTAGGAAAAATACCAATTAAACACAAACATTATTAAGGATTAAAAGAGGGAACCGCCACATAACAAGGCGGACGAGACACAGGAGGAGAAACAAGAGGCGACCGCCTCCTTAAGAGGCGGACAACTCTAATGTAACCGCGAGGCGGTTAGATAGAGAGTACCGCCACTTAAGAGGCGGACGACACAGAGGCGACCGCGAGGCGGTTGAGACAGAGGAGACCGCCACTTAACAGGCGGACAGGATAGAGGAGACCGCTAGATAAGTGGCGGACACGTCTAAGTGTCCAAAAATTAACGGGTTATCTTCTAGCCGACTCGCTCTACAACTTGAGACGGCGCCTACCAGAAATCACGCCCGCGTTTCAGCTTTGTCCCCTGCGCAATCAATAGCTGCAATCAATGGGGAGCTGCAATCATCGAGCTCAATCAATGAAGCTGTTGCTGTGCTTCTTCTTCCTCTATAAATACCAGCTTCACTCCTCCTTATTAACTGTCCTTCCGGAGGCTCCTTCCGTGGTTCCTCTGGAGTTCCAATTCACACACCATCTCATTTCTCTCCTTCCGCCTTCTCCATTTTATTTATTTTACATTCCACTAAATCCACCTCTAGCCTACGTATACAAAATAGCAGAGTGAGCCGGAGTGATTACGGATGATTTCTATTACTCTTGTCTCTGTCTATCTGTTTAATATGTTAGGCTAGTTTACGTACGCTTTGGGAATAATTATTATATTCTGTATTAATTATGCAATGTTTTTACTGGTTTTAATTTAACGAAGTTTGTTACGCTTAAAGCTCATCTCTCGCCTTTTTAATAAATGTCATGAGTTTATTAAATTGCCTGCTAAGTCTATTTTGATCAGACCAGGTGATAAATAGATAGGTTGATTAAGCCGTAAATCTGGAGAAAGCTCTATTATGATTAATGAGTTAGTATTTCCAGATGCAATTATATTTCCTGGAATTTAATGTCCGTTTACATAAGAGTGCTCGAACCTTGATTAGACCGAGCATTTCTGGTAAACGAGTTTTATGAGGCTATGACTTAGTCCTTAGGATAATTTAAGGAATTTTGCCAAACAATTATAATTAAACCAGTAGGAATAGCATGAAGGAGCAGATAATATTAATCTGAACCAGAGTCCCGTTTAGTTTATTTACCTAGTTAATTTATTAACTGTTTTTATTTATATTTAACAAGTCAATTAATCCCCCCTCCCGTGACACGCTTAGGTACTATAATATGTACATTAGTCCCGTGGTTCGATATCCGGTCGCTTACATTTCACTATACTACTGCGACCGGGATTTGTTTGCAGCCCGACGTTTATTTTGGGTTTTAATTTCTTTTCTTTAATTTAATTACACACTTAAACCACTCACAATACAACGTCTGCACAAAGACATTAAGTAACCTCAGATCACCTGAACAACTTCCCTAGCAGGAAGCAGGATGCAGCAACTTATCATGAAACCCGATACTACATTTAGGATGTAACCTAACGATGGATAGTGCTCAAAGAACCAGAATCTTATAGGGATGACTTGCAGATGAGTAAGAGTACAAATAATGAACTGAGACATTAAGCATTAAGAGCCTACGAGCCAAGGATGTTAACCACATTAGAGCCCGAGGTGCGGTAAGTTATAGGAGAGCTTGTTTAAGCCACGAAGGGACTACAATTTGTAGATATGAACGGTTACCAAACCTATAACTTAGATTGGGAAGAACATTACCAAGAAAGGGTACCAATGAGAATATTGAGATAATGCTAAGGACAGGAGCGGAGAACGAACCATGCCTTTTAGGGTGGGGATACCTCTCCTTGTCGTGAGGCCATGAGTGGGAATGAACCCCTCAAAAGGGCTTTCACATATTAGAGATAAAATACACTTTATTTAGAAAATGGAAACTATGAACCTTGAGATTACTTTAGAACATACCAGATACACTTGAGTAATAAGGAAGGTTGCACAGATAGACCCCATATCCAACACCCAGGATGTAAGAATTAATAATGGTCAGAGATAAACATTGTGACTGCACATTATGGCACGTCAATTAATCAACGCTCAGAAGAGCTTGTGATTCAGTGGATGACTTCTTCAGTAACCAGTTAAACTACATGGTAGATAACATCACTAAGGATGAAAGAAAGCGAAAGAAATTAGCCTACTTACAAATCTGAGATTGCTGCAGAACATCTTCATATCAAGAGTCAACTATTTTACAAACACGGTACGACAACCGCCAATACCGGAATGAAATAACTCCCAGTGTGTATACACCAAGAAGGGATTGAGTATAAGGTAAGACATTAGAATAAGTGAATAAGAGGTTGCACCATCAATGAGCAACATGGTAAGGGCCAACTACCAAGGTAGTAGTGGTCGTGAGTACAATAGCTATATAAGGGGAATTAAGTCGTGGTGCGCGGTAAAGCGACCGTTAGGTATGAGCTGTCAAATATTGACACAGAGGCAATAAGATTTATGAGTTAAGACCAATATAAGTAAGGAAATAAGATGGTAGACGAACTGAGCATTGATGCCAGTAGTCTGGACCTAGTTAGGCAAGATTTCACAGGAAGCACACTACCCATTCCTTGAGGAACCGGAAGTGCATTCCTAGTTGAACAAATGTGAGAAAGAAGAAAGGAGGCTCTATGGAAAGAGATCTAAGCTACTAAGAAATGAAGTCAATACGGAATACAGAAAGGAGCTAGAGCATACCATACCCAAAAACACAGTAAATGGACTTCCCTTGATTAACTTCAAGAAGAACAATAAATGTTATTATGGAACGATGAAAGAGGAGATCGACAACAGAATACTTCATAATTAGCAATAGCTAAACGTGTGACGGACACTATGAGTTTACTAAAACGAGACGTGGGACGACTGCACCCCACAGGGGCTTGCAGGCCTGACACGCTCATTTATGAGTTAGTTGGGTAAGGAGTAATGTACCAGTAAGGTACCCCATGCATGTAGACGAGTAGTGTAAGGAACACGGGAAGTAGTCGACTCCGTACCACCGACAACGCCGCAAGATCAAACAAGAGCAGCTACTACCACAAACAGTCGAAGAGAAGAATTCAGTTGAACCAGCAACACAGAGGAACCAGAGAACAGATAATTAAGGACTATGAAGTGCGAAGAGCACGGATTGTTAAGTACAGACATTGGACATGTCTTAAGATGTAAGGGATTAAGACTGCAAAGCGCGATATGCACTAAACAGTAGTTTCAGACTAAGAAACATCCTCAAACCGAAGGTCAGTTGGGGGAGAACAATTTAGATATTCGAGAAAATACTAAGAGTATGAGCATAAGATCTTCAAAGGGAATGGATAGACGAGTTACAACTCATTAAGGCCGTGTATATATAAAGATAACACGTGTCCATTGAGACAATTAAGCCTAAGATTATCAGAGTCGCGCAGCGGAAGCTAGCAGACCACTACCTTTGAGATTAGACCAAACTAAGTTAAGGAAACGGTATGAGTACCGTTAAGAATCCTCGATACAGAGACTAAGTCATTCCTGATCGAATTCTAAGTAAGATAGATGACATGGAAGCTAGAATGCTTAGTAAGAATTAGACACCTTGAACTTATGTTCAAAGATCATGTAATGTTGATTACGTGGGCGTAATCCATTTTAAGGGGGGTAGAGCGAAAACCGCTTAGCGTATGTTTGTGTACTGAGTACATAAACTACGGTGTGCATAGCACAAAATAATTTGAGAATATGTTTTACATAAACATTTTGAGATAAATTATGGTTATTGCACACAGAAGATGTGAATACCATACATATTAAGTACCTATCTTGTTAACTCCGGTGTGAGTACAAGTTAAGAGAATTAAGGAAGAGGTTTAAGGAGACTTAAGGAATAAAGAATATATGAGGTATGAGTCGATATGAGACTATGTGTTAGATAAGAATAAGATAACATTATGAGATACAATTTGACATGAGTATGAGGAAGGAAATTGAAATGCTATGAGATATAAGATGGTGAGAATTGGTATGGGACAGTTATAGAACTTAGTAGGAATTTAAGTCTTGAGGTAATTACTAAGAGATGAATCGGGAATGTTTGATGGACTGAGTCCACACTTGGGCGATGTATTGATTATGATTAGGAAGAACTAAAAAGATAGAAAATTGGACATGAGTGAATTATTCGGATGTTTGAAAATGACGTGGGAGGTGGAACTTGATTTTCTAGGGATCAAGGGAAACCGAACACAAATTGGAGTGGAAGGATGGTTCTACACTGATGCTGATCACATCAGGGTAGGATGATTCCTGAAACTCCCTACCAGTGGTCACAATTTAATCACACTAAGGATAAAGGCCTTAGGATAAAATGGAATTGGAGTTGATTGTATTTTTAATTAGAGGAATTATTCCTCACATGACCTCGTAAAAAGGATTACCTTTTTACTGAGTCTCGCCCATGAAGTCGAGGACGCACGAGCCTTTGTCTTCGGACCGGTGACATGGGGAGAGCAGGGTGTTTTGTATTCTGGCCCATGGTGACGAGGACGAATGAGCCATTGTCTACGGACTGGTGACATGGGAGAATACGTTGGAAGTTATGTGAATGTTTTAATCATCAAAAGGAACAAAAGGAATTTTGAGTGCTATACATGCTTAAGCATGTTGTGTGATAGTTAAGAATAAGAATATGGTGGATCTAAGGATTCAATGAGTTTAAGTATACATAAGTATTATCTATATGATCTAAGGAATGAGGTAATACATGTATTCTAATGCGATAAGATGCATGAGAACTTTGGGGACAAAGTTCTTTTAAGGGGGGTAGATTGAAATACCCCAAACCTAAGTATGCTAAGTAAACATCAAATTATGATGTAGTAAGGCTAGAATATGCCTTAGAAAGATTGGTAGACAATTTAAACCAAGGAAAACACAAGAAAGTGCCTTAAGGGCAATCAGGGCAAAAACGTGCTCTAAGCTTGGAGTGACTTTGATTAGCACCCAAATACCATTATAAGACTTTATTAATATGCTAATGGAAATTTTAAATCAATTATCAAAGAAAACCAAGCTTGAAAATAAGTTAAAACACAAAATGTGCTTTAAGAAGTCTTAAAGCACATTTTTGAGAAATTGTCTTAGAATTGAGTTTTGAGTGGCTAGATGTCCATCATTACTCTTTAATCAACATTTGTACTAATTAGTATCACATTAGGAAGTCTAAATCAATGGGAAACCAAAAATTTCACGAATATGTGCACTAATTAGTGAATAGTGCCAAATAGTGCCCAAATTAAGCTTAAGTCAACATAAGTCAATGAGATGGTCAACTAAGACCATAAATATCTCCAATTACAAGAGGGGGCCGGTTTTTGATGTGAGGAGTCACCACATGACTAAGCAAATAAAGGAAAAGAAGAGTAAATGAGAGAATAGTACTATTTGCTTTATAAAAGCAAAATACCTTATATTAGCCTACCTCTCTCCTCTCTTCTTCATTTCTCTTCTTCTTCCACGGTTCTCTTTTCTTTTCCTCTGTTCCAAACCGTCCCAAGCAGCCTCCATGGTTGCCTCATCTTCAAATGTTCATAACTTACTCATTTTAGCTCCAAATCAAAAACTAAACACATATATCTCTTAGTTAGACCAAGACCTTGCTTCCTATCTTTTCAAATCTTTCAAAGCTCAAGTTTTGTGCCATGAGAAAACTCCATTTATGGAGGAAAATCAAGTTTGAAGAGCTCATTAGCTTCTCCATTCTCTTAAGGTAAAGAAAATGTAAGAAAAACCAAGTTTCCATCATCTTCCTTATATGGCCGAAAATTCCTTCTCATGAGGCCATGTTTTTATGCCTTGTTCTAGCTTGATTTATTCACCAAGGACTAGTGGAGGTACTATTTCATTCAATGCCAAAGTCTACCTTGAGACTTCAAAGGTAATCATCCACTTTTATGCCTTAGAACACATTTCTAACCTAGGTTTTCATTCCTTGAGGTTAGTGTATTGTTTAGTACTCATATGAGTCATTGAATATTGATTAGAACATTGGCAAGGGGAATTTAAGTGGTGGCCCAGATTCATGCTAGAAGAAGGTCTCAGGAGGAAGTTAAGATAAGCTTGAGAAAACAAGGTAAAATGCTTACCTAATGGTGATTTAAGTTTTAAGGGATGAGTTTAGGTGGATACCAATGTGGCTTAGAGCCTACATTGTGTATTGGGTTATATAACTTAAGAAAAAGAACTTAAATAAAGCTTGTGAACTTGTGACTAAGGAGCCAATGGGAATGAGTTAGTAATATAAGTTTAAGATGGATTTTAAGAGCATTATAATTACTATGAGATTGATGGGTGTATTTGCAGGTTGAAAGCTTTTATATGTGGAAATTCAGTGTTTAAGTTTAAGTCATTTAAGGGCCTAAGAGCCATGTCATTTAAGAGCCTTAGTGCTATGGAATTTAAGCTTATTGCAATATATTGAGTTGTTATGAATGAGTTGGTTTGGGTGATGAGATATGATGAGAAGAACTTGATGTGTGTGAAATGGTTGAATGAGGAAAAATAATGTGCTTGGGCATGATAATATACTAGAGGAGCTATGGTGAAATTTGAGTAGAAAATAAGTGTCTAGGTGATGGTGGAGAATTAATGTGACGTAGGATTTACTAGGAGTCATTATGAGGAATTTGAGTGGAAACGAGTTAACTAAGGAGTTCTTGAGGTTTAGAATGACCTAGAGATGTCTAGGAGGAATTAGAGGGTTGGCGAGTGTATTAAACACACCAAAATCATGATATGAGGAATGTAAGACTTGTGCATAAGTTTTAAGGAGAAGGTGTATAATGCTTAAAATGATTTAGGTATGAACTTGGGAATATATCAATGAAAGTCTTGGGAAGCTTGCCTAAGTAGTGATGATGTTAGTAGAGGACTAATGAGGTTTAGTTTAGATTGTAATAAGTGGACTTAGGTGATGGAAGAGAAAGGTGAGGGAGAATGTATTCAAACGTCAAGGAAAATGACTAGGAATGTAAAAGAGCGTGTGATCATGAGGAAGGTGAGTAAGTGAATAAAAGAATGTATAAGTAAGCTCAAGAGTTTAGGAGTGATGAGTAACAAATGAAAAGAAGAGAATTGTGCATGGACATGCAAGATGACCTTGGAAGGTTTAACTAGCAAGATGGAATGCAATGAGGTTAAGGATGAGTTATATGGGTTGAAAAGAAACACTTTGGATAGTTGAAGTTTTAGACATAATGTACATGTTGGAAAGAAAGGGGATTAACTAACAAGTGTTAGGAGTTTTTGCAAGAATTGAGTAAAAGTTTGAGAAGATCTTTGGAAGTTGTTTTAATGAGTTTGGTGGAGGTTATAAGGTGGGTTTAAAGTGCCAAGATGGTGTTGGACCTATTAGGACACTTGTGGAAGAGTTTGGAATTGAAAGAGCAATTTAAGAGAACAATCTGTAGCGGACCGACCCAGGGTCCGACCCAGTTTTGGGTCGGTCGGGCCATGTTGAGCCAGCCGGAATGTCTTTGGACTGGACCGACCCAGAGGGTTTGGGTCGGTCGGGCAAAAATTTAACGTAGGAAATGGGTTCTGTAATGGACCGACCCAGAGGGTTTGGGTCGGTCGGTCTAGCTCTGGGTCGGACGGATGAGTTTCAAAAGACGGAAAAGTTTCTGTAATGGACCGACCCAGGGGTTGGGTCGGTCGGTGGGTCGGTCGACCCTTAAGACTTAAAAAAAAAAGAAACCCTAAGAGAGTTTAGTGGTATTAATGGTACCCCATTAAGGGGGCAATAATGATTAGAGGTATAAAGACCTAAGGGATTAAGTTAAGAATAAACTTAAAAGTTTAAGATTAAGTTTGTAAGATTAAGTTGTAAGACTTAAGAGTTGTTAGTTGGGAATCATTAAGGGTTAAGTAAGTTAAGTAAGTTGGATTAAGTTAAGTGATTAACAACCTAAAACTGAATGAATGTTTTAGGACTTGGGAATTTGGACTCCGGAAGAGAGTAAGCAACCGAACGACCAACGGTGAACGGTACAGTTCTCTTGTGACCTGCTTGCTAACGAGGTGTCCCTCGGCTTGTGTGCTATTTGTTTTGTGTGCTCACTAAACAAGATAAAGCATGCAACCGGAATATTATGATTATTGTATTGTTGTGTGATGTTTGAAAACTAACACAACGTGTCGTGGGAACTTACTAACCAACGTTTAGTAAGGAATTGAGTGAGACTAAGGAATGCTCCCTAATGTGGGTTGATATAAACCGAAAGAGGTTAACCAACAAACATGGTCTTGAGACTATTACTAACTAGAACTTGAGTGAGGAAACCCGGGACCGATCTCCGGTCATGCATGCTAAGGAAAAAGGGGGACGGTATCTGAATCAGATCCGCCCTCCGCTTAAGGACTTGTCTTCGGACTTGTAGCCTAGGGCCGGTTGCCGGCTCAGCTACGCTGGACTCCCGTCTAGAGTAGGTGGCATTAAGATGGTGTGGTGGAATCACCTAAATCCCAGGTTCGAATTAAGCTACAACCATTCCCTTCCAGGAACGGTTTGTATTCTGAGATTAAGTTGAGATTAAGATTAAGGTAAGGTTAAGATGAGTTGCAACCATTCCTCTTTAAAGGATGGTTTGTATTATTAAGATTAAGATAAGCTACATCCACTCCTTATTAAAGGATGGTTGTTTCTAAGATTAAGTTAAGACTAAATTGAGGTGAGATAAGGATGGACTAGAGTCAAGATGGAACATTACTTAAGGAGTTAAATAAATAACTCTCTAATTAAGGGAACGCATTTAAGTCGTTCATTGTGTGTGAACTTTGATTGTTCATTGTTGGTTTGTTGTTTACTGCACTTACTATTATGTTGTGCATCTAATCAACCTCCATGCTATCGACAATTAGTCGTCGTAGCCACGTTAGCTTAGGGGCCATGAGAGGATCGTACCAGCATTCATGCTGACCCCCTTTGGGGGCTGTTTTTACTACACAGGTGTACATCAGGAGGCGGCCGTCGCGGAAGTAAGAAGAGGATACAAGTGTTAAGGATTAAGTGTGGCCTACGAGTTGTGCATGTACACTCGTATGGCAATCGAGTTAGTAAGATGTATAGGATGTGAGAGGGTTGTAAGAAGAATATGTATTTGGTTAAGGTTGTTATGTGCTAATGTTCGGTATATTCTGTAGTCAGACCGTGGCAAGGTCCTGGAGTGTAAAGAATTCCGCTGTGACATGTATATATATATGCTGTTAAGTTGCGAGACCACATTTGGATTGAGTTGGGGTGTTACAAAAAGTGGTATCAGAGCGTAGTTACGCTCTGAAGACAAGAATTACCGAACTTAGGAGAATACTGAGGTTGAGTTTGAGTTCTGGGTTAAGGGTTGAGTGATAGAGTGAGAGGTGCGTTAGTTAGGACTTCCCAGTGTTTACCGGATATCCATAGTACCTAAACCCGCCCTCCACATCCCTTGCTTGAATTATGGGGAACAAATGCCAGAGAGAAGAAAGCCTTCTCTTACTCGGGGAAACCCGATCTGGTAGTTAGTTAACAGTAAGCGATATGAGGAACATCTTGTTGTACAACAGTTTATGAGAACTTGAACGTTTTGATGGAGCGCAACAGTGAGACAAACGCTATCAATGGAAATCTATCAGTAAGAGAACGGTAGTTACCGGCAACATGGGTCGACATGCTACGCAGTCGAGTTACACCACAACACCGATGATAAGAAAAGCACTATGAGTGCAATGGATAAGAAAAGATAACCGACATGAGTACCAGACAGCGGTCCGAGTGAGCATAACAGTGGGATAATACAAGCGTAAGGGATAAGATTACTGGAAAGTCCAGTTAGAAACGGGAACTCCAAACCCCATACAATGAGGAAGGTTATAAAACCTGGCCAACATAATGCGGACGACGATAGGAACTCATATAAATTGTATACCGGAATAGGACTACGATATAGTGCCTAAAGAAGAATCATTACTTAGTAACCACAACAAGATGTGTGGAGACAGGAGCGAGGATTAAGACATAAGAAAATATTAAGGGATTCCCTCAGAAAGAGGAACGCCCTAATAGATAACAGTACTGTCAAACAACAAGGAAACTGCCGGATGGTTAGTTATCCAAAATAAGATATTATCAAAGGAGTCCCGAGGACTACCAATTACATGGAAATTAGGAAGAAGTATCGCTACCAACATACCTTGTACCAATAGCCCATCCTGCATGGCGCACTTGCCATAGCAAGTGCTACCACGGTTAAGCTACACGGAAAGCCATCATGGCAAGATAGGAGAACGCTACAGTTGAAACGCATATTAATACTGGATTGTAAATCCACGAGAACAGAAAAATAAGACCTTGGAAAGGCCCGACGGCCTGACCATGATGAGAAGAGATGACACACCAGTCTGCTGGGAGCAGAACTTGGACAAAGTATTAAACCGTATAAATATTAGCAACGGTATAACCCACTACAACAACAACCGACAGTACGATAAGAACACAATCCCGAACTCCAAGGGGAAAACCTAAGAGATCGCTCGGTGATCCGAGCAAAACACTATACAAGCAATGATATACAAGGGATGTATTATAAGATACTATTGAGACTGTTGAAGCATCGACTTACAACGAAAACGGGATAAGACTCCCAGAGTGACCATTAAGGATGCCGATATCAACAAACTTCGATGAATATGTTAGTAAACCCCGGAAACAAGGACAGCGAGAGTAGACTTAAGATAACCTACCAAGAGTTAAGGAGATATGAATTCCACAGAGGAAAGCTCAGAGGACTACCCCCACAGAGCGGGCGTAGTCGAGCCGAACAAACTGATGAATGACAGCTAGTACTGTTCGTCTAACTCATTAACACCCAAGTATGATTGATCATCAAAGGGTGGCGTAATCAACAAAAGTTGAACGAAGCGTTGAGATGAAGTATAAGACGACAGGATGATATCCAACTTGGACACCGTAAGGCAAACGCCTAATACGGACCTAACCTTGACTATTAAAAGACATAAGTCTAGTAGAATGACAGCATTGTCAAAGACATTAAGTAACCTCGATCACTGAATTTTTAGGGTTTAATCACCTTATTAATTGCAGCATTTTTAGTAATGTTTCGCACTTATCTAGGGTTTTTCCTATAATTATTTTGTTATATTAACTAATGTATTATATGTGTTAAAATGTAGGAAAAATACCAATTAAACACAAACATTATTAAGGATTAAAAGAGGGAACCGCTACATAACAAGGCGGACGAGACACAGGAGGAGAAACAAGAGGCGACCGCCTCCTTAAGAGGCGGACAACTCTAATGCAACCGCGAGGCGGTTGAGATAGAGAGTACCGCCACTTAACAGGCGGACGACACAGAGGCGACCGCGAGGCGGTTGAGACAGAGGAGACCGCCACTTAACAGGCGGACAAGATAGAGGAGACCGCTAGATAAGTGGCGGACACGTCTAAGTGTCCAAAAATTAACGGGTTATCTTCTAGCCGACTCGCTCTACAACTTGAGACGGCGCCTACCAGAAATCACGCCCGCGTTTCAGCTTTGTCCCCTGCGCAATCAATAGCTGCAATCAATGGGGAGCTGCAATCATCGAGCTCAATCAATGAAGCTGTTGCTGTGCTTCTTCTTCCTCTATAAATACCAGCTTCACTCCTCCTTATTAACTGTCCTTCCGGAGGCTCCTTCCGTGGTTCCTCTGGAGTTCCAATTCACACACCATCTCATTTCTCTCCTTCCGCCTTCTCCATTTTATTTATTTTACATTCCACTAAATCCACCTCTAGCCTACGTATACAAAATAGCAGAGTGAGCCGGAGTGATTACGGATGATTTCTATTACTCTTGTCTCTGTCTATCTGTTTAATATGTTAGGCTAGTTTACGTACGCTTTGGGAATAATTATTATATTCTGTATTAATTATGCAATGTTTTTACTGGTTTTAATTTAACGAAGTTTGTTACGCTTAAAGCTCATCTCTCGCCTTTTTAATAAATGTCATGAGTTTATTAAATTGCCTGCTAAGTCTATTTTGATCAGACCAGGTGATAAATAGATAGGTTGATTAAGCCGTAAATATGGAGAAAGCTCTATTATGATTTAATGAGTTAGTATTTCCAGATGCAATTATATTTCCTGGAATTTAATGTCCGTTTACATAAGAGTGCTTGAACCTTGATTAGACCGAGCATTTCTGGTAAACGAGTTCTTATGAGGCTATGGCTTAGTCCTTAGGATAATTTAAGGAATTTTGCCAAACAATTATAATTAAACCAGTAGGAATAGCATGAAGGAGCAGATAATATTAATCTGAACCAGAGTCCCGTTTAATTTATTTACCTAGTTAATTTTATTAACTGTTTTTATTTATATTTAACAAGTCAATTAATCCCCCCTCCTGTGACACGCTTAGGTACTATAATATGTACATTAGTCCCGTGGTTCGATATCCGGTCGCTTACATTTCACTATACTACTGCGACCGGGATTTGTTTGCAGCCCGACGTTTATTTTGGGTTTTAATTTCTTTTCTTTAATTTTAATTACACCACTTAAACCACTCACAATACAACGTCTGCAAAATGGCGCCGTTGCCGGGGACTAGATTTATTCTGGTTCCTAAGCCCCGGATTATTCACCTGTTAATTATAAATATTTTGTTCTCTTAAATATGTTAATAATATTTCTATATATTTTTCGTTTATTGTTAATATTAATTATCTTCTATATTTTGTTAATATTAATTATCTAATAATCTGTTAATATTAAATTGGACATTTGGACAATTGGACACCTGACTTTGGCCATCTAACTTCGGACATCTAACTTTAAACATCTAATTCTAACTTCTAACATTTTATTTCCATTGTCTCTAACATTTTATTTCCATTGTCTCTAACATTTAATTTCCATTGTCCTTAACATTTAATTTTATGTAATTAACCCACTAACTTATAATTTATGTAATCTAACTACTAATTATTATTTTATGTGTACTAATGTTTATCTGTTTATTTCTAGCTCGTATGTTACAAGTTAAATCGAAAAAAAAAACGAAACAGGGGTTGTCCGCTAGGACAACCGCCCCGTTTGCTCGCGGTCGCCCCACTCTTGACCGCCACTTATCTCGCGGACGCTACACATGCGACCGCCTCGCGGTCGTGCTTCAGAAAAAAAAAAATTGGATAAACGCCGCGTTTTCACTTTCTTCCCCAATTCATTTCGAGCTCGAGCGAACCCGATAGAGAAGAAGAACGAACCCTCGCGCGCAGCTCCCCAATCTTCAAATCAACACAACTTCCTCATTTCTTCATCAAATTTTACAAGGTTGGTACCAAAACGCTCGTTTTTCAATTCCTTACGTTTCTATAGCTTCAAATTTGTAAATGGTGAACTACATTAGGAGAAATTAGGACCAGAAGTTTCGAATCCCTAGTTTCCCAAATTCGAAATTTTTGAATTTTAATTGCTAATTTGTCTCGAATTTGTCCTATAATTGTTATAATCTACATACACAAGGTTAAATCTTTACATATTACACTTAGTTTGGGTGTTTTTGTTGAATTCAAAAATTGTTGTGTGCTAATTACGAAAATTTGTTGTTAGAACTAGCATTATTCAATTTTATTTAGCCTTGTTTATTAAACGAAAATATAGATTATGATTATAGGTTATTATTTATAGATTTGATTGGTGACGGTACTAAAAACCTTGAAACTGACTGAATTAATTGTGGAGAAACGAAGAATTTTAGGGGAGACTCTGTCAGAATTTCGACAGAATTTATATAATTATTCTGTTTACGTTTCATTATTTGTTCAACTTGTTTCCTATTATTTTTAATTTACAGAATTGTTTATATAATGTTCTATTTGATATTAATTTCTATGTTTCTTTATTAACGTTTTTGTTGTTATTTCTATTTTACTTTTTATGCTGTTCTTGTTTACTAATTTTTATGCTGTTAATTTCTATTAATTTTCATGTTATTATTACTCTGTTCTATATTTAATATTTTATTGTTATGCTGTTAATGTTTGTTTGCTTTTAATTTTAATAATATATTAGTATGCCTCGTAATCGTGGTGGCGACTGCCCTGGAGCATCATCTTCTTCTGCACCTCGTCTTCAGGACGATGGTTTTGTCTCAGTAGAGGCTCGTGCCTGGTTCGATCAGGGCAAGGACTTTATCATAGAGAGGAAAATTGAGCCGGCAGTGCTAGCGGCTGCAGGGGTGGATACTATATTTGCCAAGCTAGGACTTTCAGAGGTCCTAAAGTTAGGAGAGGGAGTCTTTGCTCCGGACTTAGCTCGAGAGTTTTATGCTAATGCCCGGGCAGGCGATATGAGCATTACTTCTTATATACGCCATCACCCCGTGGAGATCACACCCTCGACTTTCACTTCTCTCCTGCACATCCCGGATGGTCCTGGTGATATCCGAGGATTCACAGAGGAGTACCTGCAGAGGTCGAAGTCCAGGTGGCTTCAGGTTGTAGGTCGGAGGACCCGACGTAGAGGGGAGGAGAGAAGGATGTCCTCCCGTTCGCTAGCTTCCCCACGCTGACTCAGAGGCTTCTCCTGGAGATCCTCAGTCATCAGATTCGCCCATCTGGGGCGCATGATGCTTCTGAAGAGGATTGTGCCTTACTTGACTACTTCCTAGGACCATTTCCTCCCGCTCAGCGCATCTCCTTTAGCCACGTCATGTACAGCCAGCTCTATAAGGTGGTCTCCTACATGAGGACGAAGAAGAAGAAGATCACTCCCATTTTTCCCTTCTTCCTCAGTCTCCACATTATCGGTTCTGTCCCATTCCCAGCACAGTTCAGGGAGACTTTAGATCTTCGTCCAGCGAAGCGCTCAGTGTCACTGCTGACTGTGCGGAGCTGGGGCTTTATGCGCTCCGATGACGGTACTTGGGTTAGGAGTGCCGCTGCTCGGTCTTCCACTGCATCATCTACAGCAGCGGGGACCTCTACAGGAGCTACACACTCAGCTGATCCTGACCCACCGTCCGCTGACACTGCACAGGGAGAGGAGCCTTATAGGCCGACTACTGACATGATGCAGACCCCTGCTCCTGTACCTTACTCGACAGATCTACAGGCTCAGTTTCAGACCTTCCATCAGAGGTTTGAGAGCTTTGAGCAGAGGGTGATGCAGCGCTTGGACCGGAGTGATGAGATGCATGCACAGACAGCGCAGCAGAATGCGCAGACCGCTCAGCTCCTAGAGCGTCTCCTCGCTCAGTCAGGCCAGGGACCTGCACAGCCTCCACCACCACCACAGTGATTTTTGTTTATTTTATTTTATTGTTATTTTTATTTCATTTTATATTTCTCTGACTTTTTGTAGACTATTACTGTTTAAACCTTGTGCTAACATTTGATATATTCAGGAAGGTAACAGTGTGGTTTACTTTATGTTTTTATTTTATGAATTCTTATTTATGTTTTTCATTTAATGATTTTCTTTTGGTTCAATTAGAGTTCTGCTGGCTATATATGATTTTCTTTTCAGAACAAATTCTATATCAATATATAGCTGAACTCACCTTTGGAAAGCAACCTCAGTTGCTTTGGAATTTCAATATCATGGGTTGAACACTTGCACAAACTCAAGTGTGAGGAACGTCTCACCCCTGCCAAAAGCTCTAAGTGTGAGGAAGGATACCTTCCTCAATCTACGATACAAGGGGAGTTTCAATTACTCATTTATTATATGAATGTTCAACCTTTATTTAATCCTTTATGAGTCTGTCATAATTTGAAAGGTCCTTTTCTTGATTTAATTCTGAACAATGAGGACATTGCTCCTCTTAAGTGTGAGGAAGGAGAAACCTTTTCCTGAAATTATGACAGTAGTTCGATTATGCCACACTCACTTTTTGCTACTCTAAACTGCCTAAAAAAATTGCAAAAATGAGATAAATAATTGTAGAAGTGTCTGAAATTATGTCAAGTGACAACTGAAAGGTAGTTTTATTTCAAGGAGTTTGTATAAAATTATTTTCCATCAAAATACTCTATTTTTACTCGAAAAATGATAGATCTGCTAGTTGTAAAAATCAATTTAGTTTAGCTTGGGATTATGGAAATATGTGGAAAGTCAAGGAAAGAAAAGGATAAAGACAAGGTACTCCGCTGTTTATGAATTTTTCTAACCAAAAAAAACAGGCCTCGTCTATCTGGTTATTAAGTTCTTTGGGGTGCTTTAACACCTATCTACCTAAGGTCTCGTGACCTGGGATAGAAGACCCAACACCGCTACAAGGATAGAGAGAAAAGTCTGGGGTACAGAAAAATAATGCAATTCAAATATATATAAAAATAATATGTGCTTTGTATATACAATTTGCACATTCAAAAAAAATGTGAATATAAATTGCAATTTATATTTATAAACATGAGTATGTGGTGTTGAAAGGTATTGCGGAATAAGGCATTACTTCACACCCCTTATCATCCCGGGTTAGTGAATGAAATTGGTTGGAAATCCCAGGTTAATCTAACTTGTTTTCTGCAGTTAGTCTTTCTGTGCTTTTATTAAATAGTCCTACTTCACTGTTTATAAAAACCTACTTCTAAGAGTAGAATTATTCTTTCGATTGTCACTTTGTCTAAATTCCCTTCTACACTTATTTAATCTTGTTTTATTATTAAGGCTTAGAGATAATTATATTCCTTATTTGCTTGAGGACAAGCAAAAGTCAAGTGTGAGGAAGTTTGATAAGTGCAAAACATATAGACTTTTTAGGGTTTAATCACCTTATTAATTGCAGCATTTTTAGTAATGTTTCGCACTTATCTAGGGTTTTTCCTATAATTATTTTGTTATATTAACTAATGTATTATATGTGTTAAAATGTAGGAAAAATACCAATTAAACACAAACATTATTAAGGATTAAAAGAGGGAACCGCCACATAACAAGGCGGACGAGACACAGGAGGAGAAACAAGAGGCGACCGCCTCCTTAAGAGGCGGACAACTCTAATGTAACCGCGAGGCGGTTGAGATAGAGAGTACCGCCACTTAACAGGCGGACGACACAAGGCGACCGCGAGGCGGTTGAGACAGAGGAGACCGCCACTTAACAGGCGGACAAGATAGAGGAGACCGCTAGATAAGTGGCGGACACGTCTAAGTGTCCAAAAATTAACGGGTTATCTTCTAGCCGACTCGCTCTACAACTTGAGACGGCGCCTACCAGAAATCACGCCCGCGTTTCAGCTTTGTCCCCTGCGCAATCAATAGCTGCAATCAATGGGGAGCTGCAATCATCGAGCTCAATCAATGAAGCTGTTGCTGTGCTTCTTCTTCCTCTATAAATACCAGCTTCACTCCTCCTTATTAACTGTCCTTCCGGAGGCTCCTTCCGTGGTTCCTCTGGAGTTCCAATTCACACACCATCTCATTTCTCTCCTTCCGCCTTCTCCATTTTATTTATTTTACATTCCACTAAATCCACCTCTAGCCTACGTATACAAAATAGCAGAGTGAGCCGGAGTGATTACGGATGATTTCTATTACTCTTGTCTCTGTCTATCTGTTTAATATGTTAGGCTAGTTTACGTACGCTTTGGGAATAATTATTATATTCTGTATTAATTATGCAATGTTTTTACTGGTTTTAATTTAACGAAGTTTGTTACGCTTAAAGCTCATCTCTCGCCTTTTTAATAAATGTCATGAGTTTATTAAATTGCCTGCTAAGTCTATTTTGATCAGACCAGGTGATAAATAGATAGGTTGATTAAGCCGTAAATCTGGAGAAAGCTCTATTATGATTTAATGAGTTAGTATTTCCAGATGCAATTATATTTCCTGGAATTTAATGTCCGTTTACATAAGAGTGCTCGAACCTTGATTAGACCGAGCATTTCTGGTAAACGAGTTCTTATGAGGCTATGACTTAGTCCTTAGGATAATTTAAGGAATTTTGCCAAACAATTATAATTAAACCAGTAGGAATAGCATGAAGGAGCAGATAATATTAATCTGAACCAGAGTCCCGTTTAGTTTATTTACCTAGTTAATTTTATTAACTGTTTTTATTTATATTTAACAAGTCAATTAATCCCCCCTCCCGTGACACGCTTAGGTACTATAATATGTACATTAGTCCCGTGGTTCGATATCCGGTCGCTTACATTTCACTATACTACTGCGACCGGGATTTGTTTGCAGCCCGACGTTTATTTTGGGTTTTAATTTCTTTTCTTTAATTTTAATTACACCACTTAAACCACTCACAATACAACGTCTGCACAAAGACATTAAGTAACCTCAGATCACCTGAACAACTTCCCTAGCAGGAAGCAGGATGCAGCAACTTATCATGAAACCCGATACTACATTTAGGATGTAACCTAACGATGGATAGTGCTCAAAGAACCAGAATCTTATAGGGATGACTTGCAGATGAGTAAGAGTACAAATAATGAACTGAGACATTAAGCATTAAGAGCCTACGAGCCAAGGATGTTAACCACATCAGAGCCCGAGGTGCGGTAAGTTATAGGAGAGCTTGTTTAAGCCACGAAGGGACTACAATTTGTAGATATGAACGGTTACCAAACCTATAACTTAGATTGGGAAGAACATTACCAAGAAAGGGTACCAATGAGAATATTGAGATAATGCTAAGGACAGGAGCGGAGAACGAACCATGCCTTTTAGGGTGGGGATACCTCTCCTTGTCGTGAGGCCATGAGTGGGAATGAACCCCTCAAAAGGGCTTTCACATATTAGAGATAAAATACACTTTATTTAGAAAATGGAAACTATGAACCTTGAGATTACTTTAGAACATACCAGATACACTTGAGTAATAAGGAAGGTTGCACAGATAGACCCCATATCCAACACCCAGGATGTAAGAATTAATAATGGTCAGAGATAAACATTGTGACTGCACATTATGGCACGTCAATTAATCAACGCTCAGAAGAGCTTGTGATTCAGTGGATGACTTCTTCAGTAACCAGTTAAACTACATGGTAGATAACATCACTAAGGATGAAAGAAAGCGAAAGAAATTAGCCTACTTACAAATCTGAGATTGCTGCAGAACATCTTCATATCAAGAGTCAACTATTTTACAAACACGGTACGACAACCGCCAATACCGGAATGAAATAACTCCCAGTGTGTATACACCAAGAAGGGATTGAGTATAAGGTAAGACATTAGAATAAGTGAATAAGAGGTTGCACCATCAATGAGCAACATGGTAAGGGCCAACTACCAAGGTAGTAGTGGTCGTGAGTACAATAGCTATATAAGGGGAATTAAGTCGTGGTGCGCGGTAAAGCGACCGTTAGGTATGAGCTGTCAAATATTGACACAGAGGCAATAAGATTTATGAGTTAAGACCAATATAAGTAAGGAAATAAGATGGTAGACGAACTGAGCATTGATGCCAGTAGTCTGGACCTAGTTAGGCAAGATTTCACAGGAAGCACACTACCCATTCCTTGAGGAACCGGAAGTGCATTCCTAGTTGAACAAATGTGAGAAAGAAGAAAGGAGGCTCTATGGAAAGAGATCTAAGCTACTAAGAAATGAAGTCAATACGGAATACAGAAAGGAGCTAGAGCATACCATACCCAAAAACACAGTAAATGGACTTCCCTTGATTAACTTCAAGAAGAACAATAAATGTTATTATGGAACGATGAAAGAGGAGATCGACAACAGAATACTTCATAATTAGCAATAGCTAAACGTGTGACGGACACTATGAGTTTACTAAAACGAGACGTGGGACGACTGCACCCCACAGGGGCTTGCAGGCCTGACACGCTCATTTATGAGTTAGTTGGGTAAGTAGTAATGTACCAGTAAGGTACCCCATGCATGTAGACGAGTAGTGTAAGGAACACGGGAAGTAGTCGACTCCGTACCACCGACAACGCCGCAAGATCAAACAAGAGCAGCTACTACCACAAACAGTCGAAGAGAAGAATTCAGTTGAACCAGCAACACAGAGGAACCAGAGAACAGATAATTAAGGACTATGAAGTGCGAAGAGCACGGATTGTTAAGTACAGACATTGGACATGTCTTAAGATGTAAGGGATTAAGACTGCAAAGCGCGATATGCACTAAACAGTAGTTTCAGACTAAGAAACATCCTCAAACCGAAGGTCAGTTGGGGGAGAACAATTTAGATATTCGAGAAAATACTAAGAGTATGAGCATAAGATCTTCAAAGGGAATGGATAGACGAGTTACAACTCATTAAGGCCGTGTATATATAAAGATAACACGTGTCCATTGAGACAATTAAGCCTAAGATTATCAGAGTCGCGCAGCGGAAGCTAGCAGACCACTACCTTTGAGATTAGACCAAACTAAGTTAAGGAAACGGTATGAGTACCGTTAAGAATCCTCGATACAGAGACTAAGTCATTCCTGATCGAATTCTAAGTAAGATAGATGACATGGAAGCTAGAATGCTTAGTAAGAATTAGACACCTTGAACTTATGTTCAAAGATCATGTAATGTTGATTACGTGGGCGTAATCCATTTTAAGGGGGGTAGAGCGAAAACCGCTTAGCGTATGTTTGTGTACTGAGTACATAAACTACGGTGTGCATAGCACAAAATAATTTGAGAATATGTTTTACATAAACATTTTGAGATAAATTATGGTTATTGCACACAGAAGATGTGAATACCATACATATTAAGTACCTATCTTGTTAACTCCGGTGTGAGTACAAGTTAAGAGAATTAAGGAAGAGGTTTAAGGAGACTTAAGGAATAAAGAATATATGAGGTATGAGTCGATATGAGACTATGTGTTAGATAAGAATAAGATAACATTATGAGATACAATTTGACATGAGTATGAGGAAGGAAATTGAAATGCTATGAGATATAAGATGGTGAGAATTGGTATGGGACAGTTATAGAACTTAGTAGGAATTTAAGTCTTGAGGTAATTACTAAGAGATGAATCGGGAATGTTTGATGGACTGAGTCCACACTTGGGCGATGTATTGATTATGATTAGGAAGAACTAAAAAGATAGAAAATTGGACATGAGTGAATTATTCGGATGTTTGAAAATGACGTGGGAGGTGGAACTTGATTTTCTAGGGATCAAGGGAAACCGAACACAAATTGGAGTGGAAGGATGGTTCTACACTGATGCTGATCACATCAGGGTAGGATGATTCCTGAAACTCCCTACCAGTGGTCACAATTTAATCACACTAAGGATAAAGGCCTTAGGATAAAATGGAATTGGAGTTGATTGTATTTTTAATTAGAGGAATTATTCCTCACATGACCTCGTAAAAAGGATTACCTTTTTACTGAGTCTCGCCCATGAAGTCGAGGACGCACGAGCCTTTGTCTTCGGACCGGTGACATGGGGAGAGCAGGGTGTTTTGTATTCTGGCCCATGGTGACGAGGACGAATGAGCCATTGTCTACGGACTGGTGACATGGGAGAATACGTTGGAAGTTATGTGAATGTTTTAATCATCAAAAGGAACAAAAGGAATTTTGAGTGCTATACATGCTTAAGCATGTTGTGTGATAGTTAAGAATAAGAATATGGTGGATCTAAGGATTCAATGAGTTTAAGTATACATAAGTATTATCTATATGATCTAAGGAATGAGGTAATACATGTATTCTAATGCGATAAGATGCATGAGAACTTTGGGGACAAAGTTCTTTTAAGGGGGGTAGATTGAAATACCCCAAACCTAAGTATGCTAAGTAAACATCAAATTATGATGTAGTAAGGCTAGAATATGCCTTAGAAAGATTGGTAGACAATTTAAACCAAGGAAAACACAAGAAAGTGCCTTAAGGGCAATCAGGGCAAAAACGTGCTCTAAGCTTGGAGTGACTTTGATTAGCACCCAAATACCATTATAAGACTTTATTAATATGCTAATGGAAATTTTAAATCAATTATCAAAGAAAACCAAGCTTGAAAATAAGTTAAAACACAAAATGTGCTTTAAGAAGTCTTAAAGCACATTTTTGAGAAATTGTCTTAGAATTGAGTTTTGAGTGGCTAGATGTCCATCATTACTCTTTAATCAACATTTGTACTAATTAGTATCACATTAGGAAGTCTAAATCAATGGGAAACCAAAAATTTCACGAATATGTGCACTAATTAGTGAATAGTGCCAAATAGTGCCCAAATTAAGCTTAAGTCAACATAAGTCAATGAGATGGTCAACTAAGACCATAAATATCTCCAATTACAAGAGGGGGCCGGTTTTTGATGTGAGGAGTCACCACATGACTAAGCAAATAAAGGAAAAGAAGAGTAAATGAGAGAATAGTACTATTTGCTTTATAAAAGCAAAATACCTTATATTAGCCTACCTCTCTCCTCTCTTCTTCATTTCTCTTCTTCTTCCACGGTTCTCTTCTTCTTTTCCTCTGTTCCAAACCGTCCCAAGCAGCCTCCATGGTTGCCTCATCTTCAAATGTTCATAACTTACTCATTTTAGCTCCAAATCAAAAACTAAACACATATATCTCTTAGTTAGACCAAGACCTTGCTTCCTATCTTTTCAAATCTTTCAAAGCTCAAGTTTTGTGCCATGAGAAAACTCCATTTATGGAGGAAAATCAAGTTTGAAGAGCTCATTAGCTTCTCCATTCTCTTAAGGTAAAGAAAATGTAAGAAAAACCAAGTTTCCATCATCTTCCTTATATGGCCGAAAATTCCTTCTCATGAGGCCATGTTTTTATGCCTTGTTCTAGCTTGATTTATTCACCAAGGACTAGTGGAGGTCCTATTTCATTCAATGCCAAAGTCTACCTTGAGACTTCAAAGGTAATCATCCACTTTTATGCCTTAGAACACATTTCTAACCTAGGTTTTCATTCCTTGAGGTTAGTGTATTGTTTAGTACTCATATGAGTCATTGAATATTGATTAGAACATTGGCAAGGGGAATTTAAGTGGTGGCCCAGATTCATGCTAGAAGAAGGTCTAAGGAGGAAGTTAAGATAAGCTTGAGAAAACAAGGTAAAATGCTTACCTAATGGTGATTTAAGTTTTAAGGGATGAGTTTAGGTGGATACCAATGTGGCTTAGAGCCTACATTGTGTATTGGGTTATATAACTTAAGAAAAAGAACTTAAATAAGCTTGTGAACTTGTGACTAAGGAGCCAATGGGAATGAGTTAGTAATATAAGTTTAAGATGGATTTTAAGAGCATTATAATTACTATGAGATTGATGGGTGTATTTGCAGGTTGAAAGCTTTTATATGTGGAAATTCAGTGTTTAAGTTTAAGTCATTTAAGGGCCTAAGAGCCATGTCATTTAAGAGCCTTAGTGCTATGGAATTTAAGCTTATTGCAATATATTGAGTTGTTATGAATGAGTTGGTTTGGGTGATGAGATATGATGAGAAGAACTTGATGTGTGTGAAATGGTTGAATGAGGAAAAATAATGTGCTTGGGCATGATAATATACTAGAGGAGCTATGGCGAAATTTGAGTAGAAAATAAGTGTCTAGGTGATGGTGGAGAATTAATGTGACGTAGGATTTACTAGGAGTCATTATGAGGAATTTGAGTGGAAACGAGTTAACTAAGGAGTTCTTGAGGTTTAGAATGACCTAGAGATGTCTAGGAGGAATTAGAGGGTTGGCGAGTGTATTAAACACACCAAAATCATGATATGAGGAATGTAAGACTTGTGCATAAGTTTTAAGGAGAAGGTGTATAATGCTTAAAATGATTTAGGTATGAACTTGGGAATATATCAATGAAAGTCTTGGGAAGCTTGCCTAAGTAGTGATGATGTTAGTAGAGGACTAATGAGGTTTAGTTTAGATTGTAATAAGTGGACTTAGGTGATGGAAGAGAAAGGTGAGGGAGAATGTATTCAAACGTCAAGGAAAATGACTAGGAATGTAAAAGAGCGTGTGATCATGAGGAAGGTGAGTAAGTGAATAAAAGAATGTATAAGTAAGCTCAAGAGTTTAGGAGTGATGAGTAACAAATGAAAAGAAGAGAATTGTGCATGGACATGCAAGATGACCTTGGAAGGTTTAACTAGCAAGATGGAATGCAATGAGGTTAAGGATGAGTTATATGGGTTGAAAAGAAACACTTTGGATAGTTGAAGTTTTAGACATAATGTACATGTTGGAAAGAAAGGGGATTAACTAACAAGTGTTAGGAGTTTTTGCAAGAATTGAGTAAAAGTTTGAGAAGATCTTTGGAAGTTGTTTTAATGAGTTTGGTGGAGGTTATAAGGTGGGTTTAAAGTGCCAAGATGGTGTTGGACCTATTAGGACACTTGTGGAAGAGTTTGGAATTGAAAGAGCAATTTAAGAGAACAATCTGTAGCGGACCGACCCAGGGTCCGACCCAGTTTTGGGTCGGTCGGGCCATGTTGAGCCAGCCGGAATGTCTTTGGACTGGACCGACCCAGAGGGTTTGGGTCGGTCGGGCAAAAATTTAACGTAGGAAATGGGTTCTGTAATGGACCGACCCAGAGGGTTTGGGTCGGTCGGTCTAGCTCTGGGTCGGACGGATGAGTTTCAAAAGACGGAAAAGTTTCTGTAATGGACCGACCCAGGGGTTGGGTCGGTCGGTGGGTCGGTCGACCCTTAAGACTTAAAAAAAAAAGAAACCCTAAGAGAGTTTAGTGGTATTAATGGTACCCCATTAAGGGGGCAATAATGATTAGAGGTATAAAGACCTAAGGGATTAAGTTAAGAATAAACTTAAAAGTTTAAGATTAAGTTTGTAAGATTAAGTTGTAAGACTTAAGAGTTGTTAGTTGGGAATCATTAAGGGTTAAGTAAGTTAAGTAAGTTGGATTAAGTTAAGTGATTAACAACCTAAAACTGAATGAATGTTTTAGGACTTGGGAATTTGGACTCCGGAAGAGAGTAAGCAACCGAACGACCAACGGTGAACGGTACAGTTCTCTTGTGACCTGCTTGCTAACGAGGTGTCCCTCGGCTTGTGTGCTATTTGTTTTGTGTGCTCACTAAACAAGATAAAGCATGCAACCGGAATATTATGATTATTGTATTGTTGTGTGATGTTTGAAAACTAACACAACGTGTCGTGGGAACTTACTAACCAACGTTTAGTAAGGAATTGAGTGAGACTAAGGAATGCTCCCTAATGTGGGTTGATATAAACCGAAAGAGGTTAACCAACAAACATGGTCTTGAGACTATTACTAACTAGAACTTGAGTGAGGAAACCCGGGACCGATCTCCGGTCATGCATGCTAAGGAAAAAGGGGGACGGTATCTGAATCAGATCCGCCCTCCGCTTAAGGACTTGTCTTCGGACTTGTAGCCTAGGGCCGGTTGCCGGCTCAGCTACGCTGGACTCCCGTCTAGAGTAGGTGGCATTAAGATGGTGTGGTGGAATCACCTAAATCCCAGGTTCGAATTAAGCTACAACCATTCCCTTCCAGGAACGGTTTGTATTCTGAGATTAAGTTGAGATTAAGATTAAGGTAAGGTTAAGATGAGTTGCAACCATTCCTCTTTAAAGGATGGTTTGTATTATTAAGATTAAGATAAGCTACATCCACTCCTTATTAAAGGATGGTTGTTTCTAAGATTAAGTTAAGACTAAATTGAGGTGAGATAAGGATGGACTAGAGTCAAGATGGAACATTACTTAAGGAGTTAAATAAATAACTCTCTAATTAAGGGAACGCATTTAAGTCGTTCATTGTGTGTGAACTTTGATTGTTCATTGTTGGTTTGTTGTTTACTGCACTTACTATTATGTTGTGCATCTAATCAACCTCCATGCTATCGACAATTAGTCGTCGTAGCCACGTTAGCTTAGGGGCCATGAGAGGATCGTACCAGCATTCATGCTGACCCCCTTTGGGGGCTGTTTTTACTACACAGGTGTACATCAGGAGGCGGCCGTCGCGGAAGTAAGAAGAGGATACAAGTGTTAAGGATTAAGTGTGGCCTACGAGTTGTGCATGTACACTCGTATGGCAATCGAGTTAGTAAGATGTATAGGATGTGAGAGGGTTGTAAGAAGAATATGTATTTGGTTAAGGTTGTTATGTGCTAATGTTCGGTATATTCTGTTCAGACCGTGGCAAGGTCCTGGAGTGTAAAGAATTCCGCTGTGACATGTATATATATATGCTGTTAAGTTGCGAGACCACATTTGGATTGAGTTGGGGTGTTACAAAAAGTGGTATCAGAGCGTAGTTACGCTCTGAAGACAAGAATTACCGAACTTAGGAGAATACTGAGGTTGAGTTTGAGTTCTGGGTTAAGGGTTGAGTGATAGAGTGAGAGTGCGTTAGTTAGGACTTCCCAGTGTTTACCGGATATCCATAGTACCTAAACCCGCCCTCCACATCCCTTGCTTGAATTATGGGGAACAAATGCCAGAGAGAAGAAAGCCTTCTCTTACTCGGGGAAACCCGATCTGGTAGTTAGTTAACAGTAAGCGATATGAGGAACATCTTGTTGTACAACAGTTTATGAGAACTTGAACGTTTTGATGGAGCGCAACAGTGAGACAAACGCTATCAATGGAAATCTATCAGTAAGAGAACGGTAGTTACCGGCAACATGGGTCGACATGCTACGCAGTCGAGTTACACCACAACACCGATGATAAGAAAAGCACTATGAGTGCAATGGATAAGAAAAGATAACCGACATGAGTACCAGACAGCGGTCCGAGTGAGCATAACAGTGGGATAATACAAGCGTAAGGGATAAGATTACTGGAAAGTCCAGTTAGAAACGGGAACTCCAAACCCCATACAATGAGGAAGGTTATAAAACCTGGCCAACATAATGCGGACGACGATAGGAACTCATATAAATTGTATACCGGAATAGGACTACGATATAGTGCCTAAAGAAGAATCATTACTTAGTAACCACAACAAGATGTGTGGAGACAGGAGCGAGGATTAAGACATAAGAAAATATTAAGGGATTCCCTCAGAAAGAGGAACGCCCTAATAGATAACAGTACTGTCAAACAACAAGGAAACTGCCGGATGGTTAGTTATCCAAAATAAGATATTATCAAAGGAGTCCCGAGGACTACCAATTACATGGAAATTAGGAAGAAGTATCGCTACCAACATACCTTGTACCAATAGCCCATCCTGCATGGCGCACTTGCCATAGCAAGTGCTACCACGGTTAAGCTACACGGAAAGCCATCATGGCAAGATAGGAGAACGCTACAGTTGAAACGCATATTAATACTGGATTGTAAATCCACGAGAACAGAAAAATAAGACCTTGGAAAGGCCCGACGGCCTGACCATGATGAGAGATGACACACCAGTCTGCTGGGAGCAGAACTTGGACAAAGTATTAAACCGTATAAATATTAGCAACGGTATAACCCACTACAACACAACCGACAGTACGATAAGAACACAATCCCGAACTCCAAGGGGAAAACCTAAGAGATCGCTCGGTGATCCGAGTAAAACACTATACAAGCAATGATATACAAGGGATGTATTATAAGATACTATTGAGACTGTTGAAGCATCGACTTACAACGAAAACGGGATAAGACTCCCAGAGTGACCATTAAGGATGCCGATATCAACAAACTTCGATGAATATGTTAGTAAACCCCGGAAACAAGGACAGCGAGAGTAGACTTAAGATATAACCTACCAAGAGTTAAGGAGATATGAATTCCACAGAGGAAAGCTCAGAGGACTACCCCCACAGAGCGGGCGTAGTCGAGCCGAACAAACTGATGAATGACAGCTAGTACTGTTCGTCTAACTCATTAACACCCAAGTATGATTGATCATCAAAGGGTGGCGTAATCAACAAAGTTGAACGAAGCGTTGAGATGAAGTATAAGACGACAGGATGATATCCAACTTGGACACCGTAAGGCAAACGCCTAATACGGACCTAACCTTGACTATTAAAAGACATAAGTCTAGTAGAATGACAGCATTGTCAAAGACATTAAGTAACCTCAGATCACCTGAACAACTTCCCTAGCAGGAAGCAGGATGTAGCAACTTATCATGAAACCTGATACTACATTTAGGATGTAACCTAACGATGGATAGTGCTCAAAGAACCAGAATCTTATAGGGATGACTTGCAGATGAGTAAGAGTACAAATAATGAACTGAGACATTAAGCATTAAGAGCCTACGAGCCAAGGATGTTAACCACATCAGAGCCCGAGGTGCGGTAAGTTATAGGAGAGCTTGTTTAAGCCACGAAGGGACTACAATTTGTAGATATGAACGGTTACCAAACCTATAACTTAGATTGGGAAGAACATTACCAAGAAAGGGTACCAATGAGAATATTGAGATAATGCTAAGGACAGGAGCGGAGAACGAACCATGCCTTTTAGGGTGGGGATACCTCTCCTTGTCGTGAGGCCATGAGTGGGAATGAACCCCTCAAAAGGGCTTTCACATATTAGAGATAAAATACACTTTATTTAGAAAATGGAAACTATGAACCTTGAGATTACCTTAGAACATACCAGATACACTTGAGTAATAAGGAAGGTTGCACAGATAGACCCCATATCCAACACCCAGGATGTAAGAATTAATAATGGTCAGAGATAAACATTGTGACTGCACATTATGGCACGTCAATTAATCAACGCTCAGAAGAGCTTGTGATTCAGTGGATGACTTCTTCAGTAACCAGTAAACTACATGGTAGATAACATCACTAAGGATGAAAGAAAGCGAAAGAAATTAGCCTACTTACGAATCTGAGATTGGAGCAGAACATCTTCATATCAAGAGTCAACTATTTTACAAACACGGTACGACAACCGCCAATACCGGAATGAAAGAACTCCCAGTGTGTTTACACCAAGAAGGGATTGAGTATAAGGTAAGACATTAGAATAAGTGAATAAGAGGTTGCACCATCAATGAGCAACATGGTAAGGGCCAACTACCAAGGTAGTAGTGGTCGTGAGTACAATAGCTATATAAGGGGAATTAAGTCGTGGTGCGCGGTAAAGCGACCGTTAGGTATGAGCTGTCAAATATTGACACAGAGGCAATAAGATTTATGAGTTAAGACCAATATAAGTAAGGAAATAAGATGGTAGACGAACTGAGCATTGATGCCAGTAGTCTGGACCTAGTTAGGCAAGATTTCACAGGAAGCACACTACCCATTCCTTGAGGAACCGGAAGTGCATTCCTAGTTGAACAAATGTGAGAAAGAAGAAAGGAGGCACTATGGAAAGAGATCTAAGCTACTAAGAAATGGAGTCAATACGGAATACAGAAAGGAGCTAGAGCATACCATACCCAAAAACACAGTAAATGGACTTCCCTTGATTAACTTCAAGAAGAACAATAAATGTTATTATGGAACGATGAAAGAGGAGATCGACAACAGAATACTTCATAATTAGCAATAGCTAAACGTGTGACGGACACTATGAGTTTACTAAAACGAGACGTGGGACGACTGCACCCCACAGGGGCTTGCAGGCCTGACACGCTCATTTATGAGTTAGTTGGGTAAGGAGTAATGTACCAGTAAGGTACCCCATGCATGTAGACGAGTAGTGTAAGGAACACGGGAAGTAGTCGACTCCGTACCACCGACAACGCCGCAAGATCAGACAAGAGCAGCTACTACCACACAACAAAGAGAAGAATTCAGTTGAACCAGCAACACAGAGGAACCAGAGAACAGATAATTAAGGACTATGAAGTGCGAAGAGCACGGATTGTTAAGTACAGACATTGGACATGTCTTAAGATGTAAGGGATTAAGACTGCAAATCGCGATATGCACTAAACAGTAGTTTCAGACTAAGAAACATCCTCAAACCGAAGGTCAGTTGGGGGAGAACAATTTAGATATTCGAGAAAATACTAAGAGTATGAGCATAAGATCTTCAAAGAGAATGGATAGACGAGTTACAACTCATTAAGGCCGTGTATATATAAAGATAACACGTGTCCATTGAGACAATTAAGCCTAAGATTATCAGAGTCGCGCAGCGGAAGCTAGCAGACCACTACCTTTGAGATTAGACCAAACTAAGTTAAGGAAACGGTATAAGTACCGTTAAGAATCCTCGATACAGAGACTAAGTCATTCCTGATCGAATTCTAAGTAAGATAGATGACATGGAAGCTAGAATGCTTAGTAAGAATTAGACATCTTGAACTTATGTTCAAAGATCATGTAATGTTGATTACGTGGGCGTAATCCATTTTAAGGGGGGTAGAGCGAAAACTGCTTAGCGTATGTTTGTGTACTGAGTACATAAACTACGGTGTGCATAGCACAAAATAATTTGAGAATATGTTTTACATAAACATTTTGAGATAAATTATGGTTATTGCACACAGAAGATGTGAATACCATACATATTAAGTACCTATCTTGTTAACTCCGGTGTGAGTACAAGTTAAGAGAATTAAGGAAGAGGTTTAAGGAGACTTAAGGAATAAAGAATATATGAGGTATGAGTCGATATGAGACTATGTGTTAGATAAGAATAATATAACATTATGAGATACAATTTGACATGAGTATGAGGAAGGAAATTGAAATGCTATGAGATATAAGATGGTGAGAATTGGTATGGGACAGTTAAAGAACTTAGTAGGAATTTAAGTCTTGAGGTAATTACTAAGAGATGAATCGGGAATGTTTGATGGACTGAGTCCACACTTGGGAGATGTATTGATTATGATTAGGAAGAACTAAAAAGATAGAAAATTGGACATGAGTGAATTATTCGGATGTTTGAAAATGACGTGGGAGGTGGAACTTGATTTTCTAGGGATCAAGGGAAACCGAACACAAATTGGAGTGGAAGGATGGTTCTACACTGATGCTGATCACATCAGGGTAGGATGATTCCTGAAACTCCCTACCAGTGGTCACAATTTAATCACACTAAGGATAAAGGCCTTAGGATAAAATGGAATTGGAGTTGATTGTATTTTTAATTAGAGGAATTATTCCTCACATGACCTCGTAAAAAGGATTACCTTTTTACTGAGTCTCGCCCATGAAGTCGAGGACGCACGAGCCTTTGTCTTCGGACCGGTGACATGGGGAGAGCAGGGTGTTTTGTATTCTGGCCCATGGTGACGAGGACGAATGAGCCATTGTCTACGGACTGGTGACATGGGAGAATACGTTGGAAGTTATGTGAATGTTTTAATCATCAAAAGGAACAAAAGGAATTTTGAGTGCTATACATGCTTAAGCATGTTGTGTGATAGTTAAGAATAAGAATATGGTGGATCTAAGGATTCAATGAGTTTAAGTATACATAAGTATTATCTATATGATCTAAGGAATGAGGTAATACATGTATTCTAATGCGATAAGATGCATGAGAACTTTGGGGACAAAGTTCTTTTAAGGGGGGTAGATTGAAATACCCCAAACCTAAGTATGCTAAGTAAACATCAAATTATGATGTAGTAAGGCTAGAATATGCCTTAGAAAGATTGGTAGACAATTTAAACCAAGGAAAACACAAGAAAGTGCCTTAAGGGCAATCAGGGCAAAAACGTGCTCTAAGCTTGGAGTGACTTTGATTAGCACCCAAATACCATTATAAGACTTTATTAATATGCTAATGGAAATTTTAAATCAATTATCAAAGAAAACCAAGCTTGAAAATAAGTTAAAACACAAAATGTGCTTTAAGAAGTCTTAAAGCACATTTTTGAGAAATTGTCTTAGAATTGAGTTTTGAGTGGCTAGATGTCCATCATTACTCTTTAATCAACATTTGTACTAATTAGTATCACATTAGGAAGTCTAAATCAATGGGAAACCAAAAATTTCACGAATATGTGCACTAATTAGTGAATAGTGCCAAATAGTGCCCAAATTAAGCTTAAGTCAACATAAGTCAATGAGATGGTCAACTAAGACATAAATATCTCCAATTACAAGAGGGGGCCGGTTTTTGATGTGAGGAGTCACCACATGACTAAGCAAATAAAGGAAAAGAAGAGTAAATGAGAGAATAGTACTATTTGCTTTATAAAAGCAAAATACCTTATAGCCTACCTCTCTCCTCTCTTCTTCATTTCTCTTCTTCTTCCACGGTTCTCTTCTTCTTTTCCTCTGTTCCAAACCGTCCCAAGCAGCCTCCATGGTTGCCTCATCTTCAAATGTTCATAACTTACTCATTTTAGCTCCAAATCAAAAACTAAACACATATATCTCTTAGTTAGACCAAGACCTTGCTTCCTATCTTTTCAAATCTTTCAAAGCTCAAGTTTTTTCCATGAGAAAACTCCATTTATGGAGGAAAATCAAGTTTGAAGAGCTCATTAGCTTCTCCATTCTCTTAAGGTAAAGAAAATGTAAGAAAAACCAAGTTTCCATCATCTTCCTTATATGGCCAAAAATTCCTTCTCATGAGGCCATGTTTTTATGCCTTGTTCTAGCTTGATTTATTCACCAAGGACTAGTGGAGGTCCTATTTCATTCAATGCCAAAGTCTACCTTGAGACTTCAAAGGTAATCATCCACTTTTATGCCTTAGAACACATTTCTAACCTAGGTTTTCATTCCTTGAGGTTAGTGTATTGTTTAGTACTCATATGAGTCATTGAATATTGATTAGAACATTGGCAAGGGGAATTTAAGTGGTGGCCCAAATTCATGCTAGAAGAAGGTCTAAGGAGGAAGTTAAGATAAGCTTGAGAAAATAAGGTAAAATACTTACCTAATGGTGATTTAAGTTTTAAGGGATGAGTTTAGGTGGATACCAATGTGGCTTAGAGCCTACATTGTGTATTGGGTTATATAACTTAAGAAAAAGAACTTAAATAAGCTTGTGAACTTGTGACTAAGGAGCCAATGGGAATGAGTTAGTAATATAAGTTTAAGATGGATTTTAAGAGCATTATTACTATGAGATTGATGGGTGTATTTGCAGGTTGAAAGCTTTTATATGTGGAAATTCAGTGTTTAAGTTTAAGTCATTTAAGGGTCTAAGAGCCATGTCATTTAAGAGCCTTAGTGCTATGGAATTTAAGCTTATTGCAATATATTGAGTTGTTATGAATGAGTTGGTTTGGGTGATGAGATATGATGAGAAGAACTTGATGTGTGTGAAATGGTTGAATGAGGAAAAATAATGTGCTTGGGCATGATAATATACTAGAGGAGCTATGGCGAAATTTGAGTAGAAAATAAGTGTCTAGGTGATGGTGGAGAATTAATGTGACGTAGGATTTACTAGGAGTCATTATGAGGAATTTGAGTGGAAACGAGTTAACTAAGGAGTTCTTGAGGTTTAGAATGACCTAGAGATGTCTAGGAGGAATTAGAGGGTTGGCGAGTGTATTAAACACACCAAAATCATGATATGAGGAATGTAAGACTTGTGCATAAGTTTTAAGGAGAAGGTGTATAATGCTTAAAATGATTTAGGTATGAACTTGGGAATATATCAATGAAAGTCTTGGGAAGCTTGCCTAAGTAGTGATGATGTTAGTAGAGGACTAATGAGGTTTAGTTTAGATTGTAATAAGTGGACTTAGGTGATGGAAGAGAAAGGTGAGGGAGAATGTATTCAAACGTCAAGGAAAATGACTAGGAATGTAAAAGAGCGTGTGATCATGAGGAAGGTGAGTAAGTGAATAAAAGAATGTATAAGTAAGCTCAAGAGTTTAGGAGTGATGAGTAACAAATGAAAAGAAGAGAATTGTGCATGGACATGCAAGATGACCTTGGAAGGTTTAACTAGCAAGATGGAGCAATGAGGTTAAGGATGAGTTATATGGGTTGAAAAGAAACACTTTGGATAGTTGAAGTTTTAGACATAATGTACATGTTGGAAAGAAAGGGATTAACTAACAAGTGTTAGGAGTTTTTGCAAGAATTGAGTAAAAGTTTGAGAAGATCTTTGGAAGTTGTTTTAATGAGTTTGGTGGAGGTTATAAGGTGGGTTTAAAGTGCCAAGATGGTGTTGGACCTATTAGGACACTTGTGGAAGAGTTTGGAATTGAAAGAGCAATTTAAGAGAACAATCTGTAGCGGACCGACCCAGGGTCCGACCCAGTTTTGGGTCGGTCGGGCCATGTTGAGCCAGCCGGAATGTCTTTGGACTGGACCGACCCAGAGGGTTCGGTTTTTGGGTCGGTCGGGCAAAAATTTAACGTAGGAAATGGGTTCTGTAATGGACCGACCCAGAGGGTTTGGGTCGGTCGGTCTAGCTCTGGGTCGGACGGATGAGTTTCAAAAGACGGAAAAGTTTCTGTAATGGACCGACCCAGGGGTTGGGTCGGTCGGTGGTCGGTCGACCCTTAAGACTTAAAAAAAAAGAAACCCTAAGAGAGTTTAGTGGTATTAATGGTACCCCATTAAGGGGGCAATAATGATTAGAGGTATAAAGACCTAAGGGATTAAGTTAAGAATAAACTTAAAAGTTTAAGATTAAGTTTGTAAGATTAAGTTGTAAGACTTAAGAGTTGTTAGTTGGGAATCATTAAGGGTTAAGTAAGTTAAGTAAGTTGGATTAAGTTAAGTGATTAACAACCTAAAACTGAATGAATGTTTTAGGACTTGGGAATTTGGACTCCGGAAGAGAGTAAGCAACCGAACGACCAACGGTGAACGGTACAGTTCTCTTGTGACCTGCTTGCTAACGAGGTGTCCCTCGGCTTGTGTGCTATTTGTTTTGTGTGCTCACTAAACAAGATAAAGCATGCAACCGGAATATTATGATTATTGTATTGTTGTGTGATGTTTGAAAACTAACACAACGTGTCGTGGGAACTTACTAACCAACGTTTAGTAAGGAATTGAGTGAGACTAAGGAATGCTCCCTAATGTGGGTTGATATAAACCGAAAGAGGTTAACCAACAAACATGGTCTTGAGACTATTACTAACTAGAACTTGAGTGAGGAAACCCGGGACCGATCTCCGGTCATGCATGCTAAGGAAAAAGGGGGACGGTATCTGAATCAGATCCGCCCTCCGCTTAAGGACTTGTCTTCGGACTTGTAGCCTAGGGCCGGTTGCCGGCTCAGCTACGCTGGACTCCCGTCTAGAGTAGGTGGCATTAAGATGGTGTGGTGGAATCACCTAAATCCCAGGTTCGAATTAAGCTACAACCATTCCCTTCCAGGAACGGTTTGTATTCTGAGATTAAGTTGAGATTAAGATTAAGGTAAGGTTAAGATGAGTTGCAACCATTCCTCTTTAAAGGATGGTTTGTATTATTAAGATTAAGATAAGCTACATCCACTCCTTATTAAAGGATGGTTGTTTCTAAGATTAAGTTAAGACTAAGATTGAGGTGAGATAAGGATGGACTAGAGTCAAGATGGAACATTACTTAAGGAGTTAAATAAATAACTCTCTAATTAAGGGAACACATTTAAGTCGTTCATTGTGTGTGAACTTTGATTGTTCATTGTTGGTTTGTTGTTTACTGCACTTACTATTATGTTGTGCATCTAATCAACCTCCATGCTATCGACAATTAGTCGTCGTAGCCACGTTAGCTTAGGGGCCATGAGAGGATCGTACCAGCATTCATGCTGACCCCTTTGGGGTGTGTTTTTTTACTACACAGGTGTACATCAGGAGGCGGCCGTCGCGGAAGTAAGAAGAGGATACAAGTGTTAAGGATTAAGTGTGGCCTACGAGTTGTGCATGTACACTCGTATGGCAATCGAGTTAGTAAGATGTATAGGATGTGAGAGGGTTGTAAGAAGAATATGTATTTGGTTAAGGTTGTTATGTGCTAATGTTCGGTATATTCTGTAGTCAGACCGTGGCAAGGTCCTGGAGTGTAAAGAATTCCGCTGTGACATGTATATATATATGCTGTTAAGTTGCGAGACCACATTTGGATTGAGTTGGGGTGTTACAAAAAGTGGTATCAGAGCGTAGTTACGCTCTGAAGACAAGAATTACCGAACTTAGGAGAATACTGAGGTTGAGTTTGAGTTCTGGGTTAAGGGTTGAGTGATAGAGTGAGATGTGCGTTAGTTTGGACTTCCCAGTGTTTACCGGATATCATAGTACCTAAACCCGCCCTCCAACTCCCTTGCTTGAATTATGGGGAACAATGCCAGAGAGAAGAAAGCCTTCTCTTACTCGGGGAAACCCGATCTGGTAGTTAGTTAACAGTAAGCGATATGAGGAACATCTTGTTGTACAACAGTTTATGAGAACTTGAACGTTTTGATGGAGCGCAACAGTGAGACAAACGCTATCAATGGAAATCTATCAGTAAGAGAACGGTAGTTACCGGCAACATGGGTCGACATGCTACGCAGTCGAGTTACACCACAACACCGATGATAAGAAAAGCACTATGAGTGCAATGGATAAGAAAAGATAACCGACATGAGTACCAGACAGCGGTCCGAGTGAGCATAACAGTGGGATAATACAAGCGTAAGGGATAAGATTACTGGAAAGTCCAGTTAGAAACGGGAACTCCAAACCCCATACAATGAGGAAGGTTATAAAACCTGGCCAACATAATGCGGACGACGATAGGAACTCATATAAATTGTATACCGGAATAGGACTACGATATAGTGCCTAAAGAAGAATCATTACTTAGTAACCACAACAAGATGTGTGGAGACAGGAGCGAGGATTAAGACATAAGAAAATATTAAGGGATTCCCTCAGAAAGAGGAACGCCCTAATAGATAACAGTACTGTCAAACAACAAGGAAACTGCCGGATGGTTAGTTATCCAAAATAAGATATTATCAAAGGAGTCCCGAGGACTACCAATTACATGGAAATTAGGAAGAAGTATCGCTACCAACATACCTTGTACCAATAGCCCATCCTGCATGGCGCACTTGCCATAGCAAGTGCTACCACGGTTAAGCTACACGGAAAGCCATCATGGCAAGATAGGAGAACGCTACAGTTGAAACGCATATTAATACTGGATTGTAAATCCACGAGAACAGAAAAATAAGACCTTGGAAAGGCCCGACGGCCTGACCATGATGAGAAGAGATGACACACCAGTCTGCTGGGAGCAGAACTTGGACAAAGTATTAAACCGTATAAATATTAGCAACGGTATAACCCACTACAACAACAACCGACAGTACGATAAGAACACAATCCCGAACTCCAAGGGGAAAACCTAAGAGATCGCTCGGTGATCCGAGCAAAACACTATACAAGCAATGATATACAAGGGATGTATTATAAGATACTATTGAGACTGTTGAAGCATCGACTTACAACGAAAACGGGATAAGACTCCCAGAGTGACCATTAAGGATGCCGATATCAACAAACTTCGATGAATATGTTAGTAAACCCCGGAAACAAGGACAGCGAGAGTAGACTTAAGATATAACCTACCAAGAGTTAAGGAGATATGAATTCCACAGAGGAAAGCTCAGAGGACTACCCCCACAGAGCGGGCATAGTCGAGCCGAACAAACTGATGAATGACAGCTAGTACTGTTCGTCTAACTCATTAACACCCAAGTATGATTGATCATCAAAGGGTGGCGTAATCAACAGAAGTTGAACGAAGCGTTGAGATGGAAGTATAAGACGACAGGATGATATCCAACTTGGACACCGTAAGGCAAACGCCTAATACGGACCTAACCTTGACTATTAAAAGACATAAGTCTAGTAGAATGACAGCATTGTCAAAGACATTAAGTAACCTCAGATCACCTGAACAACTTCCCTAGCAGGAAGCAGGATGCAGCAACTTATCATGAAACCCGATACTACATTTAGGATGTAACCTAACGATGGATAGTGCTCAAAGAACCAGAATCTTATAGGGATGACTTGCAGATGAGTAAGAGTACAAATAATGAACTGAGACATTAAGCATTAAGAGCCTACGAGCCAAGGATGTTAACCACATCAGAGCCCGAGGTGCGGTAAGTTATAGGAGAGCTTGTTTAAGCCACGAAGGGACTACAATTTGTAGATATGAACGGTTACCAAACCTATAACTTAGATTGGGAAGAACATTACCAAGAAAGGGTACCAATGAGAATATTGAGATAATGCTAAGGACAGGAGCGGAGAACGAACCATGCCTTTTAGGGTGGGGATACCTCTCCTTGTCGTGAGGCCATGAGTGGGAATGAACCCCTCAAAAGGGCTTTCACATATTAGAGATAAAATACACTTTATTTAGAAAATGGAAACTATGAACCTTGAGATTACCTTAGAACATACCAGATACACTTGAGTAATAAGGAAGGTTGCACAGATAGACCCCATATCCAACACCCAGGATGTAAGAATTAATAATGGTCAGAGATAAACATTGTGACTGCACATTATGGCACGTCAATTAATCAACGCTCAGAAGAGCTTGTGATTCAGTGGATGACTTCTTCAGTAACCAGTAAACTACATGGTAGATAACATCACTAAGGATGAAAGAAAGCGAAAGAAATTAGCCTACTTACGAATCTGAGATTGGAGCAGAACATCTTCATATCAAGAGTCAACTATTTTACAAACACGGTACGACAACCGCCAATACCGGAATGAAAGAACTCCCAGTGTGTTTACACCAAGAAGGGATTGAGTATAAGGTAAGACATTAGAATAAGTGAATAAGAGGTTGCACCATCAATGAGCAACATGGTAAGGGCCAACTACCAAGGTAGTAGTGGTCGTGAGTACAATAGCTATATAAGGGGAATTAAGTCGTGGTGCGCGGTAAAGCGACCGTTAGGTATGAGCTGTCAAATATTGACACAGAGGCAATAAGATTTATGAGTTAAGACCAATATAAGTAAGGAAATAAGATGGTAGACGAACTGAGCATTGATGCCAGTAGTCTGGACCTAGTTAGGCAAGATTTCACAGGAAGCACACTACCCATTCCTTGAGGAACCGGAAGTGCATTCCTAGTTGAACAAATGTGAGAAAGAAGAAAGGAGGCACTATGGAAAGAGATCTAAGCTACTAAGAAATGGAGTCAATACGGAATACAGAAAGGAGCTAGAGCATACCATACCCAAAAACACAGTAAATGGACTTCCCTTGATTAACTTCAAGAAGAACAATAAATGTTATTATGGAACGATGAAAGAGGAGATCGACAACAGAATACTTCATAATTAGCAATAGCTAAACGTGTGACGGACACTATGAGTTTACTAAAACGAGACGTGGGACGACTGCACCCCACAGGGGCTTGCAGGCCTGACACGCTCATTTATGAGTTAGTTGGGTAAGTAGTAATGTACCAGTAAGGTACCCCATGCATGTAGACGAGTAGTGTAAGGAACACGGGAAGTAGTCGACTCCGTACCACCGACAACGCCGCAAGATCAGACAAGAGCAGCTACTACCACAAACAGTCGAAGAGAAGAATTCAGTTGAACCAGCAACACAGAGGAACCAGAGAACAGATAATTAAGGACTATGAAGTGCGAAGAGCACGGATTGTTAAGTACAGACATTGGACATGTCTTAAGATGTAAGGGATTAAGACTGCAAATCGCGATATGCACTAAACAGTAGTTTCAGACTAAGAAACATCCTCAAACCGAAGGTCAGTTGGGGGAGAACAATTTAGATATTCGAGAAAATACTAAGAGTATGAGCATAAGATCTTCAAAGAGAATGGATAGACGAGTTACAACTCATTAAGGCCGTGTATATATAAAGATAACACGTGTCCATTGAGACAATTAAGCCTAAGATTATCAGAGTCGCGCAGCGGAAGCTAGCAGGCCACTACCTTTGAGATTAGACCAAACTAAGTTAAGGAAACGGTATAAGTACCGTTAAGAATCCTCGATACAGAGACTAAGTCATTCCTGATCGAATTCTAAGTAAGATAGATGACATGGAAGCTAGAATGCTTAGTAAGAATTAGACATCTTGAACTTATGTTCAAAGATCATGTAATGTTGATTACGTGGGCGTAATCCATTTTAAGGGGGGTAGAGCGAAAACTGCTTAGCGTATGTTTGTGTACTGAGTACATAAACTACGGTGTGCATAGCACAAAATAATTTGAGAATATGTTTTACATAAACATTTTGAGATAAATTATGGTTATTGCACACAGAAGATGTGAATACCATACATATTAAGTACCTATCTTGTTAACTCCGGTGTGAGTACAAGTTAAGAGAATTAAGGAAGAGGTTTAAGGAGACTTAAGGAATAAAGAATATATGAGGTATGAGTCGATATGAGACTATGTGTTAGATAAGAATAATATAACATTATGAGATACAATTTGACATGAGTATGAGGAAGGAAATTGAAATGCTATGAGATATAAGATGGTGAGAATTGGTATGGGACAGTTAAAGAACTTAGTAGGAATTTAAGTCTTGAGGTAATTACTAAGAGATGAATCGGGAATGTTTGATGGACTGAGTCCACACTTGGGAGATGTATTGATTATGATTAGGAAGAACTAAAAGATAGAAAATTGGACATGAGTGAATTATTCGGATGTTTGAAAATGACGTGGGAGGTGGAACTTGATTTTCTAGGGATCAAGGGAAACCGAACACAAATTGGAGTGGAAGGATGGTTCTACACTGATGCTGATCACATCAGGGTAGGATGATTCCTGAAACTCCCTACCAGTGGTCACAATTTAATCACACTAAGGATAAAGGCCTTAGGATAAAATGGAATTGGAGTTGATTGTATTTTAATTAGAGGAATTATTCCTCACATGACCTCGTAAAAAGGATTACCTTTTTACTGAGTCTCGCCCATGAAGTCGAGGACGCACGAGCCTTTGTCTTCGGACCGGTGACATGGGGAGAGCAGGGTGTTTTGTATTCTGGCCCATGGTGACGAGGACGAATGAGCCATTGTCTACGGACTGGTGACATGGGAGAATACGTTGGAAGTTATGTGAATGTTTTAATCATCAAAAGGAACAAAAGGAATTTTGAGTGCTATACATGCTTAAGCATGTTGTGTGATAGTTAAGAATAAGAATATGGTGGATCTAAGGATTCAATGAGTTTAAGTATACATAAGTATTATCTATATGATCTAAGGAATGAGGTAATACATGTATTCTAATGCGATAAGATGCATGAGAACTTTGGGACAAAGTTCTTTAAGGGGGGTAGATTGAAATACCCCAAACCTAAGTATGCTAAGTAAATATCAAATTATGATGTAGTAAGGCTAGAATATGCCTTAGAAAGATTGGTAGACAATTTAAACCAAGGAAAACACAAGAAAGTGCCTTAAGGGCAATCAGGGCAAAAACGTGCTCTAAGCTTGGAGTGACTTTGATTAGCACCCAAATACCATTATAAGACTTTATTAATATGCTAATGGACATTTTAAATCAATTATCAAAGAAAACCAAGCTTGAAAACAAGTTAAAACACAAAATGTGCTTTAAGAAGTCTTAAAGCACATTTTTGAGAAATTGTCTTAGAATTGAGTTTTGAGTGGCTAGATGTCCATCATTACTCTTTAATCAACATTTGTACTAATTAGTATCCCATTAGGAAGTTTAAATCAATGGGAAACCAAAAATTTCACGAATATGTGCACTAATTAGTGAATAGTGCCAAATAGTGCCCAAATTAAGCTTAAGTCAACATAAGTCAATGAGATGGTCAACTAAGACCATAAATATCTCCAATTACAAGAGGGGGCCGGTTTTGATGTGAGGAGTCACCACATGACTAAGCAAATAAAGGAAAAGGAGTAAATGAGAGAATAGTACTATTTGCTTTATAAAAGCAAATACCTTATATTAGCCTACCTCTCTCCTCTCTTCTTCATTTCTCTTCTTCTTCCACGGTTCTCTTCTTCTTTTCCTCTGTTCCAAACCGTCCCAAGCAGCCTCCATGGTTGCCTCATCTTCAAATGTTCATAACTTACTCATTTTAGCTCCAAATCAAAAACTAAACACATATATCTCTTAGTTAGACCAAGACCTTGCTTCCTATCTTTTCAAATCTTTCAAAGCTCAAGTTTTGTGCCATGAGAAACTCCATTTATGGAGGAAAATCAAGTTTAAGAGCTCATTAGCTTCTCCATTCTCTTAAGGTAAAGAAAATGTAAGAAAAACCAAGTTTCCATCATCTTCCTTATATGGCCGAAAATTCCTTCTCATGAGGCCATGTTTTTATGCCTTGTTCTAGCTTGATTTATTCACCAAGGACTAGTGGAGGTACTATTTCATTCAATGCCAAAGTCTACCTTGAGACTTCAAAGGTAATCATCCACTTTTATGCCTTAGAACACATTTCTAACCTAGGTTTTCATTCCTTGAGGTTAGTGTATTGTTTAGTACTCATATGAGTCATTGAATATTGATTAGAACATTGGCAAGGGGAATTTAAGTGGTGGCCCAGATTCATGCTAGAAGAAGGTCTCAGGAGGAAGTTAAGATAAGCTTGAGAAAACAAGGTAAAATGCTTACCTAATGGTGATTTAAGTTTTAAGGGATGAGTTTAGGTGGATACCAATGTGGCTTAGAGCCTACATTGTGTATTGGGTTATAACTTAAGAAAAAGAACTTAAATAAGCTTGTGAACTTGTGACTAAGGAGCCAATGGGAATGAGTTAGTAATATAAGTTTAAGATGGATTTTAAGAGCATTATAATTACTATGAGATTGATGGGTGTATTTGCAGGTTGAAAGCTTTTATATGTGGAAATTCAGTGTTTAAGTTTAAGTCATTTAAGGGCCTAAGAGCCATGTCATTTAAGAGCCTTAGTGCTATGGAATTTAAGCTTATTGCAATATATTGAGTTGTTGTGAATGAGTTGGTTTGGGTGATGGGATATGATGAGAAGAACTTGATGTGTGTGAAATGGTTGAATGAGGAAAAATAAGTGCTTGGGCATGATATATACTAGAGGAGCTATGACGAAATTTGAGTAGAAAATAAGTGTCTAGGTGATGGTGGAGAATTAATGTGACGTAGGATTTACTAGGAGTCATTATGAGGAATTTGAGTGGAAACGAGTTAACTAAGGAGTTCTTGAGGTTTAGAATGACCTAGAGATGTCTAGGAGGAATTAGAGGGTTGGTGAGTGTATTAAACACACCAAAATCATGATATAAGGAATGTAAGACTTGTGCATAAGTTTTAAGGAGAAGGTGTATAATGCTTAAAATGATTTAGGTATGAACTTGGGAATATATCAATGAAAGTCTTGGGAAGCTTGCCTAAGTAGTGATGATGTTAGTAGAGGACTAATGAGGTTTAGTTTAGATTGTAATAAGTGGACTTAGGTGATGGAAGAGAAAGGTGAGGGAGAATGTATTCAAACGTCAAGGGAAATGACTAGGAATGTAAAAGAGCGTGTGATCATGAGGAAGGTGAGTAAGTGAATAAAAGAATGTATAAGTAAGCTCAAGAGTTTAGGAGTAATGAGTAACAAATGAAAAGAAGAGAATTGTGCATGGACATGCAAGATGACCTTGAAAGGTTTAACTAGCAAGATGGAGTGCAATGAGGTTAAGGAGGAGTTATATGGGTTGAAAAGAAACACTTTGGATAGTTGAAGTTTTAGACATAATGTACATGTTGGAAAGAAAAGGGATTAACTAACAAGTGTTAGGAGTTTTTGCAAGAATTGAGTAAAAGTTTGAGAAGATCTTTGGAAGTTGTTTTAATGAGTTTGGTGGAGGTTATAAGGTGGGTTTAAAGTGCCAAGATGGTGTTTGACCTATTAGGACACTTGTGGAAGAGTTTGGAATTGAAAGAGCAATTTAAGAGAACAATCTGTAGTGGACCGACCCAGGGTCCGACCCAGTTTTGGGTCGGTCGGGCCATGTTGAGCCAGCCGGAATGTCTCTGGACTGGACCGACCCAGAGGGTTTGGGTCGGTCGGCTTAGCTTTGGGTCGGTCGGGCAAAAATTTAACGTAGGAAATGGGTTCTGTAATGGACCGACCCAGAGGGTTTGGGTCGGTCGGTCTAGCTCTGGGTCGGACGGATGGGTTTCAAAAGATGGAAAAGTTTCTGTAATGGACCGACCCAGGGGTTGGGTCGGTCGGTTGGTCGGTCGACCCTTAAGGCTTAAAAAAAAAGAAACCCTAAGAGAGTTTAGTGGTATTAATGGTACCCCATTAAGGGGGCAATAATGATTAGAGGTATAAAGACCTAAGGGATTAAGTTAAGAATAAACTTAAAAGTTTAAGATTAAGTTTGTAAGATTAAGTTGTAAGACTTAAGAGTTGTTAGGTGGGAATCATTAAGGGTTAAGTAAGTTAAGTAAGTTGGATTAAGTTAAGTGATTAACAACCTAAAACTGAATGAATGTTTTAGGACTTGGGAATTTGGACTCCGGAAGAGAGTAAGCAACCGAACGACCAACGGTGAACGGTACAGTTCTCTTGTGACCTGCTTGCTAACGAGGTGTCCCTCGGCTTGTGTGCTATTTGTTTTGTGTGCTCACTAAACAAGATAAAGCATGCAACCGGAATATTATGATTATTGTATTGTTGTGTGATGTTTGAAAACTAACCCAGCGTGTCGTGGGAACTTACTAACCAACGTTTAGTAAGGAATTGAGTGAGACTAAGGAATGCTCCCTAATGTGGGTTGATATAAACCGAAAGAGGTTAACCAACAAACATGGTCTTGAGACTATTACTAACTGGAACTTGAGTGAGGAAACCCGGGACCGATCTCCGGTCATGCATGCTAAGGAAAAAGGGGGACGGTATCTGAATCAGATCCGCCCTCCGCTTAAGGACTTGTCTTCGGACTTGTAGCCTAGGGCCAGTTGCCGGCTCAGCTACGCTGGACTCCCGTCTAGAGTAGGTGGCATTAAGATGGTGCGGTGGGATCACCTAAATCCCAGGTTCGAATTAAGCTACAACCATTCCCTTCCAGGAACGGTTTGTATTCTGAGATTAAGTTGAGATTAAGATTAAGGTAAGGTTAAGATGAGTTGCAACCATTCCTCTTTAAAGGATGGTTTGTATTATTAAGATTAAGATAAGCTACATCCACTCCTTATTAAAGGATGGTTGTTTCTAAGATTAAGTTAAGACTAAGATTGAGGTGAGATAAGGATGGACTAGAGTCAAGATGGAACATTACTTAAGGAGTTAAATAAATAACTCTCTAATTAAGGGAACACATTTAAGTCGTTCATTGTGTGTGAACTTTGATTGTTCATTGTTGGTTTGTTGTTTACTGCACTTACTATTATGTTGTGCATCTAATCAACCTCCATGCTATCGACAATTAGTCGTCGTAGCCACGTTAGCTTGGGGGCCATGAGAGGATCGTACCAGCATTCGTGCTGACCCCCTTTGGGGGTTGTTTTTACTACACAGGTGTACATCAGGAGGCTGCCGTCGCGGGAGTAAGAAGAGGATACAAGTGTTAAGGATTAAGTGTGGCCTACGAGTTGTGCATGTACACTCATATGGCAATCGAGTTAGTAAGATGTATAGGATGTGAGAGGGTTGTAAGAAGAATATGTATTTGGTTAAGGTTGTTATGTGCTAATGTTCGGTATATTCTGTAGTCAGACCATGGCAAGGTCCTGGAGTGTAAAGAATTCCGCTGTGACATGTATATATATATGCTGTTAAGTTGCGAGACCACATTTGGATTGAGTTGGGGTGTTACATTGTTGATGTCAAGAAATGTTCGTTCAAAATAGTCCTTGCTTGAAAGCTTCTGAACTTTGATTTCACAAAACATTTGTTTGCAAATGCATTTGAAATATGAATGACAGCTTATAGCAATATTTTATGCATGTGAACCCCGATCTCCTTTATGAACTCGAATACCGCCAATCTGCATGTTGTTGGCGCACAGAAGACTCGAGCTTTCAACCAATGATGTACCTTCAGGAGGACGTAGAAATGTCCGTGATTTTTTTTTGAAGACAACTAAACAAAATGAAAAGAGCTAGCGAATGACAAAACATCCTAGAAATTTGTAAACCTACTAAAACGGTAAAATTCCTATACAAATCTTAAAAAACACAACAATTAAACCTAACGTATCATGAGAGGGCTCTTGGGCTGAAGAAAAAAAAATATGTGGACTAGGAATGTCCCTTAACTATGAAAGAGGTCCTTAAGCCTGGATGTTCTTTGGGTTGTGGATAGACGCTCGGGCCTGAAAGCTCTTGAACATGAAGTGAGGCACATGGGCTGGGATGCTCTTGGATCAAGGATAGGCACTTGGTCCTGAATATCTATGGACTAAAAGTGAGGCACATGGACCGTGATACATTTGGACTGTGGATAGGCGCATGGGCCTGAAAATATGTGGACTAAAAGTGAGGCTCATGGCCCGGGATGCATTTGGACTGTGGATGGGCCTGAATCTCTTTGAACTGAAAGTGAGGCATATGGGCCGAAACGGTGTCATGATTGCGGATAAGCACTTGGGCCTGACAGATCTGAATTATGAGTGAGGCACTTGGCCCGAAGCACTTTGAGAATGAGGCCCTTGGGCCGAAATAATTTCTAACTGTAGATTAGTGCTTGGGTCGAAATGTTCAAACATTGAGTTTTGAGAGCTTGGACCGGAATGTTATTTGAACTATGAATAGGCGCTTGGGCCAGAACATCTTGGACGGAAAGTGGCACACATGGCCCAGAAGATATTATATGGAATATGAATGGGTATCTGGACCAAAAGATTTTCCAGAGTTCAAGTGAAAGACTTATTTCAAATTTAGGATGTGCCTCTGGGCCCGAACCTAAACACTATCCATAAATCAATTTTCAAGTCTCGTGAATTATCGCAAATTCATGTGGATTTTTTCTATGGGCCTAAACCCAAATGGATTAAAAATGAATGATTCAGACTTAGGAACTTTTGAGGCCAAAAGAGAGACCACCAAGATCTAAGGTATCTGGGCCGAAGCCAAGCGAAGATTTCACCTAAACTTGAACGGGCCTTTGGGCCGAAAGGTAAAGACCCAATAAAGATGATTTATTTCAATGGCTAACCACACACAATCAAGCTTATCACAAAGTATGAAATCACAAAGATATACAGAGAAAATATGCATGTCCTCACTATGCAAGTTTCATCAAACGGGTATCGGTACATCCGGAGAGTGCTTAGGGCTTTGGGCCCAGATAGTGAATGGATGAGGCTTGCACGTCCTCCTCTTCATTTCCCCCACCTTTACACATCACCCAAAGGTGTGTGTCTCAGGACGGGTCATGTCTTGGCATGACCGCAATTTGGTTTGTGGGTAAGGGTACGTTCGGAGAGGTGCTTGGGGCTTTGGGCCCAGGTAGTGAAGGGATGGGGTTTGCACGCCATCCTCCTCATTTCCCCCACTTTTACACATCACCCTACGGTGTGTGTCTCAGAACGGGTCATGTCTAAGCATGACCGATGATTGGTTTATTTGGACCCTCATCTCTCGTATGCACAAGATAATAAAAATGCACAAGCTAAAAAGGATATTATCATAAAAAGTAAGCCTTAAAGATTATACATTCAAGTTAAGCCCTCTTTCCTAAGTTTAAATTTTTAAAACTTAGGTGGTGGTCCCCAGCAGAGTCGTCAGTGTGTGGGTGTTGGTTTTGAACCCTTAAGTGTTGAGCTTAAGGCCTTAAGGTTTGATTTGCAATTAGAACAATAAACCAAAATCATAAAATTAAAGTTTAATTAATCTAACTGGCCCACACAAACCTAATTGAGTCGCCACCTAAGTTTTAACCTTTTAAACTAGGAAAGGAAATGTGGTTACAATTTTTAGAGTTTCGGGTGCGGGGGTTTGGTATGAAGTTTTTAAAGGGTTCAAATTCTTTCATTACCCTTATAAACTTCTTTTCCTTTACTATTATAACTCTAAGGCTAATTGTTTATGATATTTATCCTTTTAATAATTACAAATACCCTAAGCCTTAATCCCATAAATAATTATTACTCATTTTTTTTATCTTTTGAGATTATATTAAATAGGGAAAATTCACGAGATACCCCTGTTTTCTTTCGTAATTCACAATATACCCCTGTGGTTTTAGTAATTCAACTTTAAACATGCTTAAATGTTGTCCAAAATTGATGAAACTTTACATGGACGATGCTAAATGTGAGCCTCGATTTTAAACCCTATCCTGTGTGGATTAAGTTGATTAGGATCTAATCGGGTTTTAGGTCCACTTATAACCTAAGATTAATAACTATGTCATATAACAAAATTATTAAAACCTAGGCTAGCTCACTGGAACCTATTATGAGTCGCCACCTAATTTTAACCTAGATCAAATTAGGAAAGGAGAGTCGGGTTCGGGGGCTTGATATTGGACTAATTAGGTTCAAATTACTTCATTAGCCTTCCTAGGTCGTTTTTCCTCTACTGGTTTATTTACGGCTTTCTACAAAGTTGTTTTTAACCTAGGTGTGCTTCTGTTTTTTTTATTTTTAACGTTTTTTGGCAGAAATTAAGTGGAAGTTAAAATTACCTAAACTAGGGTTTCGGAGGCAGAATTAGGTCAAATTTTGTTTCGTCCGTAGCCACGGACCTAATGTCGAGACCACGGACCCCAGTTAACCTATATGAAAATAAAAGTCGAATTAAACAGAAAACAGAAAATTGTGAAGTCCGGGGCCCACGGACAGGCTGTCCGTGGGCCGGACATTATAGAAAACCTAAATTTTAAAATTTAAAAATTCCGCCGCCGTCCGTGGGCGTCCGGGCTTACGGACAAGGAGTCCGGGCCCCGAACATGACGTCCGTAGGTGCGGACCGCCCTCGACGGCGGCGTTTAGGCTGTTCCGAAGTGTTTTGGCTCAAATTTTATGGGTATGTAGCCTGAAAGATGTACAAAAACGTTAGTGATTGAAAGTTTTCAATTGATGTTCGATTAAGCACGAAACTTAGTAAACAAGTTATTGGACAGAAGCTTAAACAACAGCAATACAGAAGCGTACGAAGGTTAGTTTGAGCCCAAAATTTGACAAAGAGTTAATAAGGTCGTGGGGAATTAGAAAAGTAGAGTTGTAACTTGTTTTACCTTCGAATTCAAGGTGATTCTTCACACCGGGATTCATCGAGTGCTTCGTTGATGGCAGACCCGAAAGGATTTCGAACCAAGCTTCTGGTTGTTGGTTGTTCTTGCTGTTCTTCACGTTTTGGTGGTGTTTTTGTGGGGTTTTGATGACTATTGATGCTTTGGGGATTGAAAAACGTGTTTAGATGATGATTTCGGGGGATTTTCGGTATGATTTGGGTGGCCGAGTGTTGGAAAACGTGTGAGAGAGAGAGGAGGCTGTGTTTTCTGACTCTCTAGGGTTCTTGAGCATATGAAGTTTTTTCTTTATCCAAAAACCTATCCCCTTATATAGACTTTCTTAAAGATAAAGAAAATCTAGTAAAAGTAAGATTTTCTGGCATTTTAATTAAAAGACTTCCCAAAGGAATTTTGCTGTGAAATTTTAACCACATGTCAAGGATGGATATTATGAATTTTCTGAGGTGGAAACGAATTTTTTAAATGTTGGAATATTTTTAAATTGAATTTCTTGTCAGATCCAGTCAGAAATTGCTAGAAAATTATTGGAAACTCGAAAAATCAAAATTCCAACGCCATTATGCTTAGAATGTCATCCTTTATCATGGGTTAAAATATCAAAGCGTTTCAAGCTGATTTGGGCATCCTTTGGAGGAGAGAGAAAGCTTATAGGAGGCCTTAGGAGCCTTTAAAGATTACCAAAACGCCCCTGAAAATGACGAAGCTGTTCCCCATGCCATGGAACGTGCCGATCGAGCTGGAATCCCTCACTACTTGATTAAAATGCCTCTCACAACACCAGCACCCCGTAGATCCTAACCCAGGGGTCAAAATTTTGGGTATAATAGATTGCCCCCCGTCAACTAGACTTTGTAGTGGATGTGAAAAGTCTGGTTGATGCTTGAGTGATGCCCCAAAATTTTGGACTTCACGAAATTCTCCATGTTGTGCGAAACTGCGTTGATTGTGTGCAGCTATTCGGAGGCGCTGACTACCTAAGCAACGAAAACGCTGTCGAGCTATTCTACGGTGCTGACTACCTATAAGTGAAAATGTGTCAAGCTATTCTAAGGCGCTGACTAGTGACGAAAATGGAATAATATCAAGCGGTTCTAAGGCGTTGACTACCTATAAGTAAAATGAAGTAATGTCAAGCAATTCTAAGGCGTTGACTGCCTAAAATGAATGAGATGATGTCAAACTATTCTAAGGTGTTGACCGCCTATAATGAATGAGATGATGTCAAGCTATTCTAAGGCATTGACTACCTAAAATGTGGAAATGAGATAATATCAAGCGATTCTAAGGCGTTGACTACCTATAATGATGATAACTGGGTGGTATGCAAATGCAAGAATGTTGAAATGTTGATAATGCTAATGATGCTGATGATGTTGATGATGTTAATGATGCTGATGATGTTGATGATGTCGATGATGTTGATGATGCTAATGATGCTGATGATGTTGATGATGTCGATGATGCTGATGATGCTAATGATGCTGATGATGCTCGGATGCTTCTAGGGACCGAAACCCGTGCCAATGCTCCTGGCTGGACCCAATGTGGACTTATTGCCATCGCCCCCCAAGCCGGTGTGCAGGGATAACTCCTGGTAAAAACCTTGGGGACTTATTGCCTTTGCCCACCATTTGTTGATCCCGAAAATAAGTTGACATCGCAAAAGGAGGATTTATTGCCATCACCTCGCCAACTTTTCTGTCGCCAGGTCTTGTGACGCGCCTGGATAATGCAACTAGGTCTTATGACGAGCCTATATGAATGTGATGAATGCAATGTGTTTGATAAGAGCGGGTAAGCTAAAGGGTAACGCTAGGTCTTACTACGAGCCTAAGGGAATGCAACTAGGTCTTACTATGAGCCTAAGGGAATGCGACTAGGTCTTACTACGAGCCTAAAGGATGGATCTAGGTCTTATGACGAGCCTAAGGGTTGGATCTAGGTCTTATGACGAGCCTAAGGGAATGCAACTAGGTCTTACTACGAGCCTAAAGGTTGGATCTAGGTCTTATGACGAGCCTAAGGGTTGGATCTAGGTCTTATGACGAGCCTAAGGGTATGCAACTAGGTCTTACTACGAGCCTAAGGGAATGCGACTAGGTCTTACTACGAGCCTAAAGGATGGATCTAGGTCTTATGACGAGCCTAAGGATGGTTCTAAGTAAAAGTGAGTAAAATGTATGATGGGTCTAAATGGATGTAGAAGGATTAGGGCTCAAGACGGGCCTGTGGGTGTTTGAATGTGGAGGTAGGGCTTAGGACGGGCCTGAGGAAATTTGATGTGGAGGTAGGGCTTAGGACGGGCCCGAGGTGTTTGATGTGGATGTAAGGGCTTATGCCTGTGGTGGGATGGTGGTGCTCAAGCTTTAGGTTTCAATTGGTGTTGTCATGGCAATTGTTGGAACCAACAATTGCCCCCAGTATTTTTCCTTAGGACAACCTGAGCTAGAGTTCATGGCAATTGATCGTTCCGATCAATTGCCCCCAGTATTTTCTTTGATTAAACGTGCGAACAAGTCTCATCCTCACAGGGTCGAGGCTTATGCTTTGATGTGGTGCTTCCCAACCTACACTCGACGTGTTTGGTGTTTGCACTCGTTTCTCACTTACGGTCACAACTTCTCAACCATTGAATTTGACATTTGTTAATTTACGTTGTTCAACCTGTTATTTTCACTTGATTGGATACACAACTACTAAGTCGGAAGTCTTTTGAGCTTATAACGTGGCCATGGGGTGTGATGAATGACAATAGGGTTATGGAGGGATGTTTAAGATATGTGGAGCTTTAAAGGTGACCAAAGCTGCAACTTGCACCGTCTCTCGGACTTGTCTTCTTTGCCTTGAAGTCATTTGGCTACTTCGTGATGACTTCGCTTGGGACTTGGAACTTTTGGATTGTTCCTTGCATCTTCTTTCTTTTTTCCGATTTTGGATTTCTTTGAGGCTTTTCAAGTTTGCCTTCTTTGAATCGCCTTTCCCTCGGGGTTCTTGTGTTTCCCGGTTTTGAACTTCGAGAGCTGTTTTTGATGTCAGCTCATTTGGATCCTGTGTCACTTTGGGACCATTTGCGGATCGCTTCGTCATGCTGGTAGCGGTTTCGCTTCTTTGGACTTGTGAAGTTGTTGTTCGGAAGTCGGGCTCCTTGCTCCCTTTGGTCACCGGGTCGGTTATTCATCGCTGGCTGGCTTATTTGTGGAGCTTGTAGTGTTGTAAAAGAGGTCATATATGAAAAGCTTAGCGGGGGTGCCTAGGGTGTAATGTCAGGGTTCACAAGCTTTTGGCTGTGTGGTGCTATACCTAGGTGCTTCGTCATCCCTAATAGTTGTGTATCTGTTCTTTGTTACTTTTCACAGGTTTAAACGTAAATTTACAAACTATCTCCTTCGGTCGAAATCATGCCGTTTACCTCACCTTTGAATGTGACCTCTCTGGAGTCGTGTAAAAATGACACGCTCTTTCGCTCTTGGTCTTACCGCTCAAGGTACTCTCGCGAAGTGTACGCTCATAGACTTGCTTGCACAAAATAAACAAACGTTATCGTTCCTTAACTCAGATTGCCCCCAGTATTGTTGTGGGGTTTTTTTTGACAAGCCTTTTGAATATCCAAGTTATTTGTGGAGGGTGGTGGCTATATGTGTAATGGTGAGTGGTGATGGGGTACTCTTGTGAAGAGGTGACAAATGATTTTTTTCCTTTTTGTGGCCACAATTTTGTTTTTATGTGTCTGATGAAATGGCAAAAATGGTGCATGGATGGGAAGGCGGCTTTGTACAAGGGGCTTTGTGAAAGACAAAGGTTTTGCCTTTTGATGCCTACAAACATGCTTCATGAGTGAGAGATCTTTCTTACTTTTCCGATTTTCAGCTTTTTTTTTTTGATTTTTTTTGGCGCAAGAATGAATGTACAAACATTAATCCAAGCATATAGAATAACATGTGCAAAGAAGGAATTTTATTAATAACCGAAAGGGGAAACATTGACATTAAGTACTAACCAAATGGAAAAGATAAATGAACTAACTAAAGAAAGAAAGGTAACTAAAAAGGAAGAAAAAGAAAGAGGCTACGCAGAACAACTGAAGAGAAAAGAAAAAAAATAACTAAGATTCCTAGTGGTGTTCTGGCATAGGATTCCCGAAGATATTCCCGCGCTCTGAGAACTGAAGTCCCTGATCAATCAGGTCTTGGATCTTATGTTGTAGGGCCCTGCAATGGTCGGTGTCGTGACCTGGCAACTGATGATAGAGACAGAACTGATTTGGGCTCCTGCCCAAACGGGTGACTCCTGGTCGGGGCGGAAGAGGGTAAGATTGTAGATGTTCTGCTCCTGGAGCTTTTTCAGAGCATGACTCAAAGCCGACCGATATCTGTGAATTCTCGCTGATTGAAATCCGGTCTTGGAGGTGGTACCGCTCGATAGTTCCTCCCCTTCCCTTGGCTGCTGCATTCACCTCGTACTGTCCCGTGTACCTCTGCGATGCGCTCTGTGCGTAAGCTGCGGTTGGGTAAGAGGCTTTTGCTGGCTTTGAATTACTTCCGGATCCTCGGGGATATCCAAGCTTTAAGTCCCCCTTGTGGATCTTCTCCTCCAAAACTCCTACCTGGCCCATGAGCATGTCAAAAGTTGGAAAGCCATATATTTTAATTCATCATTATACTGTTTTTGCATGTTCTCAACAATCATGCGAATTTGCTCCTGCTCTTCCATCCTTGTGGGCATGCCCGCTGCCTTCCTTCTCCACCGCTTTATAAAGTCGGACATGGACTCACTTCCCGTTTGGCGCGTGCTGGCAAGGTCAGACCGGGTGATTTCCAAGTTCTTAGCATACTCAAAGTGAGTCAGGAAGGCTTCACATATTTCCTCGTATGTCTTGGTGTTCATTCTTTGAGTTAGGTACCATCGTTGAGGAATCTCATCCAGGTACCGGGCAAAAACCTTGGCCTTTTGCATATCATTGAGCCTCATGATAGACATCTCTCGATCAAACATCGCCAAATGGATCTGGGGATCGGTCGAGCCCTTGTAGAGAGCCAAATGGGGAGCTTCAGCTTCGCGGGTAGCTCAACGTCTGGATAGGATCCCATGGAGAGGTAGTCAAAGCCAGCAGGTTTACCAGCCTTTTCCATGCGCTCAATGCGCCTCAGAGCCCTCTGAACTTCAGCAGCTAACTAGTTCCCGGGAGCACCACCTCCGTAGCCAACATAGGTGTCATGTCCCTCCAAGGAGATATTGTCCATGCCGTATAAAGGGTTGACAAATCCTTGCAGTGGTCCTTCTCGTCTTGCTGCCTCCAAGGATCCTATTTTCTCATGGAGCTCAACTGTTGCCGCCGTATGCCGTGCCTCCAGGGCTTCAATGGCAGCTTGATGTTTCTGTACCAGGCTGGCTATTTGATCCTGCTCCCCCGTTGGACCCCAAGTGGTCCTGCTTTGGGCTGCCGTTTCTAATGCGGCCAACTTATCTTCTAGCTTGGCGATTGTGTCCACATACTTATTCTCGAGTGCCTGGATTGCTTCCTGGTGTTTCAAATCAAAGTTTTTCATGAGCTCTTCAACAAAAGTGTTCTGGTTTTCTCCCCCTGCTGGCTGATCCTCCTGAGGGACATCGTCATGCGCCTGGACCGACATGTCAGATGAGCTGGAGTCTACTTCGGGCCGGAATGGTGGACGCGGAGGAGTAGGCAGTCGGGTCAAACGTCCGGAACTTCTGTCCCAGCGCCTTTCTAAAATCTTGCCTTCTTTCTGTTTCAGAACATAGGGTGAAAACAAAAACCATCAGGCACAGGCTTTCAATGACATGGAAAGATTTTCCTCTGGGGACCCTTATGTTCTAATTACAAGACTCTTTTTTTGGACCTCTCAAGCCCAGCGGGCTGGAGATTTTTTTTTGGCACGCGAAATGTGTAACGACCCCATAACCGGCCTAGGAGTTAGGGCCGTTACACGCCGCGAGTCTACTACCTAACGTCGCAAGGCTCTAAGCAAACGAAACCCAAAACCGAATACGAAACTTGAATAAATTCCAAAAGAGTTTACAAGATCCAAAGGCTTACAAGTCAAATACAAAGCGAAAGGCCCAAAGGCTACACAAAGTACTAAAGCGTCCAAAGCGCAAGAAAACAAAGTCTAAAGGCACATAAAATAAACAAGCTCCAGAAGGGGACGAGGAGAGAAGATCCCACGAGCTCAATCTGCAACAAAGTAAAGGGGTGAGCTAAACACCCAGCAAGCAGAAGACTTCCTCAAGGAAGCCTACTCAAAACAGAAGCAGAAGAATACTTATAAACAGAGAGGATAGCGGAGTCAATAAAACAGACCGAATGAAACCACAAAACAGAAGCAGAGCAGAACGGCATAACACTTCAAAACACAGTCGGACCTTCAGAACAGAACAGAAGAATGGGACACTAGAAACAAGCTAACACAACAGAAGGACACCCATAAGGTCCTATGGATCCGAGGATCCCACAACAGAAGCCGTAGAGACAGCTAACAGACCCGTCGGTCAAATAACATCCCAAGGGAGACCCTAAGGAATATAAACAGAAGGAATTCCTGCGCAACATGCTACGGGACAGCCCGACCCGACTATCCAAGGCTCAGAAGCAAGGTAACTAGGTCCCAAAACCAAAAGCTCACCAAAACAGATCTTAAGCGCATAAAAATGCATATAAACAGCATAGGAAGCTTGTACACAGATAGGGGAATCCAACCCCGCAAATGGAACTCAAAACGGAGCTAAAACGGAGAAGTTATGCTCAAAACAGTGGCATGTCCGAACTTGCGTCCGACCTTGCAAGTTCGGACAGAGGCCAAATCAGAGGTCGCGGAGATACAAATGTCCGAACTTACGTCCGAACATCGAAGTTCGGACGTAAGTCGAGAGTTGAAAGCCAGAATCATCTTAGTGTCCGAACTTGCGTCCGACCTTGCAAGTTCGGACACACGTCGAGACTTTTACGAAAAATTCATCCTCGCGTCTGGTCCGAACTTTGAAGTTCGGACCGAAGTTCGGACACTTCAAAACCTTCAAAAACAAAACGCGCCCGATGCACTGTCCGAACTTCCAAGTTCGGACAGATGTCCGGACAGCGCGAAACTGACGAAATACAGAGCGAACAAACGCGCAGAAATCCAACCAAAATCAACACCAAACTCACCCAAATCCACGGAATGGTAAATCAGTACCCTCGGGGGTTTAGCCACGCGATGAACAACACAAAATCAAGAAGAAACACACAAAGCAACACCATTCACAAAACAGAAAACGAAATCAAAATCCATCCCCGAGGGTGAGCAAACTACCCCGATTCCATCCCCCACTTACTTCGAATTGCAGAGCAGACGCGATCCCAACGATGCCAGCAACCCGGCGAACCAACGCAGCAGAGAAGACGCACAAGCACCACTGAATTCGCAGAGAAGAGACCCCAAAATCAGAAAACTGCCCTCTCAAAACAGAAGCGAAAACCATCGGAATCGAAAGGAAAACCAAACCTGATTTACTGAAGAAGGACAACAACGACAACAGGGAAGCACACGATCCCAAAGCAGCAGCAATTCACACCAGAATTTCAGAAGCACCCAAGGGAGAAGAAGAGAGCGCAGAGACTGTCGGGAAGAAGAACGAGCGGTTTGCAGACTGATCGTGAAGTGAAAAGAAATAGAATAATGACTTATCTTTCCTTAATAAGTCTCACCAAAATAAAAGAGGGGAAACGACCTCCTTGCCCCCGTCTTTTAATTAATTGCCTCCGACGTCCCAATTACTAAACACGGCACCACAAAACATAATTAATATCACAAACCAGAATGTTATGTTATGAAATCTGAAAAACAAAAATACGGAGTATCACATCACTCCCCCCTTAAAAGGAATTTCGTCCTCGAAATTCAACATACCTCACTGCTCGAAAAGGGACGGAAACTTAGCACGCAACTCCTCCTCGAGTTCCCACATCGCCTCACGCTCGGACTGATCAGACCACTGCACCTTAACCATAGGCAGTGTCTTGCTACGAAGCACGAACATCCCGAGCTAAAATACGAACCGGAACTGCCTCATAGGTGAAATCATCTCTGAGTCGAAGCTGACCATAGTCAATCACATGCGAAGGATCATGTAGATACTTCCTGAGCATCGACACGTGGAACACGTCATGCACTCCAGCTAGAGCTGGTGGCAATGCCAATCTGTAGGCCACCGGCCCAACCTTCCCAAGCACCTCAAAAGGCCCTACGAACCGAGGGCTCAGCTTGCCTCGCTTCCCAAAACGAACCACACCCCGAACTGGAGAGATCTTTAGATACACGTGGTCTCCCACCTGAAACTCAAGCGGACGGCGTCTCTTATCTGCATAACTCTTCTGCCAGCTCTGGGCAACCAACAAACGCTCCCTGATAGTCTTGACTTTGTCCACAGCTCCCTGCACCAACTCAGGACCTACAATTGCCCTCTCCCGCAGGTCATCCCAACAAATAGGAGATCTACAGCGCCTACCATACAACGCCTCATATGGAGCCATCCCAATGCTCGATTGGAAACTTTATTGTAGGCGAACTCAATCAAAGTCACATGCTGATCCCAGCTGCCCCCGAAGTCGAGCACACAAGCCCTCAACATGTCCTCCAAAATCTGATTCGTCCTCTCCGTCTGCCCATCGGTCTGAGGATGATAAGCCGAACTGAAAGCCAAATTCGTCCCTAACGCCTTATGCAGGCTTCGCCAGAAGCGAGATACAAATCTCGGATCTCTGTCCGAAACGATCGTCGCCGGCACACCGTGCAACCTCACAATCTCATCAATATACAGCCGAGCCAGGCGCTCCAGGCTGAAGGTCTTCCTCACAGGCAAGAAGTGAGCTGACTTCGTCAACCGGTCCACAATCACCCACAGCGCATCGTACCCAGAAGATGTCCTAGGCAACCCCACAATAAAATCCATGCCAACGCTCTCCCATTTCCACTCAGGAACGGGAAGAGGCTGCAGAAGACCCGCAGGTCGCTGATGCTCAGCCTTCACCTGCTGACAGGTTTGGCAACGAGCCACAAAATCGGAAATCTCCCTCTTCATGTTCGCCCACCAAAAGGACTCTCTGAGGTCCCGGTACATCTTCACCCCTCCTGGGTGCACAGAATAAGGAGCTCCATGAGCCTCCTGCATAATCTCCCGCCGAAGGTCGCCTCCACTAGGCACACAAACTCTGCCTCTGAAGCGTAGACAATCATCGCTGGACACAGAAAACTCTGACTCCTGCTCATCTGCCAACTTCTCTCTGATCTTACCCAACTCAGCATCAGCCTTCTGACCCTCTCTGATCCGCTCAATCAAAGTAGACTGGACCTGAATCGAAGCAATCATCCCGGCACGGTCTGACCGAACAACCCAAATGCCCATACGCTGAAGCTCAAAAGCAGACCTCTGAACCCCTGACAACGAACAAGCAAGTCCAGGAGCACCCCTACGGCTCAAGGCATCAGCCACCACATTCGCTCTACCCGGATGGTAGAGGATCTCCAGGTCGTAGTCATGTAATAGCTCCAACCAGCGCCGCTGTCTCAAATTCAATTCCTTCTGCGTGAACAGATATTTGAGACTCTTGTGATCCGTGTAGACCTTACACGTCACCCCATACAAATAGTGCCGCCAGATCTTCAAGGCGAAGACCACAGCAGCTAGCTCCAGGTCATGGGTAGGATAATTCTTCTCATACGGCTTCAACTGTCGTGACCCATACGCTACCACCTTTCCCTGCTGCATCAGAACACACCCCAACCCTCTGTGGGAAGCGTCACAGAACACCTCGAAGCCCTCTGTCCCAGAAGGCAACGTCAAAATCGGAGCCGAAGTCAACCTTTCTTCAACTCCTGGAAGCTCTCCTGGCACGCCTCACTCCAGTCAAACTTGACATCCTTCCTAAGAAGACGAGTCAAGGGAGATACAATCTTAGAAAAGCCCTCCACGAACTTCCTATAATACCCAGCCAATCCCAGAAAACTGCGCACCTCAGACACACTGGTGGGCTTCGCCCACTCCATAACTGCCTTAATCTTCTCTGGGTCCACTGATATGCCATCCTTCGAAACCACGTGGCCAAGAAACACCACTCTATCCAACCAAAACTCACACTTCTTCAATTTAGCATACAACTCCTTCTCCTTCAACGTCTGTAGAACCATCCTCAGATGCTCCTCATGATCCTCAACACTCTTGGAGTACACCAAGATGTCGTCAATAAACACAACTACAAAAGAATCCAAGAAAGGTTTGAAGACTCTGTTCATCATATCCATGAAGAACGACGGGGCATTGGTCAAACCAAAAGGCATGACTAAGAACTCGTAATGCCCATACCGGGTCCTAAATGCAGACTTAGACACATCCTCGGCCTTAATCTTCAGCTGATGATATCCAGAACGCAAGTCGATCTTCGAGAAGACTGTCGCCCCTGCTAACTGGTCAAAGAGATCATCAATGCGGGGAAGAGGATACCGATTCTTGATGGTAACCTTATTCAATTCCCTGTAGTCAATGCACAATCTGAAGGAGCCATCTTCTTCACAAACAACACCGGTGCTCCCCATGGAGACACACTAGGGCGAATGAAGCCCTTATCCAGAAGATCCTGCAGCTGCACCTTCAGCTCCTTAAGCTCTGCCGGACTCATGCGATAGGGAGCCTTAGAGATAGGCTGAGTCCCTGGCGCTAACTCAATAGAAAACTCCACCTCACGATCAGGTGGTAGTCCTGGCACATCGTCCTGGAACACCTCAGGGAACTCACACACAATGGGGATCTCCTCCAACCGGGATCCCTCCTTAACCTCAGGTACAAAGCAGAGAAACCCCTGGCAGCCCTTCCTCAAGGAACGGACTGCCTGCATAGCGGACACCAACACAGGAGCACAAGGAATGGAATTCCCCACAAAAGCAAAACGGGTCTCACCCGGTCTATCAAACACAACTCTCCTAGCTGCACAATCTATCTGGGCATGGTGCTCTGCTAGCCAGTCCATGCCCAAAATCACATCGAAGCAGGACATATCATAGGAATCAAATCAGCAGACAAGTTCCTATCCATAATCACTACCGGAACCGACTTACACACAGAATCCAGTACACAAGCAGGTACGCCACTCAGCGGGCTAGAAATACACAAATCCACATCACAAGGCACAGCAGACAACCCGAGACTACCCACTAAATCAGCAGACACAAAGGAGTGGGTAGCTCCTGAATCAAACAAGCAGAAAACTGGCTGAGAAGAGATCTGAAGAATACCTGACACAACACGGCCTGAGTCGGTCTCGCTCACCAGCTAGAGCGTACACACGAGCCTGGGTCTGGGGCTTCTGCTCAGTCTTCTGCCCGGACCCTGAACCAGCTCCTCGGCCCTCAGAACCGCCACTGCTACCTCCACCTCTAGCCTGTGGACACTGGGCAATGCGATGGTCTAGCGAACCACACTTGAAGCACGCCCCGGACTTCCTGTAGCACTCCCGCCCAGGATGGAAACGGTCACACTCGGCACACTTCTCCACAGCAGGGGATGCTGATGAAGAAGAACCCCGGTCTCTCTATACTTCTTCTTCTGAGAAGAAGTTCTGCTCACGCCTCTCGGGTCTCGACCCTTCCTCTTCTGGTCCTTGCCTTATCGGGCCTCTGGTCCCTCTTCTCATACCGCTGCCTAGCCTGCAGCTCAGACTCCACCACCAACGCCACATCGGCCACATCCTGAAAGTCTTGTGGCGGAAAGGTGCCACAGCAGCTCGAATGTCACCCCTCAAACCAGCCTCAAACTTCCTAGCCTTCCGGTTATCATCCGGCTCAGGCACAAACTTAGAAGAGAGAAATAAACTTCCTCACATAGTCATCTACTGACATCTCCTTCGTGGCGAAGCCTCCCATACTCTACAATCTTCTGATCCCTGAAGACTCGGGATAGAACTGCTGATTGAAGCAGCCCCTAAACTGCTCCCATGTCCATGGGTGGGGGTACTTCCCTTCGACCGTCTTCCACCACTCCTTCGCCTCCGACTGAAACATGAAGGGCAAATCCGACTTTCTGATCCTCACATCCATGACCCGCAGAAGGTCCTCAATGGCAGTGATCCAGTGGCTCGCCTCCTGTGGGTCGCCACTAGCATCAAAGAAGGTGGCTTCAGCTTCAGAAACTCCTGAAGCGCCTTCACGTTGTTGCCCCCCGCGTTACCGGCTCCTGCCGCCTGACCAGCAGTGGCCCCTACAGTCTGCAGCACCTGGGTCACCACCTGCTGCACAATCTCTGCAATGTCCCCCTGGGGAGCATCGCCTGCAGCTGCACCACGTCCTGAACGTCGGGGAGGCATACTGAAGATACAACATCAAAATTTATCAGAAACCCAAGCCAAACAGCAGACCTTTCAGACACCCACACATGCAGACAAAACCCCACAGACACCAAAGAACGAGCAACCTGGCTCTGATACCACTAAATGTAACGACCCCAAAACCGGCCTAGGAGTTAGGGCCGTTACACGCCGCGAGTCTACTACCTAACGTCGCAAGGCTCTAAGCAAACGAAACCCAAAACCGAATAAGAAACTTGTATAAATACCAAAAGAGTTTACAAGATCCAAAGGCTTACAAGTCAAATGCAAAGCGAAAGGCCCAAAGGCTACACAAAGTACTAAAGCGTCCAGAGCGCAAGAAAACAAGTCTAAAGGCACAAAAATAAACAAGCTCCAGAAGGGGACGAGGAGAGAAGATCCCACGAGCTCAATCTGCAACAAAGTAAAGGGGTGAGCTAAACAGCCCAGCAAGCAGAAGACTTCCTCAAGGAAGCCTACTCAAAACAGAAGCAGAAGAATACTTATAAACAGAGAGGATAGCGGAGTCAATAAAACAGACCGAATGAAACCACAAAACAGAAGCAGAGCAGAACGGCATAACACTTCAAAACACAGTCGGACCTTCAGAACAGAACAGAAGAATGGGACACTAGAAACAAGCTAACACAACAGAAGGACACCCATAAGGTCCTATGGATCCGAGGATCCCACAACAGAAGCCGTAGAGACAGCTAACAGACCCGTCGGTCAAATAACATCCCAAGGGAGACCCTAAGGAATATAAACAGAAGGAATTCCTGCGCAGCATGCTACGGGACAGCCAGACCCGACTATCCAAGGCTCAGAAGCAAAGTAACTAGGTCCCAAAACCAAAAGCTCACAAAACAGATCTTAAGCGCATAAAAATGCATATAAACAGCATAGGAAGCTTGTACACAGATAGGGGAATCCAACCCCGCAAACGGAACTCAAAACGGAGCTAAAACGGAGAAGTTATGCTCAAAACAGTGGCATGTCCGAACTTGCGTCCGACCTTGCAAGTTCGGACAGAGGCCGAGAATCAGAGGTCGCGGAGATACAAATGTCCGAACTTACGTCCGAACATCGAAGTTCGGACGTAAGTCGAGAGTTGAAAGCCAGAATCATCTTAGTGTCCGAACTTGCGTCCGACCTTGCAAGTTCGGACACACGTCGAAACTTTTACGAAAAACCATCCTAGCGTCAGGTCCGAACTTTGAAGTTCGGACCGAGTTCGGACACTTCAAAACCTTCAAAAACAAAACGCGCCCGATGCACTGTCCGAACTTCCAAGTTCGGACAGATGTTCGGACAGCGCGAAACTGACGAAATACAGAGCGAACAAACGCGCAGAAATCCAACCAAAATCAATACCAAACTCACCCAAATCCACGGAATGGTAAATCAGTACCCTCGGGGGTTTAGCCACGCGATAACAACACAAACCAAAGCAAAACACCAATCAAAACACAATTGCAAGACAAAGGTTAGAACGAAACAATCCCCGAGGGGTAAACAACCCCGATTCCATCCCCCACTTACATCGAATTGCAGAGCAGAAGCGATCCCAACGATGCCAGCAACCCGGCGAACAAACGCAGCAGAGAAGACGCACAAGCACCACTGAATTCGCAGAGAAGAGACCCCAAAATCAGAAAACTGCTCTCTCAAAACAGAAGCGAAAACCATCGGAATCGAAAGGAAAACCAAACCTGATTTACTGAAGAAGGACAACAACGACAACAGGGAAGCACACGATCCCAAAGCAGCAGCAATTCACACCAGAATTTCAGAAGCACCCAAGGGAGAAGAAGAGAGCGCAGAAACTGTCAGGAAGAAGAACGAGCGGTTTGCAGACTGATCGTGAATTGAAAAGAAATAAAATAATGACTTATCTTTCCTTAATAAGTCTTACCAAAATAAAAGAGGGGAAACGACCTCCTTGCCCCCGTCTTTTAATTAATTGCCTCCGACGTCCCAATTACTAAACACGGCAACACATAACATAATTAATATCACAAACCAGAATGTTATGTAACGAAATCTGAAAAACGAAAATACGGAGTATTACAAAGACCAGCAATCCTAAGGGAGCCTTTGGGCTTATTCTAAAGAGGGTGATTTCGTGGAGGTAAAGGCTTTTAGGCAACTGAAATCCTCAAGTGTTTCATTTGGAATGGGGAGATGATGGACCGATATATACATTGGGCTGAGGCCCAGGAGAAAGAACACATGCACAAATGTCCTCACAAAATGATCAGTCCAACGGGTACGGTCAATCGGAGAGGTGCTTGGGGCGCTAGCCTAGTCCCACAAAGGAATAGTTGCACGCTATTCTCTTGGGCTTCCCCACTTTTTTCACATCACCTAAAGGTGTGCGTCTACGGTCGGGTCTTTGACTGACCAAACAATAGGCTAGGTAAGGGCACTGCCAGGAAAATGCTTGGGGCTAAAGCCCAGGTATTAAGGGGTGTGGTTAGACGACACCCTCCTCTTTTCCCCCACTATTCACCACCTAAAAGGTGTGAGTCCCTGATAGGGACCCCCAAACGGGTCCGGGGTGAAATTGGTTTGCGTGACCCTCGCTCTCATATGATGCAAGGTGCAAAATTAAAGTGCGCACGAAAGTAAACAAATAGAGTAAATAGAGCCATAAATAAACATTTTCAAGTTAAGCCCTCTTTCTTAAAATTAAACAAGTTAATATTAAGAAGTTGTCCCCAGCAGAGTCGCCAGTCTGTGAGCCTCGATTTTAAACCCTATCCTGTGTGGATTAAGTTGATTAGGATCTAATCGGGTTTTAGGTCCACTTATAACCTAAGATTAATAACTATGTCATATAACAAAATTATTAAAACCTAGGCTAGCTCACTGGAACCTATTATGAGTTGCCACCTATTTATTATTAACCTAATCAACTAGGAAAGGAGAGTTCGGGTTCGGGGGCTTGATATTCGACTTAATTAGGGTTCAAATTAATTTCATTACCCTTCCTAGGTCGTTTTTCCTCTACTTGGTTTATTTACGGCTTTCTACAAAGTTGTTTTAACCTAGGTGCGTGCTTCTTTTTTTTTATTTTTTAACGTTTTTTGGCAGAAAATTAAAGTGGAAGTTAAAATTACCTAAACTAGGGTTTCAGAGGCAGAATTAGGTCAAATTTTTTTTCCGTCCGTAGCCACGGACCTAATGTCCGAGACCACGGACCCCAGTTAACCTATATGAAAATAAAAGTCGAATTAAACAGAAAACAGAAAATTGTGAAGTCCGGGGCCACGGACAGGCTGTCTGTGGGCCCGGACATTATTAGAAACCCTAAATTTTGAAAATTTAAAATTCCGCCGCTGTCCGTGGGCGTCCGGGCTTACGGACAAGGAGTCCGGGACCCCGGACATGACGTCCGTGGGTGCGGACCGCCCTCGGACGGCGGCGTTAAGGTTGTTCCCGAAGGTGTTTTGGCTCAAATTTTATGGGTATGTAGCCTGAAAGATGTACAAAACGTTAGTGATTGAAAGTTTTCAATTTGAGTTCGAATTAAGCACGAAACTTAGTAAACAAGTTATTGGACAGAAGCTTAAACAAACAGCAATACAGAAGCGTACGAAGGTTAGTTTGAGCCCAAAATTTGACAGAGAGTTAATAAGGTCATGGGGAATTAGAAAAGTAGAGTTGTAACCTGTTTTACCTTCGAATTCAAGGTGATTCTTCACACCGGGATTCGTTGAGTGCTTCGTTGATGGCAGACCCGAAAGGATTTCGAACCAAGCTTCTGGTTGTTGGTTGTTCTTGCTGCTGTTCTTCACGTTTTGGTGGTGTTTTTTGTGGGTTTTTGATGACTATTGATGCTTTGGGGATTGGAAAACGTGTTTAGATGGTGATTTCGGGGGATTTTCGGTATGATTTGGGTGGCCGGGTGTTGGAAAACGTGAGAGAGAGAGAGGAGGCTGTGTTTTCTGACTCTCTAGGGTTCTTGAGCATATGAAGTTTTTTCTTTATCCAAAAACCTATCCCCTTATATAGACTTTCTTAAAAATAAAGAAAATCTAGTAAAAGTAAGATTTTCTGGCATTTTAATTAAAAGACTTCCCAAAGGAATTTTGCTGTTAAATTTTAACCACATGTCAAGGATGGATATTATGAATTTTCTGAGGTGGAAACGAATTTTTTAAATGTTGGAATATTTTTAAATTGAATTTCTTGTCAGATCCAGTCAGAAATTGCTAGAAAATATTGGAAACTCGAAAAATCAAAATTCCAACGCCATTATGCTTAGAATGTCATCCTCTATCATGGGTTAAAATATCAAAGCGTTTCAAGCTGATTTGGGCATCCTTTGGAGGAGAGAGAAAGCTTATAGGAGGTCTCAGGAGCCTTTAAAGATTACCAAAACGCCCCTGAAAATGACGAAGCTGTTCCCCATGCCATGGAACGTGCCGATCGAGCTGGAATCCCTCACTACTTGATTAAAATGCCTCTCACAACACCAGCACCCCGTAGATCCTAACCCAGGGGGTCAAAATTTTGGGTATAACACTAAAGTGTTTATATTTTGGTCAAATATCAAATTTAAGTTTGTTAAACTCACTTGTGACCTGTGGGACCCAATGTACAGTCACGTATTCATTGGGTCGCACAGGTCACATGTGAGCTTAAAAAACTTCAATTTGATATTGGACCAAAATATAACACTTTAGAATCGTCCATGTAAAGTTTCATCAATTTTGGACAACATTTAAGCATGTTTAAAGTTGAATTACGAAAATCACAGGGGTATATTGTGAATTACAAAAGAAAACAGGGGTATATCATGAATTTTCCCTATTAAATAAGATAATGATATGTAGCAAAAAAAAAGTAATGAAGCTAAAAAAAAATCGGAAGCAAACAAATTCTGATAACCTACTGATCCGTACCAAAACAAAACTAATAAAACAATTGGCTCTAAAGTTAAAGCTAGTTAGCGTGCCACTAAAATTAATTCAATAAATCAATTTGCTAAAAATATCGAAATGAGAAAAAAAAAAGAAAACAAACTACCTTCTCTTCTTGACCTTCACTTCGCACCTCTGTCTTCATTTCTCCTCCACGCTTCAAGCGTACAAAATTTGTTAAACCTCCATTCATCTCCTTCACGCGACCTTACTTCTTCAGATGTCTCCATTGCCAACAACAGAGAGCGAGCATCAAGAATCATAAAGGAAATGCCATTATGCACTAGCATTGACGAAAATCCATGGCAACTCCACAGGGATTTGGATTAGCACCTCTTTGGTTAGCTGTCTCCCGTTCCCAATTTTCTCTCTATAGGGGACTCAAATAAAACCAGTCTGTGCTCGTGTCGTGCCGTGTGATGAGCTCTATCATTCTTCTTTGCATGAGTCTACTCTTGTAGCTTCTTTTGAAAATGATTACAGGGGGCTGGTATCGGTAGTGACGGGTGTATACTGCAACTGATGATATTGGCGGCAAGAAGATGAGCTTGGCACAACCGTGATTCAATGGAGATGATAGTGGCTGATGCGAACGATGAAGGGCTACCGGACGTGAATGTATAAGAAACGCAGAGCGTGCAGAGCATGTATGTTCCTTTAAGTACGGTGGTCGAAGATGACAGACAAGCACATCGTGAAAAAGTTGAACTCCCAGTATATGTGCATGAACGTGAGCTACTGCTTGTAATATGGAAGTGCTGGTAGCATTTGGTAATGTTGAACACACATACAAGATGCAACTAGGAAGTGGAAGAAGGGGTTTTAGAATTGAGTGTGTTACTGGGCGACAATTTTAATGGAAAAAGAAGTATTTATGAGAATCTGAAGGTGTGTGGATGCGGTGCAATTTTGAGGAAAATAGGATCACTTTTGCAAAGTTGGCTGTTGTAGGCAGTGACGTTGAACCATCGGGCTGCAAAGGAATCCTGACTCTTTAATGCTCTGTATACTTGCTAACGAGAAATTGTAGGATAAAACTATATACAAAATGGATAAAATAAAATAACTAAACCTACAACTCTACTACGGGTAGCAAATAAAAACCCGGTCAGAGTATAGTGTAAATATATTACAACCAGGAGAATCGTACCCAAGGGACTTATAGAAAATTAGTCCTAATCCGGGCAAAAGCCTATTCTATAACAAGGGGGAAAGTAAGTATGTAAACACAAATTAAGAAAAACTATCTAAAACCTAATCTAAAATAGTATTTATAATGATTCTACCCCAGATTCGAAATGGCAATGAAATACCCCAAATCTAAATAATATTATTAAATCATTATTTATTGGATATAATCCAAACATAAATCAGTTCACGTACGCATGCAAACCCATGCATGAAAACGTTACGTAAAAATAGTCGTTTCACCATAAACGCTAAAACGCCTTAGAAACATGTGATCAAGCATGACCTTGTATGACCTTCTAAAACTCAAACCAAATGGTCATACACTCATCATATGAATATATAATATATTCCCTAAGCTATATTCAGTCAAATACGCAAAACGCTCGAGAGTGCTCACGCGCGCCCCTTAAAGCAAGAAAAGCTCGGAGGAGTGCCGAGGTGGCACGAACTCCTATAAATTAATTCCTAGAGTTCCTAATATCATTATTTACCATTCTAAAGATAACCCACGAAGTGGTTCATCAAAATTCAACAAAACCCACAGGAGGATTTCTTAACGCTCCTTTTTGCCCGGGTGTGTCCCGATGGCCCGTAAATTATGTCATGGGTTGATATAACCTCATATAACCCAATGTAACATCTTAATATATGTTTAATTACTATAATAAGTGTTTACAAACACTTGGAACTCATAAAAACATTTGTTTCCCAAAATTTCCTTAGAGCACAAAAACACACCTTCGGGTGTCACGAAAACGCGTTTTACGCAATTGCCTTGTAGTTTTTGACATATACCACGAATTGGTAATATTAAAAAGGGTTAAAATGACCTTCTAAATCAGTTGGTGTGACTAGTCAACAAGACTCTCTATAGGGGCCGATTTTGAGAGCAAAAACTAGTATAAAAATTGCATTGAAAGTTTATAAAAAGCATAGAACATGGTGACTCACCTTCCCATGTGTTATATTACTTAATGTCTAAGTATGTAGGTCTCATTTGACCAGCAAGCTGTCGAAATTAGGCCATGGAATAAGGCCATGTGAGCTAGAACAAAAACAAATGAGAAAAAGTAAAAAGTGGATCTAGAATTCACTTTTCTAGATTCCTTCTTTTCCATGTGACCTAACATGCTTGTCCTTGGCTCTTCAATGTCAATTAAGACACCCCATTTGACCCTTGAATTCGTGACTCTACAAGGGAGGAAGAAGACAAGCCTAACTTAGAAAAATCAAAAGAATAACTTACCTAAATTACCTTGTCTTCTAGCTCACAATCATCTTCTTTCCAACTCTTGCCTTGTCACACACCACATGTCCGAAATTATGCAGAGAACATGGGCATTTATTGAGCCAATAAACCATGTAATAAACTAAGGAAAAAGTATAGTCATTTGACATTAAAAATTAACAAAACAAAAATCAAATTCTAAGGCACTCTCTTACCTTATACGTAAGTTTAGTTCATTTCATTTCCCCTCTTGCACTCCACACCTACGAATTTGGTAAGCTCTCTCCTCTCTCTTCTAAGCTTCATCTTCTTCCTTTGAAGCTCTTAAGTCCATTAATGGAATGTAACTTCTATCTTCATCTTTAAGGTAATTTCTTAGCAATTCTTGTCAAGCCTTGAAGCAAAACTCTTCCTAGCTTAACATCAAGTGTTCGACATCAATTAGTTCTCCAAGGAGGTTGTCCAAACCAACATTAAACCAAGGAGCATCTCAAGGTTATCTTAAGGTAGTTTTAATGCTTGTAAATCCTTAAAGCACATTTTTATGTGTAACCAAGTTCTACTTCTTCTAAGTCTCTTTTTCTTCTTCATTTTGATGAAGGAAAACTTGCTCTTCATTTACCTTGGGTGAGCCGAAATTATAAGAGAAAGGTCTAAGGTAAAGTCTTGTAAAACTACTTCCAAATATACTTAAGATCTTTGTTGAAGATCTAACTCCTAAACATCCTTCATCTCTTGCATAAACCGAAAAGGAGCAACAAAATTACCTTGGAGAAAGCTTGGAGATTCAAGAAGAAGTTCAAGCACTTAACCACCTTGTTAAGAAGTAAGTTTACTATATAAATCTTTATATTATAAGCTTGTGTTGAGCTTCTAAAAATTATACAAAAATTAAGTACACCTCCTAGGTTTATTAAAACCGAAACCATATGGTATTATATGCCAAAAATACAATCTATAACTTATATAGAAAATATTTACCTTAAGACACATTTTTGTGTCACAAAATTTAGTTATGTTACATATTAATTCAAGCCGAATTACCAAGGGCAAAAATGCTTATTTTTGAGCTAAGAATTTATATAAGACATTACAATAATTTATACATGAGTTATATGACTCCTATGAATTTATTTATAATTACTTAGACATATAAATCCACTTTATATAACATAAGGTCTCATTTAAATTATGGCCGAATGTTCTACTTGATAAATAAGTTTTAATGAGCTACTTAGGTATATAAATTTATATCATAAAGTTTGGTGAGTTAAAATATTCTATTAGTGTCTAAATGACTAATTAATTAAGTTATGTGGATTAAATGTAATTTTTACAAAGTTTAGTGTGCTTATTATAAAAACCGTGAGCTAAGGGGCTGTTTGGTGTAATTATAATACAATATAAGGTTAGGAATTAAGTTTAAGAATTTTAGATAATTTAAACAAGCTTTGAAATAACTTTTTATAAAGTTTTGGGCTATTATGTAATTTATAAAAGTTGTTATGAAAGTTTATAATTTATTAGTGGGTGAATTCATAATTAAGAGAATTATTAGGTTCACTTTCGAAATTTTAAGGGATTAAATATTTAGACTATAGTTTATAAGTTATTAAGTAACTAATAGAAAGTTTTGGGGTGAAAATGTAATTAATGGAAAGTTCAAGACCAAAGCCGAATTCTTTGGGGTTAGTTTGGTAATTTAGGAATTTATAAATATATATTCGGCATTTATGGAGAATTAAAATTAAAACTATAGTTTACATGACATTGTGAAAAAGTTATAAGATTTTGTGGTTAGATTGTAATTATAAGAAATAAATTATTAAAGCCGAGAATTTAAGGGGCTAAGTTGTAATTTTTGAGAGTTATAATATTTAAAAGCTACATACCAAAATATTAGGGATGGCTTTGCAATTTAGCTAAATAAGAAGTTAAAACTCTATAATATAAAGAGATTAGAATTTAAGAGTAAAGTTTATGAATTAATGTGGTTGTTTTGTAAATAACCGAAATACAAGTTTAAGAATTTAGATTTAAATAAATATAGGTCCTATATGGATATTTGGAGGATTTAGAAGAAGATTTTGATTAAAGAATTATGAATTTTGATTAATAACTATGGCTACATGGTTATAAGGAATTAAAGGATAAACATAAATATTATTTATGGTAAAAGGAGAATAATAAAACTATAAGAATTTTATGTCTATGTATGACATATAATATAGTTAAGAGATTATAAGTTGTTATGTCACCTAGACAAATAAAATAAACAACAAATGCAATAAACACATATATGTGCATAAAGGATTTATAAATAAATCAAAAGGGATAACAAATAAGTTATACATTAAATCATGAGGTGATTAAAAGAAATAAACTCACATGAAATAACAATATGAAATTTGTTAAAAGATCCAATAGAATTATTATATAAGGGTAACATAAATTAACCCACTCAGTTACCTATTCTAGGACTTTTTTTGACCAGACATTGACCGGAATTTACAAGTACAGTCTACGGTGAACGGTATGGGATTCTTGCAACCTGTTTTCTAACGGATTACACCGGCTTGTGTGCTATCTGTTGTTTGAAATAACGATCAAGATAATTAATGTAAAATGTTTTTTACTCTTGTGCACTGTTGTATTATTTCATGTGCGTGATTGTTGCTGACTACAACGTGTATGTCCCACGCATACAAACACTACTATACCAGTGGATTAAATACCTGCGTTTCAGTATACCGAGGACTTGTACTCAAGTCTCTCACTAACTTCAGTTTATAACAAACGTCATTATCCTAAACGTGATAATTGACAATACACATTGTGTTCTTGTTTAACGTCTTTATATGACACTTAACAATTATATACTTCGAGATTGAGGAGCCCAGTTGGATCTGGCCATGCATGCTACGGGAGTTGTACCTGTCTCAGGTCGTCTCCTACTACGTCGCGACGGAACATTCAGTTGGGAGGAAGACTTTATTCCTTCCGGGATTCAAATGCCCTTCAGTTCGAGGAAGACCTTATTCCTCTAGTGGGTTCTTATTTCCCACGCCATTCAGTTCAGGGTTTAACTACGTTACCTCCTGGGGTTTTTTTACCCAACCTTTCTCTATAACGAGGTCACTATACCTCCACTATTTCAGATATTCAGTTATAACTGTCAGTCCCATTGTGTGGACCGACTATCAGTAAAGAATTTCAGTTCAGCTAACTTGACCTTCTGTGTCTTGTTTTATGTGACATTATTGTCCTTGTACGGATACTTGTTATTATCAGACTATGCTTGTTTACAGCTTTATAAAATAACTGCATGTGTTCGACAAAGTAGTTGGTGTGGCCCGGTAGACGATGGGCTGCACGTTTTCCATACCAGCATTGTTTGCTGAGCCCCTTTGGGGGCACCCCCATTTTTCAGGTACCTGAAGTTTAAGAAGATCACCACACTGAGTGTAGGTGGGGTAGACCAAGCTTTGGGAGTCTACTATTAGTTAGTATTATATTTCAGTATTTACTTTGAGTTTGATTCCTAGTATCTCGGGTTGTATCTGTATTCCAGACCGTGACATTTGAGGATTGTATTTGGACTTACCTTGTTGGTCACAAGGGTGGCCAACGGCATTGTAATACCGCCGGTTGTTGTATTTATTTCCGCTGCAGTTGTATTTTATTTGGGAGTGATCGCCGTTCAGTTTATTGGATTTCGGGTTGGGGTATTACAGGCAACGTCATAAAAACACAATTGAACACCAAGGAAAAGAATAAATTCTGAACCAACCAACTTTTGGTAATGCCGGATACTATGCCGGACCAAATGAACCCGGCAAAGACAAGAATCTTGAATGTGCCGGACATCTTGCACCCGGCATGCCATCCGGCCTTCCCAAAATGTCAATTTACTCTTCCAGTTTGAAGCCGAAATAAGCACTATCAAATCAGTATCGAAAACTAACAATATCTAGGTAATCAACGAACCGAAAAGGGGAGAATTATAAGCCTTAAATTTCATCCTTTAAGTTACAAAGACAAATAGAAAGACCACTTGGAATTCCTCAACCTTTCTGCCTTACCAAGGTCAGAATTGAAGTACTTGGAAGAAGAAACAACTTCATTCCTAATTTGCAATAAACTCAAAATTCCAAGTCGAACTTATATCTTTTATTGAGTGACATAGTATGTTTACAAAGAGAACCATTTCTAACCAGAGAAGACAAAGAATTCTACATCGCCATCCACACAACTACAAGAAGAGAAAACAAAGAGGGAGAAGGAGATGTCAATAGCCTTAACCCGACAAGGTCTTCTTCTCTCTTGCGTGGATGGATCCGTAGACTTCTTTGGACACCAATAATGGAGTGAGGCGGAAATATAGAAGTGAATGGAGTGGATTTTGTATGTTGAAGTGTGTTCAATGATGTAGACTCTCGTCCTATTTATAGGGCTCAATTGTGTCTGTTGCCGGGCGTCGTGCCGGATGAGGAGTAGCCGACACATGTGGAAACGTGTCAACTGCTCAACGGTCGAAACCGCAAAAATCCGCGCGAAACAGTGCATATGCCGGGTAGGATATACCCGGCATCATACCCGGCAACAGCCTAATCACCAACGGTCAATAACTGCTATCGCTTGGTCAACCGTGGCGTCTCTTTACTTATGCCGGATGGGATCTACCCGGCATTGTGTCCAGCAAAGCCTCTTTTCTGATCTAATCTCGTGCCGTGCAGAAGGTATCCGACAGGGAATCCGGCATCAATGAACTTTTGGCTAGAAATCATCCCTTGCACAGAAAAACATATAAAAACATAAGACTGAACTAATAAAACACTTTAATACCTAATATAGCACACAATAACTTATATATAACCTAATTTAGATAAATATAATACTAAATCTAACACCTAAAATATGATAAGTTTGTGGCTTATCAATACTGGGTATGAACGTTGTGTGCACATGAATTGTGTCCCCCTTTCTAGTGCATTGGAGCTCTCTATATATAGACTTGTCAGATTCAAAACTATCAGCAAACAATATGGAAGATAAAGGCTAGAATCAAAACAAACAAATAGGTAAGAGATTAACAAGGAAAAAAACAACCAAAGTTAATAAGGAGAGAAAAGGAAATAAGAGAAGAAACTAAATTGAATCATAAGAATTATGATTTTTTTTATTTTTTTCATTTTTCACTACCTAATCATGCGTACAAAGAGAAAGAAAGAATTTCATAAGGTTTTTTCTAATGCAAAACAAACTACTAGCAAAATATGAAGGATGCGTTTTTCTTTCTTTTTTTTGAGTTTTGAAAATAAACATGTAAACTGTTAAGAGAACAAAAATGAAACACCTAAAAAAAGAGATGATATTACGGTTGTCATTTTGGTTTTTCAAATATTTTATTTTTTCTTCTTTTTTTGGATTTTGGATTTTTTTGGGAATGGAAATAAACTAACAATAAAAAAAATAAAAAGATTTTTTTTGTTACTTGACAAATAAATAAATCTGATTTTGAAAACTAGCAATATAAAAAAAAAATGAAAGAAAGAAGAACTAAAAAGAACGAAAACTACAAAAGTTGTTTGTCATTAGTTTCAAACCATTGACCTTTCGTATCTCTTACATACGCTTCACTACTATGCCACTATGATTTCATGTTAAGCATATCACATGTCTCAGTTTTCACGTTATCACCATTCATCCTATACCACCTTGAAGTCCATATTCTTTCCAAAAATAGGATAAAGATCCATTGAATGAAAAGACGCCACTCTACCCTTAGCCATGCACCGACCCTAGAAAAACCTAGCTCATGTTTAAAAGAGGGTAAAGATTTTGGGGATTACACATCCGGTTGTTCAAAAGTGAACTGGGTGTAACATACCTACTGTGTGGCGCTGAGGAAGGTGTAGGTCCTCTGGTTTGGTTAAAAAGAAGGTTAGAAATAAATATGGGTTTGAAAGAAAATTTGGTTTAAAGAGAGTTTGAAAGAAAAGTTCTCATGGTATTACAACGTCATCTTGCTTAACCGAGTCTAGCTTCTCGCTGACTGGTGTATTCCCAATTACAAAGGTTAGGTTGTTAAGCCCTTCCACGGTTATGATTATCTCACTTAACTTCATAGTACTTTACTAAGTACTTTGTAGTTGTTAAAAATTTTCCCGAAGAGCCCCATTCTAGCAGCACTTGCCATGGCAAGTGCGCCATGTTAACTGGCTATCGGTTCAACGCACACCGGTTGCGGTATTGTTTTTACCCGCACAGTATTCAATGGCCTTGTTGGCCCTTACTTTGATCTTATAGTCTTGACATAAATCTTCTGGGCGACTTCTCATTGTCTTAGCATCATAATCATTAATCAGAGCGACTCTTCCTCATCAGAGGCCCTTATTCCCTTAACTTTGCATTTCTCCTTGTTGCTTGTTCCCACGCATTTGTCGTGGTTACCGAGACTAGACCTTTCACTATATGGTAGTCCTGTTGGAACACGTTATGTAAATATATCCCTTTGTCAATCAGGTATTAGAACCCCTTGTACGCTGTAAGCTTGGAGTTACCCCTCCTGACTAGTTCCTTAGTCAATTGGTATACCGTTGGTGTAGTATTTAACAATTATGGTCCCATAGACACGCGTCTCGGGTTTTATTACTTCACTTTTCTGCTTCGTTGCCTGGTTGGTGCGTTGCAAGCTGGTTGCTCTCGACTGTTAGGCATGTCGACCGAGGTTGCCGGAAATTCCATTCTCCTATGCATAGGATTCTTCATTCTTCACTATTGGATGCGGTTAACATCGTTCAGACGGGAACCGTCTCCGGGATTCCCAGTTTTTGGAATCTACCGTATGACAGGTTCTTCGTACTTACATAGATACTTAATAACAGCTAGATCGGGTTATCCCGAGTATGAGATGACTTTCATCTCTTTGGCGTTCTTTCCCGAGTTATAAAACAGGGGTTTGGAGGGCGGGAAGGATGTCGTAGGTATCCAGTACACACTGGTAATTCCTAACTAGCGTATCTCTCACGCTATCACTCAACCCTTAACCCAAAGTATTAAATTCCTAACTCGGTACTTCCTAAGCTCGGTATTTCCAGTCATCAGAGCGATACTTCTCACTGATACCACTTTTTGTAACACCCCAACTACAACACATTACTTACACAACCATTGCAGCGGAACACAACTCAACATTTTACTTAATCCACTGGTGTTGCACGCCGTTAGCCACCCACATGGCTAACAAGGCTAAGCCACCCACGTGGCTAACAAGGCTAATACTTACACAATGTATCGTTCTGATGGACCAGGTTTCCGAGCACTTACACACTACAATCCCGTTCCGTTTCAAACAATCAATTACATTCATATTCCATTTGTATCGAGTATTTACAAACGGATGCCGATAACAGTTTCGGTCTTACTACACTACACATACAATACATAAGTAATTTAAATAACTACCCATGCACGAACAACCACCCCGTCCTACTCTCGAACGGCTTCCAGCTCCGTTGTACCTGACAGGGAAAAAGGGTGGCCCCTAAGGGGCCTAGAACCTTTGCTGGTATGGTAATCGTGCGGCCCACATACTACCGGGCCACGCACAACTAATTGTCGTCTAAGCATGCAGTTGATTATATTTTAATTATGCATGTAGAACCATAACACATAAACATCAATACAACACCCATAAGCATAGCAATATACATTTTATGACAACAACACACACATAACATAATAGGAACGAATCCCTTGAGGGAGCCGAACCAAGCATTGGTTAGCCAACTTAGTTAGCCTAGAGATCGATTTCAGTCTCATGTTAAGCCCGTTACACAATAACATAATTAAATGTGTCGGTCTTAATATAGAACCGACCACACCCTCACACCATAACCTTATTTAGAAGTGTCGATCTTAATATAGAACCAATCACACCATCATACCATAACCTTATTTGGAAGTGTCGGTCTTAATATAGAACCGATCACACCATAATTTTACCTAGAAGTGTCGGTCATAATATAGAACCGACCACACCATATGTAACCCGTTTCCGTTTTGTTGGCGAAAGTTAACTCTTCCCAAAGATGTGTCAGATATAGTGACCCAATCACACCTTATACATAATCCCCCTAGCCCGAACAATAGTCAGGTAGGAAAGCCATTTATCTTAGGCTTGTGGGTGATTGTAATCCAAGAAGGGAAAACATCAATAACAGAGTGGGAGTCGAAGCGAATATAGACATCAACTCCCAAACAAACCTTACCATAATCCCCCTAGCCCGAACAATAGTCGGGTAGGAAAGCCTTTTATTAGACTTGTGGAGATTGAATTCCAAGAAGGAAAACAACCATTGTAACACCCCTACCGGTAATCATACAATTATCTCCAAGCCCGTCTCCATTACCAATACACAAGCAGCGGAATTCCAATACAACAGGGGGTGATACAATGCCGTTAGTCACCACGTGACTAACAAGGCCAACCCAATTCAATACAACAACTCAATTACATTATAGATCTGATGGATTATTATACCGAGTACTACAAACAAACTATACATATCTTTCCATTCTTTAACCAATTCAACAACAATACAAATACGAACTCTTTCAATTCTATACCGAGTATCTACAGTTCTTCAGTACACCGATATCAATCGATCTTATAACTCCACAATACAACAATTACAATCCCTAAACAACTACCCATGTTTAATGTCAACCCCGTCCTACTCTCGAACGGGGATCAGCTTCAATGTTCCTGTAAATACAAATAGTGCCCCTAGGGGCTCAGCAAAATTGCTGCATATGAAATTCGCATACCCCGCGTGCTAACAGGGTACGCCGACAACTTTGGTCGAGTACATGTGGTTCATTTTAATTCAAACAGCATGCAAGGCAACAATACATTATATATGTATTGACACATTCAAGGTTCAACATCGAACACAAACACTAACACTCACATCAAGAGGTTCGTTTAATGTATCCCACACTTAGGCTTGAGGGTTCTACCTCACTCTGCCTTAATCCATTTTTCACTGTCTTACCAACTCTCTTGGGTTAACTTACTCAAACCTTATTTACTCAATGTCAATACAAGTCCTACATTACTCAAACTTAATCCTCAACTCTCAATCCCTCAAGTTTCAACAACTCAATACTCAACTTCTCAAGTCAATACTCAAAATACTCAATTTCTCAAATCTCAACTCAATACTCAATTCAAATTCTCAATACTCAAGTTCTCATACTCAAAGGCATCTTTTAAGTCTTTGCCCATGACCTCCGGGCAGGGTCTCATACACAAGACCCACCACCGGCTTACAATACAAATGGAGCTATACATTTAGCTCCTTAAATTCTCAAATGTCCGGTTCTCTACCGGACTACTCAAATTCCCAAAACTCCTCTCTCGGAGTCATTTCACAATCTTATGGATTAGCCTAGAGGTATCTCTCTCGATAACATCAATTAGCTTAGGGAATTCCTCAATGTCTAGTATCTCTCTCAGATTTACGGTTTTACCCAACTTATTGAATACTCTCATGTTCGGGACATTGTTTATATTTGTCGGATCCTATCATTGGGGTTCGACTATCATTCTAAGGGGTTTGGTGATCCCTTACCTTACTTTATTTATCTCAAGGTTCAAGTTTTGAACTCTCATCAGTCCTCCAAATAGAGGTTACTTAAATACTTCCACCATTAATTGTTTTGTGGATTAAGTCAATTCGGTTCTCTAACCGTTATTGGGAGTTTACTAATTCCCATACAATTCTCTCACATTCTAGTGAGTTCATAGGTCTGCGTTATCGTTTCTTGGTTCGATAGTTTTAGTGTGTTTCCACGTTTTTATTAATTCACAACTTGACTCTTCTACGAGTCACTATAAAACAAGACTCAACTATGAGTCGAACTACAGTGCACATTCACATCAAAGCACTTCATTCCCATCACACATTTCATGAATTATACAAACTTCAATTTAATAAGAAATCCAACAAAGAGCAATACAAACAAGCACAACAAGGTGCCAAACAATCCGATTCGTGCTTTTATCTTGCTAAGGTGACCACAATCAAACAACACACAAATCAGAGTAACCAAGGGTAGCAATACGGGGCATGAGAAAATCATACCTTTCACCTTGGCTTAACTTTTACCGTGTCTTCTCACTTTGCTCGGTTACTCTGGTCCACTGATATATTTCCAAACATCTCCATTATTTGAGGAACTACGGTTTATAAAACTAGTACTCTCTCCCGTAATTAACCTTGTTAACCCATTATCTTGTTTTGTTTATGCGCTCATAAACTCACAACTATCTCATTCACTTCTCCAACTTGTTTACACTTCTTAGGACCTTTACAAGTCATCAAACACTCCAAAACATCATCTAAAACCAATACAATCATTCCTCATGTTTTAAAGCCTAAAAACTACCTTCGGCACATTTTTGGGAGTGGTCCGGGACTTGGTCCGGACCCAGAATAAGTCGGCACCCGAAGTCCCAGACAACTCGTTTTCTCACTCTCGGCCCTATTTTTACACCTGTCCGGGACTTGGTCCTGGACCTAGGTCCCGGACCAATACTAGTTTTCAGTCTCGGCCTTATTTTGATGCTGCATCCGGGACTTGGTTCCCAACCTAGGTCCCGGACCCTACGAAAAACTACTACTTAGGTAAATTTTCAGCCCCAAATCAACCCTTAATCCACCCCTAATCTTTCCCTAATCTTTCCACAAGTTTCCTACATAATTAAACACCTCAAAACATGCTTCAAACTCTCCAAATCATTGGTTTAATCCTTACCCAACTTCTTGCTCAAATTCTACAAATTTCCATTCTTATTTTTGTATCTTGCACACTTGTGCATTTCCTAAACTTCTCTTGACACTTTGCATTTTGTTCTAATGCCATTGAACACTCCAATTCATTCCTAGACAATTGCATTATCTATACCCAAGTCCATCCATTTCTTTCAATCTCTTACAACCTAGTTTCTCTCCAAACTCCATGGCACTAATTTACTAGTTTGCTACAGATTTTTATCTCTCTCTTCCTAGTTCTCCAAATACCATTTCAAGGTTATTACTCAACTCTAAACAATCCAACTGAACACCTAATTTCTCCCACTTACCGAGGCACCTAAAACACTTATTTTCTACCAAACTTTTGCCACAACCTCCCCACAAACCTAACATATCCCAATCTATCAACTCTCACCAATTTCCACTTAAATCAATCCTAAACTAACCACACCCCTAAGTGTCCTACCAGCACACAATATCAATCCAAAATCACGAAAATCTCTTCAAACAACAATATAGCTTAAACCTCAAATACAATGGCACTTAGGCCTTTAATTCAACACAAGTTCATAATTCTCTCTCAAATATCAACCAGCACATTACTAGCACAAGTATTTGGTTTCATTCCTTTAATTACCCATCCCAAGTTCTAAACAATGGAAATAAACATTAAGGTAAGTTTCTTACCTTAAGCTCATAATTTCTTTTTTTCTTTTTCCAATCTCCTCATTCTCTCTCTCTTGATCAAAATAGGCCATATTGGCCAATCACTTGCCAACCTCAAATTCAACACCCAAATGGGGAATTAGGTACTAATTAATACACCTAAGCTTATTAATCAAGCTAGAAGGCAAGAGAAAGTGCTTAGAGCATAAAATGAAGATTTACCTTGAAACCCTAAGATGGGCTTTTGGTCATGAATCAAAGAGAAGCTCCCAACCACCATGGAAAGCTTGGACAGAAGCTCAAACAAGGAAAGAGAAACAAGGCATTACCAAGGGGAAAAATCGGCCATCAAATGGAAGGAGGAAAAATGAGTTTTTCGATGGATCTTTTTACCTTAGAAGAATGGGGAGACTCCATGCTTCAAGAATCTCTAGTTTTCTCTTCAAACGGGGGAAAACCCATGGATATGAAGTTCATCCTTTTGGAATTTTGAAAAGAGAGAAGTGTAGAGCTTGGGGAGGAGAAGAAGAATATGTAATTTGTTTTTGGGGTTTGGAGCATTGGTGTGGCTTGAGCAAGCTTGGAAAGAGGGGCTGCCATGGAGGAAGCTCAAAATCGTCCAGAACCAGAGGGGAGGACGGATGGTGAAGAAGAAAGGGAGGAAAGAGAGGGACAAGAGAAATGAGAGGGGAGATAAGAGAGAGGGCCTTTTTACCTTTTTATTTTCCTTGCTTTTTGACTTATTTAATTAGCTAGGTGTGTGTGAGTGTGTGTGATAGCTGATTACATATTAAAAATCGGCCCACATATATATGCAAGCTGGAGCATTTTTCATCTTTTACAGAAAACGCTCGTTATATTACCCGGTTTAGCACTATTCACTATCCGGGCCCGATTTCCGGATTTTTCTCGTTTCTTTAATTTTCATGGTTATTAAGCTTCCATTAATGCTTAATTATAGTTATGTATGAACTATAATTTTTACGGGTTCGTTTGACCACTCAAGTCACGTTTTCAGGTTTTCTCAAAAAACGTGCGCTAAAGCTTTATTAGCGTTTTTAATTCATTTTATGAATCCATTTTCTTCGGGAATTGTTCCCGTATATTAATTAGGCATTATTAAGGCTTGTAAATCACTCTAAGATCCTCGTCGAGGTCGTATTCCTCCTATGGTCACCTAGCGCTCATTTTAGCTTTTTTTGCTTTTTAAGCGTTTTCTCTTTTTCTTTTGGATTTTTTTCTTTACCAAATTCTTTAGGTACTAATAGGCCCTCAAATATCATATTAGAGTAATTTAATCACCCTAATTAAGTTGGGGTATTTCAATCTACCCCCTTTAAAGAACTTTGCCCTCAAAGTCGGTGAATCTAAGATTGTTAGTCACCAAATACTCAATGCTAAGGTTATAATCTCTCTATAACCTATCAGACTCTAACATTCTGATTCAATACATATCATACATTCAAACAACATGTCACTGCATGCATAACAATCAAAAATATCCTTTTCCAATCTCTCTATGGGGGTGCATCTGCAGACAATTAGGCACTAAGTCCTCCCCCATATCGAGTGATCCCTCAGGTACCAGTCCCGTTTGAACACTTACGCTTTCTGGTTCATGGCCGTCATGACTTTGGGCACTTACGCTCTCTGGCCCTACGGTCCTTTGGTTCCGATCATATTCATTTGCACATCTAGAGATCCTCAGGCTCCAAAGTGGGTACTCTTCCCTGACCGGACTACTCATGTCCGGTGGCCCTTGGAAAAATACAAAACACACACTACAAACATCCTACCGGTCACTTAGTACCGCTGATCGTCCGCTGTAGTGGTTTCAAAACTAGTCATCACTCCCACCGGCTCACAACTAGCCTTACTCCTCGGGTTCGACCCAATACCGGTGCCTAACCATGGGAAGGTCCAACTAGCACCCGTGGAAGCTGTTTCAAAACCGATCCTCATTCTCAAGTTTGAAGAAAATCATTGTGCCAAAATCAGTTTGGAAATTCATTTTGAAAACTCAATACAACTCCAAATTCCAGTTTATGTTAGTTACACCTATTACTAGCATTATTTCTCGTGACCACATATATGGAGCTTCAAGAGTCATTCAACCCCAATGTGATCAGCATTGGTTGAACTACCCATCCACCCCAATTGGTGTTCGGTTTCCCTTGATCGCTAGTAAATCAAGTTCCACCTCCCACCTCAATTCTCACAATCAAATAGTCAATCATAATTCCATTTTCTATCTTTTTAACTTTCTAGTCATAACCATCCAACAATACATTTACCAATTTCTAGAATCCATTTACTCACTTACTAGTCATCTCATCAATTATTACCCAATATCTTCAACTACTATACCTAAGAAATTCAAAGGTTAATTTCCAATTAGTTTTTCTATCCTCAAATAGTTCACAAGTCAAATCAATTCTATCCTCAAATTATTCGCAAATACAATCAAATCAAGTTACCTAGGGGACTCACTTCCCACTAGGTTCAACATCGGTTTCATACCGATTTATACTCATCAAATTCCTCAAACATACTCATTTCCCATACTATTACCATCCGGGGTTCTCATTCCCCTAGAGTTTTCTACTCCTTTCCACTTCAAACTCACAAATCACCATGAATGGATACATATGTTTATGTAACATAAGTACCAATCATCAAACAAATTCTTTTGTGCTATGCGCAATGTACTTTACTCACTCATCACGTAAAACATACACTTCGCGGTTTTCGCCCTACCCCCCTTAAAAAGGGATTACACCCACGTAATCTACCATGTGTCATGTTAGACATTGGTCTAAGGCGTTCAGCCGTCATGAAGTGTTCTAACTTCCATGCGGTCTATTATACAATGTATTCTGGTCAGAGGGTCTTAACCAATTTGCTGGTTTAGTCCCTGCACCAAGAATTTCATCGGAGTTTATTTAACTCTTAACCGGGTTCGGTTCTAGCCTAAAGCTTCAAGGCATTGATAATTAGCCATTAATTCACTAGTATATTAAACCAGTAATTCTGGGCCCATTAGCTTCTGCTGCGCACCTTGATAACTTGGGTTATTCACCTTTTTTGTTATTCCTAATGTTTTACACATCGTCCTTTCCGTCCCTTTTATCTTGGGAATAAGGTTTATCCATCAAGCGTGGTATTTGTTACCGTGCGCGAGTTCAATGAGCTTCGGATTTTCTATCCAGCTCTTTGGAATTTTATATACATACTGTTGTGTATTATAGTGATCATTCACTTGGTTCCTCCGACTTATTGTCAGTCGAGGTTGAGCCACTACTTAATTGTAGTGCTTCCTCTATTACCAGTGGCTTCTGAACTATGCCCACTTACTGGTTCTGTACAAGTGTTCTTTACTTGTATGACCTTGCATTTTCTATGCATCGGTCCTTATGACTTCGTAAGTTTCCTTCTACTTTTACCACAATTGACATCTTTCCATATTCCTAGCTATCCCACAAGATCATTACTGCACAAGTGCAATACCAAAACACTCAGTCCTACAGAGTGCAGAGGCGTAAACCCTTGGCAGTAAATCTCTCATGCGATTGTAATAGGAATAATCATTTCTGTTTGCCATCTCGTATTTAACAACCTATGTCATTGTGTGGTTGTTAACATAGACTGGTCGCTCGCTGCGCACCATGTTCATGTTTGTTTCCAACTTTAGTTTCCATGGCATCCACTATCACTTAGCTTCTGCTCATTTTTTTCTACCATTTAGACAATGGTTCGCCATTTTCTTGGCTGATTACAGAATATGTTATTCTTTATGTTCCTGGGCCTCCTTTAGCGTTATTTGCTTTACACTTCGCGCTATACATATACAATGTCTCTCTTAACCGGTTACTCTTCGGTTTCACCAATTGCTATAACAGCTTATTTCCACATTGTTTGACAATAATTGTATGCTCAAGCTTCACTACATTAGTAGTTCTGCAAGAGGTGTATCATCTGACATTCACCGCTGACCTCATCTTCTTGGAGTCTATGTGTTCACCGCTCTCGCGGTCTCACATTAACGAGGGTTATCTTTGCTCGTTAGTTATTAAACAATCTTACTGGTGCCGTTCTTGGCAACTCTCATATGGTTGATCATAGGTTTCGCAACCAGTGGATCTTTGTATTGTAGTAGGTTCATGGCATACTAGCCACGTTGTCTAGAGCACTACTCATCTTAGGCTGTTTACAAGCATTTATTCTCCTATACCATCAAATGGTTTGGAGATAACATTGGGCTCCGTGATAAAGTCATTGCATCACGCTTCCATTCGTTGGATGCCCGTGAATTATCTTGATATTGATCGGTACTATTTGTCAATTTAGGGTATCCCCTGTCAAGTGGGATCCCTTCGGTGTTCCACCTGAGTGTTCGTTATAGCTCTGGTGCTCTTATGACTCTTATACTTCATTCAACTATGTTGACTTTGATACCCTTTATGGATTGTGCCTGGGTGTTGTTGATTATGCCGTTACATCCGGCTAGCATTTGAGTGTGTTCCGTTTACTCCACATTACGGTACTGGATTCCACATTGTCCCGTTTAGGGTTACAACGTCTCCCGTCCTTAGGGTAGACCATGGATACTTCTCTTATGGTTTTAACCGGCTTGGTATTTCCTTCGGTGGTGAATGGTATCCTCTGGTACCTTAGATGATCACTCTGGGTATTATATCTAGCTCATTACACGTCGTGTGTTCTCATCAGGCATTCGCCTTACTGATTTTAGGCTGGGTGTGCATCCAGCTATCTTGCCTTGCTTCAAAATCCTTGAGACATATCCAATGTCTTTTAGTCAATTACTGGTTCTTCTCGCACTTTTTAACTCTTAATCGCTCTCCTAGAGTGAGTTCTTGACTCCTTAGCTTGTAAGCTTATCTGGGTTCTTCGGTCATTCGAGGTGTCCAACTGTTTCGGATTGAATTTACCGTATGGTCTGTAGAACGGAGCTGACTACTTCCCGTGTTTCGTAGACTACATGTATACATACGTGGGGTACCTTATTGGTACGTTACCACTTACCTGACTAACTCGCAAAAGGGTATGTCAGGCCCGCAAGCTCCTTCGGAGTCCGGTCGTCCCACATCCCGTATTTGGGTACACTCGTTAGTGCTCGTCACACGCCTAGGTGAAGTATTCTATTGTCAACTCCTCTTGTGTCATTCTATGATACTCTCTTCTGGTTTGTTTGTTTTTTTAAATGTGAGGTTTTAAAAAAAGTTTGGGTTTGAAAGAAAAAGTTTTGGGTTTTGAAATAAAAATCTTGAGTTTGAAAGAAAATCTTCATGGCGTTGCCATGTCCGAGGTCTTGACCAAGTCCAGCTTCTCGCAGACTGGTATGTTCGTAAAATGATGGTCGGGCCGTTAGGCCTTTCCAGGGTTTCATTCTTCAAGTTCTTAGGTTTGGTAATCCTGTCCTCGCTTCCATTGTCATGGTGGTACTATAGTAAGTACTTGTTAGTCGTTAAACGTCTTCCCATTGCCTTGTAGTTGTTGCACTTGCCTTGGAAAGTGCACGGGTAGGTCGTTTTCAGGTTAACAAAACCGGTCACGGTATTGCTTTCATCGATATTTGGTGGTTTTATTGGATCTTCCATCCATTTTGATCTTAGTGATCAATCTTTTAGAGTAACTTCTCAGTGTTCTTGACAAGGTTGTCGATAGTTCGGGTGCTTTCCCGATCCTTGAGGTACTCCGTGTACCTTGCTTCGTAGCTCGTTCCCATGCTTCTACGGTGGTTACCGAGGTTTGACTTACCCTTAGGAACTATGTTGTAGTCCTGTTGGTGTATGTCTTATTAATGACCCCATAGTTGTTTGGACTATGTTATTCGGGTATTACTGCCTCTTGGCATTGTAGGTTTGGAGTTATCCATCCTTGACAAAGTCCTTAGTCGGTTTGTATACCGTTAACGATATTATCATGCGTTTACAATCCATAACTCTCTTGTCTCGAGTTTTGTTTTCTCTGCCTTTTCGCTTCGTTGCGCGTTATGCCCCTCTTCTTGCTGGCTTACTCATGGTTCTCGCGACTGCGAAGCACTGCCCCATGGTGGCGTAAATTTCACTATCCGGTATTTAGGATCTCAATCTTCTGCCGTTAAGTACATTATTGTCGTTCAAACGGGAACCGTCTCGGGATCTCTAGTTCTTGGAATCAACATATGACGGGTTCTTCTCTTACAAAATTTATTTACAACTGCCAGATCGGGTTTTCCCGAGTATGATGTAACACCCCAACTCAATCCAATTGTGGTCTCGCAACTTAACACATATATATATACATGTCCACAACAGCGGAATTCTTTACAATCCAGGACCTTGCCACGGTCTGACTACAGAATATACCGAATTAGTGTACAACCTTAAACATTTACATATCCTTCTTACAACCCCCCCCCTCACATCCTATACATCTTACTACTCATATTGCCATACAGTGTACATGCACAACTCGTAGGCCACTCTTAACCCTTAACACTTGTATCCTCTTCTTACCCTCGCGACGGCCGCTTCCTGTTGTACCTGTGTAGTAAAAACAGCCCCCAAAGGGGGTCAGCACGAATGCTGGTACGATCCCCTCATGGCCCCCAAGCTAACGTGGCTACGACGACTAATTGTCGATAGCATGGAGGTTGATTAGATGCACAACATAATAGTAAATGCTGTAAACAACATCCATATATGAACATCAAGGTTCACACACAATGAACGACTTAACGCGTTCCCTTAATTGGAGAGTTAGTTATTTAACTCCTTAAGTAATGTTCCCTCTTAATCTTAGTCCAACCTTATCTCACCTCAATCTTAGTCTTATCTTAATCTTAGAAACAACCATCCTTTAATAAGGAGTGGATGTCACTTTCTTAATCTTATTTATACAAACCATCCTTTAAAGGAATGGTTGCAACTTATCTTAACCTTACCTTACTCTTAAACTTAACATACAAACCATCCTTTAAAAGGAATGGTTGCAACTTATCTTAATCTTACCTTAATCTTAATCTTAACTTAATCTCAGTATACAAACCGTTCCTGGAGGGGAATGGTTGTAGCTTAATTCAAACCTGGGATTTAGGTGATCCCACCGCACCATCTTAAAGCCACCTACCCTTGACGGAGTCCACATAGCTGAGCCGGCAACCGGCCCTAGGCTACAAGTCCGAAGACAAGTCCTTAATCGGAGGTCGAATCTGCTATAGATAACGACCCCTTTCCTTAGCATGCATGACCGGAGATCGGTCCCCGGGTTTCCTCACTCAAGTTCCAGTTAGTAGTAACCTCATGACCCTGTTTGTTGGTTAACCTCTTTCGGTTCATATCGTCCCTTATTAGGGGGCGTTCCTTAGTCTCACTCAATTTCTTACTAAACATTGGTTAGTAAGTTCTCACGGTATGTTGTGTTAGTTTTCAAACATCACACAACAATACAATAATATAATATTCCGGTTGCATGCTTTATCTTGTTTAGTGAGCACACAAAAACAGATAGCACACAAGCCGAGGGACACCTCGTTAGCAAGCAGGTCACAAGAGAACTGTACCGTTCACCGTTGGTCGTTCGGCTGCTTACTCTCTTCCGGAGTCCAAACTCCCAAGTCCTAAAACATTCATTCAGTTTTAGGTTGTTAATCACTTAACTTAATATGACTTACTTAACTTGTTTAACTTACTTAATTCCTTAATGATCCCCATCTAACACCTCTTAGGTCTTACACTTAATCTTACAGACTTAATCTTAAACTTTCAAGTTATACTTAACTTAACTTAATCTCTTAAGTTCTAGGGTCTCAATCATTACTACCCTACCAAAGGCATACCTCATTACCCATTGCCATTCTTAGAATTCAAATTTCTTTTTTTTTTGTTTTTATGCTCGACCGGACACATACCGACCGGACTTGCCAAGTCCGGTCCATTCCAGTACCCTTTTACCGTTGGAAAATTCACTCCGACCGGACTTACATGTCCGGTCCTATGTCCGGTCGATTCCGAGACTTTTACCGTACAAAATTCATGCCCGACCGGACTTGACAAGTCCGGTCCCATGTCCGGTCTATTCCAGAAACATTTTTCCCTCACAAAACACAAGTCCGACCGACTTGTAAGTCCGGTCCCCAAGTCCGGTCGATTCCAGAAACATTTTCCGGTAGTGTAACAGAGTCCGACCGACCTTGCAAGTCCGGTCCTAAGGCCGGTCGGCTCTAAAACTTGTTCTAAATTCTCTTTCAACTCCAAACTTCTCCTCATATATTCTAATATGTTATAACCTCATTTGGGCACCTCAAATGCACCTTAAGCCCTCCTTAAAATACCTTAAATCATCCACCAAGATTCACCTTAGTCATTATGCATTTTTCCTTGTAATAATGCTAACACTTGTAATGTTTTCCTCTAGGTTTCTAGTGGTGGTTCCTACCTAGTGTAACCACTATGCCAAATGTTTTCTTCACCACTATAACATCATCTCCCAAGCTCTTTCACCATGTAAACTCTTTTATGCATTTACTTAAAGTTCCTTCATAAGCTTAAGCTTCCATCCACCAACCCTTATTTTCTTCCTAGTTGTTTACCAACATTTACCTAAGTCCTAAATACTCAAATACATTCTCTTGATTCTTAAATCTTCCATGGTGATACCTAAGTCATTATAATACCTTAACTTCACCCTTTTTCATCAAGACAACCTATAGAACATTCCTAGTACTTCCTTAGTCATTAAACTCCCTTAGAATATACTCAAATCACCTTAATCATTACACCTTCTCCTTAAACTTTGCTCAAGTCTTATATTCCTCATCTCATGATTTGGTGTGCTCAAAACACTCACCATTCCTCTAACTCCTCCTAGACATCTCTAGGTCATCCTAAACCTCAAGGACTCCTTAGTTAACTAATCTCCACTCAAATTCCTCATAATGATTCCTAGTAAATCCTAGGTCATATTAAATCATAACCATCACTTAAACCCTTTGTTTTCTACTCAAATTTCGCCATAGCTTCCCTAGTATTTATCATGCCCGTATGCATTGTTTTCCTCATTCAACCAACTCACACACATCAAGTCCTTTCTCATCTTGTTTTCTCACCCAAATCAACTCATTCATAACAACTCAATATAGTGCAATAATCTTAAATTGCATAGCACTAAGGCTCTTAAATGACATGGCTCTTAGGCCCTTAAATAACTTAAACTTAAACACTGAATTTCCCACATATATAAGCTTTCAACCTGCAGATACACTCATCAATCTCATAGTAGTTATAATGCTCTTAAAATCCACCTTAAACTTATATTACTAACTCATTCTCATTAGCTCCTTAATCACAAGTTCGTAAGCTTGTTTAAGTTCTTTTTCTTAGGTTATATAACCCAATACACAATGTAAGCTTTAAGCCACATTGGTATTTATCTAAAACTCATTCCTTAATCTTAAACCACCATTAGGTAAGCATTTTACCTTGTTTTCTCAAGCTTATCTCAATCTCCTCCTTAGGCCTTCTTCTTGCATAGATCTCGGCCACCACTTAAATTCCTTTTGCCAACGTTCTAATCAATATTTAAGAACTCATATGAGTACTAAACAATGCACTAACCTCAAGGAATGAAAACCTAGGTTAGAAATGTGTTCTAAGGCAAAAATGTGATTACCTTTGAAGTCTCAAGGTAGACTTTGGCATTGAATGAAATAGGACCTCCACTAGTCTTGGTGAATAAATCAAGCTAGAACAAGGCATAAAAACATAGCCCCATGAGAAAATTTTCGGCCATGTATAAGGAATGATGGAAACATGGTTTTTCTTACATTTTCTTTACCTTAAGAGAATGGAGAAGCTAATGAGCTCTTCAAACTTATTTTTCCCCCTTCAATGGCGATTTCCCATGGCTCCAAATGAGGCTTTTCAAATTTTGAAAAGATAGGAAGCAAGGCCTTGGTCTAACTAAGAATAATCTATGCTCACTTTTTGATTTGGAGCTAAATGAACATTTGGTGAGCATTTGAAGGTGGAGCACAAATGGAGACTTCACCACGGTTTGGAGCAGGGAAGGAGAAAGAGAAATCGTGGAAGGAAGGAGAAATGAAGAGAGAGAGGAAGAAAGGTGGCTAATATGTGATATTTGCTTTAATAAAGCAAATAGTACTCTTTTACTTATCTCTTCTTTTCTTCCTTATTTGACTACTTATGGTGACTCATCCACCCTTAGAAAAACCGGCCCCCTCATTATAACAAGATATTTATGGTCTTGTTTGACCAACTAATTGACTTAAGTTGATTAAAACTTAAACTAGTCACTATTTGGCACTATTCACTAATCAGTGCACATATTTCTGAAATTTTTGATTTCCCATTGATTTAGACCTCCTAATGTGATACTAATTAGTACACATGTTGATTAAAGAGTAATGATGGACATTTAGCCACTCAAAACTCAATTCTAAGACAATTTCTCAAAAATGTGCTTTAAGACTTCTTAAAGCACATTTTGTGTTTTAACTTGTTTTCAAGCTTTGTTTTCTTTGATAATTGATTTAAAATGACCATTATGATATTACTAAGGTCTTATCATGATATTTGGGTACTCACCCAAGCCTCTCCAAGCTTAGAGCACATTTTGCCCTAATTGCCCTTAAGGCATTTTCTTGCGTTTTCCTTGGTTTGAATTGTCTACCAATCTTTCTAAGGCATATTTTAGCCTTACTACATCATAATTTGATGTTTAATTAGCATACTTAGGTTTGGGGTATTTCAATCTACCCCCCTTAAAAGAACTTTGTCCTCAAAGTTCCCATGCATCTTATCTCATTAGGACACATGTCTTACCTCATTCCTTAGATCATATAGATCTTACTTATGTATACTTAATCTCATTGGATCATTAGATCCGCCATATCCTTATACTTAAATATCACACAACATGCTTAAGCACGTGTAGCACTCAAAATTCCTTTTGTTCCGTTTTGATGATTAAAACATTCACATAACTTCCAACGTATTCTCCCATGTCACCGGTCCGTAGACAATGGCTCGTGCGTCCTCGACTTCATGGGCGAGACTCAGTAAAAAGGTAATCCTTTTTACGAGGTCATGTGAGGAATAATTCCTCTAATTAAAAATACAAGCAACTCCAATTTCATTTTATCCTAAGGCCTCTATCCTTAGTGTGATTTAATTGTGACCACTGGTAGGGAGTTTCAGGAATCATCCAACCCTGATGTGATCTGCATCAGTGTAGAACTATCCTTCCACCCCAATTTGTGTTCGGTTTCCCTTGATCCCTAGAAAATCAAGTTCCACCTCCCACGTCATTTTCAAACATCCAAATAATTCACTCATGTCCAATTTTCTATCTTTTTATGAAATACCCCAAACCTAAGTATGTTAATTAAACATCAAATCATGATGTAGTAAGGCTAAAATATACCTTAGAAAGATTTGTAGACAATTTAAACCAAGGAAAACACAAGAAAGTGCCTTAAAGGCAATCAGGGCAAAAACGTGCTCTAAGCTTGGAGAGACTTGGGTGAGTACCCAAATCTCATGATAAGACCTTAGTAATATCCTAATGGTCATTTTAAACCAATTAGCAAAGAAAACCAAGCTTGAAAACAAGTGAAAACACAAAATGTGCTTTAAGAAGTCTTAAAGCACATTTTTGAGAAATTGTCTTAGAATTGAGTTTTGAGTGGCTAAATGTCCATCATTACTCTTTAATCAACATGTGTACTAATTAGTATCACATTAGGAGGTCTAAATCAATGGGAAATCAAAATTTCCCGATTATGTGCCTTGATTAGTGAATAGTAACTATTTAGTGACTAGTTTAAGTTTTAATCAATATAAGTCAATTAATTGGTCAACAAAGACCATGTTAGCCTTATATTAAGAGGGTGGCCGGTTTTTGTGGGGAGTCACCACATGAGTCATCAAATGAGGAAGGAAAAGAAGAGATAAGTAAAGAAGTTACTATTTGCTTTATTAAAGCAAAATATCTTATATTAGCTCACTTTTCTCCTCTTTCCTTCATTCCTCTTCTTCACCCACGGTTTCTTCTTCTTCTCTCTGTTCCAAAACCGAGAGAGCTGCTCTTCCATGGTTCTCCATCATCAATCACTTGCCAAATACAACTCCAAGCTCCAAATCCAAAACAAATTGCATATTTGTCTTAGTTAGGTCAAGACCTATCTTTCTATCTTTTCAAATCTTTCAAAGCTCCATTTTGGTGCCATGGGAAAACTCCATTGATGGGGGAAAATCAAGTTTGAAGAGCTCATTAGCTTCTCCATTCTCTTAAGGTAAAGAAAATGTAAGAAAAACCATGTTTCCATCATTTCTTGTACATGGCCGAAAATTCCTTCTCATGGGGCTATGTTTTTATGCCTTGTTCTAGCTTGATTTATTCACCAAGGACTAGTGGAGGTCCTATTTCATTCAATGCCAAAGTCTACCTTGAGACTTCAAAGGTAATCATCCACTTTATGCCTTAGAACACATTTCTAACCTAGGTTTTCATTCCTTGAGGTTAGTGCATTGTTTAGTACTCATATGGGTCCTTAAATGTTGATTAGAACATTGGCAAAAGGAATTTAAGTGGTGGCCGAGATCTATGCAAGAAGAAGGCCTAAGGAGGAGATTAAGATAAGCTTGAGAAAACAAGGTAAAATGCTTACCTAATGGTGGTTTAAGATTAAGGAATGAGTTTTAGATAAATACCAATGTGGCTTAAAGCTTACATTGTGTATTGGGTTATATAACCTAAGAAAAAGAACTTAAACAAGCTTATGAACTTGTGATTAAGGAGCTAATGAGAATGAGTTAGTAATATAAGTTTAAGGTGGATTTTAAGAGCATTATAACTACTATGAGATTGATGAGTGTACTTGCAGGTTGAAAGCTTATATATGTGGGAAATTCAGTGTTTAAGTTTAAGTCATTTAAGGGCCTAAGAGCCATGTCATTTAAGGGCCTAAGAGCCATGTCATTTAAGAGCCTTAGTGCTATGCAATTTAAGATTATTGCACTATATTGAGTTATTATGAATGAGTTGATTTGGATGAGAACTATGATGAGAAGAACTTAATGTGTGTGGGCGTGAGAAGATACTAGAGGAGCTATGGCGAAATTCGTGTAGAAAACAAAGTGTTTAAGTGGTAGTGGTGAGTTAATATGCCCAAGGGTTTATTAGGAGTCATTAAAGGAATTTGGGTGGAAATGAGTTAATGAAGGAGTTCTTAAGGTTTAGAATGACCTAGAGATACCTAGGAGGAATTAGAGGAATGGTGAGTGTTTTGAACACACCAAAATTGAGATGAGGAATATAAGACTTGAGCATAAGTTTAAGGAGAAGATGTAATGATTAAGGTGATTTGAGTTTATTCTAAGGGAGTTTAATGACTAAGGAAGTACTAGGAATGTTCTATAGGTTGTCTTGATGAAAAAGGGTGAAGTTAAGGTATTATAATGACTTAGGTATCATCAGGGAAGATTTAAGAATCAAGAGAATGTATTGAGTATTTAGGACTTAGGCAAATGTTGGTGCACAACTAGGAAGGAAACAATGTGATGATGATGGAGGTTTAAACTTGTTAAGGAACTTTAAGTAAATGCATAAAAGAGTTGTAGATGGTGAAAGATGCTTGGGAGATGATGTTATAGTGGTGAGGAAAACATTTGGCATAGTGGTTACATTAAGTATGAACCACCACCTAGAAACCTAGAGGAAAGCATTACAAGAGTAGCATTATTACAAGGAAAATGCATAATGACTAAGGTGGATCATGGTGGATGATATAAGGTATTCTAAGGAGGGCTTAAGGTGTATTTGAGGTGCCCAAATGAGGTTATAACATATTAAGATATATGAGGAGAAGTTTGGAGTTGAAAAAGAATTTAGAAACAAGTTTTAGGAGCCGACCGGCCTTAGGACCGGACTTGCAAGGTCGGTCGGGCTCTGTTACACTACCGGAAATGTTTCTGGAATGGACCGGACATGGGACCGGACTTGTCAAGTCCGGTCGGGCATGAATTTTGTACGGTAATAAGTCTCTGGAATCGACCGGACATAGGACCGGACATGTAAGTCCGGTCGGAGTGAATTTTCCAACGGTAGAGGGTACTGGAATGGACCGGACTTGGCAAGTCCGGTCGGTAAGTCCGGTCGAGCCTAAAAACAAAAAAAAAAGAGAAATTTTGAATTCTAAGAATGGCAATGGGTAATAAGGTATGCCTTTGGTAGGGTAGTAATGATTGAGACCCTAAGAACTTAAGAGATTAAGTTAAATTAAGTATAAACTTGAAAGTTTAAGATTAAGTTTGTAAGATTAAGTGTAAGACCTAAGAGGTGTTAGGTGGGGATCATTAAGGAATTAAGTAAGTTAAACAAGTTAAGTAAGTCATATTAAGTTAAGTGATTAACAACCTAAAACTGAATGAATGTTTTAGGACTTGGGAGTTTGGACTCCGGAAGAGTGTAAGCAGCCGAACGACCAAGGGTGAACGGTACAGTTGTTTCTTCTTGTGACCTGCTTGCTAACGAGGTGTCCCTCGGCTTGTGTGCTATTTGTTTTTGTGTGCTCACTAAACAAGATAAAGCATGCAACCGGAATAAATATATATATATATATTGTATTGTTGTGTGATGTTTGAAAACTAACACAACATACCGTGAGAACTTACTAACCAATATTTAGTAAGGAATTGAGTGAGACTAAGGAACGCCCCCTAATAAGGGACGATTTAAACCGAAAGAGGTTAACCAACAAACATGGTCTTGAGACTACTACTAACTGGAACATGAGTGAGGAAACCCGGGACCGATCTCCGGTCATGCATGCTAAGGAAAGGGGGTCGGTATCTATAGCAGATTCGACTTCCGATTAAGGACTAGTCCTCGGACTAGTAGCCTTGGGTCGGTTGGCCGGCCCGGCTACATTGGACATCCAGTCCAAGGTAGGTGGCTTTAAGATGGCGTGGGGGGATCAAGCCTACATCCCCAACGATTTAAGAATGTTGTTTATTGCTGGTAAGTGTCCTGCTGCTGGCTAGGGTTAACCAAGCCCTACAAAAATAAACAACGAACTAAGGGCTAACCTGTTCCCAATGAGAGAACGGTTGGCATACTTAAGTTAAGATTAAGATAAGTTACAATCATTCCTTTTAAAGGATGATTTGTATCATTAAGATTAAGATTAAGGAGAGGTTAAGATAAGCTACAACCATTCCTTTTTAAGGGATGGTTTGTGGTATTAAGATTAAGATAAGCTACATCCACTCCTCATTAAAGGATGGTTGTTTCTAAGATTAAGATAAGAATCAGATTGAGGTAAGATAAGGATGGACTAAGATTAAGAGGAAACATTACTTAAGGAGTTAAATAACTAACTCTCTAATTAAGGGAACGCATTTAAGTCGTTCATTGTGTGTGAACTTTGATTGTTCATATCTGAGTTGTTGTTTACTGCACTTCCTATTATGTTGTGCATCTAATCAACCTCCATGCTATCGACAATTAGTCGTCGTAGCCACGTTAGCTTGGGGGCCATGAGAGGATCGTACCAGCATTCGTGCTGACCCCCTCGGGGGCTTTCTTTTACTACACAGGTGAACATCAGGAGGCGGCCGTCGCGAGAGTAAGAAGGAGTGCAAGTGTTAAGGATTAAGTACGACCTACGAGTTGTGCCTGTACACTCGTATGGCAATTAAGTTAGTAAGATGTATAGGTTGTGAGTGGATTGTAAGAAGGTTATGTAATGGTTAAGATTGTTAGACTAATGTTCGGTATATTCTGTAGTCAGACCGTGGCAAGGTCCTGGATTGTAAAGAATTCCGCTGTGACATGTTTATATATATACTGTTAAGTTGCGAGACCACATTTGGATTAAGTTGGGGTGTTACAAAAAGTGGTATCAGAGCGTAGTTACGCTCTGAAGACAAGAAATACCGAACTTAGGAGAATATTGATGTTGAGATTGAGTTATGGGTTAAGGGTTAAGAGATAGAGTGAGAGGTGCGTTAGTCAGGACTTCCCGGTGCTTACCGGACATCCGTAGTACCTAGGCCCGCCCTCCACATCCCTAACCCTGAAAATGTGGAACAAACGCCAGAGAGAAGAAAGCCTTCTCTTACTCGGGGAATCCTGATCTGGCAGTTAGCTAACAATAAGCAGTACGAGGAACGCCTTGTTGCACAACAGTTATGGAGAACTTGGAGATTTTCAATGGAGCGCAACAGAGAAACAGGCGCTACCCATGGAATACTATCAGTAAGGGAACAGTAATTACCGGCAACATGGGTCGACATGCTACGCAGTCGAAATAACCCGCCATACCAATTATAAGGAAAGCACTACGGGTGCAATAGAAAGGAAAAGAGAAGTGACATGAGTACCGGGCAGTGGTCCGAAGGAGCATAACAGTAGGATAATACCAAGCATAAGGATTGAGATTACTGGGAAGTCCAGTTAGAAACGGGAACTCCAAACCCCATACAATGACAAAGGTTACAAACCTGGCCAACATAATGCGGACGATGATAGGAACTCATATGAATTGTATACCGAAATAGGGCTACGAAGTAGTGCCTAAAGGAGAATCATTACTTAATAACCACAAAAAAATGTGTGGAGACAGGAGCGAGGATTAAGACATAAGAAAGTATTAAGGGGGTTCCCTCAGGAAGAGGAACGCCCTGGTAGATGACAGTACTGTCAAACAACAAGGAAACTGCCGGATGGACGGTTATCCAAAATAAGTGATTATCGAAGGAGTCCCGAGGACTACCAATTACATGGAAAATTAGAAGAAGGTGTCACTACCGATGTACCTTGTACCAATAACCCATCCTGCATGGCGCACTTGCCATAGCAAGTGCTACCACGGTTAAGCCACACGAAAAGCCATCAAGGCGAAATAGGAGAACGCTACAGTTGTAGCATATATTAATACCGGATTGTAAATCCATAAGAACAGAAAAATAAGACCTTGGAAAGGCCCGATGGCCTGATCATGCTGAGATGAGGTGACACACCAGTCAGCCGGGAGCAGAACTTGGACAAAGTATTAAACCGTATAAATATTAGCAACGGTATAACCCACTACAACAACAACCGACAGTACGGTAAAAACACCAAACCCGGATCTCAAGGAGGAACCTAAGAGATCGCTCAATAATTCAAGCAAAAGCACTACGTAAGTAACAACATACATGGAATGTGTCAAGAGATACAATAAAGGCAGTCGACCGAACAACTTCCAACAAGGGCGGGATGAGACTCCCAGAGTGACCATTAAGGACACCAATGACAACATTCTTCAATGAAGATGTTGGAGAACCCGGAAGTCAAGGATAAAAGAGATAAACATAAGCTATAACCTACTAAGAATTAAAGTCGTACAACCCTGGAAAAGGAAAGCTCAGAGGACTACCCCCACGGAGCGGGCATAGTCGAGCCGAACAAACTGATGAATGACAGTTAATGCTGTTCGTCTAACTCATTAACACCCAAGTATGATTGATCATCAACGGGTGGCATAGTCAACGGAAGTTGAACGAAGCGTTGAGATAGAAGTATAAGATGCCGGAATAATATCCAACTTGGACACCGTAAGGCAAACGCCTAATACGAACTGAACCTTAATTACTAAAGGACATAAGTCTAGTAAAATGACAGCATTGTCAAAGACATTAAGTAACCTCATATCACCTGGGTAACTTCCATAGCAGGAAGCAGGATGCAGCAACTTACCATGAAACCCGATACTACATTTACTAGGTAACCAAACGGTGGATGGTGTTCAACGGGCCAGAAGTTTATGAGGATAACCTACAGATGAATAAGAACACAAATAATGAACTGAGAAATTAAGCACTAAGAGCCTACGAGCCAGGGATGTTAACCACATCAGAGCCGAGGTACAATAAGTTATAAGAGAGCTTATTTAAGCCATGAGGAACTACAATGCATAGACATGAACGGTTACAAACCTATAACTTAGATTGGGGAAGATATTACCAAGAAAGAGTACCAATGAGAATATTGAGTTAATGCTAAGGACAGGAGCGGAGAACGAACCATGCCTTTTAGGGTGGGGATACCTCTCCTGGTTGTGAGGCCATGAGTGGGAATGAACCCCTCAAAAGGGCTTTCACATATTAGAGATAAAATACACTTTATTTAGAAAATGGAAACTATGAATTTTGAGATCACCTTAGAACATACCAGATACACTTGAGTAATAAGGAAGGTTATATCCAACACCCAGGATGTAAGAATTAGTAATGGACAGAGATAAACCTTGTGACTACACATTATGGCACGTCAATTAATCAATGCTCAGAAGAGCTTGTGATTCAGTGGATGACTTCTTCAGTAACCAGTTAAACTACATGGTAGATAACATCACTAAGGATGAGAGAAAGCGAAAGAAATTAGCCTACTTACGAATCTGAGATTGGAGCATAACATCTTCATATCAAGGGTCAACTATTTTACAACACAGTACAACAACCGCCAATACCGGAATGAAAGAACTCCCAGTGTGTTTACACTAAGAAGGGATTGGGTATAAGTTAAGACATTAGAATAAGTGAGTAAGAGGTTGCACCATTAATGGGCAACATGGTAAAGGCCAACTACCACGGTAGTAGTTATCGTGAGTACAATAGTTAGATAAGTGGATTAAGTCATGGTGCGCGGTAAGGCGACCATTATGTATGAGCCGTCAAATATTGACACTGAGGCAATTAGATTTATGAGTTAAGACCAGTATAAGTAAGGAAATAAGATGGTAGACGAGCTGTGCATTGATGCCAGTAGTCTGGACCTAGTTAGGTAAGATTTTACAGGAAGCACACTACCCATTCCTTAAGGAACTGGAAGTGCATTCCTAGTAGCATAAATATGAGGAACAGGATAAGAGGCTCTACGGGAAGAGACCTCAGATATTAAGAGACCGCATCAGTACGGGATACATAAAGAACTAGAGCATACAATACCCAAGAACACAGTAAATTGGCTTCCCTTGATTAACTTCAGGAAGAACAATAAATGTTATTATGGAACGATGAAAGAGGAGATCGACAACAGAATACTTCATAATTAGCAATAGCTAAACGTGTGACGGACACTATGAGTTTACTAAAACGAGACGTGGGACGACTGCACCCCACAGGGGCTTGCAGGCCTGACACGCTCATTCATGAGTTAGTTGGGTAAGTAGTAATGTACCAGTAAGGTACCCCATGCATGTAGACGAGTAGTGTAAGGAACACGGGAGGTAGTCGACTCCGTACCACGGACAACGACGCAAGATCACACAAGAGCAGCTACTACCACAGACAGTCGAAGAGAAGAATTCAGTTGAACCGGCAACACAGAGGAACCAGAGAACAGATAATTAAGAACTATGAAGTGCGAAGAGCACGGATTGTTAAGTACAGACATTGGACATGTCTTAAGATGTAAGGGATTAAGACTGTAAAGCGCGTTATGCACTAAACAGTAGTTTCAGACTAAGAATCATCCTCAGACCAAAGGTCAGTTGGGGAGAACAATTTAGACATTCGAGAAAATACTAAGAGTATGAGCGTAAGATCTTCAAGGAGAATGGATAGACGAGTTACAACTCATTAAGGCGTGATATATAAAGATAACACGTGTCCATGGAGACATTAGGCCTAAGATTATCAGAGTCGCGCAGCGAAAGCTAGCAGACCACTACCTTTGAGATTAGACCAAACTAAGTTAAGGAAACGGTATAAGTACCGTTAAGAATCCTCGATACAGAGACTAAGTCATTTCTGATCGAATTATAAATAAGATAGATGACGTGGAAGCTAGAATGCTTGGTAAGAATTAGACATCTTGAACTTATGTTCAAAGATCATGTAATGTTGATTACGTGGGCGTAATCCATTTTAAGGGGGGTAGGTAGAGCGAAAATGTTTGTGTACTGAGTACATAAACTACGGTGTGCATAGCACAAAATAATTTGAGAATATGTTTTACATAAACATTTTGAGATAAATCATGGTTATTACACACAGAAGATGTGAATACCATACATATTAAGTATCTATCTTGTTAACTCCGGTGTGAGTACAAGTTAAGAGAATTAAGGAAGAGGATTAAGGAGACTTAAGGAATAAGGAATATATGAGGTATAAGTCGATATGAGACTATGTGTGAGATAAGAATAAGATAACACTATGAGATATTATTTGATATGAGCATGAGGAAGGATATAGTAATGCTATGTGGTATGAGACAATGGAAGTTGGTATGAGACTGATATAGAATTTAGTAGGAATTTAAGTCTGGAGGTAGTTACTAAGAGATGAATTGAGAATGTTTGATGGACTTAGTCCACACTTTGGAGATGTATTGATTATGATTAGAAGAACTAAAAAGATAGAAAATTGGACATGAGTGAATTATCTGATGTTTGAAAATGACGTGGGAGGTGGAACTTGATTTTCTAGGGATCAAGGGAAACCGAACACAAATTGGAGTGGAAGGATGGTTCTACACTGATGCTGATCACATCAGGGTAGGATTATTCCTGAAACTCCCTACCAGTGGTCACAATTAAATCACACTAAGGATAGAGACCTTGGGATAAAAATGAAATTGGAGTTGCTTGTATTTTAATTAGAGGAATTATTCCTCACATGACCTCGTAAAAAGGATTACCTTTTTACTGAGTCTCGCCCATGAAGTCGAGGACGCACGAGCCTTTGTCTTTGGACCGGTGACATGGGGAGAGCAGCGTGTTTTGTATTCTGGCCCATGGTGACGAGGACGAATGAGCCATTGTCTACGGACCGGTGACATGGGAGAATACGTTGGAAGTTATGTGAATGTTTTAATCATCAAAAAGGAACAAAAGGAATTTTGAGTGCTACACATGCTTAAGCATGTTGTGTGATATTTAAGTATAAAAATATGGTGGATCCAATGATCCAATGAGGTTAAGTGTACATAAGTATGATCTATAGGATCTAAGGAATGAGGTAAAACATGCATTCTAATAAGAAAAGATGCATGGGAACTTTGGGGACAAAGTTCTTATAAGGGGGGTAGATTGAAATACCCCAAACCTAAGTATGTTAATTAAACATCAAATCATGATGTAGTAAGGCTAAAATATGCCTTAGAAAGATTTGTAGACAATTTAAACCAAGGAAAACACAAGAAAGTGCCTTAAAGGCAATCAGGGCAAAAACGTGCTCTAAGCTTGGAGAGACTTGGGTGAGTACCCAAATCTCATGATAAGACCTTAGTAATATCCTAATGGTCATTTTAAACCAATTAGCAAAGAAAACCAAGCTTGAAAACAAGTGAAAACACAAAATGTGCTTTAAGAAGTCTTAAAGCACATTTTTGAGAAATTGTCTTAGAATTGAGTTTTGAGTGGCTAAATGTCCATCATTACTCTTTAATCAACATGTGTACTAATTAGTATCACATTAGGAGGTCTAAATCAATGGGAAAACAAAAATTTCCCGATTATGTGCCTTGATTAGTGAATAGTAACTATTTAGTGACTAGTTTAAGTTTTAATCAATATAAGTCAATTAATTGGTCAACAAAGACCATGTTAGCCTTATATTAAGAGGGTGGCCGGTTTTTATGTGGGGAGTCACCACATGAGTCATCAAATGAGGAAGGAAAAGAAGAGATAAGTAAAGAAGTTACTATTTGCTTTATTAAAGCAAAATATCTTATATTAGCTCACTTTTCTCCTCTTTCCTTCATTCCTCTTCTTCACCCACGGTTTCTTCTTCTTCTCTCTGTTCCAAAACCGAGAGAGCTGCTCTTCCATGGTTCTCCATCATCAATCACTTGCCAAATACAACTCCAAGCTCCAAATCCAAAACAAATTGCATATTTGTCTTAGTTAGGTCAAGACCTATCTTTCTATCTTTTCAAATCTTTCAAAGCTCCATTTTGGTGCCATGGGAAAACTCCATTGATGGGGGAAAATCAAGTTTGAAGAGCTCATTAGCTTCTCCATTCTCTTAAGGTAAAGAAAATGTAAGAAAAACCATGTTTCCATCATTTCTTGTACATGGCCGAAAATTCCTTCTCATGGGGCTATGTTTTTATGCCTTGTTCTAGCTTGATTTATTCACCAAGGACTAGTGGAGGTCCTATTTCATTCAATGCCAAAGTCTACCTTGAGACTTCAAAGGTAATCATCCACTTTTATGCCTTAGAACACATTTCTAACCTAGGTTTTCATTCCTTGAGGTTAGTGCATTGTTTAGTACTCATATGGGTCCTTAAATGTTGATTAGAACATTGGCAAAAGGAATTTAAGTGGTGGCCGAGATCTATGCAAGAAGAAGGCCTAAGGAGGAGATTAAGATAAGCTTGAGAAAACAAGGTAAAATGCTTACCTAATGGTGGTTTAAGATTAAGGAATGAGTTTTAGATAAATACCAATGTGGCTTAAAGCTTACATTGTGTATTGGGTTATATAACCTAAGAAAAAGAACTTAAACAAGCTTATGAACTTGTGATTAAGGAGCTAATGAGAATGAGTTAGTAATATAAGTTTAAGGTGGATTTTAAGAGCATTATAACTACTATGAGATTGATGAGTGTACTTGCAGGTTGAAAGCTTATATATGTGGGAAATTCAGTGTTTAAGTTTAAGTCATTTAAGGGCCTAAGAGCCATGTCATTTAAGGGCCTAAGAGCCATGTCATTTAAGAGCCTTAGTGCTATGCAATTTAAGATTATTGCACTATATTGAGTTATTATGAATGAGTTGATTTGGATGAGAAACTATGATGAGAAGAACTTAATGTGTGTGGGCGTGAGAAGATACTAGAGGAGCTATGGCGAAATTCGTGTAGAAAACAAAGTGTTTAAGTGGTAGTGGTGAGTTAATATGCCCAAGGGTTTATTAGGAGTCATTAAAAGGAATTTGGGTGGAAATGAGTTAATGAAGGAGTTCTTAAGGTTTAGAATGACCTAGAGATACCTAGGAGGAATTAGAGGAATGGTGAGTGTTTTGAACACACCAAAATTATGAGATGAGGAATATAAGACTTGAGCATAAGTTTAAGGAGAAGATGTAATGATTAAGGTGATTTGAGTTTATTCTAAGGGAGTTTAATGACTAAGGAAGTACTAGGAATGTTCTATAGGTTGTCTTGATGAAAAAGGGTGAAGTTAAGGTATTATAATGACTTAGGTATCATCAGGGAAGATTTAAGAATCAAGAGAATGTATTGAGTATTTAGGACTTAGGCAAATGTTGGTGCACAACTAGGAAGGAAACAATGTGATGATGATGGAGGTTTAAACTTGTTAAGGAACTTTAAGTAAATGCATAAAAGAGTTGTAGATGGTGAAAGATGCTTGGGAGATGATGTTATAGTGGTGAGGAAAACATTTGGCATAGTGGTTACATTAAGTATGAACCACCACCTAGAAACCTAGAGGAAAGCATTACAAGAGTAGCATTATTACAAGGAAAATGCATAATGACTAAGGTGGATCATGGTGGATGATATAAGGTATTCTAAGGAGGGCTTAAGGTGTATTTGAGGTGCCCAAATGAGGTTATAACATATTAAGATATATGAGGAGAAGTTTGGAGTTGAAAAAGAATTTAGAAACAAGTTTTAGGAGCCGACCGGCCTTAGGACCGGACTTGCAAGGTCGGTCGGGCTCTGTTACACTACCGGGAAATGTTTCTGGAATGGACCGGACATGGGACCGGACTTGTCAAGTCCGGTCGGGCATGAATTTTGTACGGTAATAAGTCTCTGGAATCGACCGGACATAGGACCGGACATGTAAGTCCGGTCGGAGTGAATTTTCCAACGGTAGAGGGTACTGGAATGGACCGGACTTGGCAAGTCCGGTCGGTAAGTCCGGTCGAGCCTAAAAACAAAAAAAAAAAGAGAAATTTTGAATTCTAAGAATGGCAATGGGTAATAAGGTATGCCTTTGGTAGGGTAGTAATGATTGAGACCCTAAAACTTAAGAGATTAAGTTAAATTAAGTATAAACTTGAAAGTTTAAGATTAAGTTTGTAAGATTAAGTGTAAGACCTAAGAGGTGTTAGGTGGGGATCATTAAGGAATTAAGTAAGTTAAACAAGTTAAGTAAGTCATATTAAGTTAAGTGATTAACAACCTAAAACTGAATGAATGTTTTAGGACTTGGGAGTTTGGACTCCGGAAGAGTGTAAGCAGCCGAACGACCAAGGGTGAACGGTACAGTTGTTTCTTCTTGTGACCTGCTTGCTAACGAGGTGTCCCTCGGCTTGTGTGCTATTTGTTTTTGTGTGCTCACTAAACAAGATAAAGCATGCAACCGGAATAAATATATATATATATTGTATTGTTGTGTGATGTTTGAAAACTAACACAACATATCGTGAGAACTTACTAACCAATATTTAGTAAGGAATTGAGTGAGACTAAGGAACGCCCCCTAATAAGGGACGATTTAAACCGAAAGAGGTTAACCAACAAACATGGTCTTGAGACTACTACTAACTGGAACATGAGTGAGGAAACCCGGGACCGATCTCCGGTCATGCATGCTAAGGAAAGGGGGTCGGTATCTATAGCAGATTCGACTTCCGATTAAGGACTAGTCCTCGGACTAGTAGCCTTGGGTCGGTTGGCCGGCCCGGCTACATTGGACATCCAGTCCAAGGTAGGTGGCTTTAAGATGGCGTGGGGGGATCAAGCCTACATCCCCAACGATTTAAGAATGTTGTTTATTGCTGGTAAGTGTCCTGCTGCTGGCTAGGGTTAACCAAGCCCTACAAAAATAAACAACGAACTAAGGGCTAACCTGTTCCCAATGAGAGAACGGTTGGCATACTTAAGTTAAGATTAAGATAAGTTACAATCATTCCTTTTAAAGGATGATTTGTATCATTAAGATTAAGATTAAGGAGAGGTTAAGATAAGCTACAACCATTCCTTTTTAAGGGATGGTTTGTGGTATTAAGATTAAGATAAGCTACATCCACTCCTCATTAAAGGATGGTTGTTTCTAAGATTAAGATAAGAATCAGATTGAGGTAAGATAAGGATGGACTAAGATTAAGAGGAAACATTACTTAAGGAGTTAAATAACTAACTCTCTAATTAAGGGAACGCATTTAAGTCGTTCATTGTGTGTGAACTTTGATTGTTCATATCTGAGTTGTTGTTTACTGCACTTCCTATTATGTTGTGCATCTAATCAACCTCCATGCTATCGACAATTAGTCGTCGTAGCCACGTTAGCTTGGGGGCCATGAGAGGATCGTACCAGCATTCGTGCTGACCCCCTCGGGGGCTTTCTTTTACTACACAGGTGAACATCAGGAGGCGGCCGTCGCGAGAGTAAGAAGGAGTGCAAGTGTTAAGGATTAAGTACGACCTACGAGTTGTGCCTGTACACTCGTATGGCAATTAAGTTAGTAAGATGTATAGGTTGTGAGTGGATTGTAAGAAGGTTATGTAATGGTTAAGATTGTTAGACTAATGTTCGGTATATTCTGTAGTCAGACCGTGGCAAGGTCCTGGATTGTAAAGAATTCCGCTGTGACATGTTTATATATATACTGTTAAGTTGCGAGACCACATTTGGATTAAGTTGGGGTGTTACATTTTAGTTCTTCTACTCATAATCAATACATCTCCAAAGTGTGGACTATTCCATCAAACATTCCCAATTCATCTCTTAGTAATTACCTTAGACTTAAATTCCTACTAAATTCTATATCAGTCTCATACCAACTTCCACTGTCTCATACCACATAGCATTACTATATCCTAACTCATGCTCATATCAAATAATATCTCATAGTGTTATCTTATTCTTATCTCACACATAGTCTCATATCGACTCATACCTCATATATTCTTATTTCTTAAGTCTCCTTAATCCTCTTCCTTAATTCTCTTAACTTGTACTCACACCGGAGTTAACAAGATAGGTACTTAATATGTATGGTATTCACATCTTCTGTGTGCAATAACCATGATTTACCTCCAAATGTTTATGTAAAACATATTCTCAAGTTATTTTGTGCTATGCACACCGTAGTTTATGTACTCAGTACACAAACATACGCTAAGCGGTTTTCGCTCTACCCCCCTTAAAATGGATTACGCCCACGTAATCAAAATTATATCATCCTTGAACATAAGTTCAAGATGTCTAATTCTTACCAAGCATTCTAGCTTCCATGTCATCTATCTTGCTTATAATTCGATCAGAAATGACTTAGTCTCTGTATCGAGGATTCTTAACGGTACTTACACCGTTTCCTTAACTTAGTTTGGTCTAATCTCAAAGTAGTGGTCTGCTAGCTTCCGCTGCGCGACTCTGATAATCTTAGGCTTAATTGTCTCAATGGACACGTGTTATCTTTATATATACACGGCCTTAATGAGTTGTAACTCCTCTATCCATTCTCCTTGAAGATCTTACACTCATACTCTTAGTATTTTCTCGAATGTCTAAATTGTTCTCCCCAACTGACCTTTGGTCTGAGGATGATTCTTAGTCTGAAACTACTGTTTAGTGCATATCGCACTTTACAGTCTTAATTCCTTACATCTTAAGACATATCCAATGTCTATACTTAACAATCCGTGCTTTTCGCGCTTCATAGTCCTTAATTATCTGTTCTCTGGTTCCTCTGTGTTGCTGATTCAACTGAATTCTTCTCTTCGACTGTTTGCGGTAATGGCTGCTCTTGTCAGATCTTGTGTCGTTGTCCGTGGTACGGAGTCGACTACCTCCCGTGTTCCTTACACCACTCGTTCACATGCATGGGGTACCTTACTGGTACATTACTACTTACCCAACTAACTCATAAATGAGCGTGTCAGGCCTGCAAGCCCCTGTGGGGTGCAGTCGTCCCACGTCTCGTTTTAGTAAACTCATAGTGTCCGTCACACGTTTAGCTATTGCTAATTATGAAGTATTCTGTTGTCGATCTCCTCTTTCATCGTTCCAAAATAACATTTATTGTTCTTCTTGAAGTCAATCAAGGGAAGTCCATTTACTGTGTTCTTGGGTATGGTATGCTCTAGCTCCTTCCTGTATTCCGTATTGATTCGGTCACTTAATATCTGAGGTCTCTTTCCGTAGAGCCTCTTATCCTGTTCCTCATATTTATGCTACTAGGAATGCACTTCCAGTTCCTTAAGGAATGGGTAGTGTGCTTCCTGTAAAATCTTACCTAACTAGGTTCAGCCTACTGGCATCAATGCTCAGCTCGTCTACCATCTTATTTCCTTACTTATACTGGTCTTAACTCATAAATCTAATTGCCTCAGTGTCAACATTTGACGGCTCATACATAATGGTCGCCTTACCGCGCACCATGACTTAATCCACTTATCCAACTATTGTACTCACGACCACTACTACTGTGGTAGTTGGCCCTTACCATGTTGCCCATTAATGGTGCAACCTCTTATTCACTTATTCTAATGTCTTACCTTATATTCAATCCCTTTTTGGTGTAAACACACTGGGGGTTCTCTCGTTCCGGTGTATGGCGGTTGTCTTACCGTGCTGTAAAATAGTTAACTCTTAATACGAAGGTGTTCTACTTCAATCTCAGATTTATAAATAGTCTAATTTTTCTCGCTTTCCTTCATCCTGGGTGTTGGATATGGGGTCCATCTGTGCATCCTTCCTTATTACTCAAGTGTATCTGATTCGTTCTAAGGTAATCTCAAGTTTACAGTTTCCATTCTCTAATAAAAGTGTATTTCATCTCTAATAAGTGAAAGCCCTTTTGAGGGGTTCATTCCCACTCATGGCCTCACAACAAGGAGAGGTATCCCCACCCTAAAAGGCATGGTTCGTTCTCCGCTCCTATCCTTGGCATTAACTCAATATTCTCATTGGTACCCCTTCTTGGTACTGTTCTTCCCAATCTAAATTATAGGTTTGGTAACCGTTCATATCTACACATTGTAGTCCCTTTGTGGCTTAAACAAGCTCTCTTATAACTTACTGCGCCTCGGGCTCTGATGTGGTTAACATCCTTGGCTCGTAGGCTCTTAGTGCTTAATGTCTCAGTTCATCATTTGTACTCTTACTCATCTGCAGGTCATCCCTACAAGATTCTGGTGCTTTGAGCACTATCCACCGTTAATTTACATACTAAATGTAGTATCGGGTTTCATGATAAGTTGCTGCATCCTGTTTCCTGCTAGGGAAGTTGTTCAGGTGATCTGAGGTTACTTAGTGTCTTTGACAATGCTGTCATTTTACTAGACTTATGTCTTTTAATAGTCAAGGTTAGGTTCGTATTAGGCGTTCGCCTTAAGGTGTCCAAGTTGGATATAATCCTGTCATCTTATACTTCCATCTCAACGCTTCGTTCAACTTCCGTTGACTACGCCACCCGTTGATGATCAATCATACTTGGGTGTTAATGAGTTAAACAAACAGTATTAACTGTCACTCATCAGTTGTTCGGTTCGACTATGCCCGCTCTGTGGGGGTAGTCCTCTGAGCTTTCCTTTCCCAGGGTTGTACGACTTTAATTCTTAGTAGGTTATAGCTTATGTTTATTTCTTTTATCCTTGATTTCCGGGTTTTCCAACATCTTCATTGAAGAATGTTGTTATTGGTGTCCTTAATGGTCACTCTGAGAGTCTTATCCCGTTTTCGTTGTAAGTCGATGCTTCAACAGTCTCAATAGTATCTTATAATACATCCCTTGTATATCATTGCTTATATAGTGTTTTCGCTCGCAATATCGAGCAATCTCTTAGGTTTTCCCCTTGGAGTTTGTGTTTGGTGTTCTTACCATACTGTCGGTTGTTTTTGTAGTGGGTTATACCGTTGCTAGTATTTATATGGTTTAGTATTTCACCTAAGCTCAGCTCCCTGCTGGCTGATGTGTCGGTTCATCTCATCATGGTCAGGCCGTCAGGCCCTTCCAAGGTCCTATTTTGTTTTGTTCTTATGGATTTGCATTCTGATGTTAACGCGTACTACGACTGTAGCGTTCGATTACCTCGCCATGATGGCTTTCCGTGTAGCTTAACCGTGGTAGCACTTGCTATGGCAAGTGCGCCATGCAGGATGGGTTATTGGTACAAGGCACATTGGAAGTGAAACTTCCTTCTAATTTTCATGTAATTGGTAGTCCTCGGGACTCCCTCAATGATCTCTTATTTTGGATAATCGACCATCCGACAGTTTCCTTGTAGTTTGACAGTACTGTCATTTATCAGGGCGTTCCTCTTTCTGAGAGAACCCCTTAATATTTTGTTATGTCTTAATGCTCGCTCCCGTCTCCACACATTTTGTTGTGGTTACTCAGTAATGATTCTCCTTTAGGCACTACACGGTAGTCCTATTTTGGTACACAATTTATATGTGTTTCCACCGTTATCCGTGTTATGTCTAGCAGGTTTGCAACTTTTTTTTTCATTGTACGGGGTTTGGAGTTCCCGGTTCTTAACTGGACTTTCCAGTAATCTCGATTCTCATGCTCTGTATTATCATACTGTTATGCTCCTTCGGACCACCGTCCGGTACTCATGTCGTTTCCCTTTTTCCTTTCTATTGCACCCGTAGTGCTTTCCTTATCATTGGATGGCGGGTTATTTCGACTGCGTAGCATGTCGACCCATGTTGCCGGTAATTACCGTTCCTTTATTGATAGTATTCCATAGGTAGCGCCTGTTTCTCTGTTGATGCGCTCCATTTTAAATCTCCCAGTTCTCCATAACTGTTGTACGACAAGTTGTTTCTCGTATTGCTTACTGTTAGCTAACTGCCAGATCGGTTTTCCGAGTAAGAGAAGGCTTTCTTCTCTCTGGCGTTTGTTCCACATATTTAGGGTTAGGGATGTGGAGGGCGGGCCTAGGCACTATGGATATCCGGTAAACACCGGGGGAGTCCTGGCTAACGCACCTCACACTCTATCTCTCAACCCTTAACCCATAACTCAGTCTCAACCTCATCATTCTCCTAAGTTCGGTATTTCTTGTCTTCAGAGCGTAACTACGCTCTGATACCACTTTTTGTAACACCCCAACTCAATCCAATTGTGGTCTCGCAACTTAACAGCATATATATATACATGTCACAGCGGAATTCTTTACAATCCAGGACCTTGCCACGGTCTGACTACAGAATATACCGAACATTAGTGTAACAACCTTAAACATTTACATATCCTTCTTACAACCCCCCCTCACATCCTATACATCTTACTAACTCATATTGCCATACGAGTGTACATGCACGACTCGTAGGCCACTCTTAACCCTTAACACTTGTATCCTCTTCTTACCCTCGCGACGGCCGCTTCCTGTTGTACCTGTGTAGTAAAAACAGCCCCCAAAGGGGGTCAGCACGAATGCTGGTACGATCCCCTCATGGCCCCCAAGCTAACGTGGCTACGATGACTAATTGTCGATAGCATGGAGGTTGATTAGATGCACAACATAATAGTAAATGCTGTAAACAACAATCCATATATGAACAATCAAGGTTCATACACAATGAACGACTTAAACGCGTTCCCTTAATTGGAGAGTTAGTTATTTAACTCCTTAAGTAATGTTCCCTCTTAATCTTAGTCCAACCTTATCTCACCTCAATCTTAGTCTTATCTTAATCTTAGAAACAACCATCCTTTAATAAGGAGTGGATGTCACTTATCTTAATCTTATTTATACAAACCATCCTTTAAAAGGAATGGTTGCAACTTATCTTAACCTTACCTTACTCTTAAACTTAACAATACAAACCATCCTTTAAAAAGGAATGGTTGCAACTTATCTTAATCTTACCTTAATCTTAATCTTAACTTAATCTCAGTATACAAACCGTTCCTGGAGGGGAATGGTTGTAGCTTAATTCAAACCTGGGATTTAGGTGATCCCACCGCACCATCTTAAAGCCACCTACCCTGGACGGGAGTCCAGCGTAGCTGAGCCGGCAACCGGCTCTAGGCTACAAGTCCGAAGACAAGTCCTTAATCGGAGGTCGAATCTGCTATAGATAACGACCCCCTTTCCTTAGCATGCATGACCGGAGATCGGTCCCGGGTTTCCTCACTCAAGTTCCAGTTAGTAGTAACCTCAAGACCCTGTTTGTTGGTTAACCTCTTTCGGTTCATATCGTCCCTTGTTAGGGGGCGTTCCTTAGTCTCACTCAATTTCTTACTAAACATTGGTTAGTAAGTTCTCACGGTATGTTGTGTTAGTTTTCAAACATCACACAACAATACAATATATATAATATTCCGGTTGCATGCTTTATCTTGTTTAGTGAGCACACAAAAACAGATAGCACACAAGTCGAGGGACACCTCGTTAGCAAGCAGGTCACAAGAGAACTGTACCGTTCACCGTTGGTCGTTCGGCTGCTTACTCTCTTCCGGAGTCCAAACTCCCAAGTCCTAAAACATTCATTCAGTTTTAGGTTGTTAATCACTTAACTTAATATGACTTACTTAACTTGTTTAACTTACTTAATTCCTTAATGATCCCCACCTAACACCTCTTAGGTCTTACACTTAATCTTACAGACTTAATCTTAAACTTTCAAGTTATACTTAACTTAACTTAATCTCTTAAGTTCTTAGGGTCTCAATCATTACTACCCTACCAAAGGCATACCTTATTACCCATTGCCATTCTTAGAATTCAAAATTTCTTTTTTTTTTTGTTTTTATGCTCGACCGGACTTACCGACCGAACTTGCCAAGTCCGGTCCATTCCAGTACCCTTTTACCGTTGGAAAATTCACTCCGACCGGACTTACATGTCCGGTCCTATGTCCGGTCGATTCCAGAGACTTATTACCGTACAAAATTCATGCCCGACCGAACTTGACAAGTCCTGTCCCATGTCCGGTCTATTCCAGAAACATTTTTCCCTCACAAAACACAAGTCCGACCGGACTTGTAAGTCCGGTCCCCAAGTCCGGTCGATTCCAGAAACATTTTCCGGTAGTGTAACAGAGTCCGACCGACCTTGCAAGTCCGGTCCTAAGGCCGGTCGGCTCTAAAAACTTGTTTCTAAATTCTCTTTCAACTCCAAACTTCTCCTCATATATTCTAATATGTTATAACCTCATTTGGGCACCTCAAATGCACCTTAAGCCCTCCTTAAAATACCTTAAATCATCCACCAAGATTCACCTTAGTCATTATGCATTTTTCCTTGTAATAATGCTAACACTTGTAATGTTTTCCTCTAGGTTTCTAGGTGGTGGTTCATACCTAGTGTAACCACTATGCCAAATGTTTTCTTCACCACTATAACATCATCTCCCAAGCATCTTTCACCATCTAAAACTCTTTTATGCATTTACTTAAAGTTCCTTCATAAGCTTAAGCTTCCATCCACCAACACCTTATTTTCTTCCTAGTTGTTTACCAACATTTACCTAAGTCCTAAATACTCAAATACATTCTCTTGATTCTTAAATCTTCCATGGTGATACCTAAGTCATTATAATACCTTAACTTCACCCTTTTTCATCAAGACAACCTATAGAACATTCCTAGTACTTCCTTAGTCATTAAACTCCCTTAGAATATACTCAAATCACCTTAATCATTACACCTTCTCCTTAAACTTATGCTCAAGTCTTATATTCCTCATCTCATGATTTTGGTGTGCTCAAAACACTCACCATTCCTCTAACTCCTCCTAGACATCTCTAGGTCATCCTAAACCTCAAGGACTCCTTAGTTAACTAATCTCCACTCAAATTCCTCATAATGATTCCTAGTAAATCCTAGGTCATATTAAATCATAACCATCACTTAAACCCTTTGTTTTCTACTCAAATTTCGACATAGCTTCCCTAGTATTTATCATGCCCGTATGCATTGTTTTCCTCATTCAACCAACTCACACACATCAAGTCCTTTCTCATCTTGTTTTCTCACCAAATCAACTCATTCACAACAACTCAATATAGTGCAATAATCTTAAATTGCATAGCACTAAGGCTCTTAAATGACATGGCTCTTAGGCCTTAAATAACTTAAACTTAAACACTGAATTTCCCACATATATAAGCTTTCAACCTGCAGATACACTCATCAATCTCATAGTAGTTATAATGCTCTTAAAATCCACCTTAAACTTATATTACTAACTCATTCTCATTAGCTCCTTAATCACAAGTTCGTAAGCTTGTTTAAGTTCTTTTTCTTAGGTTATATAACCCAATACACAATGTAAGCTTTAAGCCACATTGGTATTTATCTAAAACTCATTCCTTAATCTTAAACCACCATTAGGTAAGCATTTTACCTTGTTTTCTCAAGCTTATCTCAATCTCCTCCTTAGGCCTTCTTCTTGCATAGATCTCGGCCACCACTTAAATTCCTTTTGCCAACGTTCTAATCAATATTTAAGAACTCATATGAGTACTAAACAATGCACTAACCTCAAGGAATGAAAACCTAGGTTAGAAATGTGTTCTAAGGCATAAAAGTGGATGATTACCTTTGAAGTCTCAAGGTAGACTTTGGCATTGAATGAAATAGGACCTCCACTAGTCCTTGGTGAATAAATCAAGCTAGAACAAGGCATAAAAACATAGCCCCATGAGAAAGAATTTTCGGCCATGTATAAGGAATGATGGAAACATGGTTTTTCTTACATTTTCTTTACCTTAAGAGAATGGAGAAGCTAATGAGCTCTTCAAACTTATTTTTCCCCCTTCAATGGCGATTTCCCATGGCTCCAAAATGAGGCTTTTCAAATTTTGAAAAGATAGGAAGCAAGGCCTTGGTCTAACTAAGAATAATCTATGCTCACTTTTTGATTTGGAGCTAAAATGAACATTTGGTGAGCATTTGAAGGTGGAGCACAAATGGAGACTTCACCCACGGTTTGGAGCAGGGAAGGAGAAAGAGAAATCGTGGAAGGAAGGAGAAATGAAGAGAGAGAGAGAGAGAAAGGTGGCTAATATGTGATATTTGCTTTAATAAAGCAAATAGTACTCTTTTACTTATCTCTTCTTTTCTTCCTTATTTGACTACTTATGGTGACTCATCCACCCTTAGAAAAACCGGCCCCTCATTATAACAAGATATTTATGGTCTTGTTTGACCAACTAATTGACTTAAGTTGATTAAAACTTAAACTAGTCACTATTTGGCACTATTCACTAATCAGTGCACATATTTCTGAAATTTTTGAATTCCCATTGATTTAGACCTCCTAATGTGATACTAATTAGTACACATGTTGATTAAAGAGTAATGATGGACATTTAGCCACTCAAAACTCAATTCTAAGACAATTTCTCAAAAATGTGCTTTAAGACTTCTTAAAGCACATTTTGTGTTTTAACTTGTTTTCAAGCTTGGTTTTCTTTGCTAATTGATTTAAAATGACCATTAGGATATTACTAAGGTCTTATCATGATATTTGGGTACTCACCCAAGCCTCTCCAAGCTTAGAGCACATTTTGCCCTAATTGCCCTTAAGGCATTTTCTTGCGTTTTCCTTGGTTTGAATTGTCTACCAATCTTTCTAAGGCATATTTTAGCCTTACTACATCATAATTTGATGTTTACTTAGCATACTTAGGTTTGGGGTATTTCAATGAGAGGTCTTTCCATCTCTCTGGTGCTCTTTCCCCAACTTTACAATGGGGGTTGCGGAGGGCAGGACTGGTTATGTAGGTATCCATATCGCACTGGAAGTGCCTAACTAGCGTACCTCACACGCTAACACTCAACCCTTAGCTCTAAGTCTCTAATTCCTAACTCGGTATTTTCCTAGACTCGGTATTTAGACCATTAGAGCGATACTTCGCTCTGATACCACTTTTTGTAACACCCCTACCGGTAATCACACAATTATCTCCTAACCCGTCTCCATTACCAATACACAAGCAGCAAATTCCAATACACCTGGGGGTGATACAATGCCGTTAGTCACCCACGTGACTAACAAGGCCAACCCAAATTCAATACAACAACTCAATTACATTATCGGTCCGATGGATTATTATACCGAGTACTACAAACAAACTATACAATACCTTTCCATTCTTTAACCAATTCAACAACAATACAAATACGAACCTCATTCAATTCTATACCGAGTATCTACAGTTCTTCAAGTACACCGATGATCAATCGATCTTACAACTCCACAATACATCAATTACAATCCCTAAACAACTACCCATGTTTAATGTCAACCCCGTCCTACTCTCGAACGGTGATCAGCTTCAATGTTCCTGTAAAATAAAAACAGTGCCCCTAGGGGCTCAGCAAAATTGCTGCATATGAAATTCACATACCCCGCGTGCTAACAGGGGTACGCCGACTACTTTGGTCGAGTGCATGCGGTTCATTTTAATTCAAACAGCAAGCAAGGCAACAATACATTATATATGTATATTTACTAACAGGAAAATTGTAGGGAAAACTATATATATAAAAAGAAAAAAGCAATAAACTAACTCCTACAACTCTACTATGGGTAGGAAATAAAACCGGTCGGAGTATAGTGTAAATATATTACGACCGAGAGTATCGAACCCAAGGGACTTATAGAAAATTAGTCCTAATCAAGTAATAACCTATTCTAAAACAAGGGGGGAAAAGTAAATGTTGATTCCAAACAAAGAAAACTAAATAAACTAACTTTGATTCGGGAATATATCAATGCAAGAGTATCATATGACCAATGATCAAGGGTGGCAAGTCTAAAAAAGAATTTAGTCTCGCAAAATGAATGTGCCGGGTTTCGTGCCGGACCTCCGCTACCCGGCATACTCAAGGCCTTGAATGTTATCATATTTTATTTGTTAGATTTAGGATTATATTTATCTAAATAAGGTTATATATATGTTATTTATGTTATATTATGTATTAAAGTATGTTATTTGTTCAGTTTTATGTTTTTATATGTTTTTCTGTGCAAGGAATGATTTTCAAGGCAAAAGTTCAAATGATGCCGGACTCCATGCCGGATAAATCCTGCACGGCATGAGCATAATTCAGAAGAGTGGCTTTGCCGGATACGATGCCGGGTAGATCCCATCCGGCATAAGTGAAGGGTCACCACGGTTGACAAAACGATGGTAGTTATTGACCGTTGGTGATTTGGATGGTGCCGGGTATGATGCCGGGCATATCCTGTCCGGCATATACACTGTTTCACGCGGAATTGGCGGTTTCGACCGTTAACAGTTGGGCACATTTTCCCCATGTGCCGGCTACTGATGATCCGGCATGACGCCCGACAAACGATATATTGAAGCCCTATAAATAGGCTAAGAGTCTACATCATTTGTCTCACTTCAACATACCAAATCCACGCCAGTCACTTCTATATTTCTGCCCACTTATTGTTGGTGTCCAAAGAAGTTTACGGATCCATCCACGCAAGAGAAGAAGAAGACCTTGTCGGGTTAAGGCTATGAACATCTCCTTCTCCCCCTTTGTATTCTCTTCTTGTAGTTGTGTGGATGGTGATGTAGAATTCTTTGTTAGGTTTTTGGTTAGGGAAGATTTCCTTGTAAAACTCTTATGATCATTTATGGAATTTTCAAGTTTCTTAACCCAAGTTCTAGTCTTCATGCCAAGTAGAATGAATTAACTATTCATTCTCTTATTTCTGAGTCCTATTTGAGGCTACAAAAGCAAGAGTAGGATAGATTAGGATTTTGGTAATCTTTAAGTTTGTTGTTCCGAAAGAGGGGCATCAAGATCTAAGGTTTAGGGTTAATCTCTTATTTCCCATTATTCTGTTTGAACTCGCGGCATTGGCCATGCACGATGCAAGTATGAATATTGAGTTCCTTTTGTCAGAACCAAATCTGGAAGTGTTATTTACGAAATGAATGGTGCCGGATGTAGTGCCGGATGGAAGATGTCCGGCACATTCAAGGCCTTGAGTATGCCCGGTAGCGGAGGTCCGGCAGGAAACCCGGCACATTCATTTTGCGAGACTAAATTTTTTTTGAGACTTGCCACCCTGGTCATTGGTCATATGAAACTCTTGCATTGATATATTCCCGAATCAAAGTTACTTTATTTAGTTTTCTTAGTTTAGAATCAACATTTACTTTTCCCCCCTTGTTTTAGAATAGGTAGTTATTACTGGATTAGGACTAATTTTCTATAAGTCCCTTGGGTTCGATACTCTCGGTCGTAATATATTTACACTATACTTCGACCGGGTTTTATTTGCTACCCGTAGTCGAGTTGTAGGATTAGTTTATTGTTTTATTCTTTTATATATATAGTTTTCCCTACAATTTTCCTGTTTGCAAATTGGCGCCGCTGCCGGGGACTTGGAATTAGTCCAAGTCCTAAATTCTGTATAACACCCTATTCTTTATTCTTTATTCTTTGATTCTTTGATTCTTTTATTTAAATTTTCAATTTTGTTTGTCGGTTGAATATGCCGGGTTGGATGCCGGGTAACCGGTGCCCGACAGATTCAACAATTCTTATTTACTTATTCTTTGATTTATTTCGCCTTTATTCTTTGCAGATTTGAATGTGCCGTGCATAATGCCGGACATCTGATGCCCGGCATAATCGGAGGAAGTCCGATGCCGGACAGGTTTTACCCGGCATTATGTCCGGCACGTTCAAGTTATTTTCAAAATTTCGTACAGTGTTGAGTGTTGAACAATTAGAATTTATTCTTGTTTACACCTTTCGTTTATTTCTCTCTTCTAATAGTCCCTATACTTTGATTCTTCAATTTGATTTTTGAGATTTGAACTTGCCGTGTATTGTGCCGGGTTTCTTACATCCGGCATTTCGGAGGAAGTACGACGCCGGGCAGGAGTTATCCGGCATGTCACCCGGCATGTTCAATTTTACTCTCCATTTTTTTTTGTCGTAAATAGTAGGGACAGTTATGAATGATCTCTTGCAGTTCATATCTTTCACTTTGATTATCTCTTACATTCCATGTATTTTATTTCTTTAAGTTATTTTTTTCGCTGTTTGAACACGCCGGGCAATATGCCGGGTAGCATCAACCCGGCATTAGTGGAGGAAGTCCACTGCCGGATCCGCAACGCCCGACTCTCTATCCAGCAAAACCAAAATTTGTTTTTTTTTTTATTTTCGTAATTTTGATTATGCCATGTCTTATTTCCTTTCTTATTACAAAGTATTATAACGTTTTCTCTTGCTCCTCCTGAAGTTATCTTGGTGAAAGCAACCCCGATCAAACAGTCTTCCAGAGAATCTATTCAACTTTGATCCCAAGATCGAGAGAACCCTGCTTCGTACTTTAAGGCAACAACGAACCCTATAAGAAGCAGTTCCTACACTAATGGCAGCACCAACCGTCCGAAACATAAACCGGCCTTCCAACCAAGGCTAAAAGCCAGCAATCGACCTCCCTATCCTTGCACAAAACGAATATGATGAGTGGCAAAACCTCAAGCCATATCATCAAATCAGATGCATCAAGGAGTTGGGTTCGTTTGACGGGTCGAACCCGGACGATGCCTTGCTCCACGTCACCAAATTTCTACAGCACACAAACAGCCTAACCTCCACAAACAACATCCTCCAATACGCTAGACTTTCCCTCTTTCCCCACAGCCTTACGGGGGAACGCCAGCAAGTGGTACCATAGTCTGACCCCCAGTACCATCACCACATGGGAGGACATGGAAACCAAGTTCTATGACAAGTTCATGCCTCTAAGTCGCACCCTGGAGATGATCGCCGAGATATACAACTTCCGACAACCTGGCTCGGAGAACATCTGAGAATTAGGACAAATTCAAGGGGTTGCTGCGCACGTGTCCACACCACGACCTCACCAAGGAGCAACTATCTCAGTTGTTTTAAAAAGGATTGGTCAATCAATGCAAGACAATGATCTTATCCTCCCTTGGTGCAGACATACTGAAGAAGCCTGGAGATCAATTCCTCAATGGAATTGAATATCTTTGCGAAGAGATTAGAGATTGGGCCACCGGTGGAACGAGGGGCAGTACCGCTGGTTTATATCAAGCGGATGAGGGTGACTCCAAATTTGACAGATTAATACAAAGACATGAGCAGTTGTTGGAGAGCAATGCTCAAACGTCTACGAAGGTTAGCACTCTACAGAAGGTGGTGGAGCAAATAGCAATGGACAAACTTCCTCGACAGGCGAACGTGGTTAGTGCACGACCACACACTCCAGGCCTTGAATTTCCATACTTTCAGAATGTTGAGGAAGTCAACTGTGTGAGCAATCAAGGGTACAGGCAGCCATGGAAGCAGGGGAACCAACCCTCTCATTACTTCCAGAGTCAAGCCGACTACCAGGGAGGTCAGAGGCAATACAGACCATCCCATCCCACATCTTTATCAGAGGCCGAGATGGATGAATTGCGAGACATGATGTCGGCCCTGATGAACAAGACCCATGACGCTCACAATGAGATCTCGACCATTCGCAAAGATCACAAAGCGTTGTTGTAGTTGCAGTTGCAGCAACTTCTGGCACAACCACGACAGCAAGGTCAGCTCCTATCTCGAACATAGACCAATCCAAGGGAGCATGCGAATTCGGTCACCATTCTGTCAAAGATCTCAGACAAAGCCAAGTAGCCGAAAAGGCTAAGTGTAGGGCGGTTCCTCTTCCCGCATTCATATTCTTTCAATAGGGCAGCCTCTCTTCTTTTAATATTTTCCTTTATTGTTTTTCTATTATTTTATTTTTCGTCATATTTATTTAATGGTAATGTCATTTTCATTCTTGTTTCTTACTAAAAAAAACAACAAAAAAATATGTTTTCAATTTTTTTGTCTTTTATTGAACACTGGGGACAGTGTTCCTGCCAAGCGTAGGGCAGGGACCCCCCTTTAAAAAAATAAGTTTTTATTTTTAAAAAATATGCATAAGTTGTGAGTTTTATCAATGTTTTACTAACTTTCTGCATGTTTTTGATTGAGATGAGATTAGGAATGAATAAATGCTTGTTTTCTCAAGAGGTAAGCTTTCTAATGACATGTAGATTCATGTTTTAACTTTTTGATTCTTTTTATTTAACATCAGTAAATGATCTTTCTCCTAATTCTTTTCTTTATGTACTTCCGGGTATTATTTTCTTTCCTTTTTCAAACTATGAAAATTCTTTTGGGTGAAAATCTTAGAAAGGGTTTTTGTGAAAAAAAAGGAAGAAGAAGAAGAAAAAAAAAGAAAAAAGAAAAAAGAAAAAGAAAAAATCTTCTTCCAAAGGAAAAGCATTATATTCCTTGAGGTTGAAAAGGTACCTCAAAATAAAAGCAAGAAACGAGAGTTTTTCCTTTTGTTTTTCTCCCAAATTCCCCGTTCTTCATTACAAAAAAATCATGGTTGATTCAGAAACCCTTGCAAAATAGGGCTGAAACATAAAAACCATTGATGAGGGTCTTGGCCACATTCAGAAACTCTTGAAAAATAGAGCTGAATGATGGAAACCGGAAAATGGAGAGATTACAAAAATCCCTTATACAAAATAGCCCAAAAGTTTTTGATCGGTTTTGAAATTCTTTGTTTTCATACCAATTAGTATGTTTTGATGGATAAGGTTGATTAAGTTATACTTATGAATTAGAGTCATATAGTTGGAAATATTTATCTACATTTCATTCTAGAGTTTATCTGTTTTGTGCGTAAGTAATTATTCATTTCTAACCTAGTTTTGCTCGAGGACAAGCAAAAGGTAAGTGTAGGGCCTTGATAAGCCGCAGACTTATCATATTTTATGTGTTAGATTTAGGATTATATTTATCTAAATAAGGTTATATATATGTTATTTATGTTATATTATGTATTAAAGTATGTTATTTGTTCAGTCTTATGTTTTTATATGTTTTTCTGTGCAAGGAATCATTTTCTAGGCAAAAGTTCAAATGATGCCGGACTCCATGCCGGATAAATCCTGCATGGCACAAGCATAAATCAGAAGAGTGGCTTTGCCGGATACGATGCCGGGTAGATCCCATCCGACATAAGTGAAGGGTCGCCACAGTTGACCAAACGATGGCAGTTATTGACCGTTGGTGATTTGGATGGTGCCGGGTATGATGCCGGGCATATCCTGTGTGGCATATACACTGTTTCGCGCGGAATTGACGGTTTGACCGTTAACAGTTAGGCACATTTTCCACATGTGCCGGCTACTGATGATCCGGCACGACGCCCGGCAAACGACATATTGAAGCCCTATAAATAGGCCGAGAGTCTACATCATTTGTCACACTTCAACATACCAAATCCACGCCAGTCACTTCTATATTTCCGCCCACTCCATTGTTGGTGTCCAAAGAAGTCTATGGATCCATCCACGCAAGAGAAGAAGAAGACCTTGTCGGGTTAAGGCTATGAACATCTCGTTCTCCCCCTTTGTATTCTCTTCTTGTAGTTGAGTGGATGGTGATGTAGAATTCTTTGTTAGGTTTTTGGTTAGAGAAGATTTCCTTGTAAAACTCTTATGATCATTTATGGAATTTTCAAGTTTCTTAACCCGAGTTCTAGTCTTCATGCCAAGTAGAATGAATTAGCTATTCATTCTCTTATTTCTAAGTCCTATTTGAGGCTACATAAGCAAGAGTATGATAGATTAGGATTTTGGTAATCTTTAAGTTTGTTGTTCCAAAAGAGGGGCATCAAGATCTAAGGTTTAGGGTTAATCTCTTATTTCGCATTATTCTGTTTGTACTCGCGGATTGGCTATGCACGATGCAAGTATTAATATTGAGTTCCTTTTGTCAGAACTGAATCTGGAAGTGTTATTTACGAAATGAACGGTGCCGGATGTAGTGTGTCGGATGGAAGATGTCCGGCACATTCAAGGCCTTGAGTATGCCGGGTAGCGGAGGTCCGGCAGGAAACCCGGCATATTCATTTTGCGAGACTAAATTGTTTTGAGACTTGCCACCCTTGATCATTGGTCATATGATACTCTTGCATTGATATATTCCCGAATCAAAGTTAGTTTATTTAGTTTTCTTAGTTTAGAATCAACATTACTTTTCCCCCCTTCTTTTAGAATAGGTTATTACCGTATTAAGGACTAATTTTCTATTAGTCCCTTGGGTTCGATACTCTCGGTCGTAATATATTTACACTATATCCGACCGGGTTTATTTGCTACCCATAGTAGAGTTGTAGGATTAGCTTACTGTTTTATTCTTTTTATATATATAGTTTTCCCTACAATTTTCCTGTTAGCATATTGACACATTCAAGGTTCAATATCGAACACAAACACACTAACCACACATCAAGGGTTAGTATAATGTATCCCATACTTAGGCTTGAGGGTTCAACCTCACTATGCCTTAATCTATTTTTTATTGTCTTACCCACTCTCATGGGTTACACTTACTCAAACCCTCATTTACTCAATGTCAATACAAGTCCTACATTACTTAAACTTAATCCCTAACTCTCAATCTCTCAAGTTTCAACTCAATACTCAATACTCAACTTCTCAAGTCAATACTCAAAATACTCAATTTCTCAAATCTCAACTCAATACTCAATTCAAATTCTCAATACTCAAAGGCATCTTTTAAGTCTTTGCCCATGACCTCCGGGCAGGGTCATACACAAGACCCACCACCGGGCTTACTAATACAAATGGAGCTATACATTTAGCTCCTCAAATTCTCAAATGTCTGGTTCTTTACCGGACTACTCAAATTCCAAAAACTCCTCTCTCGGTGTCATTTCACAATCTCATGTTCGAGACATTGTTTATATAGTCGGATCCTCTCATTGGGGTTCGACTATCTTTCTAAGGGGTTGGGTGATCCCTTACCGTACTTTATTTCTCTCAAGGTTCAAGTTTTGAACTCTCATCAATCCTCCAAATAGAGGTTACTTAAATACTTCCACCATTAATGTTTTTGTGGATTAAGTCAATTCGGTTCTCTAACCGTTATCGGGAGTTTACTAATTCCCGTACAATTCTCTCACATTCTAGTGAGTTCATAGGTTTACATTATCGTTTCTTGGTTCGATAGTTTTAGTGTGTTTCAACATTTTTATTAATTCACAACTTGACTCTTCTACGAGTCACTAATAAAACAAGACTCAACTATGAGTCGAACTACAGTGCACATTCACATCAAAGCACTTCTTCATTCACCATCAAGCATTTCATGAATTATACAAACTTCAATTTAATAAGCAATCCAACAAGGAGCAATACAAACAAGAACAACAAGGTGCAAACAATCCAATTCGTGCTTTTATCTTGTTAAGGTGATCACACAATCAAACAAGCACACAAATCAGAGTAACCAAGGTAGCATACGGGGCATGAGAAAATCATACCTTTCACCTTGGTTTAACTTTACCGTGTCTTCTCACTTTGCTCGGTTTACTCTTGGTCCACTAATAATATTCCAAACATCTCCATTATTTGAGGTACTACGGTATGTACAACTAGTACTACCGTAATTAACCCCGTTAAACCATTATTCTTTGGTTTTTTTTATGCGCTCTTAAACTCACAACTATCTCAATCACTTCTCAACTCGTTTACTCTTCTTAGGACCTTTACAAGTCATCAAACAACTCCTAAACATCTCATTTAAAACCAATACCAATCAATCCCCCACTTTAAAGCCTAAAAAACTACCTTCGGCACATTTTTTGGGGTGGCCCGGGACTTGGTCCGGACCCAAGTCTCGGACCAACTCGTTTTCTCACTCTGGGCCTATTTTTACACTTGGTCCGGGACTTGGTCCTGGACCTAGGTTCCGGACCAATACTAGTTTTCAGTCTCGGCCTTATTTTTGATGCGGTCCGGGACTTGGTTCCCAACCTAGGTCCCGGATCCAGCTAAAAACGGCTACTTAGGTAAATTTTCAGCCCCAAATCAACCCCTAATCATTCCCTAATCTTTCCACAAGTTTCCCACATAATTAAACACCTGAAAACATGCTTCGAACCTCTCCAAATCATTGGTTTAATCCTTACCCAACTTCTTGCTCAAATTCTACAAATTTTCATCTTATTTTTGTATCTTGCACACTTATGCATTTCCTAAACATCTCTTGACACTTTGCATTTTGTTCTAACTCCATTTGACCACTCCAATTCATTCCTAGACAATTGCATTATCTATACCCAAGTCCATCTATTTCTTTCAATCTCTTACAACTTAGTTTCTCTCCAAACTCCATGGCACAAATTTACTAGTTTGCTACAGATTTTTATCTCTCTCTTCCTAGTTATCCAAATACCATTTCAAGGTTATTACTCAACTCTAAACAATCCAACTGAAAACCTAAGTTCTCCCACTTACCGAGCCACCTAAAACACTTATTTTCTACCAAAATTTTGCCATAACCTCCCCATAAACCTAACATATCCCAATCTATCAACTCTCACCAATTTCCACTTAAATCAATCTTAAACTAACACACACCCCTAAGGGTCCTACCATCACACAATATCAATCCAAAATTCACCAAAATCTCTTCAAACAACAATATAGCTCAAATCTCAAATACAATGGCACTTAGGCCTTTAATTCAACACAATTTCACAATTCTCTCTCAAATACCAACCAACAAATTACTAGCACAAGTTTTTGGTTTCATTCTTTTAATTACCCATCCCAAGTTCTAAAACAATGGAAATAAACATTAAGGTGAGTTTCTTACCTTAAGCTCATAATTTCTTCTTTTCTTTTTCCAATCTCCTCATTCTCTCTCTCTTGATCAAAATCGGCCATATTGGCCAATCACTTGCCAACGTCAAATTCAACACCCAAGTGGGGAATTAGGTACTAATAATACACCTAAGCTTATTAATCAAGCTAGAAGGCAAGAGAAAGTGCTTAGAGCACAAAAATGAAGATTTACCTTGAAACCCTAAGATGGGCTTTTGGTCATGAATCAAAGAGAAGCTCCCAACCACCATGGAAAGCTTGGAAAGAAGCTCAAACAAGGAAAGAGAAACAAGGCATTACCAAAGGGAAAAATCGGCCATCAAATGGAAGGAGGAAAAATGAGTTTTTTGATGGATCTTTTTACCTTAGAAGAATGGGGAGACTCCAAGCTTCAAGAATCTCTAGTTTTCTCTTCAAATGGGGAAAACCCATGGAGATGAAATTCATCCTTTTGGAATTTTGAAAAGAGAGAAGTGTAGAGCATGGGGAAAGAAGAAGAATATGTAATTTTTTTTTTGTTTGGAGCCTTGGTGTGGCTTGGGCAAGCTTGGAAAGAGGGGCAGCCATGGAGGAAGCTCAAAATCGTCCAGAACCAGAGGGGAGGATGGCTGGTGAGAAGACAGGGACGAAAAGAGGGAAAAGAGAAATGGGAGAAGAAGATAAGAGAGGGGCCTTTTTACCTTTTTACTTTTCCTTGCTTTTTGACTTATTTAATTATCTAGGTGTGTGTGAGTGTGTGTGAGAGCTGATTACATATCGAAAATCAGCCCACATATATACGCAAGCTGGAGCATTTTTCGTCTTTTACAGAAAACGCTCGTTATTTTACCCGGTTTTGCACTATTCACTAACCGGGCCCGTTTTCCGGATATGTCTCGTTTCTTTAATTTTCATTGTTATTAAGCTTCCATTAATGCTTAATTATAGTTATTTAATGAACTATAATTTGTATGGGTTCGTTTGACCACTCAAAGTCACGTTTTTAGGTTTTGTCGAAAAACGTGCACTAAAGCTTTATTAGCTTTTTTAATTCATTTTATGGATCCGTTTTCTTTGGGAATTGTTCCCGTATATTAATTATGCATTATTAAGCCTTGGAAATCACTCTAAGATCCTCGTCGAGGTCGTATTCCTTCTATGGTCACCTAACGCTCATTTTAGCGTTTTTCGCTTGTTAAGCGTTTTCTCCTTTCTTTTGGATTTATTTTCTTTACCAAAATTCTTTAGGCACTAATAGGCCCTCACATATCATATTAGAGTAATTTAATCACCCTAATTAAGTTCGGGGTATTTCAACCATACATGGGAGAGAGTTGTATCCATTATAGATATCAACTCCCGTACATACGCGCGCGTTCGAGACTCCCGGATTCCTCACCCCCCATAATATATGTGTATATAATTATATATAAGTTAGAAGTTCGCTTATGGAACCTATCACATCCGTACACCATATGGTGTTACAACTTGGTTAAACACACAAGGGAGGTAAATACTCCTACACACAACAACAACACACACCTAACACACAGATAGCCGTAGTTAGAACGTTCCTTAGGTTGAAACGTTAATACCGAATACCGTTCTCTTACGTAATTCTAACCTTGGTTAACTAGCGGGTTAGCACATATTCGAGGTTACCGGCATCAGAAACCCACTCACACAATAATAACAATGATTGTAAACTCATTTCATGATTTAAGTCTTACAAAGTCATAAACATCCAGAAAAACAAACAACACACAAGCCGGTGTAATCCGGTAGAACGCAAGTTGCAAGAAAACCATACCTGTCACCAAGGTCCACTCTATTGTGTCCTCTTATGTTCCTCGAATAATTCTCGAACAACTGGTAACATTACAATTGTTTCCATTAACATCAAGGTAATATGATTGCTTAACTGCTAGTGCGCCCATAGTTAACCCCGTTATCCCGTTATACTTAATTTTACTCTTGTGATCTTAAGTTCACAACTCTCACATCCAATCTAACACTTGTTTACACTTTTTAAGGCCTTTACATGTCACCAAACAAGGCCTAAACATCATCTAAAATCATTACCATCCAATCCCCCATCATTAGAAGCCTTTAAAACACATTTTGGACAATTTTTGCCTTGGTTCGGGACTTGGTCTGGACCCAAGTCCCGGACCAACACTGAAATACACTCTCGGCCGTTTTTTTCACTTGGTCCGGGTCTTGGTCCTGGACTAAGGACCCGGACCACATGTAAACTTGATTTTCGGCACATTTTTAAGGGTGGTCCGGGACCTTATACAAGGACTAAGTCCCGGACCCTGCTAAAAAGCTGTCAAAACACACCATTTTTCAACCCCTCATCCAACCTTAAACTTCACCCAAACTTTTCCTACTCTTTCCACAAGTTTCTAAGCATGTTATAACACCTTAAACATGCACTAAACCTTCCTCAATCATCACCAAACTTGTTACTCAATTTCTTACAAAAATTCCTAACACTTGTAACATTTTTCCTTAGGATTTCTAAGTGGTGAATCATGCCTACAATATCATTAACCAAAGTGTTGCCTCACAAACATCCCAACTACTCCCAAGCATTATTCCTCACCTATATCTCCTTTACACAACTCCTTAAGGTTTCTCCAACAAGTTCATACTTAATCCTTCACAAGGCATTATACCTCTATGTTACCAAATTTTGCAGAAGTCTTAACCCTTCACATAACATAACTTTGGTGTGTCTAAAACACCCATTTGATCTCTAAATCCTCCAAGACAATCCCTAGGTCATCCTAGAACTCAAGAAAACCTTAATTCACTTCCTTTCACCAATATAACCTTTCATGATTCCTAGTACATCCTAGGTCACAATATCACTTATAACACTTAAAAACACTTAGTTCCTCAACAAAATTTTGCCATAGCTTCCATTGTACATTCTTACACCCAAACACTTAGTTTTTCATCCTTAAGCAAATCAAGACATTCAAATCCACTATGAATGTTCATTACACACAAACTACATCCAAAATTACACTACATAACAATATAGTGCATAAACTTAATTGCTTGGCACTTAGGCCCTTAAATGACATGGCTCTTAGGCCCTTAAATTGCAATAATATTAAGCACTTAATTTCCCACATATATTGCCTTCAACCTGCAATTACACACAACAATCCCAAGGCAATTATGAAGCCTCTTGTAAACCACCTTATGATCATTTCACTAACTCATTTACCATTATCTCTTTAATCACAAGTTTACAAATATAATCATACCACTTACTTAGGTTTACCTAGTTCATTACATAAGGTAAGCATTAGGTTGCATTTTTCACTCACCTAAGCACCCCTCCATAAAATAGTAAACCCCTTAAGGTAAGTAATTTACCTTTTGTTTTCCAAGCTTTTCTCACTTGTTTTCTCTTGTTTTTCTTGTTTGCAAACCGGCAAGGGCTTTACTCACTTGTCAATCTTTCAACCAATACAAATAAGGGCAATGAGTATCTAGCATTATAGTTTAACTCATGAACAAACCCTAGATTACAAAAATTGTTTTAATACACTATAATTGGTGTTTATCTTTGGAATTTGAAAGCGATCTTGATAAGGAAGCAAGGTGGGACTTCTTTTAGTCCTTTGAAGCATGAATCAAGCTACTAAAATGAGTAAGACAAGGCATCACTAATGGTGATTTTCGGCCATGGTCAAAATGAAAGGAAATTTGATTTTTCTTTGACTTTTATTACCTTGGAACAAAGGAGCACAACAAGGTGCAAGAAGCTGAGCTTTTCCCCCTTCAATGGAGATTCACCATGGATTCAAACTTGAGTTCTTGAAGTTTTGAAAAGAGGGAAATGAAGGGCTTGGTCTGACTAGCACAAATATGCTCTTAGAATTTGATTTGGAGCATGGAGTTGGATTCGGCAAGAGTTTGAAGTTGGAGAAGAGTGGTGTTATATATCAATGACGGTTTGGAGCTGGGAGAAGGATGAAGAACACGGTGGGAAAGAAGGGAAATGAAGAAAGTGAGGAGAGAGGTCTCATTTGGAAGATATTTAAGTCATAAAGCAAATAGTCTTTTACTTTATTTCTTCTTCTTTCTTTTAGTTGGCTGGCAAGGGTGTTGACTCACCATGTCGAAAACCGGCCCCCATGCCTTAGTTAGGATATATATGGCCTTGTTTGACCATTTATTTAATCAAAGTTGACTAAGGCCTTAATTGAGCACTATTTGAGCACTATTCATAATTAGTGCACATATTTGTGAAATTTTTGATAAGCGTGCCCTGATAATATCTTTGTCAGGACGTCCGTCATTTGCTGCTTAGAAGAACCAAACTCCACCCGCACTAATCCTTCCCATATTTTCTGCCTAACGAAGTGGAAATCCATTTCTATGTGTATTGTTCTCTCATGGAAGACTAGGTTTTTAGCAATGTGGACCGTTGCTTGACTGATAATGTAACACCCCTACTGTACACTAAACGATAAAACGAAATTGCAGCGGAAATATATAACATAAACGATAACTGAACTAGTTGGTGTTACACGCCGTTAGCCACCTACGTGGCTAACAAGGGAATACATACAATTGTATCGGTCTGATGAACAGACTCCCAAGCATAGTACTAAACCATAACACAACAACTTTACCGAGTATTAATATTTACAACCATCAATGTATAACTGCCAATCCAAAATGTACCACCACGGGAGCACAGGCGCATCCGGGTCCAACATTCAAAACGTTCAAAAGTATTTCATAATTCCTAGGATCTAGAGCCACTCCGCTTCCTCGATCCTCATCCGGCAAAATAAAATCTGGTGCCCCAAAGGGGCTCTGCAACCCATGGCTGGTATGGCTAACGTGCAGCCTGTTGGCTACCGGGATACACGCAACCAATTGTCATGATAACATGGCATTGATTTTAACATACAACATACATAGCATAGCAAGAAGTATTGCATAGCAAACAACAACACATACATAACGGGAACAATTCACTTTAGGTAACGAACCAATATTAGTTAGTCAACTTGGTAGCATAGAGAGTGATTTCACCCTCATGTTAAGCTTGTTACATAACTCGTTACCATTCTGTTTGTCGGACGGTTAACTTAACACATAGGTGTGACAGATATAGTGATCCGAACACACCGAACACATGATTCCCCCTAGCCCGATTGGAAGTCAGGTAGGTAAGCCTTAACTAAGCTTGTGGGTGATTATGATCCGAGAAGGAAAACAACCATAACATAAGGAGAGAGCCGAATATGATTCAGATGTCGACCCCCGTACATACACGCGTGACCGGAACGACCGGATTCCTCACTCCCCGGTTAATCACTTATTAGAAGTCCCATTGATGGAACTTAACACAATAACTCACAAGCAAAAGTTTGGGCCCAGTTAGGCACACAAGGGAGATGGGATATATTTTAACAACACAAACCACAACTAGCTCATACATAGCCGTAGTTAGAACGTTCCTTAAGACGAAACGTTAAACCGGGTACCGCTCTCTTACGTTTCCTAGTTTGGTTAACTAACGGGTTAACACGTATTCGAGGTTAACGGCACTGGTACACACACGTCACAATAATAACAATGACTGTAAACTCATTTCATGATTTAAGTCTTACAAAGTCATAAACACTCAGAAAACAAACAACACACAAGCCGGTGTAAACCGGTAGGCAACTGACTGCAAGAAAACCATACCTTGGTCCTTGTTGTGTTCGAGTTCCACCGAAGGTAGTTCCTATACATGGTTTATAATGTCAGTTAATTAACTTATTTAGTTTCCGACTTACTAAGCATTCAACATGATTATATGGCATGTTTTTACGCTTAAACTTACACTTGATTGTCCGCATTATACCCCCCCAGGGTTTACTACTTAAGTCATTTTGTTTGTTTTGTTTTGTAAGTTTTGGACCAGACCGAACCCAACCGAACTGGGTCGGTCCATTCCAGTAACTTTAGCAAACCACTTCGACCGACCTCCGATCCACTTCTGTCTCTTCCTTTTTTCAATTCCTCGATCCACCCACCACCACCGACAATGGGTCGGTCCATTCCAGTTTTGGGTTTGAAAATCCATTCGAAAGACTTTTTGTATTGAAACTTTTCCGTCTTCTAAATCTTACCCACCGATCCAACCGACCCAAAGCCCTATGGGTCGGTCCATTCCAAGACATTTTTGTTTGTTAAATTTTGCCCGACCGACCCAACCTACTCCGACCGCCCAAAGCCCTCTGTCGGTCCATTCCAGAAACATTTTTGTTCTTCGTTTTTAGCCCGACCGACCCACCGACTGACCCAACCTCCTTGGTCGGTCGATTCCAAAAACATTTCCATTGCCTTATTACAGTCCGACCGACCCAGCCAGGGTCGGTCCCCTAGGTCGGTCGACTGCAGAACTTCTCCAAAACTTGTCAAACTTTCTCCAAACTTTTCCTCAAGCCTCCTAAAGTGTTCTAACATCATTTGGCATACTAAAACCTTCATAAAACATCCACTCAACTCATTTTCTAAGTTCCTCAAACACTTATTCAATTTCTTGTAAAATTCCTAGCACTTGTAATGTTTTTCCCTAGGTTTCTAAGTGGTTGTTTACACCTATGATGACAACTATCCCAAAATGCATTTTCACCACTCTTACAACTACTCCAAAGCATTACTTATCATTCAAACTTCCTTTACACAAACTACTTGAAATTTCTCCACAAGTTCACACTTATTCTTCACCAAGCACAAATCTCCTCTTGTTTACCAAAATTTGCATAAGTCCTAAACATACTTCCACCTTGACCATAATGTATCCAAACCACTCATTTGATTCCTAAATCCTTCAAGATAAGGCCTAAGTTATTTTAACACTCAAAGACACTCCAATGCATTTTCCTTCTCTAATAGAACACTTAGTCATTCCTAGTACTTCCTAGTTCATCAAAGTTCATTTAAATACTCAAAACTCCTTGTTTCATAACCAAATTTTGACATGGTTTACCTAACACATTATTACACAAAACACATAGATTCTCACCTTTAAACAATCAAGAACATTCATCCACACAAGAAATGTTCTCTATACAACAAAACCTTAAACTACACTACATCACAATATAGTGCATAATTTAAATTGCTTGGCACTTATGCCCTTAAATTGCATAAGCCTTAAACACTGAATTTCCACATACTAAATGCCTTTGACCTGCAAATACACACAACATAACATATGCCCTTAATAACCTCCTTATTGGTATTTTTCTATCTCATTTACCATTGGCTCTTTAGATAGTTTATTAAGCATTTTAAAAGCTCAATTTCCTAAAACACATTAACCACATAAGTTAGGTCATTTACCTCTTTTCATCCAAAGTTCTTTCTTGTTTCCTTGGATTGAAAATTAGCAAGGAACTTGATCACTTGTCAACCTTCTATCCATACACACACAAGGGTAATGAGTTTTATATATTCATACTCAAACTCATATATAAACCCTAGTTTTACATAAGTGTTTTAAAACATTAAAATAGAAGTTTACCTTGGAATTGAATGGGAATTGGATTAAGTATCAAGAGAGGACTCCACCTAGCCCTTTGAAGTTTGAAATGAAGCTATGGAAGGTCGAAAGAAGACACCATTAAATGGTGATTCTCAGTCAAGCACAAAAATGAAGGAAATGTTATTTTTCTTTGGTTTTCTTTACCTTGAAGCAAAGGTGATCAACAAGGCTTGAAAAGATTAGCTCAAGCTCCTTCAATGGTGAATCTCCATGGCACCGGAATGGTGGTATTGAGGATTTGAAAAGACAAAGTTGAAGAGCTTGATCAAACTAAGAGAATGGTGGTCTTGGAATTAATTTTGGTACATGGAGCTAAGAGATATAAGCAATGGAAGATGGAGAAGTGTGTGGTGCTGTATCAAAATCGATTTGGAGCTGGGAGAGAATGAAGAAGACGGTGGTAAATGAGAAAAGAAGAGAGAATGAGAGAGAGGCTTAGTTTGTAAGATATTTAAACATAAAGTAAATACTTCTTTTTGCTTTATCAATCATCCTTCTTTACTTAACTAGCTAAGTGTGGTGAGTCACACTTAAAAACCGGCCCTCTTAGTCAAATGGGATATTTTATGGTCTTTGTTGACCAATTAAACAACTTATATTGACTTATGACTTGAACTAGTACTATTTGAGCACTATTCACAAATTAGTGCACATAATTGTTATATTTTTTATTTCACATTGATTTAGACTGCCTAATGTGATAATAAATAGTACACATGTTTATTAAGGAGTAATTATGGACATTTAGCCACTCAAAACCCATTTACATGACAATTTTTCAAAAATATGCTTTAAGACTCCTTAAAGCACATATTGTGTTTCAACTTGTTTTCAAGCTTGGTTTTCTTTAGTAATTGGTTTATTAAGTTCATTAACATGTAAATAAAGTCTTGGTAAGACCTTTGGGTCTTAACCAAGGTCATCTAAAGCTTAGAGCACATTTTTGCCCTAATTGCCTTTGTGGTGCTTTATTGTGCATTCTATGGTTTAAATTGTTCACTAACATTTCTAAGGCACTTTTTAGCCTTAATATACCATAGTTTAATATTTAAACAACATATCAAGGTTTGGGGTATTTCAATCTACCCCCCTTAAAAGAACTTTGTCCCCAAAGTTCATACTTCCCACGCATCATTTAAAATTGAACACGAGGATTACTTGTAACACAAAACTTCCATAACCAATATACTTACAAACATACTTACATAATAACCCTTGGACTCGAGGTCCGGGTAACATAACAACATAGACAATGTATTTCAATACATGCCGTACATACATAACCGAAACGGCTCTACCCCCCTTAAAAAGGGGTACGCCCCGTACCCTATACATACAAACACTTAGGAGTAAACAACGACGGGTACTTCGCCCTCATTTTATCTTCCAGCTCCCAGGTGGCCTCCTTGAATTCCTGGTTAGACCAGAGAACCTTCACCAGTCGAACAGACTTATGGCGAGTGTCTCGAGTCTTAGTGTCCAGAATCTGTACGGGAGTCTCCACTGATCGCATGGTCGGCTCTAACGTTATCCTTTCGGGCTGAAGTACATGAGACGGATGAGACATATACTTCTTCAACTGAGACACATGAAATACATCATGTACCTTTCCCAGTTCAGCAGGCAGATCTTGCCTGTAAGCTACCAGGCCTTTCCGCTCTGTCACAACATAAGGCCCCACATATTTCGGGCTCAACTTGCCTTTCTGGCCAAAACGAAATGCTCCCTTCATGGGGGATACTCTAAGAAACACCTGATCGCCCACGGCGAACTCCAGGTCACGTCTGCGCACATCGGTGTATGATTTCTGCCTATCCTGAGCTACCTTCATGTTAGCTCGGATCTGGCGTACTTCTGCTTGTACTTGCTCTAGATATTCAGGTCCTATAATGACCGTCTCACTCGACTCATCTCAGCATAATGGCGTGCGGCATGGTCTACCGTACAAAGCCTGGAAGGGAGACATCTTGATCGAAGCGTGGTAACTGTTATTGTAGCTAACTTCGATCAGATGCAACTTTTCAATCCAGCTGGTCTGAAAGTCAAGTGCACATGCACGTAACATATCCTCAAGCGTCTGGATGGTGCACTCACTCTGACCATCTGTCTGAGGGTGGAACGCCGTACTCAACTTCAGTTCGGTACCAAGCGCTTCCCGTGTAGTTCTCCAGTACCTCGAGAGGAATCTGGTATCCCTATCAGACACGATAGTCTTCGGTACTCCATGGTGTCGTACAATCTCTCGGTCGAAGAGCTCTGCTAGCTTTGCCACTTTCCAAGTGTCCTTCATCGTTATGAATCGGGCAACCTTGGTCAGTCGGTCAACAACGACCCAAATCATATTCAGACCTCCCCTTGTAGGCGGAAGCCCTACTACAAAGTCTATGGAAATATCATGGAACTTCCACTCAGGCACTGGCATTGGCTGCACCATACCACCAGGCCGTCGGTGCTCAGACTTGACCTTCTGACAAGTGAGACACCTCACCAAATAGTCATTCACATCCTTTTTCATTCCAGTCCACCAAAAATATCGTTTCATATCCTTATACATTTTTGAAGCTCCGAGGTGAATCGAAGTAGTAGAACAGTGGGATTCACTTAGTATGCGCTCCTTCAGCTCAGCGCTACTCCTCGGAATACACAGTCGGCCGTTAAGCCTAATCAGGTCATCATCGTGGAGTCGGAAGTCATACTTCTGACCCTCGAATGTGCCATCAATAAGCTTCTGCCTGATCTCTAGCATGTACTGATCCGACATTTGAGCACTCCGCACCTCTTCAACCAACCAAGCTAGAATGAGAAACTAGCGAATAGAGAGAGTGTTCTCGGCGACTCAATGCGTCAGCTACCACATTTGCTTTACCCTATTTGTACTGTAGGTTGATGTCGTAGTCGTTTAAGAACTCGACCCACCTTCTTTGCCTCATGTTCAACTCCTTCTGAGTGAACAAGTACTTAAAACTCTTGTGGTTAGAATAAATTGTCACGCTTACCCCATACAAATGATGTCGCCATATCTTCAAAGCGAAGACAATGGCACCCAATTCTAAGTCGTAGGTAGGGTAGTTCTCTTCGTCGTGCTTCTTCAGCTGTCAGGAGGCGTATGCTACGACCTTCCCGTGTGTTGCATCAATACACAACCCATACCTCTTCCGGATGCATCGCAGTAGACCTCAAAACCATCTGTACCGTCTAGTATTGTCAAGACTGGTGCAGAGGTAAGGGCATCATTGAGACTCTGGAAAGAACTCTCGCAGTCGTCTGTCCACTCGAATGGTGCATCCTTCTTCATTAAGGAAGTCATTGGCTTCGAGACACTGGAGAAGTCCTTCACAAATATCCTGTAATATCCTGCCAGACCGAGGAATCTCCGGATGTCGGTAACTGTCTTCGGCCTAGGCTAGGTGTGCACTGCATCTATCTTGGCCAGATCAACAGCACTCCCAGCCTCGGAAATAACATGACCAAGGAATGAAACTTGGTTCAACCAGAATTCACACTTAGAAAACTGGCATACAACTGATTCTTTCTCAATGTTTGCAACACACTTCTCAGGTGGCTTTCATGCTCACCCCTCGACTTCGAATATACAAGAATATCTTCGATGAAGACTACCACCGACTTGTCTAACTGATCTCGGAACAAGATGTTCATTAAATCCATAAACTTGGCTGGTGCATTGGATAAACCAAATGGCATTACCGTGAACTCGCAGTGACCATATCTAGTTCTGAACGCGGTCTTCTCAATGTCACCCTCTCGAATAGCAATCTGGTGGTAACCGGATCGCAAATCGATCTTGGAGAATACTGATGCGCCTTTCAACTGGTCGAATAGATCATCAATGCATGGTAAAGGATAACGGTTCTTCACCGTAACAGCATTCAGCTCCCTGTAGTCAATGTAGAGGCGGAGACTACCATCCTTCTTCTTCACGAAGAGGACCGGCGCTCCCCACGGTGAGACGCTCGGGCGTATAAATCCCTTGTCGAGTAGGTATCGCAGCTGCTCCTTGAGCTTAGTCATCTCAGCTGGAGCCATACGATAGGGCGCCTTCGCTATTGGTCCGGTTCCTGGCACCAATTCAATTTGAAACTCCACTTCCCGTGCTGGCGGCATGCCCGACAGTTCCTTAGGGAAAACATCAGGAAACTCCGACACTACCGGCACATCTGGGCTGAACACCGGATCTCTCTCTATGTCCTGGACATAGCAGAGGTACACATCACTCTTCCTTCGCAACTCACGATACATAGACATAGCGGAGATAATCTGAGTTGAAGGCTCCCTGGGCCTCAGGCGGTATGAGATTGTAACCCCAGTCGGACTCCAAAGAAGCAAACGATGCTCGGCACATAGGATGCGACCCTTATACCGCTCCAACCAGTTCATCCCCACAATAATATCAAATCCAAGTCCCTCGAATTCTACCATGTCGATCGGGAACTCTTCGTCTTTGATTCGTACAATAGCATCTCAGTGATAGCGGGTACACTTGATACGTTCTTTCGACGGGAGAGGGACTAGAAAGTCAGGCATCTCTTCACCGTCTAACCCCATCCTCCTCGCAAATGAAAGCGTGATAAATGTGTGTGAGGCTCCAGAGTCTAACAAGATCGATGCGTCTACGCCATTAACTGGAAAGGTACCGGTGAGGATAGTGCCGCTCCTGCCGGCTTCTGCCTCATTACATACACCCAGCATACCTCCCGTTCCGAGTGCACAACCTAATTCAGTTCACAAACTTATAAGTACACAGTAACAACACGGCTGACATACTTCCAAAACAACGTCGTTTTATTCATTAACATACTCTTTAACACCATAAGTTGGTTTACATTGTAGTCATAGCTAACATATAGCATCCTTAACATAAAACTGGTTCTACCCATTACATGGTTACACAAGGCTTTAGAATTGTTGAAATGTCAAATTTAAACATCCAGGTTTCATGTGTGTGGCATTGATCATTGTTGGAGGTGCGGTATTCAGTTTAATCTTCTTGATACCGTGATATAGCAACCTCGACTGCCCACCCATGATTAGTACATCTCTAGACTTTAACCCCAACTTCTTTGTGAGATCAGCACGCTTCTGCTCGCCGTATATACACTACGGTATCACCAATGGACCAAGACACCACAGGTACTCCCTTACTTAGAGACGGGTGTTTCATCCTTATCTTGGTGTAAACCCAACCATCCACCTTTCTGGTACAAATTCACAATACACAAATCTGCTGTAACACTCGGATTGGATGGATCCGATTCAACTTGCTGAGCAATTCCCACAGCGTGATTAACGACCGCAAGGAACTCCTCAGGTATTCTCGGTACGGTTGCTCCGTCTTCCGCTCGCACATCTTGATATATCTTGGTGTAAGGGTTCCAGTCCTTACCCATGCACATCATCTTCAACTTCATCTTTGATCCACTCGGGTATTCCGGTGTGTAGAAACCTCCAGGTGCTGCTCTCAGTTCGTCGCATCGTCGGATGATGTGGATTTATGGTTTCTTCAGGGTTTGGTGTGGGAGGGATTGGATAGCAAATATTGAAGGTTCCTAAGGTTTAGAATTATCTAACTCAGGTAAATTTCACATTATACTTTAACTCTTTACTTACATAATTGCACATTTGGACTTGCTAACTCTCATGCATGAAATGCGGTAAGTAGTCAATTACTTCACTTAGTGGTTTAAGTAGTACTTGGTCTAGAAGAGGGTCCTGGTGCCTCTGACCGGTCTACCATATTCAGGGCGGCCTTGCCGGATCCCGACCCTTTCCCCTTCTGGGAGTTAGTGTTCCCCTGACCTGAGGACAACTGGTTACTCGCCTTTGGGCCTTCAGTGGTCGCGGCAGCCTTACCCTTCCATTGTCCCCTAGGCCTATAGTTTCTGCGCCATCGGGTTCTGGTAGCACTCGAAGTCACGATGCCCCATCTTCTTGCAGTAGCGACACTGCACATCATTTCTCTTGCAGTCCTTGCCGGGATGGTCTCCATTGCACCACTTGCAGAAGTAGTGGCGCTCCGGTCCAGAGCCCATACTGGCTGCTATCACATTACACCATTAATACACACTTCACAACATAACAATACACATTTAAATTCGGTATTCGGAATTTGGTAGTTACCCTTGGGCGGGTGAGAGCGTAGGGGCTTAGCCACGTAGGCATAGGTGAGCTTCAGTGGCTCTTCAGCGGTGGTGGTCTGGGCTTGGCCTTTGCCACCCTGTTGCTGACCTTTCTGGAACTAGGGGTAAGGCTTCTTCTTCTTTCCTCCCATGTACCCTTGCGTGTTTTGGCCCTTGCTCGAAGCCTTGCGCTTATGCGCATTCTCCTCGTCTCTCAGACGGACGGTGATCTCGACCTTAGCAGCGGCATGATAACACTCCTGGATTAAGGATGTCAGTCATGCCCCACAAGTTAAACTCATATCCACGTTCACTTACTGTATACACTTATTCATATCACACAGTATTTTAATTACCTGCAAGGTAGTATATTCAGCTGGCCCCATCCCGTAGCGTAGGCGGTGGCTGAGTCCGTTGTAAAAACAGTTTACCTGAACCCGGTTCGAGTAACTTAGGTCTGGTAGTAGGTGGATAAGGTCGGTGAAGGCGGTGTAGTACTCGTCTACCGACATCTTGTCCTCTTGCTTCAGACTATCCCAGCTCGAGGCGCTTAGCCTCCTGTACATGTACCGGGTAGTACTTGGCTCGCAGCAGAGCCGTGTACTCCCTCCATCCAAACTCAGGATCAGCTATCCTGTCATCTCTCACAAGCTTCCACCAATTTCTCGCCGAACCCTTCAGGTAGTAAGCGGCAAGACGAACCTTGGCACCAGCAGGAACGTCCAAGGTCTCATAGGCGGTCTCCAGCTCGGAGATGTACGCCTCCAGCTTATTCGGGTCGGTCTCTCCCCGTGAAATGACGGTGGTCTCAGATCTGCCAACGCCTTGACCCAGTTGGTCTCGCGTGGCGGTGGTGGTGGCTGAACCTCGGGCTGCTGCCATTGCTGCATCGCAGCTACCAATTGCGGAACCATTTGGGCTATGGCAGCCGCAACTGCGTCAGCCATCACTTGTGCCGTAGGGCTCTCCCCTTGGTCTCCCGTACCGCGAGCGCGGCCTCCTCCTCTAGGTCGACTTGACATCTGTATTCACATGGATATTCATTAGCATCATGCTTACAAACTATCGGTGTAACGCCCTTATTTAACATTAATGCAGCGAAAAAAAAATACTAAGGCGATTACAGATCATCAGGTTCCAAACACGCGGCACCAAACCTCACCAATTACAACTTATAAAATCATAAATGCTACGGTCTGAACTCGAGAAAACATAACAAGTGCAAGATACAAAAACTCTCCACAATTCCTAATTCCCATCCCAATCACTCATACTCTTCGTGGCCACCTGTATAACAATACGTACCTGCAAGATTAAACCAAGCAGCCCACCCCGGGAGGGGTGAGTCAATTCCCTGGAATGGAACTGGTACAACTCTCCAAAACAAAAGTTTAAAAGCATAACTCTTAAAATAAACAATAACTTGAAGTCAAATGCTTAAAACAAAACAGAAGAACAAGGCTCAACCAAATCACTAAGTCAAAGGTAACAAGTCAAGGATAGAGATAAATAACAAGAAGGTAAAGTTAGCCAATTAAAAAAAAAGAAACCACACTATAAGTTAGTGAACGTCCATTGCTTGTGTTAGATTCAGTTCCAGTTAGGAGTAGAAGACCCAAGTAGTCACAAGAACTAGAAACGGAAGAAGAGATCCATGACCCATAACTCAAGAGTAGAATAAACTAATTGGAAGAGATGGCCCCCACCGCCAGTCACGTCCTTTTAGGACAGGGGATATACAGCCCCTCGCTGTTTACAACGTCCATTTTGGACAGGGGATATATAGCCCCTCGCTGTTTACCGGTGAAGATGCACGCACGTCACAACAAGGACCCAGCTCATGGATGAAATGATATCCTGAGTCAAAGAAAGAATTTACCAAGGTTGACATTTCCCATATTCCCACTAGATCATTAACTGCACCAGAGCGATACCAATACTGAAATACCCCGACCTTAAATATGGCGATTAAATTATCCTAATAGGTATTTAAGAGCCTAATAATACTTAAGTAATATTGGTAAGGAAAAATAAATCCAAAAGAAATAAAGAAACGCTTAGAAAGCGGGAAACGCTAAGTAAGCGTTAAATAACCATAGGAGGTATGAAACCTCGGTTAGCGTATTGTAAGGATTCTAAAGGCTTAATTAAGTCTAAATAAATATGAGGGAACAAATCCCGAAGAAAACGGATCCTTAAAATGGATTAAAATCACTAATGAACATTAAAGCGCGTTTTTCGAGGTAACCGGGAAAACGTGTCTTTTAGCGGGTCAAATAGACTCGTAGCAATTTTGGTCAACTAAATAATCATTAATAAATATTAGCGAAGCCTTAGAACCAATAAAATCAATAAAACGAGAATTTATAAAAACTGTCAAAAACGGGAACTTGGGGGGTGCAAACCGTAATAAGAACAAGTTAATGTGTCCCATTTGCAAATAAAAATGTAAAAATCTATTGAATGTGTGAGTGTGTGTCTCGTGAAGCACACCCTCCCCCTCCCTTTGAATACTTTTAGACACACAAGACAACAAATAAATAAACAAAAGCAAAAAGTAAACAAAAACACTCTCTCACATACTCCCACCTCTCTCTCACGTACTACACTCTCTCTCCCTCCAATTTCTCTGAACTCATCTCCCTCCCAAGTCTTGTAATGGCGATTTCACAAGCCATGGAAGCTCCCACCTTCTTCCTCTTGTACAAGACCCAATACTTGTCCAAAAATTACAAAAACTGTACCGTTGTGTTCCTCTCACTAAGGAGAACACTATTCTCTTTCAAAATCCGAAAACAACAATTTTCGTTTTCATGGGTGTGTCCCATTTGGAGCTTCAAGACCACCATTAGAAGGCCCTTGTTCTCCTTGTTCTTTTAAGGTAAAAATATTCTCAAGACTCCATTGTTTTTCTAGCCTAATGGGCAAAACGAATTTGAGCTAAACCCTTGTTTGGTTCCCCTTGTATTCTAGCCGATTTTGGCTTTGTTGGAGGAGAGGAAAGCTTGTTCTTGAACCGTTCCAAACAGCACTTACACCCTCGGAAGGTAAGGAATTTTCCAAACCCTAAAAAACCATATTAAAAACTTAAATAATGTAAGGGTTATTTTTAGTATTGAATGGTGTATTCGTGTGTGGGTGATAATATTAGATTTGTTGAATACCAAAACCGGTAGAGAGAGAGGAAGGAAAGAAACGAAGGAGAAAGAGAACTAGAAGGAGAAACAAGGTAAGAATGCTCTTTTGTGTAGCTTGGTATATATGTGTATGTAACAGTTTTTGGAAGATTAAAATGAGTATTGGAAATGGTAATGTACTAGTAGTGTAATGTGTAAGAGGATATGAATGTTTAAGCCCTTAAAAAGATATGTAAAACTCATTGAAAACGGATTGGGAATGATGAGTAGTGTGCAGGAATTTTAAGTGTTGATTTAGTATTGGTATTGTATATGGGAGCTTGTATATTTTGGTTGTTGAAAACAGGTGAGAAAATATAGGTATGAATGAAAAACAAGGTGGTGAGTGTATAAAAATACAAGGGAGACTATGGCAAAATTTACCTAGGAATAGAACACTTAGTGTGTTAGAAACTAGGTGTATTTGGAGAGTTTAAGTGAGTAGTTTAGTACCTTGAAAATGGATTTGAAGAGGGTCTAAGTAATGAGGAGAACTAGAGTGGCAAAGTAATGGATTTAGAATGCTAGGAGAAACATTAGTAGAGGGAGTAGTGAATGGTAAAGGTTTAAGGAAAAATCTGTAGCAAGAGGTATTGAAATGTGTTGGAGAAACAAGGGATAATTAATGTGTGAGACTTGTATGAGTGAGTAAGGTAGTGAGTAAGGCTTTAGGTTGAGTATAATGCAAATGAGGCTATGGAAGAGCCATAGGAATGGTGGGAAGAAGAGAAGGAAAATCTGTAGCATTTATTGGAGAAGGAAACATGGTAACAGGAGAGGAAAACTCTAAGTAATGGGTAATGTAACAGATTTTTATAGAGTGGGATTAGGCTAGTTTAAAATGCTTAATCAATTTCAAAACATGTTAAATTATATGTAGGAATATTGGGAAGAGATTGGTGAAGAGATTGGTGGAAGTTTGGAGTTGAAACAAAATCAAAAACACAAACATTTAACAATACTGTAACATGTCCGGGTTGTAAACTAGTACACAAACCCGGACATGTCAAAAAAACACGACAGAATGTATTACAGAATGGATGGTCCGGGTTTTAAACCAAGACCTAAACCCGGACCACCCCAAAAATACACCCGTAAGTTCTAAACACAAATTTGTCCGGGTTGCAAGTAGGACACAAACCCGGACGATGCAAAAATTTCACCCGAGAGTTGTCCAGTGAGTTGGTCCGTGTTTAAAACCAGGACACAAACCAGGACCAACCCTTATTTTCACCCGAGAGTTGTTCCAGTGATTTGGTCCGGGTTTAAAACCAGGACACAAACCAGGACCACCCCAAAATCTGTCCAGAATGTATTTTAAAGCAAAACTAAGGATGGGTAAGTATGGGTAATGATAAAAATAAGATGATTAAGACATAATTAATGATATTTAAAGGTCATTAAGGCTATAAACAAGCTTAGAAAATAATTATAAGTAATTAACTTAAGTAAATGTATTTAAGTAACAAAGAGTTAGTAAGTATGAACTAGGAAACCTTTAGGAAAGTAATCAGTAAGGTTAATTATGGATAATTAACCATCCAACTGTATGTATGTGATAGGATTCAATAGTTGAACACCGAAGGGAGTCGGTGAGTCCAAAGTCAACGGTGAAAGGTATGATTTCTTCATGCCCTGTATCCTAATCTGGTTACCCCGATTTGTGTGCTTATTTGATCACCTAATAAGATAAATGCATGAATCGGACTATATTGCACCTACTTGTGCTTGTTTACATTGTTCTTGATATTTGTCTTGAACAATAGTTTGTATAATTCATGAAACATATGAATGATGATGAAGTGTATCATACTTGTAGTGTACTTGTATATTGTAATGTATTTGTATGTAAGTGTATATGGGTATGTATTATTGTGGCTTGGATGTTGACTTGTACTAATTCCTAACTATCTAACTCCTAACTTAAGTGAGTAAATTGGAATGAGTACAAGTCCGATATAGCTTCGGCCACGCGTGAGGATGCGGAGTCACAAGAGGTTGGCTGCAATTCCTGACTCTTAAACTGGTCCGCGGCCCAAATCCCTTAAATGGGTAGCATCCCGGATTGGTGAGTCAAGTAAATCCCGGAGGTGGGACGGTGTAGTCCCCAGGGCCGGAGGTCCCGACGACTTAACTTGAGTAAGAGTAAGAGTAAGTAAGTATGGATCCGTAAGTAAGTAAGTATGAGTATGAGTATGTATGTGTATGAAGTAACGAGTAAAAGAGTAATCTCCACCCGATTAACCCGGGTGGACCAATGAAGCTAACAAGTATTGTATACTGTGTATGTAATGAGTATGTGTATCCGGAAAGAGGTAAGTACGTTGAATGATTATGTTGTACCCTTGTATGTAATGAAGTATGTATGTGTGTATGCCTTGCGTATGTATTGTAATAATATGTATAAAAGCATGTATGCATGTATGTTTGAAAGAAATCAACCGCATGTATACGACCAAGTGGTCGGCGTACCCTCACTAGTACGCGGGGTATGCGGTTATCATGCTCGGCGAAAGCTGACCCCTTCGGGGGATTTTTTTAGTGTGCAGGTACCCGAAACGAATATGGTCAAGGAAGAGACCGGAGGCACACCTGGTTTTGGAAGTAAGTAGCGTGTGAGGAACGGGTGCAAGTAGTCTTACGAGTATGTATGACTTGAAAGAGAAGTACTGTATAAGGAGCTTAGTAACACTGTAAATATATTGTATTGTACTTGGAGTATTGTATAAGAGATGTAGTACTTGGTAAATGGGAATATGTAGATTGTAGTATATTATCAACCGATCGTATGTAAGTAGTTAGTCACGTGGGTGTAATTGTATAATTGTAGTAAATACAGATTGTGCGTGTATTGTAGTATGTAATTGTATTAATAGTAGGGTGTTACAAAAAGTGTATCAGAGCGAAGTGTCGCTGACTCTGCTGGTGGTACGAGTTTAGGAATACCGAGTTAGGAATTAGAAGCTTAGGGCTAAGGGCTGAGTGATAGCATTAGAGAGATGCTAGTTTGGAACTACCGGCGAGTACCGGATACCTACAATACCAGTCCCCCCACCGCAACCCCACTGTATAACTTTGGAATGTACGCCAGAGAGAAGGAAAGTCCTCTCATACTCGGGAAAACCCGATCTGGCAGTTGTGAAGCAATCACACAGTAAACAAGAACTTGACAAGTAGTAGATTCCAAGAATTGGAAGTCCCGGGAATGGATCCCGGCTGAACAACAATACCCGCACTCAATAGTGGTAGAATGAACACTCCACCACGAGGAGGCTACAACTTACAACAGCATGGGGCGACATGCTCGGCAGTCGCAAACACCTAACTAAACAACCAGCAGCAGGAAAAGAAGCACTAGCCGTGCAAAGGAATGGTAAAGGAGCAGTAATGGGACCCGAGACACAAGTCTGCGGGACAACAGTAATAGCCAAGCAGTACCACCAACGGTATACTAGCTGACTAAGGACATAGCCAGGACGGTTAACTCCAAAAACCACAACGCCGAAGAGGTTACAATACCTGGCCAGCATAGCTTAACACAGCTACAAGAACATCCACGGGATATAATCCGATAGGACTACAAGAGTAGTGCCTAAACAAGGTAGGCTCAGTAACCACCACAAATGTGTGGGAACGAGCCACAAGGAACGACGCAAAACCAAATAGAATGGGAGTCTCCAAGGATGGAGAAACATCCCGATTATCAACAATCACGCCAAGATCATTAAGAAGCTACCTAAAGGAGCGAGTATACCAATTGCAGATCAACAAGATCAAGGGAAAGGTCAACAAGACTATTAAATACAAGCAGAAACCATACCAAGATTGGTATAGGATTATCCAAAAACCACCGATACCGCGCACTTGCCAAGGCAAGTGCAGTGAAGACAGAGATATGTAAAGGAACACTAATACGTCACAAGTACATAGTAATGTACGGTGACAGTAACGAAACAACCACAGGATCAAACATCCTAAACTGAAGGAATGGAACCTTGGAAAGGCCTAACGGCCAGACCACTGTACTTAGAGCATACCAGTCAGCGGGAGGCTAGACTGGTCAAGACCTCAAACATGGCTATGCCATGAGAGATTTCTTTTAACACTGGACCATTGTTTTAAAACCCAAAATTTTCCTTTCAAAACCACAACCCTCTTTAAAAACCTTGGATTTTAAAACCAGACCAACAACATTATGGTGAGTATCATGGGATGATACAAGAGGAGTTGGCAACAGAATACTTCACCTAGGCGTGTGACGAACACTACGAGTATACCCGTTACGGGATGTGGGACAACCGCACTCCGAAGGAGCTTGCGGGCCCGACATATAGTTGGGTAAGTGGTAACGTATCAACATGGTACCCACGTATGTGTACATGTAGTGTACGACACACGGGAAGTAGTCGACTCCGTTCTACGGACCATCAGTAAGTTCAACCCAGGACAGCTGGACACCTCAGAGAATCAAGCATAAGGAACCCAGAGAATCCATCTGAAGATAAGGAATGAAGACTGGGAAGTGCAAAAAGCACAGACTAGTAAATATAGACATTGGACATGTCACGAGGACGCCAAACGAATACGTGAAAGCTGGAAGGTATACCCAGCCTAAACACAATAAGGCAGTTGCCTAACGTGAACACCACAATGCTCAGCAAACGGGACAGAACTCCCAAGAGCGATCACCAAATTACCACTAAATATAATCCATCATCGGAGAGGATATATAACCTAGACTCAAGCACTAGGAGCAAGCGTAAACAGTCTACCCAAGGACGGGAGACGCCGTAACCCAAAAAGGGACGACTCAAGTACAATACCACAAGACGGTACAGTGGACAACATGTCATAAACATTAGCCGGATGTAACGGCACAGCTACCAACACCCAGGAGCGATCCTTGAAGGGTGTCTGCGGTAACAACAGTTGAACAAGCGTAGTGATATGAGCACGGGAGCTAAAACGAACACTCGGTTAGGACACCGAAGGGATTTCACTTAACAGGAAATCCCTAAGATACTGAGAGACACTTATTAACACCATTTGCCTAAGAAGGTCTCCTATGAACGGAAGCGTGATGCCACGACTTCCCCATGGAGCCAATAATGGACCTACAACCTATGACGGTATACATGGGGTGGAAACGTGTATAAGCAGCTTGCAAAGAGCATAGCTTGCAGCAATATGGCTCTAAAGCCATAACCATGATGCGTTGTGTAACCTTAAAACGGTTGTAAAAACCACACCATACTAACAAGACTTGCAAGAAATATTGCCTCATACGACAAGAAATCAACATTGGACCATAAATTCAAACCCAACATTTTGAGTGGCTTGGAGTAATGGCCAACTCAATGTCACTGTCACTAGAGCATCAGCCTAGTATACAGTTGACGGAGTTCTTAATTACCGCCATGCCTTCTGTAGCAATGGTAGCACAGAGGCATGAGAATCATGATAATGCCAACATTGGCCTAGTCCATGCTTGGACACTACGAGAAACCAAGGGAAGGTACCCCTCGCAACCAAAGACCACCACGCGGTGATGATGTGAACCCTTAGAAAAGGCTTCCACCTACTATAACAGTAAAACCACGCAATAGATATTGCCAAGGGATGATGGGATAAGGAAATGAGATTTCCAAACCATTACGACTTAAGGGAGTAAGCATACTCCATATACACCAAAACATGTGGTGGACCATTGCGTAAAACACAACATAGCAAACCTTGTCGTTAGACCTATGAGTGGAGACAAACCCTCAACAAGAACCTTCACTTGTCAGTGATAGAATACCCTCCAATTGGAGAACGGGACCAGAAAACCCCGAAGTTTCATGGGATGTCCTGGTAGTATACATACAAGCAAAACTACACAGCCAGAGCCTAAACCAATGCTCAGCACCGAAAGGCAATAATTAACAAAGCAGTTAATGGGAACACACATTGAACACCACGAATGACCAACGCCCAAGAGAGCTTGTAACCTTATAAACCACTTCATCTTTGGTCAACCAAGTTATTTGGCAAATTATATCATGAATGAGGTAGTAATGTGAGGTAAGTTAACCTACACATGAAACCTAAATTGAAATAAAACACCCCCACAATGGGAAGATAATAGTATTGCGGTATGCTACGACAACCGTCATACACGCGAACAGAGGAAACCCTCAGTGTACACACCATAAGGAAATGGTGCCAATGACAATGACAATAAGTAAAAAGGAACTATCACAGTAACAGAAACAGTAAAAGTGATGTTGTATAATGAGTAAGAATACGGTGCGCAACAAGCGACCGCTATGAGGAAGTAGCAGATAACAACACGGAGTATAAGTATGAGATGACAAACAAAAATATTCTTTCCTATCACATAAGTGACTTACTGTCAAGCGTTTACACCTCTGCACTCTGTATGACTGAGTGTTTTGGTATTGCACTTGTGCAGCTAATGATCTAATGGGATGGCTTGGGATATGGAGATGTAAACCGTAGTAAACCCTTCTTTTCACCAACAAACGTGGCATAAGCCAGTTAAGCAACCTTAGCAACAAACCGTGCGGCCTAAGGCCAAAGAAGCACGAAGAGTGTAAAACACACTAGCAATCACAAGATGTAAATTCCATTGGAATAAAGAGTGAAAAGAGACTAAGAAAGTCACAAGGACCGACACATAGAAAAATGCAAGGTCACACAAGTAAAGGACACTTGTACTGAACCAGAAGAACTGGTATAATTCAGAACCTATTGACAACAGAGGAAGCACTATAACTAAATAGTGGCTTAGCCTCACCAACAATAAGTTGGAAGAACTTAGCGAATAATCATGAGAGTACGGATAGTATGTATAATAGATTACCAGGAAGCTGGTTATAATCTAAACTCGTTGAGTTAAAAGGCGGTAAAAGAATACCACACTTGTTTGTAAACCTTATTCCCACAAAAGGGATAAAAGGCGATGAGTAACACATCTATAAATACCAAAGAGTGATTTAAACACTAAGGCTATCAGGGTCGCGCAGCAGAAGCTAGTGGGCCCTAGCTGAGGAATGTAATACACCCAGTAAGTATGCGAGATTGGCTATTAATGCCTTAAAGCCTAATAGGCTAGAACCAAATTGATTGTGATTTAAATAAACTCATATAGGGATTTTGGTGCAAAGACTAAACCATTGGTATGGTTAGGACCCTTGACCAGAGCATATTGTATAGTATACCGTAGTGAAGCTAAACGCTTCAGATTGCCCAAATTGATTAAACCAATGTTTAATAATAATAACATATGGTAGATTACGTGGGCGTAATCCCTTTTAAGGGGGTAGAGCGAAAACCGCTTAATGTAAGTTTTGTGAATAAAACACATAAACCATAATGTGCATAGCACAAATGAGAATCAAATTGATGATTGATACTATGTTAAATAAACATAAGTATTCATTCATATTATAATTATGGTAACTAGGCATTAGATATGTAAATACCATAGGTGAATATACCCGTCTTGTAACACCAGTGTAAGAGTATTTGTAAAGAAGAGTAATGAGTAGTGGACGGAGCTCCACAAGTATTGTAACCCTTAAAGAAGTAGTACGAATGGATTATGAGTAGTAGAGGAAAGTAACCAGGAGTAATGTATTCGTAAGTATGTTATTGGAAGTAAATTGTGCATGATTGAATTTCATAAGTACTGTAGTCCTTAGTTAGAATATTGGAGAGTGATAGATGAAAGCAGTGAAGGCTGAGGAAGTGAGCATTTAGGTATTGAACCAAGGAGTAAAGCATTTGGGAAGTAGAGTGAGGATGATTGATGGATTGATTCCATCCTTTGGAGATGTATGAAATTGTATCACGACTAGAAAGGGTAAAAAGATAGAAAATGAAAACAACTAAATTATTTGCTTGTTTGAAACTGATGTGGGAAGTCGAACTTGATCCTGATCAGATCAAGGGAAACCAAACACAAATTGGGGTGGAAAGATAGTTCAACACTGATGCTGATCACATCAGGGTCGAATGATTCTAGAAGCTCCCCTCAAGTGGTCACAAGAATCACACATAGGATAGAAGTAATGAATACAAATTGGAATTTGGAGTTGTATGCTTTTGGAAGATTTCTAATTAGTAGTTGTAGAAGACATTTCTTAGACTGGAGAGTAAGTAATTGTTGGAAGTTATACCGGAGAAGATAGTAGTGTAGCATGTTATATTATTCCAAGGGCAACAGGACATAGAGGAGTCCTGTGTCGAGATGACCTGAGTGTCTACGGGACTGTGATGTGTATTGCATTGCTTTGGGAATAGCTTTGCACTGTATGTATGTATAAAGTTTGTAATGAGGAACCGAACGGTTGATAGTAATATGGATTGGAGTAATTATTGTAGATTGGCATGGTATGGAAAGGAGAAACCTTGAGTAACGAATTGGGAATTGTAAGGAGGAAGGATGTGGACCACGGTATTAGACATGTAAGAACGAGTAAGCATTGTAAACTTATAACCTCGAACAACTTTGAGGACAAAGTTCTTAAGGGGGGTAGATTGAAATACCCCGACCTTAAATATGGCGATTAAATTATCCTAATAGGTATTTAAGAGCCTAATAATACTTAAGTAATATTGGTAAGGAAAAATAAATCCAAAAGAAATAAAGAAACGCTTAGAAAGCGGGAAACGCTAAGTAAGCGTTAAATAACCATAGGAGGTATGAAACCTCGGTTAGCGTATTGTAAGGATTCTAAAGGCTTAATTAAGTCTAAATAAATATGAGGGAACAAATCCTGAAGAAAACGGATCCTTAAAATGGATTAAAATCACTAATGAACATTAAAGCGCTTTTTCGAGGTAACCGGGAAAACGTGTCTTTTAGCGGGTCAAATAGACTCGTAGCAATTTTGGTCAACTAAATAATCATTAATAAATATTAGCGAAGCCTTAGAACAATAAAATCAATAAAACGAGAAATTTATAAAAACTGTCAAAAACGGGAACTTGGGGGGGCAAACCGTAATAAGAACAAGTTAATGTGTCCCATTTGCAAATAAAAATGTAAAAATGTGAATGTGTGAGTGAGTGTCTCGTGAAGCACACCCTCCCCCTCCCTTTGAATTACTTTTAGACACTACAAGACAACAAATAAATAAACAAAAGCAAAAAGTAGACAAAAACACTCTCTCACATACTCCCACCTCTCTCTCACGTACTACACTCTCTCTCCCTCCAATTTCTCTGAACTCATCTCCCTCCCAAGCTCTTGTAATGGCGATTTCACAAAGCCATGGAAGCTCCCACCTTCTTCCTCTTGTACAAGACCCAATACTTGTCCAAAAATTACAAAAACTGTACCGTTGTGTTCCTCTCACCAAGAGAACACTATTCTCTTTTCAAAATCCGAAAACAACAATTTTCGTTTTCATGGGTGTGTCCCATTTGGAGCTTCAAGACCACCATTAGAAGGCCCTTGTTCTCCTTGTTCTTTTAAGGTAAAAATATTCTCAAAACTCCATTGTTTTTCTAGCCTAATGGGCAAAACGAATTTGAGCTAAACCCTTGTTTGGTTCCCCTTGTATTCTAGCCGATTTTGGCTTTGTTGGAGGAGAGGAAAGCTTGTTCTTGAACCGTTCCAAACAGCACTTACACCCTTGGAAGGTAAGGAATTTTCCAAACCCTAAAACCCATATTAAAAATTTAAATAATGTTAGGGTTAATTTTTAGTATTGAATGGTGTATTCGTGTGTGGGTGATAATATTAGATTTGTTGAATACCAAAACCGGTAGAGAGAGAGAAGGAAGAAACAAGAAGGAGAAAGAGAACTAGAAGGAGAAACAAGGTAAGAATGCTCTTTTGTGTAGCTTGGTATATATGTGTATGTAACAGTTTTTGGAAGATTATAACAAGTATTGGAAATGGTAATGTACTAGTAGTGTAATGTGTAAGAGGATATGAATGTTTAAGCCCTTAAAAGATATGTAAAACTCATTGAAAACGGATTGGGAATGATGAGTAGTGTGCAGGAATTTTAAGTGTTGATTTAGTATTGGTATTGTATATGGGAGCTTGTATATTTTGGTTGTTGAAAACAGGTGAGAAAATATAGGTATGAATGAAAAACAAGGTGGTGAGTGTATAAAAATACAAGGGAGACTATGGCAAAATTTACCTAGGAATAGAACACTTAGTGTGTTAGAAACTAGGTGTATTTGGAGAGTTTAAGTGAGTAGTTTAGTACCTTGAAAATGGATTTGAAGAGGGTCTAAGTAATGAGGAGAACTAGAGTGGCAAAGTAATGGATTTAGAATGCTAGGAGAACATTAGTAGAGGGAGTAGTGAATGGTAAAGGTTTAAGGAAAAATCTGTAGCGAGAGGTATTGAAATGTGTTGGAGAAACAAGGGATAATTAATGTGTGAGACTTGGATGAGTGAGTAAGGTAGTGAGTAAGGCTTTAGGTTGAGTATAATGCAAATGAGGCTATGGAAGAGCCATAGGAATGGTGGGAAGAAGAGAAGGAAAATCTGTAGCATTTATTGGAGAAGGAAACATGGTAACAGGAGAGGAAAACTCTAAGTAATGGGTAATGTAACAGATTTTTATAGAGTGGGATTAGGCTAGTTTAAAATGCTTAATCAATTTCAAAACATGTTAAATTATATGTAGGAATATTGGGGAAGAGATTGGTGGAAGTTTGGAGTTGAAACAAAATCAAAAACACAAACATTTAACAATACTGTAACATGTCCGGGTTGTAAACTAGTACACAAACCCGGACATGTCAAAAAACACGACAGAATGTATTACAGAATGGATGGTCCGGGTTTCAAACCAAGACCTAAACCCGGACCACCCCAAAAATACACCCGTAAGTTCTAAACACAAATTTGTCCGGGTTTGCAAGTAGGACACAAACCCGGACGATGCAAAAATTTCACCCGAGAGTTGTTCCAGTGAGTTGGTCCGGGTTTAAAACCAGGACACAAACCAGGACCAACCCTTATTTCACCCGAGAGTTGTTCCAGTGATTTGGTCCGGGTTTAAAACCAGGACACAACCAGGACCACCCCAAAATCTGTCCAGAATGTATTTTAAAGCAAAACTAAGGATGGGTAAGGATGGGTAATGATAAAATAAGATGATTAAGACATAATTAATGATATTTAAAGGTCATTAAGGCTATAAACAAGCTTAGAAAATAATTGTAAGTAAGTAACTTAAGTAAATGTATTTAAGTAACAAAGAGTTAGTAAGTATGACTAGGAAACTAGGAAACTTTAAGAAAGTAATCAGTAAGGTTAATTATGGATAATTAACCATCCAACTGTATGTATGTGATAGGATTCAATAGTTGAACACCGAAGGGAGTCGGTGAGTCCAAAGTCAACGGTGAAAGGTATGATTTCTTCATGCCCTGTATCCTAATCTGGTTACCCCGATTTGTGTGCTTATTTGATCACCTAATAAGATAAATGCATGAATCGGACTATATTGCACCTACTTGTGCTTGTTTACATTGTTCTTGATATTTGTCTTGAACAATAGTTTGTATAATTCATGAAACATATGAATGATGATGAAGTGTATCATACTTGTAGTGTACTTGTATATTGTAATGTATTTGTATGTAAGTGTATATGGGTATTGTATTATTGTGGCTTGGATGTTGACTTGTACTAATTCCTAACTATCTAACTCCTAACTTAAGTGAGTAAATTGGAATGAGTACAAGTCCGATATAGCTTCGGCCACGCGTGAGGATGCGGAGTCACAAGAGGTTGGCTGCAATTCCTGACTCTTAAACTGGTCCGCGGCCCAAATCCCTTAAATGGGTAGCATCCCGGATTGGTGAGTCAAGTAAATCCCGGAGGTGGGACGGTGTAGTCCCCAGGGCCGGAGGTCCCGACGACTTAACTTGAGTAAGAGTAAGAGTAAGTAAGTATGGATCCGTAAGTAAGTATGAGTATGTATGTGTATGAAGTAACGAGTAAAAGAGTAATCTCCACCCGATTAACCCGGGTGGACCAATGAAGCTAACAAGTATTGTATACTGTGTATGTAATAGAGTATGTGTATCCGGAAAGAGGTAAGTACGTAGTGAATATTTATGTTGTAGTACCCTTGTTAATGAAGTGTATGTATGTGTGTATGCCTTGCGTAATGTATTGTAATAATATTTATAAAGCATGTATGCATGTATGTTTGAATGAAATCAACCGCATGTTATACGACCAAGTGGTCGGCGTACCCTCACTAGTACGCGGGGTATGCGGTTATCATGCTCGGCGAAAGCTGACCCTTCGGGGACTTTTTTTAGTGTGCAGGTACCCGAAACGAATATGTCAAGGAAGAGACCGAGGCACACCCTGGTATTTGGAAGTAAGTAGCGTGTGAGAACGGGTAGCAAGTAGTCTCTTAGCGAGTATGTATGAACTTTAAAGAGATAGTACATTGTATAAGGTTCGTAAACTCGGTATGTAGATTATATTGTATTGTACTTGGAGTATTGTATTGAATGGAGATTGTAGTAGCATTTGGTAAATGGAGAATGCATTGTAGATTTGTAGTACTCGGGATCCGGTCCATCAGACCGATGCTGTATGTAGAATCAGTAGCCTTGTTAGTCACGGGTGACTAACGGCATTGTATCACCCATTGTATGTAATACATATCCGCTGCGTGTATCTGATGAGTAAGGAGATTGGACGTTAATGGCTGTATTAATAGTAGGGGTGTTACAAATACACTCAGTCCAACAAGTGCAGAGGCGTAACCCCCCAGCATAATATCTAATGAAACAACCAGATAGAAGGAACCAATAACCATGCAAGTTGTACATTCAAGCTCAGTTAGTCACATCAAGCTGAGTTAGTCATACAAACAGTTTCCCTTTGGAAATTCATTCAGCTCAATTAGCGTTTTCTAAAACATTCCATAAAGTCCGTTAGCAAAAGTATCTGAGTACGAGAAATCGTACCTGATTAGCGCCGTAGCAGTCCTAGTAACTCGTGCAAACATTCAACACACTCTGAGGAATATTAAAGGTAGTATATCATCAATAACTTGTAGCCTAAGTTAAACTTAAATAATTCCGCACTCTTATTTCTAAGTCTCAATTGTCTTTTAAGCCCTCACTTAAATGTTATGTGTAACCTTTGACTTATCTTAGAATGTTGTATAACTCAAGGTTGTAAGACCAAGGATGTATTTTATTGACACTTGTTAATTGTTCCACTCTTATCCACTTTACTCATACTTAACCATAATTCTCAATTCAAGACTTTTGAGACCCTTATGTCATAAATGCATTTTATGATATTCAATAAATCCTAGAATTTCAATAACAATTCTTAAGCTCAATACTTTTATTTTTAATTTAGAATAAACATCGTATTATGACCTATGATAGGTTTATCTTAGAATACTATACTATTATTTCACAATGTAATGATTATGTATTTTATTAATATTACTAAATAATCCATTATGATTAAGTTTTCCCCTTAACTTAATTAAGATCTACATCTTGTATATTGGAATCATAGTGTTATAGATGCATTTTATTATAACTTAATTGAGCTACTAAATTCAATTATCATATCCTTAGTTTAGAATGACATTTTTATAACCTTCTAATAATCTTGTCATAAGATGTTAAATTACTTTTAATCTTGAATAACTATATTATAATTAACTTAGACTTATCGAACTCTTACATTTAGTATTCCGAAAGTATGTTATTTGATTTATCATTAACTATATAATAAGGTGTTTTAAGATAAATTTTTATGTATCCTTACTTTCATTTAATTTCCTATATGTTCTATTTGTACACACCTTCCCTCCATAGACTATGTATAGTCATTTTACTAACTTCGATAACTAAGTCTTAAATTCATTTTAAATTGCTTACAAAACCTAAGGTTTCGAAGGAATAACTTAATAAATTAATTCCCTTTATTATGTTTTTAGGATAAGCATTATATCTTAACATAAGGAAAATTTTATCTAAGATTTAAATTCTGATTCATAAGTGAAATTGTTAATTATTTAATAAGATAATCTGTAACACTCCAACCGTTAATCTCGTCATTATCTCTTAAACCGTTACTAATTACTCCCACTCACGCAGCGGAACTCTAGTTACAACGAGGGGTGAAACAACGCCGTTAGCCACCCATGTGGCTAACCAGGCCTTTCTTACTTACCGTAACGGTCTGATGAACTGGAACAACCGAGTACTTCATACAAATACAATACTCAATTCATATATCTCTACTATACCGAGTCTACAATATACGGATGCCGATAACAACAGACTCGGACTTACACCTCACTCAAACGCATAAGTAATTACAATTTAACTACCCATGCTCACAGCAGTCCCCGTCCTACTCTCTCGAACGGTGGTCAGCTTCAAGTACCTGCACACTAAAAGGTTCCCCCTAGGGGGTCAGCTTACGCTGCGCATGAAATTCGCATATACCGCGTGCTAACCGCGGTGCGCCGACTACTTTGGGTCGGATACATGGAGTTCATTTTAATCAACAACACGCATCATGGCAATACAATATATATGTATATCATACAAGGAATCTACATCCAATCACGGAACACGATTCCTAACTAACATAACAATGTTGTTAGTGGTAACTGGTTACTCTTAGGCTTTGAGGGTTATTCCTCACTATGCCTTGTTTACTTTTCAATACCTCACCCACCCGCTCTCTCGGGTTACTTATTCGTATACACACCCATTCTCTTGGGCTACTCATTCTTATACTTACCCATTCTCTCGGGTTACTCATACATATACTCACCCCTTTCTCTCGAGTTATTTATACTCGTTATCTCCACCCACACTCTTGGGTTATTCATACTCAAGCTCTTGTAGATTCTCGAGACACTACAGGTCTCCTACGTCACGCTTGTTACTCTTATTACATACTTAAGCCAAAACTCATGCTCTCTAGCATACATAGTCTTACTTCCCCGGCTTCGACCCTACTCTGGTCTAGCATGGTGGAAGGTTCAACTAGCTCACGGAACTCTCTCTTAGTTCCTAACTCTTTTTACATAGGTCCGACTACTCTCGGACTACTCACATTCCATATACTCCTCTCTCGGAGTTATAATTATATCATGTATATTAGTCTAGAAGCATCATTCTCGATGTTTCTAATGACTTAGGGAACATTACTCAAGTTTGGTTAATCTTAGTTTTAAGAGTTACCTTTACAATACATATACTCATACTTTCGGTTATATTCTTATACCGGGTAAACCCTCTTATAGGTGGTCGACCATGTCTCAAGGAGTTACTAATCCCCTAGGTCTCTTTTACCTTCCTTATAAGTTCACATTATTGGATTAACTTCAATCCTCTCGATGGAGGTTCATTTATCTCTCCACTCATATTTATTTCGTGGATTGTTTCAGTAAGGTTTTCTAACCGTTATCGGGTATTTACTCAACCCGTACATCTCCTCACGTTCTAGGGAGTTCATATGTTTGCGTTATCGTTATACTTTAATCGATAGCTTGTGTGTGTTTGCATGTTTTCGTTATCATACGCATCGATCCGTTCTACGGATCTCTAGCCGAACGTTACTCACTATGAGTCGGTCTTTACACTATGTTAGACCACACCGGCATACAAGTATGTTAGCTCATTCAACATACAACAAGACATACATAATCAAACAAGGGATTATTTTCATGCTTTAGTCTTGATTAAGCCGGCACACAAACACACAAATCAGTAACTCGGTTAGCATCTACGGGCATGAGAAAATCATACCTTTCACCGGGGTTAGCTTTACCGTGTGACCTCTCCTTCCTCGTGGTTCACACTTGTTCCACTGATAACATTCAAATGTTTACATTAACATTAAGGTGTTACGGTATGTAAAACTAATACTCCCGTACTTAACCCCGTTATCCCCTTTAACTTAGTTTTACTCCTTTGTTCTTAAACTCACAACTTTCTCATTTACTTCTTAAACTTGCTTACACTCTTAATGACCTTTAAACATCATTAATCAAGTCATAATTACCTTATACTATCATTCCCCTCCAAGCCCCTACCTTAGAATGGCTTTGAAATGGTTTCTGTGAAGAAAATGGGGTGGTCCGGGTTGTATCCGGGTTTACAAACCCGGACCAAGGCTTCTGGTCACTCTCGGGTGAAATTCATGACTGGTCCGGGTATGCATCCTAGTTTGCAACCCGGACCCTTAATTTAGAAAACCTCTCGGGTGTAAAAATAGGGTGGTCCGGGTTTGTATCCTGGTTTGCAAACCCGGACCACATGGTCTGTGCTACATTCTGCCGTGTTTTGATGCTGGTCCGGGTTTGTGTCCTAGTTGCAAACCGGACCAGTTGCAGTTTTGCAATTTATGTAAGTTTCTCAACTTTGTTTCAACTCCAACTTACACCAACTTCTTCCCCACTCTTCCAACATATATTATAGCATGTTTTGACATTGTTTAGGCATTCAAAACCAACCTAAACTACTTATACACTCATCTGTTACAAAACCCAATCCCCTGTAATTTCCTTCTGTTACAAACTCTAGTTTTCTTGCTTTCTGTTGCAGTTTTCAAATCCTTCCTTTCTTTCCAATCTAACTCCACGCCTTAACATACTCAAGCCCATAACATCCTAGACATATTTTGACAGAACTTGCCTACTTTCCAAGCATTCTCACCACACTAATCAACTCACCAAAAATCTGTTTTTCATCCCTGTTAAATAAGCATTAAACCCACTGTTACAGCACACTAAATTCCCCTCTGTTATCATCTATGCAACAGATTAACCTCATGGCTTATTTCCTTCACTAGGCAATCTAAACAGCTCCACTCATCAGTTTACATTGTAGCATCACAACTACACTAACAAAGTCATTTATTTGCATACAAAATCTGTTTACAGAGACAACCCCAACCCAAGGTTAGTTTATTACCTTGCTAGTTTTTCTGTTTTCTTTTCTTCTTCCTCATTTCCTTGTTCTCTCTTCCACTACATGTTTCCTCATCTACCAATGGAGTTCAGATTGCTAGCTACAATCACATTCCATTCCATACCAAACAAGCTCATTAATTCACCGATCCCACACTAACTAGAATTTTCAAGAGCTAGTTAAGGGCTTAGTTTGGAGTTTACCTTCAAGCATACCGATGGAGAGTTTTTGGCAATCAAATGGATGGAATTCCAGCACTTCACAGAGGCAAAGAAACCGGCTGGGAATTGAAGAAAGGATTCACATGGGATTTTTCCAAAAAATCAAAGAAGGTTGGAAATGAAGATTTTTAAGCTTGTTTCTTACCTAGAACAACCAAGGAGTGGTTCTTGGTCAAGGTGGGTAGCTTAACCTTCAAATGGAGCTTCAGCCATGGTGGGGAGTTGTGAGATTTTTGATTCATAAGAGGTGGAAAATGATCCCCACGTTGAGAGGAATTCAACGGTACAATTTTTGTGAAGTTTGGATCTCATTTGGACTTTCAAAGTTGAAGAGAAGAGAGGCGCTGAGAAGGGTTTGAGAAATCGCCATAGCAGCGGAGAGAAGGAAGCTCTGTCTGTGGGGAGGGGGAAAACGTGACTCAGAAGGAGAAGGAGGTGAGAGGGTATAATACCACTTTTACTATTCCCTTTTTTACTTTTACTTTTCTTTATTTGTCATCTTATGACTTAATAAGCTAACAAGCTAATTAAATGTGTGTGTGTACCAATTAAAATCGGCCCCACACAAAATACAAGCTGGAAGCGTTTTTCATTTTTTTTACAGAAAACACTCGTTAATTTACCCGGTTTAGCACTATTCACTAACCGGGCCCGTTTTTCGGATTTTACTCTTTTTCTTTATTTTTAATGGTTTAAGCTTCCATTAATAAGTGTTTATAGTTATTTATCAACTATAATTTTTTACGGGTCCGTTTGACCACTTAAAGTCACGTTTTCGAGTTCTCTCGAAAAACGTGCTTTAAAACTCCGTTAGCGTTTTAATCCTTTATTTGGATCCGTTTTCTTCGGGAATCATTCCCGTATACTTATTAGGCCTAACTAAGCCTTAGGAATCCATCTCGGACCCTCTCGAGATCATATATCTCTTATACTCATTTAACGCGCATTTTAGCGTTTTTTCGCTTTTCAAGCGTTTTCTCTTTCTTTTGGTTTTATTCTTTTTACCAATACTCTTTAGGCACCATTAGGCCCTAATAATTTTATTAGAGTAATTAATCACCATTTTTAGATCGGGGTATTAAAATCTACCCCCCTTAGGAACTTTGTCCTCAAAGTTGGTGAATCTAGATGGTTACTCTCATGGCGTACTATGCCAAGGTTATACATGTATAACCTTACAGACTCCACAAGTCTGTCTCATTTCATACTACACATACCACACACATATCACAGCATGTATATCAATCAAAAATACTTTTTGTTCTCTCCCCATGGAATCGGTCCGAAGGCAAGAAGACACTACAGTCCTCGAATCCATGTTGAGTGATATACTACTGATCCCTCAGGTACCGGTCACGTTGAACACTTACTCTTTCTGGTTCACGGCCGTTTCATGACAAATGGGCACTTACTCTCTCTGGCCCACGGTCCCTTCGGTTCTGATCAAAACATTACACATATACATATCCTCAGGCACTCTGGTTGACTCACTCAACACAGGAACATCTCAGGGTACTCTCCCCGTCCCGCTGCCTTTGGAAAAATCACACACACTGACACCGCCCCAACCGGTCACTTAGGACCGCCGCACGTACGGTGCAATGGTTTCAAACTAATACACGCCCACCGTTCTACCGGTCATTAAGACTTAAGGCTCAGCCATCGGCGGGTGATAGCGGTTTCAAAACCAGTTTCATTTCCATCTTCATACTTGAAGAAAATTCTTTTTCAAAATCTGTTTGAAAATTCTTTTTAAAACATCACACAACTCCAAATCCAGTTTATGGTAGTTGTATCCTTTCTTAGCGTGATTACTTGTGACCACTATAGGGAGCTTCAGGAATCATCTAACCCTGATGTGATCAGCATCAGTGTTGAACTATCCTTCCACCCCAATTTGTGTTCGGTTTCCCTTGATCGCTAGCAGATCAAGTTCCACCTCCCACGTCAGTTTCAAACAATCAGATAGTCAAACATTTTTGTTTTCTATCTTTTACTCTTTCTAGTCGTATTCATAAAACAATCTGTTTCAATTTATCTTTATCATGGAACTTAAGTCATCCATTATTCTCTATTTGTGTTTCACTTACCTTGCCTAGGCATTCCATACTTGTGGCCCCATTAGTCAAATTATTACTCAACTTAAAACATACAACATACAACTCCAAGGATGGAACTCACTCCATCAATCATTCAAAAAAAATCACCTAGGGAACTCACTCCCTCTTAGGTTACACATCGGTTTCATGCCGATTCATACTCATCATAACTCATGTCTAATCTCACTAGACATACTATAGGGATTCTCATTCCCTAGGAGTCTCTCTACTCCTCTTTTCATAAATATTACATTCTCATTACTTGCATCTCTCATGCACCATACTCATTATTACACAATGAATGGGTACCTATGTTTATGTAACATAAGTTCCAATCATCAAAACAATTTCTTTTTGTGCTATGCACATAGTAGTTTACGCACCAATACGTAAAACATACTCTAAGCGGTTTCTCGCCCTACCCCCCTTAAAAGGGTTACGCCCGCGTAACCAACCATATGTTATCACTGAACATTGGTTCATTAATTCGAGTATTATGAAGTGTTTTAACTCACTTCAGTACGGTTAATTAACTCATAACCGGGTTCGGTTCTAGCCTCTAAGGCTTCAAGGGGTTTATGACATAGGTATACTTAACCCTGAATCACGGTCCACAAGCTTCTGCTGCGTGACCTGATAACTAGAGCTTAATTCGCTTTTTGGTATTCTCCATGTATTTCAATCGTCGCTTGGTATCTCTTACCGTATGCGAATTCGATGAATTTTAGATTGTCTCTCCAGTTCTCTGGGAATCTACTTCGTATAACACTGTATACCTTTGTGATTATTCACTTATTTTTCCCGACTTGTTGTCGGTTGAGGTCAAGCTACTACTTAGCATGTAGTGCTTCCTCGTTTAATAGTGGCTCATGGATTATGTTTGTTTCTTGGTTCTGTACCAGAGTTCTTCATTCATACTACTCTGCATTTTTCCACATATCGATCCTGGGCCCTGTGGGTTACTGCCCACGTTCTTTGTGCATCTTTGGCCAATGGCCGCACGGTTATCTCTCTAGATTGTCACTCAACAGGCTTTGTTGACATTTCTCAATTCCTGGCTCTCCCACTCGATCATCACCGCACAAGTGCAATACCAAAACACTCAGTCATACAGAGTGCAGAAGCGTAAACCCTTGACAGTAAATCTCTCATGGGATAGGAATGATTATGTCTCCTTACCACATTTTCTCATAAACTTCATATCATGAACTGGCTATACTCTTACAATGGTTGCTTACTACGTACCTTGTTCTTTCTTATTTCCATGGCATCCGCTACTACTTTAGCTTCCGCCCAGGTGTTCTCGCCATTTACACGATGGCTTGCCATTCACTTGGCTCACAATATACGCTATTCTTAAAATCTCTCTGCGCACTTGCGCGCTGCTTACTCTGCAGTTCATATTGCACACATACAGTGTTTACTACTCAATTGATTACTCTACTATAGTTCATATACTCATTGGCAGTATACACATGCTCAAGTTTTGCTACCCCGCTCTAGCGGTTTCACATTACATACTTAGGTGGTAGCCTTCTCTGGAGGATTCACGCAAATGCCGCTCCATAGGTGTAACACCCCTACTATTAATACAGTCATTAACGTCCAATCTCCTTACTCATCAGATACTCGCAGCGGATATATGCTTACATACAATGGGTGATACAATGCCGTTAGTCACCCACGTGACTAACCAGGCTACTGATTCTACATACAGCATCGGTCTGATGGACCGGAATCCCGAGTACTACAAATCTACAATACATTCTCCACTTACCAAATACTACTACAATCTGCATTCAATGCAATACTCCAAGTACCATACAATATAATCTACATACCGAGTTTACTAGGTTCCTTATACAAGTATAATACCTCTTCAAGTTCATACATACTCTCACTAAGAGATTACTTACTACCCATTCCTCGCTACTACATTACTTTCTAAATACAAGGGGTGTGCTAGTTAATACACCTCTACATTCTGCTGCTACTATCCAATGTAGTCGCCGGTCTCGTGCCTTGACCACATTCGCTTCGGGTACCTGCACACTAAAAAATGTCCCCCCGAAGGGGTCAGCTTTCGCCGAGCATGATAACCGCATACCCCGCGTACTAGTGAGGGTACGCCGACCACTTGGTCGAATACATGCGGTTCATTTTCATACAACATACATGCATACATGCTTCCATACATATACTACAATACTTTACACAGAATACCACATACACTTTAATACATACACTTCAGTTCACACGCAGTAATCCATACAGCCCAACGGTACATACTTACCTTTCCTGAAGTCCACATTACACAGTACATATACAATACATACGCAATTCAATAGACTTGTTAGCTCATATTGGTCCACCCGGGTTAATCGGGTGGAGATTACTCTTTTACTCATTTACTCCATACATACACATACATACTCATACATACTTACGGATCCATACTTACTTACTCTTACTCTTACTCAAGTTAAGTCGTCGGGACCTCCGGCCCTGGGGACTACACCGTCCCACCTCCGGGATTTACTTGACTCACTAATCCGGATGCTACCCATTTAAGGGATTTGGGCCGCGGACCAGTTTACGAGTCAGGAATTGCAGCCAACCTCTTGTGACTCCGCATCCTCACGCGTGGCCGAAGCTATATCGGACTTGTACTCATTCCAATTTACTCACTTAAGTTAGGAGTTAGATAGTTAGGAATTAGCACAAGTCAACGTCCAAGCCACAAAAATACTATACAATATAACACATTCATACGAGGTACAATACATTACACAAGTACAGTACGAGGTTCGAATGCCATTCATCATAATTCCTATATTTCATGAATTATACAAACTAGTGCTCAAGCAATAAATCTCAAGCACAACATAGTCAAGCACAGGCAAGTGCAATATAGTCCGATTCATGCATTTATCTTATTAGGTGGTCAAATAACACACAAATCGGGGTAACCAGATTAGGATACAGGGCATGAAGAAATCATACCTTTCACCGTTGTACTTGTATCCCAATGTTCCTCCGGTATTCACAATTCAAATCCTATGATATACATACATTCAAACGATTAATCTAACTATTACTACTTAATTCAATTGCTCTTACTATGTTTACTGATTCATACTTACTAAGTCCTTAAGCTTCCTACACTTACACATTACTTACTTATTTTCATTACCTTAAGTTTTATTTTCTTACTTACTATTAGCATGCTTCATACATGTACATTTATATATATGTGGGTATACATATATATATATATATATAATTTATTATTTAATTGAAATAATAAATTTTTTTTTTTTTTACTGGACCGGACTTGCGACCGACCTTGCAAGTCCGGTCCCTTCCAGTAGCTATCTACACCGGAAATTTCTGGCCCGACCGAACTTGCAAGTCCGGTCGCAAGTTCGGTCGATTCCAGTAGCTATCCTCGGGAAATTTTTTTTGGACCGACCGAACTTGCATGTCCGGTCGCAAGTCCGGTCGATTCCAGTAGGTATCCTCGGAAAATTTTCTGGCCGACCGAACTTGCAAGTCCGGTCGCAAGTTCGGTCGATTCCAGTAGGTTATAGACGGGGGAAAATTTCTGGTCCCGACTGAACTTGCAAGTCCGGTCGCAAGTTCGGTCGATTCCAGTAGCTCACCCGTCTTTGTAAATCTGGGCTCGACCGAACTTGCAAGTCCGGTCGCAAGTTCGGTCCGGCCCAGTATTTGCATTTTAATTTCTGTTTTCAGTCCCCTCTTTTACCCAACATTTCCCCATGGTTCCTACACTTAATCCCCCATGTTATAGCACTACTTAAACCTCCTACACCTTAGTTCACCCACCAAATGCTTTACTAAATCCATCAATCCACTTACACAATTTCATCACTTCCTTTCCACACTTACAACAGTTTTTCATCCTCCAATGCTACAGATTTTTGTTCCAACTTCTAACATCCAATACTTCCTCTACCAATGTCACTCCTAGCATCCCAAATACCTCCTCTTACCAAGCCAATTCATTTCCAAGCAATAGTACCATCTATACTCAAGTCCAACATTCACTTTACCAAATCTTGCACACTATTTCTTCTTAGCTCTACAATGCAATCTAATATCTCTTTGCTACAGATTTTGACACTTACTCTCCCCTTCTCTAACCACCTCTTCTAATGTCATTCCTAGAGTTCCAAGTACATCACTATACATTATCTATCTCTCCCAACCTACTCCTTTATCTTTCTCTATCAAGATCTGTTACAACATCTATTAGCCACCTAGTTTCTAGTTTACTAAGTGTTATAATCCTAGGCAAATTTTGCCATCGTCTCCCCTATATTTTATACACTCTCACCACATCTGCTTGTTCACAATTCAATACTCATTTCACCTGTTTCACACAACAACAATATACAAGCTCCCATACACAATTTCAATACTAAAACACTACTAAAAATTCCTGCACTCAACAACTCAATCCCAATCTGTTTTCAATAAGTTTCTCACATCTTTTAAAGCTTCCAAAATACTTATATTCTCCTACACATTACACTACTACTACATTACCATTCCATTACTCATTTCGAACTTCCAAAAACTGTTACATACATATATACCAAGTTACACAAAAGAGCATTCTTACCTTGTTTTTCTTCTAGATTTTCCTTTCTCTCTTCTTCTTCTTTCTCTACCGATTTTGAATTCTCAATCCACTAGCACTACAACCATTCATATACACCATTCAATACTAAGGACTAACCCTAACCATTAATCAAGTTTCAATCTAATCTAGGTTTTAGGGTTTAGAAAATTTATTACCTTCCAAGAGCACAAGAGCTATTTGGGATAGCTCAAGAACAAGGTTTCTCACACCACCAACATGCCAAAATCGGCTGGGTATAAAAGAGCACAAGAGTTAAGCTTCAAATTTCGTTTTGCCCTTAAAGGCTAGAAAAAGATGGAGTTTTCGAAATATTTTTACCTTAGAAGAACAAGGAGAAGGAGGGCCTTCTAATGGTGGTGTTGAAACTCCAAATGGGGTATACCCATAAAATCGAAAGTGCTTGTTTTTGATTTTGGAAAGATGGAAATGTAGCTCTTGATGAGAGGATTACAATGGTGGTATTTTTACAATTTTTGGAAAAGTTTGGAGAGAGTTATAAAGGAGAGAAGTAGAGGTTTGTGTTGTTTTCCTTTCTTCCATGGCCATCGGTTGGAGGTTGAAGAAGAAGAAAAGAGAGTGTGAGGGTGGGGGATTTACGTGAGTGAGAGGAAATGAGATAGGAGAGAGAATATGTGTGAGTGTGAGAGTAATAAAGTAAGGGGGTGTGTTTTTTACTTTATTGTTTTTGTTGTTTAGTAATAAGGAGAGTGTGAGGAGTGTGAGAGGAGGGTCCAAAATCGGACACACCAACACACACACATATTCACTTTTACTTTTTATTTTCAAAATGGACACATAAGTTTGGTCTATTTATATTTCTACCCCACAACTTCCCGTTTTTGACAGTTTTTACTAATCTCTCGTTTTATTGATTTTATTGGTCCCAAAGCTTCACTAATATATATTAATGATTATTTAGTTGACCAAAATTGTTACGAGTCTATTTGACCCGTTTAAAGACACGTTTTCCCGGTTACCTCGAAAAACGTGCTTTAAGGTTCGTTAGTGGTTTTAATCCGTTTTAAGGATCCGTTTTCTTCGGGAGTTGTTCCCTAATATTTATTTAGACTCAATTAAGCCTTTAGAATCCTTATAATACGCTAACCGAGGTCTCATACCTCCTATGGTTATTTAACGCTTATTTAGCGTTTTTCGCTTTTAAAGTGTTTCTTTATTTCTTTTGGATTTATTTTTCCTTACAATTATTAATTAGGTACCATTAGGCCCTTAAATACGTATTAAGTTAATTTAAATCCCTATATTTAAGTTCGGGGTATTTCAATCTACCCCCCTTAAGAACTTTGTCCTCAAAGTTGTTCGAGGTTATAGGATTACTGTACTTACTCCTTTATACTTGTCTAGTGCCAAAGTCATACATCCTTCCTCCTTACGATTCCCAAATCCATCCCTCAAGGTTCCTACATACCATACTATACCAATATACAATAGTTACTCCAATCCGCACTACTACCAACAACTATCGGTTCCTCATTACCAACTTCACATACATACGGTGCAAAGCTATCCCCCAAGCAATGCATACACATACAATCCCGCAGGCACTCAGGTCATCTAGACACGGGACTCCTCTAATGTCCCGCTGCCCTTGGAATAATACAACATGCTACACTACTACCTTCTCCGGTATACGCTTCTAACACATCCATAACCTTCAATCTAAGAGAAATACTTCACTACTACTACCGATTGAAAATTTTCTAAAACACATAACTCCCAAGTCCAATATATATACCTTACTTCTATCCTATGTGTGATTTTTGTGACCACTTAAGGGGAGCTTCAAGAATCGTTCGACCCTGATGTGATCAGTATCAGTGTTGAACTATCTTTCCACCCCAATTTGTGTTCGGTTTCCCTGATCTGATCAGGATCAAGTTTCGACTTCCCACATCAGTTCAAACAAGCAAATAATTCAATTATTTTCATGTTTTATCTTTTTACTCTTCCTAGTCATTCATACATCTCCAAAGGATGGAATCAGTCCATCAATCATCCTCACTCTATTTCCCATTGCTTTACTCCATGGTTCAATCCTGGTGCCCATTTCCTCAACCCTCACTACTTTCATCCATTACTCCCCATCATATCCTATATTCTAACTAAGGAATACTACCTTTATAAGATTTAGTTGGCTTCAATTGTTTCACATAGTTTACTTACGATTCCACTACTCATAAACTTCATTCATCTACTATCCTCATTCATTTTTGTACTACTTCTTCAAAGGTTACAATACTTGTGGAGCTCCGTCCACTACTCATTACTTTCCTTTTCTACTACTCTTACGCTGGTGTTACAAGATGGGTATATTCACCCTATGGTATTTGCATGTCTAATGCTTAGTTACCACAATTCAATATGAATGAATACGTATGTTTATATAACGTAGGTACCACTCATCGAATAATTTCTCATTTGTGCTATGCACATTATAGTATTATGTGTTTTATCTATAAAACTTGCATTAAGCGGTTTTCGCTCTACCCCCCTTAAAAGGGATTACGCCCACGTAATCTACCATGTGTTATTATTATTAAACATTGGTTTAATCAATTTGGGCAATCTGAAGCGTTTAGCTTCACTATGGTACATTATACAATAAACTCTGGTCAAAGGTCTCAACCATACCAATGGTTTAGTCTTTGCACAAGGATTTCTATATGAGTTTATTTAACTCATCATTAATTCGGTTCTAGCCTATTAGGCTTCGAGGCATTAAAGCCATTTTGCTATACTTACTAGCTGGGGCCCACTAGCTTCTGCTGCGCGACCCTGATAACTCGGGTTATTTACCCTTCGTGCTATCCTTAATGTACTATGCATCACCTTTTTATCCGTCTATTATGGGCATAAGGTTTATTAAACAAATGCGGTATTCTTTTACCGTGTTTGAACTCAATGAGTTTAAGGTTTATAACCAGCTCTCTGGTAATCTTCTGCACATGCTATTCGTGCTTCTACGATTATTCGTTAAGCTCCTCCGACTTATTGTCGGGCGAGGTTAAGTCACTACTTAGTTGTAGTGCTTCCTCCGGTGCCACTAGCTTCTGAATTCTACCATTTCCCTGTTCAGTACAAGTGTTCTTTACTTGTATGACCTTGCATTTCTATGCGTCGGTCCTAGTGACTTTCTCAAGTCTCTTTTCACTCCTCATTCCATTGGAATTCACACTTTGTGATTGTTAGTGTATTGTACACTCTTCGTGCTTCTTTGGCCTTAGGCCGCACGGTTTGTTGCTAAGCTTGCTGAACTGGCTAGTGCCGTGTTTGTTGGTGAAAAGAAAGGTTTTACTACGGTTTACATTCTCCATATCCCAAGCCATCCCATTAGATCATTAGCTGCACAAGTGCAATACCAAAACACTCAGTCATACAGAGTGCAGAGGCGTAAACGCTTGACAGTAAGTCACTTATGTGATAGGAAGGAATATTTCTGTCTGTCATTTCATACTTATACTCCGTGTTATTGCTCACTACTACTCCCTCATAGCGGTCGCTTGTTGCGCACCGTGTTCTTACTCACTGTACAACATTGTCTTTACTGTTTCTGTTACTGTGATAGTTTCTCTTTCTCTCATTGCCATGGTCATTGGCACCATTTCCTTATGGTGTGTACACTGAGGGTTTCCCCTGTTCGTGTATGACGGTTGTCGTAGCATACCGCAATATTATTATCTTCCCATTGTGGGGATGTTTTATTTTCATTTAGGTTTCATGTGTAGGTTAGCTTACCTCACATTTATCATCATTTATGATATAATTTACCAAGTATCTTGTTTGATAACGGATGAAGTAATTTATCGGGTTACAAGCTCTCTTGAGCGCTTTCGTTTTTTCAATGTGTATTCACATTGATTGTTTTGACAATTACTGTCTTTCCAGTGCTGGGCACTAATGATAGGCTCTAGCTGTGTAGTTTACTCTGTCATTGATAATGAAAGTTCTTGTTGAGGGGTTGTCTCCACTCATAGGTCTCATGACAAGGTTATTATATTGAGTATTTATGTAATGGTTCACCTCATGCTTGGGTGCATGAGGAGTATACTTACTCCCTTAAGTCGTAATGGTTTGGAAATCTCATTTCCTGATCCCATCGCCTCTGGCAATATCTATATGCGTAGGCTTTACTGTTATAATAGATGGAAACCTTTCTAAGGATTCACATCTTCACCACCTTGGTGGTCTTCGGTTAACGAGGGTACTTCCCTTGGGTTCTCGTAGTGTCCAAGTGTGGACTAGGCCAATGTCGGCATTATCATGATTCTTATGCCTCTGTGTACAATTGCTACAGAAGGCATGAGGGGTATTTAACTCCGTCAACTGTATACTAGACTGGTGCTCTAGTGACAGTGACACTGAGGTGGCCATTACTACAAGCCACTCAGGATGTTGGGTTGGATTTATGGTCCAGTTGTTGATTTCTTGTCGTATGAGGCGATATTTCTTACAAGTCTTGTTAACAATTGGTGCCGGTTTTGCAACCGTTTAAGTTTATATAACGTATTTGGTTTACAACTTCTGAGTCGTATTGCTGCAAGCTATGCTCTTTGCAAGCTGTTTATACATGTTTCCACTCCTTGTATACCGTCATAGGTTGGAGGTATTATTGGCTCCATGGTAAGTCGTGACATCACGCTTCCGTTCATAGGAGACCCTTTAGGTAATCTGATGTTGATAGGTGTCTCTCAATATCTTAGGGCATTTCCTGTAAAGTGAAATCCCTTCGGTGTCCTAACCGAGTGTCCGTTTTAGCTCCCGTGCTCCTATCATTACGCTCGTTCAACTGTTGCTAACGCAGACACCCTTCAAGGATCGCTCCTGGGTGTTGTTAAATTATGCCGTTACTTCCGGCTAATGGTCATGATATGTTGTCCGTTGTACCATCTTGTGGTATCGTTCTTGAGTTATCCCCTTTTTGGGTCATGACGTCTCCCGTCCTTGGGTAGACTGTTTACGCTTGCTCCTAGTGCTTGAGTCTAGGTTTATATATCCTCTCCGATGATGGATTATATTTAGTGGTAATTTAGTGATCGCTCTTGGGAGTTCTGTCCCGTTTGCTAAGCATTGTGGTGTTCAAGTTAGGCAACTGCCTTACTGTGTTTAGGCTGGGTATCCCTTCCAGCTATCACGTATTTGTTTGGCGTCCTCGAGACATGTCCAATGTCTATATTTACTAGTCTGTGCTTTTTGCACTTCCTAGTTCTTTCCTTATTCCTCATCTTCAGATGGATTCTCTGCGTCTCTTGATACTTGATCGTCTGAGGTGTCCAGCTGTTCTGGTTTGAACTCACTGATGGTCCGTAGAACGGAGCTGACTACTTCCCGTGTGTCGTACACTACATGTATACATACGTGGGGTACCATGCTGATACGTTACCACTTACCCGACTACGTGTCGGGCCCGCAAGCTCCTTCGGAGTGCGGTTGTCCCACATCCCGTAATTGGGTACACTTGTAGTGTTCGTCACACGCCTAGGTGAAGTATTCTATTGTCAACTCCTCTTGTATCATTCTATGATACTCACCGTAACGCTGTTGGTCTGGTTTTAAAATCCAAGGTTTTTTAAAAGGGTTTGAGGTTTTGAAAAGAAAATTTTGGGTTTTAAAACAGTGGTTCGGTGTTAAAGAAGTCTCTCATGGCATAGCCATTCTTGGGTCTTGGCCAAGTCTAGCTTCTCGCTGACTGGTATATTCTAAGTACAGTGGTCGGGCCGTTAAGCCTTCCCAAGGTTCCATTCCTTCAGTTTTAGGATGTTTGATCCTGTGGTTGTTTCGTTACTGTCACCGTACATTACTATGTACTTGTGACGTGTTTTCCCTTACATATCTCTGTCTTTACTGCACTTGCCGTGGCAAGTGCGTGGTACTGGTGGTTTTTGGGTAATCTTATACCAATCTTGGTAGGGTTTCCATTTGTGTTTGTTAGTCTTGTTGGCGCTTCCCTCGATCTTATTGATCTATAACTGATATACTCGCTCCTTTAGGTAGCTTCTTGATTGTCTAGACATGGTTGTCGTAGATCTGGGTACTCCTCCACTTCTTGGAGGTTCCCGTTCTATTTGGTTTAGTGTCGCTCCTTGTGGCTCGTTCCCACACATTGTGGTGGTTGCTGAGCCTTCCTTGTTTAGGCACTACGCTTGTAGTCCTATTGGTTCATATCTCATGGTTGTTCTTGTAGTTGTCTGAGCTATGTTGGCCAGGTGTTGCAACCTTGATGGCATCGTAGTTTGGAGTTAACCGCTTCCGACTATGTCCTTAGTCAGCTAGCACACCGTTGGTGGTATTATTCAAGTGTCACTATCCCGTAGACTCGTGTCTCGGGTTCCATTACTGCTCCCTTTTTCATTCCGTTGCACGGTTAGTGCTTCTGTCCTGCTGTTGGTTGACTAGCTAGGTTTCGCGACTGCTAAGCACGTCGCCCCATGCTGTTGTAAGTTGTAGCCTCCTCGTGGTTGGAGTGTTCATCCTACCGCTATTAAGTGCGGGTGTTGCTGTTCAACCGGGATCCATCTCCGGGTCTTCCAATTCCTGGAATCTACCACGTGCCGGTTCTTGTTTACTGTGTGATTGCTTCACCACTGCCAGATCGGGTTTTTCCCGAGTATGAGAAGGCTTTTCTTCTCTCTGGCGTCCTTTCCCAAGTTATACAATAGGGTTAGTGGAGGGCGGGTCTGGTATTGTAGGTATCCGGTACTCACCGGTAGTTCCTAACTAGCATATCTCTAATGCTAACACTCAGCCCTTAGCCCTAAGCTTCTAATTCCTAACTCGGTATTCCTAAACTCGGTATTCCAGTCATCAGAGCGATACTTCGCTCTGATACCACTTTTTGTAACACCCCTACTATTAATACAGTCATTAACGTCCAATCTCCTTACTCATCAGATACTCGCAGCGGATATATACTTACATACAATGGGTGATACAATGCCGTTAGTCACCCACGTGACTAACCAGGCTACTGATTCTACATACAGCATCGGTCTGATGGACCGGAATCCCGAGTACTACAAATCTACAATACATTCTCCACTTACCAAATACTACTACAATCTTCAATGCAATACTCCAAGTACCATACAATATAATCTACATACCGAGTTTACTAGGTCCTTATACAAGTATAATACCTCTTCAAGTTCATACATACTCACTAAGAGATTACTTACTACCCATTCCTCGCTACTACATTACTTTCTAAATACAAGGGGTGTGCTAGTTAATACACCTCTACATTCTGCTGCTACTATCCAATGTAGTCGCCGGTCTCGTGCCTTGACCACATTCGCTTCGGGTACCTGCACACTAAAAACAAAAAAATGTCCCCCGAAGGGGTCAGCTTTCGCCGAGCATGATAACCGCATACCCCGCGTACTAGTGAGGGTACGCCGACCACTTGGTCGAATACATGCGGTTCATTTTCATACAACATACATGCATACATGCTTTATACATATACTACATACTTTACACAAGAATACACACATACACTTCATACATACACTTCATTCACACGCAGTATCCATACACCCAACGTACATACTTACCTTTCCGAATCCACATACACATACAATATACATACATACAATTCAATACTTGTTAGCTCATTGGTCCACCCGGGTTAATCGGGTGGAGATTACTCTTTTACTCATTACTCCATACATAACATACATACTCATACATCTTACGGATCCATACTTACTTACTCTTACTCTTACTCAAGTTAAGTCGTCGGGACCTCCGGCCCTGGGGACTACACCGTCCCACCTCCGGGATTTACTTGACTCACTAATCCGGGATGCTACCCATTTAAGGGATTTGGGCCGCGGACCAGTTTACGAGTCAGGAATTGCAGCCAACCTCTTGTGACTCCGCATCCTCACGCGTGGCCGAAGCTATATCGGACTTGTACTCATTCCAATTTACTCACTTAAGTTAGGAGTTAGATAGTTAGGAATTAGCACAAGTCAACATCCAAGCCACAAATACTATACATATATATACACATTCATACGAGGTACAATACATTACACAAGTACAGTACAAGGTTCGAATGCCATTCATCATAATTCCTATTTTCATGAATTATACAAACTATTGTTCAAGGCAATAAATCCAAGCACAACATAAGTCAAGCACAGGCAAGTGCAATATAGTCCGATTCATGCATTTATCTTATTTAGGTGGTCAAATAAGCACACAAATCGGGGTAACCAGATTAGGATACAGGGCATGAAGAAATCATACCTTTCACCGTTGTACTTGTATCCCAATGTTCCTCCGGTATTCACAATTCAAATCCTATGATATACATACATTCAAACGATTAATCTAACTATTACTACTTAATTCAATTGCTCTTACTATGTTTACTGATTCATACTTACTAAGTCCTTAAGCTTCCTACACTTACACATTACTTACTTATTTTCATTACCTTAAGTTTTATTTTCTTACTTACTATTAGCATGCTTCATACATGTACATTTATATATATATGTGGGTATACATATATATATATATATATATATATATATATATTATTATTTAATTGAAATAATAATTTTTTTTTTTTTGACTGGACCGGACTTGCGACCGACCTTGCAAGTCCGGTCCCTTCCAGTAGCTATCTACACCGGAAATTTCTGGCCCGACCGAACTTGCAAGTCCGGTCGCAAGTTCGGTCGATTCCAGTAGCTATCCTCGGGAAATTTTTTCTGGACCGACCGAACTTGCATGTCCGGTCGCAAGTCCGGTCGATTCCAGTAGGTATCCTCGGAAAATTTTCTGGCCGACCGAACTTGCAAGTCCGGTCGCAAGTTCGGTCGATTCCAGTAGGTTATAGACGGGGAAAATTTCTGGTCCGACCGAACTTGCAAGTCCGGTCGCAAGTTCGGTCGATTCCAGTAGCTCACCCGTCTTTGTAAATCTGGGCTCGACCGAACTTGCAAGTCCGGTCGCAAGTTCGGTCCGGCCCAGTATTTGCATTTTAATTTCTGTTTTCAGTCCCCTCTTTTACCCAACATTTCCCCATGGTTCCTACACTTAATCCCCCATGTTATAGCACTACTTAAACCTCCTAATACACCTTAGTTCACCCACCAAATGCTTTACTAAATCCATCAATCCACTTACACAATTTCATACACTTCCTTTCCACACTTACAACATTTTTTTCCTCCTCCAATGCTACAGATTTTTGTTCCAACTTCTAACATCCAATACTTCCTCTACCAATGTCACTCCTAGCATCCCAAATACCTCCTCTTACCAAGCCAATTCATTTCCAAGCAATAGTACCATCTATACTCAAGTCCAACATTCACTTTACCAAATCTTGCACACTATTTCTTCTTAGCTCTACAATGCAATCTAATATCTCTTTGCTACAGATTTGACACTTACTCTCCCCTTCTCTAACCACCTCTTCTAATGTCATTCCTAGAGTTCCAAGTACATCACTATACATTATCTATCTCTCCCAACCTACTCCTTTATCTTTCTCTATCAAGATCTGTTACAACATCTATTAGCCACCTAGTTTCTAGTTTACTAAGTGTTATAATCCTAGGCAAATTTTGCCATCGTCTCCCCTATATTTTATACACTCTCACCACATCTGCTTGTTCACATTCAATACTCATTTCACCTGTTTCACACAACAACAATATACAAGCTCCCATACACAATTTCAATACTAAAACACTACTAAAAATTCCTGCACTCAACAACTCAATCCCAATCTGTTTTCAATAAGTTTCTCACATCTTTTAAGCTTCCAAAATACTTATATTCTCCTACACATTACACTACTACTACATTACCATTCCATTACTCATTTCGAACTTCCAAAAACTGTTACATACATATATACCAAGTTACACAAAAGAGCATTCTTACCTTGTTTTTCTTCTAGATTTTCCTTTCTCTTCTTCCTTCTTCTTTCTCTACCGATTTTGAATTCTCAATCCACTAGCACTACAACCATTCATATACACCATTCAATACTAAGGACTAACCCTAACCATTAATCAAGTTTCAATCTAGGTTTTAGGGTTTAGAAAATTTATTACCTTCCAAGAGCACAAGAGCTATTTGGGATAGCTCAAGAACAAGGTTTCTCACACCACCAACATGCCAAAATCGGCTGGGTATAAAAGAGCAAGCAAGAGTTAAGCTTCAAATTTCGTTTTGCCTTAAAGGCTAGAAAAAGATGGAGTTTTCGAAATATTTTTACCTTAGAAGAACAAGGAGAAGGAGGGCCTTCTAATGGTGGTGTTGAAACTCCAAATGGGGTATACCCATAAAATCGAAAGTGCTTGTTTTTGAATTTTGGAAAGATGGAAATGTAGCTCTTGATGAGAGGATTACAATGGTGGTATTTTTACAATTTTTGGAAAAGTTTGGAGAGAGTTATAAAGGAGAGAAGTAGAGGTTTGTGTTGTTTTCCTTATTCTTCCATGGCCATCGGTTGGAGGTTGAAGAAGAAGAAAAGAGAGTGTGAGGGTGGGGGTTTACGTGAGTGAGAGGAAATGAGATAGGAGAGAGAATATGTGTGAGTGTGAGAGTAATAAAGTAAGGGGGGTGTTTTTACTTTATTGTTTTTGTTGTTTAGTAAATAAGGAGAGTGTGAGGAGTGTGAGAGGAGGGTCCAAATCGGACACACACCACACACATATTCACTTTTACTTTTATTTTCAAAATGGACACATAAGTTTGGTCTATTTATATTTCTACCCCACAACTTCCCGTTTTGACAGTTTTTACTAATCTCTCGTTTTATTGATTTTATTGGTCCCAAAGCTTCACTAATATATATTAATGATTATTTAGTTGACCAAAATTGTTACGAGTCTATTTGACCCGTTTAAAGACACGTTTTCCCGGTTACCTCGAAAAACGTGCTTTAAGGTTCGTTAGTGGTTTTAATCCGTTTTAAGGATCCGTTTTCTTCGGGAGTTGTTCCCTAATATTTATTTAGACTCAATTAAGCCTTTAGAATCCTTATAATACGCTAACCGAGGTCTCATACCTCCTATGGTTATTTAACGCTTATTTAGCGTTTTTCGCTTTTAAAGTGTTTCTTTATTTCTTTTGGATTTATTTTTCCTTACAATTATTAATTAGGTACCATTAGGCCCTTAAATACGTATTAAGTTAATTTAAATCCCTATATTTAAGTTCGGGGTATTTCAATCTACCCCCCTTAAGAACTTTGTCCTCAAAGTTGTTCGAGGTTATAGGATTACTGTACTTACTCCTTTATACTTGTCTAGTGCCAAAGTCATACATCCTTCCTCCTTACGATTCCCAAATCCATCCCTCAAGGTTCCTACATACCATACTATACCAATATACAATAGTTACTCCAATCCGCACTACTACCAACTATCTGGTTCCTCATTACCAAGTTCATACATACATACGGTGCAAAGCTATCCCCAAAGCAATGCAATACACATACAATCCCGCAGGCACTCAGGTCATCTAGACACGGGACTCCTCTATGTCCCGCTGCCCTTGGAATAATACAACATGCTACACTACTACCTTCTCCGGTATACGCTTCTAACACATCCATAACCTTCAATCTAAGAGAAATACTTCACTACTACCGATTGAAAATTTTCTAAAACACATAACTCCCAAGTCCAATATATATACCTTACTTCTATCCTATGTGTGATTTTTGTGACCACTTAAGGGGAGCTTCAAGAATCGTTCGACCCTGATGTGATCAGTATCAGTGTTGAACTATCTTTCCACCCCAATTTGTGTTCGGTTTCCCTTGATCTGATCAGGATCAAGTTCGACTTCCCACATCAGTTTCAAACAAGCAAATAATTCAATTATTTTCATGTTTTATCTTTTTACTCTTCCTAGTCATTCATACATCTCCAAAGGATGGAATCAGTCCATCAATCATCCTCACTCTATTTCCCCATTGCTTTACTCCATGGTTCAATCCTGGTGCCCATTTCCTCAACCCTCACTACTTTCATCCATTACTCACCATCATATCCTATATTCTAACTAAGGAATACTACCTTTATAAGATTTAGTTGGCTTCAATTGTTTCACATATTTTACTTACGATTCCACTACTCATAAACTTCATTCATCTACTATCCTCATTCATTTTGTACTACTTCTTCAAAGGTTACAATACTTGTGGAGCTCCGTCCACTACTCATTACTTTCCTTTTTCTACTACTCTTACGCTGGTGTTACAAGATGGGTATATTCACCCTATGGTATTTGCATGTCTAATGCTTAGTTACCACAATTCAATATGAATGAATACGTATGTTTATATAACGTAGGTACCACTCATCGAATAATTTCTCATTTGTGCTATGCACATTATAGTATTATGTGTTTTATCTATAAACTTGCATTAAGCGGTTTTCGCTCTACCCCCTTAAAAGGGATTACGCCCACGTAATCTACCATGTGTTATTATTATTAAACATTGGTTTAATCAATTTGGGCAATCTGAAGCGTTTAGCTTCACTATGGTACATTATACAATAAACTCTGGTCAAAGGTCTCAACCATACCAATGGTTTAGTCTTTGCACCAAGGATTTCTATATGAGTTTATTTAACTCATCATTAATTCGGTTCTAGCCTATTAGGCTTCGAGGCATTAATAGCCATTTTGCTATACTTACTAGCTGGGGCCCACTAGCTTCTGCTGCGCGACCCTGATAACTCGGGTTATTTACCCTTCGTGCTATCCTTAATGTACTATGCATCACCTTTTATCCGTCTATTATGGGCATAAGGTTTATTAAACAAATGCGGTATTCTTTTACCGTGTTTGAACTCAATGAGTTTAAGGTTTATAACCAGCTCTCTGGTAATCTTCTGCACATGCTATTCGTGCTTCTACGATTATTCGTTAAGCTCCTCCGACTTATTGTCGGGCGAGGTTAAGTCACTACTTAGTTGTAGTGCTTCCTCCGGTGCCACTAGCTTCTGAATTCTACCAGTTTCCCTGGTTCAGTACAAGTGTTCTTTACTTGTATGACCTTGCATTTCTATGCGTCGGTCCTAGTGACTTTCTCAAGTCTCTTTTCACTCCTCATTCCATTGGAATTCACACTTTGTGATTGTTAGTGTATTGTACACTCTTCGTGCTTCTTTGGCCTTAGGCCGCACGGTTTGTTGCTAAGCTTGCTGAACTGGCTAGTGCCGTGTTTGTTGGTGAAAAGAAAGGTTTACTACGGTTTACATTCTCCATATCCCAAGCCATCCCATTAGATCATTAGCTGCACAAGTGCAATACCAAACACTCAGTCATACAGAGTGCAGAGGCGTAAACGCTTGACAGTAAGTCACTTATGTGATAGGAAGGAATATTTCTGTCTGTCATTTCATACTTATACTCCGTGTTATTGCTCACTACTCCCTCATAGCGGTCGCTTGTTGCGCACCGTGTTCTTACTCACTGTACAACATTGTCTTTACTGTTTCTGTTACTGTGATAGTTTCTCTTTACTCATTGCCATGGTCATTGGCACCATTTCCTTATGGTGTGTACACTGAGGGTTTCCCCTGTTCGTGTATGACGGTTGTCGTAGCATACCGCAATATTATTATCTTCCCATTGTGGGGATGTTTTATTTCAATTTAGGTTTCATGTGTAGGTTAGCTTACCTCACATTTTATCATCATTTATGATATAATTTACCAAGTATCTTGGTTGATAACGGATGAAGTAATTTATCGGGTTACAAGCTCTCTTGAGCGCTGGTCATTCGTGGTTTTCAATGTGTATTCACATTGATTGTTTTGACAATTACTGTCTTTCCAGTGCTGGGCACTAATGATAGGCTCTAGCTGTGTAGTTTACTCTGTCATTGATAATGAAAGTTCTTGTTGAGGGTTGTCTCCACTCATAGGTCTCATGACAAGGTTATTATATTGAGTATTTATGTAATGGTTCACCTCATGCTTGGGTGCATGAGGAGTATACTTACTCCCTTAAGTCGTAATGGTTTGGAAATCTCATTTCCTGATCCCATCGCCTCTTGGCAATATCTATATGCGTAGGCTTTACTGTTATAATAGATGGAAACCTTTCTAAGGATTCACATCTTCACCACCTTGGTGGTCTTCGGTTAACGAGGGGTACTTTCCCTTGGGTTCTCGTAGTGTCCAAGTGTGGACTAGGCCAATGTCGGCATTATCATGATTCTTATGCCTCTGTGTACAATTGCTACAGAAGGCATGAGGGGTATTTAACTCCGTCAACTGTATACTAGACTGGTGCTCTAGTGACAGTGACACTGAGGTGGCCATTACTACAAGCCACTCAGGATGTTGGGTTGGATTTATGGTCCAGTTGTTGATTTCTTGTCGTATGAGGCGATATTTCTTACAAGTCTTGTTAACAATTGGTGCCGGTTTTGCAACCGTTTAAGTTTATATAACGTATTTGGTTTACAACTTCTGAGTCGTATTGCTGCAAGCTATGCTCTTTGCAAGCTGTTTATACATGTTTCCACTCCTTGTATACCGTCATAGGTTGGAGGTATTATTGGCTCCATGGTAAGTCGTGACATCACGCTTCCGTTCATAGGAGACCCTTTAGGTAATCTGATGTTGATAGGTGTCTCTCAATATCTTAGGGCATTTCCTGTAAAGTGAAATCCCTTCGGTGTCCTAACCGAGTGTCCGTTTTAGCTCCCGTGCTCCTATCATTACGCTCGTTCAACTGTTGCTAACGCAGACACCCTTCAAGGATCGCTCCTGGGTGTTGTTAAATTATGCCGTTACTTCCGGCTAATGGTCATGATATGTTGTCCGTTGTACCATCTTGTGGTATCGTTCTTGAGTTATCCCCTTTTTGGGTCATGACGTCTCCCGTCCTTGGGTAGACTGTTTACGCTTGCTCCTAGTGCTTGAGTCTAGGTTATATATCCTCTCCGATGATGGATTATATTTAGTGGTAATTTAGTGATCGCTCTTGGGAGTTCTGTCCCGTTTGCTAAGCATTGTGGTGTTCAAGTTAGGCAACTGCCTTACTGTGTTTAGGCTGGGTATCCCTTCCAGCTATCACGTATTTGTTTGGCGTCCTCGAGACATGTCCAATGTCTATATTTACTAGTCTGTGCTTTTTGCACTTCCTAGTTCTTATTCCTCATCTTCAGATGGATTCTCTGCGTCTCTTGATACTTGATCGTCTGAGGTGTCCAGCTGTTCTGGTTTGAACTCACTGATGGTCCGTAGAACGGAGCTGACTACTTCCCGTGTGTCGTACACTACATGTATACATACGTGGGGTACCATGCTGATACGTTACCACTTACCCGACTACGTGTCGGGCCCGCAAGCTCCTTCGGAGTGCGGTTGTCCCACATCCCGTAATTGGTACACTTGTAGTGTTCGTCACACGCCTAGGTGAAGTATTCTATTGTCAACTCCTCTTGTATCATTCTATGATACTCACCGTAACGCTGTTGGTCTGGTTTTAAAATCCAAGGTTTTTTAAAAGGGGTTTGAGGTTTTGAAAAGAAAATTTTGGTTTTTAAAACAGTGGTTCGGTGTTAAAGAAGTCTCTCATGGCATAGCCATTCTTGGGGTCTTGGCCAAGTCTAGCTTCTCGCTGACTGGTATATTCTAAGTACAGTGGTCGGGCCGTTAGGCCTTCCCAAGGTTCCATTCCTTCAGTTTTAGGATGTTTGATCCTGTGGTTGTTTCGTTACTGTCACCGTACATTACTGTTACGTGTTAGTGTTCCCTTACATATCTCTGTCTTTACTGCACTTGCCGTGGCAAGTGCGTGGTACTGGTGGTTTTTGGGTAATCTTATACCAATCTTGGTAGGGTTTCCATTTGTGTTTGTTAGTCTTGTTGGCGCTTCCCTCGATCTTATTGATCTATAACTGATATACTCGCTCCTTTAGGTAGCTTCTTGATTGTCTAGACATGGTTGTCGTAGATCTGGGTACTCCTCCACTTCTTGGAGGTTCCCGTTCTATTTGGTTTAGTGTCGCTCCTTGTGGCTCGTTCCCACACATTTGTGGTGGTTGCTGAGCCTTCCTTGTTTAGGCACTACGCTTGTAGTCCTATTGGTTCATATCTCATGGTTGTTCTTGTAGTTGTCTGAGCTATGTTGGCCAGGTGTTGCAACCTTGATGGCATCGTAGTTTGGAGTTAACCGCTTCCGACTATGTCCTTAGTCAGCTAGCACACCGTTGGTGGTATTATTCAAGTGTCACTATCCCGTAGACTCGTGTCTCGGGTTCCATTACTGCTCCCTTTTTCATTCCGTTGCACGGTTAGTGCTTCTGTCCTGCTGTTGGTTGACTAGCTAGGTTTCGCGACTGCTAAGCACGTCGCCCCATGCTGTTGTAAGTTGTAGCCTCCTCGTGGTTGGAGTGTTCATCCTACCGCTATTAAGTGCGGGTGTTGCTGTTCAACCGGGATCCATCTCCGGGTCTTCCAATTCCTGGAATCTACCACGTGCCGGTTCTTGTTTACTGTGTGATTGCTTCACCACTGCCAGATCGGGTTTTTCCCGAGTATGAGAAGGCTTTTCTTCTCTCTGGCGTCCTTTCCCAAGTTATACAATAGGGTTAGTGGAGGGCGGGTCTGGTATTGTAGGTATCCGGTACTCACCGGTAGTTCCTAACTAGCATATCTCTAATGCTAACACTCAGCCCTTAGCCCTAAGCTTCTAATTCCTAACTCGGTATTCCTAAACTCGGTATTTCCAGTCATCAGAGCGATACTTCGCTCTGATACCACTTTTTGTAACACCCCTACTATTAATACAGTCATTAACGTCCAATCTCCTTACTCATCAGATACTCGCAGCGGATATATGCTTACATACAATGGGTGATACAATGCCGTTAGTCACCCACGTGACTAACCAGGCTACTGATTCTACATACAGCATCGGTCTGATGGACCGGAATCCCGAGTACTACAAATCTACAATACATTCTCCACTTACCAAATACTACTACAATCTGCATTCAATGCAATACTCCAAGTACCATACAATATAATCTACATACCGAGTTTACTAGGTTCCTTATACAAGTATAATACCTCTTCAAGTTCATACATACTCACTAAGAGATTACTTACTACCCATTCCTCGCTACTACATTACTTTCTAAATACAAGGGGTGTGCTAGTTAATACACCTCTACATTCTGCTGCTACTATCCAATGTAGTCGCCGGTCTCGTGCCTTGACCACATTCGCTTCGGGTACCTGCACACTAAAAAATGTCCCCCCGAAGGGGTCAGCTTTCGCCGAGCATGATAACCGCATACCCCGCGTACTAGTGAGGGTACGCCGACCACTTGGTCGAATACATGCGGTTCATTTTCATACAACATACATGCATACATGCTTCCATACATATACTACAATACTTTACACGAGATACACACATACACTTTATACATACACTTCAGTTCACACGCAGTAATCCATACAGCCCAACGGTACATACTTACCTTCCTGAAGTCCACATTACACAGTACAATACAATACATACGCAATTCAATAGACTTGTTAGCTCATATTGGTCCACCCGGGTTAATCGGGTGGAGATTACTCTTTTACTCATTTACTCCATACATACACATACATACTCATACATACTTACGGATCCATACTTACTCTTACTCTTACTCAAGTTAAGTCGTCGGGACCTCCGGCCCTGGGGACTACACCGTCCCACCTCCGGGATTTACTTGACTCACTAATCCGGGATGCTACCCATTTAAGGGATTTGGGCCGCGGACCAGTTTACGAGTCAGGAATTGCAGCCAACCTCTTGTGACTCCGCATCCCCCTCACGCGTGGCCGAAGCTATATCGGACTTGTACTCATTCCAATTTACTCACTTAAGTTAGGAGTTAGATAGTTAGGAATTAGCACAAGTCAACGTCCAAGCCACAAAAATACTATACATATATATACACATTCATACGAGGTACAATACATTACACAAGTACAGTACGAGGTTCGAATGCCATTCATCATAATTCCTATATTTCATGAATTATACAAACTAGTGCTCAAGGCAATAAATCTCAAGCACAACATAAGTCAAGCACAGGCAAGTGCAATATAGTCCGATTCATGCATTTATCTTATTTAGGTGGTCAAATAAGCACACAAATCGGGGTAACCAGATTAGGATACAGGGCATGAAGAAATCATACCTTTCACCGTTGTACTTGTATCCCAATGTTCCTCCGGTATTCACAATTCAAATCATTATATACATACATTCAAACGATTAATCTAACTATTACTACTTAATTCAATTGCTCTTACTATGTTTACTGATTCATACTTACTAAGTCCTTAAGCTTCCTACACTTACACATTACTTACTTATTTTCATTACCTTAAGTTTTATTTCTTACTTACTATTAGCATGCTTCATACATGTACATTTATATATATATGTGGGTATACATATATATATATATATATATATATATATTAATTATATTAATTGAAATAATAAATTTTTTTTTTTTGACTGGACCGGACTTGCGACCGACCTTGCAAGTCCGGTCCCTTCCAGTAGCTATCTACACCGGAAATTTCTGGCCCGACCGAACTTGCAAGTCCGGTCGCAAGTTCGGTCGATTCCAGTAGCTATCCTCGGGAAATTTTTTTCTGGACCGACCGAACTTGCATGTCCGGTCGCAAGTCCGGTCGATTCCAGTAGGTATCCTCGGAAAATTTCTGGCCGACCGAACTTGCAAGTCCGGTCGCAAGTTCGGTCGATTCCAGTAGGTTACAGACGGGGGAAAATTTCTGGTCCGACCGAACTTGCAAGTCCGGTCGCAAGTTCGGTCGATTCCAGTAGCTCACCCGTCTTTGTAAATCTGGGCTCGACCGAACTTGCAAGTCCGGTCGCAAGTTCGGTCCGGCCCAGTATTTGCATTTTAATTTCTGTTTTCAGTCCCCTCTTTTACCAACATTTCCCCATGGTTCCTACACTTAATCCCCCATGTTATAGCACTACTTAAACCTCCTAATACACCTTAGTTCACCCACCAAATGCTTTACTAAATCCATCAATCCACTTACACAATTTCATCACTTCCTTTCCACACTTACAACAGTTTTTCATCCTCCAATGCTACAGATTTTTGTTCCAACTTCTAACATCCAATACTTCCTCTACCAATGTCACTCCTAGCATCCCAAATACCTCCTTACCAAGCCAATTCATTTCCAAGCAATAGTACCATCTATACTCAAGTCCAACATTCACTTTACCAAATCTTGCACACTATTTCTTCTTAGCTCTACAATGCAATCTAATATCTTTGCTACAGATTTTGACACTTACTCTCCCCTTCTCTAACCACCTCTTCTAATGTCATTCCTAGAGTTCCAAGTACATCACTATACATTATCTATCTCTCCCAACCTACTCCTTTATCTTTCTCTATCAAGATCTGTTACAACATCTATTAGCCACCTAGTTTCTAGTTTACTAAGTGTTATAATCCTAGGCAAATTTTGCCATCGTCTCCCCTATATTTTATACACTCTCACCACATCTGCTTGTTCACAATTCAATACTCATTTCACCTGTTTCACACAACAACAATATACAAGCTCCCATACACAATTTCAATACTAAAACACTACTAAAAATTCCTGCACTCAACAACTCAATCCCAATCTGTTTTCAATAAGTTTCTCACATCTTTTAAAGCTTCCAAAATACTTATATTCTCCTACACATTACACTACTACTACATTACCATTCCATTACTCATTTCGAACTTCCAAAAACTGTTACATACATATATACCAAGTTACACAAAAGAGCATTCTTACCTTGTTTTTCTTCTAGATTTTCCTTTCTCTTCTTCCTTCTTCTTTCTCTACCGATTTTGAATTCTCAATCCACTAGCACTACAACCATTCATATACACCATTCAATACTAAGGACTAACCCTAACCATTAATCAAGTTTCAATCTAGGTTTTAGGGTTTAGAAAATTTATTACCTTCCAAGAGCACAAGAGCTATTTGGGATAGCTCAAGAACAAGGTTTCTCACACCACCAACATGCCAAAATCGGCTGGGTATAAAAGAGCAAGCAAGAGTTAAGCTTCAAATTTCGTTTTGCCCTTAAAGGCTAGAAAAGATGGAGTTTTCGAAATATTTTTACCTTAGAAGAACAAGGAGAAGGAGGGCCTTCTAATGGTGGTGTTGAAACTCCAAATGGGGTATACATATAAATCGAAAGTGCTTGTTTTTGAATTTTGGAAAGATGGAAATGTAGCTCTTGATGAGAGGATTACAATGGTGGTATTTTTTACAATTTTTGGAAAAGTTTGGAGAGAGTTATAAAGAGAGAAGTAGAGGTTGTGTTGTTTTCCTTATTCTTCCATGGCCATCGGTTGGAGGTTGAAGAAGAAGAAAAGAGAGTGTGAGGGTGGGGGATTTACGTGAGTGAGAGGAAATGAGATAGGAGAGAGAATATGTGTGTGTGAGTGTGAGAGTAATAAAGTAAGGGGGGGTGTTTTTACTTTATTGTTTTTGTTGTTTAGTAAATAAGGAGAGTGTGAGGAGTGTGAGAGGAGGGTCCAAAATCGGACACACCAACACACACATATTCACTTTTACTTTTTATTTTCAAAATGGACACATAAGTTTGGTCTATTTATATTTCTACCCCACAACTTCCCGTTTTTGACAGTTTTTACTAATCTCTCGTTTTATTGATTTTATTGGTCCCAAAGCTTCACTAATATATATTAATGATTATTAGTTGACCAAAATTGTTACGAGTCTATTTGACCCGTTTAAAGACACGTTTTCCCGGTTACCTCGAAAAACGTGCTTTAAGGTTCGTTAGTGGTTTTAATCCGTTTTAAGGATCCGTTTTCTTCGGGAGTTGTTCCCTAATATTTATTTAGACTCAATTAAGCCTTTAGAATCCTTATAATACGCTAACCGAGGTCTCATACCTCCTATGGTTATTTAACGCTTATTTAGCGTTTTTCGCTTTTTAAAGTTTTCTTTATTTCTTTTGGATTTATTTTTCCTTACAATTATTAATTAGGTACCATTAGGCCTTAAATACGTATTAAGTTAATTTAAATCCCTATATTTAAGTTCGGGGTATTTCAATAGGCCCCATAATAGCAAGTGGTATCCCCACTCTAGGTAGTGGTTCATTCACCACTGTTCCTCTTATGCCTCTATGCATAGGTTTTACAACGTTTGGATCTACGTATTGTAGTTGGTTTTTCGGCTTACAGCCACCTTGCCTCGAGTCATGCTCCATGCGGCTGTTTATATAGGTTTCTTCTTCTCCGTATGCCATTAAATGGTTAGGAGGTATTTATGGGCTCTTTGATATGGTTGTCTCATCACTCTTCCGTACTTGGAAGGCCCCTTTTTACTAGGTATTAATTCATGCCCTCTAGTATTTTAGGGTATCCCGTGTTACGAGGGATCCCTTCGGGTTCTACCCGAGTGTTTGCTTAAACACTTGTGTTCTCAGCACGATATTTCGTTCAACTACTGTTGACTCCGGCACCCTTCTCGGATTGCTCCTGGGTGTTACTGAGTAATGCCATTACATCTGGCTTGTACTCATGGTTATGTTCAGTTGTGACTTCGCCTTGCGGCTATGTCCTAGACTATCCCGTTTAGGGTTGTAATGTCTCCCATTATTGGGTAGATCCTTGGTACTTTCTAATACCTTCTGGGTCAGGTCATTATTCTCTTCAGTGAGGTATAAAGTGGGAATTCTATCCCGTTTATCGTACATTAATAAGTTCATTTAGGCATTCGCCGTATTATTTACACTGGTATTCACCCAGTTATTAGGTATTTTCTGAGACATATCTAATGTCTGTGTTTATACTATGTGCTTCTCGCGTTTATTAACGCTATATCCTTAGGTTCGTCACCTTACTGGATTCTAGACTCCTTAATCTTGGTAAGCTTTCTTATGTTCTTCGATCATTCGAGGTGTCCAACTGTCTTGGTTTGAATTGGCTCTTTCGTCCGTAGTATGGAGTGGGCTACTTCCCGTGTACCGTACTCTACTTGTATACATACATGGAGTATCTTATTGATACGTTACCACTACCCGACCAACTCATAACTGGTCTGTCAGGCCCGCAAGCTCCTTTGGAGTGCGGTCGTTCCATGTCTCGTTTGTGTACACTTGTAGTGTCGGTCACGCCTAAGTGAAGTATTCTGTTGCCAACTCCTCTTATATGGTCCTATAATAACTTATCGTGGTTCACTGGTTTGGTTTTAAAACTTTGGGGTTTTTTTTTTTTGAAAAAAAAAATTTTATGTTCTGAAAGGAAGTTCAAGTTTTAAAAGTAAGTTCTTCATGGCATTTCAATGCCGGCTGTTCCTTACCGAGTCCAGCTTCTCGCTGACTGGTATGTTCTTTATATAATGATCAGGCCGTTATGCCTTTTCAAGGCTTAGTTTCACAATTCTTAGGGTTTAAGTGGCTATATTGGCTTCTCTCGCCATTTTGGTACTTGCTAAGTACTGGTCGCTTGTCAAAGCTCCTCTTAATAGTTCCCGTTTCACTGCACTTGCCGTGGCAAGTGCGCGGTACAGACGGTTTTTTAGGTTACTCATACCGGTCACGGTATTGTTTACATTATGTTTGGTAGCCTTGTCGGCTCTTCCTTAAGCCTTTAGTTAGATAACTACTCCTTAGAGCTGCTTCAAATTCATCCTGACATGACTGTCATTAATTTAGGTGCTTCTCCATTCTCGGAGTTTCCTTAATTACTTTAGTTCGGTGCTTTATCTCGCTTCTCGTTCCCACGTCTTTGTGTGGTTACTGAGGTTTAACTCTTTTAGGCACTACTTTGTAGTCCTATTCGGGTATATCTTGTAGTTATGCTCGTAGCTGTCTAAGCTATATCAGTGAAGTATTGCAACTTCTTCGGGTGTGGCAGGGTGGGTGTACCTACTCTCAACTAGTTTCTTAATTGGTTGGTATACCGTTGGTAGTATTATTTAACTATGGCGGTCCGTGGACATGTGTCCCGGTTCTCGTTATTTCTCATGAGTCCGCCTTGTTGCACGGTTGGTGCTTTCTTCTTCCTGCTGCTCGGCTAGCTAGGTTCTCGCGACTGCTAAGCATGTCGCCCCAAGCTGCCACAGATTCCGGTCTCCTTGGATTAGGATTTATCGATCTCCCGCCTTTAAGTGCGGTTATTGTCGCTCCAACGGGATCCATCTCCGGGGTTTCCGGTTCTCAGGATCCACCGCGTGACAGATTCTGGTTCATATTGAAATATTAATTAAGTGCCAGATCGAGTTTCCCCGTCTCTCTGACATTATTCCCCAAACTTTTAATACGGGGGTTGTGGAGGGCGGGTGTGGTATTATAGGTATCCAGATCATACTGGAAGTTCCTAACTAGCGCATCTCTCACGCTACCACTCAACCCTTAGCCCTAAGTCTCTAGTTCCTAACTCGGTATTTCCTAAGCTCGGTTTCCAGTCATCAGAGCGATACTTCGCTCTGATACCATTTTTGTAACACTCCAACCGTTAATCTCGTCATTATCTCTTAAACCGTTACTAATTACTCCACTCACGCAGCGGAACTCTAGTTACAACGAGGGGTGAAACAACGCCGTTAGCCACCCATGTGGCTAACCAGGCCTTTCTTACTTACCGTAACGGTCTGATGAACTGGAACAACCGAGTACTTCATACAAATACAATACTCAATTCATATCTCTACTATACCGAGTCTACAATATACGGATGCCGATAACATACTCGGACTTACACCTCACTCAAACGCATAAGTAATTACAATTTAACTACCCATGCTCACAGCAGTCCCCGTCCTACTCTCTCGAACGGTGGTCAGCTTCAAGTACCTGCACACTAAAAAGGTTCCCCCTAGGGGGTCAGCTTACGCTGCGCATGAAATTCGCATATACCGCGTGCTAACCGCGGTACGCCGACTACTTTGGGTCGGATATACATGGAGTTCATTTTAATCAAACAACACGCATCATGGCAATACAATATATATGTATATCATACAAGGAATCTACATCCAATCACGGAACACGATTCCTAACTAACATAACAATGTTGTTAGTGGTAACTGGTTACTCTTAGGCTTTGAGGGTTATTCCTCACTATGCCTTGTTTACTTATTCAATACCTCACCCGCTCTCTCGGGTTACTTATTCGTATACACACCCATTCTCTTGGGCTACTCATTCTTATACCTACCCATTCTCTCGGGTTACTCATACATATACTCACCCCTTTCTCTCGAGTTATTTATACTCGTTATCTCACCCACACTCTTGGGTTATTCATACTCAAGCTCTTGTAGATTCTCGAGACACTACAGGTCTCCTACGTCACGCTTGTTACTCTTATTACATACTTAAGCCAAAACTCATGGCTCTCTAGCATAGTCTTACTTCCCCGGCTTCGACCCTACTCTGGGTCTAGCATGGTGGGAAGGTTCAACTAGCTCACGGAACTCTCTCTTAGTTCCTAACTCTTTTTACATAGGTCCGACTACTCTCGGACTACTCACATTCCCATATACTCCTCTCTCGGAGTTATAATTATATCATGTATATTAGTCTAGAAGCATCATTCTCGATGTTTCTAATGACTTAGGGAACATTACTCAAGTTTGGTTAATCTTAGGTTTTAAGAGTTACCTTTACAATACATATACTCATACTTTCGGTTATATTCTTATACCGGGTAAACCCTCTTATAGGTGGCCCCCTTCTTAGAGGTGTCGACCCTGTCTCACGGGAGTTATCTAAGTCCCCTAGGTTTTTTTTACCTTCCTTATAAGTTCACATATGGATAAACTCAATCCTCTCGATGGAGGGTCATTTATTCTCCACTCATATTTATTTGTGGATTGTTTCAGTAAGGTTTTCTAACCGTTATCGGGTATTTACTCAACCCGTACATCTCCTCACGTTTAGGGAGTTCATATGTTTGCGTTATCGTTATACTTTAATCGATAGCTTGTGTGGTTTGCTTGTTTCGTTATCATACGCATCGATCCGTTCTACGGATCTCTAGCCGAACGTTACTCACTATGAGTCGGTCTTTACACTATGTTAGACCACACCGGCATACAAGTATGTTAGCTCATTCAACATACAACAAGACATACATAATCAAACAAGGGATTATTTCATGCTTTAGTCTTGATTAAGCCGGACACAAACACACAAATCAGAGTAACTCGGTTAGCATACGGGGCATGAGAAAATCATACCTTTCACCGGGGTTAGCTTTACCGTGTGACCTCTCCTTCCTCGGTTCACACTGTTCCACTGATAACATTCAAATGTTTACATTAACATTAAGGTGTTACGGTATGTAAAACTAATACTCCGTACTTAACCCCGTTATCCCCTTTAACTTAGTTTTACTCCTTTGTTCTTAAACTCACAACTTTCTCATTTACTTCTTAAACTTGCTTACACTCTAATGACCTTTAAACATCATTAATCAAGTCATAATTACCTTATACTATCATTCCCTCCAAGCCCCTACCTTAGAATGGCTTTGAAATGGTTTCTGTGAAGAAAATGGGGTGGTCCGGGTTTGTATCCGGGTTTACAAACCCGGACCAAGGCTTCTGGTCACTCTCGGGTGAAATTCATGACTGGTCCGGGTATGCATCCTAGTTTGCAACCCGGACCCTTAATTTAGAAAACCTCTTGGGTGTAAAAAATAGGGTGGTCCGGGTTTGTATCCTGGTTTGCAAACCCGGACCACATGGTCTGTGCTACATTCTGCCGTGTTTTGATGCTGGTCCGGGTTTGTGTCCTAGTTGCAAACCCGGACCAGTTGCAGTTTTGCAATTTATGTAAGTTTCTCAACTTTGTTTCAACTCCAAACTTACACCAACTTCTTCCCCACTCTTCCAACATATATTATAGCATGTTTTGACATTGTTTAGGCATTCAAAACCAACCTAAACTACTTATACACTCATCTGTTACAAAACCCAATCCCCTGTAATTTCCTTCTGTTAAAACTCTAGTTTTCTTGCTTTCTGTTGCAGTTTTCAAATCCTTCCTTTCTTTCCAATCTAACTCCACGCCTAACATACTCAAGCCCATAACATCCTAGACATATTTTGACAGAACTTGCCTACTTTCCAAGCATTCTCACCACACTAATCAACTCACCAAAAAATGTTTTTCATCCCTGTTAAATAAGCATTAAACCCACTGTTACAGCACACTAAATTCCCCTCTGTTATCATCTATGCAACAGATTAACCTCATGGCTTATTTCCTTCACTAGGCAATCTAAACAGCTCCACTCATCAGTTTACATTGTAGCATCACAACTACACTAACAAAGTCATTTATTTGCATACAAAAATCTGTTTACAGAGACAACCCCAACCCAAGGTTAGTTTATTACCTTGCTAGTTTTTCTGTTTTCTTTTCTTTCTTCCTCATTTCCTTGTTCTCTCTTCCACTACATGTTTCCTCATCTACCAATGGAGTTCAGATTGCTAGCTACAATCACATTCCATTCCATACCAAACAAGCTCATTAATTCACCGATCCCACACTAACTAGAATTTTCAAGAGCTAGTTAAGGGCTTAGTTTGGAGTTTACCTTCAAGCATACCGATGGAGAGTTTTGGCAATCAAATGGATGGAATTCCAGCACTTCACAGAGGCAAAGAAACCGGCTGGGAAATTGAAGAAAGGATTCACGTCGGATTTTTCCAAAAAAATCAAAGAAGTTGGAAATGAAGATTTTTAAGCTTGTTTCTTACCTAGAACAACCAAGGAGTGGTTCTTGGTCAAGGTGGGTAGCTTAACCTTCAAATGGAGCTTCAGCCATGGTGGTGAGTTGTGAGATTTTTGATTCATAAGAGGTGGAAAATGATCCCACGTTGAGAGGAATTCAACGGTACAATTTTTGTGAAGTTTGGATCTCATTTGGACTTTCAAAGTTGAAGAAGAAGAGAGGCGCTGAGAAGGGTTTGAGAAATTGCCATAGCAGCGAGAGGAGAAGAAGGAAGCTCTGTCTGGGAGGGGAAAACGTGACTCAGAAGGAGAAGGAGGTGAGAGGGTATAATACCACTTTTACTATTCCCTTTTTACTTTTACTTTTCTTATTTGTCATCTTATGACTTAATAAGCTAACAAGCTAATTAAATGTGTGTGTGTACCAATTAAAATCGGCCCCACACAAAATAAGCTGGAAGCGTTTTTCATTTTTTTTTACAGAAAACACTCGTTAATTTACCCGGTTTAGCACTATTCACTAACGGGCCCGTTTTCGGATTTTACTCGTTTCTTTATTTTTAATGGTTATTAAGCTTCCATTAATAAGTGTTTATAGTTATTTAATCAACTATAATTTTTACGGGTCCGTTTGACCACTTAAAGTCACGTTTTCGGGTTCTCTCGAAAAACGTGCTTTAAAACTCCGTTAGCGTTTTAATCCTTTATTTGGATCCGTTTTCTTCGGGAATCATTCCCGTATACTTATTAGGCCTAACTAAGCCTTAGGAATCCATCTCGGACCCTCTCGAGATCATATATCTCTTATACTCATTTAACGCGCATTTTAGCGTTTTTCGCTTTTCAAGCGTTTTCTCTTTTCTTTTGGTTTTATTCTTTTTACCAATACTCTTTAGGCACCATTAGGCCCTTAATAATTTTATTAGAGTAATTTAATCACCATTTTTAGATCCGGGGTATTAAATAATCTATTCTGAAAAATCCCAATACTTTATATTCAATGACACATTAATATTTCCAGTGTCAAAAGGTAAATCAATATAATCTCTTACGTAACTTAGTTTCATCTAATTAAAGGTTTAAAGATTTTAAGTATCTACTAATCTATTTACAAACCTTTTTATAAGACTTTAACTATTATTTACAACACTTACTTATAAAACTCACATTCCGAACATTGGTAATTGATGTATTTTATATGGCTTAACTAATTCTAAGAAACTTAAGGATTATTATTTAGATTAATTTCCCAATCATAGTTTAATATAGCTTTATATCATAATTCTTTTAATGACACTATCTTAAAACACTAAGTTATTGTTCAATACTATAACTGTTATGAAATGATTAAATCTAGACTTACTAATCCACTTCACATTTAGATGTAAAAGCATTTCATTTATTTATTATTAAATATATAATAAGATCTATTTGTGTAACATTTTATGTAACCTAATTACAAATATTCCTTAGTCCTAACTTATTATTTACTTAACCAAATTATAGATTTACATCCTGATCATTGGCAAATAATATTATACATGTATTTAATATGGTATATATAAATCTTATAAATTCAAAGATAACTCTTTAAGCTTAATTTTAATCTTAATTTGATACCCCCTCATAATACTCTTTTAATAGTATTAAGTATAGGTTTAGTTTAACTTATTAATTCCTTCATATTCTATTTTCTATAAGGTATTATATTTCTTTTATTTTTTTATGTATATATATTAATATAAATGTAGATTAATTTAATCCCTTGATTTAACCTAAGTTACTATCTTATTTCTTTTATATATATGATATATATATATATATATATATAATAATTTCTACTACACTTAAAAGTTTATACCCAAAAATATTTATTAACATTCTGTATTAAATGTTAGTATAGTCTTATTATATTATTTTCAACCCATAAAGTCTATTATTCAACTATACTTTAATTTTTGGTTACATTAAAAACCATATTTTATAAGATAACTTATGAAAAATTCATAAACACAATTTTTAAACCCACTTACACTTGTCCAAAAATTGCCAAATTTAATATATAGCAACTATGATTTTTAGACATATTATAAAAATTTATTTCATAAAAATATCTTGAGTAATTATCTAAATAAATACAAAATACTCAGAAATTACAAAAATTATAAATTACGTTTAATAACTCAAAACCCATATTATTTACATCAAAATAAACTCACTTTTATAAGGAATTTATGGTTAAAATTTTGTTTCAAAATACATTATGGAAGCTCATTAAATAAATTCAACAAGATAGGGTATTATTCTGGAATTAATATTACTTAATACAACTAAAACCTTCCACATTTTAATCTCGGCCGTCTGTTCCCTCTAACTACGATCGGACGGCCCTGGATCGTTGAGTTAATCAGAGAAAAAGCTGCTACGTTCGAATGGGAATCCACCGATTTCTCTCAATATACAGAACCAAATTTGTTTATTCTTGTTTCATTGGATTCTAATTTGAAAGACGGTTTCAATGGTACTAATTTCGTGAATTATCGTGCAAAGATCTGGGATTTCGATTCTGGGTTCAATAGACTAGGGTTCTTACCGGTTTCAGTTTTTGATTTGCCAAATTCTCTCAATTTATTGCGTAATTGGTTAAATTGATAGAGGGTTATGAACGGGAATGCAAAAACGAATTCATAGATGGTGGAATTTGGTCGGAATCATACCGGAGATGCGCCGGCAAGGGAAATCGAATTCGTTTTCTGGAAAAATCGGTATTGCATGTGCTGGTCAGGTAGGCAACTTCACGGGTCAACTCGCACCAACCGAGAGAGATTTGATCCACAAAATCTATCACCATACAAACTAGACATGTAACTCTAAACATTGGTGGAAGAATCAAGGAAAATGAAGAACTAGGGAGAAAGTTATAGATCCATAAAGATCTGAGTTTACCATCCCGTTTCTGGGCAAAAACCCGACGTGATCGAGTTGGGAACTTTAGACGCTTATATCTTCCACAATATTGAGAATCAGCCTTAGGTGTAAACATGAAAGTTATAGAGGGATTAGAGATCTACACAACAAGCTATATCATGTGGATTTCCGTTCATAGACGAAGAAGTTATGATCAGACGAAATTTACCTGATTAACTGGTTTTCTGGAAAATCTGGGTTATGGTTTCGCAGGGAGGCAACTTTGGATTGATTTTGCGGTCAATGTAGAAGGATTTAGGTTGTGTATGAGTAATGGTTAAAAAAAGGAATGATAGGAGAATCGAATGAAAAAGACGGCACACGAAATGGTGGAGTAGAGACTGAGATATTAGCATCTGAAGATCGCCCCATGGAATGCCAAAACTGAAGGAAAACTCAAACGTTTCAGTGCCATTGGCTGGCTGACTGACACGTTAGCATATCCTAAATTTTTGGCTCTAACTTCAATTTAGCATAACTTTGGCTAGGATGATCCGTTTTTAACGTTCTTTTTATCAATCTTCTTGGTTTTCCATAACCTTTTTATTGATATAGTTTTCATGGGCTGGTTTGACCATTCTCAAAAAGTCAACCCTAGCAAGGCTTTCGAAGCTTTAAGGTTTCTATGATTTTATTTTGACTTTAAGACTCAAATCAATGTTCCCCAAATATAATAATCACATTATTAAATTCATAATACCATTATAATAATTTACTATTTAATTTTAATTATTTAGGGTTCAATAAAGGAAATCCCCTAAATTAATTTAGATTAATTTATGGGTAACACTTTCCCGACAGTAAGGTATTTCCACACTTAGTTAGTGGTTAACCTTTCCTTAACTGCTTACTCACATAACTATGGTTAGATTTCCTAACTCGGAATGTTCCTAAGATCGGTATTCCGGTAGATTTCCCGAAGTATCGCTCTGATACCACTTTTTGTAACACCCCTACTGTACACTTAACGATAAAGCAAAACTGTAGCGGAAATATATAACATAAACGATAACTGAACTAGTTGGTGTTACACGCCGTAAGCCACCCACGTGGCTAACAAGGCAGAATACATACAGTCGTATCGGTCTGATGAATAGACTCCCGAGCATATTACTAAAACCGTAAACACAACAACTTTACCGAGTATTAATATTTACAACCATCACTGTATAACTGTCAATCCAAAATGTACCACCACGGGAGCACAGGCGCATCCCGGGTCCAACATTCAAAACTTTCAAAAGTATTTCATAATTCCTAGGATCTAGTGCCACTCCGCTTCCTCGATCCTCATCCTGCAAAATAAAATATGGTGCCCCAAAGGGGCTCAGCAACCCATGGCTGGTATGGCTAACGTGCAGCCCGTCGGCTACCGGGATACACGCAACCAATTGTCATGATAACAGGGCATTGATTTTAACATAGAACATACATAGCATAGCAAGAAGTATTGCATAGCAAACAACAACACATACATAACGGGAACAATTCACTTTAGGTAATGAACCAATATTAGTTAGTCAACTTGGTAGCCTAGAGAGTGATTTCACCCTCATGTTAAGCTTGTTACATAACTCGTTACCATTCTGTTTGTCGGACGGTTAACTTAACCCATAGGTGTGACAGATATAGTGATCCGAACACACCGAACACATGATTCCCCCTAGCCCGATTGGAAGTCAGGTAGGTAAGCATTGGCTAAGCTTGTGGGTGATTGTGATCCAAGAAGGAAAACAACCATAACATAAGGAGAGAGCCGAATCTGATTAAGATGTTGACCCCCGTACATACACGCGTGACCGGAACGACCGGATTCCTCACTCCCCAGGTTAATCCTTGTTAGAATCCTATTGATGGAACTTAACACAATACCTCACATAAAATTTGGTCCAGTTAGGCACCCAAGGGAGATAGATATATTTTAACAACACAAACCACACACTAGCTCATACATATCCGTAGTTAACAAAATTCCATAAGACGAAACGTTAAACCGGGTACCACCCTCTTCTGTTTCCTAGTTTGGTCAACTAACGGGTTAGCACGTATTCGAGGTTAACGGCACCGGTACACACACGCACAATAATAACAATGACTGTAAACTCGTTTCATGATTTAAGTCTTACAAAGTCATAAACACTCAGAAACAAACAACACCACACGATGATGTAAACCGGTAGGCAACAGACTGCAAGAAAACCATACCTTGGTCCTTGTTGTTTCGAGTTCCACACCGAAGGTAGTTCCTAACATGGTTAATAATATCGGTTAATTAACTTATTTAGTTTCCGACTTACTAATCATTCTACATGATTATATGACATGTTTTTATGCTTAAACTTACACTTAATTGTCCTCATTATACCCCCCTAGGGTTTACTACTTAAGTCACATTTTGTTTGTTTTTTTTGTAAGTTTTGGGTCGACCGACCCACCGACCGACCCCACACAACTTGGTCGGTCCATTCCAGTAACTTTTGGGTTTGAAAATTCCACTTCGACCACCCACGTCCGACCCAAGGTCCTCTTGGTCGGTCCGTTCCAGAAACTTTTCCGTCTTCTAAATCTTACCCGACCGACCCAAAGCCTATGGGTCGGCCCATATAGAGACATTTTGTTCGTTAATTTTTGCCCGACCGACCAAACCTACTCCGGACCGACCCAAAGCCCTCTAGGTTGGTCCCATTCAGAAACATTTTTGTTCTTCTTTTAGAGCCCAACCGACCCCCCGACCGACCCAACCTCCTAGGTCGGTTGATTCTAGAAACATTTCCATTGCCTTATTACAGTCCGACCGACCCATCCAGGGTCGGTCCCCTCTGTCGGTCGACTGCTGAACTTCTCCAAAACTTGTCAAACTTTCTCCAAAGTTTTCCTCAAGCCTCCTAATGTGTTCTAATAACATCATTTGGAATACTAAAACCTTCATAAAACATCCATTCAACTCATTTTGTAAGTTCCTCAAACACTTATTCAATTTCTTGTAAAATTCCTAGCACTTGTAATGTTTTTCCCTATGTTTCTAAGTGGTGGTTTACACCTATGATGACAACTATCCCAAAATGCATTTTCACCACTCTTACAACTACTCCAAAGCATTACTTATCATTCACACTTCCTTTACACAAACTACTTGAAATTTCTCCACAAGTTCACACACACTTATTCTTCACCAAGCACAAATCTACTCTTGTTTACCAAAATTTGCATAAGTCCTAAACATACTTCCACCTTGACCATAGTGTATCCAAACCACTCATTTGATTCCTAAATCCTTCAAGATAATGCCTAAGTCATTTTAACACTCAAAGGCACTCCAATGTATTTTCCTTCTCTATAGAACACTTAGTCATTCCTAGTACTTCCTAGTTCATCAAAGTTTATCTAAATACTCAAAACTCCTTGTTTCCTAACCAAATTTTGACATGGTTTACCTAACACATTATTACACCAAAAACATAGATTCTCACCTTTAAACAATCAAGAACATTCATCCACACAAGAAATGTTCTCTACACAAAACTAAACCTTAAACTACACTACATCACAATATAGTGCATAATTTAAATTGCTTGGCACTTAGGCCCTTAAATTGCATAAGCCTTAAACACTGAATTTCCACATACTAAATGCCTTTGACCTGCAAATCACACAACATAATATATGCCCTTAATAACCTCCTTATTGGTATTTTTCTATCTCAATTACCATTGGCTCTTTAGGTAGTTTATTAAGCATTTTAAAAGCTCAATTTCTAAAACACATTAACCACATTAAGTTAGGTCATTTACCTCTTTTCTTCCAAGCTTCTTTCTTGTTTCATTGTATTGAAAATTAGCAAGGAACTTGATCACTTGTCAACCTTCTATCCATACACACACATAAGGGTAATGAGTTTTAAGATTCATACTCAAACTCATATGTAAACCCTAGTTTTACATAAGTGTTTTAATACATTAAAATAGAAGTTTACCTTGGAATTGAATGGGAATTGGATTAAGTATCAAGAGAGGACTCCACCTAGCCCTTTGAAGTTTGAAATGAAGCTATGGAAGGTCAAAAGAAGACACCATTTAATGGTGATTCTCGTCAAGCACAAAATGTAGGGAAATGTTGTTTTTCTTTGGTTTTCCTTACCTTGAAGCAAAGGTGATCACAAGGCTTGAAAATATGAGCTCAAGCTCCTTCAATGGTGAATCTCCATGGCACCAAAATGGTGTTTTGGGATTTGAAAAGACAAAGTTGAAGAGCTTGATCAAACTAAAGAATGGTGGTCTTGAAATTAATTTTGGTTCATGGAGCTAAGAGATATAAGCAATGGAAGATGGAGAAGTGTGTGGTGCTGTAGCAAAATAAATTTGGAGCTGGGAGAATGAAGAAGACGGTGGGAAATGAGAAAAGAAGAAGAGAATGAAGAGAGGCTTAGTTTGTAAGATATTTAAACATAAAGTAAATAGTTCTTTTTGCTTTATCAATCTTCCTTCTTTATTTAACTAGCTAAGTGTGGTGAGTCACACTTAAAAAAACCGGCCCCCTTAGTCAAATGGGATATTTTATGGTCTTTGGTGACCAATTAAACAACTTATATTGACTTATGACTTAAACTAGTACTATTTAAGCACTATTCACAAATTAGTGCACATAATTGTGAAATTTTTGATTTCCCATTGATTTAGACTTCCTAATGTGATACAAATAGTACACATGTTGATTAAGGAGTAATGATGGACATTTAGCCACTCAAAACCCATTTACAAGACAATTTTTCAAAATGTGCTTTAAGACTCCTTAAAGCACATTTTGTGTTTCAACTTGTTTTCAAGCTTGGTTTTCTTAGTAATTGGTTTAACAAGTTCGTTAACATGTAAATAAAGTCTTGGTAAGCCCTTTGGGTCTTAACCAAGGTCATCTAAAGCTTAGAGCACATTTTTGCTATAATTGCCTTTATGGTGCTTTATTGTGTTTTATATGGTTTAAATTGTTCACTAACATTTCTAAGGCACTTTTTAGCCATAATATACCATAGTTTAATACTTAAACAACATATCAAGTTTGGGGTATTTCAATTATTCCAATCTTGTACAAAAGTCTTGTTAACCAGCTCACTTTTGTCACTACTTGTCTCAAGGCTCTATATTCCGCTTCAGCTGAAGAAAGGGAAACATTAGTCTATTTTTTAGACTTTCAAGACAAGGCACTTCTAACAAGCTAAGCATAATAACTGCTAATAGATCTCCTAGTATTGGGGTAACCGGCCCAATCAGCATCACAGTATGCTATTAACTCAAAATTATCAGCATCATTAAGCAGAAGTCCATAATCTAAAGTTCCATTATATACCTTAGAGCATGTAAAGCAGCTTTCATGTGTATTTAAGTAGGTTACTGAAGAAACTGACTCAACAATTGAATCATAATGACTGATCTGGACTGGCATGTGTCACAAAATTCATTTTTCCTACTAATCTTCTATAAACCATTGGATTATCCATGGGTTTTCCATCTTCCAATAATAGCTTTGTATTCAGTTCTAAGGCCCTACTCCTTTCCTCAACTTGTCAAACCTTGTCCAACAACAACAAATTGAAATACCCCTAACATTTAAATTAAATAATGGTAAATATATATATTTAGGGGATTATCAAACCCTAAGAGAGTATATAAACACTCAGGCGTCAACACCTAAACTCCTTAAGGTCAAAAACGTGCGTTAAGCCCGACCTTAAGCTAAACAAGCTATATAAGCTATAAACCTCATATGACGCTAATCAAGGATCATTATATGACCCTTAGAACGCAGGACCTCATCTAAAATTGAATAAAATACAAAGGGCTCGGGAGTTCCCTTAAAGGCCCTAAAGTCCCGGAAATACGTTATGGGATGAAGTAAAGCATTACACATCATTCCAAATGCACCATAACACTCTATTAAACAATAAGATGAAGTCCTCAAGCTAAATTCTCAGTTAAACGCAAAGTGCTAGGAGATGCCTTATGGGGGCCCTATAAACCCCCGGGAATGCCCAGGAGAGTGCCGACTGCCGAGGTGGCACGAACTCCTATAAAATTAATTCTTAGAGTTCCTGTAACACCCCTACCTACCGCTAATACCGTCATTACCGTCTGATAAGTGCAAAACATATAGACTTATTAAGGTTTAATCACCTTATTAATTGCAGCATTTTAGTAATGTTTCTCACTTATCTTAGGTTTTTCTATATTTATGTTGTTATATTAACTGATATATTATATGTGTTAAAATGTAGGAAAAATGACAAAGACATATATTATAAGGATTAAACACTCAGCGACATGCACGCATGTGTCCGCCCATCAGTACCGCCTCAAAACAGGCGGACAATACATAGAGGCAACCGCCTCATATTGTGAGGACGTGACACAAGCCAGACAACATAGAGGCTACCGCCTCATAACAGGCGGACAAGGTAGAGGGCAACCGCCCCTTATTGACGCGGACAAGAGACAATGAAAACGGAGAGGAGACCGCCTATTAACATGCGGACAAGAGAGGAGATGAGAGGACCGCCTCTTATCTAGCGGACACGTGTAAGTGTCCAGGAAATTAACGGGTTATCTTCTTCGCCGACTCGCTCTCTGCAACTTGACTGCGCCTTATCGTTTAAGCAGTCGGCGCCTACCTGAATTACTCGATCACGCGTTGTTCCTGCCCCTGCAATCAATGGGGAGCTGCAATCAACGAGCTCAATCAATGAGCTGCTGCTCTGCTTCTTCTTCTTCTATAAATATAACCCTCAGTACACCTTCTCCAGTGTCCTTCCAGAGTGTCCGTCCGTGGTTCCTCCTGGAGTTCCAATTCACACCATCATTCCATTCTTCGACCACTTCACTTTCACTCACTCGTTCATCTCATTTCTAATCTCCCGCTTCTCCATTTGTTTTCTTTTCATCTCATTATTCTCACCTCTAGTCTCACGTATTTAAATAGAAGATCAAACTATTTAATATGTTAGGCTTGTTTACGTATGCTCTGGGAATAATTATTATGTATCTGTATTAATTATGCAATATTTTTTACTGGTTTTAGTTTTAATGAAGTTTGTTACGATTAAAGGTTTTCTCGCATCTTTTTAATAAATGTCATGAGTTTGTTAAATTGCTTTACTAAGTCTATTTTGATCAGACCGGTGATAAATAGACAGGTTAATTAAGGCGTAAATCTGGAGAAAGCTTATTATGATTTAATGAGTTAGTATTTTCAGATGCAAATGTAATCCCTCAACACTCTCCTCTGCCGTTCGCAGGCTTTTGCTTGAGTTTTGAGTTTTCATCGGACCTTGCATTACAGGTGAACGAGTTCTTATGAGGCAATGACTTAGTCCTTAAGATAATTATAGGATTCTTGCCAAACAATTATAATTAAACCAGTAGACCTAGCATGAAGAGCAGATAATATTAATCTGAACCAGAGTCCCGTTTAGTTTATCTGTTAATTTAGTTATTTTAATTTTCTTTCCCTTTTATTTATAAAACAAGTCAATTAATCCCCCCTTTTTGTGACACGCTTAGGTACTATAATATGTACATTAGTCCCGCGGTTCGATATCCGGTCGCTTACATTTTCACTATACTACTGCGACCGGGATTTGTTTGCAGCCCGACGTTTATTTTGAGTTTTTAATTTCTTTTCTTTTAATTTTACACCAGTTTAACCACTCATATAAACGACTGCAAAATGGCGCCGTTGCCGGGGACTAGATTTATTCTAGTTCCTAAGCCCCGGATTATTCACCTGTTTAATTATAAATATTTTGTTCTTCTTATTTCTGTTAATATTATGTCTATAATATTTTGTTTATTGTTAATAAATTATCTACTATATTTTGTTAATAATAATTAATTATAATCTGTTAATATTAATTGGACATCTGACATGGACACCTAACTTTGGCCATCTAACTTCGGACATCTAACTTCTGACATCTAACTTCTAACTCTTATTATTAATTTTATTTACCATTTCCATTGTCCCTAACATTTAATTTCCATTGTCTCTAACATTTTAATTTCCATTGTCTCTAACATTTAATTTCCATTGTCCCTAACATTTAATTTTATGTACATTTAACTACTAACTTATAATTTTTTATGTATCTAACTACTAACTATTATTTTTATGTCTACTAATGTTTAATTTGTTCATTTGTTATTTGTTATTGTTTCATTTATTGAAATCAAAAAAAAAATACGAACAGAGGACAGAGGGTGTCCGCCTCCTGTCCGCCTCAACGGAAGCGGACACCACACAAGGCCTACCGCCTCCTTACAGGCGGACTACACACATACCTACCTGACCGCCTAAAACGAGGCGGACAAGTCTCAGAATAGAAAAAAAAAAGAGTTTCAGCCAGCGTTTTGCAAAATCTGTTCTTTCCCAAATTAGAGAGCTCGAGCCCGATACAGAGAAGAACAACAAGGTCGCGAATCACCCTCCTCTTCAATTTGACACAACTTCCTCGTTTCTCCACCAAATCATACAAGGTTAGTACCAAAATCTTCGTTTTTCAATTCTCTACGTTTCTATAGCTTCAAATCTGTAAATGACGAACTACATTAGGAGAAATTAAGGACTGAAGTTTCGAATCCCTAATTCCATAAATTCGAAAATTTCGAATTCTATTTGCTAGATTTGTCTCGAATTTGTCCTCTGTTAATCATAATATACATAAACAAGGTTAAATCTTCACTCATTACACTTAGATTGGTGTTTTTTGATGAATTCTAAAATTAGTGAATGTTAGTTACGAAATGCCTTGATGAAACTAGCATTTATCAGTTTTATTTTGCCTTGATTATTAAACGAATAAATATTATAATATAGGTTGTTATTTTAAGATTTGATTGGTGACGGTATTAAAATACCTTGATTCTGACTGAATTTTTTGTGGAGAATCGTAGAATTTTAGGGGAGATTCTGTCGAATTTTCGATAGAATTTATGTTGTATATAATTATTCTGTTTATATTTCACATTCTTTGTTCATCTTATTTTCTATTTGCTAAGTTGTTTATGTCAAATATTAATGTTCTGTTTATTAACGTTTTTTGTTGTTATTATTTGCTAATTTTTATGATGTTGTTGTCTATTTAATTTTTATGTTGTTTTTTGTTTATTGATTTTTATGTTATTCTTACTCTGTTTAATATTTAATATTTTATTATTATGCTGTTAATGTTTGTTTGCTTTTATTTTTTTTAAAAAATATATTAGTATGCCTCGTATTCGTGGTGGCGACTGTCCCAGTGCATCTTCTTCTGCGCCTTGTCTTCGGGACGACGGCTTTATCTCAGCAGAGGCTCGTGCCTGGTTCAATCTAGGCAAGGATTTTATTATGGAGAGGAAATTTGAGCCTGCAGTGCTAGAGGCTGCAGTGGTGAATACTCTGTTTGCCAGACTAGGACTTTCGTTGGTCCTAGGTTAGGGCAGGGAGTCTTTTGTCCGGAGATGGTTAGAGAGTTTTATGCTAATGCCCGGGCGGGCAATCTGAGCATCACCTCTTATGTACGCCATCACCCGTGGAGATCACACCCTCGACATTCACTTCTCTCCTACATATCCCGGATGGTCCTAACGATATCCGAGGATTCACAGAGGAGTACTTGCAGAGGTCGAAGTCTAGGTGGCTTCAGGTTGTAGGTCGGAGGATCCGACACAGAGGGGAGGAGGAGAAGGATGTCCTCCCTTTCGCGAGCTTCCCCACGCTGATTCAGAGGCTTCTCCTGGAGATCCTCAGTCATCAGATTCGCCCATCTGGGGCGCATGATGCTACTGATGAGGATTGTGCCCTACTAGACTACTTCCTAGGTCCATCTCCACCCGCTCAGCGCATCTCCTTCAGCCACATCATCGTTCGGCCAGCTCCATAAGGTGGTCTGCTACCTGAGGACGAAGAAGAAGAAGATCACTCTCATTTTTCCCCTTCTTCATCGGGCTCCACCTTATCGGTTCCGTCCCACTCTCAGCAGAGGTCAAGGAAGGTTTAGAGCTCCGTACAGGAAAGCGCCCAGTCACAATGCTGACTGTGCGGAGCTGGGGCTTTACGCGCTCAGATGACGGTACTTGGTCAGAGGTACCGCTCTCGCTCGTCTTCCACTGCATCTTCCACAGTAGCGGGTCCCTCTACGGGAGCTACACACTCAGCTGATCCTGACCCACCGTCCGCTGACACATGCACAAGGAGAGGAGCCCTATGTGCCGACTTCTGCCATGATGTAGATCCCTGCCCTGTAACCTATCCCGACAGATCTCCAGACTGTTCCAGGCCTTCCATCAGAGGTTTGAGAGCTTTGAGCAGACTCACAGAGGTACTGCTGAGCAGGCACGGGTGATGCATCGCTTGGACCAGAGTGAGGAGTTGCATGCACAGACAGCGCAGCAGAATGCGCAGACCTCTCAGCTCCTAGAGCGTCTCCTCGCTCAGACAGGCTAGGGACCAGCACAGCCTCCACCACCACCCACCGCAGTGATTTTATTTTTGTTATCTTTATTTTTATTTATTATTACTCTGTTGTTTACTAACATTTTGTAAGACTAATACTGTTTTAACCTTTCAACTTTTGTTACATACAGGAAGGTAACAGTTTGTTTACTTTATGTTTCTTTTGTATATTATTATTTATGTTTTTCATATTATTATTTTCTTTTGGTGTCATTTGAGTTCTGCTGGCTATATATGATTTTCTTTTCAGAATAATTCTATATCCAACATATAGCTGAACTCGCCTATGGAGCAACCTCAGTTGCTCTAGGAAATTCGATACCTTCGGTTGAACACTTGCACAAACTTAAGTGTGGAGGAACGTCTCACCCCTACCAAAGCTTTAAGTGTGAGGAAGGATACCTTCCTCATCTACAATACAAGGGAGTTTCAATCTTTTCCTTTATTATATTGCTGTTTAACCTATATGAGTTTAATCCTTATGAGTCTGTCATAATTTGAAAGGTCATTTTCTTGAAATTAATTCTGAACAATGAGGACATTGCTCCTCTTAAGTGTGAGGAAGAGAGACCTTTCCCTGAAAATATGACAGTTGTTCGATAATGCCACACTCGCTTTCTGCTACTCTAAACTGCCTATAAAAAAAATTGCAAATGAGATAAAATAATTGTAGAAGGTGTCTGAAATTATGTCAAGTGACAACTGAAAGATGGTTTTATTTAAAGGAGTTTTGTATAAAATTATTTTCCATCAAAATACTCTATTTCCACTCAAAAATGATAGATCTGCTGATTGTAAAAATCAATTTAGTTTAGCTTGGGATTATGGAAATATGTGGAAGTCAAGGAAGAAAAAGGATAAAGACAAGGACTACTCCTCCGCTGTTTATGAATTTTTCTAACCAAAAACAGGCCTGTCGTTTATCCGGTTATTAAGTTCTTTGGGGTGCTTTAACACCTATCTACCTAAGGTCTCGTGATCTGGGATAGAAGACCCAACACCGCTACAAGGATAGAGAGAAAAGTCTGGGGTACAGAAAAATAATGCAATTTTAAAAATTTTTTGTGTGTTTTGTATATACAATTTTTGCATTAAAAAAATGATAATAAATTGCAATTTATATTTATGAACATGAGTACGTGGTGTTGAAAGGTATTGCGGATAAGGCATTACTTCACACCCCTTGTCATCCCGGGTTAGAGAATTGAAATTGGTTGATAATCTAACTTGTTTTCTGCAGTCTAGTTTTTCTATGCTTTTATTAAATTGTTCTTCTTCACTGTTTACAAAAACCTACTTCTAAGAGCAGAATTATTCTTTCAATTGTCACTTTGTCTAAATTCCCTTCTACACTTATTTAATCTTGTTTTATTATTTTGGCTTAGAGATAATTATATTCCTTATTTGCTTGAGGACAAGCAAAGTCAAGTGTGAGGAAGTTTGATAAGTGCAAAACATATAGACTTATCAAGGTTTAATCACCTTATTAATTGCAGGATTTTTAGTAATGTTTCTCACTTATCTTAGGTTTTTTCTATATTTATGTTGTTATATTAATTGATATATTATATGTGTTAAAATGTAGGAAAAATGACAAAGACATATATTATAAGGATTAAACACTCACGCGACATGCACGCATGTGTCCGCCCATCAGTACCGCCTCAAAACAGGCAGACAATACATACAGGCAACCGCCTCATATTGCGAGGACGTGACACAAGCCAGACAACATAGAGGCTACCGCCTCATAACAGGCGGACAAGGTAGAGGGCAACCGCCCCTTATTAAGCGCGACAAGAGACAATGAAACGGAGAGGAGACCGCCTATTAACATGCGGACAAGAGAGGAGATGAGAGGACCGCCTCTTATCTAGCGGACACGTAAGTGTCCAGGAAATTAACGGGTTATCTTCTTCGCCGACTCGCTCTGCAACTTGACTGCGCCTTATCGTTTAAGCAGTCGGCGCCTACCTGAAATTACTCACGCGTTGTTCCTGTCCCCTGCAATCAATGAGCTGCAATCAATGGGGAGCTGCAATCAACGAGCTCAATCAATGAGCTGCTGCTCTGCTTCTTCTTCCTCTATAAATAAACCCTCAGTACACCTTCTCCAGTGTCCTTCCAGAGGTTCCGTCTGTGGTTCCTCCTGGAGTTCCAATTCACACACATCATTCCATCTTCGTACCACTTCACTTTCACTCACTCGTTCATCTCATTTCTAATCTCCCGCTTCTCCATTTGTTTTCTTTTCATCTCATTATTCTCACCTCTAGTCTCACGTATTTAAATAGAAGATCAAACTATTTAATATGTTAGGCTAGTTTACGTATGCTCTGGGAATAATTATTATGTATCTGTATTAATTATGCAATATGTTTTACTGGTTTTAGTTTTAATGAAGTTTGTTACGATTAAAGGTTTTCTCGCATCTTTTTAATAAATGTCATGAGTTTGTTAAATTGCTTTACTAAGTCTATTTTGATCAGACCGGTGATAATAGACAGGTTAATTAAGGCGTAAATCTGGAGAAAGCTTATTATGATTTAATGAGTTAGTATTTTCAGATGCAAATGTAATCCCTCAACACTCCTCTGCCGTTCGCAGGCTTTTGCTTGAGTTTTCATCGGACCTTGCATTACAGGTGAACGAGTTCTTATGAGGCTATGACTTAGTCCTTAAGATAATTATAGGAATCTTGCCAAACAATTATAATTAAACCAGTAGACCTAGCATGAAAGAGCAGATAATATTAATCTGAACCAGAGTCCCGTTTAGTTTATCTGTTAATTTAGTTAATTTTATCTTTCCCTTTTATTTATAAAAACAAGTCAATTAATCCCCCCTTTTTTGTGACACGCTTAGGTACTATAATATGTACATTAGTCCCGCGGTTCGATATCCGGTCGCTTACATTTTCACTATACTACTGCGACCGGGATTTTTTGCAGCCCAACGTTTATTTTGAGTTTTTAATTTCTTTTCTTTTAATTTTACACCAGTTTAACCACTCACGATATAACGACTGCACCGTCCAATCTCCTTATACTATCCAGATTCACGCAGCGGATACTTACATACTCAACGGTGGGTGATACACTGCCGTTAGTCACCCGCGTGACTAACAAGGCTACTACCACTACATACAACATCGGTCTGATGGACCGGAATCCCGAGTACTACACGTCTACAATACCTACTCCATTTAACAATCAAATACTACAATGCTCCATTCAACACCTTGCTCCTTTGCAATACCATTCAATACAATATACATAACCGAGTTCACTAAGTTCCTTATACAAATACAATGTTTCTTCCAAGTTCATATGTACTCATTAAGAGTCTACATCTACCCATTCCTCACAACTACTTACTTCCTAAGTACAAGGGTGTGCCACTTAGTACACCTCTATGTTCTACTTCTAGCTATCCAAGTGCAGCCACCGATCTCTTACCTTCACCATATCTGCTTCGGGTACCTGCACACTAAAAACGTTCCCCCTAGGGGGTCAACTTTCGCTGCATATGATAACCGCATACCCCGCGTACTAGTGAGGGTACGCCGACCACTTGGTCGAATGCATGCAGTTCATTTTACAATACATACATACATACATGCTTTCATTCATACCAATACAATACTTTACAAGGATACATTCATACAGTTCAATACATACACGGAAGACAATACAAGTCAACCATCCATACTTACCTTCACCGGAATACGCATACACAATACATACACAATACATACACAATACTTACACAATACACCATACTTGTTAGCTCCATTTGTCCACCCGGGTTAATCGGGTGGAGATTACTCTTTTACTCGTTACGCAATACTTACTCATACATACTCATACTTTACTTACTTACTTACTCAAGTTAAGTCGTCGGGACCTCCAGGCAGGGACTAACCGTCCCACCACCGGGCTTTACTTGGTTCACCAATCCAGGAAGCTACCCATTTAAGGGGTTTGGGCCGTGGACCAGTTTAAGAACCAGGAATCGGATCCAACCTCTTGTGTCTCCTCATCCTCACGTGTGGCTGAAGCTATATCGGACTTCTACTCATTCCAATTTACTCAATACTTACGTTAGGAGTTAGGTAGTTAGGAATTAGTAGAAGTCAACACATCCAAGCCACAAGCACAATTACAATGCTCAATTCACATCCTTACGAAATACGATACCATCCACAAATACAATACAAGGTAAAAATACACTTCATCATCATTCATATATTTCATGAATTATACAAACTAGTGTTCAAGACAATAATAATCAAGAACACATAAATCAAGCACAAGTAAGTGCAATATAGTCCGATTCATGCATTTATCTTATTTAGGTGATCAAATAAGCACACAAATCGGGGTAACCAGATTAGGATACAGGGCATGAAGAAATCAGACCTTTCACCATTGATTTCGGACTCACCGACTCCTCTTCGGTGTTCGACTAATCAAATCCTATCACATACATACAATTGGGTGGTTAATTATCCATAATTAACCTTACTCATTTCGTCTTTTATATTTCCTGTCTTATAGTTACTATGTCTTTACAATTCTTACACTTACACATTGTTTACTTACTCTTCATTGCTTTTAAAACTTGTTCATACCCTTAATGACCTTTAAACATCATTAATTAAGTACTAATTACCTTATACTATCATTACCACTCAATTCCCCATCTTAAAATTCCATTTTTACACTTTCTGTACCATTTTTGTGTTGGTCCGGGTTTGTGTCCGAGTTTGTAAACTCGGACCAACACTTTGGCAACGTTCTGTCAAGTTTTTATGGTGGTCCGGGTTTGTGTACCAGTTTACAAACCCGGACCATCACTTTAGAAAACTTTTTGTCGTATTTTTAAGGTGGTCCGTGTTTGTGTACTTGTTTGCAAACCTGGACCATCCTTCAGGGATACTTCCTGTCAAGTTTTTGAGGTGGTCCTGGTTTGCGTACTTGTTTGCAAACCAGGACCATTCCAGCGAGAAAGCATTCTGCCAAGTTTAAGAGGTGGTCCTGGTTTGCGTACTTGTTTGCAAACCAGGACAAATCCAGTCTGTTGCAAATTTCCAGTTTTAAAGCTTTGTTCAACTTCAATCTTTTACCAACTTCTTCCCCAAGCTTCCTACATAATATCTAGCACATTTTAACCCTACTTAGATACTCTAAGCTACTCTAGTTCAATCATCAAACTCATCACTCAACCACTGATAACTCACACGTTTTCACTGCTAATTTTTTTTTCCCTCCTGTTACAGTTTTTCTTCCTCATTTGCTGCTACAGATTTTTCCTTCATTCTTTCTACTAGCTAAATGGTTCCCAATCTAGCATAACATAGTTAAACACCTCACATTACACCATTTCCAATACTACCCAACTACACCTCTTCCTCATAAATACAAACCAAGGTAATAACCACACATTTTCTTCTCTGAACATGTCCATGTTCTTTACTGTTAACAACATTCAAATCTCTAATTCCTTAACCAAAATTGACAGAACTTCCCTAATTTTCCTAGTATTCTCACCACATCAATTTGCTCACTCAACACAGTTTACATCCCTGCTCAATATATACATTACTCACACACAATTCTAAATACTTACCACACACTTAACAATTTATTTACTTATTTTCAAAAGCTTCAAATTACAAATACCATCCACATTAATATACCCATACTCTTCCTACTGTTACGCTGATTTCTAAACATTGCTAAAACAATATACTTATACCTACACAAGCATTAAAAATCGTACAGAGCCTTCTCTTTACCTTAGGTTTCCTTGATTCCTTTTTCTTTCCCTCCTTCTCCTTTCTTGCTCCTCTTTCCTTCTTTGTTTTCTTGATTTATTTAAGCCTAGCTACACCTTGTAACAAGGCATACACATACACACCAAAACTAGTAAATTTCTATCTCACGTGTTAAACCCTAACTTTGTGAGAAACCACTTGAGACGCTTAGTATGTCTTACCTTGAGTTTCTAATGAAGTTTTTGAGTAGAAAATGACAAGACCTCAACTCGCACAGTGACATGCCAAAACCCGCTGACAATGGAATAGTAGCACTTACGTGAGTTTTGTATTTTTGCAAGGAAAGATGAAAAAGAGTGAAGCTTTGGTCTACTTCTTACCTTAGAACATGGAGAAGAAGAAGATAGATCTTCAAAGGGCACTTCAAGCTCTCAAACGATTATACCCTCAAAAATAAAGTTGGTGGTTTTAGATTTTTGAAGGGTGTAGGATGATCTCCTTGACGATACGAATTCAACGGTATGGTTTTGTAGCATTTGGTGGTGATTTAGGCTTTCAAATATGGAGAGAAAGTGGGCTGTTTGTGAGTGACTCATATCCCCATTACAGTCGACGGAAGGAGAAGAAAGAACCAGAGAGGGGTGTGGGTGTTCTGTACGCGAGTGAGAGAAATGTGAGGGGTGAGAGAGAGTTTTACTTTTTGACTTTTTTTTTTTTTGTCTTTTGTACATAGAGGAAAATTAAGAGAGTGTGAGAGAGTAGTGTAATCGGCTACCCAGACAGCCCATATGGGCATTTAAAATTTCAATTGCAATAGTGGACACACTAGTTTGCTTTATTTACACTCTCACCCCACAACTTCTCGATTTTTACAGTTTTTACTATTTTCTCGTTTAATTGATTTTGTTGGTTCCAGACCTTCATTAATGTTAATAATGACTATTTGGTTGACCAAATTGTTACGAGTCTATTTAACCGCTTAAAGTCACGTTTTCCCAGTTTCCTCGAAAAACACGCTTTAAGGTTTGTTTGTGGTTTTAATCCATTTTATGGATCTGTTTTCTTCGGGAGTTGTTCCCATATATTATTTAGGTCTTATTAAGCCCTTAGAATCCATATAATACGCTAACCGAGGTCTCATACCTCTTATGGTTATTTAACGCTTATTTAGCGTTTTTCGCTTTTTAAGCGTTTATTCATTTCTTTTGGATTTATTTTGCCTTTCCAATATTACTTAGGCGTTATTAGGCCCTTAAATACATATTAGAATTATTTTAATCACTATATTTAAGGTCGGGGTATTTCAATCTACCCCCCTTAAGAACTTTGTCCTCAAAGTTGTTCGAGGTTATTGGATTACTATACTTACTTATTTATGCTTGCCTAATACCAAAGCCATACATTCCTCCTCCTTACAATTCCCAAATTCATTACTCGTGGTTTCTACATTCCATACCATACCGATATACCATAATTACTCTCCACAATCCGCAACACATCCAACCATCCGGTTTTACTCTACAAGGTTAATACATACATACAGTGCAAAGCTATCCCCAAAGCAATGCAATACACATTACAATCCCACAGGCACTCAGGTCATCTCGACACAGGACTCCTCTATGTCCCGCTGCCCTTGGAATAATACAATATGCTACACTACTATCTTCTCCGATATAAGCTTCTAACCAAATCTTCATTCTCAGTCTAAGGAAAATCCTTCCCAACAGCTAATTAGAAATCTTTCTAAAACATACAACTCCAAATTTCAATTTATATTCATTACATCTATCCTATGCGTGCTTCTTCGTGACCACTTAAGGGGAGCTTTAAGAATCATTCGACCTTGATGTGATCAGCATCAGTGTTGAACTATCTTTCCACCCCAATTTGTGTTCGGTTTCCCTTGATCTGATCAGGATCAAGTTCAACTTCCCACATCAGTTTCAAACAAACAAATAATTTAATTGTTTTCATTTTCTATCTTTTTACCCTTTGTAGTCATGATTACGAATTCATACATCTTCAAAGGATGGAATCAATCCATCAATCATCCTCACTCTACTTCCCAAATGCTTTACTCCGTGGTTCAATACCTAAATACTCATTTCATCAACCTTCACTACTTCCATCCATTACTCTCCATCATTTCAATTATTCTAACTAGGGATTACCATACTTGTAAAATTTAGTTGTCCTCAATTTATTTATAATAATTTACCTAGGTATACACTACCCCTAGACTTCATTCATCTACTACTATCATTCGTTTCGTACTACTTCTCTCAAAGGCTACAATACTTGTGGAGCTCCGTCCAATAATTACTTTTCTTTTACTAATACTCTTACATGGTGTTACAAGGTAGGTATATCCATCCTATGGTATTTGCATCTCTCATGTCTAATTACCACAATTTCAATATGAATGAATACTTATGTTTATTTAACATAGGCATCAGTCATCAATTCGTTTCTCATTTGTGCTATGCACGTTGTCATTTATGTGTTTTATTCATGAAACTTACATTAAGCGATTTTCGCTCTACCCCCCTTAAAAGGGATTACGCCCACGTAATCTACCATATGTTTTATTACTAAACATTGGTTTACTCAATTGGGCAATCTGAAGCGTTTTAGCTTCTTTACGGTTTGTTACATAATATACCCTTGTCAAAGGGTCTTAATCATAAGAATGGTTTAATCTTTGCACCAAGGATTCCTATATGAGTTTATTTAACTCATAATTAATTTGGTTCCAGCCTATTAGGCTTCAAGGCATTAATAGCCATTCTACTATACTTACTAGGTACATTATCTCCTAGCTAGGGCCCACTAGCTTCTGCTGCGCGACCCTGATAACTTGGGTTACTTACCCTTCGTGTTATTCTTAATGTGCTATACATCACCTTTTATCCGTCTATTATTGGAATAAGGTTTACTAAACAAGTGTGGTATTCTTTTACCATGCTTGGACTCAATGAGTTTTAGATTTATAACCAGCTCCCTGGCAATCTAATATACATACTATTCATACTCTCACGATTATTCGCTAGGTTCCTCCGACTTATTGTCGGGTGAGGTTAAGTCACTACTTAGTTGTAGTGCTTCCTCTGTTGTCAATAGCTTCTGAATTATACCAGTTCTTCTGGCTCAGTGCAAGTGTTCTTTACTTGTATGACCTTGCATTCTATGTGTGTCGGTCTTAGTGACTTTGTTACGTCTCCTTTCACCTTTTATTCCAATGGAATTCACATCCTGTGATTGTTAGTGTGTTTACACTCTTCGTGCTTCTTTGGCCTTAGGCCGCACGGTTTGTTGCTAAGCTGCTTAAACCGGCTTATGCCATTTTTATTGGTGGAAAGAAGGGTTTACTACGGTTACATTCTCCATATTCCTAGCTATCCCATTAGGTCATTACTGCGCAAGTGCAATACCAAAACACTCAGTCATACAGAGTGCAGAGGCGTAAACGCTCGGCAGTAAGTCACTAATGTGATAGGAATGAATATTTTTACCTGTCTTGTCATACTTATACTCCGTGTCATTGACTAACTACTTCCTCATAGCGGTCGCTTGTTGCGCACCGTATTCTTACTCGCTATACAACATCATTCTTACGGTCTTTGTTACTGTGGTAGCTTCTCTTTACTCATTACCATTGTCATTGGCACCATTTTCTTATGGTGTGAATACACTGAGGGTTTCCAATGTTCGTGTGTATGACGGTTGTCGTAGCACCACAATATTATTATCTTCCCAATGTGGAGATGTTTCATTTCAATTTCGGTTTCATGTGTAGGTTGGCTTACCTCCCATTATTTCATAATTTGTAATACAATTTACCAAGCATCTTGGTTGATAAGCTCTCTTGAGCGTTGGTCATTCATGGTGTCCAATGTGTATTCACATTGATTGTTTTGAAAATTACTGTCTCCCAGTGCTGAGCATTGGTTATAGGCTCTAGCTGTGTAGTTTTACTTTGTATATACATCACCGGGACCTCCCAAGGAACTTCAAGGGTTTTCGGGTCCTGTTCTCTAATTGAAGCGTATTCTATCGCTGATAAATGAAAGTTCTTGTTGACAAGGTTTACTCTGTTAGTAGTCGTATAAATGTTCGCCATATGCTTGGTTGCGTATGGAGTATACTTGTTCCTTAGAGTCTCTATGCTCTTTAAGCGTTGTGTGTTTACAATCCAAATCCTTTTGTAGGCGTAGTGGTTTAGAAATCTCATTTTCTTGTTCGATTGTCTCTTGACAATAACTATATGCACAAGATTGTCGTTATGGTAGATGGAAGCCTTTTCTAAGGGTTCACATCATCACCGCATTGGTTGTCTTTGGTTAATAAGAGGTGTCTTCCCCGGGTTTCTCGTAGTGTCCAAGTGTGGACTAGAATAGTGTACTATGCCTCTGTGCTACTATTGTGACAGAAAGCATGAAGGCAATTAAAAGCTTTGTCAGCTGCACACAGAGTGATGCTCTAGTGACAGTGATATTGAGGTAGCCATTACTCCAAGCCACCTATGATTTTGAGCTTAAATTGGGTGGTTCAGTTGTCGATCTGTTGTCGTATGAAGCAATATCTCTTGCGAGTCTTGCTAGTATTTGGTGTGGGTTTTGCAACCGTTTAAGTCACATAACATAGTTGCTTTATGGCTTCTGAGCCATATTGTTGCAAGCTATGCTCTTTGCAAGCTGCTTATACATGTTTCCACTCCTTGTATACCCCATAGGTTGGAGGAATTGCTGGGCTCCATGGTAAGTCGTGGCATCACTGCGGAAATACCACTAACCTTTAAAATATAATTAAATGATCTATTAATGATCTAAGATGGTTAATAAACATCTAAATATTACTGGGGAACAATCTAAAGATCTCAACAAGGCAAAACATGCCTTAAGATCGGTAAAGCCAAAAAGGTGCGTGCTTTAAGACACCATAAAGATTGTATGACCTCAGATAGGATCCAAAGTGGATTCCTAAGTATTATAATGAAGTAAGGAACACAACAAAAACAGTTCTCAAAGAAAACTAAGCTCAGAAACACCTTGCAACACAAAATGTGCACTAAAACTCCTTAAAGCACATTTTGTGAAATTGCCTTCTAAATGGTTTTTAATGGGCTTAAAGGTTATAAATACCTTTAAATATGATATTATATCACATTATATCATATTAGGAATTTAATTCCAAATTTTACAAATTTTTACAAATTTAATATTAAATATTAATAAAACCCTAAAAGGGGGCCCACATGAGTCAACATTGACTAAGATTGGTCAAGAGGTCAAAGTTGACCCCTTAGACCATGTGAGATCGACATTTACAAGCAAGGAGGCTCCAATTCGCCACTTGTACACAATAAACAAGTCTCCAACAATTACTCCTAAATAAGGACCACCTTTAGCTTTTATTAGTTTATACACTCCTTTAGGCTCCATTATTTGACTCATCAGCTCAAAATCGTGGGAGCCTCTCCTTTCTTCTCATAGCCGATTATTTGTCATCTTGTCCCCTCTTATCACTTTGATGATCATAATTCAAACAAACATTAAACTAATCTAAAGCACATTTTTAATCAAATAATACCATTCCAAGCATCTTCTCTCTCCTAGCTTCATTCCAACCGTTGAAGCTGCTCTCTCAAGCTCTCCCAAGCTCTCTCAAGCTCTCCAAGCTCTCTCAACCGAACTCTTGAGTTGGGAGGTAAACCTAACTTCTAAGCTTCTAAGTAATGGTTTAAGGCTTGTTTTTGGCTCTTTTTCTTCATCTCTTCACCACCTATGCTTAGATCTCGTGACTAATCAGTTCCTATGGCTTATTCTCAGTGTTCTAAGGTTAGAACATCAATCAAATTCGGTTGAAACAAGTTTAGAGACCAAGGTTTCTCAAAATCTCATTTAAGGTAAAAACATACCTTAAGCTTCTCTACTCTTCATCCGATTTTCTTCCTCTGATTTTTATGAGTTTATACACTCATAATCTTCATATTTACATGTTCAATCAGTTGGATAGCCATTTGGAGCAAGGGTGGCCGAGATCCAAAGGAAATACCCTCTTTTAAGGCATTTTTCCAAGGTAAAACCTAATAACAAGACAGCTTGTTGTGATCTAGCTATTTCCTATGTCAATATGGTGGATCTAACACCTTGTGGTGTGTTTGATTCAGGCCGAAACCATCTTGAACTCTCCTTGCATTTTTAAGGTGATTTTTGCCTTAAATCTTACATTAATTATCCTTATGGTTAAGCTCAAGCTTGGAGTGTAACCATATCTTGTTTTTGTGTATTAAACATGTCTAAATCATGTGGTGAATTTTCCTACAAGAGGCCGAGTACATACAAGGGCAAATCAAGGTATAAACACCTTAAATCTATGATTTTTATAATTTCTAAGCTTATATTAATATTGCCGAGAGTGAAAATTAAATAAGGGTCATATTGACCTAAAAATGGAAAAAAATGACTAAGATAAATTAAGCTAGTCATTAAGAGATTTAATTAACATAATGGTCAAATTATGACATTATGTGGAAAAATAATCAAATACAAGTGAGGCCGTGAGTATGTATTATATTTGAGACATTTATTGTGTAATTTATTTTGCAAGTTCAAGGTTGTAATAAGGCCATGTCATTAGGCCATTTTAATTTAAGTTTATAAGCTTATTTAGTTTATTTATGCTTATAATTAAAATTGGGGTCAAACGGTAATTACTAACAAAATTAGGCCGAGAGCTTAATTTAGAAGAATTTAGGGTTTTTAAATGAATTTAATAAAAATTATAACATTTTATAAAGTTTTGGGTCAAAATTGTAAAAATAGAAAAGTATAGGTAAGTCTGGTAATTACCGAAAGGTTTGGGTCCAATTTGGTATTAGAAGTCAAAGTTGACTATATAGGAGACTTTGACCAAGTTTGGAGAATTTTGAAATTAAAATACAACCTTATATTAAGATAAGTATTAATTTGTAAAAGATTTAAAAGAGATGGGGCTAAAGTGTGATTTCCGAAAACTAGGGGTACTAAATGGAGTTTAGTACAAACCTTAGGTTATTAGGAATTTTTAGAAATTTATTTGGTTAAATTTGGAGTTTATATGAATTATATAAGTATAATATAAGATATTTATGATATTGTTACAAATGGGTAACATATGTGGTAAAACCGAGATTTGGAGAAAATATAAGGTTAGGAATAATGTTTATAACCTTTTGGTATAGTTTGGTGATTTTTGGAATATATATAAGGTTTTATAAAGACATATGTATAATATATAGTTTGATGATATTAGAAAACTATATGTTATAAAGGGGAGAATTGGTGAATATATAAAGTTAAGTGGTGGAAAGATAATTAGAATAGTGTTCGTTTGTATTAAGAAAAAATTAAAACTATAGGTTATAATTATTTTAAGGCTTAAAGGGTATAATATAAGGTATATGATATAAGTGTAACAATGAAATATAATTTGGATTGATTTGTGATTTATAGAAGTTTAGTGGTTGTTTGAAAACCGAAAATATAAGGGGTTATTTGGTATTTTACAACAATTTACAACTATATGTTATAATTGTTTTAATGACTTAAATGTCATAATATATGTTATATAACTATAATGTAACATTACATTAATTATGTGGTGATTTTGTAAATATTTAAGAACATAAGTGCTGTTCGAAAATGTTGACATTTTAAAATGGGATTTATAATATGGTTTTATGTTATAAGAGTTATAACATTTATAATATAAGAGGTATTCATTAAAAAGAATGAATATATATTATAAGACTTACCATATAAGAAATAGTTCCATAATACATGATTATAAGTAAATATATGTTATGGTGGAAAATATAACATGGTTGAATGACCATGTATTTTCATAATTAAAATGACATATGATAAAAGGAAAAAGAATTACAAACATTGGATATGGGATTCTAATGTTAAGAGGGTACATGTGATAATAAGAATTCAATGTAATTAAAAGTATTGTTACATATGAACTATCCACATTGAATTTAAAAAAAGGAGAGGACAGCCTTAGAAAAATAAATTCTAAGGTGAGATGCCATTGCATTGACAAAAAAGGGGAAAATCACACCTGCAATAATAACACAAACCTATACGACATACAGGGTATGTTAAGTCCACATGCGATAACAAGTTCAACAATAACTATATTAATATACAGACATACGACTACGCATGTAATTAAAACACTTTTCCAATCTCGAGTTAAACCGAAAAACCCACAAACGTTCACAGTTTTTATAACGGGGGGTTAACCGGGAGTTGTTAGTGACGGTAACGGGGTCCGTAGGTTTGTTTTATACAGTATGCTAATCAGTAGCATTATGTATTGTTTAGACTGTTAAGACGACACACGGAGCATAGGATCTTGCTGATTCATACTCCACCGTAATACATCAGGTGAACGGTAAATGTTGTTATGTGTCTCTGATTGTCTCTGAGGGCTTCCTTAGTTCAGACTTCTATGTGATATGTGATAAGATTGTTTGTCTGAATGTGTTAATAATATGCATGAACTGTATATTTATAGCTGCTTATTATTTACTGTTGTTGAGTTAACAGTATTGTTTCGTATATAAGAACCTATTATAAAACGAACTAGCGGCTATGGTGCTATCTTATTATGAAATATAAGGAACGTAAGTAAAACGTTGTTAGCACTAGGATAATAAATTATACATATTATCCAAGACTTTTATACAGAGCATTGGCCTTTCTATACGCCGCTCTCGTATCTAACACTGGATCCCGAGTTTACAGACTCCGGATTGGACTAATGATCTTAGTCTGCTGTGTTGGGAAAAAAAATGGTAATGCGATGCGATGGTATAATTAATTAATGGAAAGTTAGTAAAGGCCAAGAGAATTTGCTCTTGTGCACGCTGTGATCACAAAAACGATACCAGGATGTCCGCGTACGGGTCCGCAAGTATCAAGAAAATTTCCCGTGAGCTAGAATGGCTCGTTGGTCGGAGACTACCGTTGGAGTGGCTACTGCCGTGGGTGACCCGCCATAATATATGGGTAACTAGAACATGTCGTTTTAACGAGACATTGTCACTAGGTATAACTGAACAATTAAGACAATTGAGACTTACACAGTGGCGAACAATATTGGTTTCTATACCATGGACGAGACTTGATACTTGTTTATTATTCTCGTTGTTTCGCTTTGTTGTTCATTGGTTATACTTGTGGTTATTTTATTGTGTGTTGATGGTTGTGTTATTGTATGGATGTTAATGCTATTTGATTTACAATTTTAAATATTAAAACGGTATTGCATGTAACGAACCTCATGCTCTCGACCAAATAATTGAGGGGTCTTTGGGGGCATGACGGGCATGTGACAACATACTCAGCAGGGGCTGATTCCATACCACAAACCATTTTTATTTCAGGAGAGTAGCTGGTGGTCGACGCGACGCGACGATTGTGATATTTGTGTTGTTTAAGACTTGGTACGGTTTGATACTGATGACGTTTGGACTCGGGTTGTGTAAACCGAGGTGGATTTGTTTAGATGCTCACGAGTACGGTCTGTAATAATTGGTTACTGTTGGTTGTTTTAAATTGTTTAAAGTTCTACTATCTATCTCTTGTGGTCACTGCGGGAATACGTTTCACGTTTTGATTATCAGGTAACTCGTTATCACCCGTGTGGGCGAGTGATAACAGTGACACCATAGGAGCGACAGTCTTTTACTTACCGCTGCGACTTAATTATTATGTGCGACATTTGTAGGATATTTAGGAGCCGAATTAGTAGGGGTGTTACAAAAGTGGTATCAGAGCGGAGTACCGCTCTGATTACAAGAGATAGTAGTTAAAGTACCGTGAGCTTAGGTTATTCACACACTAGTACCAAGTGGATAGTTGTAAATGATTTGAGTTGGTTATGGTTAAGATAAGTAAAGTACTTATACCAAGAGCTGACTTTGATTCTGAATTCTTCAGATGTCTTCTGGGAGACGATCAGCTCGCAGAGGCAGAGGAGGTGGTGGACGAGGCGGCGGGCCTGGAGGAGGACCTCCTGAGGCCCCAGCCGTGGGCGTTGCTGAGACGGTAGCAGTCGTCTTTGCTCAGCTAGCTTTGATGGGAGGTGTCCAGATAGGAGCACCACCAGTAGTCCCACCCGTACCCGCACCTAGAGAGCCTAATTGGCTGAAGAGTGTCGCTGACACAAGAGTACCTACGTATGACGGGGTAGCTGACCCCACCGCCCTGGAGAGATACATCGTTGAGCATGAAAAGGCCTTCGACGCCATTCACGTGCCTGCTGAGCACCGGGTCGGCATAGCGGCCTTTCTTTGAGGGACGCCGCCAGCACTTGGTGGAGGTCCGTGAAGGCGCATTATCTTGCTACTGAGGGTTTTAGATGGACAGGTTTTGTGGAACTGTTGAGAGAGAAATACTATCCTGCTCATTTGAAGCATAGAAAGAGGGAAGAGTTTGAGGCCTTGAGGCAGGGTAGTCTGACGGTAGATCAGTACTACTCCTCTTTTATTGGGCTCTTGGACTTTGTCCCAGGAGTTGTTTATTCAGATGCTGTGAAGGTTGAGAAGTTTAGAGGCGGGTTACGATATGCGATCAAGGCCGCCATGGGCGCTGCCTTATATCCTACGATACAGGTAAAATTAGTTGATAGATTATATCTTGTAACTCAGTTTGAATTATTACAAGTTGGGGAACTCATTGATGCATTGTAGGAATGCTACGAGGCTGCTTCCGGACGGAGCTGTTGGTGAACAGCCGGGAGGACGGCCAGGGGCAGAAGCGTAAGGCCCCAGAAAAGGAGGCGGAGGTTACGGCTGGAAGCGGAGGTGGCAAGAGTTGGAAGTAAGATCCACCCTTAAGTTATTTAATCCATTTAAATTACTTACTTGCTGCCTACTTTTATACCTGCTATTCCTGACACTTCGACGATCACAGGAAGAAGAAGTTCTCCTAGAAGGAGAAGAAGAAGGTGCAGGCCAGCCAAAGGGCAAGGAGAAGGTCCCGATGCTGACCGGGCCTACCTACGATGCCCAGCCTCTTAAATCTGTACCCCCTAAGGGTAAGGGATCTAACCTTGTGAATGAGTTGATTATTATATTATCCATTACCATCCATGTGTTGATCAGAGTGTGATATGATAATAGGTTCTGCACCCCAGCGCCACTTTCACTGCAAGCGCTGTGGTAAAGACCACCCGGGTGTGGACTGCACCGGGCAAGCTGTGGACTATCACCACTGCGGGAAGAAGGGCCACAGGTCGTTCAAGTGCTTCTCGAACCCGGAGAGCCGAGCGTACCGCCTGCCGAAGGGGACTCAGGGCGCACCTATTGGAGGAGGTGGAGCCCGAGGTGGCCAGAGGGGGCTGGCGCCCCAAGCCTAGAGGGGGCAGCAGCAGCAAACAGCCGCAGCAGCAGAACCAGAGGAACCCGCCGGGCAACCGCGTGCTGAATGCAGCGGGAGCATCGAGCGTTGGTACTAGCACCCAGCGCGGTGAAGGTTAGCACTTGAAACCTTAACCATTGTATGAAAGCATGACTGTGTGTTAAACGTTTGACCTTAGCATGAATGCGTGTTTTTAATTACCGCCTTAGATAAACACTTATCTAGGAAACTTGTTACCTCTTAGGAGATTTCGACATCTGCTATCCCACACTTACAAGACAGAGACCACCTAGACCCGTGGAAGAAAGACGGGAGTACCCTAGTGAGTTGTGTCATGTAGTCAGACCGGGCATGATACTTCTCAGAGAGTTCCTAACCCTAGATGAACAAATCGCCATAGTGAAAGAGTGTAGAGCTTTAGGTAAGGGCATAGAAGGATTTTATACCCCTGTATTTAATAATGGTTCTAGAATGAAACTGCACATGATGTGCTTAGGGAAAGATTGGGATCCACAAGCTAGGGTTTATCGAGAGGTGAGGATGGTAGGTGGCGTAACAGTACCTAGGATACCTGAGAGTTTCCTAACCTTTAAAAACGCAATGGATATTGCTCAAGACTGTGAGACTTACCCATTACCTGACATGACATCTGACGTATGCATCATCAACTACTACGAGCAGGGAGGAAAACTTAGAATGCACCAGGACCGTGATGAGACGACCGAGTCCATCACCAGAGGAATACCGGTTGTGTCATTCTCCATCGGCGATGATGCTGAGTTCATCTATGGAGACCAGAAGAGGATGGATCTAGCAAGCAAGATCATCCTCAAGTCTGGGAGAGGCTAGGCTTGTATACCATGGTATTAAGAGCATTAAGCTCAATACCGCCCCACCAGCCCTAGTGAATGATACCCACATCCGACCTGGCCGTTTAAATTTGACTTTCAGGCAGTACTGATGTAATAGCAGTAGCTAAGTGTGTAACCTTGTATAATACCGTTGGATGAATAAAATAAGAGTTTGATGCCTTCAAGCATATGTGTTCAGTTTGTTGATACCGTTGATTCATAACTTCAGGCTACGAGAATGGAAAGGAGGGTACCATCTGCATCTTAGATATGGCGCAAGCCAAGGAGTCCGATAATGTCATCACAGGTATGACAATTACAACCGATAGTAGATTACTGATTTATTGGGACTCGATGCTAATACGAGAGATGATCTCAGGTACCTTTCCTGTTGATGGTGTTAGTGCTTCCGTATTGTTCGACTCAGGGGCTTCACATTCTTTCATTTCCTCGGCTTTGCTATGAAGCTGGGGGCTGCCCCCGAACAGCTTTCAGACTTTTCAGTCACCCTTCCATCGAAGGAGAAAGTAGGTTGCACCAGACAGTACTTAGGGTCAGAGATCAGTATTATGAATGAGACTTTTCCCATTGATTTGATTGAGTTTAAGAACTTGGGCTTCGACATTATAGTAGGTATGGATTGGCTACAGAAGCATAAGGGCCGCCTTCATTGTGCAGAGCACCGACTATTACTGAAGGGGCCGAGCGGGAAGACAGTGTCATACCGCAGTGTGAGGAGAGAGCCGACTGTCAAGATCGTGTCAGCATTGTCCCTGATGAAGGATGTTAGGAAGGGCCGACAAGCCTTCCTCTGTTATGTACAGGACACGAGACAGTGCGACGACATGGATGTAGACATTCCAGTCGTGGCAGACTTTCCTGATGTGTTTCCTGATGAGTTGCCAGGCATGCCGCCTGTGCGTGAGGTTGAGTTCGCCGTTGATTTATTGCCAGGTACGGGCCCTATTGCTAAGGCACCCTACCGTATGGCACCAGCTGAGATGAGGGAGTTGAAGGTACAGCTGGAGGACCTCCTCGATAAGGGATTCATTCGACCGAGTGTTTCTCCTTGGGGTGCTCCAGTATTATTCGTGAAGAAGAAGGACGGCAGTATGCGACTCTGCATCGACTACCGCGAGCGAGCTTAATGCGGTTACGGTCAAGAACAAGTACCTGTTACCACGGATTGATGACTTATTTGACCAGTTGAGAGGGGCCAGTGTGTTCTCGAAGATAGATCTCAGATCTGGCTATCATCAGATTAGGATCGCAGAGGGTGACATAGAGAAGACAGCTTTCAGGACACGGTATGGACACTACGAGTTCACCGTTATGCCATTCGGATTGACGAATGCGCCAGCCATATTCATGGATTTGATGAACCGACTCTTCAGAGAACAGCTTGATAGTTCAGTTGTGGTGTTCATCGACGACATTTTGATCTATTCGAAGACCAGGGAAGATCATGAGTTACATTTGAGACAGGTGTAGAATATTATGAGAAAGAACCAGCTGTATGCCAAGCTCTCGAAGTGTGAGTTTTGGTTAGACAGCGTGTCATTTCTAGGACACATCATATCAGCAGATGGGATATCTTTAGATCCTGCTAAGATTGAGGCAGTGAAGAGTTGGCCAAGGCCAAAGACAGTTACAGACGTCCGCAGCTTTCTGGGTTTGGCCGGTTACTATAGAAGGTTCGTGAAGGACTTCTCCAAAGAGGCCAAACCGATGACTAATCTCATGAAGAAGGAATCCTAGTTCTTATGGTCTGTAGAGTGTGAGCAGTCCTTTCAGACGCTGAAGGATCTCCTGACATCAGCGCCCATTCTTACTATCCCTGAGGGCACTGATGGGTTCGAGGTATACTGTGATGCCTCTGGAACCGGTCTAGGTTGTGTGCTTATGCAGCACAGGAAGGTAGTTGCCTACGCATCCCGACAGCTGAAGAAGCATGAGGTGAATTACCCCACACACGACCTTGAGTTAGGCGTAGTAGTCTTCGCTTTGAAGATCTGGCGACATTATCTATACGGTGTGATAGTCACTATCTACTCTAATCATAAGAGTTTACAGCATCTCTTCTCCCAGAAGGAGCTGAACATGCGACAGAGAAGATGGGTCGAGTTCTTGAAGGACTACGACATAGACCTGAAATACAAGGAGGGCAAGGTGAATGTAGTAGCTGACGCCCTGAGCCCGCAGAGCTCATTCATTATTTTCACTGGTAGCGAGCAGCAGTATGATTGATGAGATACGAGCTGCACAGGAGAGTGATCAGTACATGGAGAGCATTAAGCAGAAAATGTTGGAGGGTTGTTTTGAGAGTCAAAAGTATGAATTCGAACTTTGTATTGATGGCATGTGCCTTAGATTTTCAGGGGAGTTGGTTAGAGCGACTACATCTGATAGAGTTTGCCTACAACAACAGTTACCACTCCTCGATACAGATGCCACCGTTTCAGGCACTTTATGGTAGACCATGTAGGACTCCCTTATGCTGGGATGAGGCCAGCGAGAATACACTTCTAGGACCAGAGTACCTAGAGCAGATTAAAGAGAATGTCCTACAGATTAGAAAGAACATGAAGGCAGCTCAGGACCGGCAGAAATCATATGCAGACATTAAGAGGAGGGACATTGAGTTCACTACCAACGATATGGTATTCCTTAGGGTGTCACCCATGAAGGGGATATTCCAGTTTGGGCAGAAGGGCAAGTTGAGCCCAAAGTATGTTGGACCTTATGCGATTAGGGAGCGAGTTGGCCCATTAGCCTACAGACTGGATTTGCCAGCAGAGCTCGGGAGGGTGCACGATGCCTTTCATGTTTCACAGTTGAAGAAGTATGTGCCCCACCCATCGCACGTTTTGCAGCCAGAGACTTTAGAGTTGGACCCCGCTCTACGATATGAGGAAGTACCACTCCGCATTCTCGATACGAAGACGAGACAGACTAGGAACAAGACCGTTAGCATGGTCAAGGTTCTCTGGTCAAACCATGAGGTGGAGGAGGCTACATGGGAGTTAGAGGACTCCATGAGAGCGAAGTATCCCGCACTCTTCGAGCAGTAGCTGTGATACTTGTACGGGTTCGTGGTCAAACCCTTTTTAAGGGGGTAGACACCACTTGGCTTGCGCATATGTTATGCATTTGGTCTTGTTTTGGTGGTGTGTTTTTATTGGTATGCTGCGTCATACATGTTTGTTTGGATGATTATATGTTGAATACATTTTATGTATGTGCCTTAGTGCACCTGTTTGAGAATATATATATAGTACCGCTGAGTACTTTGGTTGATGTATTGGTTGTACACCTTGTTTAGTACTATGAAATGAATGAGTATATACCATGTGGTTTGGTTGTTTGATATATGCTGTATGTATAGAATAGGTTTGAACCTAGTGGGAGTTACTCCCTAGCGATGGACTGTTTGGTTACTTAGTGGAACTTGATTCCTTAGGTGAACTGTAGAGGATTAAGGACTTCGGGACGAAGCCTTTTTAAGGGGGTAGACTGAAATACCCCTAACCTTTAAAATATAATTAAATGATCTATTAATGATCTAAGATGGTTAATAAACATCTAAATATTACTGGGGAACAATCAAAAGATCTCAACAAGGCAAAACATGCCTTAAGATCGGTAAAGCCAAAAGGTGCTTTAAGACACCATAAAGATTGTATGACCTCAGATAGGATCCAAAGTGGATTCCTAAGTATTATAATGAAGTAAGGAACACAACAAAACAGTTCTCAAAGAAAACTAAGCTCAGAAACACCTTGCAACACAAAATGTGCACTAAAACTCCTTAAAGCACATTTTTGTGAAATTGCCTTCTAAATTGGTTTTTAATGGGCTTAAAGGTTATAAATACCTTTAAATATGATATTATATCACATTATATCATATTAGGAATTTAATTCCAAATTTTACAAATTTTTACAAATTTAATATTAAAATATTAATAAAACCCTAAAAGGGGGCCCACATGAGTCAACATTGACTAAGATTGGTCAAGAGGTCAAAGTTGACCCCTTAGACCATGTGAGATCGACATTTACAAGTGAAGGAGGCTCCAATTCGCCACTTGTACACAATAACAAGTCTCCAACATTACTCCCTAAAATAAGGACCACCTTTTAGCTTTTATTAGTTTATACACTCACTTTAGGCTCCATTATTTGACTCCATCAGCTCAAAATCGTGGGAGCCTCTCCTTTCTTCTCCATTAGCCGATTCCTTGTCATTCTTGTCCCCTCTTATCTCTTTGATGACTCATAATTCAATAACAACATTAAACTAATCTAAAGCACATTTTCAATCAAATAATAGCCATTCCAAGCATCTTCTCTCTCCTAGCTTCATTCCAACCGTTGAAGCTGCTCTCTCAAGCTCTCCCAAGCTCTCTCAACCGAACTCCTTGAGTTGGGAAGGTAAACCTAACTTCTAAGCCTCTAAGTAATGGTTTAAGGCTTGTTTTTGGCTCTTTTTCTTCATCTCTTCACCATCTATGCTTAGATCTCGTGACTAATCAGTTCCTATGGCTTATTCTCAGTGTTCTAAGGTTAGAACATCAATCAAATTCAGTTGAAACAAGTTTAGAGACCAAGGTTCTAAAATCTCATTTTAAGGTAAAAACATACCTTAAGCTTCTCTACTCTTCATCCGATTTTATTCCTCTGATTTTTATGAGTTTATACACTCATAATATTCATATTTACATGTTCAATCAGTTGGATAGCCATTTGGAGCAAGGGTGACCGAGATCCAAAGGAAATACCCTCTTTTAAGGCATTTTTTTTCCAAGGTAAAACCTAATAACAAGACAGCTTGTTGTGATATAGCTATTTCCTATGTCAATATGGTGGATCTAACACCTTGTGGTGTGTTTGATTCAGGCCGAAACCATCTTGAACTCTCCTTGCATTTTTAAGGTGATTTTTGCCTTAAATCTTACATTAATTATTCCTTATGGTTAAGTTCAAGCTTGGAGTGTAACCATATCTTGTTTTTGTGTATTAAACATGTCTAAATCATGTGGTGAATTTTCCTACAAGAGGCCGAGTACATACGAGGGCAAATCAAGGTATAAACACCTTAAATCTATGATTTTTATAATTTCTACTAGCTTATATATTAATATGCCGAGAGTGAAATATAAATAAGGGTCATATTGACCTAAAAATGGAAAAAAATGACTAAGATAGATTAAGCTAGTCATTTAAGAGATTTAATTAACATAATGGTCAAATTATGACATTATGTGGAAAAATAATCAAATACAAGTGAGGCCGTGAGTATGTATTATATTTTGAGACATTTGTTGTGTAATTTATTTTGCAAGTTCAAGGTTGTAATAAGGCCATGTCATTAGGCCATTTTAATTTAAGTTTATAAGCTTATTTAGTTTATTTATGCTTATAATTAAAATTGGGGTCAAACGGTAATTACTAACAAAATATTAGGCCGAGAGCTTAATTTAGAAGAATTTAGGGTTTTTAAATGAATTTAATAAAAATTATAACATTTTATAAAGTTTTGGGTCAAAATTGTAAAAATAGAAAAGTATAGGTAAAGTCTTGTAATTACTGAAAGGTTTGGTCCAATTTGGTATTAGAAGTCAAAGTTGACTATATAGGAGACTTTGACCAAGTTTGGAGAATTTTTGAAATTAAAATACAACCTTATACTAAGATAAGTATTAATTTGTAAAAGATTTAAAAGAGATGGGGCTAAAGTGTGATTTCCGAAAACTTGGGGTACTAAATGGAGTTTAGTACAAACCTTAGGTTATTAGGAATTTTTAGAAATTTATTTGGTTAAATTTGGAGTTTATATGAATTATATAAGTATAATATAAGATATTTTATGATATTGTTACAAATGGGTAACATATGTGGTAAAACTGAGATTTGGAGAAAATATAAGGTTAGGAATAATGTTTATAACCTTTTGGTATAGTTTGGTGATTTTTGGGAATATATATAAGGTTTTATAAAGACATATGTATAATATATAGTCTTGATGATATTAGAAAACTATATGTTATAAAGGGGAGAATTTGGAATATAGAAAGTTAAGTGGTGGAAAGATAATTAGAATAGTGTTCGTTTGTATTAAAAAAAAAAAAAAACTATAGTTATAATTATTTTAAGGCTTAAAGGGTATAATATAAGGTATATGATATAAGTGTAATAATGAAATATAATTTGGGATTAATTTGTGATTTATAGAAGTTTAGTGGTTGTTTCGAAAACCGAAAATATAAGGGTTATTTGGTATTTTACAACAATTTACAACTATATGTTATAATTGTTTTACTGACTTAAATGTCATGATATATGTTATATAACTATAATGTAATATTACATTAATTATGTGGTGATTTTGTAAATATTTAAGAACATAAGTCCTGTTCGAAAATGTTGACATCTTAAAATGGGATTTATAATATGGTTTTTATGTTATAAGGGTTATAACATTTATAATATAAGAGGTATTCATTAAAAAGAATGAATATATATTATAAGACTTACCATATAAGAAATAGTTCCATAATACATGATTATAAGTAATATATGTTATGGTGGAAAATATAACATGGTTGAATGACCATGTATTTTCATAATTAAAATGACATATGATAAAAGGAAAAGAATTACAAACATTGGATATGGGATTCTAATGTTAAGAGGTACATGTGATAATAAGAATTCATGTAATATAAAAGTATTGTTTACATATGAACTATACCACATTGAATTTAAAAAAGAGAGGACAACCTTAGAAAAATAAATATAAGGTGAGATGCATAGTTCATGACAAAGGTCACACATGCAATAATAAAACAAACTATACGACATACAAGGGTATGTTAAGTCACATGCGATAACAATTCAACAATAACTATATTAATATACAAGAAGACTAAATACGCATGTAATATAACACTTTTCCAATCTCGAGTTAACCGAAACCCGACAAACGTTGACAGTTTATAACGGGGGGTTAACCGGGAGTTGTTAGTGATGGTACGGGGTACCGTAGGATTGTGTTGTTATACAGTATGCTAATCAGTAGCATTATGTATTGTTTAGACTGTTAGAGACGACACACGGAGCATAGGATCTTGCTGATTCATACTCCACTGTAATACATCAGGGTGAACGGTATGTTTTATGTGTCTCTGATTGTCTCTGAGGGCTTCCTCACTTCAGACTTCTGTGTGATCTGTGATAAGATTGTTTGTCTGAATGTGTTAATTAATATGCATGAACTGTATATTATAGCTGCTTATTATTTACTGTTGTTTAGTTAACAGTATTGGTTCGTATATAAGAACCTATATATATAAAACGAACTAGCGGCTATGGTGCTATCTTATATGAAATATAAGGAACGTAAGTAAAACGTTGTAGCACTAGGATAATAACTTATACATATTATCCAAGACTTTTATACGGAGCATTGGCCTTCTATATACGCCGCTCTCGTATCTAACACTGGATCCCGAGTTTACAGACTCCAGATTGGACTAATGATCTTAGTCTGCTGTGTTGGGAAAAAAAAATGGTAATGCGATACGATGGTATAATTAATTAATGGAAAGTTAGTAAGCCAAAAGGATGTGGCACTTGGTGTGCGCTGTGATCACAAAACATACCAGGATGTCCGCGTACGGGTCCGCAAGTATCAAGAAAATTTCCCGTGAGCTAGAATGGCTCGTTGGTCGGAGACTCTACCGTTGGAGTGGCTACTGCCGTGGGTGACCCGCATAATATATGGGTAACTAGAGACATGTCATTTTAACGAGACATTGTCATTAGGTATAGCTGAACAATTAAGACAATTGAGACTTACACAGTCGCGAACAATATTGGTTCTATACCATGGACGAGACTTGATACTTGTTTATTATTCTCGTTGTTTCGCTTTGTTGTTCATTGGTTATACTTGTGGTTATTTTTATTGTGTGTTGATGGTTGTGTTATTGTATGGATGTTAATGCTATTTGATTTACAGTTTTAAATATTAAAATGGTATTGCATGTAACGAACCTCATGCTCTCGACCAAATAATTGAGGGGTCTTTGGGGCATGACGGGGCATGTGACAACATACTCAGCAGGGGCTGATTCCATACCACAAACCATTTTTATTTCAGGAGAGTAGCTGGTGGTCGACGCGAGGCGCAACGATTGTGATATTTCTGTTGTTTAAGACTTGGTACGGTTTGATACTGATGACGTTTGGACTGGGGTTGTGTAAACCGAGGTGGATTTGTTTAGATCCTCACGAGTACGGTCTGTAATAATTGGTTACTGTTGGTTGTTTTAAATTGTTTAAAGTTCTACTATCTATCTCTTGTGGTCACTGCGCGGAATACGTTTCGCGTGTTGATTATCAGGTAACTCGTTATCACCCGTATGGGCGAGTGATAACAGTGACACCATAGGAGCGATAGTATTTTACTTACCACTGCGACTTAATTATTATGTGCGACATTTGTAGGATATTTAGGAGCCGAATTAGTAGGAGTGTTACAATCACGCTTCCGTTCATAGGAGACCCTTCTGGCTATCTGGTGATAATCAGTGCTTTCTTGTAGTTTAGGGTATTTCCTATTAGGTGAAATCCCTTCGGTGTCCTAACCGAGTGTTCGTTCTAGTTCCCGTGTTCTTATCATGACGCTTTGTTTGGCTGTTGTGAAACCAGGCACCCTTCAAGGGTTGCTCCTGGGTGTTGTTGGTTACGCCGTTACATCCGGCTAATGTTTATGGTACGTTGTATCTACTATACCGCCTTGGGGTATTGTATTTGAGTTATTCCCTTTTTGGGTTATAATGTCTCCTGTTCTTGGTAGACTATTTATACTTGCTCCTAGTTCTTAAGACTGGGTTTAATATCCTCCTCAATGATGGATTATACTTGTGGTAATCTTGTGACTGCTCTTGGGAGCTCTATCCCGTTTGTTGTGCATCGCTGTGTTCACATTAGGCATTTGCCTTACTGTGCCCAGGCTGGGTATCCCATCCAGCTGTCATGTAGTTGTTTGAACTCTTTGAGACATATCCAATGTCTATACTTACTAGTCGGTGCTCTTGCACTTCCTAATCCTCATTCCTTATCTTCTGATGAATTCTATGAGTTCTTTTATACTTATTTCTTAGCTGAGTTCCTTCCCCTGGATCGCCTGAGGCGTCCAGTTGCTCTGGTTTGAATTTACTCATGGTCCGTAGAACGGAGTTGACTACTTCCCGTGTTTTGTGCACTACATGTATACATACGTGGGGTACCATGTTGATACGTTACCACTTACCTAACTATATGTCAGGCCCGCAAGCTCCTTCGGAGTGCGGTTGTCCCACATCCCGTATTGGGTACACTCGTAGTGTTCGTCACACGCCTAGGTGAAGTATTCTATTGTCAACTCTTCTTGTATCATTCTATGATACTCACCGTAATTTTGTTGGTTTGGTTTTAAGATCCAAGGTTTAAAAGAAAGTTTGTGGTTTTGAAAGAAAACTTGGTTTTGAAGAGTAACAGTTCGGTGTTAAAAGAAGTTCTTCATGGCATAGCCATGTTCGAAATCTTGACCAAGTCCAGCTTCCCGTACTGGTGTATCCTTCGTACAATGGTCAGGCGGTCGGGCCTTCCAAGGTTCCATTCTTCCAGTTTTTAGGATGTGTGATCCTGTAGTTGTTCCATTACGGCCACAGTACACTACTATGTACTTGTGGTGTGTTAGTGTTCCTCTACATGTTCCTGTTCTTACTGCACTTGCCCTGGCAAGTGCGTGGTACTGGTGGTTTTTGGGTAGACCTATACCGGTCACGGTATGGTTTCCACTGGTATTTGATAGTCTTGTCGACTTCTCCATTGGTCTTATTGATCTATGTTTGGGGATACTCGATCCTTTGAGTAACTTCTCAATGATCTTGACATGGCTGTCTTAGATCTAGGTACTTCTCCAATCCTTGGAGATTCCCCTTTGGTTTGGTTGTGTTCTTCTGTGTTGCTCGTTCCCACATGTTTGTTGTGGTTACTAAGCCTGAGTTGGTTTAGGCACTGCGGTTGTAGTTGCGTCAGATTATATCTTGTGAATGTTCTCGTAGCTGTGTAAGCATACTGGCCAGGTATTGTAACCTTCTTGGCGTTGTAGTTTTGGAGTTAACCACTCCTGACTACGTCCTTAGTCAGTTGGTATACCATTGGTGGTATTATCTAGCTACTGCTGTCCCGCAGACTTGTGTCTCGGGTTCCATTACTGCTCCTTTTCCGTTTCGTTGCACGGTTAGTGCTTCCTTTCCTGCTGCTGGTTGACCAGCCAGGTTTCGCGACTGCTAAGCATGTCGCCCCACGCTGTTGTAAGTTGTAGCCTCCTTATGGTTGGAGTGCTCATTCACCGCTATTGAGTGCGGGTATTGTTGTCAACCGGAACATCTCCGGAACCCATCCCTGGGACTTCCAATCTTGGAATCTACCATATGTTGGTTCTTGTTTACAATGTGTTGTCTTACCCGACGTATGACGCTTCCTTCTCTTCGGCGTACTTTCCCATATGCTTTCTCCTGGCGTACTTTCCCAATTATGGGGATTTGTGGAGGGCGGGTCTGGTATTGTAGGTATCCGGTACTCACCGGAGTTCCTAACTAGCATCTCTCAAATGCTATCACTCAGCCCTTAGCCCTAAGTTTCTAATTCCATACTCGGTATTTCCTAAACTCGGTATTTCCAGTCATCAGAGCGATACTTCGCTCTGATACCACTTGTTGTACACCCCTACCGCTAATACCGTCATTTCCATCCAATCTCCTTATACTATCCAGATTCACGCAGCGGATACTTACATACTCAACGGTGGGTGATACACTGCCGTTAGTCACCCGCGTGACTAACAAGGCTACTACCACTACATACAGCATCGGTCTGATGGACCGGAATCCCGAGTACTACACGTCTACAATACCTACTCCATTTAACAATCAAATACTACAATGCTCCATTCAACACCTTGCTCCTTTGCAATACCATTCAATACAATATACATAACCGAGTTCACTAAGTTCCTTATACAAATACAATGCTTCTTCCAAGTTCATATGTACTCATTAAGAGTCTACATCTACCCATTCCTCACAACTACTTACTTCCTAAGTACAAGGGTGTGCCACTTAGTACACCTCTACGTTCTACTTCTAGCTATCCAAGTGCAGCCACCGGTCTCTTACCTTGACCATATCCGCTTCGGGTACCAGCACACTAAAAACGTTCCCCCTAGGGGGTCAGCTTTCGCTGCATATGATAACCGCATACCCCGCGTACTAGTGAGGGTACGCCGACCACTTGGTCGAATGCATGCATTTCATTTTACAATACATACATGCTTTCATTCATACCAATACAATACTTTACAAGGATACATTCATACAGTTCAATACATACACGGAAGACAATACAAGTCAACCATCCATACTTACCTTCACCGGAATACGCATACACAATACATACACAATACTTACACAATACACCATACTTGTTAGCTCCATTTGTCCACCTGGTTTATTGGGTGGAGATTACTCTTTTACTCGTTACGCAATACTTACTCATACATACTCATACTTTACTTACTTACTTACTCAAGTTAAGTCGTCGGGACCTCCGGGCAGGGACTAACCGTCCCACCACCGGGCTTTACTTGGTTCACCAATCCAGGATGCTACCCATTTAAGGGTTTGGGCCGTGGACCAGTTTAAGAACCAGGAATCGGATCCAACCTCTTGTGTCTCCTCATCCTCACGCGTGGCCGAAGCTATATCGGACTTCTACTCATTCTAATTTACTCAATACTTATGTTAGGAGTTAGGTAGTTAGGAATTAGTAGAAGTCAACACATCCAAGCCACAAGCACAATTCACATCCATACAAAATACGATACCATCCACAAATACAATACAGGGTACAAATACACTTGATCATCATTCATATATTTCATGAATTATACAAACTAGTGTTCAAGACAATAATCATCAAGAACACATAAATCAAGCACTAGTAAGTGCAATATAGTCCGATTCATGCATTTATCTTATTTAGGTGGTCAAATAAGCACACAAATCGGGGTAACCAGATTAGGATATAGGGCATGAAGAAATCATACCTTTCACCATTGATTTCGGACTCGCCGACTCCTCTTCGGTGTTCGACTAATCAAATCCTATCACATACATACAGTTGGGTGGTGAATTATCCATAATTAACCTTACTCATTTCGTCTTTTATATTTCCTATCTTATAGTTACTATGTCTTTACAATTCTTACACTTACACATTGTTTACTTACTCTTCATTGCTTTTAAAACTTGTTCATACCCTTAATGACCTTTAAACATCATTAATTAAGTACTAATTACCTTATACTATCATTACCACTCAATTCCCCATCTTAAAATTCCATTTTTACACTTTCTGTAGCATTTTGTGTGTGGTCCGGGTTTGTGTCCAAGTTTGTAAACCCGGACCAACACTTTAGGAACGTTCTGTCAAGTTTTTATGGTGGTCCGGGTTTGTGTACCAGTTTACAAACCCGGACCATCACTTTAGAAAACTTTCTGTCGTATTTTTAAGGTGGTCCGGGTTTGTGTACTTGTTTGCAAACCCGGACCATCCTTCAGCGATACTTCCTGTCAAGTTTTTGAGGTGGTCCTAGTTTGCGTACTTGTTTGCAAACCAGGACCATTCCAGCGAGAAAGCATTCTGCCAAGTTTAAGAGGTGGTCCTGGTTTGCGTACTTGTTTGCAAACCAGGACAAATCAGTCTGTTGCAAATTTCCAGTTTAAAGGCTTTGTTTCAACTTCAATCTTTTACCAACTTCTTCCCCAAGCTTCCTACATAATATCTAGCACATTTTAACACTACTTAGATACTCTAAGCTACTCTAGTTCAATCATCAAACTCATCACTCAACCACTGATAACTCACACATTTTCACTGCTAATTTTTTTCCTCCTGTTACAGTTTTTCTTCCTCATTTGCTGCTACAGATTTTTCCTTCATTCTTTCTACTAGCTAAATGGTTCCCCATCTAGCATAACATAGTTAAACACCTCCACATTACCCATTTCCAATACTACCCAACTACACCTCTTCCTCATAAATACAAACCAAGGTAATAACCACACATTTTCTTCTCTGAACATGTCCATGTTCTTTCCTGTCAACAACATTCAAATCTCTAATTCCTTAACCAAAATTGACAGAACTTCCCGACTTTTCCTAGTATTCTCACCACATCAATTTGCTCACTCAACACAGTTTACAACCCTGCTCAATATATACATTACTCACACACAATTCTAAATACTTACCACACACTTAACAATTTATTTACTTATTTTCAAAAGCTTCAAACTACAAATACCATCCACATTAATATACCCATACTCTTCCTACTGTTACGCTGATTTCTAAACATTGCTAAAACAATATACTTATACCTACACAAGCATTAAAAATCGTACAGAGCCTTCTCTTTACCTTGGGTTTCCTTGATTCCTTTTTCTTTCCCTCCTTCTCCTTTCTTGCTCCTCTTTCCTTCTTTGTTTTCTTGATTTATTTAAGCCAAGCTACACCATGTAACAAGGCATACACATACACACCAAAACTAGTAAATTTCTATCTCACGTGTTAAACCCTAACTTTGTGAGAAACCACTTGAGACACTTAGTAGGTCTTACCTTGAGTTTCTAATGAAGTTTTTGAGTAGAAAATGACAAGGCCTCAACTCTCACAGTGGCATGCCAAAACCCGCTGACAATGGAATAGTAGCACTTACGTGAGTTTTGTATTTTTGCAAGGAAAGATGAAAAAGAGTGAAGCTTTGGTCTACTTCTTACCTTAGAACATGGAGAAGAAGAAGATAGATCTTCAAATGGTGCTCTTCAATCTCTCAAATGATTATACCCTCAAAAATAAAATTGGTGGTTTTAGATTTTGAAGGGTGTAGGATGATCTCCTTGACGATACGAATTCAACGGTATGGTTTTTTGTAGCATTTGGTGGAGATTTAGGCTTTCAAATATCGAGAGAAAGTGGGCTGTTTGTGAGTGGCTCTCAAATCGCCATTACAGTCGACGGAAGGAGAAGAAAGAACCAGAGAGGGGTGTGGGTGTTCTGTACGCGAGTGAGAGAAATGTGAGGGGTGAGAGAGAGTTTTACTTTTTGACTTTTTATTTCTTTGTCTTTTTGTACATAGAGGAAAATTAAGAGAGTGTGAGAGAGTAGTGTAATCAGCTACCCACACAGCGCATATGGGCATTTAAAATTTCAATTGCAATAGTGGACACACTAGTTTGCTTTATTTACACTCTCACCCCACAACTTCTCGATTTTTACAGTTTTTACTATTTTCTCGTTTAATTGATTTTGTTGGTTCCAGACCTTCATTAATGTTTATTAATGACTATTTGGTTGACCAAAATTGTTACGAGTCTATTTAACCCGCTTAATGTCACGTTTTCCCGGTTTCCTTGAAAAACGCGCTTTAAGGTTTGTTTGTGGTTTTAATCCATTTTATGGACCTGTATTCTTCGGGAGTTGTTCCCATATATTATTTAGGTCTTATTAAGCCCTTAGAATCCATATAATACGTTAACCGAGGTCTCATACCTCTTATGGTTATTTAACGCTTATCTACCGTTTTTTGCTTTTTAAGCGTTTATTCATTTCTTTTGGATTTATTTTGCCTTTCCAATATTACTTAGGCGTTATTAGGCCCTTAAATACATATTAGAATTATTTTAATCACTATATTTAAGGTCGGGGTATTTCAATCTACCCCCGTTAAGAACTTTGTCCTCAAAGTTGTTCGAGGTTATTGGATTACAATACTTACTTATTTATGCTTGCCTAATACCAAAGCCATACATTCCTCCTCCTTACAATTCCCAAATTCATTACTCGTGGTTTCTACATTCCATACCATACCGATATACCATAATTACTCCAATCCGCAACACATCCAACCATCCGGTTTTACTCTACAAGGTTTATACATACATACAGTGCAAAGCTATCCCCAAAGCAATGCAATACACATTACAATCCCGCAGGCACTCAGGTCATCTCGACACAGGACTCCTCTATGTCCCGCTGCCCTTGGAATAATACAACATGCTACACTACTATCTTCTCCGATATAAGCTTCTAACCAAATCTTCATTCTCAGTCTAAGGAAAATCCTTCCCAACAGCTAATTAGGAAATCCTTCTAAAACATACAACTCCAAATTTCAATTTATATTCATTACATCTATCCTATGTGTGCTTCTTGTGACCACTTAAGGGGAGCTTTAAGAATCATTCGACCTTGATGTGATCAGCATCAGTGTTGAACTATCTTTCCACCCCAATTTGTGTTCGGTTTCCCTTGATCTGATCAGGATCAAGTTCGACTTCCCACATCAGTTTCAAACAAACAAATAATTTAATTGTTTTCATTTTCTATCTTTTTACCCTTTGTAGTCGTGATTATTAATTCATACATCTCCAAAGGATGGAATCAATCCATCAATCATCCTCACTCTACTTCCCAAATGCTTTACTCCGTGGTTCAATACCTAAATACTCATTTCATCAACCTTCACTACTTCCATCCATTACTCTCCATCATTTCAATTATTCTAACTAGGGATTACCATACTTGTAAAATTTAGTTGTCCTCAATTTATTTATAATACTTTACCTAGGTATACACTACCCCTAGACTTCATTCATCCTACTATCATTCGTTTCGTACTACTTCTCCAAAGGCTACAATACTTGTGGAGCTCCGTTCACTACTCATTACTTTTCTTTTACTAATACTCTTACATGGTGTTACAAGGTAAGTATATCCATCCTATGTTATTTGCATCTCTCATGTCTAATTACCACAATTTCAATATGAAGGAATACTTATGTTTATTTAACATAGGCATCAGTCATCAATTCGTTTCTCATTTGTGCAATGCACGTTGTCGTTTATGTGTTTTATTCATGAAACTTACATTAAGCGATTTTCGCTCTACCCCCCCCCCCCTTAAAAGGGATTACGCCCACGTAATCTACCATATGTTATTATTACTAAACATTGGTTTACTCAATTGGGCAATCTGAAGCGTTTTAGCTTCTTTACGGTTTGTTACATATATACCTTTGTCAACAAAGGGTCTTAATCATAACAAGGTTTAGTCTGTGCACCAAGGATTCCTATATGAGTTTATTTAACTCATAATAATTCGGTTCCAGCCTATTAGGCTTCAAGGCATTAATAGCCATTCTACTATACTTACTAGGTACATTATCTCCTAGCTAGGGCCCACTAGCTTCTTCTGCGCGACCCTGATAACTTGGTTACTTACCCTTCGTTTCTTAATGTGCTATACATCACCTTTTATCCGTCTATTATGGGAATAAGGTTTACTAAAAAGTGTGGTATTCTTTTACCATGCTTGGACTCAATGAGTTTTAGATTTATAACCAGCTCTCTGGCAATCTAATATACATACTATTCATACTCTCACGATTATTCGCTAGGTTCCTCCGACTTATTGTCGGGTGAGGTTAAGTCACTACTTAGTTGTAGTGCTTCCTCTGTTGTCAATAGCTTCTGAATTATACCAGTTCTTCTGGTTCAGTGCAAGTGTTCTTTACTTGTATGACCTTGCATTTCTATGTGTCGGTCCTAGTGACTTTGTTACGTCTCCTTTCACCTTTTATTCCAATGGAATTCACATCCTGTGATTGTTAGTGTGTTTACACTCTTCGTGCTTCTTTGGTCGTAGGCCTCATAGTTTTTTGCTAAGCTTGCTTACCGGCTTATGCCATGTTTGTTGGTGGAAAGAAGGGTTTACTACGGTTCATTCTCCATATTCCTAGCTATCCCATTAGGTCATTACTGCGCAAGTGCAATACCAAAACACTCAGTCATACAGAGTGCAGAGGCGTAAACGCTCGGCAGTAAGTCACTTATGTGATAGGAATGAATATTTCTGCCTGTCTTGTCATACTTATACTCCGTGTCATTGACTAACTACTTCCTCATAGCGGTCGCTTGTTGCGCACCGTATTCTTACTCGCTATACAACATCATTCTTACGGTCTTTGTTACTGTGGTAGCTTCTCTTTACTCATTACCATTGTCGTTGGCACCATTTCCTTACGGTGTGAATACACTAAGGGTTTCCAATGTTCGTGTGTATGACGGTTGTCGTAGCACCGCAATATTATTATCTTCCCAATGTGGAGATGTTTCATTTCAATTTTGGTTTCATGTGTAGGTTGGCTTACCTCACATTATTTCATAATTTGTAATACAATTTACCAAGCATCTTGGTTGATAAGCTCTCTTGAGCGTTGGTCATTCATGGTGTCCAATGTGTATTCACATTGATTGTTTTGACAATTACTGTCTCCCAGTGCTGAGCATTGGTTATAGGATCTAGCTGTGCAGTTTTACTTTGTATATACATCACCGGGACCTCCTAAGGAACTTCAAGGGTTTTCGGGTCCTGTTCTCTAATTGAAGAGTATTCTATCGCTGATAGATGAAAGTTCTTGTTGACAAGGTTTACTCTGTTAGTATTCGTACAATGGTTCACCATATGCTTGGTTGCGTATGGAGTATACTTGTTCCTTCGAGTCTCTATGCTCTTTAAGCGTTGTGCTTTTACAGTCCAAAGCCTTTTGTAGGCGTAGTGGTTTAGAAATCTCATTTTCTTGTTCGATTGTCTCTTGACAATAACTATATTCACAAGCTTGTCGTTATGGTAGATGGAAGCCTTTTCTAAGGGTTCACATCATCACCGCATTGGTGGTCATTGGTTAACAAGAGGTGTCTTCCTCGGGTTTCTCGTAGTGTCCAGTGGGGACTAGATAGTGTACTATGCCTCTGTGCTACCATTGTGATAGAAAGCATGAAGGCAATTAAAAGCTTCGTCAGCTGCACACAGAGTGATGCTCTAGTGACAGTGATATTAAGGTAGCCATTACTCCAAGCCACCTATGATTTTGAGCTTAAATTGGGTGGTTCAGTTGTTGATCTGTTGTTGTATGAAGCAATATCTCTTGCGAGTCTTGCTAGTATTTGGTGTGGGTTTTGCAACCGTTTAAGTCACATAACATAGTTGGTTTATGGCTTCAGAGCCATATTGTTGCAAGCTATGCTCTTTGCAAGCTGCTTATACATGTTTCCACTCCTTGTATACCCCATAGGTTGGAGGTATTGCTGGGCTCCATGGTAAGTCATGGCATCACGCTTCCGTACATAGGAGACCCTTCTGGCTATCTGGTGCTAATCAGTGCTTTCTTGTAGTTTAGGGTATTTCCTGTTAAGTGAAATCCCTTCGGTGTCCTAACCGAGTGTTCGTTCTAGTTCCCGTGTTCTTATCATGACGCTTTGTTTGGCTGTTGTGAAACCAGGCACCCTTCAAGGGTTGCTCCTGGGTGTTGTTGGTTATGCCGTTACATCCGGCTAATGTTTATGGTACGTTGTATCTACTATACCGCCTTGGGGTATTGTATTTAAGTTATTCCCTTTTGGGTTATAACATCTCCAGTTCTTGGGTAGACTATTTATACTTGCTCCTAGTTCTTAAGACTAGGTTTAATATCCTTCTCAATGATGGATTATACTTGTGGTAATCTTGTGACTGCTCTTGGAGCTCTATCCCGTTTGTTGTGCATCGCTGTGTTCACATAGGCATTTGCCTTACTGTGCCCAGGCTAGGTATCCCATCCAGCTGTCATGTAGTTTTTGAATTCTTTGAGACATATCTAATGTCTATGCTTACTAGTCGGTGCTCTTTGCACTTCCTAATCCTCATTCCTTATCTTCTGATGAATTCTCTAAGTTCTTTTATACTTATTTCTTAGCTGAGTTCCTTCTCCTGGATCGCCTGAGGCGTCCAGTTGCTCTGGTTTGAATTTACTCATGGTCCGTAGAACGGAGTTGACTTACTTTCCCGTGTTTCGTGCACTACATGTATACATACGTGGGGTACCATGTTGATACATTACCACTTACCTAACTATATGTCAGGCCCGCAAGCTCCTTCGGAGTGCGGTTGTCCCACATCCCGTAATTGGGTACACTCGTAGTATTCGTCCACGCCTAGGTGAAGTATTCTATTGTCAACTCCTCTTGTATCATTCTATGATACTCACCGTAATTCTGTTGGTTTGGTTATAAGATCCAAGGTTTAAAAGAAAGTTTATGGTTTTGAAAAAAACTTGGTTTTGAAGAGTAACAGTTCAGTGTTAAAAGAAGTTCTTCATGGCATAGCCATGTTCGAAATCTTGACCAAGTCAAGCTTCTCGCGTACTGGTGTATCCTTCGTACAATGGTCAGGCCGTCGGGCCTTTCCAAGGTTCCATTCTTCCACTTTTTAGGATGTGTGGTCCTGTAGTTGTTCCATTACGGCCACAGTACAATACTATGTACTTGTGGTGTGTTAGTGTTCCTCTGCATGTTCCTGTTCTTACTGCACTTGCCCTGGCAAGTGCGTGGTACTGGTGGTTTTTGGGTAGACCTATACCGGTCACGGTATGGTTTCCACTGGTATTTGAGAGTCTTGTCGACTTCTCCATTGGTCTTATTGATCTATGTTTGGGATACTCGATCCTTTGTGTAACTTCTCCATGATCTTGACATGGCTGTCTTAGATCTAGGTACTTCTCCAATCCTTGGAGATTCCCCTTTGGTTTGGTTGTGTTCTTCCGTGTTGCTCTTTCCCACACGTTTGTTGTGGTTACTAAGCCTGAGTTGGTTTAGGCACTGCGGTTGTAGTTGCGTCAGATTATATCTTGTGAATGTTCTCGTAGCTGTGTAAGCATACTGGCCAGGTATTGTAACCTTCTTGGCGTTGTAGTTTTGGAGTTAACCACTCCTGACTACGTCCTTAGTCAGTTGGTATACCATTGGTGGTATTATCTAGCTACTGCTGTCCCGCAGACTTGTGTCTCGGGTTCCATTACTGCTCCTTTTCCGTTTCGTTGTACGGTTAGTGCTTCCTTTCCTGCTGCTGGTTGACCAGCCAGGTTTCGCGACTGCTAAGCGTGTCGCCCCATGCTGTTGTAAGTTGTAGCCTCCTTATGGTTGGAGTGCTCATTCAACCGCTATTGAGTGCGTGTATTGTTGTTCAACCGGAACCATCTCTGGGACTTCCAATTCTTGGAATCTACCATATGCCGGTTTCTTGTTTACTGTGTGATTGCTTCACAACTGCCAGATCGGGTTTCCCCGAGTATGAGAGGACTTCCTTCTCTCTGGCGTACTTTCCCAAGTTATGCAAAGGGATTTGTGGAGGGCGGGTCTGGTATTGTAGGTATCCGGTACTCACCGGGAGTTCCTAACTAACATCTCTCTAATGCTATCCCTCAGCCCTTAGCCCTAAGTTTCTAATTCCTTACTCGGTATTTCCTAAACTCGGTATTTCCAGTCATCAGAGCGATACTTCGTTCTGATACACTTTTTGTAACACCCCTTAACCCCTACCGCTAATACCGACATTACCGTCCAATCTCCTTATACTATCCAGATTCACGCAGCGGATACTTACATACTCAACGGTGGGTGATACACTGCCGTTGGTCACCCGCGTGACTAACAAGGCTACTACCACTACATACAGCATCGGTCTGATGGACCGGAATCCCGAGTACTACACGTCTACAATACCTACTCCATTTAACAATCAAATACTACAATGCTCCATTCAACACCTTGCTCCTTTGCAATACCATTCAATACAATATACATAACCGAGTTCACTAAGTTCCTTATACAAATACAATGCTTCTTCCAAGTTCATATGTACTCATTAAGAGTCTACATCTACCCATTCCTCACAACTACTTACTTCCTAAGTACAAGGGTGTGCCACTTAGTACACCTCTACATTCAACTTCTAGCTATCCAAGTGCAGCCACCGGTCTCTTACCTTGACCATATCCGCTTTGGGTACCTGCACACTAAAAACGTTCCCCCTAGGGGGTGAGCTTTCGCTGCATATGATAACCGCATACCCCGCGTACTAGTGAGGGTACGCCGACCACTTGGTCGAATGCATGCAGTACATTTTACAATACATACATACATACATGCTTTCATTCATACCAATACAATACTTTACAAGGATACATTCATACAGTTCAATACATACACGGAAGACAATACAAGTCAACCATCCATACTTACCTTCACCGGAATACGCATACACAATACATACACAATACTTACACAATACTTACATAATACACCATACTTGTTAGCTCCATTTGTCCACCCGGGTTAATCGGTAGAGATTACTCTTTTACTCGTTACGCAATACTTACTCATACATACTCATACTTTACTTACTTTACTTACTCAAGTTAAGTCGTCGGGACCTCCGGGCAGGGACTAACCGTCCCACCACCGGGCTTTACTTGGTTCACCAATCCAGGATGCTATGGGCCGTGGACTAGTTTAAGAACCAGGAATCGGATCCAACCTCTTGTGTCTCCTCATCCTCACGCGTGGCCGAAGCTATATCGGACTTCTACTCATTCCAATACTCAATACTTACGTTAGGAGTTAGGTAGTTAGGAATTAGTAGAAGTCAACACATCCAAGCCACAAGCAAAATTACAATGCTCAATTCACATCCATACGAAATCCGATACCATCCACAAATACAATACAGGGTACAAATACACTTGATCATCATTCATATATTTCATGAATTATACAAACTAGTGTTCAAGACAATAATCATCAAGAACACATAAATCAAGCACAAGTAAGTGCAATATAGTCCGATTCATGCATTTCTTATTTAGGTGATCAAATAAGCACACAAATCGGGGTAACCAGATTAGGATACAGGGCATGAAGAAATCATACCTTTCACCATTGATTTCGGACTCACCAACTCCTCTTCGGTGTTCGACTAATCAAATCATATCACATACATACAGTTGGGTGGTTAATTATCCATAATTAACCTTACTCATTTCGTCTTTTATATTTCCTGTCTTATTTACTATGTATTTACAATTCTTACACTTACACATTGTTTACTTACTCTTCATTGCTTCTAAAACTTGTTCATACCCTTATTGACCTTTAAACATCATTAATTAAGTACTAATTACCTTATACTATCATTACCTCTCAATTCCACATCTTAAAATTCCATTTTTACACTTTCTATAGCATTTTTGTGTTGGTCCGGGTTTGTGTCCGAGTTTGTAAACCCGGACCAACACTTTGGGAACGTTCTGTCAAGTTTTTATGGTGGTCCGGGTTTGTGTACCAGTTTACAAACCCGGACCATCACTTTAGAAAACTTTCTGTCATATTTTTAAGGTCGTCCGGGATTGTGTACTTGTTTGCAAACCCGGACCATCCTTCAGCGATACTTCCTGTCAAGTTTTTGAGGTGGTCCTGGTTTGCGTACTTGTTTGCAAACTAGGACCATTCTAGCGAGAAAGCATTCTGCCAAGTTTAAGAGGTGGTCCTGGTTTGCGTACTTGTTTGCAAACCAGGACAAATCCAGTCTGTTGCAAATTTCCAGTTTTAAAGCTTTGTTTCAACTTCAATCTTTTACCAACTTATTCCCCAAGCTTCCTACATAATATCTAGCACATTTTAACACTACTTAGATACTCTAAGCTACTCTAGTTCAATCATCAAACTCATCACTCAACCACTGATAACTCACACGTTTTCACTGCTAATTTTTTTCCTCCTGTTACAGTTTTTCTTCCTCATTTGCTGCTACAGATTTTTCCTTCATTCTTTCTAGTAGCTAAATGGTTCCCCATCTAGCATAACATAGTTAAACACCTCACATTACACCATTTCCAATACTACCCAACTACACCTCTTCCTCATAAATACAAACCAAGGTAATAACCACACATTTTCTTCTCTGAACATGTCCATGTTCTTTCCTGTCAACAACATTCAAATCTCTAATTCCTTAACCAAAATTTGACAGAACTTCCCTACTTTTCCTAGTATTCTCACCACATCAATTTGCTCACTCAACACGGTTTACATCCCTGCTCAATATATACATTACTCACACACAATTCTAAATACTTACCATACACTTAACAATTTATTTACTTATTTTCAAAAGCTTCAAACTACAAATACCATCCACATTAATATACCCATACTCTTCCTACTGTTACGCTGATTTCTAAACATTGCTAACAATATACTTATACCTACACAAGCATTAAAAATCGTACAGAGCCTTCTCTTTACCTTGGGTTTCCTTGATTCCTTTTTCTTTCCCTCCTTCTCCTTTCTTGCTCCTCTTTCCTTCTTTGTTTTCTTGATTTATTTAAGCCAAGCTACACACCATGTAACAAGGCATACACATAGACACCAAAACTAGTAAATTTCTATCTCACGTGTTAAACCCTAACTTTGTGAGAAACCACTTGAGACACTTAGTAGGTCTTACCTTGAGTTTCTAATGAAGTTTTTGAGTAGAAAATGACAAGGCCTCAACTCTCACAGTGGCATGCCAAAACCCGCTGACAATGGAATAGTAGCACTTACGTGAGTTTTATATTTTTGCAAGGAAAGATGAAAAAGAGTGAAGCTTTGGTCTACTTCTTACCTTAGAACATGGAGAAGAAGAAGATAGATCTTCAAATGGTGCTCTGTATGTTGTATGCAAAGCATTTATATATGGAATTAATGAATCGCATGCTTAGTGGGTGTCAAATAGTCGGCGTGCCCTTGTTAGCACTCGGTATATGCGGAGTTTATGCGCGGCTTTTGCTGAGCCCTTGGGGCACCGTTTTTAATATGAATGCAGGTGCAAGAGAGGGATGAAGGTGTTGAAGACTTGATTCTATTTCTTTTGTCTTCTTTTTGGGATTGTAATTGATGAATTATGAATGGTGTACTAAGTAGTACACAGCTTAGATTTTGATAGCCGGTGTACCATGGGGTACACCTTTTTGGATATTGATGGGATGGAGATTGGGTATAGATGAGTAGTTGGTAGAACTCATTCTTTTGGAAGGATTGGTAAAGGATGTAATCGATACTTTAAAATACTCGGTAATCCAGCAATGCAAGTATGTTATCTTTTGTAATTAGTAAGTAATTGTAGTAGCTCGGTATACTATGATCATCAGACCGTGACTGTAAGTAAGGTAAGCCTAGCTAGCCGTATGGGCGGTTAGCGGCGTTGTACCACCCGTCGTAGTAGTAGTAGTCTTCTTCCGCTGCGTACTGGTAGAATTATGGGATGATTGGACGGTAAGCATAGGATTAGCGGTAGGGGTGTTACAAAAAGTGGTATCAGAGCGTAGTTACGCTCTGATGTCCATAAGTACCGATCATAGGGATTACCGAGTTAGGATTTCAACCATCTTAAATGGAGAGCGATCTCCGTCCTCCATGCTTTAGAGGCGAGAGCGATCCTGCAAAACTAGAAGCCTATATCTCCGAAATGGAGACTACTTTTGAGACCCTCAAATGTCCTACTGGAGTTCGAGTGAGGATAGCAGCGTACTACTATTGTGCAAAATAATGTTGAAACTATCTTGCTAACTATGGGAAGTTAACCCAATCATTGTAGTACAACAAGGTCGTATCCACAGGGACTTCGTAACTATCTAGTTAATTATAAGGTTAGTCAATGTGCATAGAAATATACAAAAGTGCATAAACTTAAATTGGGGGGGGGGGGTTTGAGTTTTGGTTTGATTAAGGGAAATAAAGAAAAGCAATAAGAACTGAACTATTATATAGGATAGGTGTACTCTAGGATTAGTGGGTATCACTTAAAATTCCCAATTACACTCATAAATACACTTTCATTTAGTTGTCTATTAGTGCCAAAGTAAAGATTCCCCAAATCATGGAACAATCAATTCTTACCTAATTAATTAAACCATCTCAATCAAAGAAGGTCAAAGTCACCAGGTAGCATTAATTTCAAGCTTTTCAACAATAACCCTAAGGTTTTACCTCCTAATCAAGAGTGCAAAATCTAGGGTTTATCCCTCCTTAGTCAAATCCCAATCTCAAAATCATATATTGAAAGGAATCACCATAAATGCAATAATTAATCAAATTAGAGCACTAATTAATCCTTGGAGAAGATAAAACAACTATTATAAAAGAGGTAGAGTTACAAGCTACATTGGAGCATTCAAAGTTCAAAAACCCATCCTAGAGCACAAATGGATTCTACACAACCATAGAGAAAAGAAAAGCATAAAAGGGAGAAGAAGAAGCCATTAATGGAGCTTGGAAGCTTTGGAGAAGGTGAGCTCTTTCTTCTCTTCTTTCTCCTCTTCTTTCTCCTCTTCTTTCCCTTCTTTTTCGCCCTCTTTCTCTCTGTTTTCGACTGGTGGAGTCGTGGTTGAAGAATGGGGAAGTTTTCCACAAAATTCCCCATTTTAAAACGCAGATCTGGGCTAATTTTCGACCCAACCGACCTTGCAAGGTCGGTTCTAGGGTCGGTCGGAGTCAGTAGCGATTTTTGGGCGCGTTTTTAAGTTCGACCGACCTTGCAAGGTGGGTCCTAAGGTCGGTCGATTCCAGTAGCTTTCAAAAACGCAAATCTGGGCAAAATTTGGACCCGACCGACCTTGCAAGGTCGGTCGGAGTCAGGCTAACTTCAAAACGCTGTATCTTCTTTCGTTTTAACTCTCCGATTTTGGATCCGTTTACGCCCACGCGTTCCTCTCTTCGTCTACTTTACTCCTAGCTATGTTACTCCTCTTGTTTAAACAATAAATGTGTAAAACACAAATGAAACACAAAACTAGAGGAAAACAAGCTAGAGTGGAGAAATGAGCATGAAAAGTGTTGATTAAACATATGAAATACACCCCTAAAACATGCTCATTTGGACACTTATCACACCCCCACACTTACCTTTTTGCTTGTCCTCAAGCAAAACCAAGCACCCATGCAAGTAAGGAATGCTCAAGACTAACAAACACTAACATGAATTGTAGGATAAAAGAAGAAGCAAAAAGTGATTAAAACCTTTGAGGAGTGTGAACCATCTCTTAGTGGTGGCATGGGTGTACTTAGGGCAAAACAAAATTTAAAGCTTCGGGGTATGAACCGAAGTGCTTCAAAGTTCTAAAGATTAGGTGAATTGGAGAGCTTTTACCATGTCCAACTTCTCTCATGAATGGGCATTGAGAAGAAAACAAAAGGAAAAATAGATTTATGCATTTGTTTCACTTTTGCATAAGATATGAGAAGATAAAATTTTGGCATCAAGCCTTTGCATTTAGAACACTCAACTCTCATTGTCATTGTTGGTTAACAATGGCATCTCACAAGTCCCTTGATGGATTTTCACAAAGACACCCCTTAGCAATCTCTAAGAAAGAAGACAGAAGAAACCCCAAAGCAATAAAAATCCAACCATACAAGATCACTTGGCCACACCGCATGTAAAATGCTCCTCAAAAGCAATCAAAATGAAAAATTTAAGCATTTATCCCACAATTCATAACAGTATTTGTTCTTAATAAGAACAACTCACAACACAAGGGTCCAAGTTTTTTATTTTGGACAATCGCAAGATAAGCATGAAGTATTAAGCATTTAAGCACACAATTCACCGAAAAGGTCACTCCCCCACACTTAAATTGAAGAATGTCCCCATTGTTCACCAATCAAAACCGGGGAAGGTTCTAGAAGACCTTTGCGGGAAGCAGACAAAAGGAAAATCACACGGGACACAAACAAACATTATAGCATAGAAGCTATCCCCAGATTTGCAGATTCAAAATTAGAGAAGATAAAACGAAAACTAAAAGGAACTAGTACTCCCCTGAGATTGCTATTGCTATCAGTTTGTAGAACTCCCCCACACTTGAGCTTCGGCCTCAAGTAGCGTAGCTTAATTGCGGTGTGGACTGGAAGTTGCACCCGCATAAAACACTAGAAGCAACCAAACTACAACTGGAGTTAAGGGTTAGCATAAACAAAACCAAAGGAGAACGAAAACAAAAACAGGAAATAAAAATAGTGGAGTCGTTGTGGGCAAATATTAAAGGAAGGGTGAAACGAGTACTCCCCGATAGATGCGGATGGAAGATAGGGTGCCCGCACAATTGCTAGTGGGAGGGGTCGTTGAGGTGCTACCTTCAATCGTTGAAGATGAAGGTCCTCTTGGTAAATTTCGCCAGAGGTTCCTTTGTAAATGTTCCTAATTCCATCTCTTTTTCAGAGGGGCTTACCTATCTCCAAAATATTCACAACACAAACGCCACCAATTGGGCGTAAAAGGGCAAGTCTAGGAATGCCAAAATAGCCCATTATGGAAAACAATGCAAAATCTAAACTAAAAGAATTTAAAAGACAAGACACGAGATGAAATCCGGGTTGCCTCCCGGTAAGCGGCCCGTCTTTAAGGTCTTTGGCTAGACCATACCACCGTGAAGTCATCCGGGATCGAATATGAACGTTGAAGTTGGCTTCAACGGGTGGGTTGGGCGGGCATTATCTAGCAATGAAGAACGACCCGGATCAAAAGGAAATGTGGCCTCAACACTTAGGATGTGAAAGTGTAAACTCCACCGATCGTTCATCAGGTGGAAGTGTTGAGGTGGGTGATCCTTGGTACGAGGATCAAATTGTGGTGGAGCCTCCTCTTCAAATTCAATAATGTAAACATCCTTATCTTCAGTGAGCGGTGCAGGGTGAACTCCGGGGCGGACTTTGTCTTCAATCTTTGGTCCCGGATCAAATGGGAAGGTGGTCTCCACACTTAGCGGGTGTACGTTGAGCTTCCACCCAACTTCATTAGTGCACGGGTGGGGGGCTTGATCCTTCAAGTGAAGATCAAAGTTTGATGGCTCCTCCTCCTCCTCCTCAAATTCGAGGATGTAAATGTCCTCAACTTCTTGGTGAGGCTCATGGGAAGAGCCTTGATGAAAATCAACTTTAGAGGGAGGTGGCTCCTTGAAGTTGATTATAGCACTCTCCTTTGATGGCTCGGAGGGAGGTGGCATCTCCTCCTCCTCAAGGTTGAGGATGTATCCATCCTCATCTTCTAGGTGGAGCACGGAGAAGGAGGGGAAATAACGGTAGTTGACTTCAGAGGGAGGAGACTCCATGAAGTCAAGGTGGAAGCTGTCCTCTGATGGCTTGTCTTCAAACTCAGGCAGATGGTTGAATGACGTTTGCTCAGTTTCGAACGGAGGAGGTGACAGAGAGCAACTCAAGTCCTCAGTAAGGTGATCCACTTTATGAACCATTTCGCTCTCCGGTTGCTGTGCGATGCAAGGTTTAGTAGACCTTCCATCATCGCGTTCATCTCTACTAATTTGGCATAGAGCTTCAGTTGGTTCATGTCGAGGTCTTTTTCCTTAGTCCGCCGCTCCACTTCATGGACCATTTCACTCTCTGGTTGTTGCTCCCTTCGAGCTAGTGTAATGAGCTGGTTCATGTCGATTGTGTTCATTCTAGCACTAAGATCCTCCAGAGTGGGTGAATCTACCCTTGCCGTGATCTCAGAACAATAAGCACTCTTTTGGTCTCCTCCACTCTCTTGGCACCTGATCCATCGACTGATGTCTTGTTCAGTGGGGTTTGGATTGACAGATAAGAACCAGTTCTCCATGAGAGTCTCCGATCTTGAGATTAGATCCTCACAAGGAGGACACATATGGAAGGATCCACACCCTTGACAATCAACGTATTGGTCATAGGTTGCTCCAGAGGTGTAGCCGTAACAATCCTCTCCTTGATCATCATGACCATCCATCAGAGATAGGTTCTAAAAAAACATAAATTTATACACAAAAGGGCAAATAAAGGAAATGAAAATTATGCCCAGAAACTAAACAGGTAATAAACCAGATAGTTGGACCGAAGTCCCCAGCAACGGCGCCAAAAACTTGTTGTGTAAAATAATGTTGAAACTATCTTGCTAACTATGGGAAGTGAACCAATCATTGTAGTACAACAAGGTCGTATCCACAGGGACTTCGTAACTATCATAGTTAATTATAAGGTTAGTCAATGTGCATAGAAATATACAAAAGTGCATAACACTTAATTGGGGGGGGGGGGTTTGAGTTTTTGGTTTGATTAGGGAATAAAGAAAAGCATAGAACTGAACTATTATATAGGATAGGTGTACTCTAGGATTAGTGGGTATCACTTAAAATTCCCAATTACTCGCTACATACATACACCTTCATTTAGTTCTATTGGTGCCAAAGTAAAGATTCCCAAATCATGGAACAATCAATTCTTACCTAATTAATTAAACCATCTCAATCAAAGAAGGTCAAAGTCACCAGGTAGCATTAATTTCAAGCTTTTCAACAATACCCTAAGGTTTTACCTCCTAATCAAGAGTGCAAAATCTAGGGTTTATCCCTCCTTAGTCAATCCCAATCTCAAATCATATATTGAAAGGATCACCATATGCAATAATTAATCAAATTAGAGCACTAATTAATCCTTGGAGAAGATAAAACAACTATTATAAAAGAGGTAGAGTTACAAGCTACATTGGAGCATTCAAAGTTCAAAACCCATCCTAGAGCACAAATGGATTCACACACCATAGAGAAAAGAAAAGCATAAGGGAGAAGAAGAAGCCATTAATGGAGCTTTGGAAGCTTTGGAGAAGGTGAGCTCTTTCTTCTCTTCTTTCCCTCTTCTTTCTCCTCTTCTTCCCCTTCTTTTTTCGCCCTCCTCTCTGTTTTCGACTGGTGGAGTCGTGGTTGAAGAATGGGGAAGTTTTCCATAAAATTCCCCGTTTTAAAATGCAGATCTGGCTTTTTCGACCCAACCGCCCTTGCAAGGTCGGTTCTAGGGTCGGTCGGAGTCAGTAGCGATTTTCGGGCGCGTTTTTAGTTCGACCGACTTGCAAGGTGGTCCTAAGGTCGGTCGATTCCAGTAGCTTTCAAAAACGCAAATCTGGGCAAAATTTGGACCCGACCGACCTTGCAAGGTCGGTCGGAGTCAGGCTAACTTCAAAACGCTGTATCTTGCTAACTATGGGAAGTGAGGATAGCAGCGTACTATATTGTGCAAATAATGTTGAAACTATTTGCTAACTATGGGAAGTGAACCCAATCATTGTAGTACAACAAGGTCGTATCCATAGGGACTTCGTAACTATCTAGTTAATTATAAGGTTAGTCAATGTGCATAGAAATATACAAAAGTGCATAAACTTAAATTGGGGGGGGGGGGTTGAGTTTTGGTTTGATTAAGGGAAATAAGAAAAGCAATAAGAACTGAACTATTATATAGGATAGGTGTACTCTAGGATTAGTGGTATCACTTAAAATTCCCAATTACACTCATAAATACACCTTCATTTAGTTGTCTATTAGTGCCAAAGTAAAGATTCCCCAAATCATGGAACAATCAATTCTTACCTAATTAATTAAACCATCTCATCAAGAAGGTCAAAGTCACTAGGTAGCATTAATTTCAAGCTTTTCAACAATAGCCCTAAGGTTTTACCTCCTAATCAAGAGTGCAAAATCTAGGGTTTATCCCTCCTTAGTCAAATCCCAATCTCAAAATCATATATTGAAAGGAATCACCATAAATGCAATAATTAATCAAATTTAGCACTAATTAATCCTTGGAGAAGATAAAACAACTATTATAAAGAGGTAGAGTTACAAGCTACATGGAGCATTCAAAGTTCAAAAACTCATCCTAGAGCACAAATGGATTTCTACACAACAATAGAGAAGAAAAGCATAAAGGGAGAAGAAGAAGCCATTAATGGAGCTTGGAAGCTTTAGAGAAGGTGAGCTGCTCTTCTTCTTTCTCTTCTCTTCTTTCTCTCTCTTCTTTCTCCTCTTCTTTCCCTTCTTTTTTGCCCTCTTTCTCTCTGTTTTCGACTGGTGGAGTCGTGGTTGAATAATGGGGAAGTTTTCCCCAAAATTCCCCGTTTTAAAACGCAGATCTGGGCTAATTTTTGACCCGACCGACCTTGCAAGGTCGTCCTAGGTTCGTCGGGAGTCAGTAGCGATTTTCAGGCGTGTTTTTAAGTTCGACCGACCTTGGTCGGTCCTAAGGTCGGTCGATTCCAGTAGCTTTCAAAAACGCAAATCTGGCAAATTTGGACCCGACCGACCTTGCAAGGTCGATCCTAAGGTCAATCAGAGTCAGGCTAACTTCGAAACGCTGTATCTTCTTCGTTTTAACTCCGATTTTGGATCTGTTTGCGCCCCACGTTCCTCTCTTCGTCTACTTTACTCCTAGCTATGTTACTCCTCCTGTTTAAACAATAAATGTGTAAAACAAAATGAAACACAAAACTAGAGGAAAACAAGCTAGAGTGGAGAAATGAGCATGAAAAGTGTTGATTAACATATGAATACAAAAAACCCCTAAAACATGCTCATTTGGACACTCATCAACTACCTCAAGGATGCTGCTATGGATTGGTGGAAGCTGGTCAAGCACGAGTATGTCGACGACCCCACCTTCGATTGGGAGTCCTTCTCTGCTATCCTCCGATCCAAGTATTATCCGGAACACGTAAAGACTAAGAAAAGGCTAGAGCTGGATGCCTTGAAGATGACAGACAAGATGTCCTGTGGATGAATACTACAGAACCTTCACTTCTATCCTCCGTCTTCTACCCGACCTTGGGTACACCGGCCAGGTGTTGGTCGATCGCTTCTATGGCGGTCTGAGCCATCGCCTTCGGTACGGCTTGGGCTACACTAGATTTACCTCTCTTCAGGTAAATATCGGTTAACCCTTTGTACCATTTCAATCCCTTGAATTCCTTAAATGCCTCATCTTTTCCTCTATCTCTTTAAATATCAATCCCGGCTAATACCTGAAACTTCAGGAGTGTTATCACACGGCTTCTCGCGTTGAGATCACTTGACAAATGAGGGATGAAGAAACCGCGCTAAAGCGCAAGGCTAACAACAAGAACACCCAATGCCGAGGAGCAGAACCAGGGTAAAAGCTAGAAAAACAAGAAGGGAAATTTCTTTCAGCAATCCCAAGAAAATTCCCAAGTGAGAGCAGTGCCGATGCTGAGAAGGGCAAGCCGGCTGAGATTCTTCAGCTATGGTCATCTGCACCGGTGGCTGCGAAGCCACTGAGATCACACCCACCTAAGGGTAAACTTCTATTCCTAATCGAATTCGTACAAGTATTATGTCTAGTATATCCGCGCACACATGTGCTAACCCTCTAAACCTTAGTTCTGGCTCCGGTTTCACCAAAACCTTCTCCGACGCCGCACCTATGTGTGCAGGAAGTGCAACCAAGACCATCCCGGCAAGGATTGCTATGGGAGAGAAATCAAGTGCTACAATTGCCAGAAACCGGGTCATACAGCTATAGATGCCCAGAGAATGCCAAGCCAAGGGGAACTTCCAAAGCTACAAGCAGAGGGAAGGCAAGGAGGTTGCATCTGGCGATGCCCGACCCAGCAGGCACCACAGGGACAGGGATCCGGGGTCCTCAGAGGGGTGCTCCCCAGAGGCAGCCTGTTTTGCATGTTATAGACCGTGATGGGTCCGGTTCTAAGTCCGGCCCATGTAATTAATCTAAACCTTGAATCCTTGAGAAACATGTCTAAGTATTATAGTAACTGTTTGAGTGAATGCATGTGTAAATGAATCGTAGTATGTATTGAGCATGAAAGATTAGTTGAAACTAGTACTCCCGTGGATGAAATTTATAACCTTAGGAAGCTTTAGTATCTGCTATCCGATACCGGTAAACCCGAATCAAGAAGAGACCGACATCACCACACACCATTACTCCAGTGAGCAGTGTCAGGTCATCCATACCAGTATGATTTTATAAAGGGATACCGGACACCCGAAGCCCAAATATCAATCATTCGACGATGCAACGAACAGAGCGGGGTCAAGGAGATTTTATTCACCCGAATTCCCCGGTGGAGCGAAGATGAAGCTGAAGATGATGTGCTTGGGAAAGGACTGGGATCCTTATACCAAGACATACCAAGAGACACGAACACAAGATGGAGCGACGCCACCGACAATACCTCCAGTTTCAAACACTTGTCACACAAGCAGTAGAACTTGCACGACAATGCGAACATGATCCGATCCCCGCACTTGAAGCGGACCTTTGTATCGTCAACTTCTATGAGAAAGAAGGACGACTTGGGTTACACCAAGACAAGGACGAGACAGCGGAATCTCTTGAACAAGGAGTGCCCGTAGTGTCTTGGTCCATTGGTGATGACGCCATCTTTATGTATAGCGAGTAGAAGCGTGTGGACCTCGCACAGAAATTGGTATTGAGATTAGGAGATGTCCTAATCATGGGTCGAAACTCTAGGATGTTGTATCACGGGATCAACAAGATCAAACTGAATACGGCACCACCGGCAATAATCAATGCCACACACAATGAAACCAGGACGCCTGAACCTTACCTTTAGGAAGTATTAAATTCCAAGATCATGTAATCTATTAGTAACGTGTATTAGAGACACGGTATGTATGATGGTTGGTTTATCAATAAAGAGCAGTGTTGATTTAATTCCACTTGTGCCCACCATCATTACTTAACCACTTGTGAATCCAATAGGTTGTGGGCTCGGTAACCGAAGTATCCTGAGTATCCTCACCGAAGCACAAGCCGGCAAAAGCGGCACCATCTTAACGGGAACCTTCCCAGTGAACGGCATTGAAGCCAATGTGTTATTCGACTCCGGCGCCTCTCACACCTTCGTATCACCATCTTTTGTGAAGAGGTTGAAGCTAGATGTGGATGAGCTGCCGATTTTCTGGTTACTCTCCCATCGAAGGAGCGAGTAAAGTGTACCAAGTACTATCAATCAGCCACAATCCAAATCAAAGGCGAATCGTTTCCCATTTCCTTCATCGAATTCAATGGATTGGGATTCGACTTAATCATCGGAATGAATTGGTTGGAGCGGCACAAGGGTAGAATCCTCTGCGCCGAGCACCGATTGCTGCTCAAGAGTCCTTCTGGGGTTACCGTATCTTACTGCCAGAGACCGAGAGAGCCTTCGACCACAGTCATCTCCGTCATGGCTATGTACCGTGAGCTCAGAAAGGGCCATGAAGTATATTTGTGTTATGTACAAGACCTGGAGAGAGATCCAGAGTTCAATAATGAAGTACCCATTGTATCCGAATTTCCCGATGTATCCCTAAGGAGCTACCCAACATGCCACCCCTCAGAGAGCGGTAGAATTTGAAATTGACCTTTTGCCAGGTACCGGTCCCATTGCTAGGGCACCATACCGCATGGCACCTGCTGAAATGACAGAGTTGAAAGAGTAGTTACGTGACCTACTTGATAAAGGGTTTATACGCCGAGCGTATCATCCTTGGGAGCACCGGTTCTCTTCGTGAAGAAGAAGGACGGTAGTCTCCGACTTTGTATTGACTACCGCGAGATGAATGCGGTCACAGTCAAAAATAAATACCCATTACCACGCATCGACGACCTATTCGACCAGCTGAAAGGAGCCTCAGTCTTCTCAAGATCGACCTCCGTTCTGGGTATCATCAGATTGCTATCAAAGAGCAAGACATAGAGAAAACGGCATTCCGTACCAGATATGGCCACTACGAATTCACCGTCATGCCATTCGGTTCGTCAAACGCACCAGCTAAATTCATGGACCTCATGAATCGACTATTCAGTGAGCAGTTGGACACTTCGGTTGTTGTCTTCAATCGACGACATCCTTGTATATTCAAAATCAGCAGAGGAACACGAAATTCATTTGAGGAAAGTGCTTGAGACACTGCGCGAGAACCAGCTGTATGCAAAGTTCTCTAAATGCGAGTTCTGGCTAGATCAGGTATCATTCCTTGGTCATGTCATCTCGAGCACAGGTATCTTAGTTGACCCTTCTAAGATAGAAGCGTACGATCATGGCCTAGACCTAAGACTGTTACCGACATTCGGAGCTTTCTTGGTCTAGCCGGTTACTACCGGAGATTTGTAAAGGACTTCTCGAAAGTCGCTAAGCCTATGAGTACACTGGTGAAGAACGATGCACCATTTGTATGGACAGATGAGTGTGAGCTATCATTTCAGAGCCTAAAAGACTCATTGACCTCAGCGCCCATCCTTACTCTTCCGAAGGGCACAGAGGGATTTGAGGTATATTGTGATGCATCAGGCAAAGGAATGGGATGCGTACTCATGCAGCATGGCAAGGTTGTAGCTTATGCCTCCCGCCAACTAAAAAAGCATGAGGAGAAGAAATACCGACTCACGACTTAGAGTTAGGAGCCATTGTCTTCGCCTTGAAGATATGGCGACACTATCTCTATGGGGTAAGCATCACCATCTACTCCGACATAAGAGCTTACAGTATGTATTCACATAGAAAGAATTGAACTTAAGACAGAGAAGGTGGATGGAGTTTCTTTCAGACTACGACATCGACCTACAGTATAAGGAAGGGAAGGCAAACGTTGTAGCCGACGCCCTGAGCCGTCGAGCACACTCGCCCATTCGCTACTCGCTTCTTCTAGCTTGGTTGACGAGGTGCGAGACGCTCAGTTGAGACCCTTACCTAACCGAAATCAGACAAAAGATTGAGAATGGTACATTCGAGAAGAAGAAGTATGACTTCAAGCTACATGAAGACGGTTTGATTCGGTTGAATGGCAGGCTATGCGTCCCCCGAAGCAATGCTGAGCTAAGGGATCGCATCCTGCGAGAGTCACACAGTTCCACATTGTCAGTCCATCCAGGAGCCTCCAAGATGTACAAAGACATGAAGAGGTACTTCTGGTGGTCTAGATGAAGTCAGATGTGACAGAATATGTAGTGAGATGCTTAACATGCCAGAAGGTAAAATTTGAACATCGTAGACCGGGCGGAATGGTACAATCGATGCCAGTTCCGGAGTGGAAATTTCATGATATCTCCATGGATTTTGTTGTAGGACTCCCACCTGCTAGGGGAGGACTCAACATGATCTGGGTTGTAGTCGATCGCCTTACCAAGGTTGCCAGATTCATACCGATGAAGGACACCTGGAAGGTAGTGAAGCTCAGAGCTATTTGACAAGGAGATTATCAGACATCACGGAGTCCCGAAAACCATAGTATTTGACCCGACACCAGATTCCTTTTGAGATACTGGAGAGCTACACGGGAAGCGTTGGGTACAGAATTGAAGTTGAGTACCGCCTTCCATCCTCAGACCGACGGTCAGACAAAAAGGACCATCCACACACTGGAGGACATGCTTAGGGCATGTGCCTTAGACTTTCAGGGGAGTTGGTTAGACAAGCTTCATCTTATCGAATTTTCAAACAATAATAGCTATCATGCTTCGATTAAGATGTCGCCTTTCCAAGCTCTATACGGTAGACCTTGTCGTACACCCTTGTGTTGGGATGAGTCAAGCGAAGCGGTCATCATAGGACCGGAGTATCTAGAACAAGTCCAAGCGGAAGTGCAACAAATCTGAGCCAATATGAAGGTAGCCCAAGATAGATAGAAATCCTATGCGGATGTGAGACGACGTGACCTTGAGTTCGCTGTGGGCGACCAAGTGTTCTTGCGAGTTTCACATATGAAGGGCGTATTCCGTTTTTGGTCAGAAGGGCAAGCTAAGCCCAAAATTTGTAGGGCCGTACACTATTACCGAAAGAGTTGGATCCGTAGCCTACAGGTTAGCACTACCTGAGGACTTGGGATGTGTCCATGATGTATTTCATGTGTCACAACTCAAGAAGTATATTGCTGATCCTTCTCATGTCCTAGAGCCCGAGAGACTATCCATTGAGCCGAACATGAGATATGTTGAAACCCCGGTGAGAATCCTTGATAAGAAGACCAGAGACACTCGCCATAAGTCTATACGAATGGTGAAGGTCCTATGGTCAAACCATGATGTCGAAGAAGCGACATGGGAGTTAGAAGATGCCATGAAGGCTAAGTACCCACAGTTGTTCATAGACTAGATAGTCTAGTATTTCGTAATATGGGTACGGGGCGTACCCCTTTTAAGGGGGGTAGAGCCTTTTGCTTTTGCATTGCTTCGGTTTGAGCATTGCATAGTGTGTAGGCATTGTAATAAATTTTTGGTATGGCACATGTAGTGCAAATGAATTTGTATGTGAATGTATGCACGTGTAATGTGTAGTGTATGGATGTGTATGTGTATGTGTAATGTATCTATGTAATGTGTATTGTGAATTACAGTGGTGTATTGTGTAATGTGAATGCGTTGGTATGTATGGAAATGATGCATTGTGTATGTGGATTTGTATTGTGCTTGAATTGTGTATGTTTGCAATGTAGAGAAAGTAAAACACCTCATAGGTGTAGTAAGACACATTATGGCAATGGGTTGCCTAATGAGTAGAATTACTTAAACTATTAGCCTTGGGCAACTTTAAGGGTAAAGTTTCTTAAGGGGGTAGATTGAAATACCCCGTAATTAGAAACAGTGATTAATTAGGCTAATAAATATTTAGAAGCTTAATTAAGTCTAAATAAACATAAGGGAACAAATCCCAAAGAAAACGGATCCTTAAAATGGATTAAAATCACTAACGAACCTTAAAGCATGTTTTTCGAGGAACCGGGGAAAACGTGACTTTAAGCGGGTCAAATAGACTCGTAGCAATTTTGGTCAACTAAATAATCATTTATAAATATTAGTGAAGCTTTAGAACCAATAAATCAATAAAACGAGGAATTAGTAAAAATGTCAAAAACGAGAAGTTGTGGGGTAGGAACATAAAAAATAACCAAAACTTGTGTGTCCCACTTTTAAAATAAAATGTGGAGTTTTGTGTGTGGGCTGTGTCACCGATGGGCTCCGCCTCTCTCACACACTCTATTAATTCCTGTTATTTACAAAACAACAAAAATATAAAGTAAAACACTCACCTACTTTACTACCTCATTCACACACTCTCTCTCATATCCCCTCATTTTCTTCTTTCACGTACACAGCCCCCTTCTCCTCTCTATTTCTTCTTCTCCAACCGGTGGCCATGGAGCTTGAAGAACTCCACAAAAACTCTACCTTCTCTCCTCTTGTTTACTCCCTTAAACCTTCTCCAAAAATTGTAAAAATTACACCATTGGAATCCTCGCACCAAGAAGAGAGATTGATTTTCCCTCTTCCAAATCGAAAACAAAACTTTCATCTCCATGGTATTCTTGTTTTGGAGCTTCAAGACCACCATTAGAAGGCCCTCCTTCCCTCTTTGGTTAAGGTAAAAAGGAATCCAAAACCACTTCCTTTCTTGCTCTCATTTGCAAAATAAAGATTTCAAGTTTTGAACTCCTTGCTCCTGTGTACACAGCCGATTTTGGTCTCTTGGAAGGGTGGAAGATTGTTCTTAACCATCCAAGCATTACCTACACCCTTTGCAAGGTAATGAGATTTCTAAACCCTAAAACTTACATTATGCTTTAAAAAAATGGTAGGGCTAGTTCTGGATATTGAAGTATGTATACGAATGTTGTAGTGTAGAGATTGAATACTCATAGCTGTTGGGAGAAGAGGAAGATAGAAAGGAGAAGAAACAAGAAGAAGGAAAAACAAACTAGAAGAAGAACAAGGTATTGTGCTCACTCGTATTTTCTTGTATGTACCTATGTACAGATTTTAAAAAGAGAGAAACATTATATTGTAAAATGGTAATGAACAATAGTGTATTGTAGAAAGAATTGGATTGTATTGAAGCTTTGAAAACAATTAAAACTGTCACAAACTAGATTGGGATTGGGATGTTGAGTGTAGGAATTTTTAAGAGTGTTTTGTGTTTGGTATTGGTGTATGAGAGTTGTTTATTTTTGTTTGTGTATAAAAGTGAGAAGGATGAAATGTGTGAATCGAAATGTTGGTGAGTAGTATACAAATATAGGGAGACTATGGCAAAATCTACCTAGGATTAGAACACTAGTGAACTAGAAACTAGGTGACTAATGTGTGTTTGTAATAGATTTTGATTGAGAGTAATTGGTGGGTAAGTTTGGAGAGATAGTTAATGTATTGTGAGGTATTAGAAACTCTAGAAATGACATTACAAGAGGGAACTATAGATGGGTGTGTAAGTGTCAAAATATGTAGCATAATGTAATAAGGGAAGAACAATGTGAGGTGTTGAGTTTAAACTTGGAAAATTAGGCATATAAAGTAGTATAGGATTGTGAAATGGATTAGGGAGTGAAATAACAGATTTAGAGTGTTTTAAGTTAGTGCTAAAATATGTTAGGATGTATGTAGGAAGATTGTGGGGATCATTGGGTGAAAATGGGAAAGAAAAACAAGGTCTGTAACACATTCTGCTACCGACCGACCCAGAGCCTGGGTCGGCCGTGGGCGCGTGGTCGGGCCTTAAGCAACGAAATAAAAGACACTGGAATGGACCGACCAGAGCCGTGAGTCGGACGTGGGTAGGTCGGACCAAATTTTCCGTCGTCGCGAAGTTTCTTGACTTTGACTGACCCAGAATTGGGTCGTTCGGTGGGTCGGTCGGAGCTTGGACAACGGGACTAAAATTTCTGTAATGGACCGACCCAGAGGTGTATGTGTAACACCCCAACTCAATCCAAATGTGGTCCTCGCAACTTAACAGTATATATATACACATGTCACAGCGGAATTCTTTACAATCCAGGACCTTGCCACGGTCTGACTACAGAATATACCGAACATTAGTCTAACAACCATTACCATTTACATCACCTTCTTACAATCCACTCACAACCTATACATCTTACTAACTCAAATTGCCATACGAGTGTACATGCACACTCGTAGGCCACACTAAACCCTTAACAGCTGTATCCTCTTCTTAGCCCTGCGACAGCCGCCTCCTGATGTTCACCTGTGTAGTAAAAGAAGCCCCCGAGGGGGTCAGCACGAATGCTGGTACTATCCTCTCATGGCCCCCAAGCTAACGTGGCTACGACGACTAATTGTCGATAGCATGGAGGTTGATTAGATGCACAACATAATAGAAAGTGCAGTAAACACAACTCAGATATGAACAATCAAAGTTCACACACAATGAACGACTTAAATGCGTTCCCTTATTTAGAGGTTAGATATTTAACTCCTTAAGTAATGTTCTCTCTTAATCTTAGTCCATCCTTAACTTACCTCAATCTGATTCTTATCTTAATCTTAGAAACAACCATCCTTTAATCAGGAGTGGGTGAAGCTTATCTTAATCTTAATATTACAAACCATCCTTAAAAAGGAATGGTTGCAACTTATCTTAACCTTACCTTAATCTTAATCTTAATAATACAAATCATCCTTTAAACAGGAATGATTGTAACTTAACTTAATCTTAATCTTAATATACAAATCTCCTTTAAAAAGGAATGATTGTAACTTAACTTAATCTTATTCTCAATAATACAAATCATCCTTTAAAAAGGAATGATTGTAACTTAACTTAATCTTAATCTTAATCTCAATCTTAATCTCTATATACAAACCTTTCCTGGAAGGGATTGGCCGTATCTAATCGAACCTGGGATTTAGGTGATCCCACCGCACCATCTTAACGCCACCTACTCTGGACGGAGTCCAGCGTAGCTGAGCCGGCAACCGGCCCTAGGCACAAGTCCGAAGACAAGTCCTTAAGCGAAGTCGAATCTGCTATAGATACCGACTCCTTTCCTTAGCATGCATGACCGGAGATCGGTCCCGGGTTTCCTCACTCAAGTTCCAGTTAGTAGTTAACTCAAGACCATGTTTGTTGGTTAACCTCTTTCGGTTCATATCGTCCCTCATTAGGGGCGTTCCTTAGTCTCACTCAATCCCTTACTAAGCATTGGTTAGTAAGTTCTCACAGTATGTTTGTTAGTTTCCAAACATCACACAACAATACAACATATATATAATATGTTCCGGTTGCATGCTTTATCTTGTTTAGTGAGCACACAAAACAAATAGCACACAAGCCGAGGGACACCCGTTAGCAAGCAGGTCACAAGAAGAAACAACTGTACCGTTCACCGTTGGTCGTTTCGGTTGCTTACTCTCCTCCGGAGTCCAAATTCCCAAGTCCTAAAACATTCATTCAGTTTTAGGTTGTTAATCACTTAACTTATTCAACTTACTTACTTAGCTTGTTTAACTTACTTAATCCTTAATGATCCCCACCTAACACCTCTTAGGTCTTACTCTTAATCTTACAACTTAATCTTAACTTTCAAGTTTATATTTAACTTAACTTAATCCCTTAAGTTCTTAGGGTCTAATCATTACCCACCCTACCAAAGGTATTCCTCATTACCCATTACCATTCTTAGAATTCAAAATTTCTTTTTTTTTTTTAAGTGTTAAGGGTCGACCGACCCACCGACCGACCCAACCCCTGGGTCGGTCCATTACAGAAACTCTTCCGTCTTTTGAAACCCATCCGACCGACCCAGAGCTAGACCGACCGACCCAAACCCTCTGGGTCGGTCCCTACCGAACCCATTTTCCTACTTAAACCTTGCCCGACCGACCCACCGACCGACCCATCCTTATGGGTCGGTCTATTGCCGAAACATTTCTGCTGGGTTAGCAAGGTCCGACCGACCCAGAACTGGGTCGGACCCTGGGTCGGTCCACTACAGATTTTCCTCTTAAATTGCTCTTCCAATTCCAAACTCTTCCACAAGTGTCCTAATAGGTCCAACCATCTTGGCACCTTAAACCCACCTTATAACCTCCTTTAATACCTTAAATCATCCACCAAAATCCACCTTAGTCATTATGCATTTTCCTTGTAATAATGCTACTCTTGTAATGCTTTCCTCTAGGTTTCTAGGTGGTGGTTCATACTTAATGTAACCACTATGCCAATGTTTCCCTCATCACTATAACATCTCTCCATCATCATCATCTCAATCTTTACTATCTAAAACTCTTCAAGCATTTACTAAAAGTTCCTTCACGCTTAAGCTTCCATACACCAACACCTTATTTCCTTCCTAGTTGTTTACCAACATTTGCCTAAGTTCTAAATACTCAATTACATTCTCTTGATTCCTAAATCCCCAAGGTAATGCCTAAGTCATTACCACTCATTCCAACACTTTATCTTACCTCTCTTCATCAAGACAATCTCTAAAACTTCTAGTACTTCCTTAGTCATTATATTCCCTTAGAACATATCTTAATCACCTTAAACATCATACCTTCTCCTTAAACTTATGCTCAAGTCTTATATTCCTCATCTCATGACTTTGGTGTGTTCAATACACCCCCTAAACTCTAAATTCCTCATAGACCATTCTAGGTCATTCTCATCCTTAAGAACTCCTTAGTTAACTCATTTCCACTCAAATTCTTCATAATGACTCCTAGTAAATCCTAGGTCATATTGATTCACCACCTTCACCTAAACACTTATTTTCTACTCAATTTTGCCATAGCTCCTCTAGTATATTCTCATGCCCAAATGCATTGTTTTTCTCACACAATAACCTCACACACCCAAGTCCTTTCTCATCACATTTCCCCATCCAAATCAACTCATTCTTAATAACTCATATAGTGCAATAATCTTAAATGCATAGCACTAAGGCTCTTAAATGACATGGCTCTTAGGCCCTTAAATGACTTAAACTTAACACTGAATTTCCCACATGTATAAGCTTTCAACCTGCAAATACACTCATCAATCTCATAGTATTATAATGCCTTAAAATCCACCTTAAACTTATATTACTAACCCATTCTCATTAGCTCCTTAATCACAAGTTCATAAGCTTGTTTAAGTTCTTTTTCCTTAGGTTATATAACCCAATACACAATGTAAGCTCTAAGCCACATTGGTATTTATCTAAAACTCATTCCTTAATCTTAAACCACCATTAGGTAAGCATTTTACCTTGTTTCCTCAAGCTTATCTCAATCTCCTCCTTAGACCTTCTTCTTGAATGAATATCGGCCACCACTCAAACTTCTCTTGCCAATGTTCTAATCAATAACCAATGACTCATATGAGCACTAAACAATACACTAACCTTAAGGAGTAAACCCTAGGTTAAAAATGTGTTCTAAGGTATTAAACTGAATGTTTTACCTTGGATTCTCAAAGCAAGCTTGGATATGAATTAAGTAGGACCTCCTCTAGCCCTTGGAGAATAGAATCAAGCTAGAACAATGGATAAAATGAATCCCCATGAGTAGGAATTTTCGGTAATGTGTAGAAATGGTGGAAACATGGTTTTTTCTTACATTTTTCTTACCTTAAGAGAATGGAGAAGCTAATGAGCTCTTCAAACTTGATTTTCCCCCATCAATGGAGTTTTCTCATGGCACCAAAATGGAGCTTTGAAAGATTTGAAAAGATAGGAAGATAGGTCTTGGCCTAACTAAGAAAATCTACACTTAGTTTTTGATTTGGAGCAAAGATGAATACTTGGTGAGCATTTGAAGGTGGAGCACCCATGGAAGAAGCTCTCTCGGTTTGGAGCAAGGAAGGAGAAAGAAAAATCGTGGAAGGAAGGAGAAATGAAGAGAGAGAGGAAGAAAGGTGGCTAATATGTGATATTTGCTTTATAAAGCAAATAGTAACTTTCTTACTTACTCTTCTTTTCCTTCTTATTTGACTACTTATGGTGACTCATGTGGTGACTCCCCACTTAAAAACCGGCCACCCTCTTAATATAAGGCCAACATGGTCTTTGTTGACCAATTAATTGACTTATATTGATTAAAACTTAAACTAGTCACTAAATAGTTACTATTCACTAATCAAGGCACATAATCGGGAAATTTTTGATTTCCCATTGATTTAGACCTCCTAATGTGATACTAATTAGTACACATGTTGATTAAAGAGTAATGATGGACATTTAGCCACTCAAAACTCAATTCTAAGACATTTCTCTCAAAAATGTGCTTTAAGACTTCTTAAAGCACATTTTGTGTTTTAACTTGTTTTCAAGCTTGTTTTCTTTGCTAATTGATTTAAAATGACCATTAGAATATTACTAAGGTCTTATCATGATATTTGGGTACTCACCCAAGTCTCTCCAAGCTTAGAGCACGTTTTTGCCCTGATTGCCCTTAAGGCATTTTCTTATGTTTTCCTTGTTTAAATTGTCTACCAATCTTTCTAAGGCATATTTTAGCCTTACTACATCATAATTTGATGTTCACTTAGCATACTTAGGTTTGGGGTATTTCAATCTACCCCCCTTAAAAGAACTTTGTCCCCAAAGTTCCCATGCATCTTATCTTATTAGAATACATGTCTTACCTCATTCCTTAGATCATATAGATCATACTTATGTATACTTAATCTCATTGGATCCTTAAGTCCACCATATGCTTATCTTAAATATCACACAACATGCTTAAGCATGTGTAGCACTCAAAATTCCTTTTGTTCCTTTTGATGATTAAAACATTCACATAACTTCCAACGTATTCTCCCATGTCACCGGTCCGTAGACAATGGCTCATTCGTCCTCGTCACCATGGGCTAGAATACAAAACACGCTGCTCTCCCCATGTCACCGGTCCGAAGACAAAGGCTCGTGCGTCCTCGACTTCATGGGCGAGACTCAGTAAAAGGTAATCCTTTTTACGAGGTCATGTGAGGAATAATTCCTCTAATTAAAATACAAGCAACTCCAATTTCATTTTTTTTTTATCCTAAGGCCTCTATCCTTAGTGTGATTTACTTGTGACCACTGGTAGGGAGTTTCAGGAATAATCCTACCCTGATGTGATCAGCATCAGTGTAGAACCATCCTTCCACTCCAATTTGTGTTCGGTTTCCCTTGATCCCTAGAAAATCAAGTTCCACCTCCCACGTCATTTTCAAACATCAGTTAATTCACTCATGTCCAATTTTCTATCTTTTTAGTTCTTCTAATCATAATCAATACATCTCCAAAGTGTGGACTCAGTCCATCAAACATTCCCAATTCATTTCTTGTAATTACCTCAAGACTTAAATTCCTACTAAGTTCTATATCAGTCTCATACCAACTTCCACTGTCTCATACCACATAGCATTACTACATCCTAACTCATAATCATATCAAATTGCATCTCATAATGTTATCTTATTCTTATCTCACACATAGTCTCATATCGACTTATACTTCATATATTCCTTATTCCTTAAGTCTCCTTAATCCTCTTCCTTAATTCTCTTAACTTGTACTCACACCGGAGTTAACAAGATAGGTACTTAATATGTATGGTATTCACATCTTCTGTGTGCAATAACCATGATTTATCTCAAAATGTTTATGTAAAACATATTCTCAAATGCCCTCAAATTGTTTTGTGCTATTTGCACACCGTAGTTTATGTACTCAGTACACAAACAGACGCTAAGCGGTTTTCGCTCTACCCCCCTTAAAAGGGATTACGCCCGTAATCAGCGTTACATCATCTTGAACATAAGTTCAAGATGTCTAATTCTCACCAAGCATTCTAGCTTCCATGTCATCTATCTTGCTTATAATTCGATCAGGAATGACTTAGTCTCTGTATCGAGGATTCTTAACGGTACTTATACCGTATTCTTAACTTAGTTTGGTCTATCTCAAAGGTAGTGATCTGCTAGCTTCCGCTGCACCACTGTCTGATAATCTTAGGCTTAATTGTCTCAATTGACACGTGTTATCTTTAGAATACACGGCCTTAATGAGTTGTAACTCGTCTAACAATTCTCCTTAAAGATCTTATGCTAATACTCTTAGTATTTTCTCGAATGTCTAAATTGTTTCCCCAACTGACCTTTGGTCTGAGGATGATTCTTAGTCTGAAACTACGTTTAGTGCATAATGCGCTTTACAGTCTTAATCCCTTACATCTTAAGACATGTCCAATGTCTGTACCTTACAATCCGTGCTCTTCGCACTTCATAGTTCTTAATTATCTATTCTCTGGTTCCTCTGTGTTGCTGGTTCAACTGAATTCCTCTCTTCGACTGTCTGTGGTAGTAGCTGCTCTTGTCTGATCTTGCGTCGTTGTCCGTGGTACGGAGTCGACTACCTCCCGTGTTCCTTACACTACTCGTCTACATGCATGGGGTACCTTACTGGTACATTACTACTTACCCAACTAACTCATAAATGAGCGTGTCAGGCCTGCAAGCCCCTGTGGGGTGCAGTCGTCCCACGTCTCGTTTTAGTAAACTCATAGTGTCCGTCACACGTTTAGCTATTGCTAATTATGAAGTATTCTGTTGTCGATCTCTTTCATCGTTCCATAATAACATTTATTGTTCTTCTTGAAGTTAATCAAGGGAAGTTTTACTGTGTTCCTTGGTTATGGTATGCTCAGCTCCTTTCTGTATTCCGTACTGATCCGGTCTCTTAATAATTGAGGTCTCTTCGTAGAGCCTCTTATCTTGTTCCTCATATTTATGCCACTAGGAAGCACTTCCAGTTCCTTAAGGAATGGGTAGTGTGCTTCCTGTTAAATCTTACCTAACCAGGTCCAGACTACTGGCATCAACGCTCAGTTCGTCTACCATCTTATTTTTTACTTATGCTAATCTTAACTCATAAATCTAATTGCCTCAGTGTCAAATTTTGACGGCTCATACATAATGGTCGCCTTACCGCGCACCATGACTTAATCCACTTATCTAACTATTGTACTCACGACCACTACTACCGTGGTAGTCGGCCTTACCATGTTGCCCATTAATGGTGCAACCCCTTATTCACTTATTCTAATGTCTTACTTTATACTCAATCCCTTCTTGGTGTAAACACACTGGGAGTTCTTTCATTCCGGCATAGGCGGTTGTCGTACCGTGTTGTAAAATAGTTGACTCTTGATATGAAGATGATCTGCTCCAATCTCAGATTCGTAAGTAGGCTAATTTCTTTCACTTTCTCTCATCCTTAGTGATGTTATCAACCATGTAGTTCAACTGGTTACTGAGGATGCCATCCTCTGAATCACAAGCTCTTCTGAGCATTGATTAATTGACGTGCCACAATGTGCAGTCACAATGTTTATCTCTGACCATTTCAATTCTTACATCCTGGGTGTTGGATATGGGGTCTATCTGTGCGACCTTCCTTATTACTCAAGTGTATCCGGTATGTTCTAAGGTAATCTCAAGATTCATAGTTCCCATTTTCTAAATAAAGTGTATTTTTCTCTAATATGTGAAAGCCCTTTTGAGGGGTTCATTCCCACTCATGGCCTCACAACAAGGAGAGGTATCCCCACCCTAAAAGGCATGGTTCGTTCTCCGCTCCTGTCCTTAGCATTATCTCAATATTCTCATTGGTACCCTTCTTGGTATTGTCTTTCCCAATCTAAATTATAGGTTTGGTAACCGTTCATATCTACAAATTGTAGTCCCTCATGGCTTAAACAAGCTCTCTTATAACTTACTGCGCCTCGGGCTCTGATGTGGTTAACATCCTTGGCTCGTAGGCTCTTAATGCTTAATGTCTCAGTTCATTATTTGTACTCTTACTCATCTGCAGGTCATCCCTATAAGATTCGGTTCTTTGAGCACTATCAACTGTTAGGTTACATACTAAATGTAGTATCGGGTTTCATGATAAGTTGCTGCAACCTGCTTCCTGCTAGGGAAGTTGTTCAGGTGATCTAAGGTTACTTAATGTCTTTGACAACGCTGTCATTTTACTAGACTTATGTCTTTTAATAGTCAAGGTTAGGTTCGTATTAGGCGTTTGCCTTAAGGTGTCCAAGTTGGATGTCATCCCGTCCTCTTATACTTCCCATCTCAACGCTTCGTTCAACTTCCGTTGACTACGCCACCCGTTGATGACAATCATACTGGGTGTTAATGAGTTAACAACAGTATTAACTGTCATTCATCAGTCTGCTCGGCTCGACTATGCCCGCTCTGTGGGGGTAGTCCTCTGAGCTTTCCTTTTCCAGGGTTGTACGATTTAATTCTTAGTAGGTTATAGCTTATGTTTATTTCTTTTATCCTTGATTTCCGGGTTTTCCAACATCTTCATTGAAGAATGTTGTCATTGGTGTCCTTAATGGTCACTCTGAGAGTCTTATCCCGTTTTCGTTGTAAGTCGATGCTTCAACAGTCTCAATAGTATCTTATATACATCCCTTGTATATCATTGCTTATATAGTGTTTTCGCTCGCGATACCGAGCAATTCTTAGGTTTTCCCCCTTGAAGTTGAGATTGGTGTTCTTACCATACTGTCGGTTGTTGTTGTAGTGGGTTATATCGTTGCTAGTATTATATGGTTAGTATTTCATCTAAGCTCAGCTCCTGCTGGCTGATGTGTCGGTTCATCTCATCATGGTCAGGCCATCGGGCCTTTCCAAGGTCTTATTTTGCTGTTCTTATGGATTTACAATCCGGTATTAATTATACTACAACTGTAGCGTTCTCTTATTTCGCCTCAATGGCTTTTCATGTGGCTCAACCGTGGTAGCACTTGCTATGGCAAGTGCGCCATGCAGGATGGGTTATTGGTACAAGGCATTGGAAGTGAAACTTCCTTCTAATTTCCAAGTATTTGGTAGTCCTCGGGACTCCTTCGATAATCTCTTATTTTGGATAACCGTCCATCCGGCAGTTTCCCTGTTGTTTGACAGTACTGTCATTCTACCAGGGCGTTCCTCTTTCTGAGGGAACCCCTTAATATTTCCAAGTAATTGGTTACTGAGTAATGATTGTACTTTAGGCACTACATCGTAGTCCTATTTCGGTAAACCATTGATATGAGTTCCCGTTCCTTAATTGGACCTTCCAGTAATCTTAATCCTCATGCTCTGTATTATTTCATGTTATTCTCCTTCGGACCACTGTCCGGTACTCATGTCATTTCTCTTTTTCCTTCTATTGCACAGTAGTGCTTTCTTATCATTGGTATGGCGGGTTATTTCGACTGCGTAGCATGTCGACCCATGTTGCCGGTAATTACCGTTCTTTTACTGTTAGTATTCCATAGGTAGCGCTTGTCTCTCTGTTGCGCTCCATTGAAAATCTCCCAATTCTCCATAACTGTTGTACAACAAGTGTTTCTCGTATTGCTTACCGTTGGCTAACTGCCAGATCGGGTTTCCCCGAATAAGAGAAGACTTTCTTCTCTCTGGCGTTTGTTCCACATATTTAGGGTTAGGGATGTGGAGGGCGGGCCTAGGTACTATGGATATCCGGTAAACACCGGGGAGTCCTGGCTAACGCACCTCTCACTCTATCTCTCAACCCTTAACCCATAACTCAATCTCAACCTCATCATTCTCCTAAGTTCGGTATTTCTTGTCTTCAGAGCGTAACTACGCTCTGATACCACTTTTTGTAACACCCCAACTCAATCCAAATGTGGTCTCGCAACTTAACAGTATATATACACATGTCACAGCGGAATTCTTTACAATCCAGGACCTTGCCACGGTCTGACTACAGAATATACCGAACATTAGTCTAACAACCATAACCATTTACATCACCTTCTTACAATCCACTCACAACCTATACATCTTACTAACTTAAATGCCATACGAGTGTACATGCACAACTCGTAGGCCACACTAAACCTTAACAGCTGTATCCTCTTCTTACCCTTGCGACACCGCCTCCTGATGTTCACCTGTGTAGTAAAAAGAAGCCCCGAGGGGGTCAGCACGAATGCTGGTACTATCCTCTCATGGCCCCCAAGCTAACGTGGCTACGACGACTATTGTCGATAGCATGGAGGTTGATTAGATGCACAACATAATAGAAAGTGCAGTAAACAACAACTCAGATATGAACAATCAAAGTTCACACACAATGAACGAACTTAAATGCGTTCCCTTATTAGAGGTTAGATATTTAACTCCTTAAGTAATGTTCTCTCTTAATCTTAGTCCATCCTTAACTTACCTCAATCTGATTCTTATCTTAATCTTAGAAACAACCATCCTTTAATCAGGAGTGGGTGAAGCTTATCTTAATCTTAAGTTACAAACCATCCTTTAAAAAGGAATGGTTGCAACTTATCTTAACCTTACCTAATCTTAATCTTAATAATACAAATCATCCTTTAAACAGGAATGATTGTAACTTAACTTAATCTTAATCTTAATAATACAAATCATCCTTTAAAAAGGAATGATTGTAACTTAACTAATCTTATTCTCAATAATACAAATCATCCTTTAAAAAGGAATGATTGTAACTTAACTTAATCTTAATCTTAATCTCAATCTTAATCTCTATATACAAACCTTTCCTGGAAGGGATTGGCCGTATCTAAATCGAACCTGGGATTTAGGTGATCCCACCGCACCATCTTAACGCCACCTACTCTGGACGGGAGTCCAGCGTAGCTGAGCCGGCAACCGGCCCTAGGCACAAGTCCGAAGACAAGTCCTTAAGCGGAAGTCGAATCTGCTATAGATACCGACTCCCTTTCCTTAGCATGCATGACCGGAGATCGGTCCCGGGTTTCCTCACTCAAGTTCCAGTTAGTAGTTAACTCAAGACCATGTTTGTTGGTTAACCTCTTTCGGTTCATATCGTCCCTCATTAGGGGCGTTCCTTAGTCTCACTCAATCCTTACTAAGCATTGGTTAGTAAGTTCTCACAGTATGTGTGTTAGTTTCCAAACATCACACAACAATACAACATATATATAATATGTTCCGGTTGCATGCTTTATCTTGTTTAGTGAGCACAAAAACAATAGCACACAAGCCGAGGGACACCCCGTTAGCAAGCAGGTCACAAGAAGAAACAACTGTACCGTTCACCGTTGGTCGTTTCGGTTGCTTACTCTCCTCCGGAGTCCAATCCCAAGTCCTAAAACATTCATTCAGTTTTAGGTTGTTAATCACTTAACTTAATATGACTTACTTAGCTTGTTTAACTACTTAATTCCTTAATGATCCCCACCTAACACCTCTTAGGTCTTACTCTTAATCTTACAAACTTAATCTTAAACTTTCAAGTTTTATTTAACTTAACTTAATCCCTTAAGTTCTTAGGGTCCTAATCATTACCACCCTACCAAAGGTATTCCTCATTACCCATTACCATTCTTAGAATTCAAAATTTCTTTTTTTTTTTTTTAAGTGTTAAGGGTCGACCGACCCACCGACCGACCCAACCCCTGGGTCGGTCCATTACAGAAACTCCTCCGTCTTTTGAAACCCATCCGACCGACCCAGAGCTAGACCGACCGACCCAAACCCTCTGGGTCGGTCCCTTACCGAACCCATTTTCCTACTTAAACCTTGCCCGACCGACCCACCGACCGACCCATCCTTATGGGTCGGTCTATTGCCGAAACATTTCTGCTGGGTTAGCAAGGTCCGACCGACCCAGAACTGGGTCGGACCCTGGGTCGGTCCACTACAGATTTTCCTCTTAAATTGCTCTTCCAATTCCAAACTCTTCCACAAGTGTCCTAATAGGTCCAACACCATCTTGGCACCTTAAACCCACCTTATAACCTCCTTTAAATACCTTAAATCATCCACCAAAATCCACCTTAGTCATTAAGCATTTTCCTTGTAATAATGCTACTCTTGTAATGCTTTCCTCTAGGTTTTCTAGGTGGTGGTTCATACTTAATGTAACCACTATGCCAATGTTTCTCATCACTATAACATCCTCTCCAAGCATCTTTCACCATCTAAAACTCTTTCAAGCATTTACTAAAAGTTCCTTCACAAGCTTAAGCTTCCATACACCAACACCTTATTTCCTTCCTAGTTGTTTACAACATTTGCCTAAGTTCTAAATACTCAATTACATTCTCTTGATTCCTAAATCCCCCAAGGTAATGCCTAAGTCATTACCACTCATTCCAACACTTTATCTTACCCTCTTCATCAAGACAATCTCTAAAACTTCCTAGTACTTCCTTAGTCATTATATTCCCTTAGAACATATCTTAATCACCTTAAACATCATACCTTCTCCTTAAACTTATGCTCAAGTCTTATATTCCTCATCTCATGACTTTGGGTGTTCAATACACCCACCTAAACTCTAAATTCCTCATAGACCATTCTAGGTCATTCTCTCCTTAAGAACTCCTTAGTTAACTCATTTCCACTCAAATTCTTCATAATGACTCCTAGTAAATCCTAGGTCATATTGATTCACCACCTTCACCTAAACACTTATTTTCTACTCAAATTTTGCCATAGCTCCTCTAGTATATTCTCATGCCCAAATGCATTGTTTTTCTCACACAATAACCTCACACACACCAAGTCTTTCTCATCACATTTCCCCATCCAAATCAACTCATTCTTAATAACTCAATATAGTGCAATAATCTTAAATCGCATAGCACTAAGGCTCTTAAATGACATGGCTCTTAGGCCTTAAATGACTTAAACTTAAACACTGAATTTCCCACATGTATAAGCTTTCAACCTGCAAATACACTCATCAATCTCATAGTATTATAATGCCTTAAAATCCACCTTAAACTTATATTACTAACCCATTCTCATTAGCTCCTTAATCACAAGTTCATAAGCTTGTTTAAGTTCTTTTTCCTTAGGTTATATAACCCAATACACAACTGTAAGCTCTAAGCCACATTGGTATTTATCTAAAACTCATTCCTTAATCTTAAACCACCATTAGGTAAGCATTTTACCTTGTTTCCTCAAGCTTATCTCAATCTCCTCCTTAGACCTTCTTCTTGAATGAATATCGGCCACCACTCAAACTTCTCTTGCCAATGTTCTAATCAATAACCAATGACTCATATGAGCACTAACAATACACTAACCTTAAGGAGTAAACCCTAGGTTAAAAATGTGTTCTAAGGTATTAAACTGAATGTTTTACCTTGGATTCTCAAAGCAAGCTTGGATATGAATTAAGTAGGACCTCCTCTAGCCCTTGGAGAATAGAATCAAGCTAGAACAATGGATAAAAATGAATCCCCATGAGTAGTAATAATTTCGGTAATGTGTAGAAATGGTGGAAACATGGTTTTTTTCCATTTTCCTTACCTTAAGAGAATGGAGAAGCTAATGAGCTCTTCAAACTTGATTTTCCCCCATCAATGGAGTTTTCTCATGGCACCAAAATGGAGCTTTGAAAGATTTGAAAAGATAGGAAGATAGGTCTTGGCCTAACTAAGAAATCTACACTTAGTTTTTGATTTGGAGCAAAGATGAATACTTGGTGAGCATTTGAAGGTGGAGCACCCATGGAAGAAGCTCTCTCGGTTTGGAGCAAGGAAGGAGAAAGAAAAATCGTGGAAGGAAGGAGAGAAGGAGAAATGAAGAGAGAGAGAAGAAAGGTGGCTAATATGTGATATTTGCTTTAATAAAGCAAATAGTAACTTTCTTACTTACTCTTCTTTTCTTTCTTATTTGACTACTTATGGTGACTCATGTGGTGACTCCCCACTTAAAAACCGGCCACCCTCTAATATAAGGCAACATGGTCTTTGTTGACCAATTAATTGACTTATATTGATTAAAACTTAAAAGTCACTAAATAGTTACTATTCACTAATCAAGGCACATAATCGGGAAATTTTTGATTTCCCATTGATTTAGACCTCCTAATGTGATACTAATTAGTACACATGTTGATTAAAGAGTAATGATGGGCATTTAGCCACTCAAAACTCAATTCTAAGACAATTTCTCAAAAATGTGCTTTAAGACTTCTTAAAGCACATTTTGTGTTTTAACTCGTTTTCAAGCTTGGTTTTCTTTGCTAATTGATTTAAAATGACCATTAGAATATTACTAAGGTCTTACCATGATATTTGGGTACTCACCCAAGTCTCTCCAAGCTTAGAGCACGTTTTTGCCCTGATTGCCCTTAAGGCATTTTCTATGTTTTCCTTGGTTTAAATTGTCTACCAATCTTCTAAGGCATATTTTAGCCTTACTACATCATAATTTGATGTTCACTTAGCATACTTAGGTTTGGGGTATTTCAGTATGGTCGGTCGGAACAGTTCTGGTCGGTCGGGAGAGATTTCAAAGAACGTAAACCTACTGGATCGGACCGACCCAGGGCTTGGTCGGACGGTGGGTCGGACGACCCATAACTTACAAAAAAAAATATAAGATTATAACTAGTATATAATATTACATGTATTGAAATACCCCAAACCTTGGTATGTTGTGTAAATGTTTAACTATGGTATTTAAAGGCTAAAAAGTGCCTTAGAAACATCAGTGGACAATTTAAATATAGTAAAGTGCAATAAAGCACTAAGACACAGTACGAGCAAAAACATGCTCTAAGCTATGAGTGAACTTGGTTAGGACCCAAAGAGCCTACCAGGACTTAATAACATTTAATTATGATTTTATAAGGCTAATTAAGTCCTTAGGAAACTTTGTAGACAAGAATGAAACCAAACAAAACACAAGGTAATACCTTAAAGTCAATATGAGCAAAAATGTGCTCTAAGCTTGGGATAAATGTGTATAAGGCCTAATGGTCATACCTATGCCTTAATTATATGTTAATGAACATATTAAATCAATTACCAAAGAAAACCAAGCTTGAAAACAAGTTAAAACGCAAAATGTGCTTTAAGGAGTCTTAAAGCACGTTTTTGAAAAATTGTTTTGTAAATGAGTTTTGAATGGCTAAATGTCCATCATTACTCTTTAATTAACATGTGTACTATATAGTATCACATTTGGGTGGCCATATTAGTGGGAAATCAAAAATTTCACTTCTATGTGCCTTAGTTTGTGAATAGTAACCTTTATAAGCTAGTTTGTAACATATAATGTTATAAGTAATTAAATGAGTCAACAAAGACCAAACTATACCCTAAGTATATGAGGGGGGCCGGTTTTTAGTAAGGTGAGTCATCACCATGTAAAATAAATTAAGGGAAGGAAGGAAAAGAAAGTAAAAGAAGAAAGTTACTTTAGTACATAAATATCTTCTAAAAGTAGACTCCAATCTTCATTCTCTCATTTCCTCCAATTCCCACCGTCTTCTACCTTCCTTCTTTCTCTCTTTTACGATTTCCATAGCACCACACAAGAACTCCATCTTTGAATGCTTGTAACCCCTAGCTCCATGGTCCAAATTCAATTTCAAGACCACCATTCTCTTAGTTAAGCCAAGCTCTACAATCTTGTCTTTTCAAAACTTCAAAACCTCCATTTCGGTGCCAAGAGAAACCTCCATGGGAAGAGCTTGAGCTCATCTTTTCATGCCTTGACATTCTCCTTTGCTTCAAGGTAAGGAAACTCAAAGAAAAATCCATGTTTCCTCCATGTTCTTATGTTGACCGAAAATCACCATTAATGGTGTATTTACCTTGCTTTGTTTTAGCTTCATTTGAATCTCCCAAGGGCTTGGAGGAGTTCTCTCTTGATAAATATTCAAGCTCTCTTTCCATTCCAAGGTAAAACAATCATTTTAATACCTTTAAGATAATATATGTAACTAGGGTTTATAATGAGATGAAGCATAATGCTTATATACTCATTTCAATGTTGGTATATTGTTTAGTTGTTGGCAAGAAACCAAATGCCTTACCGGTTTTACAAGGGAACAAGAAAGAAATTTGTGAGAAAAGAGGTAAACAAGCTATCTCAATGTGGTTTAATGCCTTAGGAGAAATAAGCTTATGATGCTTGTTAAAACTACCTAAAGAGCAAATGGTGAATGACCTAGTAAAGTGTTCTCAAGGAGACTAGTAAAAGAACATATGTATTGGTGTATGTATTTGCAGGTCAAAGGCATTATTATGTGGGAAATTCAGTGTTTAAGGTTTATGCAATTTAAGGGCCTAAGTGCCAAGCAATTTAAGTTATGCACTATATTGTGATGTAGTGCTTAATGTGTGAAGTTTGTGTATAAAGTGTGTTGATGGATTTAGGTGTTCTTGAATGAATTAAGGTAAAAACCTAAGTGTTTGGGTGGGGGTATATACTAGAGAAGCTATGGCCAAATTTGGGAAATGTGTAAGAAGTTCTAAGTGTTGTAAGTGAGTTTTGGTGAACTAGGAAGGATTAAAGGTGAATGAATGTTTACTTGAGAGGGAAACATGTATTAAAGTGATTAAGAGTGATGCAAGGATTTAGGCATTATTGGAAGTTTTAGAAATCTATGGGTGTTCTTAAGATGTATTAAGTCTTGGAGGAGTTGTTTAAGGTTTAGGTAATGTTGATATTCAAGGAATAAATGATGTTTAGGTAAGGTTTTGAGAAAGGAATTTAAGGAGTTGTGAAAGAGAAGATTTGGTTAGTAAGAGAAGATGCTTGGGAGATGATGTTAAGTGTAGAGGAAACACCTGGTATAGTGGTCATTGTTGGTGAATTACCACTTAGAAATCTTAAGGAGAAAACATTGTAAGTGTTAGGAATTTTGTGAAGATATAAGTAAAGGTTTAAGGAATTAGAAAAAAGAGTTTTGTGAGTGTTTAAGGATATCTTAAGGTTGTTAAAGTGCCGAATGTTGTTAGGAAACATTAAGAGGCCCTTAGGAGAAGTTTGGTGAAGAATTGGTAAAGTTTGGTAAGTTTAGAAGGCGACCGACCCAGGGGTCCGACCCAGTTTTGGGTCGGTCGAGCCTCTGTTAGATGTTAAGAAAGTGTTCGGTAAAGGTCCGACCCAAAAGGGTGGGTCGGACATGGGTCGGTCGGTCAAGTTTCAAAGGAAGAAGAAAAATGTTCGCACATGGTCCGACCCAGTCGAGTGAGTCGGACGTGGGCGGACGGGCATGTTTATAAGGAAGTAAAAGGGTTCTGTAATGGACCGACCCAGTTGTGGGTCGGACGGTGGGTCGGTCGGACCAAAAAACATGGTTTAAGGTTATGAAATGATATGTGATGATGGGGATTGGTAGGTAATGATGTTATAAGGATGTTAAGGACATGTTAGGTGAGTTTTAATGACAATAAAGTGGGCTAAAAGTTGTATTAAATGTGAGAGTAAAACAAGTTAAAAATGTTAAGTTATGTAACTAAGTTAACGGGGAAAAATTAAGCATTGACATTAAATAACCAAGCAAACCCCGATGTTAATGAAAACACATGTGATGTTAACAGTTGTTCGAGAATTTGCTCGAGGAACATAAGTGGAAGTGGTAAAGTGGACCCCGGTGACAGGTATGGTTTTCTTGCAACCTGTGTCCTACCGGGTTACACCGGCTTGTATGCCAATGTGTTTTTCTGTGTGTTTGCCACGTTGTAAGATAAAACATGTAATGAGTTTACAGCAATTCATTTATGTGGCGATTATGATTCCGATAACCGTTAACCTCAATGTGTGTTTTAAACTTAACTAACCGACTCTAGGATCATACAAGAATCGGCAATCGGATTTTACGACCCATACCTTGGGATCGTTCTAACCACGGCTATGCGTGAGTTGGTTTGTATATTATTGCTATGTGGCAAGTGTGTGAACCTCCTTTTGGTGACTACTCTCGGTTATGATACCGTATGTTGTGGGTGTGATAGGCTCCATGGAGCCCTAACTATTTAACTTATGAGCATATGTATGTACTAATGGGGGAGAGGAGTCCGGTCTGTTCCGGCCACGCGTGTGAGGATGGGGGTCCGTGCCATTATAGTTCGACCCTCTGTGTATGTTTATGGGTGTTTTTTCCCATTGGGTTTCCAACCTTCCCTTTTAGCTTAACCAAAGCTATTTACTGACTCACGTCGGGCCACGGGGGCATACTAATGGTTACGTTATTTCGGTGTGGCTTGGGATCACTATATCCGACACCCTTGGGTATAAGTTATCCGTTCTATATAACCCGGACGGTAACGAGGATGGTAAACGAGCTTAACATGGGATTGGCAAAAATCCCTAGGCTCACATGGCATACTAACTATGATGGAAGGTTCCTTGAGAGACCGATTTTATGGTGTATGTAATGTTACAATGCTATGCAAATTCCCTTGCTATGCTTTGGTATATATATAGATATTGGATGTTTTAAATGCAACATTGTCATGTGTACATCGAAGCAAGAAAGGTTTGTTACGTTTTGTTATGTGTGGAATGAGTTATGTTGTAGATATGGAATGTGTGGATCATGGAAATGAATCCCACTTGCGACAAGAGGCATTTGAGGATAACCCGATTAATGGGTACATGCCGTTCGTTAAGGAAGTAGCTCCATTTTGAGGAGAGCCACTCTAGGGTTTAAGGAATCATTGGATGGTTGGTTAAGTGTGGATGTGTTGGTTATAGGTTCAGCCCATTGAGGCGAAATATTATGTGTTGTATGGTTATGGCTTGTATGCATGATTTAAATGTAATCAACTGCATGCTAAGACGACAATTAGTTGTGCGTGCCCGGTAGCATGTGGGCTGCGGGATTACCATACCAGCAAAGGTGCTGAGCCCCTTGGGGGCCACCCTTTCTCTCCTTTTCTATTTCAGGTACAAGGAGCTGGAAACCGTTCGAGAGTAGGACGGGGCAGATGTTTACACATGGGTAGCCATTTAAATGGCGTGAGTATGATAGGCGTAGTAAGACCGAAATTGTTATCGGCAGTGGTTTGTAAATACTCGGTACAGTGGGAATGTATGTATATAATAAATGTTGGCAATGGAATGAGGAATGTATTGTGTATTTGCTCGGGAATCTAGTCCATCAGACCGATACAAATGTGTATGTATTAGCCTTGTTAGCCACGTGGGTGGTTAACGGCGTGTAACACCATTGGAATAAGTATGCGTTGAGTTAAGTTTCCGCTGCAGATTGTTATTATGTGTTTGATGTTGGATGGGGTGTTACAAAAAGTGGTATCAGAGCGAAGTATCGCTCTGATGACTGAATTACCGAGCTTAGGAAGTCCCGAGTTAGGATTTAAGTACTTTGGGTTAAGGGTTGAGTGATAGCGTGAGAAATACGCTAGTTAGGAACTACCAGTGAATACTGGAAACCTACTATGTCCTTCCCCGCCCTCCACAATCCCTGTTTTATAACTTGGGAAACAACGCCAGAGAGATGGAAGTCCACTCTTACTCGGGAATACCCGATCTGGCTGCTATTAAATACCTTTAAGGTACGGAGAACCTGTCATACGGTAGATCCCGAAAATTAGGAATCCCGGAGGCGGTCTCCATCTAAATGATGTTAACCGCATAAATATCGAAGAGTGAAGAACCTTGTGTATAAGAGAATAGAATTTCCGGCAACCTGGGTCGACATGCAGAGCAGTCGAGTATAACCAGCTTGCAACGCACAACCGTGCAACAGGCAAGAAATGGATTAATAAAACCCGAGACGATGTCTATGGGACCACAGTGATAAATAAACACCAACGGTATACCAACCGACAGGGAACTACAACGTAGTGCCCAAATACGTGGAACGGGATACAAGAGAATACAATACTAAGAAAAAGGGGTCTCCCAGAATGGGAAACACCTAGTTAATGAATATCACGTGGAAACAGTGAGAAGTCACCTAGAGGAGTATTTATCAAGGCAGTAAGATCAGTGAGGGCCAACAAGGCCACTGATGACAATATGGGTCAAAACAATACCACAATCGGTATGTGTCAAACCGATAGCCAGTTAGCATGGCGCACTTGCCACAGCAAGTGCTACTATAACAGGGCTGTTCGGAGATTCATAACCACTACAATACTTGGAAAAGTACAATAAAGTTAAATGTGAATGTCATAACAGTGGAAGGGCCTGTTAGCCTAACCTCTGTAATTGGAAACACACCAGTCAGCAAGAAGCTAGACTTGGCTAAGGTAAGAAGATGTTGTGACACCGTGGAAATTTTTCTTTCAAACCTAATTTTCACAACCCCTTCTTTTTCAAAACCAGATTTTTCTTTCAAACCAACACTTCTTTCCAACCTTCTTTGAACCAAACCAGTAAAGCAAGGGCAGATGATAAGATACAACATGGATAAACTTTCCCTCGATTATTCGGGAAGCAGGAATGAATATTGTCACGGGACAATATAAGGGAGTTGACAACAGAATACTTCACCTAGGCGTGTGACGGACACTACAAGTGTAACCAACTGTGGTTGTGGGACGACCGCACTCCGATAGGAGCATGTGGGCCTGACAGACCTACTTATAGGTTAGTTGGGTAAGTAGTAATGTATCAGTAAGATACCCCATATATGTATACGAGTAGAGTCCAGAACACGGGAAGTAGTCGACTCCATCTACGGTCAGCAGTATAAATCAAACAGGAGCTAGAAAATGCAAGGAATGCTTGAAGTAAAGAACCAGTTAAGTTAAAAAGGACTAAAGGAACTAGTGAGTTTATTTTAAAGGAAATGTATAGAGTTAGAAGTGCGAAGGCACGGATGAATGTAAAGACAGCTTACTGACTTAAGAATCCCCAGGGATAAACATGATAGCTGGAAAGCAGAGTAAGGCAGATGCCTAATGTGGACACATTAATGTGCAAGAATGGGATGAAACTCCCAGATCAGTACCTCACTATCTGGAGAGGTTGATCTTCAACAGAAGAAGATAATAACCAGTGAAGAACGCCAAAGGGCGTGGCTAACGGAACCTACCCATAGATGCAAGCCAAATGTAGTGGCATACCTTAACAACACCAGGAGCAATCCTTGAGGGGTATTTGGATTAATCATTGTCGGATGAAGCAATATAATCGAAACACAAGGTTGAAATTAACACCCAGTTTAGACATAAGTTGTCAGGAGACGGACTGACAAACCTAAGGGGCATCCCATGAAAGGAAACGGAATGCAACGACCTTGTCATGGAGCCCACTACAACCTCTAAACACGTAATATGATACAGAGAGTACATGTGTGTGGACAGCCTACAATGAGCCCAGCTCAAGGCAAATAAGGCTTATAAGCCATAAACAAGATATGTTATATAGATTCGATTGATGGTAGAAGTTTATGTGTATAAGTGAAATAGAGTGGTAAGCGAACCACTGCATTAAGAGTGGGGATACCTCTCGATATTGTGAGACCGCAGGAGCGGTAGTTTTGAATCAAGTTCAAGAAATATGTGGAGGATGGACCACGTTGTTATTACCCCAGATGATTTGAATAAATAACACGAAAGGAAGTGCTCGTACCAGTTGTGTACGCAGGAAGTGTGATAACTTGATAGCAATCACCATAGGTGTGTGAAGCTAAATGTGTAGCGAACAACGCTCAAGGGAAAAATAGTAGTATATTCAAAATCAGCCAATAAGTGGCCAGATAACCCAGCGTGATAGCAGAAGCTAATATAATAGCGGATGCAGTATAAGTTGATGTTGCATATTAAGTAAGGATACGGCGCGCAATAAGCGACTGTTGCCTGAATATTGCTAGATGATAAAATGGGGAATGAACAGAGTTATGAGTTAAACCCAGTGGAGCACAACAGTAAGCGATAGCAAACGAACCGAGCAGTAAGCGGGTGGCAAGTGTTAAATGATAAGGATTTCAGTGAAAATTCCTATCGCAATCGCATGAGAGATTTACTGTCAAGAGTTTACGCCTCTGCACTCTGTATGACTGAGTGTTTTGGTATTGCACTTGCGCAGTAATGATCAGTGGGATAGCTAGGATCAGAAGCATGGTAGTTATGGAGGAATAATGCTATAATGGCCGATGCTATCAGGAATGAAAGAATACATGTACAAAACCAAGGGTGGAGACGTGATTAACAGTAAATACTACAGTAACACTAAATACCAAAGTCGGTATGAGATATACCCAGGTGTGGGAATAACTGAGAGAGCACTACACATTAGGTAGTAGCTCAATCTCAACCGACAGTAAGTCGGTAGAAGTAAGTCAATCATTGTGAATTACATAGTAGTTTACCCGGTAGCTATTGGAGAAGTGGATGGGAAATTTTGTGGAACTCACCGAATTCGCTCAGGAAGGTAAGAGATACCATGCGTCGGTTGAGAAACCATTGTTACCTAGATAAGGGTAATAATTGGAGATGTACAATCATTAACAGTACGAATAGGGCAAACCAGCTCTACAACTTATCAGAGTTGCGCAACAGAGGCCAGTGAGCCCATGCGTCAGGGTACCGGTATACATTGTGAATATGAATGGATGGCTAGTTATCAGTGCCTAAGAGCCTCAAGGCCAGGACCGAAAACGGTTATGAATTACAACTCCAATGCGAATTCTTGGTTTAGGGACTAAACCGCTAATATGGTTAAGATCCTCTAATCAGAATCCATTGTGTAATAGACCGCGTGGAAAGTTAAAAACACTTCACGAGGCAGAACATTTTAAGCAATGCTCAGTGATTGATTACGTGCGTAATCCTTTAAGGGGGGTAGAGCGCAAAAACCACTTAGGTGTTTTACCGTACAAGTGTACGTGAATGGGGTGTGCATAGCACAAAATGGATTGTTATGATGGTTGGCGCGTGTGTTATATAAACGTACGCATTTATTTGTGGTTAAATTGTGGGTAATTACGCACAAAAGATGCGAAATACCATTGTGGGAAGTGTGTCATTGTTGTTAACAGTGGTTGTGAGAGTACAAGTGGAAGGGGAGTAAGAAACTCCCCGGGGAACTAAAACCCCGACGGTGCATAAAGTAAACCATGTAACGTATTTTGATAAAAGATATAGTATATATATACAATGTTGTGTTTATGAGGGTATGAGACCGACATAGACCTAGTGAGAACTAAATTCCCTAGGTAACTTGATTAAGTTGGATTTGGACGATGATTGATAGACGGAGTTCTATCCCTTGGAGATGTTATGATTATGACTAGAAGGATTCAAAGATAGAAAATGGGAATGCTTGAATTAGTGTTGGTTGAAAATGAGGTGGGAGGTGAAACTTGATTATCATGAGATCAAGGGAAGCCGAACACAAATTGGGGTGGAAAGATAGTTCAACACTGATGCTGATCACATCAGGGTTGGATGACTCTTGAAGCTCCCTATAGTGATTACAAATAACCATGTTAAGAAAAATATAAGGAGCATAAATTGGACTTGGAGTTGTGTGGTGTTTTCAAAAGATTTTCAATTGGTGTTTTCAAACAATCGATTAATATTTTGAATAAAAGATCTCTTATACTTAACCTAGTAAAGAGTATTTTTGTAGTACTTGCTCACGAGCTGAGGACGTATGAGCCTTTGTCTTCGGACCGGGGACATGACATGAGAAGTACATATGTTAAAAAATTAAGTGAATGTTTTGATCTCCCAAAGGAACGGGGACCAGAAAGTGTCCATCGCGACCGGGTTCTGCGGGATCACTGTGTATATGTACTCAACGTGGGATTCGACCCATGGAGAGATGGAAAAGGTATTTCTGTATGATATACATGCTATGACATGTTGTTTGGTATGTGTGATAAAAGTTATTTGACTGTGATCTCCTAAAGTGTATGCTATCAAGACCTATGAGTCTAAATTGTTTGTTACTCGGGCCTACGAGTCCAAATGTGGTTATGTCACCCAGACCTAAGAGTCTGAGGGATATTATGTTGTGCAAGCGTGGTGAAGGTACGGACCATTAAGTCCGAGGTTACCATGTGAGTATGATATTTTATGTATAATGTGGATATGTTTCCCGGACCATTAAGTCCGAGGTTGGATGTAAAGGGTGGTTGGTAATGGAAGTTTTGGCTATAAGTAATTCCCGTATTCTAATCCAATGATGCGAGGAAATGTTGAACTTCGAGGACGAAGTTCTTTTTTAAGGGGGGGATTGAAATACCCCAAACCTTGGTATGTTGTGTAAATGTTTAACTATGGTATTTAAAGGCTAAAAAGTGCCTTAGAAACATCAGTGGACAATTTAAATATAGTAAAGTGCAATAAAGCACTAAGACACAGTTGAGCAAAAACATGCTCTAAGCTATGAGTGAACTTGGTTAGGACCCAAAGAGCCTACCAGGACTTAATAACATTTAATTATGATTTATAAGGCTAATTAAGTCCTTAGGAAACTTTGGTAGACAATGAAACCAAACAAAACACAAGGTAATACCTTAAAGTCAATATGAGCAAAAATGTGCTCTAAGCTTGGGATAAATGTGTATAAGGCCTAATGGTCATACCTATGCCTTAATATATGTTAATGAACATATTAAATCAATTACCAAAGAAAACCAAGCTTGAAAACAAGTTAAAACGCAAAATGTGCTTTAAGGAGTCTTAAAGCACGTTTTTGAAAATTGTTTTGTAAATGAGTTTTGAATGGCTAAATGTCCATTACTCTTTAATTAACATGTGTACTATATAGTATCACATTTGGGTGGCCATATTAGTGGGAAATCAAAAATTTCACTTCTATGTGCCTTAGTTTGTGAATAGTAACCTTTATAAGCTAGTTTGTAACATATATGTTATAAGTAATTAAATGAGTCAACAAAGACCAAACTACCCCTAAGTATATGAGGGGGGCCGGTTTTTAGTAAGGTGAGTCATCACCATGTAAAATAAATTAAGGGAAGGAAGGAAAAGAAAGTAAAAGAAGAAAGTTACTTTAGTACATAAATATCTTCTAAAAGTAGACTCCAATCTTCATTCTCTCATTTCCTCCAATTCCCACCGTCTTCTACCTTCCTTCTTTCTCTCTTTTACGATTTTCCATAGCACCACACAAGAACTCCATCTTTGAATGCTTGTAACCCTAGCTCCATGGTCCAAATTCAATTTCAAGACCACCATTCTCTTAGTTAAGCCAAGCTCTACAATCTTGTCTTTTCAAAACTTCAAAACCTCCATTTCGGTGCCAAGAGAAACCTCCATGGGAAGAGCTTGAGCTCATCTTTTCATGCCTTGACATTCTCCTTTGCTTCAAGGTAAGGAAACTCAAAGAAAATCCATGTTTCCTCCATGTTCTTATGTTGACCGAAAATCACCATTAATGGTGTATTTACCTTGCTTTGTTTTAGCTTCATTTGAATCTCCCAAGGGCTTGGAGGAGTTCTCTCTTGATAAATATTCAAGCTCTCTTTCCATTCCAAGGTAAAACAATCATTTAATACCTTAAGATAATATATGTAACTAGGGTTTATATGAGATGAAGCATAATGCTTATATACTCATTTCAATGTTGGTATATTGTTTAGTTGTTGGCAAGAAACCAAATGCCTTACCGGTTTTACAAGGGAACAAGAAAGAAATTTGTGAGAAAAGAGGTAAACAAGCTATCTCAATGTGGTTTAATGCCTTAGGAGAAATAAGCTTATGATGCTTGTTAAAACTACCTAAAGAGCAAATGGTGAATGACCTAGTAAATGTTCTCAAGGAGACTAGTAAAGAACATATGTATTGGTGTATGTATTTGCAGGTCAAAGGCATTATTATGTGGGAAATTCAGTGTTTAAGGTTTATGCAATTTAAGGGCCTAAGTGCCAAGCAATTTAAGTTATGCACTATATTGTGATGTAGTGCTTAATGTGTGAAGTTTGTGTATAAAGTGTGTTGATGGATTTAGGTGTTCTTGAATGAATTAAGGTAAAAACCTAAGTGTTTGGGTGGGGGTATATACTAGAGAAGCTATGGCCAAATTTGGGAAATGTGTAAGAAGTTCTAAGTGTTGTAAGTGAGTTTTGGTGAACTAGGAAGGATTAAAGGTGAATGAATGTTTACTTGAGAGGAAACATGTATTAAAGTGATTAAGAGTGATGCAAGGATTTAGGCATTATCTTGGAAGTTTTAGAAATCTATGGGTGTTCTTAAGATGTATTTAAGTCTTGGAGGAGTTGTTTAAGGTTTAGGTAATGTTGATATTCAAGGAATAAATGATGTTTAGGTAAGGTTTGAGAAAGGAATTTAAGGAGTTGTGAAAGAGAAGAAGATTTGGTTAGTAGAAGAGATGTTTGGAGATGATGTTAAGGTGTAGAGGAAACACCTTGGTATAGTGGTCATTGTTGGTGAATTACCACTTAGAAATCTTAAGGAGAAAACATTGTAAGTGTTAGGAATTTTGTGAAGATATAAGTAAAGGTTTAAGGAATTAGAAAAAAGAGTTTTGTGAGTGTTTAAGGATATCTTAAGGTGTTAAAGTGCCGAATGTTGTTAGGAAACATTAAGAGGCCTTAGGAGAAGTTTGGTGAAGAATTGGTAAAGTTTGGGTAAGTTTAGAAGGCGACCGACCCAGGGGTCCGACCCAGTTTTGGGTCGGTCGAGCCTCTGTTAGATGTTAGGAAAGTGTTCGGTAAAGGTCCGACCCAAAAGGGTGGGTCGGACATGGGTCGGTCGGTCAAGTTTCAAAGGAAGAGAAAAATGTTCGCACATGGTCCGACCCAGTCGAGTGAGTCGGACGTGGGTCGGACGGGCATGTTTATAAGGAAGTAAAAGGGTTCTGTAATGGACCGACCCAGTTGTGGGTCGGACGGTGGGTCGGTCGGACCAAAAACATGGTTTAAGGTTATGAAATGATATGTGATGATGGGGATTGGTAGGTAATGATGTTATAAGGATGTTAAGGACATGTTAGGTGAGTTTAATGACAATAAAGTGGGCTAAAAGTTGTATTAAAATGTGAGAGTAAAACAAGTTAAAAATGTAAGTTATGTAACTAAGTTAACGGGGAAAAATTAAGCATTGACATTAAAAAACAAGCAAACCCCGATGTTAATGAAAACACATGTGATGTTAACAGTTGTTCGAGAATTTGCTCGAGGAACATAAGTGGAAGTGGTAAAGTGGACCCGGTGACAGGTATGGTTTTCTTGCAACCTGTGTCCTACCGGGTTACACCGGCTTGTATGCCAATGTGTTTTTCTGTGTGTTTGCCACGTTGTAAGATAAAACATGTAATGAGTTTACAGCAATTCATTTATGTGGCGATTATGATCCGATACCGTTTAACTCGAATGTGTGTTTAAACTTAACTAACCGACTCTAGGATCATACAAGAGATCGGCAATCGGATTTAACGACCCATACCATGGGATCGTTCTAACCACGGCTATGGTGAGTTGGTTGTATATTATTGCTATGTGCAAGTGTGTGAACCTCCTTTGGTGATTAACTCGGTTATGATACCGTATGGTTGTGGGTGTGATAGGCTCCAATGAGAGCCCTAACTATTAACTATGAGCATATGTATGTACTAATGGGGGGAGAGGAGTCCGGTCTGTTCCGGCCACGCGTGTGAGGATGGGGGTCGTGCCATTATAGGTTCGACCCTCTGTGTATGTTATGGTGTTTCCCATTGGGTTTCCAACCTTCCCTTTTAGCTTAACCAAAGCTATATTACTGACTCACGTCGGGCCACGGGGGCATACTAATGGTTACGTTATTTCGGTGTGCTTGGGATCACTATATCCGACACACCTTGGGTATAAGTTATCCGTTCTATATAACCGGACGGTAACGAGGATGGTAACGAGCTTAACATGGGATTGGCAAAATCCCTAGGCTCACATGGCATACTAACTATGATGGAAGGTTCCTTGAGAGAACCGATTTTATGGTGTATGTAATGTTACAATGCTATGCAAATTCCCTTGCTATGCTTTGGTATATATATAGATATTGGATGTTTTAAAAGAATGCAACATTGTCATGTGTACATCGAAGCAAGAAAGGTTTGTTACGTTTTGTTATGTGTGGAATGAGTTATGTTGTAGGATATGGAATGTGTGGATCATGGAAATGAATCCCAGCTTGCGACAAGAGGCATTTGAGGATAACCCGATTAATGGGTACATGCCGTTCGTTAAGGAAGTAGCTCCATTTTAGAGGAGAGCCACTCTAGGGTTTAAGGAATCATTGGATGGTTGGTTAAGTGTGGATGTGTTGGTTATAGGTTCAGCCCATTGAGGCGAAATATTATGTGTTGTATGGTTATGGCTTGTATGCATGATTTAAATGTAATCAACTGCATGCTAAGACGACAATTAGTTGTGCGTGGCCCGGTAGCATGTGGGCTGCGGGATTACCATACCAGCAAAGGTGCTGAGCCCCTTGGGGGCCACCCTTTCTCTCCTTTTCTATTTCAGGTACAAGGAGCTGGAAACCGTTCGAGAGTAGGACGGGGCAGATGTTTACACATGGGTAGCCATTTAAATGGCGTGAGTATGATAGGCGTAGTAAGACCGAAATTGTTATCGGCAGTGGTTTGTAAATACTCGGTACAGTGGGAATGTATGTATATAATAAATGTTGACAATGGAATGAGGAATGTATTGTGTAGTTGCTCGGGAATCTAGTCCATCAGACCGATACAAATGTGTATGTATTAGCCTTGTTAGCCACGTGGGTGGTTAACGGCGTGTAACACCATTGGAATAAGTAATGCGTTGAGTTAAGTTTCCGCTGCAGATTGTTATTATGTGTTTGATGTTGGATGGGGTGTTACAAAAAGTGGTATCAGAGCGAAGTATCGCTCTGATGACTGAATTACCGAGCTTAGGAAGTACCGAGTTAGGATTTAAGTACTTTGGGTTAAGGGTTGAGTGATAGCGTGAGAAATACGCTAGTTAGGAACTACCAGTGAATACTGGAAACCTACTATGTCCTTCCCGCCCTCCACAATCCCTGTTTTATAACTTGGGAAACAACGCCAGAGAGATGGAAGTCCACTCTTACTCGGGAATACCCGATCTGGCTGCTATTAAATACCTTTAAGGTACGGAGAACCTGTCATACGGTAGATCCCGAAAATAGGAATCCCGGAGGCGGTCTCCATCTAAATGATGTTAACCGCATTAAATATCGAAGAGTGAAGAACCTTGTGTATAAGAGAATAGAATTTCCGGCAACCTGGGTCGACATGCAGAGCAGTCGAGTATAACCAGCTTGCAACGCACTAACCGTGCAACAGGCAAGAAATGGATTAATAAACCCGAGACGAATGTCTATGGGACCACAGTTGATAAAAAACACCAACGGTATACCAACCGACAAGGGAACTACAACGTAGTGCCCAAATACGTGGAACGGGATACAAGAGAATACAATACTAAGAAAAAGGGGTCTCCCAGAATGGGAAACACCCTAGTTAATGAATATCACGTGGAAACAGTGAGAAGTCACCTAGAGGAGTATTTATCAAGGCAGTAAGATCAGTGAGGGCCAACAAGGCCACTGATGACAATATGGGTCAAAACAATACCACAATCGGTATGTGTCAAACCGATAGCCAGTTAGCATGGCGCACTTGCCACAGCAAGTGCTACTATAACAGGGCTGTTCGAGAGATTCATAACCACTACAAATACTTGGAAAAGTACAATAAAGTTAAATGTGAATGTCATAACAGTGGAAGGGCCTGTTAGCCTAACCTCTGTAATTGGAAAACACCAGTCAGCAAGAAGCTAGACTTGGCTAAGGTAAGAAGATGTTGTGAAACCGTGGAAATTTTTCTTTCAAACCTAATTTTCACAAACCCTTATTTTCAAAACCAGATTTTCTTTCAAACCAACACTTCTTTCCAACCTTCTTTTGAACCAAACCAGTAAAGCCAAGGGCAGATGATAAGATACAACAATGGATAAACCTTCCCTCGATTAAGTTCGGGAAGCAGGGAATGAATATTGTCACGGGACAATATAAGGGAGTTGACAACAGAATACTTCACCTAGGCGTGTGACGGACACTACAAGTGTACCAACTGGGTTGTGGGACGACCGCACTCCGATAGGAGCATGTGGGCCTGACAGACCTACTTATTGTTAGTTGGGTAAGTAGTAATGTATCAGTAAGATACCCCATATATGTATACGAGTAGAGTCCAGAACACGGGAAGTAGTCGACTCCATCTACGGTCAGCAGTATAAATCAAACAGGAGCTAGAAAATACAAGGAATGCTTGAAGTAAAGGAACCCAGTTAAGTTAAAAAGGACTAAAGGAACTAGTGAGTTTATTTTAAGGAAATGTATAGAGTTAAGAAGTGCGAAGGGCACGGAATGAATGTAAAGACAGCTTAACTGACTTAAGAATCCCCAGGGATAAACATGATAGCTGGAAAGCAGAGTAAGGCAGATGCCTAATGTGGACACATTAATGTGCAAAGAATGATGAAACTCCCAGAATCAGTACCTACACTATCTGGAGAGGTTGATCTTCACAGAAGAAGATAATAACCAGTGAAGAACGCCAAAGGCGTGGCTAACGGAACCTACCATAGATGCAAGCCAAATGTAGTGGCATACCTTAACACCCCAGGAGCAATCCTTGAGGGGTATTTGGATTAATCATTGTCGGATGAAGCAATATATCGAAACACAAGGGTTGTTGAAATAACACCCAGTTTAGACATAAGTTGTCAGGAGACGGACTGACAAACCTAAGGGGCATCCCATGAAAGGAAACGGAATGCAACGACCTTGTCATGGAGCCCACTACAACCTCTAAACACGTAATATGATACAGAGGAGTACATGTGTGTGGACAGCCTACAATGAGCCCAGCTCAAGGCAAATAAGGCTTATAAGCCATAAACAAGATGTTATATAGATTCGATTGATGGTAGAAGTTTATGTGGTATAAGTGAATAGAGTGGTAAGCGAACCACTGCATTAAGAGTGGGGATACCTCTCGATATTGTGAGACCGCAGGAGCGGTAGTTATGTGAATCAAGTTCAAGAAATATGTGGAGGATGGACCACGTTGTTATTACCCCAGGATGATTTGAATAAAAATAACACGAAAGGAAGTGCTCGTACCAGTTGTGTACGCAGGAAGTGTGATAAGTTGATAGCAATCACCATAGGTGTGTGAAGCTAAATGTGTAGCGAACAACGCTCAAGGGAAAAAAATAGTAGTATATTCAAAAATCAGCCAAATAAGTGGCCAGATAAACCCAGCGTAATAGCAGAAGCTAATATAATAGCGGATGCAGTATAAGTTGATGTTGCATATTAGTAAGGATACGGCGCGCAATAAGCGACTGTTGCCTGAATATTGTTAGATGATAAAATGGGGAATGACAGAGTTATGAGTTAAACCCAGTGGAGTGGAGGCACAACAGTAAGCGATAGCAAACGAACCGAGCAGTAAGCGGTGGCAAGTGTTAAATGATAAGGATTTCAGTGAAAATTCCTATCGCAATCGCATGAGAGATTTACTGTCAAGAGTTTACGCCTCTGCACTCTGTATGACTGAGTGTTTTGGTATTGCACTTGCGCAGTAATGATCAAGTGGGATAGCTAGGAATCAGAAGCATGGTAGTGGAGGAATAATGCTATAATGGCCGATGCATAGCAGGAATGAAAGAAATACATGTACAAAACAAGGGTGGAGACGTGATTAACAGTAAATAACTACAGTAACACTAAATACCAAAGGTCGGTATGAGATATACCAGGTGTGGAATAATAACTGAGAGAGCACTACACATTAGGTAGTAGCTCAATCTCAACCGACAGTAAGTCGGTAGAAGTAAGTCAATCATTGTGAATTACATAGTAGTTTACCCGGTAAGCTATTGGAGAAGTGGATGGAAATTGTGGAACTCACCGAATTCGCTCAGGGTAAGAGATACCATGCGTCGGTTGAGAAACCATTGTTACCTAGATAAGGGTAATACATTGGAGATGTACAATACATTAACAGTAACGAATGGGGCAAACCAGCTCTACAATTATCAGAGTTGCGCAACAGAGGCCAGTGAGCCCATGCGTCAGGTACCGGATATATATTGTGAATATGAATGGATGGCTAGTTATCAGTCCTAAGAGCCTCACAGGCCAGGACCGAAACCGGTTATGAGTTACAACTCCAATGCGAATTCTTGGTTTAGGGACTAAACCGCTAATATGGTTAAGATCCCTAATCAGAATCCATTGTGTAATAGACCGCGTGGAAGTTAAAACACTTCACGACGGCAGAACATTTTAAGCTAATGCTCAGTGATTGATTACGTGGGCGTAATCCCTTTTAAGGGGGGTAGAGCGCAAAACCACTTAGTGTGTTTTACCGTACAAGTGTACGTGAATGGGGTGTGCATAGCACAAAATGAATTGTTATGATGGTTGGCGCGTGTGTTATATAAACATACGCATTTATTGTGGTGTTAAATTGTGGTAATTGCGCACAAAAGATGCGAATACCATTGTGGGAAGTGTGTTCATCTTGTTAACAGTGGTGTGTGAGAGTACAAGTGGAAGGGAGTAAAGAAACTCCCGGGGAACTAAAACCCCGACGGTGCATAAATGTAACCATGTATTGTATTTTGATAAAGATATATGTATATATATACAATGTTGTGTTTTATGAAGGGTTATGAGACCGACATAGAACCTAGTGAGAACTAAATTCCCTAGGTAACTTGAATTAAGTTGGATTTGGATGATGATTGATAGACGGAGTTCTATCCCTTGGAGATGTTATGATTATGACTAGAAGGATTCAAAGATAGAAAATGGTATGCTTGAATTAGTTGTTGGTTGAAAATGAAGGTGGGAGGTGAAACTTGATTATCATGAGATCAAGGGAAGCCGAACACAAATTGGGGTGGAAAGATAGTTCAACACTGATGCTGATCACATCAGGGTTGGATGACTCTTGAAGCTCCCTATAAGTGATTACAAATAACCATGTTAAGAAAAATACAAGGAGCATAAATTGGACTTGGAGTTGTGTGGTGTTTTCAAAAGGATTTTCAATTGGTGTTTTCAAACAATCGATTAATATTTTGAATAAAAGATCTTCTTATACTTAACCTAGTAAAGAATATTTTTGTAGTACTTGCTCACGAGCTGAGGACGTATGAGCCTTTGTCTTCGGACCGGTGACATGAGAAGTACATATGTTAAAAAATTAAGTGAATGTTTTGATCTCCCAAAGGAACGGGGACCAGAAAGTGTCCATCGCGACCGGGTTCTGCGGGATCACTGTGTATATGTACTCAACGTGGGATTCGAACCATGGAGAGATGGAAAAGGTATTTCTGTTTGATATACATGCTATGACATGTTGTTTGGTATGTGTGATAAAAGTTATTCTGACTGTGATCTCCTAAAGTGTATGCTATCAAGACCTATGAGTCTAATGTGTTGTGTTACTCGGGCCTACGAGTCCAAATGTGGTTATGTCACCCAGACCTAAGAGTCTGAGGGATATTATGTTAGTGCAAGTGTGGTGAAGGTACCCGGACCATTAAGTCCGAGGTTACCATGTGAATGATATTTTATGTATAATGGATATGTTTCCCGGACCATTAAGTCCGAGGTTGGATGTAAAGGGTGGTTGGTAATGGAAGTTTTATGGCTATAAGTAATTCCCGTATTCTAATCCAATGATGCGAGGAAATGTGAACTTCGAGGACGAAGTTCTTTTAAGGGGGGTAGATTGAAATACCCCAACCTTGGTATGTTGTGTAAATGTTTAACTATGGTATTTAAAGGCTAAAAAGTGCCTTAGAAACATCAGTGGACAATTTTTAAATATAGTAAAGTGCAAAAAAGCACTAAGACACAGTATGAGCAAAAACATGCTCTAAGCTATGAGTGAACTTGGTTAGGACCCAAAGAGCCTACCAAGACTTAATAACATTTAATTATGATTTTATAAGGCTAATTAAGTCCTTAGGAAACTTTGGTAGACAATGAAACCAAACAAAACACAAGGTAATACCTTAAAGTCAATATGAGCAAAAATGTGCTCTAAGCTTGGGATAAATGTGTATAAGGCCTAATGGTCATACCTATGCCTTAATTATATGTTAATGAACATATTAAATCAATTACCAAAGAAAACCAAGCTTGAAAACAAGTTAAAACGCAAAATGTGCTTTAAGGAGTCTTAAAGCACGTTTTTGAAAAATTGTCTTGTAAATGAGTTTTGAATGGCTAAATGTCCATCATTACTCTTTAATTAACATGTGTACTATATAGTATCACATTTGGGTGGCCATATTAGTGGGAAATCAAAAATTTCACTTCTATGTGCCTAGTTTGTGAATAGTAACCTTTATAAGCTAGTTTGTAACATATAATGTTATAAGTAATTAAATGAGTCAACAAAGACCAAACTACCCCTAAGTATATGAGGGGGCCGGTTTTTAGTAAGGTGAGTCATCACCATGTAAAATAAATTAAGGGAAGGAAGGAAAAGAAAGTAAAAGAAGAAAGTTACTTTAGTACATAAATATCTTCTAAAAGTAGACTCCAATCTTCATTCTCTCATTTCCTCCAATTCCCACCGTCTTCTACCTTCCTTCTTTCTCTCTTTTACGATTTTCCATAGCACCACACAAGAACTCCATCTTTGAATGCTTGTAACCCCTAGCTCCATGGTCCAAATTCAATTTCAAGACCACCATTCTCTTAGTTAAGCCAAGCTCTACAATCTTGTCTTTTCAAAACTTCAAAACCTCCATTTCGGTGCCAAGAGAAACCTCCATGGGAAGAGCTTGAGCTCATCTTTTCATGCCTTGACATTCTCCTTTGCTTCAAGGTAAGGAAACTCAAAGAGAAAATCCATGTTTCCTCCATGTTCTTATGTTGACCGAAAATCACCATTAATGGTGTATTACCTTGCTTGTTTTAGCTTCATTTGAATCTCCCAAGGGCTGGAGGAGTTCTCTCTTGATAAATATTCAAGCTCTCTTTCCATTCCAAGGTAAAACAATCATTTTAATACCTTAAGATAATATATGTAACTAGGGTTTACAATGAGATGAAGCTTAAAGCTTATATACTCATTTCAATGTTGGTATATTGTTTAGTTGTTGGCAAGGAACCAAATGCCTTACCGTTTTACAAGGAAACAAGAAAGAAAATTTGTGAGAAAAGAGGTAAACAAGCTATCTCAATGTGGTTTAATGCCTTAGGAGAAATAAGCTTATGATGCTTGTTAAAACTACCTAAAGAGCAAATGGTGAATGACCTAGTAAAGTGTTCTCAAGGGACTAGTAAAAGAACATATGTATTGTGGTATGTATTTGCAGGTCAAAGGCATTATTATGTGGGAAATTCAGTGTTTAAGGTTTATGCAATTTAAGGGCCTAAGTGCCAAGCAATTTAAGTTATGCACTATATTGTGATGTAGTGCTTAATGTGTGAAGTTTGTGTATAAAGTGTGTTGATGGATTTTAGGTGTTCTTGAATGAATTAAGGTAAAAACCTAAGTGTTTGGGTGGGGGTATATACTAAGAGAAGCTATGGCCAAATTTGGGAAATGTGTAAGAAGTTCTAAGTGTTGTAAGTCGAGTTTTGGTGAACTAGGAAGGATTAAAGGTGAATGAATGTTTACTTGAGAGGGAAACATGTATTAAAGTGATTAAGAGTGATGCAGGATTTAGGCATTATCTTGGAAGTTTTAGAAATCTATGGGTGTTCTTAAGATGTATTTAAGTCTTGGAGGAGTTGTTTAAAGGTTAGGTAATGTTTGATATTCAAGGAATAAATGATGTTTAGGTAAGTTTTGAGAAAGGAATTTAAGGAGTTGTGAAAGAGAAGATTTGGTTAGTAAGAGAAGATGCTTGGGAGATGATGTTAAGGTGTAGAGGAAACACCTTGTATAGTGGTCATTGTTGGTGGAATTACCACTTAGAAATCTTAAGGAGAAAACATTGTAAGTGTTAGGAATTTTGTGAAGATATAAGTAAAGGTTTAAGGAATTAGAAAAAAGAGTTTTGTGAGTGTTTAAGGATATCTTAGGGTTGTTAAAGTGCCGAATGTTGTTAGGAAACATTAAGAGGCCTTAGGAGAAGTTTGGTGAAGAATTGGTAAAGTTTGGGTAAGTTTAGAAGGCGACCGACCCAGGGGTCCGACCCAGTTTGGGTCGGTCGAGCCTCTGTTAGATGTTAAGAAAGTGTTCGGTAAAGGTCCGACCCAAACGGGTGGGTCGGACATGGGTCGGTCGGTCAAGTTTCAAAGGAAGAAAAATGTTCGCACATGGTCGACCCAGTCGAGTGAGTCGGACGTGGGTCGGGACGGGCATGTTTATAAGGAAGTAAAAGGGTTCTGTAATGGACCGACCCAGTTGTGGGTCGGACGGTGGGTCGGTCGGACCAACATGGTTAAGGTTATGAAATGATAGTGAGATGGGGGATTGGTAGGTAATGATGTTATAAGGATGTTAAGGGACATGGTAGAGTGAGTTTTAATGACAATAAAGTGGGCTAAAAGTTGTATTAAAATGTGAGAGTAAAACAAGTTTAAAAATGTTAAGTTATGTAACTAAGTTAACGGGGAAAAAATTAAGCATTGACATTAAATAACCAAGCAAACCCCGATGTTAATGAAAACACATGTGATGTTAACAGTGTTCGAGAATTTGCTCGAGGAACATAAGTGGAAGTGGTAAAGTGGACCCCGGTGACAGGTATGGTTTTCTTGCAAACTGTGTCCTACCGGGTTACACCGGCTTGTATGCCAATGTGTTTTTCTGTGTGTTTGCCACGTTGTAAGATAAAACATGTAATGAGTTTACAGCAATTCATTTATGTGGCGATTATGATTCCGATACCGTTTAACCTCGAATGTGTGTGTTAAACTTAACTAACCGACTCTAGGATCATACAAGAGATCGGCAATCGGATTTAACGACCATACCATGGGATCGTTCTAACCACGGCTATGCGTGAGTTGGTTGTATATTATTGCTATGTGCAAGTGTGTGAACCTCCTTTGGGTGATTAACTCGTTATGATACCGTATGGTGTGGGTGTGATAGGCTCCAATGAGAGCCCTAACTATTAACTTATGAGCATATGTATGTACTAATGGGGGGAGAGGAGTCCGGTCTGTTCCGGCCCACGCGTGTGAGGATGGGGGTCGTGCCATTATAGGTTCGACCCTCTGTGTATGTTATGGTTGTTTTCCCATTGGGTTTCCAACCTTCCCTTTTAGCTTAACAAAGCTATATTACTGACTCACGTCGGGCCAGGGGGCATACTAATGGTACGTTATTTCGGTGTGCTTGGGATCACTATATCCGACACACCTTGGGTATAAGTTATCCGTTCTATATAACCGGACGGTAACGAGGATGGTAACGAGCTTAACATGGGATTGGCAAAAATCCCTAGGCTACATGGCATACTAACTATGATGGAAGGTTCCTTGAGAGAACCGATTTTATGGTGTATGTAATGTTACAATGCTATGCAAATTCCCTTGCTATGCTTTGGAATATATATAGATATTGGATGTTTTAAAAGAATGCAACGTTGTCATGTGTACATCGAAGCAAGAAAGGTTTGTTACGTTTTGTTATGTGTGGAATGAGTTATGTTGTTAGGATATGGAATGTGTGGATCATGGAAATGAATCCCAGCTTGCGACAAGAGGCATTTGAGGATAACCCGATTAATGGTACATGCCGTTCGTTAAGGAAGTAGCTCCATTTTAGAGGAGAGCCACTCTAGGGTTTAAGGAATCATTGGAGGGTTGGTTAAGTGTGGAGTGTGTGGTTATAGGTTCAGCCATTGAGGCGAAATATTATGTGTTGTATGGTTATGGCTTGTATGCATGATTTAAATGTAATCAACTGCATGCTAAGACGACAATTAGTTTGCGTGGCCCGGTAGCATGTGGGCTGCGGGATTACCATACCAGCAAAGGTGCTGAGCCCCTTGGGGGCCACCCTTTCTCTCCTTTTCTATTTCAGGTACAAGGAGCTGGAGGAACCGTTCGAGAGTAGGACGGGGCAGATGTTTACACATGGGTAGCCATTTAAATGGCGTGAGTATGATAGGCGTAGTAAGACCGAAATTGTTATCGGCAGTGGTTTGTGTAAATACTCGGTACAGTGGGAATGTATGTATATAATAAATGTTGACAATGGAATGAGGAATGTATTGTGTAGTTGCTCGGGAATCTAGTCCATCAGACCGATACAAATGTGTATGTATTAGCCTTGTTAGCACGTGGGTGGTTAACAGCGTGTAACACCATTGGAATAAGTAATGCGTGAGTTAAGTTTCCTTTCCGCCGCTGCAGATTGTTATTATGTGTTTGATGTTGGATGGGTGTTACATGTATACCCACCTATACATATGTACAAATATATCTAGGTGCACCATTGTTAAGTAATTAAAAGTAAGTAAACAAAATGTAAGTATAGGAATGTAAAGACTAAGTAAGTTGGAATAGAAAACGTAAGAGTGATCGAGTTAAGTTAATGATAGTTATATTAATCATTCAATTGTAGTGTATCATAGGATTTGATTTGTGAACACCGGAGGAACGTTGGGACACAAGTACAACAGTGACGGTATGAATTCCTCAAGCCCGTATGCTACCTGGTTACTCTGATTGTTGTGTTGTGTGCTAATTGATCACCAAATAAGATAAATGCACGAATCGAGTTATTATGCTTACTTGTGAATATGTAGTGTTGTATTTTGTTGAATATTGTCTCTAATCCATAGTTTGCATAATTCATGAAATGTATGGATGATATGAGTGTATATTATGGTATGATGCATTTGTAGTGACCGAATTGGATTGTGATTGGACTTCTAACTGATTCCTAACAAGCTACCAATCTAACTTAAATTGTAATTAAATTGAATGAGTAGAAGTCCGATGATATAGTTTCGGCCAACACGTGAGGATGAGGAGACACAAGAGGTTGGATCCGATCCGATCTGACTCTTAAACTGGTCCGCGGCCCAAACCCCTTAAATGGGTGCATCCCGGATTGGTGAGTCAAGTAAATCCCGGTGGGTGGGACGGTGTAGTCCCCGGGCCGGAGGGTCATACCGACTTGACATGAGTAAAAGTAAGTAAGTAAGAATGAGTAAGTAAGTAAAGGAAAGTAAGTAAGTGTAAGTAAAGTGTAATGAGTAAAAGAGTAATAAGCATTCGATTAACCAGGATGCGTAATTTGGCTAACCTGGTGAAGGTAAGTGATTGTATTCATTGTAATGTTTTCCTTGGATTGTATAATGTATTGTATATGTATGTATGTTGTATGCAAAGCATGTATGTATGGAATTATGAATCGCATGCTTAGTGGGCGTCAAATAGTCGGCGTGCCCTTGTTAGCACTCGGTATATGCGGAGTTTATGCGCAGCTTTGCTGAGCCCCTTGGGGCACCGTTTTTAATATGAATGCAGGTGCAAGAGAGGGATGAAGGTGTTGAAGAACTGATTCTATTTCTTTTGTCTTCTTTTTGGGATGTAATTGATGAATTATGAATGGTGTACTAAGTAGTACACGGCTTAGATTTTGATAGCCGGTGTACCATGGGGTTACACATTTTTGGATATTGATGGGATGAAGATTGGGTATAGAGGGGGTAGTTGGTAGAAACTCATTCTTTTGGAAGGATTGGTAAAGGATGTAATCGATACTTTAAAATACTCGGTAATCCAGCAATGCAAGTATGTTATCTTTGTAAATTAGTAGTAGTAATGTAGTAGCTCGGTATACTATGATCATCAGACGTGACTGTAAGTAAGGTAAGCCTAGCTAGCCGTATGGGCGGTTGCGCGTTGTAACCACCCGCCATAGTAGTAGTAGTCTTCCGCTGCGTACTGATAGAATTATGGGATGATTGGACGGTAAGCATAGGATTAGCGGTAGGGGTGTTACAGTCACGTTTCTGGGTTTTCTCGAAAAAAGTGCTTTAGGACTTCGTTTGCGTTTTTAAACCACTATATGCATTCATTTTCTTTGGAAATTTTTCCCACATGTCTTAGTATGTAACTTAGCTTAGGGATCCATCTTGCACCCTAATTAAGGTATATACCTTCTATAGTTGTGCTTAACGCACGTTTTTACATTTTGTGCCTTTTAAACGTTTTCTCTTTCTTTTGGTTTTTCATTCTTCACCAAAATTATTTATGTATCATTAAAGCCTCTATATACCATTTTAGAATAATTAATCACCATTTTTAAGTCAGGGTATTTCACATTCCCTTGACAGGAATGTAGCAGTAGCACCTAAAAGTTTTTTATTTCCGTTGCAAACTGTGATGGTTAAGAGGTTAATCACGTGTTTAAAAAATGGGTTGTTAAATCTAATGTACAAATATTCTCTCCTAAGGGTCCCAATTGGTAGTTGAAGGAGTTAGATGATTGTTGCTAGAAAGTTTGAAGAAAGGGTAATTATGGTCAGCATTTTCAATGGGTGTGAACTCTTGGCCCCATGATTGGTTAGCGGTATAGTGAAGTGATCTCCTTCGTTGCAAAGAGGACATTGCTGATAAACGGAGTGCGAGGGAGCACAAAGTCTATTATCTTTGTAGGTGGCGCATACACTTGCCCACAAAATCTCTATCTTCATTGAGGAGGTGTGCAGGTGGTTAGGGGGGTTCACCTAGGCATTTAAGTTGAGCAAGGCAAAAAGGATATTAGAGATTAGTGAGACGAAGAGGTAGATGTGCAAATATTGTCAATGAGTATGAAAAAAAGAGAGAGAGTTAATAGGAACAGAGAGGTGAGGGCTATATGAAAGAGTTAGAAATTAGTGAAGATTCGATCATGATTAATTTTGTATTTATATTGGTGTTGGAACATGAAGATGTTTGTAACACCCCTACTCAAGTCCGCTCCTAATCGTGTATACATAGTAATCGCAGCGGTAATCTCCAAACAATCGAACTACTGGTGTCACCATTCTCACTCGCCCATACGAGTAATAACGCACTTACTGAAATATTCATAATACGAAACAATTTCCCACAGTGACAACAAGAGATAGACTTAACTTTCCATTCCAACGTAAAATACAACCCTAGTGAGCATTCTAAGTTCCAGTCCTATACACGTTTCTATGTCTGTATCGAAATACGACAGTACAAATCAAAACAACTATGATAAATTACCCAGCGCGTCCCGCTCTCTGTCAACACCGGACGTTGCATACCTGAAAATGTTTGTCCGTGGTATAGAATCAGCCCCTACTGAGTATGCGACTACATGACTATCATGCCCCCTTAGGACCCTCAGTTAATTGGTCGAGAGCATGCAGATCATTTTCATGCATGTCGTTTAATATAAAATTGTAAAGCAATAGATATATTGCAGTAGTAAACTCAAATAACAAATAAGTCCCCGGCTTCACATATCACACCACAATAAACCAACTGAAACGCGTCACAACGCATATATGAGTATAAAGACTCCACTCAACCAAACACTTAATAATTCACATGCGACTACAGCGACTCAACTCGACCAAATACACAATTATTCACACACGAGTACAGCGACTCAACTCAACCATTCACAAACATATATACGAGTACAGCGACTCAATTCAACCAACCCACAAACATACATATGAGTACAGCGACTCAATTTAACCAATCCACAAACATACATACAACACATAACCACTTAGCATAACCAATTAACAACAAGGCGAAACAACGAGGATTATAAGTAGATATAGATTCCCGTCTTTGGTATACAAGCCCAAATAATGCTCGCCTAATGTAGGAGATAATATAGCTGTTCGTAATTGTTCAATCATACCTAATGACAACGTCTCGTTAAAACGACGTGTCTCTAAGTTACCCATATCTTATGGCGGGTCACCCATGGCAGTAGCCACTCCAGCGGTTGAGTCTCCGACCGACAGACCATCAATAGCCCGTTGGAATTTCCCTTGATACATGCAGATGCTCACACGGCATCCTAGTATCGTTAATTGATCTAATTCTCTCCAAGAGCCACATCCTCTTGGCTTACTCATCTATCCATCGTCGCATTACCATTTTCCAATCCCAACAGACTAAGGTCGTTAGTTCAATCCTGAGTATGTCGACTCGGGATCTGGTGTTAGATACTGGAGCTACGTTAAAAAGGCCAATGCTCCGTATATAAGTCTTGGATAATAATATATATATCTTATTATTATCCTAATGCTACAACACATTTTCTTACGTTCCTATATTACACAATAAAGATAGCATCATAGCCGCTAGTTCATTTTATAAATAGTTCATATATGCGAACGGTACTGATTTCGCACAACAGTAATAATAATAAGAAGCGTTAATACAAAGTCATGCATATTAATTCACACAAGCAGACATTCAATCTATCACAGATTTTCACACAATGTCTGAATGAGGAAGGAAATCTCAGAGACAATCAAGCCACATAATAAAACATTCGTGCACCTGGATTGCAAATGGTTATTTGATGTATTAAAAGCTAAGAAATAATCCTAGAAAGTAATAAATCAACAGACCGTCGGGTGCAAAAAATCCCGGTCACAGTTGTATAGCAATTTAGAAGCGACCAGGTGTCAATTCACGGGACTTGAGGTAAATAAGTGTTATACCCAAAATTCCAACCCCCTCGGAGTAGTCTCTAAGGCATACGTGTTACGAAGGGCAAAATGGTCAAAATGCACCGATGCAGGATTTTCCAAGGACATTCTCGGGATTTTCTATTTTCATATGACTTGTTCATTATCTCCAACACTTCCAAATATCATAGTCATTATGAAAGGTATTTCATGATTTTCTGATAATATTTATTCTGGAAATTAAGCTTTTAATAAGCTAGTTTCTTTAATAATTAACACATGAAATAACCTCAAAATAGAAATAAAAGGGTTTTCAAAATTAAAATAAAATTGTCACATGGTTAGCATGACTACACACAGTCATAAACCTGAATTTATTTTATTTGGAACCTTATCCCAAAATTTAAAAGAGAAATTCAATCATTTTTGCAATTTTCTCTCTCCTCTGGAAAATACCGAAATCAAAACAAAATGTCATGAAACTTTAACACAGGGTAGAGGATGATTATTAGAGACTAATGCCGTTGGAATTTCGTAATTTCGAATTTCCAATAATAAGTTATGAATTTTGGGAGATTCCACATTGTGAGATTTTTATCTAATCGGTTATTTATCAAAATATCCCGATTCCAACTCTCAAAATTCCTAAAAATCATTCTTTACCTTCAGTTAAATTTTCATAATTTTTATCGGCTTGCAACATATTTTAAAAAATCAGATTCTCTTAGAGCACAAAATCAAGGTTTTAGATAAAAATTCTGTTCTATCAACTTGGCCATGCTCTTTCTATAAAAGGCCTTCCAAAAAAACGACCTAGGGCAGAGTAGATCATCCCCAAAGTCAGAGAACTCAGCCGTCAACCTACTTCCAACGTTTTTGCAACCCCGAGCCTCGAATCTATACCGAAATCATCCCGAAATCACCAAATAACACATTCCTTCTTCTCCCATTGAGATTCCTAGCACCAAAACACAGAAAATACAGAAGCAAACCGTGGCTAACAATACAAGGAAGAAGGAGCCAGAAGCTTGGGTCAAAGTCGAACCGGATCGGCCACCAACGAGGCTTTCAGAGATTCCCGACGTGAAGGAACAACAAGTTTTCGAAATCAAAACAGGGTAAAAACCAAATTCTCTAACCCTTCTGGTCTAAATACACTTCTGTTGAAATTGCTAACCGAATTGACTTTTCTTTGCTTCTGAATTAAGTTTGTTTGTGTTCTGTCCACTAACTTGTTCAATAAGTTTCGTCCTTAATTCGTAGTCAAATTGAAAACTTTTAATCACTAACATGTTTAGAATCTTTCAGGCTACGTACCCATAAATTTTGAGCCAAAAACACCGCCGGGAACAGCCTTAACGCCGCCGTCCGAGGTCGGTCCGCACCCACGGACGCTATGTCCGGGTCCCGGACGCTCTGTCCGAAAGCCGGACGCCCCGGACGGTGGCGGGATATTTTTATTTTCAAAAGTTAGGGTTTTGTAAAAACATGTCCGGGCCCACGGACGTCCTGTCCGTGGCCCCGGACTTTTCAAAATCTCGTTTCTGTTTAAATTTGACTTTTTTGTGTAATTAGGTTAACTGGGGTCCGTGGGTTCGGACATTAGGTCCGTGGCCACGGACGGAAAAAAAATTTGACCTAATTCTGCCTCCGAAACCCTAGTTTTAGGTAACTTTCAATTTCACTTTAATTTTCTGTCAAAAAACGTTTAAAAAATAAAAAAAAACAGAAGCGCGCACCTAGGTTAAAAACAACTTTGTAGAAAGCCGTAAACGAACCAAGTAGAGGAAAAACGACCTAGGAAGGGTAATGAAAGTAATTTGAACCCTAATTAAGTCGAATATCAAGCCCCGAACCCGAACTCTCCTTTCCTAATTTGATCTAGGTTAAAATTAGGTGGCGACTCATAATAGGTTCCAGTGAGCTAGCTTAGGTTTAATAATTATTGTTATATGACATAGTTATTAATCTTAGGCTATAAGTGGACCTAAAACCCGATTAGATCCTAATCAACTTTAATCAACATAGGATAGGGTTTAAAATCGAGGCTCACAGACTGGCGACTCTGCTGGGGACAAATTCTTAATTTTAACTTGTTTGATTTTAAGAGAGAGGGCTTAACTTGAAAATGTTTATTTATGGCTTTTACTATGTTGTTTGTTTACTTTTGTGCGCACTTTAATTTTTGCACCCTTGCATCATATGAGAGCGAGGGTCCATGCAAGCCAATTTCACCCGGGACCCGTTTGAGGGTCCCCTGTCAGGGACTCACACCTTTTAGGTGATGTGAATAAGCGAGGGAAAAAGAGGAGGGTGTCGTCTAACCACACCCCCTTAATACCTGGGCCTTAGCCCCAAGCGTTTCCTGGCAGTACCCTTACCAAGCCCAATGTTTGGTCATTCAAAGACCCGACCGTAGACGCACACTTAACAGTGATGTGAAAAAGTGGGGAAGCCCAAAGAGAATAGCGTGCAAGCCCTATTCCTTTGTGGTAACCTGGGCCCAAGCCCCAAGCACCTCTCCGGATCGATCCATTCCCAAGTTGATTTAACCGTCAAGTGAGGACATGTTGAATTTGTGTGGGCCTTGTTTGCTTGTATGATCGGCCCACTACCCCGCCTAGAGATTGATAGGAACTTCTCCTACATCAACCTAGCCCAACACGAATTGGCAACTCTATTTGTTTGCGGCCCAGAGGCCCTGTTTGGTTTAACATGTGAGTCGTTCGGGCTTCGGCCCAAAAGCCTAGACTTAGGTGATTCTCTTCTGGCCCAATTTGAATTATCCAATTAGTTCTAGGCCCATAAAAAGAAATCCACCTGAACTTGAAATAGCTCACAAATCCTGCAAGTAAAATCTTTGTCAGCTTAGCAACCATCTTCTCTGACCCAAAGAAAGTTAGGCCCATTTGTGATCTAGGGATCATTCCAGCTTATATGCTTTTCTTGCAGCCCAAACAAGTTTTTACCTAGAACTTCTTCACGGCCCGGAATTTTAGCTCAGTCCACTGTTATTTTCCAACAGATAAACCCGAATCCAAAGTATGGCAGAAGGAGGAAACCCAGTCAGCATGGAGGCCCAGTTTGCAGCCTTAGATCAAAGGTACATGGCTGCCTTGGACGCCATGGAACAGAAACATAGGTCCGCCACTAATGACATGGAGGCTAAGTATGTCACCATCATCGAAGAGTTGAAAAGCAAAATCAATTCCCTTGAGATTGGTCATCAGGAAAACATTTCAGGAAAGATAGCCGACTCTGGGAACGGGCGCGACTACATCGAAGTTAACTCCGTTGAGGCCCAGGATGCACAAGGATTTGTAGGGCAAGTCGTCCCGGACTACCAACTAGCCGCAGAATTCAAGAAGGCTCTGAAAAGGATCGAGCGCATGGAAAAGGCTAGCAAGCCGGTTGGCCTCGATTACCTTTCCATGACATCGTATCCCGAGGTTGATCTTCCCCCAAAGCTGAAGATGCCCACACTCGCTTTGTACAAGGGTTCCTCAGATCCACAGATTCATTTGGCTATGTTCGACCGGGAAATGTCCATCTTGGGGCTCAACGACATGCAAAAAGCCAAAGTTTTTGCTCGCTATCTAGACGAGACTCCTCAGCGTTGGTATCTCACTCAGAAGATGAATACCAAGACCTACGAGGAGGTTTGCGAGGCTTTCCTAAATCATTTCGAGTATGCTAAGAACCTCGAGGTCACCAGGATTGATCTTGCAGGAACCCGACAGAAAGACGGCGAGTCCATGTCTGACTTCATCAAGCGTTGGAGGAGAAAGGCCGCGGCCATGCCTACCAAAATGGACGAGCAAGAGCAAGTCCGCATGATAATTGAGAACATGCGGAAACAACACAACCATGAGCTAAAATTTATGTACTTTCCAAGTTTTGACATGTTGATGGGACAAGTCGGTGTTCTAGAGGAAAGGATTCATAAGGAAGGGTTGGAGCTCGAGCGCTCAAGAGACCCGGCAGTAGCTCCAAATTATCTAAGCCAGGACCAGAAAAGGCTTGCTTCAGCCAGTAGCTTGCGCTCAAAGCAGTTTCCAGAAGTGAATATGGTTCAACACCTAGAGCCCCGCATCAAAACTTTAGGACGGTACCCTTACCACGCCGACACTCATCACAAAGGGAATTCACCAACATTGGCCGAGCACCAAGTCAGGCGTTTGAAGAGCTTCAGAAGAGAAACTTGCTACAGCCCTTGCCCCTCGACCGGGAACCACTCATTTGGGAAGGCATCTTAATCAATTCTGCCACTACCATCAGTTGCCTGGCCATTATGCTGACAATTGCCGAGCATTGAAGCACAAGATTCAAGACCTCCTCGAGCAAGGAGTCCAATTCTTCTAAGTATGCAAATCGTTTTGTTGCACCTTCTGGTTGCTTATCTTCTTAGGTAGTTTTCAGTCACCACCGATTGTAATCTTTACGTTTCTCTCATGATTCTTAAATAAAATCATAGTTCCATTTCACAATTCTTGTATGAGCCATTTTCGTTCATCGAAAAAGAAAAAGCAAAATTGTTTTAAGGAAAAGAATCACGGAGTAATCATTCCTCGGCTATGGAACATAACGACTTGTCTTTTATTTCTAAAGGGTGAGCATGCGTTGCTAAGCACCACAACCTATCCCAAAGCATCCAAAATAACCCACGAAGCGGTTCAAAATCCATATCTCTCAAATTATTGTCATAAACCCCATATCAATACTGGGGGCAATCTGAGTTTAAAGACCAATAATGATTATTTCTTTCGTTTAATTGTGTGAACAAGTCTCTGAGTGACCATTTCACGAGAGTGCCTCGAGTGGAAAAAACCATGAGTGAACGAGCGTGCCGTTTGTGCACGGCTCAGGTGAGACCACATTCAGAGGTAGGGTAAACGGCATAACTCCGACCGAAGGAGATAATTTGTAAATTTACGCTTAGACCTGTGAAAAGTAACAAAGAATGGATACACAACTATCAGGAACGACGAAGCACCTAGGTACAACACCACATAGCCAAAAGCTTGTGAACCCTGACGTTAAACCCTAGGCACCCCCGCTGAGCCTTTCATATATCCCTTTTGATATTATGAACTCCACAAAATAACCCGGCCAATGATGAATGTTCGACCCGGTGACCAAAGGACGCAAGGAGCCCGACTCTCAGATAACATTCTCATCAGTCCAAAGAAGCAATGCCGCTATCAGCATGACAAAGCGATCCGCAAATGGTCCCAGAGGTGACACAGGATCAAAGGAGCTCACATCAAAAACAACTCTCAAAGTTCAAAACCGGGAAACACAAGAACCCCGAAGGAAAAGTCAAGAAAGGATAAAACAAAAAGGCAATCCCGAAGTACCTCGAAGAAATCCAAATGACAAAAGAGAAATGGTGTAAAGGACAACTTCAAAAGTCCAAGTCCAGTCCAGAAGCTCGAAAACAACATCGACATGAAGCAGCTAGACGACTTCAAGACAAGGAAGATGAATCTGAGAGAAGACACAAGTTGCAGCTTTGGTCACCCATTTAAGCTCCACATACCTCAAATATCCCTCCATGATCCTGTTATCATTCATCACACCCTATGGCCATGTTATAAGCTTTAAAGACTTCCGACTTGATAGTTGTGTGTCTAATCACGTGAAAGTAACAGATCGAATGCGTAAATTCATCAAATATCGAATTCAATGGTCTAGAAGTTGTGACCGTAGGTGAGGAACGAGTGCAAACACCAAACACGCCGAGTGTAGGTTAGGGAGAAGCACCGTAAAAAACATAAGCCTTGACCCTGTGAGGACGAGACTCGTTCGCACGTTTAATAAAAGGAAATACTGGGGGCAATCGATCGTTCCGATCGATTGCCATGAACTCTAGCTCAGATTGTCTTAAGGGAAAATACTGGGGGCAATTGTTGGTTCCAACAATTGCTATGACAACGCCAATTGGAACCCAAAGCTCAAACATCACCACCACCATTCACACAGGCCCACATAAGCCCTTACCTTTACATCATACACCATACCCCACCGATGGCATGTTCATCTCCTAGGAGATAAATTGCAAGTCCGAAATCTATGGTCAGGAAATGATAATTTCACTTTCCTTTTCAGTAAACAAAATTTTCTTCAAACACTGCCACGTTTGGCACCTTTTCCAACAAATTCCTGTTCTGAACGAGTATCTTTCATATATTTTGATTGCATACATCTTATCATCATTGCCATGTTTGGCACTCCAGTGATCCGTTTTACCATTTGCACGAGACCATTATCCTCCTAACTTATTTTTGAGTTCGAGACCCAAAATCGGTGCAAGGCCCTGCAGATTCCTCTTTCAGTGCGAGACCCAGCATCTTCATTCAGTACGAGACCAAGAATCAGTGTGAGATCCAGCTTTTCCTTCATCCATTTAGTACGAGACCTAGTATCATCTTCCGTGCGAGACCCATCATTTTCTTCAGTGCGAGATCGAGCGTCATCATCCAGTGCGAGACCAGTACGAGACCTAGTATCATCTTCCGTGCGAGACCCATCATTTTCTTCAGTGCGAGATCGAGCGTCATCATCCAGTGCGAGACCAGTACGAGACCTAGTATCATCTTCCGTGCGAGACCATCATTTTTCAGTGCGAGATCGAGCGTCATCATCCAGTGCGAGACCAGTACGAGACCCAGTATCATCTTCAGTGCGAGGTAGAGCGTGATCTAAGTTGGCGGGGGCAGAGAGGCAATAAGTCCCCATCTTCATGTCAACTTTGGGAGGAACAACTAGTGGGCAGTGGCAATAAGTCCCCTTGGTAATCTAGAAGTTATCCCAGCACCCCAGTGGTGGGCAGAGGCAATAAGTCCCCATAGTATACCAACCAGGAGCATTGGAACGGGTTTCGGTCCCAGAAGCATCCGAGCATCATCATCATTCATATCATCTTCTTCCGCATGACATCTACATTTGCATTACAGGTTCCCGACACCTTAGAATGTTCGGCATACTTCATTTCATTTTAGGTGGTCAACGCCTTAGAATAGCCTGACATCATCTCATTCGTTATAGGTAGTCAACGCCTTAGAATAGCTTGGCATCATCTCATTCGTTATAGGTAGTCAACGCCTTAGAATAGCTTGACATCATCTCATTCGTTATAGGTAGTCAACGCCTTAGAATAGCTTGACATCATCTCATTCGTTATAGGTAGTCAACGCCTTAGAATAGCTTGACATCATATCATCCTTATAGGTAGTCGGCGCCTTAGAATAGTCTGACATTACTTCATTTTTACCTTTAGGTGGCCGACGCCTTAGAATCGCTCGACATCCTTCCACTTTACTCATAGGTAGTCAGCGCCTTAGAACAGCTCGACACAACTTGTTGGTTTTCAATTGCACGAGGGGTCTTTTAAGATCCAAAATTTTGGGGTATCACTCAAGCATCAACTAGCCTTTTCATTTCCATTACAAAGTCTAGTTGACGGGGGGCAATCTGTTATACCCAAAATTCCAACCCCCTCGGAGTAGTCTCTAAGGCATACGTGTTACGAAGGGCAAAATGGTCAAAATGCACCGATGCAGGATTTTCCAAGGACATTCTCGGGATTTTCTATTTTCATATGACTTGTTCATTATCTCCAAACACTTCCAAATATCATAGTCATTATGAAAGGTATTTCATGATTTTCTGATAATATTTATTCTGGAAATTAAGCTTTTAATAAGCTAGTTTCTTTAATAATTAACACATGAAATAACCTCAAAATAGAAATAAAAGGGTTTTCAAAATTAAAATAAAATTGTCACATGGTTAGCATGACTACACACAGTCATAAACCTGAATTTATTTTATTTGGAACCTTATCCCAAAAATTTAAAAGAGAAATTCAATCATTTTTGCAATTTTCTCTCTCCTCTGGAAAATACCGAAATCAAAACAAAATGTCATGAAACTTTAACACAGGGTAGAGGATGATTATTAGAGACTAATGCCGTTGGAATTTCGTAATTTCGAATTTCCAATAATAAGTTATGAATTTTGGGAGATTCCACATGTGAGATTTTTATCTAATCGGTTATTTATCAAAATATCCCGATTCCAACTCTCAAAATTCCTAAAAATCATTCTTTACCTTCAGTTAAATTTTCATAATTTTTATCGGCTTGCAACATATTTTAAAAATCAGATTCTCTTAGAGCACAAAATCAAGGTTTTAGATAAAAATTCTGTTCTATCAACTTGGCCATGCTCTTTCTATAAAAGGCCTTCCAAAAAAACGACCTAGGGCAGAGTAGATCATCCCAAAGTCAGAGAACTCAGCCGTCAACCTACTTCCAACGTTTTTGCAACCCCGAGCCTCGAATCTATACCGAAATCATCCCGAAATCACCAAATAACACATTCCTTCTTCTCCCATTGAGATTCCTAGCACCAAAACACAGAAAATACAGAAGCAAACCGTGGCTAACAATACAAGGAAGAAGGAGCCAGAAGCTTGGGTCAAAGTCGAACCGGATCGGCCACCAACGAGGCTTTCAGAGATTCCCGACGTGAAGGAACAACAAGTTTTCGAAATCAAAACAGGGTAAAAACCAAATTCTCTAACCCTTCTGGTCTAAATACACTTCTGTTTGAAATTGCTAACCGAATTGACTTTCTTTGCTTCTGAATTAAGGTTTGTTTGTGTTTCTGTCCACTAACTTGTTCAATAAGTTTCGTCCTTAATTCGTAGTCAAATTGAAAACTTTTAATCACTAACATGTTTAGAATCTTTCAGGCTACGTACCCATAAATTTGAGCCAAAAAAACACCGCCGGGAACAGCCTTAACGCCGCCGTCCGAGGTCGGTCCGCACCCACGGACGCTATGTCCGGGGTCCCGGACGCTCTGTCCGAAAGCCGGACGCCCCCGGACGGTGGCGGGATATTTTTATTTTCAAAAGTTAGGGTTTTGTAAAACATGTCCGGGCCCACGGACGTCCTGTCCGTGGCCCCGGACTTTTCAAAATCTCGTTTCTGTTTAAATTTGACTTTTTTGTGTAATTAGGTTAACTGGGGTCCGTGGGTTCGGACATTAGGTCCGTGGCCCGGACGGACGGAATAAAAATTTGACCTAATTCTGCCTCCGAAACCCTAGTTTAGGTAACTTTCAATTTCACTTTAATTTTCTGTCAAAAAACGTTAAAAAATAAAAAAAAACAGAAGCGCGCACCTAGGTTAAAAACAACTTTGTAGAAAGCCGTAAACGAACCAAGTAGAGGAAAAACGACCTAGGAAGGGTAATGAAAGTAATTTGAACCCTAATTAAGTCGAATATCAAGCCCCCGAACCCGAACTCTCCTTTCCTAATTTGATCTAGGTTAAAATTAGGTGGCGACTCATAATAGGTTCCAGTGAGCTAGCTTAGGTTTTAATAATTATTGTTATATGACATAGTTATTAATCTTAGGCTATAAGTGGACCTAAAACCCGATTAGATCCTAATCAACTTTAATCAACATAGGATAGGGTTTAAAATCGAGGCTCACATAAGTCTAGCCTAAGAATGGGATTCAAAAGGGGTTGTTTTTGTTTGGGAATTTAAATAAATAACAAGAACGAGATAATTAAAATAACATACAGGAAAATAAATCACAGATAAAATGTGATAGATGATATGGATGAGCGGGACTCTGGGTTCAGGTTAAAAACCGTTTTTGATTAATTATGTCTACTGGTTAATTAAAGACAGATTGGCAAACTTCCTAATATTCTTAAGAGCTAAATCCTAGTCTCAGAAGAACTCGTTTACCCGAGATGCGGGGTCTAGTCTAGACTCAAGCAGAGAAACACATGTAAACGGATTAAGTACGAGGAATAATAATTTACGTCTACAGGAATAATTAATTAATCCAATCAATATCCACAGATGTACAGATAATTTAACCAATCTATTTATTACTTGGTCGGATCAAAAATAGATTTAGTAAAGCAATTTAATAAACTCATGACATTTATTAAAAAAAGCGCAAGAATAAACATTATCGTACAATCCGTAATTAATTAAAACCAGCAAAAATATAAGTTACATAATTAAAACAAAACTGAAATAAACCATCACCCAGAGTATATATAAATAACTCACTCATTATTTCAAAAACACAAATAAACATTAAAACAAATATCAAGGGTTATGGAATAACTAAGAATGTAACATGAAACAAATAACATGTAACAAATATAAATGTAATAACATGAGTTTAGTAAAAACCCTTATTAGGCTTTGAACCGGTTCATTTCTTTTATATCCTTCCGTGCCGGTTTCTATTTTGGTCGGTTTGCTCTTTTCGTCTTCCCCGCCCCGTTCTCAAAGCCATGTTCCACTTCACGCCGACGGTTCCAGAAATTCTCGATATCGCTCCTTGCTCGCGCCAGCGATGAGGACGTGAACATGAATAGCTCTCCTCGTCAACTCTCGGTGTCCCTCGTGATATGCCGTGGCAGGATGGATGTGGTTTAAGCTTGGGCACGGGCGTGTGCTCAAATGATGGTGATGGTGATCGATCTATAGATCCGAGGATGAAGGCTCCAAGACGATGAGACTGGAGGTCGAAGGGTGTAAGTGATGAAGATGTGGTGTGTGTGGGTGTCGTCGGTGACGGCGATGAATAACGAGGGACGTGGTGAAGGTGATGGCGACGTTTATCTCTGTTGCGAGTGTGAATGCAACGAAGATAATGAGATCGATGAAGATGGTGACGATGGGTGATGTCTGTGTGGTGTGTTGGGGGATGAAGGCCGAGATGATGGCGAAAATAATGTCAACGATGGGTGCGTGGTGTCGAATGTGAAGATGAGAATGGAGGCAGTGATGATGTCGTGATGGAGAGTCCGATGATTCCGTCGAGGTGAAGGCGAATGGAAAGGATGTTGAGGTGGTGATGGTGATGTTGAAAACGAAAGTCGATGCGGGCGTGTGTGCGAGAGTTACGTTGGTTTGATGATGGCACTGGAGATGGATGGTGACCGGTGATGCGAGTGGAATGAGGAGGAATGAAGAGTGACGTGGTGAAGGTGGTGAATGGTGGCGATGGCGTGAGGATTGGTGTGGTGTGAAATGGAGATGGAGGGATGACGGTGGTCGATGATGTGTGGATGGCGAGTGTGTTGTAGGTGATGCTGGGAGTGATGAATGTCGGAGTAGTGAGTGATGAGTGCGGTGGTCGTGAAGACGATGATATGTGAGAGGATGGTGAGCTCGCTAGATGATCGGTATAGGTGTGTGATGACGGTGGTGTGTTGGTCGTTGTGCGATGGTGAATGGCGTGAGTGATGGTGATGGTGATGGAATTGTTACGACGGAGGGATATGGTGATTGTGAACGGTAATGAAGATGGTGAGTGATGACCGATGATACAGTGGGTTGCGGGTGTTCTTATACAGAGGCTTGTGCGATCGATCGAGATGATCGAGATCTGCTGGAATCTGCCCGATGGTGATGGGTGGCTCGCATGTGTTAATTATCGACAATGGATGATGGGCATGCATAACCTCTGTGTAATCCATTTCTTTTCTTTTCTATTCTGAAACCGACGTCCCCTTCTCCCAAGACTCAGCCTGCTACCTATTATTTTATGTCTTCAATCGCAGCCAATACTTTCAAAACAGTAGCCCAACTTTTACATGGTTAGAGTGAAGACTTCCATTTTTTTTCCTTATCCAAATCGGTACAGTAGTTCCCCTGCGTACATACATGTGGCCAGCCCATTCTCTTCAAATAATGGAGCAGCCCATTTTCAAAATTGCAGCGTATCAACATGTATAATAATACATAACATATGTATAAAATATTTTAAGACTTTTCCTACATTTGTCAATAAAATATATCAACTTTTATCAAAATATAAATATTTGAAAAACATAAGATAAGTGTGAAATATAGACCAATTCATTATAAATATTAGATCGGATAACCCACAAAAATATGTATATATTTCACGCTTATCAAACTTCCTCACACTTAGCTTTTGCTTGTCCTCAAGCAAATATAGAATATGACTACTTTTGAGGAACGTTGTATCGAAACTCAGGATCAAACAACTGCTGATGGAAAACAATCAAAATGACAATCAAAAGAATAGTTCTGCTATCAGCTGTAGGTTTCGTAATCAGTGAAAAAGAATGAAGTTAAAAAGCATGGAGAAGTTAGATTATAGAAACTGAAACAGAATAATTGGGATCCTCCACCATTTCTTTCCTCTAAACTTTGGATGACAAGGGGTATGAAGTAACACCTTATTCCGTGATACCTTTCAACACCACATACTCATGATCAGATAAGCAAAATGAATTACACATTTAACTTTTCAAAGTTCATTTTCCTTTCCTTCCATCCTGCCATTTGCATATTTGATTATCCTCCCTTAGAACTTTTCTCTTCACCCATGTAGCGGCTTTGCCTCCTCCATCCCAGATTACAAGACCTTAGGTGATGGTGATAAGGCACCCCAAGGACTTAATAACCGAATGAAGAGGCCTGTTTTGGTTCAGAAATTTTAATTCAGATCAGCGGAGTACCTTGCTTATCCTTTCATTCCAACCCTTTCTTCACATCATTCTTAAGACCCCAAACTAGACCAATACAGTTTACATAATCAGCTAATCCACCAAATTTCAGCGAAAACAGATTCAATTTGACAAAGCTATATACATACAACAGCCAAAAGCAGAAAGTTTCTTGTGGTGGCCATTAGGCTTGTTTTCAAAAACCTCAACAAAAATTTTCACCTGGAGATTCAATATTATTGGCACTTAAAAGAATTAACCTTTTCAAAATAAGAGGACAAACAAAAACAAATGTGGCATTAAGTGCAATGACAATATTTAGAAAGTACTCCTACTTCCTCACACTTAAGAGGAGCAATGTCCTCATTGTTCATAAATTCAACCAAGAAGAGGACTTTCTAAATATTGCAAATTCATCAAAGATTAACTAAAGATCTCATGGACTTGATTCATTCAAAGCGTAAGCTGGACTAAAATCAGAGTGAAAGGACATGAAAACTCCCCTGATATCTTTAGATTGAGGAGGGCACCTTCCTTACACTTAAGTCCTTCGCCGGGGTAGGAGTCTTCCTCACACTTGTTGTAAAGCAAGTGTCCAACCTTGGAGTGTCCATGATCATTGCACCTGTAAGAACCTTAGAGAAACACAAAAATTTGACACTTAGAAGCATCACGTTAAACGCATGGGCTCTAAAGAGATTTAATAAAAATTCAAAATGCCAAAAACAAAACTGGAAAATAAAAGCAAGACACAGATTAAATAGTAAACTACCACTGGGTTGCCTCCCAGTCAGTCGCCCTTCTTTATAGTCTTTGGCTAGACTTAATAGGTAGTATCAAGGAGGGTCGCCACAGCAGCTAGCAATAGCTTTCTTCAGTCTGAAATACCATTGCGAGCGCGGCTTCTTTGATGATTTGGGAGGGGGTGCTGCAGTACAAATAGCAGAGACAGAAGTAATGGAATAAGAACTTTCAATTAAGGATACACCTGGTTCAGGAGGCTGAGAAAAGGTATCAGCTAGGTATTTCTTCAGTCGAGCACCATTCACTTTGAATACCTCTCCTAATTGTTTTCTAGCTCGTAGGCACCATAGGTAGTGATCCCCACAACTTTAAAAGACCTGCCCAATGGGATTTCAACTTTCCAGGAAAAAGACGCAGCCTGGAATTGTAGAGCAACACCATATCCCCTACTTTAAATTCTCACTTCTGTATCATTTGATCATGGATTCTCTTTGTGCGCTCCTTGTAAATTCCGGAGCTGTCATTGGCTTGGTCTCTTAATTCTTCGAGTTCAGAAAGCTGAAATTTTCTTTTCTCTCCTGCAGCATGTAGTAAGTCAAAATTTAGGGCCTTCAATGCCCAATAAGCTTTATGTTCGACCTCTACTGGGGTGATGACAGGCTTTCCCATATACAAGCTTGAATGGAGACGTCCCTATAGGGGTCTTAAATGTAGTACGATAGGCCCAAAGGGTGTCATCCAGCTTGATTGATGAATCCTTTCTCGAAGCAGTAACAGTTTTTCTACAGAATCCATTTAAGCTCATGGTTGCTCACCTCTGCTTGACCATTGGTTTGTGGATGATAAGGTAATGCTACCTTATGGGTCACTCCGTACTTGGTCATTAAAGATTCAAATGCCTTGTTGCAGAAATGGGAGTCTCCATCGCTGATGATTGCTCTAGGCACACAAACCTGGTGAAAATATGCTTCTTTAGGAACTGGACTACTGTTTTAGCATCAGCAGCATGACTAGCAATTGCTTCAACCCATTTAGATACATAATCTACTGCAACAAGGATGTACTGATTCCATGGGGCGAAGGGAAGGGCCCGTGTGTAACACCCAAAACTGCTAGTCTCATCATTACCTCTTAAACTGTTACAATTCACCATAAGCTCGCAGCGGAATTCAAATACAACAGGGGGTGAAACAACGCCGTTGGCCACCCCGTGGCTAACCAGGCCTGACTCACATACAGTAAACGGTCTGATGGACTGGAACAACCCGAGTACTTCATACAAACACCATAATCATTTCACTTCTTTACTATAACCAGTCTACATTATCCGGATGCCGATAACATACTCGGACTTACACCTTATTCAAACGCATAAGTAATTACAATCTAACTACCCATGCTCACAGCAGTCCCCGTCCTACTCTCTCGTACGGTGGCCAGCTTCGAGTACCTGCACACTAAAAACGTACCCCTAGGGGGTCAGCTTTCGCTGCGCATGAAATTCGCATATTACCGCGTGCTAACCGCGGGACGCCGACTACTTTGGGTCGGATATAAATGGAGTTCATTTAATCAAACACATGCATCATGGCATACAATATATATGTATATCACACAAGAATCTACATCCAATCACGGAACACGATTCCTAACTAACATAACAATGTTGTTAGTGGTAACTGGTTACCCTTAGGCATTGAGGTTATTCCTCACTATGCCGTATTTACTTTATTTATACCTCACCCTTCTCTCGGGTTACTTATTCGGTACACACCCATTCTCTTGGGCACTTATTCTTTATGCTTACCCATTCTCTCGGGGTACTCATACATATACTCACCCATTCTCTCGGGTTATTTATACTCATACATCACAACCCACCACCCTTGGGTTTCATACTAAGCTCTCGTATAGCTCTATACTCGATATCATCTACACTACTCCACACAACTCCTATCCGCTATGTTAGCTCTATTCATACTACTGAAGCCACTGATCTGAGGCTCCTACGTCGGGCATAGTCAGCTTGACTTCCGGTATCATCCATACTAAAGCTCAAGCTTCAAAACACTCAGAACTCAGTGAACTACTCTTAGCATAGTCTTACTCATCCCCATGTTCGACCCTACTCTCTGTGTCTAGTGGTGGGACTCACTAGTTCAACGGAGTACGCTAGCTACGTTGACTCGGACACTATCTCATCCCTTGTTACTTCTAGTTTCCGTCGTCTACTCTCGGACTACTCACTTCCATTTAACTCCTGCTCGGAGTTATAATTATATAATGTTATGATTAGTCTAGAAGCATCATTCTCGATGTTTCTAATGACTTTGGGAACTTTACTAAATTCGGGTATAATTAGGTTTAAGGTTACCCTCACATTCATATGCTTGTACATTCGGATATTTTTCTTATACCGGGTAAATCCTCATATAAGAGGTCGACCGTATCTCAAGGGAATCACATAGTCCCTTAGGTCTCTTTTACCTTTCTTATATGTTTACATTATTGGACTAACTTCATCCTCTCGATGGAGGTTATTTATCTCTCCACTCACATTTATTTCGTGGATTTTTCATAAGGTTCTCTAACCGTTATCGGGTATATACTCAACCCGTACATCTCCTCGCATTTAGGGATTGAGTTCATATGTTTGTGTCATCGTTATACTTTAATCGATAGCTTGTGTGTGTTTGCATAATACCATTGGTTACGTGACTACCCGTTCAACGGGTTTCTAGTCAATCAATACTCACTAGAGTCGGTCTATGCACTCAGTTAGACCACACCGGCATACAAGTATGTTAGCTCATTCACCCTACAACAATGCATGCAAATCAAAAAAGGGATTATTTTCATGCTTTAATCTTGATTAAGCCGCACACCAAACACACAAATCAGAGTAACTCGGTTAGCATACGGGGCATGAGAAAATCATACCTTTCACCGAAGATGCACTCTAATGTGCCATCACATGTTCCTTGGAAATCTTTGTCAACTGGTAACAATCATAACTATCTTTATTATATCGGGGTAACATAATTATTTAACGACTAATGCGCCCATGATTAACCCCGTTCGATAGTTTTATAACTTACATTTGATTACAACTTCTTACCACTCAATCACCATTATAACTTACTTAATTTATCCTTAACAACCTTATAATCTTAACTTAAGCATTAAGGTTTATACTTAATCTTACTTAATTACTTAAGTTCTTAGGGTCCCAATCATCACTACCCTATTAATGACACCTTAATCCAATTAACATTCTTAGAAATTAAAATTTCTCTTTTTTTTTTTTGTTAAGGGTCGACCGACCCACCACCGACCCACCTCTGGGTCGGTCCGTTCCCAGTAACTTTCTGTTCAGAAAACAACCTTAGACCGACCCACGACCGACCCACCTTATGGGTCGGTCCATTACCGAAACTTTTTCCTTCGTTAAATTTTTGCCTGCCCGACCCAAAGCTAATGCCGACCGACCCAAAACTCTCTGGGGGGTCCATTGCCGAAGCTTTCTGGCTGGCTTAACATGGTTCCGACCGACCCAGAACTGGGTCGGACCCTGGGTCGGTCCACTACAGATTTTTCTTAATTTGTTTTTCAACTCCAAACCTTTCCTCATATATACTAATATGTTCTAACCTCTTTTGGGCACTTCAAACCCATCTTAATGACATCCAAAACTCCTATTCTCCCCTTTTGCACTAATGCACACTTGTGCATTTTCTAACCTTTCTTAACACTTGCATTATTACTCTCTTTCATTAACCATTCCAAAACTTCCAAGATAATGCACACCTCATACCAAGTTCCAAGACTCACTCTTAAAACCTTAAATCTTCTTTATTTTTCTACAATTCTTCAAGCATTTAACAACTCTTTGCTACAGATTTTTGCATAAATCTCATCTCCAACATCCTCTCTCATATTCTTGGGTGATCATTTACCCAATTCAAACTCCAACATCACCTAGCTAACCCTAGGTTATTTTCCACACAAAACATCACTTAAACCACTTAGGTTTCCACATAAATTTTGCCATAACTTGGCTACTTCTCTTACTTTGCCCAAAACTCATACACCATTTAAATCATCCTAAAACTAGCCAAACCACAAGGTTCTATCAGCACTCAATATCCCCTCATTAATCAACAAACTCATTACACCATATAGATAATTCATCAATACATAGCTCCCAAACAAGCATTAACTCACAAATGTTTCTCACTTGCATTATTTCTAAGCAAGCACATTATCACCACAACTCAAGTGGGGTCATTCATTTAATTTAACCCTTCCCAAATGCTAAAACACATAGGATACACATTAGGGTTGGTTTCTTACCTTGCATTTCTCTTAAATTTCCTTGTAATACACTTCTCCTCTTCTCATTTCTCTTCATCCAAATCGGTCTAGGCAACTCACTTGCCCAATTCTCTAGACCAATTACCAATGGATATAAGGAGTACTCATTAGTTCTCCAACTATGAAAATAACTCATGAATTCAAGAGGAGGGCTCAAGGCCTTAAATTTGAAGATTACCTTTGGAAACCCTAGAATTGACTTGCCAAGAATCAAAGGAGGAGCTCCAACCCACCATTGGAGACTTGGAGAGTAGCTCAAAACAAAGAGAAGCAAGGCATTAACACTTGCCAAAATCGGCCAACAAAGGAGATGAAGAAAATGTCATTTTCTTTGGATATTTTTACCTTGGATGGAAGAGGAAGCTTCAAGCTTCTAATGGTGTGCTTTTCTCTTCAAATGGGCAACACCCACGAAAATGAAACTCACCATTTTCGAGTTTTGAAAAGAGAGGATGGTAGAGGGTGATGAGAGGATCACAAATATGCTACTTATTTTTTGAATTCGGAGCAAGGATGAAGCTTGGGCATGGAGGAGAAGGTGGAGAAGCCATGTTTTGGAGCTTCCATATGCGTCCCAGTACAGAGGAAGGGAGGAGCACCGTGGGAAAGGAGAAGGAAGGTGGGAAAAGAAAGAATAAGAGGAGAGAGAAGGAAAGGTGAGCTTATTACTTACCCTTTCCACTTTCACTATTTACTTTTGCTTTTTGACTTAATATATTAGTTAACTAGCTATGTGTGAGAGAGGGGAGTCTCAGACTCAAAAAAATCGGCCCCCACCATATTAGTAAGCTGGAGCGTTTTTCAGTTTCTGACAGAAAACGCTCGTTATTTTACCCGGTTTGGCACTATTCACTACCGGGCCCGTTTTTCGGATTTTTTCTCGTTTCTTATTTTTAATGGCTATTAAGCTTCCATTAATACTTAATTATAGTTATATAATCAACTATAATTTTTACGGGTCCATTTGACCACTTAAAGTCGCGTTTTCGGGTTTTCTCGAAAAACGTGCTTTAAAACTCCGTTAGCGTTTTAATCCATTACTTGGATCCGTTTCCTCTCGGGAATCATTCCCGTATATTAATTAGGCCTAACTAAGCCTTAGGGATCCATCTCGGACCCTCTCGAGATCATATATCTCTTATACTCATTTAACGCACATTTTAGCGTTTTTCGCCTTTCAAGCGTTTTCTCTTTTCTTTGGTTTTTTTTTTACCAATACTCTTTAGGCACCATTAGGCCTTTTATAATCATATTAGAGTAATTATCGCCATTTCTAGATCCGGGGTATTTCAATCTACCCCCCTTAGGAACTTTGTCCTCAAAGTTGCTGAATCTAGGTGGTTACTCTCATGGCATTCAATGCCAAGGTTATAGTACATGTATAACTTACAGACTCCACAAGTCTGTTCATTTCATACTACACATACCACACACATATCACAGCATGTATAGCAATCAAAAATACTCTTTTACTCTCTCCATGGAATCGGTCCGAGATAAGAAGGCACTAAGTCCTCGAATCCATATTGAGTAATATACTACTGATCCCTCAGGTACCGGTCCACGTTGAACACTTACTCTTTCTGGTTCACGGCCGTTTCATGACAAATGGGCACTTACTCTCTCTGGCCCACGGTCCCTCGGTTCTGATCAAAACGTTTCACATATACATATCCTCAGGCACTCTGGTTGACTCACTCAACACAGGAACATCTCAGGGTACTCTCCCGTCCCGCTGCCTTTGGAAAAATCACACACTGTCACGCCCCAACCGGTCACTTAGGACCGCCGCACGTACGGTGAAATGGTTTCAAAACTAATACACGCCCACCGTTCTACCGGTCATCAAGACTTGAGGCCACAGCCATCGGCGGGTGGTAGCGGTTTCAAAACCAATTTTCATTTCCATCTTCATACTTGAAGAAAATTCTTTTTCCAAAATCTGTTGAAAATTCTTTTTAAAACATCACACAACTCCAAATCAGATTTATGGTAGCTGTATCTTTCTTAGCGTGATTACTTGTGACCACTATAGGGAGCTTCAGGAATCATCTAACCCTGATGTGATCAGCATCAGTGTTGAACTATCCTTCCACCCCAATTTGTGTTCGGTTTCCCTTGATCGCTAGCAGATCAAGTTCCACCTCCCACGTCAGTTTCAAACAATCAGATAGTCAAACATTTTCGTTTTCTATCTTTTACTCTTTCTAGTCATATTCATAAAACAATCTGTTTCGATTATCTTTATCATGGAACTTAAGTCATCCATTATTCTCTATTTGTTTCACTTACCTTGCCTAGGCATTCCATACTTGTGGCCTCATTAGTCAAATTATTACTCAACTTAAAACATACAACATACAACTCCAAAGGATGGAACTCACTCCATCAATCATTCACAAATAAATCACCTGGGGAACTCACTCCCTCTTAGGTTACACATCGGTTTCATGCCGATTCATACTCATTATGTCTCATGTCTAATCTCACTAGACATATACTATGGGATTCTCATTCCCCAGGAGTTTCTCTACTCCTCTTTTCATATTTATTACATACACATTACTCGCATCTCTCATGCATAATAATCATACTTACACGATGAATGGGTAGACATGTTTATGTAACATGAGTTCCAATCATCAAAATAATTTCCTTTGTGCTATGCACATAGTAGTTTACGCACCAATACGTAAAACATACTCTAAGCGGTTTCTCGCCCTACCCCCCTTAAAAGGGGTTACGCCGCGTAACCAACCATATGTTATCACTGAACATTGGTTCATTAATTCGGGTATCATGAAGTATTTTAACTTCAATGCGGTTAATTAACTCATAACCGGGTTAGGTTCTAGCCTCTAAGGCTTCAAGGGGTTTATGACATAGGTATACTTAACCTTGAATCATGGTCCACAAGTTTCTGCTGCGTGACCTGGTAACTAGAGCTTAATTCGCTCTTTGGTATTCTCAATGTATTTTAATCGTCGCTTGGTATCTCTTACGCATGCGAATTCGATGAGTTATAGATTTTCTCTCCAATTCTCTGGAATCTTAACACTGTATACCTTTGTGATTATTCACATATTTTTCGACTTATTGTCGGTTGAGGTCAAGCTGCTACTTAGCACGTAGTGCTTCCTCATTTAACAGTGGCTCATGGATATGTTTGTTTCTTGGTTTTGTGCCAGAGTTCTTCATTCGTACTACTCTGCATTTTTCCACATATCGAAACTGCCCGTAAACTAAAAAGTCGTCCATAAAAAACCTCAATGCTCTTCTCAATGAAGTCATTGAAGATGGCCATCATACACCTCTGGAACGTTACAGGAGCATTACAGAGGCCAAATGGCATCCTCCTATATGCGAACGTCCCATAAGGACAGGTCAAAGGTTATCTCTCTTGATCCTCTGGAGCAATAGGGATCTGGAAATAGCCACTATTAGCCATCGAGGAAGCAATAGAACTCTTGGCCGGCTAACCGCTCGAGCATCTGGTCAATGAATGGGAGCGGGAAATAGTCTTTCCTTGTGGCATTGTTGAGGCGACGGTAGTCAATACACATTCTCCACCCGGTCGTCTGCCTTTGAGGAACCATCTCCCCCTTCTCATTGGGAACTGCCACGATCCCTCCTTTCTTTGGGACAACCTGGACTGAAGACACCCATGGGCTGTCAGATATCGGGTAGATAATGCTTGCATCAAGAAGCTTCAGCACTTCAGCTTTGACCACCTCCTTTAGATTGGGATTTAATCTTCGCTGGGGCTGCCTCACTGCCTTATAATTATCCTCCATATAGATCCGGTGAGTGCAGAAACTGGGATTAATCCCTTTGATATCAGCAATGGACCAACCATGGCACTTTTATGCCTCTTGAGCACCTCCAGAAGTCTTGGCTCCTGCGAAACAAACAAAGATGCAAAGATAATAACAGGCAGGGTGTTACCCTCTACCAGAAAAATTTATTTGAGGTGGGAAGGAAGAGATTTGAGTTCAAGGGTAGGAGGCTTCTCTATTGAAGGGATAGGCCTTTGAATGGGTCGATCCAGCTTTTCCACTGGGGGGTTGGAGGAACGAAAATATGACCTTCCTTGATTGAGCAGCTGGACGACCGAGGCCATCTCATAGCTTTCCTTGTCATCCTCAATGGATAGGCTCAATACCTGCTCTAAAATGTCAGAACACTTAAACAAAGAATTAAAAGTATCAGTACTCCTATGGATATAGTCATCCTCATGATCATAAAAATCCTCAATTAAATCCATAGAGAAACAGCATGAGAAGAAGTATTTTCTGCATCATTTTTTTAATATCAAAACTTAACTCTTCGTCATGAAATTTCAAGGTAATCTTTCCTTTATCAACATCTATAACAATTTTGCAGTTCTAAGGAAAGGTCTACCAAGAATTAGAGGTACCTCAACATCCTCATCCATGTCAAGGATCACAAAATCAGCTGGGAAGAAAAACTTACCCACACTAACAACCACATTCTCTACCATACCTCTGGGTGTGATTGATGATCTATCAGCTAATTGGAGTCCGAAATGAATTGGAACGAGCTCACCCGCATGAAGCTTTTTGAACATGGTGTATGGCATCAGGTTGATGCTCGCTCCTAGATCGCAGAGACCGTATCCACAATCCATATCTCTAATTGAGCAAGGATAATGGGCTGACCAGGATCACCGCGCTTTGGAGGCAGCTTCTGTAGGATCACTGCTGAACAAGTCTCAGTCAGCTGAATGGTGTCCTTCTCCTTATACTTCCGCTTATTCGAAATCAAATCCTTCAAAAATTTAGCATAATTTGGCATCTGTTTGATCGCATCAATAAGAGGAATATTGATAGTCAGCTTTCAAAAGACATCTAAAAATCTTCCAAACTGCTCATCAAGCTCTCGCTCTTTGAGACAGTTTGGAAAAGGAAGTTCTTTTGCATATGTTTTCCCTTTTGTTTTTTAATAGTAGTTAAATGAGAGGAAGAAGGAATAGGAGCCTGAGTCTCCTCATGAACTACCTCAGGAGGGCAGGATGCCCTGATGGTGCACCGGCGGTATTAGAAGGGGCTCGGTCTCCTCATCGGTATGGTTCCCTGCCACTTTGTCATTGATTAAGTTCCTTCCACTTCTTAGGGTAACTGCTGCTATCTCTCCAAAATCTTTGCAGTCCTCAATCACTACTGCTTCTGAGACCGACACTGCATTCAACTGCTCCTTGGGATTGGGGTCTGGTTGGGAAGGCAGTGATCCAGAAGGTCTCTGCTGTAAGAGGAACTAAGTCAACTAACTCATCGTTCCCAGCATCTCTACCATGGCATTCTCTAATTTATGCTGACCAGCTGCCTGATTCTGATTGATTACAGTTTGCTGTTCCTGAGAAGCCATCAACTTATCTACCATCTCCTTCAGACTGGCATTGTTTTAGCTCAAAGATGGTTGCTGAGCCTGAGACTGTTGTGGCCTGAACTGATTATACTGAGGCGTAGCAAAGCCGGGTGGTTCTCCCTGGTTCGTCCTCTGAGGCTGCATCTGATGTGAGTTCAGCGCATTATTCGGATTTCCATACCTGAGGTTTTGGTGCTGGTTTTGTACCCAGGATTGTCTATTGTTGAATTGTCCTATGACATTGGCCTCCTCAGTTTGCTTCATCTCGGCTACCAGTGGGCAGTTCTCATATTCATGTGCATCCCCACACTGAGAGCACAGGCTTCGTTGGCACTTGTAGAGACTTTCTTGGCGGATTGCCTGGAGGTTGGCCCCGTGGTGAGCTGTCGAGCATTTTTACCATGCTTCCCATCGTGGTTTTCAGTTGTGATTGCTCGGTGGCTATCTGTTCCATCATCGGGTCCGTAGCTCGGGTGGAACTGTGAGCTATTGAGAATACTCTCCCTCCAGTGTTGCTCCATTGGCAAAGATCCTCACAGTAGGACTCCATGGCTGCCATGAAATCTTCCCCGCTTTTTGCTAGTAGGTTCCCTCCTAAGGCAGCTCTCACCTCGCATCTAATTTCATCTTTTAACCCGTGGAAGATTCCCTGAGCCAATGAGGGATATCCTGACCATGGTGAGGGCACTGGCGGAGTAGTTCTTTGAATCGGTCCCATGCCTCGCATATTATCTCGCTACCCAGCTGTCTGAATGCCATCAGAGCGGCAATCATCTGTCGTGTCCTGGAGATGGGGATGTATTTCTCGTAGAATTTATCCGTCATCTGCTCCCAGGTGGTAATGATGCCTGGCGGTAGTTTATGGAACCACTTTGAAGCTTCTCCTGATAGACTGTGGTAGACAGGCTTAGTCTGGCATATTCCTCCAGGCCTTGTGATAAGCCAAGTGAGTCCAAGTGCACTAGGAATCGATGTACGTGGTCTAGTGCAACCGCTGGGTCGGCACCTGAAAAGGTTCCTGCAGGGTGATTTCGAACAGCATTGGATTGATCGGGGGGTTTTATCTTCTGCCAATCTGCCATTAGCTCTGCAGTTAGGTCTGGTAGGACCACTGGGCTTTTCTCGGTGTGGCTGGTGGTCTGTTTATTCTGCCCATCGTGTATTGGGCGACTGGACCTTCTCCAAGCTGGTCGTAGTTTGCTGCCATGTTGAAATCGAGCTGTCTTCTTGCTCTCAGAGCTTGGAGGTAGAATCTTTTGATTTCGGGGTCGAAGTTTGTATATGGTGGACCAGATGAACGCGTTCTGCGCATCCACTAGGTACTTGTAACAGCAATAGAGAAAGGAACGAAATGTGTTGAATTTGGTACTAAAGTAAACAGGGAATACTAAAAATAAAATTAATGAAATGTCTAAGACAAACGAACATATAGTACTTGAAAATTAAATGACAGAAAAATTATAGACTGAGATTAAATAACAATAATGAGAAACAATTGTAATAAACGGCACAAAAATAAATTGAACCTTAAATATACATCATAGACAAAATAAATTACCAACAAATAATGATAAACAGGATACTGTAAAATAAAAATTAAAAAAGACAGAAAAAAATTGCCGGAATTTAAATGACAGAAATCAAATAACGGGAATTCAAATAACAATTAAATAAAGAAACAGAATTTAAATAACAGAAATAAAATTACTGAAATTTAAATGACTGAAAATTAAATGACAAAAATTAAATGACAAGGAACTTAATGACGATAAATAAATAACTATAATTTAAATGACAGTAAAATAAATAGCTGGAAATGTACATGACAATAAAATAAATAACTGAAATATTAAATGACAATAACAAAAAATAAATAGATTAAACAACACTGAAATACTGTAAACAGTAAATATAAATAGCAGACTAAAATAAACAGAATTACAAACAAAATTAAAATAATAAACCAAATTATAAACTGAATTATGAACAGATAAAATAGAAAGCAAAATAAAAACAAAATAATATAACACAATGAATTAACCAAGGCTAGGGACTAGACAAAGTCAAGTCCCCAGCAACGGCGTCATTTTGCAAACGGTTGATTTGATGTATTAAAAGCTAAGAAATAATCCTAGAAAGTAATAAATCAACAAACCGTCGGGTTGCAAAAATCCCGGTCACAGTAGTATAGCAATTTAGAAGCGACCAGGTGTCAATCCATGGGACTTGAGGTAAATAAGTCTAGCCTAAGACAATGGGTAATTCAAAAGGGGTTATTTTTGTTTTGGGATTTAAATAAATAACGAGAACGAGATAATTAAAATAACAGACAGGAAATATCACAGATAAAATAAAGTGATAGATGATATGGATGAGCGGGACTCTGGGTTCAGGTTAAAACCGTTTGATTAATTATGTCTACTGGTTAATTAAAGACAGATTGGCAAAATTTCTAATATTTCTTAAGAGCTAAATCCTAGTCTCAGAAGAACTCATTTACCCGAGATGCGGGGTCTAGTCTAGACTCAAGCAGAAACACATGTAAACGGATTAAGTACGAGGAATAATAATTTACGTCTGTAGGAATAATTAATTAATATCCAATCATAATTCTACAGATATACAGATTAATTTAACCTATCTATTTATTACTTGGTCGAATCAAAAATAGATTTAGTAAAGCAATTTAATAAACTCATGACATTTATTAAAAAGCGCAAGAATAACATTAATCGTAATAATCCGCATTTAATTAAAACCAGCAAAAATATAAGTTAAATAATTAAAACAAACTGAATAAACCATCACCCAGAGTATATATAAACTACTCACTCATTATTTCAAAAACACAAATAAACATTAAAACAAATATCAAGAGTTATGGAATAACTAAGATTGTAACATGAAACAAATAACATGTAATAACTTGAGTTTAGTAAAAACCCTTATTAGGCTCTGAACCGGTTCATTTCTTTTATATCCTTCCGTGGTGGTTCTGTTTTGGTCGGTTCGCTCTTGTCGTCTTCCCCCGCCCGTTCTCAAAGCCCTGTTCCTCTTCACGCCGACGGTTCTGGAAATTCTCGATCTCGCTCCTTGCTCGTGCCGGCGATGAGGACGTTGTGGAGGGTGATTTTTCGGTATGAGGGGGGTCTATTTAAATATGGTCTAACTGAGAAGCCTAGATCCTAGAAAATGCCATTCTGTGGAGGGTGAGAACCCGTTATTCATGGCAACCCTCAAATACCTACTTCATCGTCCGTCTTTCCCAGAAAGCATAAGGGAGAGTGTAAGTGTGCACTACACCCGCTCTCAATGGGCTCCACGCGGACTTATGCCCTAGAGGCGGAAATTGACTAGAGTCGCCACCTAGTTTGACCTAAGGAACTAGGAAGAAAGATGAGGGTTCTAAGAACCGTTAATTGACTCTGAGATTATTGCCTATGGATTGGACTTATCTGGTCATACCAGAGATTCTGTGTGGGTTCGCACTGGGTTACCCCCTTAGGAGTGGCAACGACCACGACTTCGGATTGGTGCCCGAGGAAACCTCGGTCTCCAATTGTCGGGATTGCCTTCTTTCAAAACCTTATTGAAGAGATTCATTAAAAGCCAAGGATAGGATTGGGATGGGAGGAGAGAAAACGAGTGGTTGAGGCGAGCTTTTCTGCCAAGCCAGCACCATGAAGAGGAATTGACGAATTCGAATGAGTATGGAATGAAAGATTAGGAGTCCGATTTTGAGAGTTGAAGAAGTCGAGGGTTTATGGGAGTCGGAGGGGATTTGAATGTTTGACAGATATGAATACCGTCTTGGAGTGGGAAAAGGGGGTTTTTTGGATTGGAATGGGATCGCACCCTGTGTGGGCTGCCTACGTACTCAAACTCCTGTTGAGATCAGACCTTACGTAGTTCTGAGATCTTTAGGATGGCTGGACTTTTTGAGGTGGTCGAGGGTTAGAAGTGGTTGTTTGGAGGGGAGATAGTCGAGTGCAAAAGGGTATTTTGATTGATGTGGGGTCGCACCCTGTGTGGGTTGCCTACGTACTCAACTTCCTGTTGAGATCAGACCTTACGTAGTTCAGTGCCTTTGGGGATTTGGTAGTTTTGGGGTTTTTGAAGGAATTAGGATTTTGACCTTTTGGGTCTTTGAGGGGTCAATGGGGTTTCGTGGCTATTTCGTGGGGCTTGATGGATTGTCGAGTTTGTTTTGGAGTTTGAGGTGCTTGACTCTGTGAGATATTCGAAATCCTAAAATGATGACGTCTGTGAGACATTTGGGGCTTGAAAGGATTACCGAATTTCAAGGGGTTTGGCTTTTTGAGGAGCTGAGGGTTTTCGAGGTGTTTGAATTTGATGAGTCTATTGAGATGTTCGAATCTGTTGAACTGCGAAGACATTCGAGTCTGTTGAGCTGTTGAGACGGTCGAGTCTGTTGAGCTGCTGAAACGATCGAGTCTGTTGAGCTGCTGAGACGATCGAGTCTGTTGAGCTGCTGAGACGTTCGAGTCTGTTGAGCTGCTGAGACCTTCGAGTCTGTTGAGCTGCTGAGACCTTCGAGATTCGAGATGCTTGACTTCAAGGAGATTGAAGTTTTCCGGAATTTGAGATTTATGATGTTTAGAATTGTTCGGGATTGAAATGAAGTTGAATTGAATTGGGATTGAAAAGAATTTTGAATTGAATTGGATTGAAATCGAGATTGAATCGAACTGGATGAAGAATTGAATTGAATTGAGATTGAAATGATTTGGATTGAAATTGAGATGAAGTGGATGAAATTGAAGTTTAAATTGGAGTTGAATGAATTTTGATTTAAATTGGAGTTGTGGGCCATATTCTGACTCATGGGTTTGGACCGGGCCTTGGAAGTTGTGCCGGATGGGCTAGAGATTTGGGCCAGAATGGGCCTCGTGATTTGGGTCCAATTTAGGATTTGAGAGTTAGGCCAGTTTGGGCCTTTTGGTTTGGTCCCCGAATTGGGCCTCGAATTGGATGATTTGAAGTTGGAATTGACATTGAATTGGAATGAATTTTGAATTGTATATAGAGAGTGTTTGATGGGTGAGTGTAAGAAGGATTGTGTTTGGTGTTGGAGCATGAGAAAGATAGGATTTGAAGGGTGTTCATGAGCGATAAAGGGGAGGATTGATTTTTGAAGTATGTCTGGTGCTAGAGTGTGAGGGGATTGATTTTTGAAGAATGTTTGATGTTAGAGTGTGAGGGAGATGATTTTTGAAGAATGTTTGATGTTAGAGTGTGAGGGAGATTGATTTTTGAAGAATGTTTGATGTTAGAGTGTGAGGGAGATTGATTTTTGAAGAATGTTTGATGTTAGAGTGTGAGGGAGATTGATTTTTGAAGAATGTTTGATGTTAGAGTGTGAGGGAGATTGATTTTTGAAGAATGTTTGATGTTAGAGTGTATGAGAGAGATTGACTTTGAAGTGGAAGTTGACTCGTTGGATTTTTAAAAAGATTTGGAAATGGATGATTGATTGATTGTGCATTTTATTCTGACTTTAGAGGATGATTTGGAAAGTCTTAAGGGAAACAGGTATTCCTCACATGGACCGTGTCTAGGACCCGTATGCATTGAGATACCCCAAACCTAGAGCTTTTCTAAAATGGACTAAGAAGGCAACCTGATTGACTTTCTAGGGCCACCTGTTCCAGCCCGTTTGGCTGGTTATGGACCGAGCCTGAACAAAGTTTGATTAGGGTCAAGAGTTACATGGGCCCAAACAGGATCGATCCATACATTTACAAAATCATAGGCAAGGAATGATGAACAAATGATATGTAGAGATGAATTTCCAAGGTTACGTAAACAAATATACATGCTGACATGGATTTCAAATCTATCCGAATAAAGCAAATATATGTAAGAAAAGAATTCAGAATCTGTCTAAGTAATTATATACATGTGGACATGGATGTTAAGAGCTTAGGCTATACACGTGTGAAATGAATTTTGGAAGTAGCACGAGAAATGTATATACAAGAACGAATCATCAGAGCTATCTAGGTAACGAATTAGTATTATTCAAGGTTGCTAATCAATTGTTAATCTTATCCTAATTACTATCTTTCAATAGTCAATCAAAGGTTGCAAGCAAGAGAATAATGTAACGGTTATGGGATGAAATCACAAAAATAAGTCACAACACTACAACCGAAAGTGAAAACAACAAATGAATTACAAATTGATACAAATACAAGTGAAAAGTTTAAATCTAAAGCTGCTATGGGGGGTCGCATCGACGCCGCCTCACTTGAGCTGAAAGGATCAGCAAGAAGTGCACCAACCGTTACACACGTTTGAAGTGGAGACCCCGGTAGTCCAAGCCCAAACTCCAGTTCCTTAGCTAACCAGGTTTCCAAGGTTCCATTCCTCGAGCATTATGTACATGTCATAGAACAAAGACAAAGATACACGAAAATAGTTAGTAATGAAATGTAAGAGGATTGGGGTGTGTGCAATGGGATCATACGGCCCCCTCTCAATGGGAGGAAAGGGGGCAATCTAATCATCTCCCACACCCCAACCGGTAACATAGAAAAGAGTTCCAAGCTGCCAACAAATGCTAAGGATTGTCAAATAAATCAAACATTGGGGTCGCTACACAAATTAATTCGTCATCTTAGATTATGACTCAAACCGAAGTGTAGTATCAAAGAGATGAAGTTGTGAGTCAAGTGGGATCATACCTAGAAGGGTTTATATCATTTCCCTCTGAGATGAAAAATTAATGAGGAGCATCCAACCAATAAGTGATTTATGTACAATTATAGTATAGGGCAACTATCACTCGATTCTATGTTCTTATCTAAGCGCAAAAGGGACAAATCATGTGCTAGTTTCAAACTGATTTCCAAACCAAATCAATGCGCAAGGGACAATTAACTGTCAAAGATAACTGAATTGTAGTCACAATGGAGAAAAAGGACGAAATTTCCAAACCATTAGGAGGCCATTGTGAGGCCCAAAGTCCATTAACCATCGAAGTCCAAGGTCGGTTCCAAACAAACCACATATACAAGCCTTAGCTCAAATCTCATCGGTCTTGTATGTACCGTACCTCGTTAAGACATAAACCAAAATTAGTGAGCACACTAATGGTGGTATGTAAGCCAAAATCGCATAAAATCCAAACCGGACTCAAAGGGCAGCGAGCAACAGATAACTCGTATTAAAACAGCTCTTCAACGTGTTTCAATGGTCCAACCGACAAGTCTGATTCAAAGCAACGAGATTAATAACCCAAAAGCTATCCGACAATATCGAATCATAGTAAAAAAAAAGGATCAGTAGTTGAACAGAAGCAACAAAACCCGATGAATGAGACTCTTCTCGTGATGTCATAAATGAGACTCAAAGTCTGAAGCCAGTAATAAGCAACCGAAAAGAAACCAACGACATGGCCGAATCAAGTTGGCACAAATGACTACGAAAGGGCTTCACAACCCAGAGTAACAAAAGGGGTCCCTAAAGCCAAAGGACACCTCAAGTGAAATGAGTAATACCGCAAACATCATGGCATCAATAACTTACGATCCATCCCCAATTCAAAAGCAATATGGGCGTCCGCAAGTAATATCGAATCTGTTACCCGAACAGATTATGTTCATGAGAAAATCGGAAGTGAACACAGAGTTAAAGCCCACGAATGAGTTAAATAGCCCAGAAACATGTGTAATGCATATCAAACATGTAGTGTCTGTTCCGATTCAAACAAAAATCAAACGAAAGGCGATGATACGCCACTTTCCCATAATTACCATTGATCAAAAGAGAAAGGATAGTAACCAGATACAACCTGAGAGACGTCAACAAGAATCGTCAGAGGGGATACCAATTCCAGACGGTTTGGACTTTTCTACGGGTGATGGTGAAGATGCCACGACAGTGGAAATGAGGAACGAATCCCCCTAACGATACCGAATCCAAGGCACCAAGGTGTGAAACATCGTGAAGATCTCACCGAGTGTGAAACCATCAGAGGGTGCCACCGACAAACCCAAAAGGCCGGGAAAGGGGTCGGGGTCAGAATTAATTGGAACCAAGCGAGGTCCTCAAATACGGATATCACTTTCAGGCGAAGTAGAGAATGATAGAAGGAAATCGATGAAGCAGAGGGTAGAAGATGGGGTATCGGCCACTGTGGGAGAGGTGTGTTCGTGTTCGCGAGTGATGAAGAAATCAGGAGCAGAGTCGATCAGCCCCAGGAGGAAGAGAATGGGAAAGAAGTTAACCGAGAGGGGAGTCGGCTACTGTTGCCTTGGGATTAGGGTTTTGTGTTGTTGTCTTTTATAGAATAAGGGTGGGTTCTAGGGTTTAGAAGATGGTTTGGTTTTTAATGTGGGCTTTTTGAAGCCAAGGCTGAAAATAGAGTGGATTTAAGGAATTGGGCTAGGCCAGAAGTTTCAACCAGTGTGAGTTTTGAAAGATGAAAATGAGTGTGTATAAATAGAAATGAAAATAAAAATACTAATGCTAATAGTAGAATAAAATAAAATATAAGAAAAAGTGAATAGATGATTAAAAATAAAATAAAATAGTAAAATAAGTGAATAAACAAAAGGGGACGACCTTGAAACTGGACTGTCGATGGAAATTCATTTTCGAAAAAGAATTGTGTTTTTTTTCTGGAATGTTTTGAAAAAGATTATAAACTGATGGTTTCGTCTTAGCACGCACGTTATATGTTTTAAAAAAAAGAAAGGCGACGACCCCTCTTATTATTTCAGAATTTGCTTTATGGGGTGAGAATTTTTGGTGTCTACAGATGGCTCCCCTTGATTCAATTTTGCAAGACCTTGCAGAATTGGATCAAGGTTGACGGGGCGCCAAAAATTCTCACTGCGGTTTAGTGATTTGATGATGGGATGCGATTGTGAGTGTATGAATGTGATTGAAAGTACGAGGACTTATGACGAGCCTCAGTTAGACCTCTTGACATCTAACCATAGGACTCGTGACGAGCCTTTAATGCAATTGAAAGTACGAGGGCTTATGACGCCTCAGCTAGACCTCTTGATATCTAGCCATAGGAATATGACGAGCCTATGATACTAACAATTAGATTGGTTTACGGTGCACGAGGGCTTAGGAGTGCCTCAACTGGACCTCTTGATATCCAGCCCTAGGGCTTATGACGAGCCTAGAATGCAAGTTCGGTACCATACTAGTAGCGCAATAGCTGTCTAGCAGGTGTAAAACGAAAGACGACCGTACTAGTAGCGCAATAGCTGTCTAGCAGGTGTAAAACGAAAGGCGACCGTACTAGTAGCGCAATAGCTGTCTAGCAGGTGTAAAATGAAAAGTCGACCGCACTAGTAGCGCAATAGCTGTCTAGCAGGTGTAAAACGAAAGGCGACCGTACTAGTAGCGCAATAGCTGTCTAGCAGGTGTAAAATGAAAGGCGACCGTACTAGTAGCGCAATAGCTGTCTAGCAGGTGTAAAATGAAAAGTCGACCGCACTAGTAGCGCAATAGCTGTCTAGCAGGTGTAAAACGAAAGGTGACCGTACTAGTAGCGCAATAGCTGTCTAGCAGGTGTAAAATGAAAGGCGACCGTACTAGTAGCGCAATAGCTGTCTAGCAGGTGTAAAACGAAAGGCGACCGTACTAGTAGCGCAATAGCTGTCGAGCAGGTGTAAGATGAAAAGTCGACCGCACTAGTAGCGCAATAGCTGTCTAGCAGGTGTAATGTAAAACGAAAGGCGACCGTACTAGTAGACGAAAGGCGACCGTACTAGTAGCGCAATAGCTGTCTAGCAGGTGTAAAATGAAAAGTCGACCGTACTAGTAGCGCAATAGCTGTCTAGCAGGTGTAAAATGAAAGGCGACCGTACTAGTAGCGCAATAGCTGTCTAGCAGGTGTAAAACGAAAGGCGACCGTACTAGTAGCGCAATAGCTGTCTAGCAGGTGTAAAACGAAAGGCGACCGTACTAGTAGCATAATAGCTGTCTAGCAGGTGTAAAACGAAAGGCGACCGTACTTGTAGCGCAATAGCTGTCTAGCAGGTGTAAAACGAAAGGCGACCGTACTAGTAGCGCAATAGCTGTCTAGCAGGTGTAAAACGAAAGGCGACCGTACTAGTAGCGCAATAGCTGTCTAGCAGGTGTAAAACGAAAGGCGACCGTACTAGTAGCGCAATAGCTGTCTAGCAGGTGTAAAACGAAAGGCGACCGTACTAGTAGCGCAATAGCTGTCTAGCAGGTGTAAAACGAAAGGCGACCGTACTAGTAGCGCAATAGCTGTCTAGCAGGTGTAAAACGAAAGGCGACCGTACTAGTAGCGCAATAGCTGTCTAGGTGTAAAACGAAAGGCGACCGTACTAGTAGCGCAATAGCTGTCTAGCAGGTGTAAAACGAAAGGCGACCGTACTAGTAGCGCAATAGCTGTCTAGCAGGTGTAAAACGAAAGGCGACCGTACTAGTAGCACAATAGCTGTCTAGCAGGTGTAAAACGAAAGGCGACCGTACTAGTAGCGCAATAGCTGTCTAGCAGGTGTAAAACGAAAGGTGACCGTACTAGTAGCGCAATAGTTGTCTAGCAGGTGTAAAACGAAAGGCGACCGTACTAGTAACGCAATAGCTGTCTAGCAGGTGTAAAACAAAAAATTCGACCGCACTAGTAGCGTAATAGCTGCTGCCTAGCGGGTGTGAAGATGTGTAGGATAGTGAGCAAATTTTGTGCGTATATGCAGATGATATGTGATGTGAGGTGATTAACCAATGTATTAATTGAATTAAACTCCCTGTTTGTGGATGTAGGTTTTTGCGTGAGCAGATGGCTCTATAGTAACATCTGAACCTCGGAATGGCTCCAGCATGGCTTCAAGGATCTGAGATGGCTCCAGCATGTGTTGATGGCTCCAGTATGCACTGATGGCTCTGGTAGGCACTGATGGCTCGGGTGTGACCAATGGCCTTGGGGTGGTTGGTGGGTTTGACATGGTTGGTGATTTTGTAGCAATTTGTGGGCTTTGATTTTCCTTGAGATTTTTTTTTTCAAGGTGATTTGATGGCTCCGATGATGGATTTATTATTGTTTGACGGGATTGTTGTGATTTTGTAGTGAGTGAATGGTCTTTTCATGGGTGAACTGATGAAACACAGTTGCATGCTTGTTGGGAGTTCCCTCATGGTTCTAGGATTTCCGTGATGGCTCCGGGATGACCTTGTTGCTGATTGGAGCATGACGATGCTTTGGTTGGTTCACTTTAATGACACCGAGGGAAAAGGGAAGTTTTCACCTTTGTTGTGGTCGCACCCTGGGCGGGCTGCCTACGTACTCAATTCCATATTGAGATCAGACCATACGTAGTTCGATACTCTGTAGGCAAGGCCTGGTGACAAAATGGCTCCGACATGGATGAACTGTTGGGATGGCCCCTGTGTAGCTCTTGGGATGGTCTCAGTGTTTTGAGGATGGCTCCCGCATGGCTCCGGCTTGGCTTTGGGAGTGGTGTCGATGAGACTCGAATATGACAGTGGATGGCTCTGGAATGGTCTTTGTGTGGCTCCAGATAGCTTTAGTTTGGTTCGATGTAGCTTGAGGATAGCTCAGGATGGCTTCGAGATGGCTCGATGTAGCTTGATGACGGTCTTGGATGGCTCCAGTTGACATCTTTCGATCGGAAGTTACGTTTTCAACAACTGCAACTGAAGTCGACTTTCAGCGAGACTAGGCAGAGTTCTTACCGGTCGGATGTTGAAGGTGAAATGGTAATGATGCATGCAAATACTAAGGCTAGATGAGATGCAAGATGCATATATAGTTTTTTTTTTTCGAGAGAAGGTATGGCTCTATCTATCTTACTATGAGGTTTACGAATATAAGACATCTTCGGTTCGATCTTGAGTGACTGTTGAACTGAAATGCGTGAATCACTTTCCTCTCATGAAGGGATGTGGGTCAATCTCTCGTGAGATATGGACGTGTGTGCTATTGGTGTGATGATGCTCTTGATGCTCAGAGCAGTATTTCCCTAGAATTTCTGTTTAAGGTTTTGGACTTTCCGATCCTTACAAATTCCTTACCTGCAATGGGGTAAGCTGTTTATGATTTGGTGCTCAAATTGGAGATTCACTCGCACTCATAAGACCTCGTGGGGTAAGGTCACACTCATTCACTCATGGTCCCTTTGGTATGACGGGACATGTTGATAACGAGTACGAAGCTTATGATTCATGTTTCAGATCCGGTACTTTCAGTTAACGCTCATCGACTAACGAGTCAGAGGTCTTTATTAGGTTATAACGGGGCCGGGGGTATGATGTATGTCACATGGGACTGGATGTTTTATTTGGGAATTGTGGAGCTTTTGTGCAATAGAGGATATGTTTCGCCTTCACCATGGGTGGAATGATTAGACTGGTTTTTGATAACCTTTATTGATTTCTACGAGACATCATTGGTCCTTCGAATTTGGATTTCTCCTTCTTGCCTCTTCTGGTGTACGGTTTGAACCTTCTTCTCATTTTTGTGTTTTTGAATTTGCATTTGGCTCATCGACTTTCTCAAGCATTGTTTGCTTTGTATTTTGGCTTTCAGCTTCGAAGTTGCATTGACTCATCGATCTCTTCTAGAACATTTTCGGTGTTCTTTTTTTTGTGTTTGGCTTTAGAGTTGCCTTGACTCACTGATTTCTTCAAACATTTCATTTGTTGTTTTTGTGAAAGATGGTGGGGAGGGGTGGCTCCGGCTCTTTCGAGATCCTCTATTGCAAGGGTGAGTAAGTATGTGTATGTGAGTTGGCATGTTGTGGAGTTCGCAGAAAAGTTTTATCGTGAAAGGCTCAGCGGGCTCACTAAGGGATTATGTACAGGGCAGTCAAAGCTTTTTGGTTTTGTGGAGATTTTGATTCCTAAGTGCCTCGTCATTCTCATTAGTTAATGATTGTTTTCTTACTATTCTCATATCTTTGCATGAATCACAGTTCGTATCCTGTTTATCGACATTGATCTCACTATGAATTGTGCCTCTCCATGTGTGAAGGAATACACAAGTCGCTCATGGTTTTACCTCTATGGACTCGCTCTATCTGCCCTCATCGCTCGGTGGATTGTCCAATATCCTCATTCAGAATTCAAGGAAAAATACCGCTCTTCGCACACTACTCACTTGGTCCGTGGTGCTAATTTTGATTGGACCCTTGTGTTCATTGATGGGTCGAGAGTTTAGTGGTTCACGCACTCTGTTCAATCGATCTCTCATGATTTTCTCGAAGATGTCATTTCGATATGGGAATATGCAAACACGACTATCTACAATGCAATCTATTGTGGTAATATGGAATTACTACGTATAAGATGCGTGAAATGCTGAAAGTGATGAATGAAAATGGTTGACTTTGGATTTTGACTGAATGTTTTTTTTTTTTTGCGTTTGTTTTGTTTTTGGATGCAATGCATGAGTGGTAAGACTACACCTAGTCTCGTCTCGCTTGAGTCGAATTCAGCTCATGGTTCATGAAGCTCATCCCACTACTGTTGGCCTTGAAGAGGGTTTAGCTGTTGGGGTCGCTGTCGGGGTAGTGATTCTCAGTGAGGTCGGCTTGGTGATTGGCTCCTGGATCTTAGGACTTTTAGGAGTGACAACTCCCGCATGGTGACCCCACGATATGGAAAGGACTGCTTCTTTTCATTTTGGTCACTGATGCACATGGTAGTTCTGTAGTGGAAGAGGCTCGATCTCTTTGATTTTTTGCTATCCCTCTGAAGATCAGGCTTTGGATGTTTAGATATTGGGCTGAAGGGGATGTGTAGTGGGTGAGAACAGAGCATGCGATTATGCAATTTTTGAGGTGAACAAGATGTGTTTGTTTGACCAATCCGAACTAACCGAGAATGCATGTAACCTTTTTTGTAATGAATGCAATGCATGCGGTTTGCTTCTCGCTTGGTTGTATTTATTGGTGTGTTTGTTCAGGGGATGCCTTCTGTAGATACCGTGAATTCTCGCCCCATAAAGCAAAGTTAATGAATGATATATAACTGTGAGGAGTCGTTCCTTATTCATTCTTCTCTTTATTCGTGCATTCCAAAAGAAACCAAGTTTTAGAAAAACAATTTTTGAAAACGCATGTTTTCAAAGTGGTGGATTTTCTCAATATGAATTTTGACACTCTGTCATTCGCAAAGAAAATAAGGAGTGGGGAACCCTATACACATTGATCTAAATAAATTCAAAGGGAATGTACAACCTATACACAAAGTCTATTCAGAATTTGACAAGAGAAAAGAATGCTAGGGAAAACCTATACATCAATTTTAAAAGTCATTAAATGGGGATTTTGAGCTTAAAAACTGCTCCCGAATTCTTCTGTTTCGTCCTTGAGCTTCTGACTGTCTGCTCACTCATGTGCGGGCTCTTGATTGGCCGTTCGCTCGTCTTCGTGTTCGGGCAACAAGGTGACACTATGATCAAGAGAAACTGGTTGGTGCTCTTCTGACCCTTTGCAGCTTCGAACTCGAAAGGTTGTTTCTGATCTTCATGTCGCTCGACTCAGGTTGGTGCAACTCTAATTTTGGCTCGAATCGTCGTTGATCTTCATGCATCCCACTTTGCTCGTGTGAAGGAAAATAAGGGGCATTTTTTGAGAAAGGAAAGGTGAATGATCGAGCATATATTCTTTGTGAAAATCCACCACTTTTGTGAAAACACGAAATGACTAGTACGCTCCACGGTAATGACCGCTGCTCCTGAAGGTGGTTGAACTTCAAAATAGCGGGTCACGACATGGGGACTAAATCATTTATTTTGAAATACATTTGTGAAATCAATTTTGAAAACTGTTTTCGAAAACTATTTTGAAATATGATCCATGAAAAATGTGTTCCGAAATTCGTTTGTGTAAAGAAGGTTTTCTTGAAATCTGTTTGTGAAAATAGTTTTTGAAACTACATTTGTGAAACATCTATTCTTTTGCAAACCGTTTGACAAAGTTTGTTTTCTAGAAGACTTTGATTGAAACCGTTTTTTGAAAACTGTTTTTGAAATAACAATTTTGAAGAAATTAAAGATATTAAAGATGAACGACTAATTAAATATTATTCATTAGAGTGTTTTGACATGATTATTTTTTTGATTTTTGCTAATTTTTAAATGTGGTCACCTTATTATATAATAGTCAAATAAAAAAATTGTGATTTGATTGTGTTGTGAAGTGTGAATGATTGGGATAATCACCTTCCAGGTCTATCAATGCTTCTATAACACCGGGGGAACCATCGTCCCTTCACTGTTCATCTCTCGGGATTTATCTCTGCTACGCCCTGTGGGGCACGTCATCGAGAAAGACCGGAGTGCTTAAGTTCGAAAGGTCAGGATACCCGAAGTGATACAGTCACATGAGCCACGGCCGGTGATTATCACAACATGCTCACTTTTCGGAAAACTTGGGGAAGTACTGCATGGGGTCAGGTCTCCCGTCGTCTGCACGGTCAGGTGTGTCTAAAGTCTAAATTATTCACTGACTACGTTGTGTCATGTATGGGTATCCGGTAAATACGGAATCCTCTATGGACGTGTAGCGTGACATCAGGCTTTAGAGACACCCGTGGTGCAGAGGACACTTGGAGAACTGAGCCCATGCAATCTTCAGGGTAAGACAGAGGGTGGTCAGACAGGCGGCATACAAGGGGGTGACTACCCATAAACCCCGTCCTAGACACTGGACCAGGCAGCTGGACACTGAAGGCTCATGGCTCACTATATGCTGGCTTAGACTCGGGTAATGGAGGATATGTTTGGATCATGAGCTTCAAGGCGTAGGTCTTGGACCATGTTACCTCGTGGGTTAACTCCTTCTAGGAAGGACCCAACTCATGGGGAATCAACCGTGGACCGGTTGGGATCCCGTGACTTGTGGACAAATCGGGTGACACAGAGGAATGCATGTGCTATGCTACCCGATGCAACAATGGGTTGACTCCTTCTAGGAAGGCCCCATTTACAAAAGCAATAAATATTATGTCATGCATGAAGAGCAGTAAACATGAGACAGTAGACACACAACAATAAACACACAAAAGTGAAGCATACAAATGGTAAAGCACACATATGGCACTCAAGGCCAATCTCGAACTCTAGACTCTCATCCTAACTATCCTCTCAGTACACACTCTAAGTTGGAGTAGAGTAGTCCTAGCGGCTTTAGAATGAATCTCTTGAAGGTTTTGAAAGAAATTGGGGAATCCTGGCAATTGTGGATGGAGTTCAGTCTTCCTTGACCAAGTTTATGAGAAAAACTTACTCAAGTTTTCCCCAGCAGAGTCGCCATTCTGTGGAGGGTGATTTTTCGGTATGAGGGGGGTCTATTTAAATATGGTCTAACTGAGAAGCCTTGATCCTAGAAAATACCATTCTGTGGAGGGTGAGAACCCGTTATTCATGGCAACCCTCAAATACCTACTTCATCGTCCGTCTTTCCCAGAAAGCATAAGGGAGAGTGTAAGTGTGCACTACACCCGCTCTCAATGGGCTCCACGCGGACTTATGCCCTAGAGGCGGAAATTGACTAGAGTCGCCACCTAGTTTGACCTAAGGAACTAGGAAGGAAAGATGAGGGTTCTAAGAACCGTTAATTGACTCTGAGATTATTGCCTATGGATTGGACTTATCTGGTCATACCAGAGATTCTGTGTGGGTTCGCACTGGGTTACACCCCTTAGGAGTGGCAACGACCACGACTTCGGATTGGTGCCCGAGGAAACCTCGGTCTCCAATTGTCGGGATTGCCTTCTTTCAAAACCTTATTGAAGAGATTCATTTAAAAGCCAGGGATAGGATTGGGACGGGAGGAGAGAAAACGAGTGGTTGAGGCGAGCTTTTCTGCCAAGCCAGCACCATGAAGAGGAATTGACGAATTCGAATGAGTATGGAATGAGAGATTAGGAGTCCGATTTTGAGAGTTGAAGAAGTCGAGGGTTTATGGGAGTCAGAGGGGATTTGAATGTTGACAGATATGAATACCGTCTTGGAGTGGGAAAGGGGGTTTTTTTGGATTGGAATGGGATCGCACCCTGTGTGGGCTGCCTACGTACTCAAACCCCTGTTGAGATCAGACCTTACGTAGTTCCGAGATCTTTAGGATGGCTGGACTTTTTGAGGTGGTCAAGGGTTAGAAGTGGTTGTTTGGAGGGGAGATAGTCGAGTGCAAAAGGGTATTTTGATTGATGTGGGGTCGCACCCTGTGTGGGTTGCCTACGTACTCAACTCCCTGTTGAGATCAGACCTTACGTAGTTCAGTGCCTTTGGGGATTTGGTAGTTTTGGGGTTTTTGAAGGAATTAGGATTTTGACCTTTTGGGTCTTTGAGGGTCAATGGGGTTTCGTGGCTATTTTGTGGGGCTTGATGGATTGTCGAGTTTGTTTTGGAGTTTGAGGTGCTTGACTCTGTGAGATATTCGAAATCCTAAAATGATGACGTCTGTGAGACATTTGGGGCTTGAAAGGATTACCGAATTTCAAGGGGTTCGGCTTTTTGAGGAGCTTAGGGTTTTCGAGGTGTTTGAATTTGATGAGTCTATTGAGATGTTCGAATCTGTTGAACTGCGAAGACATTCGAGTCTGTTGAGCTGTTGAGACGGTCGAGTCTGTTGAGCTGCTGAAACGATCGAGTCTGTTGAGCTGCTGAGACGATCGAGTCTGTTGAGCTGCTGAGACGTTCGAGTCTGTTGAGCTGCTGAGACCTTCGAGTCTGTTGAGCTGCTGAGACCTTCGAGATTCGAGATGCTTGACTTCAAGGAGATTGAAGTTTTCCGGAATTTGAGATTTATGATGTTTAGAATTGTTCGGGATTGAAATGAAGTTGAATTGAATTGGGATTGAAAAGAATTTTGAATTGAATTGGATTGAAATCGAGATTGAATCGAACTGGATGAAGAATTGAATTGAATTGAGATTGAAATGATTTGGATTGAAATTGAGATGAAGTGGATGAAATTGAAGTTTAAATTGGAGTTGAATGAATTTTGATTTGAATTGGAGTTGTGGGCCATATTCTGACTCATGGGTTTGGACCGGGCCTTGGAAGTTGTGCCGGATGGGCTAGAGATTTGGCCAGAATGGGCCTCGTGATTTGGGTCCAATTTAGGATTTGAGAGTTAGGCCAGTTTGGGCCTTTTGGTTTGGTCCCCGAATTGGGCCTCGAATTGGATGATTTGAAGTTGGAATTGACATTGAATTGGAATGAATTTTGAATTGTATATAGAGAGTGTTTGATGGGTGAGTGTAAGAAGGATTGTGTTTGGTGTTGGAGCATGAGAAAGATAGGATTTGAAGGGTGTTCATGAGCGATAAAGGGGAGGATTGATTTTTGAAGTATGTCTGGTGCTAGAGTGTGAGGGAGATTGATTTTTGAAGAATGTTTGATGTTAGAGTGTGAGGGAGATTGATTTTTGAAGAATGTTTGATGTTAGAGTGTGAGGAGATTGATTTTTGAAGAATGTTTGATGTTAGAGTGTGAGGGAGATTGATTTTTGAAGAATGTTTGATTAGAGTGTGAGGGAGATTGATTTTTGAAGAATGTTTGATGTTAGAGTGTAAGGGAGATTGATTTTTGAAGAATGTTTGATGTTAGAGTGTATGAGAGAGATTGACTTTGAAGTGGAAGTTGACTCATTGGATTTTTAAAAAGATTTGGAAATGGATGATTGATTGATTGTGCATTTTATTCTGACTTTAGAGGATGATTTGGAAAGTTTTAAGGGAAACGGGTATTCCTCACATGGACCGTGTCTAGGACCCGTATGCATTGAGATACCCCAAACCTAGAGCTTTTCTAAAATGGACTAAGAAGGCAACCTGATTGACTTTCTACGGGCTGTTCCAGCCCGTTTGGCTGGTTATGGACCGAGCCTGAACAAAGTTTGATTTGAGTCAAGAGTTACATGGGCCCAAACAGGATCGATCCATACATTTACAAAATCATAGGCAAGGAATGATGAACAAATGATATGTAGAGATGAATTTCCAAGGTTACATAAACAAATATACATGCTGACATGGATTTCAAATCTATCCGAATAAAGCAAATATATGTAAGAAAAGAATTCAGAATCTGTCTAAGTAATTATATACATGTGGACATGGATTTTAAGAGCTTAGGCTATACACGTGTGAAATGAATTTTGGAAGTAGCACGAGAAATGTATATACAAGAACGAATCATCAGAGCTATCTAGGTAACGAATTAGTATTATTCAAGGGTTGCTAATCAATTGTTAATCTTATCCTAATTACTATCTTTCAATAGTCAATCAAAGGTTGCAAGCAAGAGAATAATGTAACGGTTATGGGATGAAATCACAAAAATAAGTCACAACACTACAACCGAAAGTGAAAACAACAAATGAATTACAAATTGATACAATACAAGTGAAAAGTTTAAATCTAAAGCTGCTATGGGGGGTCGCATCGACGCCGCCTCACTTGAGCTGAAAGGATCAGCAAGAAGTGCACCAACCGTTACACGCGTTTGAAGTGGAGACCCCGGTAGTCCAAGCCCAAACTCCAGTTCCTTAGCTAACCAAGTTTCCAAGGTTCCATTCCTCGAGCATTATGTACATGTCATAGAACAAAGACAAAGATACACGAAAAGTTAGTAATGAAATGTAAGAGGATTGGGGTGTGTGCAATGGGATCATACGGCCCCTTCTCAATGGGAGGAAAGGGGGCAATCTAATCATCTCCCACACCCCAACCGGTAACATAGAAAAGAGTTCCAAGCTGCCAACAAATGCTAAGGATTGTCAAATAAATCAAACATTGGGGTCGCTACACAAATTAATTCGTCATCTTAGATTATGACTCAAACCGAAGTGTAGTATCAAAGAGATGAAGTTGTGAGTCATGTGGGATCATACCTAGAAGGTTTATATCATTTCCCTCTGAGATGAAAAATTAATGAGGAGCATCCAACCGATAAGTGATTTATGTACAATTATAGTATAGGGCAACTATCACTCGATTCTATGTTCTTATCTAAGCGCAAAAGGGACAAATCATGTGCTAGTTTCAAACTGATTTCCAAACCAAATCAATGCGCAAGGGACAATTAACTGTCAAAGATAACTGAATTGTAGTCACAATGGAGAAAAAGGACGAAATTTCCAAACCCATTAGGAGGCCATTGTGAGGCCCAAAGTCCATTAACCATCGAAGTCCAAGGTCGGTTCCAAACAAACCACATATACAAGCCTTAGCTCAAATCTCATCGGTCTTGTATGTAACTCGGTTAAGACATAAACCAAAATTAGTGAGCACACTAATGGTGGTATGTAAGCCAAAATCGCATAAAATCCAAACCGGACTCAAAGGGCAGCGAGCAACAGATAACTCGTATTAAAACAGCTCTTCAACGTGTTTCAATGGTCCAAACCGACAAGTCTGATTCAAAGCAACGAGATTAATAACCCAAAAGCTATCCGACAATATCGAATCATAGTAAAAAAAAAGGATCAGTAGTTGAACAGAAGCAACAAAACCCGATGAATGAGACTCTTCTCGTGATGTCATAAATGAGACTCAAAGTCTGAAGCCAGTAATAAGCAACCGAAAAGAAACCAACGACATGGCCGAATCAAGTTGGCACAAATGACTACGAAAGGGCTTCATAACCCAGAGTAACAAAAGGGTCCCTAAAGCCAAAGGACACCTCAAGTGAAATGAGTAATACCGCAAACATCATGGCATCAATAACTTACGATCCATCCCCAATTCAAAAGCAATATGGGCGTCCGCAAGTAATATCGAATCTGTTACCCGAACAGATTATGTTCATGAGAATAAATCGGAAGTGAACACAGAGTTAAAGCCACGAATGAGTTAAATAGCCCAGAAACATGTGTAATGCATATCAAACATGTAGTGTCTGTTCCGATTCAAACAAAAATCAAACGAAAGGCGATGATACGCCACTTTCCCATAATTACCATTGATCAAAAGAGAAAGGATAGTAACCAGATACAACCTGAGAGACGTCAACAAGAATCGTCAGAGGGGATACCAATTCCAGACGGTTTGGACTTTTCTACGGGTGATGGTGAAGATGCCACGACAGTGGAAATGAGGAACGAATCCCCCTAACGATACCGAATCCAAGGCACCAAGGTGTGAAACATCGTGAAGATCTCACCGAGTGTGAAACCATCAGAGGGTGCCACCGACAAACCCAAAAGGCCGGGAAAGGGGTCGGGGTCAGAATTAATTGGAACCAAGCGAGGTCCTCAAATACGGATATCACTTTCAGGCGAAGTAGAGAATGATAGAAGGAAATCGATGAAGCAGAGGGTAGAAGATGGGGGTATCGGCCACTGTGGGAGAGGTGTGTTCGTGTTCGCGAGTGATGAAGAAAATCAGGAGCAGAGTCGATCAGCCCCAGGAGGAAGAGAATGGGAAAGAAGTTAACCGAGAGGGGAGTCGGCTACTGTTGCCTTGGGATTAGGGTTTTGTGTTGTTGTCTTTTATAGAATAAGGGTGGGTTCTAGGGTTTAGAAGATGGGTTGGGTTTTAATGTGGGCTTTTTGAAGCCAAGGGCTGCAAATAGAGTGGATTTAAGGAATTGGGCTAGGCCAGATTTCAACCAAGTGTGGAGTGAGTTTGAAAGATGAAAATGAGTGTGTATAAATAGAAAAATGAAAATAAAAATACTAATGTAATAGTAGAATAAAATAAAATATAAGAAAAAGTGAATAGATGATTAAAAATAAAATAAAATAGTAAAATAAGTGAATAAACAAAAGGGGACGACCTTGAAACTGGACTGTCGATGGAAATTCATTTTCGAAGAATTGTGTTTTTTTTCTGGAATGTTTTGAAAAAGATTATAAAATGATGGTTTCGTCTTAGCACGCACGTTAATATGTTTTAAAAAAGAAAGGCGACGACCCCTCTTATTATTTCAGAATTTGCTTTATGGGGTGAGAATTTTGGTGTCTACAGACGTGAACATGAATAGCTCTGCTCGTCAACTCTCGGTGTCCCTCGTGATATGTCGTGGCAGGATGGATGTGGTTTAAGCTTGGGCCGTGGGCGTGTGCTCATATGATGGTGATGGTGATGGTGATCGATCTATGGATCCGAGGATGAAGGCTCAAAGACGATGAGACTGGAGGTCGAAGGGTGTAAGTGATGAAGATGTGGTGTGTGGGTGTCATCAGTGACGGCGATGAATAACGAGGGACGTGGTGAAGGCGATGGCGATGTTTGTCTCTGTTGCGAGCGTGAATGTAACGAAGATAATGAATCGATGAAGATGGTGGCGATGGGTGATGTGTGTGTGTCGTGGCGGGATAGAAGGCCGAGATAATGGAGAAAATGATGTCAACAATGGTGCTGCGGGTGTCGAATGTGAAGATGAGAATGGAGGCGGTGATGATGTCATGATGGAGAGTCTGATGATTCCGTCTAGGTGAAGGTGATTGGAAAGGATGTTGACGGTGGCGATGGGTGAAAACGAAAGTCGATGCGGGCGTGTGTGCGAGAGTTACGTTAGTTTGATGATGGCGCTGAAGATGGATGGTGACCGGGGATGCGAGTGAATGAGGATGGATGAAGAGTGACGTGGTGAAGGTGGTGAATGGTGGTGATGGCGTGAGGATGTGGTGTGGCGTGAAACGGAGATGGAGGGATGACTGTGGTCGATGATGTGTGGATGGCGAAGTGTTGCAGGTGATACTAGGAGTGATGAATGTCGGAGTTGTGATGAGTACGGTGGTCGTGAAGACGATGATCTGTGAGAGGATGGTAGGCTCGCTAGATGATCGGTATAGGTGTGAGATGACGGTGGTGTGTTGGTCGTGTTGTCGATGGTGAATGGCGTGAGTGATGGTGATGGTGATGGAATTGTTACGACGGAGGGATATGGTGATTGTGAACGGTAATGAAGATGGTGAGTGATGACCGATGATACAGTGGGTTGCGGGTGTTCTTATACAGAGGCTTGTGCGATCGATCGAGATGATTGAGATCTGCTGGAATCTGCCCGATGGTGATGGTGGCTCGCATGTGTTAATTATCGACAATGGATGATGGGCATGCATAACCTCTGTGTAATCCATTCTTTTTCTTTTCTATTTCTGAAACCGACGTCCCCTTCTCCCAAGACTCAGCCTGCTACCTATTATTCTTATGTCTTCAATCGCAGCCCAATACTTTCAAAACAGTAGCCCAACTTTTACACGGTTAGAGTGGAGACTTCCATTTTTTTCCTTATCCAAATCGGTCCAGTAGTTCCCTTGCGTACATACATGTGGCCAGCCCATTCTCTTCAAATAATGGAGCAGCCCCATTTTCACAAAATTGCAGCGTATCAACATGTATAATAATACATATACATATGTATACAAATATTTTAAGACTTTTCCTACATTTGTCAAATAAAAATATAACTTTTATCAAAATATAAATATTGGAAAAACATAAGATAAGTGTGAAATATAGACCAATTCATTATAAATATTAGATCGAATAACCCACAAAAATATGTATATATTTCACGCTTATCATGAATATAACACCATGGAGTATGAATCAGCTAAATCCTCTGGTGATCCTCGAGACGCCTCTAACAATCTAATAATACGTATCCCACTACGTATTAGCATCTCGTACAACAACACTAATCTACGGTACCCCGTACCATCGCTAATCCCTTCCCGTTAATTCCCCGTTATCCACTAATAACGTCTCTCGGGTTTTCAGTTTAATTCGGGATTAGTTTTATGTAAACGGTATAGTACATGCATGGTTACGTCATAGTATATTAATATACTTAAACCTATACATTCATTATCGCATGTATATTATAATACACTTGTATATTATATAGTTTTGAAACTATATTGCATGTATAATCTTTATAATATATTATACATTCCACCTTAGTATTTATTTCTCTAAGGTTAGTTTATTCAAGTGTAAAATGTGGTATATTTCACATTTAAAATACTTTGAAATATATAAATCCATATTATTTCATGTACACATTTAACATTAGAATTTCCTTAACTAATGTTATAATTCTTTTATCCTCATCTTATCTCATCTCATTTATTATATTATATGGTTATTGAACCATATCATATATCTCATTCCATACATACATACATTTATTTATATATATGTATTATGGGATCATTTATTATATGGTAAGTTTTAATAATATATTCATTCTACCTTAATGAATATTTCTTACATTATAAATATTACAACCCTTATATCATTATAAACCATATTATAAACTTTATTTCAAAACACCCATATTACCGAACAGCCACTTTTATTACTTTTATTTACAAAACCACCACATTATTTATATAATGTTACATTATAGTAATATAACATATATTATGATATTTATATCATTAAATCATTTATAACCTATAGTTATAACATGTTACAAAATACCAAACATAACCTATGTTGTTCGGTTTTTATTTATTTCTCCAGCACTTTCTGAAATTACAAAGTAACCCCAAATATTATTATATTGTTACACTTATAACATATACCTTATATTATAACATTTAAACCTTTATATAATTATAACCTATAGTTATAATGTTACAAAATAGCCGAACAGACCCTAGGGTCTGTTCTAAATTAATTCCACCTCTCAACTTTCTATATTTACCAAATAGCCCCATTTTATAACATATAGTTTCTAATGTCATTATAACTATATATTATACACATATCTTTCCTAAAACCTCATATATCATTCCAAAAATTACCAAACTATACCAAAAGGTTATAAATATCATTCCTAACCCTTATAGTTTTGGTTATTACATTTCCACCACATTTCACTGATCCAAAATATAACAATAATATAAATACTATATATTATACATATATAGTTCATTTTAACTCTAAATTTAACCAAATAAATTCCTAAAAATTCCTAATAACTCATAGGTGTATAAAATACCATTTAATACCCAAAACTTTTGGTAATCTCATATATACCCCATATGTTATGTAAATTTTACAATTTACTATATAGTTTAATATAAGTTTATATTGAACTCCATTTTTCACCAAATTTGGTCAAAGTCCCCTAGATAGTAAACCTTTGACCTCTAAGTAGTTTTGACTCGATATTTCTTAGTAATTACAAGGTTTACACCCAAAGCTTCCTATATTCACAATTTTGACTCAAAACTTTATAAAATGTTATAATTTTTATTTAAATTCATTTTAAACCCCATATTTCACTTAATATAGCCCACAGCTTTATAATTTTCCAGTAATTACCGTTTGACCCCAAACTTAATGCTAAATGCATAAATTAAATTAAATAAGCTTTTAAACTTAAATTAAAATGGCCTAATAACATAGCCTTATTACAACTTTGTATTATAACATAAAATTACACTTTAAATGTCTTAATAATGCTGTAAACTCTCGGCCCTCACACCAAATTCTTCATTATTTACAAAACTTCCACATAATGTCTTAAATTTGACAATTATGTTAATTAACCACTTAATTAATTATTCCCAAGTTTCTATGACATTTCATAGTCATTTTTAAAGTCAAAATAAACCACTTATAACAATCCACTCACGGCACAATTTTATATAAGCTCTTAAGGTATTAAAACATTGTAATATAATGTTATGCCTTGATTTTATGCACTTTTAAGGTGATGTTTGGTCACGGCAGAAGGGAACTCAAATTGGACAGCCTCTTAGTTTGTTTCTAACAGCAATATAAGATATGATTAGGTTCTAAAACTTGAACCAACCATAAGAACACATAAACACTTTAATTTAGCTAGGTTTTTACCTTGAAATTCCAATGGTTAAACAAGGTGTTTTCAGCCTAAATTTCCAGAGATAAAAGAGCATCAGAATCACCACAAAACCAAGGTAATTATTCAGATTACAACAATGTATAAGATGGTAGAAGTTACCTAGACAAAAAAGTCTTAAAGAGTAGAAATTGCTATTGAATTCGGCCACCACTTGGAACAAGGCCTAGCTGCTGCTTCTACATCAAATTGGAGACAAAATGAGCATATGAACTCAAGGAAAGCAGCTGTAATTTTTTGGAAATTACAAGGGATGGTTTAAGGTAGATTTTTACCTTAAAATTGATTTTTACCAAACTTTCCCCTTTGTTCTTGTTTCAGGCGAGTTTCTCCCTTCCTTTAAACACCAACTCACTGAGTATGAGCCATGGAAACAGTAAGGGGTTAGCTCATTGTGTAGCCCTTGAAGAGAGGAATAAAAAGGACTAATATATGACTTAAGCCATTACCATATGAGGTGGGAGTTTGATTTCTACTATGGCAGCTCAAGAACACTTCAATGGAGAGCTCAAATAGGGAGGAGGACGGCTGGAACCAAAGGGAAGTGAAATACCCAAACCTTGATATGTTATTTAAATATTAAACTATGGTATATTAAGGCAAAAAAGTGCCTTAGAAACGTTAGTGAACAATTTAAACCTTAGAAAACATAATAAAGCACCATAAAGACAATATGAGCGAAAATGTGCTCTAAGCTTGGGATAACCTTGGTTAAGACTTTAATAGCTTACCAAGACTTTTGTTACATGATAATGGACATGTTAAACCATTTACTAAAGAAAACCAAGCTTGAAAACAAGTTAAAACACAAAATGTGCTTTAAGGAGTCTTAAAGCACATTTTTGAAAAATTGTCTTAGAAATGGGTTTTGAGTGGCTAAATGCCCATCATTACTCTTTAATCACATGTGTACTACTTAGTATCACATTAGGAAGTCTAAATCAATGGGAAATCAAAATTTTCACAATTATGTGCACTAATTAGTGAATAGTACTCAAATAGTGCTAGTTTAAGACATAAGTCAACTGAGTTAATTAAATGGTCAACATTAGCCATAAAATATCCTAAGTACTAAGGATGGGGCTGGTTTTTAGTGCGAGTCATCACACTTGGTTAGTTTGTTAAGGAAGAAAGGTGATAAAGTAAGTTAACTATTTACCTTTAACTTAAATATCTTATCAAAACTTACCTCTCACCTCATTCTCTTCATTCTCCTTTGTTCCCACCGTCTCCAACCTTCTTCCTTCCCTCTCCATCGGTTTTGCTACAGAAAATACACCATTCTCCATCTTCCTTGCTTATAACTCCTAGCTCCATGCTCCAAAATTAATTCCAAGACCACCATTCTTTTAGTTTGATCAAGCTCTACAACCTTGTCTTTCCAAATCTTCAAGAGCTACATTTCGGTGCCATGAAGAATCACCATTGAAGGAGCAAGAACTCATCCTTTAATACCTTGTTATTCTCCTTTGCTTCAAGGTAAGGAAACCCAAAGAAAAATTCATACTCTCCTCATTTTTGTTCATGACCGAGAATCACCTTTTAATGGTGCTTTCTCTTGCTCTTTGATAGCTTCATTCCAAACTTCAAAGGACTAGAAGGAGTCCTCTCTTGCTACTTAATCAAACTCTCATTCAAATCCAAGGTAAACATTCATTTTAGTGTTTAAAACACTTATGTAAATCTAGGGTTTATTTATGAGTTTAAGTGTAAAGCTTAATGCTCATTACCCTTATATGTGTATTGGTTAGAATATTGACAAGTGATCAAGTTCCTTGCCGATTTTCAATCAAGAAAAAACAACGAAAACAAGTGAGGAAGTTTTGAAGGAGAAGAGGTAAATAACCTAACCTAATGTAGTTTAGTGTCTTAGGAAATGAGCTTGAATTGATTATTAAAACTACCTAAAGAGTCAATGGGAAATGAGATAGAAAAACTATCCACAAGGAGGTTATTAAGGGCATATATGATGTTGTGTGTATTTGCAGGTTAAAGACAATTAATATGTGGGAAATTCAGTGTTTAAGATTAATGCAATTTAAGGGCCTAAGAGCCATGTTATTTAAGGGCCTAAGTGCCAAGCAATTTAAATTATGCACTATATTATGATGTAGTGTAATTTGTGTGAAGTTTTGTGTGTAGGAGTGTTCTTGAGGATTTAAGTGTTCTTGATGTTTTAAAGGTGAAAATCTATGTGTTTTGGAGTAATAATGTGCTAGTGAAACCATGTCAAAATTTGGTTAATATATAAGGAGTTTTAAGTGTTTAAATGAAGTTTGATGGACTAGGAAGTGACTAAGGAGTTGTTTCGAAGGATTTAGAAATCAAATGAGTGATTTAGATACACTAAGGTCAAGGTGGGAGTGTGGATAGGTCTTGTGCAAATTTTGGTAAACAAGAGAGGAATAATGCCTTGTGAAGAATTAAGTTTGAACTTGTGAAAGAGATCTTAAGGAGTTTGTGTAAAGGAAGTGTTAGTGAGGAATGATGCTTTGGAGTAGATGTAATGGTGGTGAGAAAGCATTTTGGTTAGTTGTTATCATAGGTATAAACCACCACATAGAAACTTAAGGAAAAACATTACAAGTGTTAGGATTTTTGTAAGAAATTGAGTAAGTGTTGAGGAACTTAGAAATGAGTTAGAAAATGAGATTGGTGGATGTTTTTAGGTGTGGTTAAAGTACCAAAATGATGTTAGAACAAACTAGGACATGTATGGTGAGGTTTGGAGTGAAATAAGCAAGTTAAAATAAGTTTCTGACTTCGACCGAACTTAGGACCGACCTTACCAAGGTCGGTCGAGCCTAAATTAACCCTCCAGGAAACTCTCTGGAATGGACTGACCTTGGGACCGGATATGGCAAGGTCGGTCGGGCTTAAATTTTACACACGGAAATGTTTCTGGAATGGACCGACCTTGGGACCGAACTTGACAAGGTCGGTCAGGGTAAAATTTTGAAACGGTAAAGTGTTCTGGAATGGACCGACCTTGGGACCGGACTTCGCAAGGTCGGTCGGAGTGTAATTTTCAAACCCGGATGATACTGGAACGGACCGACCTTACCGGAAGGTCGGTCAGCCCTTATTATTATAAAAAAAACAAAAGCAAAACACATAAAAGGAAATGTGGTTTATGTAGTAAGCCCTAGTGGGTATTATGAAGACAATAAGTATAAGTTTAAGTGTGAAAACATGTTATGTAATCATGTAAAACATTCAGTTAAACGAAAGTTAAATAAGGTAATTAACTGACGTTATTAATTGTGTATAGGTGTTACGTTCAGTGGAAAACAAAAGCAGCAAGGACCAAGGTATGGTTTTCTTGCAATTTGTTTGCTACCGGTTTACACCGGCTTATGTGTTGTTTGTTTTCTGAGTGTTTATGACTTTGTAAGACTTAAATCATGAAATGAGTTTACAGTCATTGTTGTTATTGTGGCATGTGTGTACCGGTACCGTTCACCTCGAATACGTGCTAACCCGTTAGTTAACCTAACTAGGATACGTAAGAGAGCGGTACTCGGTTTAACGTTTCAACTTAAGAAACGTTCTAACTACGGATATGTATGAGCTAATTGTGGTTTGTGTTGTTTAAGTGTATCTCATCACCCTTGTGTGTCTAACTGGAGCTAAACACTTACGGTGTAAATTGATGTGTTAAGTTCCAACAAGGAACTAATAACAAGTGAGTAACCAGGGGTGAGGAATCCGTTCGTTCCGGTCACGCGTGTATGTACGGGAGTTGATATCTGAATCAGATTCGCCCTCTTTATGTTATTGTTGTTTTTCCTTCTTGGATTACAATCACCCACAAGCTTAACCAAAGCTTGCCTACCTGACTTTTGATCGGGCTAGAGGGAATTTATGTACGGTGTGCTTGGATCACTATATCCGACACACCTTTGGGGAAAGTTATTCGTTCGACAAACAGAACGGTAACGAGTTATGTAACAAGCTTAGCATGAGATTGAGATCATTCTCTAGGCTTACCAAGTTTGACTAACTAATGTTTGGTTGTTTCCTAAAGTGAAACATTCCTGTTATGTTATGTGTTGTTGTGGTCATGCTATGCTTAATGCAATGTCTATGTGTGTTGTATGTTAAATTAATGTCATGTTATCATGACAATTAGTTGTGTGTATCCCGGTAGCCGACGGGCTGCACGTTAATCATACCAGCCAAGGGTTGCTGAGCCCTTTGGGGCACCATATTTATTTTGCAGGATGAGGATCGAGGAAGCGGAATGGCTTTAGGATCCTAGGATGTAATGAAATACTTTTGTTAGTTTGGATGTTTGACCCGGGATGTGCTTGTGCTCCCGTGGTCGTATATTTTCGGTAGTATCGGATTTACAGTGATGGTTTGTATATATGTTAATACTCGGTATAGTCGGTTGTGAATTTTGGATGTTAGTAACTATGCTCGGGAGTCTGTGCACCAGACCAATACATATGTACGTATTCAGCCTTGTTAGCCACGTGGGTGGCTTACGGCGTGTAACACTGTCCCGTTTTAAGTATTGTTTATGTTATCAGTTTCTGCTGTCGTTGTTGTTTATCGTTAAGTTTACAGCTGGGGTGTTACAAAAAGTGGTATCAGCGCGAAGTATCACTCTGATGACCGGAATACCAAGCTTAGGAACATACCGAGTTAGGAAATCTAACCTTAGTTACCTGAGTGAGAAGTTATGGAAAGGTTAACCACTAACTAAGTGTGGGGATACCTTGTTATCGGAAAAGCGTTACAACCGTTGGAACCGATAAGTTTGTAAGCACAATGTTAATGTACATTCTTGTGAATTCAGTTGTCCGGTAGACCACGTGGAAGAGGCAGCGGGCGCGGTATTGGTGACCCGGGGGAGAACCCTATGGCACAAGTGATGGCCGAAGTAGTGGCGGCCGCCGTAGCCCAAATGGTCCCACAGTTAGTGGCTGCGATGCAACAAGGGCAGCAGCAAGCAAGGCGGTCCGGACCAACAAGGTCCATAACCGCAACCACAGCCACGTGAGACCAACTGGGTCAAGGCGTTGGCAGATCTGAGACCCCCGTCATTTCATGGGGAGACCGACCCTAGTAAGCTGGAGGCGTACATCTTCGAGCTGGAGACCGCCTTCAAAACCTTGGATGTTCCTGCTGGTGCCAAGGTTCGTCTTGTTGCTTACTATTTGAAGGGTTGGGCGAGGAGTTGGTGGAAGCTAGTACGGGATGACAAAATTGTAGATCCTGCTTTTGGATTGAGGGAGTACACGGCTCTGCTGCGAGCCAAGTACTACCCGGTGCATGTACAAGAGGCTAAGCGCCTTGAGCTGGACAGTCTAAGGCAAGGGGACAAGATGTCGGTTGACGAGTACTATACCGCCTTCACCAACCTTATCTTCCTGTTACCGGACCTAGGATACTCGAACCGGGTGCTGGTAAACCGTTTTTATAACGGACTCAGCCACCGCCTACGCTACGGGATGGGGCCAGCTGAATATACCACCTTGCAGGTAATTAAAATACCGCTTGATGTGAATAAGTGTATACCATAAGTAAGTCTGAATATGAGTGTGATTTGGGTGGCATAACTAACACCCTAAACTATAGGAGTGCTATCATGCCGCTGCTAAGGTCGAAATCACCGTCCGACTGAGGGACGAGGAGAATGCGCATAAGCGCAAGGCTTCGAGCGAGGGCCAGAACACGCAAGGGTACGGGGGAGGAAAGAAGAAGAAGCCTTACCCCAGTCCCAGAAAGGCCAGCAACAGGGCGGCAAGGGCCAAGCCCACACACCACTACTGAGGAGCCACTATAGCTCACCTATGCCTATGCGGCAAAGCCCCTACGCTCTCACCCGCCCAAGGGTAACTACTTAATTCCGAGTACCAAACTTAAGTGTGTATTGTTAAGTTGTGAAGTGTGTATTAATGGTGTGATGTGATAGCAGCTAGCACGGGCTCTGGATCCGAGCGCCACTACTACTGCATGTGGTGCAACGGTGACCACCCCGGCAAGGACTGCAAGGGCAACGACGTGCAGTGCCGTTACTGCAAGAAGATGGGGCACCGTGACTACGAGTGCTACCAGAACCCCAACGGCAGAAACTACAGGCCTAAGGGGCAATGGAAGGGAAAGGCCGCGGCGACCACTGAAGGCCCGAAAGCGACTACCCAGCCATCCTCAGATCAGGGAAACACTAACTCCCAGAAGAGGAAAGGGTCGGGAGCTGGCAAGGCCACCCTGAATGTGGTAGACCGGTCAGAGGCAGCTGGACCCTCTTCTAGACCAGGTACTACTCAAACCGTTGAGTGAGATAATTGATTGCTTACCGTATTTCATGCATGAGTGTTAGCAAGTCTAAATGTATAATTACATAAGTAATGAGTTAAAGTATAATGTATAATTCACCTAAGTTAGATAATTTTAAACCTCAGGAACCTTCAATATTTGCTATCCAATCCCTCCCACACCAAACCCCGAAGAAACCACCATCAGCATCACCGAATTCTCGATGGAGCAATGTCAGGTTATCCAGCCAGGTATGATACTTTTAAATGGATGCCTGACACCCGAAGCGCAAATCCACATCATCCGACGATGCGACGAACTAGGAGCAGCACCTGGAGGTTTCTACACACCCGAATACCGAGCGGATCAAAGATGAAGTTGAAGATGATGTACATGGGTAAGGACTGGAATCCTTACACCAAGACATATCAAGACGTGTGAGCGGAAGACGGAGGAACAATACCAAGGATACCTGAGGAGTTCCTTGCGGTTGTTAACCACGCCGTGGGAATTGCTCAGCAAGTTGAATCGGATCCAATTCCGAGTGTTGAAGCAGATTTGTGTATTGTGAACTTCTACCAGAAAGATGGACGGTTGGGTTTACACCAAGATAAGGATGAAACACCCGAGTCTCTGAGTAAGGGAATACCCGTGGTGTCTTGGTCCATTGGTGATACCGCAGTGTTTGTGTATGGCGAGCAGAAGCGTCCTGATCTCGCAAAGAAGTTGGTGTTGAAATCAGGAGATGTGTTAATCATTGGTGGGCAGTCGGGGATGCTATATCACGGTATCAAGAAGATCAAGCTGAATACGGCACCTGTGACAGTAGTCAATGCCACACACATGAAACCCGGACGTTTGAATTTGACATTTAGGCAGTACTAAAGCCTTGTGTAACCCTATAATGTGTAAAGCCAGTTGTATGATAAGCATGCTATATATTAGCTATGTCGGCAATGTAAACCAACTTATGGTGTACAGAATGTGTTAATGAATAAACGGTGTTGTTTTTTAGTATATCAACCGCATTGTTACCGTGTAATTATAAGTTTGCCAAATAAATTAGGTTGTGCACTCGGAACGGGAGGTACACTAAGTGTGTGCAATGAGGCAGAAGCCGGCAAAAGCGGCACTATCCTCACCGGTACCTTCCCAGTGAATGGCTTGGACGCATCGATCTTGTTCGACTCTGGATCCTCACACACTTTTATCTCGCTTTCTTTTACGAAGAGGCTGGGGTTAGACGGTGAAGAGATGCCTGACTTTCTAGTCACTCTCCCGTCGAGAGAGCGGATCAAGTGTACCCGCTATCACTGAGATGCCATTGTACGAATCAAAGATGAAGAGTTTCCGATCGACACGATAGAGTTCGAGGGACTCGGATTCGATGTTATTGTGAGGATGAACTGGTTGGAGAAGTACAAGGGTTGAATCCTTTGTGCCGAGCATCGTCTGCTTCTTCGGAGTCCGACAGGGGTTACCATTTCATACCGCCAGAGCCCTGGGAGCTTTCGACTTAGATTATCTCTGCTATGGCTATGTATCGTGAGTTGCGAAGAAAGAATGAAGTATACCTCTACTATGTCCAGGACATAGAGAGAGATCCGGAGTTTAGCCCAGATGTGCCGGTAGTGTCAGAGTTTCCTGACGTCTTTCCTAAGGAACTGCTGGGCACGCCGCCAGCACGGGCAGTGGAGTTTGAGATTGAATTGGTGTCGGGTACCGGACCAATAGCGAAGGCTCCCTACCGTATGGCTCTAGCTGAGATGACAGTGCTCAAAGAGCAGCTGTGAGACCTACTCGAAAAGGGATTCATACGCCCGAGCGTTTCACCATGCGGAGCGCCAGTCCTCTTCGTGAAGAAGAAGGATGGTAGTCTTCGCCTCTGCATCGACTACACAAAGCTGAATGCTGTTACGGTGAAGAACCGTTATCCTTTGCCACACATTGACGATTTATTCAACCAATTGAAAGGGGCATCAGTATTCTCCAAGATCGACTTGCGATCGGGTTACCACCAGATTGCTATCCGGGAAGGTGACATTGAGAAGACCGCGTTCAGAACCAGATACGGTCACTATGAGTTCACGGTTATGCCGTTTGGTCTGTCCAATGCACCAGTGAAGTTTATGGACTTAATGAACCGTTTGTTCCAAGATCTGTTGGACAAGTCAGTGGTAGTCTTCATCGACGATATCCTCGTATATTCAAAGTCGAAGGGTGAGCATGAAAGCCACCTGAGAAGTGTGTTGCAAACGTTAAGAGAGAACCAATTGTATGCAAAATTCTCTAAGTGTGAATTCTGGTTGAACCAAGTTTCATTCCTTGGTCATGTTATTTCTGAGGCAGGGATCGCTGTTGATCCGGCCAAGATAGATGCAATGCACACCTGGCCTAGGCCAAAGACGGTTACCGACATCCGGAGCTTCCTCGGTCTGGTAGGATATTACAGAAGGTTTGTGAAGAACTTCTCCAGTGTCTCGAAGCCGATGACTTCCTTAATGAAGAAGGATGCACCATTCGAGTGGACAGACGACTGTGAGAGTTCCTTCCAGAGCCTCAAGGACGCTCTTACCTCTACACCAGTCCTGAGAATACCAGACGGTACAGATGGTTTCGAGGTCTACTGTGATGCATCCGGAAGAGGTATGGGTTGTGTGTTGATGCAACACAGGAAGGTCGTGGCATACGCCTCCTGACAGCTGAAGAGGCATGAAGAGAACTACCCTACCCACGACTTACAATTGGGTGCCATCATCTTCGCCTTGAAGATATGGCGACATCATTTGTATGGGGTAAGGGTGACAATTTATTTGGATCATAAGAGTTTGAAGTACCTGTTCACTCAAAAGAGTTGAACATGAGGCAAAGAAGGTGGGTCGAGTTCCTAAACGACTACGATATCAACCTTCAGTACAAGGAAGGCAAAGCAAATGTGGTAGCTGATGCATTGAGTCGCCGAGCACACTCTCTCCATTCACTAGTCTCTCACTCTAGCTTGGTTGAAGAGGTGTTGAGTGTTTAGATGTCGGATCAGTACATGCAAGAGATCAGGCAGAAGCTTTTTGACGGCACATTCGAGAGTCAGAAGTATGACTTCTGACTACACGATGATGACCTGATTAGGCTGAATGGCCGACTGTGTATTCCAAGGAGTAGCACGGAGCTGAAGGAGCGCATACTGAGTGAATCTCACTGTTCTACTACTTCGATTCACCCTGGAGCTTCAAAGATGTATAAGAGCATGAAACGGTACTTTTGGTGGACGGGAATGAAAAAGGATGTGAATGATTATGTGGTAAGGTGTCTCACTTGTTAGAAGGTCAAGTTTGAGCACCGGCGGCCTGGTGGTATGGTGCAGCCAGTGCCAGGGTGGAAGTTCCATGACATTTCATGGACTTCGTAGTAGGGCTTCCGCATACAAGGGGAGGTCTGAATATGATATGGGTCGTTGTTGACCGACTGACCAAGGTGGCCCGATTCATACCGATGAAGGAAAGTGGCAAAGCTAGCAGAGCTCTCCGACCGAGAGATTGTACGACATCATGGGGTACCGAAAACTATTGTGTCTGATAGGGATACCAGATTTCTCTCGAGGTACTAGAGATCTACATGGGAAGCGCTTGGTACAGAGCTGAAGTTGAGTCCAACATTCCACCCTCAAGCAGATAGTTAGAGTGAGCGCACCATCCAGACGTTCGAAGATATGTTACGTGCATGTGCACTTGACTTTCTGACCAGCTGGATTGATAAGTTACACTTGATCGAGTTTAGCTACAACAACAGTTACCATGCTTCGATCAAGATGTCCCCCTTCCAGGCTTTGTACGGTAGACCATGCCGCACGCCTTTATGCTGGGATGAGTCGAGTGAGACGGTCATTATAGGACCCGAATATCTGGAGGAAGTACAAGCAGAAGTATGCCAGATACGAACTAACATGAAGGCAGCTCAAGATAGGCAGAAATCATATGCCGATGTGCACCGACGTGTCCTGGAGTTCATCGTAGGCGACGAGGTGTTCTTAGATTTACCCTCAAGAAGGGAGTGTTTCGTTTTGGCCAAAAAGGCAAGTTGATCCCAAAATATGTGGGGCCTAATGTTGTGACGGAGCGGATAGGCCCGATAGCTTACAGGCTAGATCTTCCTGCTGAGCTGGGCAACGTACATGTTTTATTTCATGTATCGTAGTTGAAGAAATATATGCCTCATCCGTCTCATGTACTTCAGCCGGAAAGGCTAACATTAGAGCCGACCATGCGATCAGTGGAGCCTCCCGTACGGATTCTGGATAATAAGACTCGAGACACTTGCCATAAGTCTGTTCGACTGGTGAAGGTTCTCTGGTCTAACCAGGAAGTCGAGGAGGCCACTTGGGAGCTGGAAGATAAAATGAGGGCGAAGTACCCGTCGTTTTTTACTCCTTAGTATTTGTATGTATAGGGAATGGGGCGTACCCCTATTTTAAGGGGGGTAGAGCCGTTTCGATTATGTATGTACGGCATGTATTGAAATACATTGTCTATGCTCTTATGTACAGACCCTTGAGTCTAAAAGATGTTATGTTACCCGGACCTTGAGTCCAAGGGTGTTATGTAAAGTATGTTTATTATGGAAGTGTATTTTGCAATGTTAATCCCCGTGTTCTAATTTAGATTATACGTGGGAAGTGTGAACTTTGGGGACAAATTTCTTTTAAGGGGGGTAGATTGAAATAATAAAGCACCATAAAGACAATATGAGCGAAAATGTGCTCTAAGCATGGGATAACCTTGGTTAAGACTTTATTAGGTTACCAAGACTTTATTTACATGATAATGGACCGATATGGAATGTTAAGCCAATTACTAAAGGAAAACCAAGCTTGAAAACAAGTAAACACACAATGTGCTTTAAAGAGTCTTAAAGCACATTTTTGAAAAATTGTCTTAGAAATGGGTTTTGAGTGGCTAAATGCCCATCATTACTCTTTAATCAACATGTGTATATTTAGTATCACATTGGAAGTCTAAATAAATGGAAATCAAAAATTTCATAATTATGTGCACTAATTAGTGAATAGTACTCAAATAGTGCTAGTTTAAGACATTAAGTCAACTGAGTTAATTAATTATCAACATAAGCCATAAAATATCCTAAGTACTAAGGAGGGGGCCGGTTTTTAAGTGTGAGTCATCACACTTGGTTAGTTTGTTAAGGAAGAAAGGTGATAAAGTAAGTTAATATTTACCTTTAACTTAAATATCTTAACAAAACTTACCTCTCACTCATTCTCTTCATTCCTTTGTTACCACCGTCTCCAACCTTCTCCTTCCCTCTCCATCGGTTTTGCTACAGCAATGACACCATTCTCCATCTTTCCTTGCTTATAACTCCTAGCTTCATGCTCCAAAATTAATTCCAAGACCACCATTCTTCTAGATTGATCAAGCTCTACAACCTGTGTCTTTTCAAATCTTCAAGAGCTCCATTTCAGTGCCATGAAGAATCACCATTGAAGGAGCAAGACTCATCCTTTCATACCATGTTATTCTCCTTTGCTTCAAGGTAAGGAAAACCAAAGAAAAATTCATATTCTCCTCATTTTTGTTCATGACCGAGAATCACCTTTTAATGGGCTTTCTCTTGCTCTTTGATAGCTTCATTCCAAACTTCAAAGAACTAGGAGGAGTCCTCTCTTGCCACTTAATCAAACTCTCATTCAAATCCAAGGTAAACATTCAATTTAGTGTTTAAAACACTTATGTAAATCTATGTTTATTATGAGTTAAGTGTAAAGCTTAATGCTCATTACCCTTATATGTGTATTGGTAACATATTGACAAGTGATCAAGTTCCTTGCTGATTTTCAATCAAGATAACAAGGAAAAACAAGTGAGGGAGTGAGGAAGTTTTGAAGGAGAAGAGGTAAATAACCTAACCTAATGTAGTTTAGTGTCTTAGAAATGATCTTGAATTGATTATTAAAAACTACCTAAAGAGTCAATGGGAAATGAGATAGAAAAACTATTCACAGGAGGTTATTAAGGGCATATGTGATGTTGTGTGTATTTGCAGGTTAAAGGCAATTAATATGTGGGAAATTCAGTGTTTAAGAATAATGCAATTTAAGGGCCTAAGAGCCATGTTATTTAAGGGCCTAAGTGCCAAGCAATTTAATTATGCACTATATTATGATGTAGTGTAATTTGGGTGAATTTTGTTGTGTGTAGGAGTGTTCTTGAGGATTTAAGTGTTCTTGATGTTTAAAGGTGAAAATCTATGGTTTTGGTGTTTGTATTGTAATAATGTGCTAGTGAATCCATGTCAAAATTTGGTTAATATATTAGGAGTTTTAAGTGTTTTAAATGAAGTTTGTTTGAACTAGGAAGTGACTAAAGAGTTGTTTGAAGGATTAAGAAATCAAATGAGTGATTTAGATACACTAAGGTCAAGGTGGGAGTGTGGATAGGTCTTGTGTAAATTTTGGTAAACAAGAGAGGAATAATGCCTTGTGAAGAATTAAGTTTGAACTTGTGAAAGAGATCTTAAGGATTTTGTGTAAAGGAAGTGTTGGTGAGGAATGATGCTTTGGAGTAGATGGTTAATGGTGGTGGGAGAAAGCATTTTGGTTAGTTGTTATCATAGGTATAAACCACCACTTAGAAACTTAAAGAAAAACATTACAAGTGTTAGAATTTTGTAAGAAATTGAGTAAGTGTTGAGGACTTAGAAATGAGTTAGAAAATGAGATTGGTGGATGTTTTTAAGGTGTGGTTAAAGTACCAAAATGATGTTAGAACAAACTAGACATGTATGGTGAGGTTTGGAGTGAAATAAGCAAGTTTAAATAAGTTTCTGACTTCGACCGAACTTAGCACCGACCTAGCAAGGTCGGTTGAGCCTAAATTAACCCTCCAGGACACTCTCTGGAATGGACCGACCTTTGGACCGGACATGGCAAGGTCGGTCGGGCTTAAATTTTACACACGGAAATGTTTCTGGAATGGACCGACTTGGGACCGAACTTGACAAGGTCAGTCGGGGTAAAATTTTCAACGGTAAATTGTTTCTAGAATGGACCGACCTTGGGACTGGACTTGGCAAGGTCGGTCGGAGTGTAATTTTCAAACTCGGGTGTTACTGGAACGGATCGACCTTAGGGTAAGGTCGGTCGGAAGGTCAGTCGGCCCTTATTATTATAAAATAAACAAAAGCAAAACACAGAAAAGGAAATGTGGTTTATGTAATAAGCCCTAGTGGGTATTATGAAGACAATAAGTATAAGTTTAAGTGTGAAAACATGTTATGTAATCATGTAAAACATTTAGTTAAACAAAAGTTAAATAAGGTAATTAAACAACGTTATTAATTGTGTATAGGAGTTACGTTCAGTGGAAAACAAAAGCAGCAAGGACCAAGGTATGGTTTTCTTGCAGTCTGTTTGCTACCGGTTTACAACGGTGTACGGTATAAAATGTATTGCAGCAAGTGTACTGGTCTGTCGTAGCAAGTTTTCCTAGGTAGTATTCTCAAGGTTATCGAACCATAGGAGGTTGTGTCTAGTTGAGTCTTTACGGGTCGTTGGGTTACTGGAATGTAAATTCTAGGAATTCAGTTCTTGGAATAGAATGATCGGAATTGAATATTCCTTTGTTTGGTTGGCTATTAATTAATGTGGGCCAGTTTTAATTGTAATGTGTACACTCATTAATAGCTTGCTAGCTATTAAGGAATAACAAGACAAATAAATAAATAAGTAAAGTAAATAGTATAAAGTAAAAAGTAAAATAAAAGAGCTCACCTTCTCACCTTCTTCCTTCATTCACGTATTGAATTGCTCCAGAGGCTTGAAAAACTTCTTCTTCTTCCTCTCTGTACGCGCGACACCCGAACAGCACCACTACCTCCATCTTCAATCTCCTCTAACTTACTCATTTCTCCACCGAATACACGAAATTAGTACCATTGAACTCCTCTCGGTGAGAGCTTCGATCTCCACCCATCAAAGTTTCGATTCTCCACCTTCATCTCCATTGATGTTGGAGCTTTTGAAGTTTGAAGAGTTGATTTCAACCCTTCTTCTCTTCCTTAATGCCTTGAGGTATTAATAAGTAAGTATTGAGATCATTTCAAGCTTGTTTTTCCATTTGTGAGATTATTTTCTCTCACGTTGAAAGCCCTCCTCATTTCAGCCGAACCGCACGTTTTTTGTGGGGGGGGTTTGGAAACTGCTCCATTTGATTGTCAAGCTACTCATTTGGGTTCTCTAAGGTAAAATCTAGATTTAAGTTTGAAAACTAGTACTTAAATATACATTAGGTTTTGTGGAGGAAAAATAAATTGATGGCTGAATGTGTGTAATGGGTGATTGTAGTTGGTAAATCAATAGCCCTTGTGTGGTGAGTAAAACAAGAAGAGAAAGGAAGAGCAAGAGAAAGAGGAGGAAGAGAAAGAAAAACAGAAAACAAACAAGGTAAAAACTCACCTTGAGTTGGTTTATCTTCTTGCAAAAACAGATTTTTGTAAGTGGTGTGGATGATCTTGCATTAGTGTAGTTGAGATACTACAGTTTAATGATGAATGAAGCTGTTTTTAATGTTGCTTAAGTGTGGGAATAAAGCTTGAGTCTAAACTAGTACATATGTGCGAGCAAGTGGAATTTAGTGTATTGTGGCCATTGGTGCTTCATTAAACAGGGATGAAGGAGTGTAAATGAGCTGTTTTAGTGTGGTGAATATGCTAAAGAGGTATAGCCAAGTGCTGTCAAAATTGTTTAGGAGATTATGGACTTGAGTGTGTTTATTAAAGAAGAAAACTAGGTTGTTAAGAGGTTTAAGATGAGTGGTTAATGGTTTGAAAAACAAACAAAGAAGAAGAGTGTTCTATGGGCAAAATAATGTCATTTGGGAGTTAGGTATGGCATCAGTAGTATTTGGAGGTTGGATGGTTTAAAGAGGAAACCAAAATCTGTTACAATTTGATAGAAAAACAAGTAGAAAACTAGTTTGTAAGTGTAAATAATTTTAGTGAAGTTAACTAGGATGGTGAGTGTATTTGGTGCTTGATTTAAGATGGTTTAAGTGAGTAGTAAATAGGTGCTTAAACATGAGGATTATAGTTGGTGGAGATTGGGTAATCAATGGGCTAAGAGAGGGCTTTGAACAGAGACAGAAACTGTCAAATTTGCAAAACCTGTAGCAGGGTCCGGACCTAGTCCTTGGACAAAGTCCCGGACCACCCCCTTTATTTAGGCCGAGAGTTGCCTACCCTGTTTGGTCCGGGACTTGAGTCTAGTACAAGGACCCGGACCACTTGCTAAATTCAACCGAGAATTAAGATGAGTATTGGTCCGGGACTTGGCCTAGGTACAAGGTCCCGGACCATAGCAAAATTTGAGCGAGAGTGTTGTATCTTCAGTTGGTCCGGGACTTAGGGTATGGACCAAGTCCCGGACCACCCCCAGAAACCTACAGAGAGTATTTTAAAGGTTGTAAATGATGGGGGTTTGAATGTTAATGATGTTATAAGATGTTAAGGCCTTGTTTGGTGACATGTAAAGGCCCTAGGAAGTGTGATAAAGTGTTAGAAGTGTTTGAGAAGTGAGAACTCAAATGAACAAGAGTGAAACCAAGATAACGGGATGAACGGGGTTAAGTACGGGAGTATTAGTTTTATACCACGTAATGCTTTGATGTTAATAAAACATTTGAATGTTATCAGTGATCGTGTGTGAACCAAGCATGGTGAGATGGCACGGTAAAAGTAAAAATCCCGGTGAAAGGTATGATTTTCTCATGCCCCGTATGCTAACCGAGTTACTCTGATTTGTGTGTTGTGTGCCGGCTTAATCAAGATTAAAGCATGAAAATAATCCCTTGTTTGATTATGTATGCTTGATGTATGTTGAATGAGCTAACATACTTGTATGCCGGTGTGGTCTAACTTAGTGCATAGACCGACTCTTAGTGAGTACTGTTTGACTAGAAACCCGTTGAACGGGTAGTCACATAACCAATGGTATTATGCAAACACACACAAAGCTATCGATTTAAAGTATAACGATAACACAAAACATATGAACTCCCTAAAATGCGAGGAGATGTACGGGTTGAGTATATACCCGATAACGGTTAGAGAACCTTATTGAAACAATCCACGAAATAAATATGAGTGGAGAGATAATGACCTCCATCGAGAGGATTGAAGTTAGTCAATAATGTAAACATATAAGAAAGGTAAAGAGACCTAAGGGACTATGTGGCTCCCTTGAGATACGGTCGACCTCTTATATGAGGATTTTACCCGGTATAAGAAAACATCCGAATGTACAAGCATATGATTGTGAGGGTAACACTCAAACCTAAGATTACCCGAATTTAAGTAAAGTTCCCTAAGTCATTAGAAACATCGAGAATGATGCTTCTAGACTAATATACATGATATAATTATAACTCCGAGAGAGGAGTATATGGGAATGTGAGTAGTCCGAGAGTAGTCGGACCTAAGTAAAAAGATAGGAACTAAGAGAGAGTTCCGTGAGCTAGTTGAACCTTCCCACCATGCTAGACCCAGAGTAGGGTCGAAACCGGGGAAGTAAGACTATGCTAGAGAGCCATGAGTTTTGGCTAAGTATGTAAAGAGAGTAACAAGCGTGATGTAGGAGACCTGTAGTGTCTCGAGAATCTACAAGAGCTTGAGTATGAATAACCCAAGAGTGGGGTGAGATAATGAGTACAAATAACCCGAGAGAAAAGGGGTGAGAATATGTATGAGTAACCCGAGAGAATGGGTAAGTATAAGAATGAGTAGCCCAAGAGAATGGGTGTGTATACGAATAAGTAACCCGAGAGAGCTGAGATGAGATATTGAATAAGTAAACAAGGCATAGTGAGGAATAAACCTCATGCCTAAGAGTAACTAGTTACCACTAACAACAATGTTATGTTAGTTAGGAATCGTGTTCCGTGATTGGATGTAGATTCCTTGTGTGATATACATATATATTGTATTGCCATGATGCATGTTGTTTGATTAAATGAACTCCATGTATACTCGACCCAAAGTAGTCGGCGTACCGCGGTTAGCACGCGGTATATGCGAATTTCATGCGCAGCGAAAGCTGACCCCCTAGGGGGAACGTTTTTAGTGTGCAGGTACTTGAAGCTGACCACCGTTCGAGAGAGTGGGACGGGGACAGATATGAAGCGTGGGTAGTTGAATCGTAAATACTTATGTATTTAAATGAGGTGTAAGTCCGAGTATGTTATCGGCATCCGTATATTGTAGACTCGGTATAGTTGAGATATGAATTGAGTATGTATTTGTATGAAGTACTCGGTTGTTCCAGTTCATCAGACCGTTACGGATGTAAGAAAGGCCTGGTTAGCCACATGGGTGGCTAACGGCGTTGTTTCACCCCTCGTTGTAATTAGAGTTCCGCTGCGTGAGTAGGAGTAATTAGTAACAATTTATGAGGTAATGACGAGATTAACGGTTGGGTGTTACAAAAATGGTATCAGAGCGAAGTATCGCTCTGATGACTGGAAATACCGAGCTTAGGAAATACCGAGTTAGGATATAGGGACTTAGGGCTAAGGTTGAGTGGTAGCGTGAGAGATGCGCTAGTTAGGAACTTCCAGTATGATCTGGATACCTACAATACCAGACCCGCCCTCCACAACCCCCGCATTAAAAGCTTGGGAAAGAATGCCAGAGAGACGGGGAAACCCAATCTGGCAGTTATTTAATATTTCATTCTGAACCAGAACCTGTCATGCGGTAAATCCCGAGAACCGGAAATCCCGTAGACGGATCCGCGGATGAAACGACAATACCGCACTTAATGACGGAAGGTCGAGAATCCTAATCCAAGGAGACCGAAATCTGTGGCAACTTGGGGCGACATGCTTAGCAGTCGCGAGAACCTAGCTGGCCGAGCAGCAGCAAGAAGAAGGCACCAAACGTGCAACAAGGCGGACCCATGAGAAATAACAAAAACCGAGACACATGTCTACGGACCGCCATAACTAAATATACCATCAACGGTACACTAACTGACTAAGAATTTAGTCAAGAGTAGATACCCCACCCTGCCACACCCGAAGAGGTTGCAATACCTAACGGGCACAGCTTAGACAGCTGCAAGCATAACTGCGGGATACACCAAATAGGACTGCAGAAGTAGTACCTAAACGACTTTAACCTCGGTAACCACAATAAAGACGTGGGAACGAGCAACGAGGTAAAGCATAGAATTAAAGTAATTAAGGAACTCCGAGAGTGGAGGAGCACCTAAATGAATGACAGTCATGTCAAGAGGAATGAGAAGCAGCTCCAAGGAGCAGTTATCCAACTAGGGGATCAGGAAGAGCCAACGAGGCTACCAAATATAATGTGAACAATACCGTGACCGGTATGAGTTAACCCAAAAACCGCCAGTACCGCGCACTTGCCCGGCGTGCAAGTGCAGTAACAGCGGGACCAATAAGAAGAGCTTTGACACAGCGACCAGTACTTACTAAGTACCAAGACGGCAAGAGAAGCCAATATAGCACCACAAACCCTAATGAATTCTGAAACGAAACCCTGGAAAGGCCTAAAGGCCTGACCACTGTATAAAGAACATAGCGGCCAGCAAGAAGCTGGACTGGATAAGAATCAGCCGGCATTGAAATGCCATGAAGAGCTTACTTTTAAAACCGAATTTCTTTCAAACATGAAACTTTCCAAAAACCCCCAAAGTTTTAAAACCAAACCAGTGAACCACGGTAAGTTATCATAGGACGATACAAGAGGAGTTGGCAACAGAATACTTCACTTAGGCGTGACCGACACTACAAGTGTACACAAACGAGACATGGAACGACCGCACTCCAAAGGAGCTTGCGGGCCTGACAGACCAATTATGAGTTAGTCGGGTAGGTGGTGGTAACGTATCAATAAGATACTCCATGTATGTATACAAGTAGAGTACGGAGCACGGGAAGTGGGCACTCCATATTACGGACGAAAGAGCCAATTCGAACCAAGACAGTTGGATATCTCGAGTGATCGAAGAATACAAGGAAGCTTACCAGGTTAAGGGAGTCAAGAACCCAGTAAGATGATGGATCTAAGAAACATAGCGTTAATAAACGCGAGAGGCACAGAGTATTAAACACAGACATTGGATATGTCTCAGGAAATACCTAATAACTGGGTGAATATCAGTGTAAATAATACGGCGAATGCCTAAATGAACTTATGAATGTACGATAAACGGGATAGAATTCCCACTTTTATACCTCACTGAAGAGAATAATGACCAGACCTAGAAGGTATTAGAAAGGTACCAAGGATCTACCCAATAATGGGAGACATTACAACCCTAAACGGGATAGTCAAGGACATAGCCGCAAGGCGAAGTCACAACTGAACATAACCATGAGTACAAGCCAGATGTAATGGCATTACTCAGTAACACCCAGGAGCAATCCGAAAAGGGTGCTGGAATCAACAGTAGTTGAACGAAATATCGTGTTGAGAACACAAGTGTTAAGCAAACACTCGGGTAGAACCCGAAGGAATCCCTCGTAACACGGGATACCCTAGATTGCCAGAGGGCCATAAACAACTATCAAATTATTTTAAAGGGCCTTCCAAGTACGGAAGAGTGGTGAGACAACCATATCAAAAAGCCCAGTAATACCTCCTAACCATTTAATGGCATACGGAGAAAAAAAAAAAAAAAACCTATATAACACAGCCGCATGGAGCATGACTCGAGGCAAGGTGGCTTGTAAGCCGATAAAACCAACTACAATACGTAGATCCAAACGTTGTAAACCTATGCATAGAGGCATAAGAGGAACAGTGGTGAATGAACCACTACCTTAGAATTGGGATACCACTGTTATTATGGGGCCTATGGAGTGGCATTGGCGTGAATCCTCCAGAGAAGGCTACCACCTAAGTATGTAATGTGAAACCGCTAGAGCGGTGGTGTAGTAAAACTTGAGCATGTGTATATTGCCAATGAGTATATGAACTATAGTAGTGTGTAAAGAGGAATCTTGATGGCAGTACAAAGGAAACCGATAGAATAATCGGATGAGTAGTGAACACTGTATGTGTACAGTGTGAACTGCAGAGTAAGCAGTGCGCAAGCGCGCAGAGAGATTTTAAGAGCAACGTATCTCATTGAGCCAAGTGAATGGCAAGCCATAGTATAAATGGCGGGAGTACATGAGCAGAAGCTAAAGTAGTAGTAGCGGATGCCATGTAAACAAATGTTGTAACGAGTAGAACAAGGTACGCAGTAAGCGACCGTTGAAAGAGTATAACTAGTTAGTGATATGAAGCTGATGAGAAAAATGGTATAGGAGACATAATCATTCCTATCCCATGAGAGATTTACTGTCAAGGGTTTACGCTTCTGCACTCTGTATGACTGAGTGTTTGGTATTGCACTTGTGCGGTAATGATCGAGTGGGAGAGCCACGAATTGAGAAATGTCAGTGAAGCCTGTTGAGTGAGAATCTAGAAAGATAACCGTGCGGCCATTGGCCAAAGATGCACAAGAACGTGGGCAGTAACCCACAGGGCCCAGGATCGATATGTGGAAAAATGCAGAGTAGTATGAATGAAGAACTCTGGTACAGAACCGAGAAAACAAACATAATCCATGAGCCACTATTAAACGAGGAAGCACTACATGCTAAGTAGTAGCTTGACCTCAACCGACAATAAGTCGGGAAAAGTAAGCGAATAACCAAGAAGGTATACAGAGTTATACAATAGATTTCCAGAGAGTTGGAGAGAAAATCTATAACTCATCGAATTCGCATACGGTAAGAGATACCAAGCGACGATTGATATACATTGAGAATATCAAAGAGCGAATTAAGCTCTAGTTATCAGGTCACACAGCAGAAACTGTGGACCGTGATTCAGGGTTAAGTATACCTATGTCATAAACCCCTTGAAGCCTTAGAGGCTAGAACCGAACCCGGTTATGAGTTAATTAACCGTACTGAAGTTAAAACACTTCATAATACTCGAATTAATGAACCAATGTTCAGTGATAACATATGGTTGGTTACGCGGGCGTAACCCCTTTTAAGGGGGGGGGTAGGGCGAGAACCGCTTAGAGTATGTTTTACGTATTGGTGCGTAAACTACTTTGTGCATAGCACAAAAAGAAATTGTTTTGATGATTGGAACTCATGTTACATAAACATGTCTACCCATTCATCGTGTAAGTATGAGTATTGTGCATGAGAGATACGAGTAATGTGTATGTAATAATATGAAAAGAGGAGTAGAGAAACTCCTGGGGAATGAGAATCCCTATAGTATATGTCTAGTGAGAGTAGACATGAGACATGATGAGTATGAATCGGCATGAAACCGATGTGTAACCTAAGATGGAGATGGAGTTCCATCCTTTGGAGTTCTATGTTATGTGTTTAAGTTGAGTAATATTTGACTAATGAGGCCACAAGTATGGAATGCCTAGGCAAGGTAAGTGAAACAAATAGAGAATAATGGATGACTTAAGTTCCATGATAAAAATAAGCTAAAACAGATGGTTTTATGAAGATGACTAGAAAGGGTAAAAGATAGAAAACGAAATGTTTGACTATCTGATTGTTTGAAACTGACGTGGGAGGTGGAACTTGATCTGCTAGCGATCAAGGGAAACCGAACACAAATTGGGGTGGGGTGGAAGGATAGTTCAACACTGATGCTGATCACATCAGGATTAGATGATTCCTGAAGCTCCCTATAGTGGTCACAAGTAATCACGCTAAGAAAGATACAGCTACCATAAATTTAATTTGGAGTTGTGTGATGTTTTAAAAAGAATTTTCAAACAGATTTTGAAAAAGAATTTCCCTCAAGTATGAAGATGGAAATGAAACTGGTTTTGAAACCGCTATCACCCGCCGATGGCTGAGCCTTAAGTCTTGATGACCGGTAGAACGGTGGGCGTGTATTAGTTTTGAAACCATTGCACCGTACGTGCGGCGGTCCTAAGGGACCGGTTGGGCGGTGGGGTGTTAGTGTGTGATTTTTCCAAAGGCAGCGGGACGGGGAGAGTACCCTGAGATGTTCCTGTGTTGAGTGAGTCAACCAGAGTGCCTGAGGATAGTATATGTGTAACGTTTTGATCAGAACCGAAGGGACCGTGGGCCAGAGAGGTAAGTGCCCATTTGTCATGAAACGGCCCATGAACCAGAAAGAGTAAGTGTTCAACGTGACCGGTACCTGAGGATCAGATCAGTAGTATATTACTCAACATGGATTCGAGGACAGTAGGGCCTTCTTGTCTTCGGACCGATTCCATGGAGAGAATACAAAGAGTATTTTTGATTGCTATACATGCTGTGTTATTTGTGTGGTATGTGTAGGATGAAATGAGACTGACTTGTGGAGTCAGTAAGGTTGTACATGTATTATAACTTGGCATAGCGTGCCCATGAGAGTAACCATTTAGATTCACCAACTTTGAGGACAAAGTTCCTAAGGGGGGTAGATTTTAATACCCCGGATCTAAAAATGGCGATTTAAATTACTCTAATAAAATTATTAAGGGCCTAATGGTGCCTAAAGAGTATTGGTAAAGAATAAACCAAAAGAAAAGAGAAAAACGCTTGAAAAGCGAAAAACGCTAAAAATGCGTGTAAATGAGTATAAGGGATATATGATCTCGAGAGGGTCCGAGATGGATTCCTAAGGCTTAGTTAGGCCTAATTAGTATACGGGAATGATTCCCGAGAGAAAACGGATCCAAATAATGGATTAAAATGCTAACGGAGTTCTAAGCACGTTTTTCGAGAAAAACCCGAAACGTGACTTAAGTGGTCAAACGGACCCGTAAAAATTATAGTTGATTAAATAACTATAATTAAATATTAATGGAAGCTTAATAGCCATTAAAATTAATTAAACGGGGAAATTCCGGAAAACGGACCCGGTAAGTGAATAGTGACGAAACCGGGAGACGAAACGCGTTTAATTCGAAAAGACGAAAAACGACCCGGGCTATTAATTAATGTGGGCCAGTTTTAATTGTAATGTGTACACTCATTAATAGCTTGCTAGCTATTAAGGAATAACAAGACAAAAAAATAAATAAGTAAAGTAAATAGTATAAAGTAAAAAGTAAAATAAAAGAGCTCACCTTCTCACCTTCTTCTTCATTCACGTATTGAATTGCTCCAGAGGCTTGAAAACTTCTTTTCTTCCTCTCTGTACGCGCGACACCGAACAGCACCACTACCTCCATCTTCAATCTCCTCTAACTTACTCATTTCTCCACCGAATCACACGAAATTAGTACCATTGAACTCCTCTCGGTGAGAGCTTCGATCTCCACCCATCAAAGTTTCGATTCCTCCACCTTCATCTCCATTGATGTTGGAGCTTTTGAAGTTTGAAGAGTTGATTTCAACCCTCTTCTCTTCCTTAATGCCTTGAGGTATTAATAAGTAAGTATGAGATCATTTCAAGCTTGTTTTTCCATTTGTGAGATTATTTTCTCTCACGTTGAAAGCCCTCCTCATTTCAGCCGAACCGCACGTTTTTGTGGGGGGTTTGGAAACTGCTCCATTTGATTGTCAAGCTACTCATTTGGGTTCTCTAAGGTAAAATCTAGATTTAAGTTTGAAAAAAACTAGTATAATATATACATTAGGTTTTGTGGAGGAAAAAAATAAATTGATGGCTGAATGTGTGGTAATGGGCGGTGATTGTAGTTGGCAATCAATAGCCTTGTGTGGTGAGTAAAACAAGAAGAGAAAAGGAAGAAGAGCAAGAGAAAGAGGAGGAAGAGAAAGAAAAACAGAAAACAAACAAGGTAAAAACTCACCTTGAGTTGGTTTATCTTCTTGCAAAAACAGATTTTTGTAAGTGGTGTGGATGATCTTGCATTAGTGTAGTTGAGATACTACAGTTTAATGATGAAATGAAGCTGTTTTAATGTTGCTTAAGTGTGGGAATAAAGCTTGAGTCTAAACTAGTACATATGTGCGAGCAAGTGGAATTTAGTGTATTGTGGCCATTGGTGCTTCATTAAACAGGGATGAAGGAGTGTAAATGAGCTGTTTTAGTGTGGTGAATATGCTAAAGAGGTAGCCAAGTGCTGTCAAAATTTGTTTAGGAGATTATGGACTTGAGTGTGTTTATTAAAGGAAGAAACTAGGTTGTTAAGAGGTTTTTAAGATGAGTGGTTAATGGTTTGAAAACCAAACAAAGAAGAAGAGTGTTCTATGGGCAAAATAATGTCATTTGGGAGTTAGGTATGGCATCAGTATGTGAGGTTTGGATGGTTTTAAAGAGGAAACCAAAATCTGTTACAAATTTGATAGAAAAACAAGTAGAAAACTAGTTTGTAAGTGTAAATAATTTTAGTGAAGTTAACTAGGATGGTGAGTGTATTTGGTGCTTGATTTAAGATGGTTTAAGTGAGTAAATAGGTGCTTAAACATGAGGATTATAGTTGGTGGAGATTGGGTAATCAATGGGCTAAGAGAGGGCTTTGAACAGAGACAGAAACTGTCAAATTTGCAAAACCTGTAGCAGGGTCCGGGACCTAGTCCTTGGACAAAGTCCCGGACCACCCCCTTTATTTAGGCCGAGAGTTGCCTACCCTGTTTGGTCCGGGACTTGAGTCTAGTACAAGGACCCGGACCACTTGCTAAATTCAACCGAGAATTAAGATGAGTATTGGTCCGGGACTTGGCCTAGGTACAAGGTCCCGGACCATAGCAAAATTTGAGCCGAGAGTTGTATCTTCAGTTGGTCCGGGACTTAGGGTATGGACCAAGTCCCGGACCACCCCCAGAAACCTACAGAGAGTATTTTAAAGGTTGTAAATGATGGGGGTTTGAATGTTAATGATGTTATAAGATGTTAAGGCCTTGTTTGGTGACATGTAAAGGCCCTAGGAAGTGTGATAAAGTGTTAGAAGTGTTTGAGAAGTGAGAACTCAAATGAACAAGAGTGAAACCAAGATAACGGGATGAACGGGGTTAAGTACGGGAGTATTAGTTTTATACACCGTAATGCTTTGATGTTAATAAAACATTTGAATGTTATCAGTGGATCGTGTGTGTGAACCAAGCATGGTGAGATGGCACGGTAAAAGTAAAATCCCGGTGAAAGGTATGATTTTTCTCATGCCCCGTATGCTAACCGAGTTACTCTGATTTGTGTGTTTGTGTGCCGGCTTAATCAAGATTAAAGCATGAAAATAATCCCTTGTTTGATTATGTATGCCTTGATGTATGTTGAATGAGCTAACATACTTGTATGCCGGTGTGGTCTAACTTAGTGCATAGACCGACTCTTAGTGAGTACTGTTTGACTAGAAACCCGTTGAACGGGTAGTCACATAACCAATGGTATTATGCAAACACACACAAGCTATCGATTAAAGTATAACGATAACACAAACATATGAACTCCCTAAAAGGAGGAGATGTACGGGTTGAGTATATACCCGATAACGGTTAGAGAACCTATTGAAACAATCCACGAAATAAATATGAGTGGAGAGATAAATGACCTCCATCGAGAGGATTGAAGTTAGTCCAATAATGTAAACATATAAGAAAGTAAAAGAGACCTAAGGGACTATGTGGCTCCCTTGAGATACGGTCGACCTCTTATATGAGGATTTTACCCGGTATAAGAAAAACATCCGAATGTACAAGCATATGATTGTGAGGGTAACACTCAACCTAAGATTACCCGAATTTAAGTAAAGGTCCCTAAGTCATTAGAAACATCGAGAATGATGCTTCTAGACTAATATACATGATATTATTATAACTCCGAGAGAGGAGTATATGGGAATGTGAGTAGTCCGAGAGTAGTCGGACCTAAGTAAAAAAGATAGGAACTAGAGAGAGGTTCCGTGAGCTAGTTGAACCTTCCCACCATGCTAGACCCAGAGTAGGGTCGAAAACCGGGGAAGTAAGACTATGCTAGAGAGCCATGAGTTTTGGCTAAGTATGTAAAGAGAGTAACAAGCGTGATGTAGGAGACCTGTAGTGTCTCGAGAATCTACAAGAGCTTGAGTATGAATAACCCAAGAGTGTGGGTGAGATAATGAGTACAAATAACCCGAGAGAAAAGGGGTGAGAATGTAGAGTAACCCGAGAGAATGGGTAAGTATAGAATGAGTAGCCCAAGAGAATGGCGTGGTATACGAATAAGTAACCCGAGAGAGCGGGTGAGATATTGAATAAGTAAACAAGGCATAGTGAGGAATAACCCTCAATGCCTAAGAGTAACTAGTTACCACTAACAACAATGTTATGTTAGTTAGGAATCGTGTTCCGTGATGGATGTAGATTCCTTGTGTGATATACATATATATTGTATTGCCATGATGCATGTTGTTTGATTAAAATGAACTCCATGTATACTCGACCCAAAGTAGTCGGCGTACCGCGGTTAGCACGCGGTATATGCGAATTTCATGCGCAGCGAAAGCTGACCCCTAGGGGGGAACGTTTTTAGTGTGCAGGTACTTGAAGCTGACCACCGTTCGAGAGAGTGGGACGGGGACAGATATGAAGCGTGGTAGTTGAATCGTAAATACTTATGTATTAAATGAGGTGTAAGTCCGAGTATGTTATCGGCATCCGTATATTGTAGACTCGGTATAGTTGAGATATGAATGAGTATTGTTATTGTATGAAGTACTCGGGTTGTTCCAGTTCATCAGACCGTTACGGTTGTAAGAAAGGCCTGGTAGCCACAGGTGGCTAACGGCGTTGTTGTTTCACCCCTCGTTGTAATTAGAGTTCCGCTGCGTGAGTGGAGTAATTAGTAACAATTTATGAGGTAATGACGAGATTAACGGTTGGGGTGTTACAGGTTGTCAATATCAAAATTCTTGGAATTGGTTATTTTCTTGTTTGGTTGAAAAATTATATTCCTGGAATCTGCGTAGATTAAAACACAATGACCATATTATCCCTTTATTTTTGTTTGGTTAGAAAAAATAATTCTGGGGATATAAAACTGAGAATAGAGAATAATTTGGTTATTACCATAAATAACATGAATTTCATATAAACTCTAAATGCTAAATTATTAAGTGCAAAAAAATTTGTAATATTATAATAACAAATGAGAACCGTATAAAAAAAAAAGAAATCATGTATTTATGTTTATGTGGAAACTTTTATTTATTGATAAGTTAAAAAATGATATTATTAAATATGCAAATGAACCATAATATGGTTTGTCAACAACAACACATGTAAACAATACAAAATTGAAAAATAAATATGAATTGATGTTAATTAAGTAATAAAGACAATCATAGAAACACGGAACGCCTAACATCCTTAGTTTTACTAAAAGATCAACTCTAATGCTAAAAAGTCAAATCTAATTCTTAAAATCCTTATGAAAGACCTTCAGTCACCAGTGTTGATGACACATTATTATTATAGTCTATTAGAAACATAATTAAACTACCCTAGTCTGAATAGACATCTAATTTAATCAAATAAGCTCATAACAAAACCAAAACGAGCTTCAAATGGAAGGTTATAAAAGATAAGCACCAATTCCTTCCACCTTTTGAACCTCATCATATAATCCAAGCAACTTCTTCTTCATTTCTTCATCTTCATTAGACAAACTTTCATGGTTTTATCCAATTTCTTTCCTAACTCGTGAAATCCACGTGATATTTCCTTACAGTAGAGGCAAGCTCATCATTAGCTCTGTTGCTTTTTTTCTCTTCTTAGGTTGATTTTTGTCGGTGCTGAAGTTAGAAGTCTCTTGCTCTGTATCCTCTTGCATAGGACTATCTGTAATGTCATTTATAAATGGTTGGCCAGGTTCAAGGTTACCTTCTTCAATTATGTCATCTGCTGTCAAAGATGTTGCACCGGTAGCACGATCCTTAGCATATATCTCACTAAATTGGTTCATATAACGAAAGCTCTTATGTTTGTACGACTCAGCATCAGGGTTCGCCTATAAATGGAAAAAAAAACTAGGCGCTGAGAAATAAATTATACGAAAATACTAGTAATGATTTAATACGAAATTCTTCAAGTAAATTATCAATATCCATTACAATATAAAGAAAATTCAACTTACCTCAACGTACACTTTCCACACATCATCTTCCACATCTATCATATTTGTAGATGAATTCCATCCAAATCCACTTGTTCCAAATTTTTACCACTAATAAGATCATGAAGAATACTCCACTCTTTCTTAAGGGTCTTGATTCGAGACCTTATATGTGGCTCCGCTTTCAACACATTGTGTCCCAACTTATCAGCTAATCTCTTTTCCAAGTCTTGCAAATATCCATTCTTAAATCCACAGTCAGCTTGATATGTTTTTGCATTAAACAGATCCATCATGCATTCAACCAAAATATCATCCTCTTGACAGGGGCGGAGCCAGAATATAAATTATATGGGGTCACTATTCTTTGAAGAAAAAAATTTCAACATTATTTGCTCATAGTTGGATTTGAACCCAAGATAATTTGTTAAATGCTTTTAGTCCTTACCACTACACCACCAACAACTCTATAATATATGGGGCACTATACTATATACATATAAACTCTAATTATTATACATATAGGAATCTCTAAATTTTTTAAAAACGTGGGGTCACGTGACCCACGTGTACCCCCTTGGATACGCCCCTGCTCCTTGAGCGTCCACCTTCTTTTATCGCCTTAGGTTTTGACGGTTGACAACTGGCCATAACTAATACAAGAAAATATAAAAAATCAAGTAAACTAATACTCCCTCCGTCCTGAATTGACCGTCCTGTTTACTATTTGGACATGTCGTTTGACTTCAATTTTTAACATATCAGATAAATTAATTTTGAAAATTTAAGTTTGCATATGATTCCTTACATGATAAACTATATGTTACAAAATTTAGTTTTAATAAAATTATTTTATCTTATATGCTTAATATTGAAGTGGAAAAACGTGCCATAAAGCAAACAGGACGGTCAATTTGGACGGAGGGAGTACAACATCATTATAAATTAAAATATCAAAAGTTGCATATAAAACAAAATATTAACAATCCATATCATACAAAGGAAAAATTAATAAACCAAACACATAGCAGGTCGTGTTAAATTAATATTTTAACCAAGAAGTTAACGATAGTCAAGAATTGTTTATCCTTGTAGCCCTCCACTCATTAAACATTAAATTTGCTAATTGTTTTCTCCAATCACTCCAAGCATTAGTTGCACCAAGAGTTGTGATGACATCTTCATTATAGATATTATCATCATTTGTATGAACATCTTGTTCATTATCCTCCATAGGATCAAATGCCATCTCTTGCCGATGAAGTTGTGTAGTAAGCAACATGCAATAATTATTGCATTATGAGTCCTAACTGGATAGAAGGAAGGACTTCTTAAAATAGCCCATCTCATCTTTAATAAACCAAAACTTCGTTCTATCACATTCCTGGCTGATGAATGTTTGTAATTGAAATATTCTTCCGCATTTCTAGGAAGTTGACGATCAGCCAATCATTCAAATGATATCGTTGATTCCTAAAAGGTGCGAGAAACCCTTTGCATTTGGGTAGCCAGCATCCACTAAGTAATAAAACACCTACATTACATATATAAGCATTGTTATAATCATAAATAAAAAAAATATATAATCATAACTTTTTGGGTATCATATTAACTAACTTAGTTTACCATATAGTAGCTCACCATGTGGCACTTTAAGGCCATTCCTCCTAGTGATGGCATCACGGAGAACTCTACTATCTGATGCTGACCCTTCCCATCCCAACAGAACATAGACAAATTGCATGTCCGGAGTACATACACCACACAAAACTTGATTGCAATTTTTTTTTTCGAGTCCTATATCTCCTCTATCATTGATTGGCACGTTGGCTGAAATATGTGTTCCATCCAATGCGCCCAAGCAATTCTGTAAGGACGAGTGAATATGGTTAGCTAAATATTAAAAGTAAAGAGTTAATCCTTGCTAGAATAGTATTTTTTAAATTATAAGTATATGTTTACCGTAAATGATTTCCAACGTTCATCGGTAGAATCCTCTTGTACTGGTTCTGGCCGCTTATATAAACGATGTGACAACCGTATTGTTGCATTGAGAACACTATGAAAATGTCGACTGATTGTTTCCCCTGACCTTTGGAAGTTGTTCTTAATCACTCTAATCTTAACATGATGAGCAAGGATGTGCAAAAACATAGCAACTTGCTCATCGACCAGCATATGTTTTGTATCTTTCAAACCTCCTTCTTCTTTTAGCAACTCACATAGTTAAAAAAGCTACTTCTATCCATTCTAAGTTGCTATATGCATGTGATATCATCACTATGTACAAGTCTCCTAATATAATCACGTTTCTTATGAAAATCTAAACAATAATATCTAACTCGGGCGATGCAAATTTAGAGAGAAGAACATATATGGATGAAACTAATATATTTCACTATCAAACTACAATAAGCCATCCACAGTTGTACAATCAATACTAATTTATGCATTTTTGTTTTGAATCATTGAGTCCATCACTGCATTATAAAACCAAGAAAAAATATAAACACAGGATCATAAGTTCACATTCTGACAAATAAAAAATAAACAATGTTGACTAAGCACCTTTCTCTTTGAAATGTTAGAGCGCGAGCAACATTATTTTCCTATATTATTATGTTGAATTCAAAATTAGAAGTTCACTACATAATATATATCATTTGTTCTATGTTGTAATTCAAAACAACTTTGCACCAATTACTCGAGCATAATATATTGATCTGCAATTCAAATCTGCATGCATCTACTTGCTTGAAGTTTGAACACCACAAAGTTAAAGCAATAATTAACTAAAATCATCAACTCATCAAAGTAAATCCACGCAAACCATCAACCAAAACTTCAAGCAAGTAAAAAGAATAAAGTAGCGTACAGCATCTACACTACAAAATTTCAACAAGGCAGTAGATTAAATTGTTTCTTTTTCTTTTCACAGTCATTAGTACATGAAGCATTGATGGTGCACTCACGGCCTTATTTATTCTCATTTAATGGAATGTCACAACTACTGCTTTCTTCTGGTTCAAAAATACCCAATGGGTTGAATCATTATGTAAGACTAGACAAAATAGTACTATTCAATCAACAAAACTGCTTAATATTTTTACCGAAAGTTACAAAAGAACAGTAACTTATCCATTGGATAAAAAAGCCTTATGACATCCATTGAAGCTTAGAGCCAAAACGGCAAATGAGAAAAACCAGAATGTATGATAAAAACTCTTTCGCACCGCACTATATCAACTGAAACAAAAACCTATTGCAAATTCCAAAGGGTGCAAATTTAGTTCTTAAAAGAACGCGCAGTAAAATTTAGTTCTTAAAAGTAACAGTAACTTATTGAATTAATATTCTTGGTGAATACTATACTATCAGATCTTCCTCCAACTTGTGAGATAACACTGGTTATTTTACTGTCCAGAGCATTGACGGTGAACTCAAAAATAACCAGTACCAAATCGTGTATCTGTTTACATATAAAAAGGAGGATCTGATAAGTTTTACCTTCTACTGGAGTGGAGACGATCACCAACAAGCCAGACTGTCAGCTTTGTTGCTTTAATTTGACTGATAACTTCAACTTGCCAAACAAGAGAAAAATGATGAAAAAAGAAAAAAAGAAAGAGATGAGCGACGGGAGGAGATGAGCGATGAGGGGAAGGAGGTGAAATGCGGTATATATAACGTGCAGATGAAGATAGAGAGGGAGAGAGAAGAAGATAGGGAAGAAGGAGGGCGAGATAAGCGAGAGTTCAGAATGAGAGAAAAGTGGAGAAGCAGGTGACAGAAAGAGAAGAATGAATGAGAGAATTGTAGTCCGATTTTGACGGTGGTAATTATGTAAATAAGTATTTTAAAAGGATATTAAGTTGTAATTCGGGACATATGCGACACGGAGATGGAAGGGAATTAATTTGGAATTGTAATTCCTACCCATAGCAGAGGGAATAAAATTCTCAACCAGTGACCTCTATTTTGGAATTTTGATAATTCTTGGAATTAAAATTCCTACAACCAAATATGGGCATATTTCAAATTCCAAGAATATTTATTCTATGTCCCCGTACCAAACGACCCGTTAATATACTAACTAATAAACTTGAAAAATAACAATAATAAAATGGGGTTCGGTTGCAGAAATTAAATAAACAATAATAAAAACAATTAAAAGTGATTATCTAATAAATCTAAAGGGTGAATCCTGGTTTACTATTTTCCCCTAGTTATAATTCCCTTCCTGAGTGTTTTAAATTCTAGATTGTAACCTCAGATATAATTAATCTAAAACCGGTCTCCCGCAAGATGATTCTTACTAGCAACTCTCAAATCCTAACTCTCGTTACGAATTTACAATTAACTAGTAGCATTAACGGTTCATCTGGTTTCTAGTCAGCTAATCCCTAGGAATTGTCATCTGTAGTTTCACTGGTAATATTCCTAAGGTCTAATGAACGCCGCAGTTCTCACTTATAGAAGCATCCATACTAAATAAACTCAGCAGCAATAATAATCACAAGAGAAATCAATAAATAACTAGGAACAAAACTACAATCTGTATAGAACTTGTATTAACACTCAGAAAGCAAAATAATAAACTAGTTGTCCATAGCAAACCAGAATTCTAACAAACTACACAGATATTGGAGACAAAGAAATAATAACAATAATAAAAAGATTAGAAAACGTCATCTAATGAGGAACGATGACGAATCCAGTCTCTGCCTTCTGCTCCGGTCTGTCAGAACGACTGTCTGTTAGTCTCCCTTCTCTCTGTGCGGCTCTGTCTTCTGTCTATGTGTGTTCTCTGTATTGACGGTGGCTCTAGGGTTTTGAATTCAGAATTGTTTCGTCCGTCCCCAAAGTTGCCGTCAATATTAATCTCCCCGTCCTATTTTGTCGTGCTCAAATATTTCAAAAGATAAATAATTCAATATCTTCATTTGCCCACATTAATGAATTCGTCAATCATTTGTAGCCCATAGAAACCTTCGTCACTATGCAACCATCCATCATTACGTGACATATTATGTATGCATGGCCCATGAGTCTATTCGTCGATCGCAGCATGAGTAGTTTAGTATATCATTGAATGGAATTTGATATCTTTCTCACGTGCATGAAACCGAGCCCAATGTAGGCATGCATGCGGTTCATCATGCAGCCCACCCTTCACAAGTCCAACTAGCGACATGTTCAGCCCAGCATGCAACTGTCAAATCTGCGAGAACATATGTGGTCCGGGGTATGTACCAATATATACATACCCGGACCATGCATTGAATAGAATGTTCGTTTCTGATTTGTTTGGTTCCACTTGACTGTCAAGCTCTTGACATATGTTTTTAGACTTTTCTTCAGTATTTTAAACCTGTTTTAGCACAAAACCACAAGTAAGGGGAGTTCTTCCAATATAACATAAAATAACAATTAAGTAAGGAATTTATCATATAAACAAATAAAATAATCACAATAAGTATAGAAAAATAGATAAATTCCGCACTTATCAACTACCCCACACTTAGTTTTGCTTGTCCTCAAGCAAATAAAGAATATAACTGCTCCAAACCGAAACATCAAACTCCAGGATTAAACATAAGCAGAAGGAAAACAAGCAAAATGACAATCAAAAAAATCAATGCTCTAAGATATCAGTTTTCGCAAATAGTGAATAAAGAAAATTTAATAAAAGCATGAATAAAAGAATTGTAGAAACTGAAACACGGATTAGCTTAGGATCTTCAACCAATTTCATTCCATTACCCTTTGCATGACAAGGGGGTGAAGTAATGCCCTATTCCGCAATACTTTCAACACCACGTACTCATGATCAAAAACTAAAAAAACTACAATTAAATATATGAGTAAATTACTTAGAACCCCCTTAAGGATTTAGGATATTATAGTTAACCCCCTTGTGTTTATCGTAATTACTGGTAACCACCTCGAGGTTAAGGTATCTTGACTACGAGCCCCCGAACTATAACTTTGTTATCAGGAAGTTAACTATGTGTTAACCTATCAGCTTATCTATATTAATAAGGTCATGCTGGACAAAAAACACTACTTAATATGTATTATTATTTTCCTTAAAAATGTCAACTCTTCCTTGATGAAAATGCATCTAAAGTGGGATGAGAGAGAGTTAGACGATGTTGATTAAGCAGTTTTGTTGTCCAGCCTGACATTATTAATGTGATAAGCTGATAGGTCAATACATAGTTAACTTTTTTATCATAGAGTTATAGTTGGGGGTTCGTAGTCAAAGATACCTTAACCTTGAGGCGGTTACCAATAATATGATAAACACAAGGAGGTTAACTGTAATATCCCAAATTCTCATGGGGGTTCTGAGTAATTTACTCTAAATATTTCGTATGCAAAAAATGTTCTTCTTCAAGAAATAAAAACAAAGATTTATTTATTTAATTGCATAGTTGTTCCTACACCCAGACTTTCTCTTTCTCTTTATCCATGTAACGGCTTTGGGCCAACTATCCCAGATCACAAGACTTAGGTAGATAGGTGATAAAGCACCCGGAGACTTAATAAACCAAATAAAAGAGGCCTGATTCGGTTTTGTAGGAAATTTTTGATCAGAGGAGTACCTTGCCTTATCCCTTCATTCCAAAACATTCATATCATTCCCAAGATCCAAAGCTAAACGCATTTAGTCTCCACAATCATCCAATCCATCAAATTTCAGTGAAAATAGAATAAATTTAACAAAAACAATTCCGGAAAGAAACTTTAAGCAGAAAGATTTTTAAGGTTGTCATCAGGCTCAATTTCAAACTCCCGCAGATATTTTCACCCAAATTCAACATTTAACGACAAAGAGTAGCATATTATTTATCACCTGAAAACAATCAAAAACTAGTGCTCTGAAGTGATAACTGAAGGTCACTCCCTACCCCACACTTAAAATTAAACAATGTCCTCATTGTGTGACAAGGCAGGAGTGTGAAAACTCAAAGCTCGCAAGAAAAAACATTTATGTCCGAAGAAAGAAAAAAAATCAGAGCAGTCATTAATCAAAAATGAAAAAGAAAAAAAAAAAAAAAATTAAAACTTAGTACTCCCTAAGATTCTGATGTTGTATTGTGTAGAACGGCCCCACCCACACTTGAGCTTTGCTCAAGTGTTGCAGCCTGGTTGCAGTATCATCATGAAGAATTCATCTGAAAAGAAAACAACAAAGAAACCAAAACTACAAACGAAGTTAGAGTTAATAAACAATAAAACCAGGAAAATAACTAGAAAAGAAGAAAAGAAATTAAAACAAAAATTTAAAGCTAACAAAATAAAATATAACACTTGGTTGCCTCCCAGCCAGCTACCCTTCTTTAATGTCTTTGGCTAGACCATACCTCCCCGAGGTCAACCAGGATCGAATATGAATGTTGACGTTGGTGCCAAAGGGTGGGTGGGGCGGGCATCACATATCTTCATAAAACGACCCCTATCAAATGGAAATAAAACCTCAACACTCCAAATATAATAGTGTAAACTCCAACGATCATGCGTCAGGTGTTGTGTTGAGGTGGGTGATCGATGTGAGGATCACACTTTGGCTGGTCCTCCTTCTCAAATTCAAGGATGTAAACATTCTTGTCATCTGGTGGATGCTCAAAGGAAGAACCAGTAGGAAAATCAACTTCAACAGGAATCAAGGGCTCCTTGAAGTCGATGAGGTAACTCTGGTCTGATGGCTCATCAACAGGTGCAAGGAGGTCAACTGGAAAACTCTCTAGCTCAGGTACAGGTGGAGAAGGAATAGACTGGATAGCTTCATGAATTATATCATTCTCTAACTCTGAAGATTCATCAACCTGCTCAATCTCTAGCTCTGGCCTCTTCATGATCTCCACCTCAGGTGGGTCTACAACTTCAGGGATCGAATGTTCAAGCTGCGTATCACTCCACTCAGCTACTGCAGTAGGTTGTTCGACTTCAGTAACCGGTTCACATCCAAGCTTTTGTGATATTTCATCTAGATGGGCTAAAATTCTTGCATTACTTTCCTGTATCTCCTTCATATCTATCCTGAAGGACTCATGCCAACCGGGGTTTGATTCGCCATGTTTTTTGTTAAAATCTGCAAGAGCAGCTACCAAGCTAGATAGATTACTTTGACATTGTGAACTCTCATGATCCTCTCCACATGTCTGGCAGATAACCCACTGGTTGTAACTTTATGCAGGATAATAGTGTTCAGGAGACGGTCATGCTTCAGGAGGGCTAGACAATATAAAACTTCTTAGAGCATCCTTCAAACTAGAAGAAACAACTGGACAATAAGCACGCTCGTGGTCTCCTCCACACCTTTCGTATACAACCCACTGGTTGTAATATCGAGGCCATCCTCCTGGCGGATTATAATATCCAGCCATCAAATCAAAGTACCTCGAAAGAAAAAGAAAATTAATTATATACATAAAGAAGAAAATAAAAATAAAAATATGTATATAACAATAAAATAAATAAAAACAACAATAATGAAAAGGTAAATAAAATTAAAATAAACAAATTCCTATAAATTAAAATCAAAGAAATAGAAATAACAAAAATAAACAAATAAAAGAAAAAATATAATTAAACAAAATCAAAAAAAAGAGAATGGAAACAAAGGAAAAAAAAGACTATACTAAACTAAACATAAAATTAAACTAAACTAACAAAGTTAAAATCTCAGAAAAAAAACTAAGATAAACTTAAACAAATACTAATTCTAAAAAACAGAGTGACTATAAAAATAAAATCAATCAAACGAACAAAATTAAATATCAACTAAAAAAAATAAACAAACTAATAGAAAATAAAAGTAAACTAAAAATAAATTAAACAAAGGAAAAAAATACGATCCAAATAAACAAAAAAAATGAAATAAAATAATTAAGCAAACAAAACAAAAAAAAAACTAAAACAAACTAAACTAAACAATACAAAATAAAAAAAAAATAGAATAAAGACTAAACTAAATAACCGTGCCTCCCCAGCAACGACGCCAAAAACTTGTACGGTATAAAACGTATTGCAGGAAGTGTACTGGTCTGTCGTAGCAAGTTTTCCTAAGTAGTATTCTCTAGGTTATCGAACCAAAGGAGGTTGTGTCTAGTTTTAGTCTTTAATCTACTAACTAATAAACTATAGAAAAATAACAATAATAAAATGGGGGTTCGGTTGCAGAAATTAAATAAACAATAATAAAAACAATTAAAAGTGATTATCTAATAAATCTAAAGGGTGAATCCTGGTTCACTATTTTCCCCTAGTTTATCGTTTTGAGTTGGAGTCTTCATAAGAGTGTAGAAGTTTTGGTACCAGTAGTCCCATTCCTTGCCGGTGCTCCTTTCTCAAACCAGAACAACTCTGAACGTTAGGGAAGATAAGTGAATACCACCTGAGCGAACCGACCGAAGTGATTGGATCCGCATATGTTTGGTAAAAATAAAATATTCTCCTTTGAGAATAATCAAAAATGGAAAGTGTTCAATTGGAACATGAAAACATGACGGAATTGGTCCTAGTTACTCTTCGGGACGGGGTGGAAGAAGGGAGGAGATTCTCGAACGAGGGAAGGGATCCAATGACTTCGAAAGAATTGAACGAGGAGCCGTATGAGGTGAAAATCTCATGTACGGTTCTGTAGAGTGGCAGTAAGGGTGACTTATCTGTCAACTTTTCCACTATCACACCCAAAAAACCAAACACTGCCTTACGTAAAGTTGCCAGAGTACGATTAACCTCTGGATTTGAAATCACTGCTTAACTGCATTTGATTCCACTTTCTTCGCTGTTGATCTTCATCGAATTCCCATTCTTGGTCAATGAATGACTTTCATTGAATACGGCTTTCCTTGATTTCCCGAGTTGTCTCAAAAGCCTACTTATTCGCGTACTAGTTCTTACCAATCACCCTCTCTAAGAAGGGAATGGGTTTGAGGGATGACTTCTAACCATATTTGTATCTGACTGTTGAAAAAAAGCATTTCACGCCCCGTCTACCATTATTTATATGTGATTGTTCGTTCGCTTGACCTGGAAGTTCGGTTATGAAATCCACCCCTTTCTTATTAGTCAGCCTCCGAGCTCTTAGTCTACCCGAAGGAAAGGGCGAAGGAAAGTAAAGAGGTAAGGCTTGGTAGCTGTCCATGCAAGAAGCAAGCGAAGCAAAGGCTTGGTACAAGGCAAAGCGGTACCAATACCAATTCCTTTCTGTCTCTGTCTTTCATTCCCATTTCTAGTCCTTTTTAAGCCCAGTAGAAAAATGAAAGATGACTTTATTCTTTCGCCTTAAATTGCGTCTGCTTTCGAGCGAGTAAAAGCGTTGTAATTTGAATTTTTGATTAAGAAATCAGAAGGTGCTGCCCAGCAATTCCACCGCAGGAAAAGGGGGATATCGTGATAAAAAGAAGGCGTCTCAAAAAGATTTGTGCTAAAATAATCGATGCTAAGAAAACCAAAAGGCCTTGTACGACGGGGAACAAATCAGGAGAAGAGACCAAAATTGGTCTTGTCCGGATCAGTTTGGCCGGACACAAAGCCGGACATCTCTTGTCCGGATCTGATTGGGCCGGACGCAAGCCGGACATGACTAAAATTTCAGATCCGAGAGTTCGCGTTTCAGATCTAAAACTCTGTGTCACGTCCGGATCCGGACACGATCCGGAAACGATCCGGACGTCACACAGAATTGAAAATAAAAATGCACGCGGCTAATTATCGAGCAGCGAACAGACAGTCGGCATGGAAACACGGGAGCGGCGCACTGCAACAATTATTAACTACGCTCCATCCTCAATCAATGCCTCAATCAAGCTACCCTTTACCAAACTTCCACTAATCTGTGTTTCCCTTCTAACCCTATATAAACCTTCTCCTGCCTTCATTCCAAATCGTACCTGACTTCACAGTCTCCTCTCCTCTCTAATCCTCTCACTCACCATACGCTCCATCTCCATTCTTCTATCTCCTCCATAAACCTGCATAGCTCACTCACGATTCACTCACGAATCCATCTGCTATCTCACAAACATACCTTCGTAAACCTCCGCTCATATCCCGTATCCATTTCGCGACATTTTAGCCGTGTCCGACCCTTGTCCGGATCCGGACACACCCATTCCACCCACGTCCGGATCGCGTCCGACCCAGACAGATCCGGACATCTCACGTCCGTCCCTTGTCCGACCCTCACCAGCCGGACACCTCACAAAATTCGCCAAAAATTCCACTTTCGCCCCATTTCACCCAGTTCACTCCATTATCACCAAGACTAACCTTCAAGCCAGCACAACGCAAGGACAAAGGAAGGAGTGAGCAAGAAGATCTTCGTAACAGATGATTTCTTCTAACTCTCTCTCATTTATTATTATAATCGCTATGTCTAGCTAAGAGGATTTACTCTAGGGGAAGGGATGTTGTAATTAGTTAAACTCTGCATTATTTTGCTGCTTGTTGAGACAATTTGGATTGTTCAGGTTAATGCTTTTAAGTGCTTTTAATAAACGTCATGAATTTATTATAAGCCCTCGAATCATGTTATGATCAGATAAGGTGATTAGCATTGACGGTCCTATTAACCTGTTACCTGTGATAATTGCAATCGGATAGATTACTTTAGTCACTAGGAGCTTTAGTCCGGATTAAAACCAGACTAGTAATTCTGTGCGATAAAACCATCTTGATATACTTGCTAGGTCTAGACTAGAACTACATGCCCTGTCTAGATGAGCTATCTGGAATTAAGACTTAATACAGAATAGACAATTGAGAGTTACAAGCCGATCCAAGTCTCCACTTAAGTAGTAGAATATGCAGAACTTAGCTAGTGAAACAACTCCCTGAACCTAGAGTACCGTTCACACTCCCAAAACTATCACTTTAATTTATCTGCTTTTTACTTTCTTGTTATCGATTTGTGAAACCCAAAACCAAAACAAAACCCCTTTTTGAGTTAACCATTACCTAAGGCTAGACTTACCTATCAAGTCCCGTGGATTGACACCCTGGTCGCTTCATTGAATTATATACTATTTCGACCAGGATTTTTGCAACCTGACGATCTTTTGAATTATTGAATTCTAGGATTATTTCTAGGCTTTTAATATACCAAATAAATCGTTTGCAAAATGGCGCCGTTGCCGGGGATCGCAGACCGAAACCCCAGAAACACAACAGGTTTTTGTTTCGAATTTAACCAAATTTCAGTGCAGTTTCTGTTGATTCTAGTAGTTGTTTAGAGGATTCGAATGTTAATAAACTGATTGGTGTGAGAATTGTGAATCGGGGTTACGATTTTGTGTGATTTTGTGAGAGATTTGGTAATGCGGGTTGAATTCTGTTTGCTTTCGAATTGTCTGTCGCGGCGCGACTGATTTTTAGGGTTCATTGTTGTGTCCGGACTGCGTCCGGCTAGGTTGACCCGGACGTAGGTCCGGACATGTGTAAATTTTCCGAATTTTTGTGCAATTGTTTCTGGGTGATTGTTGTCCTGTGTAATGTTATAGTGTGCAATGTTTGGCTGCTTAATGCCTTGTTCCGTGAATAAACTGTGTGAACGAATATGTTCAAATAGAACTTGCTGCTCGATTGGTTTCGGGTTTTGGTGTGGCTGTTACTTCTGTTTACTTACTGCCTGTGTTTTGTCTGATAGATGGCTCGCACTAGAGGTGGTCCTGCACGCAGAGGGTCCTCTTCGAGGAACCCACGCCCTGACGACGAGTCGGAGCCGGCCGAGTCACCACTACGAGAGGATGGTTTCAGATCAGCTACCACCAGGGCTTGGTACGAGAGGGGTGGAGCCTTCGTCATCGAGAGACGTATCACTGACGAGGCAGCAGCTACGGCCGGGCTTACAGCTATCTTCGAGAGTCTCGGGGCCACCAGCATATTGCGCATGGGCGAGGGAGTGTTCTCTCCAGAGCTGGTACGTGAGTTTTACGCCAATGCTGTGGCGTCAGACACGACACACAGCATTACTTCCTACGTACAGCAGTTCGAGGTGGAGGTAACCCCTGAGTCTTTTTCTGAGATTTTACTTCTCCCGGATAACCCGGACACACATAGAGATATTTCAGAGGATGCACTTAGGGAGAGTAAGACTAGGTGGTTAAGTGAGGTAGGGAGTACTACTCGCCGACGGGGTGAGGAGCATAAGACTGTACTCCCGTATGCCATTCTTCCTTCCCTTCAGCAGAGGACCCTAGCAGAGATCCTCAGTCATCAGATCCGGCCTCAGGCTGGGAATGATGCTTCTGACGAGGATTGTGTCCTCCTAGACTACCTCATAGCCTCACCACATCCAGCAGCCCAGCAGATGTCGCTAGCCTACGTCATGTTCAGACAGCTGCATAAGGTGGTGACATATCTGTGGACGAAGAAGAAGAAGATCACACCTATCTTTCCTATCTTCATCCAGCATCTTCTTATCTCTACCCTCCCCGAGGACATTTTCACTAACATGCGTATGAGGGAGGGTGAGACACCCATCTCCCTTACGACCTTCAGGAGATGGGGCTTCTTACGCCTAGATGACGGCAGCTGGGTGAAGGGCAGCTCGGGCTTAGGATCTACGGGTACATCTGCGAGCTCCAGCTCCACACCGGCCACTGCTACCATGGCGCCCCCCACGGCCCCAGTGATGAGCATCCCACCTGAGATGCAGACTCTGATGGACTCCATTCTCCCAGCAGCAGAGGATGGAGCAGAGATTCGGGGTATGGAGCAGCAGTTCGGTTCTGTACAGCAGCAGGTAGGGGAGGTCCAGCAGCGCCAGGTGCGCATGGAGGGACATATAGATGAGATCCGCCAGACCCAGGGCCACCTCCAGGCAGAGCAGACCTCCATCGCTGAGCGTTTAGAGCGTAGTGATGCTTTACACAGAGAGGCTGCTAGGTACATGGCAGATGCATCCACTCAGCAGGCCCAGAACAACCAGCTCATGCAGATGCTCATTGCCCAGTTGGGAGCGAGACAGCCACCACCACCACCACCTCAGTGATAGCCATTCTATTTTTTACTGCTTTCTTCTCTTTTGTTGGTTTTTCTGTATTTTTTCTTTTCTTTTTCTTTGACTTATTTTTACTTTTGTTTGTTAAGACTAACGGAAACATGGGACTGCAGGAGAAGTGGTATTAGATATATTCAGCAGTGTTTTAAATTCTAAATCGCTAAATTTCTTGTTTCTCTGAGCAGTGCAGCGTTCTAAAATGATTACTTTACATGTCACCTCTACTGCGAAACGAATGGATATAAGTACAGGAAATGGAACCACACCACTTGCGAATGTCTGCTAAGCTTAAACTATGGGGAGTATCCTTTCTCTAATTATGACTCATTCGATTCAAATATTCTCTGTAGTTCGAGTTAATGCACTTTATTCTGTGGTTGTACTTGCCAGTGAAAATTTAGCAACTCTTAATCTGCACACAACGTATACTGTTTGTGACTCATAAGGAATCTCTCCACCCCTGCCAAACTTCAAGTGTGAGGAAGAACATCTTCCTCAATCTATAACACCAGGGGAGTCTCTGTTCATAATTTCACTTATTTGATGTTCCACATTTGTTGCGTTGAGGGTTAATTAAGGCATATGCATCTATTATGAGTATAGCATGTTTTGAAAGCTCTTTTCTCTGTTTTTCTTCTTTGACCAATGAGGACATTGCTCATCTTAAGTGTGAGGAAGGAGAGACCTTTCCTTAAAACATGCTAATTGTTCTTTATTGCCACACTTGCTTTTTGCTTCCCTAATGCCTGTGCACACTGAGTGATGTTAAACCAAAGTGAAAACCGTAGGAATCTTTTTGCTTGATGAGGTTTGTATAAAAATAGTTTAATTTAAAAATACTCTATTTTCACTAAAAATCTGGTAGATTGGCTAGTTGTGGAAACTAGATTATTTTAGCTTGGGATTTTGGGAATAAAGTGAATGTTTGGAATGTAAAGGATAAGGCAAGGTACTCCACTGATCAAAAATTTTTCCTAACAAAAGCAGGCCTCGTCTATCCGGTTATTAAGTCTTAAGGGTGCCTTATCACCTATCTACCTAAGGTCTCGTGATCTGGGATAGTTGACCCAACACCGTTACAAGGATAGAGAGAAAAGTCTGGGTTACGGAATAACTCTGCAATTCACAATATTTCGTTTGTTTTGTATATAATTCTTGGAAGAAGAATGTTTTTGCATGTGAAAGAAAAATTCATTGCAGTCTAATTTTTGTTTTTGTTCACGAGTACGTGGTGTTGAAAGGTATTGCGGAATAAGGCATTACTTCACACCCCTTGTCATCCAAAGGTTAGAGGAATGAAAATGGTGGAAAGTCCCAAGCTAAGTTAACTTGTTTTCTACAATCTAGTTTCTCTATGCTTTTACAAAAATTGTTCCTGCTTCACTGTTTGTGAAAACCTACCTCAGAGAGCGAGATTATTCTTTCATTTATCACTTGGTTTGATTTCGCCCTGCACTTGTTTCAAATTTGAGATTATTTGAAGGTTTTAGAGATATTCTTATTCTTATTTTGCTTGAGGACAAGCAAAAGCTTAAGTGTGAGGAAGTTGATAAGTGTGAAACATATAGGCTTCTTAGGGTTTAAATACCTTATAATTTGTAACAATTCAGGCAATGTTTCCCACTTATTATGTGTTTTTCCTAAGATTGATGTTTTGATAAGAATTGATGTGTTATATATGTTAAATGCAGGAAAAACCCAGGAAATAAAGATTATACATCATAAGGATTACAACACAACAAAACGGGGAACAAATCAGGAGAAGAGACCAAAATTGGTCTTGTCCGGATCAGTTTGGCCGGACACAAAGCCGGACATCTCTTGTCCGGATCTGATTGGGCCGGACGCAAGCCGGACATGACTAAAATTTCAGATCCGAGAGTTCGCGTTTCAGATCTAAAACTCTGTCTCACGTCCGGATCCGGACACGATCCGGAAACGATCCGGACGTCACACAGAATTGAAAAATAAAAATGCACGCGGCTAATTATCGAGCAGCGAACAGACAGTCGGCATGGAAACACGGGAGCGGCGCACTGCAACAATTATTAACTACGCTCAATCCTCAATCAATGCCTCAATCAAGCTACCCTTTACCAAACTTCCACTAATCTGTGTTTCCCTTCTAACCCTATATAAACCTTCTCCTGCCTTCATTCCAAATCGTACCTGACTTCACAGTCTCCTCTCCTCTCTAATCCTCTCACTCACCATACGCTCCATCTCCATTCTTCTATCTCCTCCATAAACCTGCATAGCTCACTCACGATTCACTCACGATCACGAATCCATCTGCTATCTCACAAACATACCTTCGTAACCTCCGCTCATATCCCGTATCCATTTCGCGACATTTTAGCCGTGTCCGACCCTTGTCCGGATCCGGACACACCCATTCCACCCACGTCCGAATCGCGTCCGACCCAGACAGATCCGGACATCTCACGTCCGTCCCTTGTCCGACCCTCACCAGCCGGACACCTCACAAAATTCGCCAAAAATTCCACTTTCGCCCCATTTCACCCAGTTCACTCCATTATCACCAAGACCAACCTTCAAGCCAGCACAGCGCAAGGACAAAGGAAGGAGCGAGCAAGAAGATCTTCGTAACAGATGATTTCTTCTAACTCTCTCTCATTTATTATTATAATCGCTATGTCTAGCTAAGAGGATTTACTCTAGGGGAAGGGATGTTGTAATTAGTTAAACTCTGCATTATTTTGCTGCTTGTTGAGACAATTTGGATTGTTCAGGTTAATGCTTTTAAGGGCTTTTAATAAACGTCATGAATTTATTATAGGCCCTCGAATCATGTTATGATCAGATAAGGTGATTAGCATTGACGGTCCTATTAACCTGTTACCTGTGATAATTGCAATCGGATAGATTACTTTAGTCACTAGGAGCTTTAGTCCGGATTTAAACCAGACTAGTAATTCTGTGCGATAAAACCATCTTGATATACTTGCTAGGTCTAGACTAGAACTACATGCCCTGTCTAGATGAGCTATCTGGAATTAAGACTTAATACAGAATAGACAATTGAGAGTTACAAGCCGATCCAAGTCTCCACTTAAGTAGTAGAATATGCAGAACTTAGCTAGTGAAACAACTCCCTGAACCTAGAGTACCGTTCACACTCCCAAAACTATCACTTTAATTTATCTGCTTTTTACTTTCTTGTTATCGATTTGTGAAACCCAAAACCAAAACAAAACCCCTTTTGAGTTAACCATTACCTAAGGCTAGACTTACTATCAAGTCCCGTGGATTGACACCCTGGTCGCTTCATTGAATTACTATACTATTTCGACCAGGATTTTTGCAACCTGACGATCTTTTGAATTATTGAATTCTAGGATTATTTCTAGGCTTTTAATATACCAAATAAATCGTTTGCAAAATGGCGCCGTTGCCGGGGATCGCAGACCGAAACCCCAGAAACACAACAGGTTTTTGTTTCGAATTTAACCAAATTTCAGTGCAGTTTCTGTTGATTCTAGTAGTTGTTTAGAGGATTCGAATGTTAATAAACTGATTGGTGTGAGAATTGTGAATCGGGGTTACGATTTTGTGTGATTTTGTGAGAGATTTGGTAATGCGGGTTGAATTCTGTTTGCTTTCGAATTGTCTGTCGCGGCGCGACTGATTTTTAGGGTTCATTGTTGTGTCCGGACTGCGTCCGGCTAGGTTGACCCGGACGTAGGTCCGGACATGTGTAAATTTTCCGAATTTTTGTGCAATTGTTTCTGGGTGATTGTTGTCCTGTGTAATGTTATAGTGTGCAATGTTTGGCTGCTTAATGCCTTGTTCCGTGAATAAACTGTGTGAACGAATATGTTCAAATAGAACTTGCTGCTCGATTGGTTTCGGGTTTTGGTGTGGCTGTTACTTCTGTTTACTTACTGCCTGTGTTTTGTCTGATAGATGGCTCGCACTAGAGGTGGTCCTGCACGCAGAGGGTCCTCTTCGAGGAACCCACACCCTGACGACGAGTCGGAGCCGGCCGAGTCACCACTACGAGAGGATGGTTTCAGATCAGCTACCACCAGGGCTTGGTACGAGAGGGGTGGAGCCTTCGTCATCGAGAGACGTATCACTGACGAGGCAGCAGCTACGGCCGGGCTTACAGCTATCTTCGAGAGTCTCGGGGCCACCAGCATATTGCGCATGGGCGAGGGAGTGTTCTCTCCAGAGCTGGTACGTGAGTTTTACGCCAATGCTGTGGCGTCAGACACGACACACAGCATTACTTCCTACGTACAGCAGTTCGAGGTGGAGGTAACCCCTGAGTCTTTTTCTGAGATTTTACTTCTCCCGGATAACCCGGACACACATAGAGATATTTCAGAGGATGCACTTAGGGAGAGTAAGACTAGGTGGTTAAGTGAGGTAGGGAGTACTACTCGCCGACGGGGTGAGGAGCATAAGACTGTACTCCCGTATGCCATTCTTCCTTCCCTTCAGCAGAGGACCCTAGCAGAGATCCTCAGTCATCAGATCCGGCCTCAGGCTGGGAATGATGCTTCTGACGAGGATTGTGTCCTCCTAGACTACCTCATAGCCTCACCACATCCAGCAGCCCAGCAGATGTCGCTAGCCTACGTCATGTTCAGACAACTGCATAAGGTGGTGACATATCTGTGGACGAAGAAGAAGAAGATCACACCTATCTTTCCTATCTTCATCCAGCATCTTCTTATCTCTACCCTCCTCGAGGACATTTTCACTGACATGCGTATGAGGGAGGGTGAGACACCCATCTCCCTTACGACCTTCAGGAGATGGGGCTTCTTACGCCTAGATGACGGCAGCTGGGTGAAGGGCAGCTCGGGCTTAGGATCTATGGGTACATCTGCGAGCTCCTGCTCCACACCGGCCACTGCTACCATGGCGCCCCCCACGGCCCCAGTGATGAGCATCCCACCTGAGATGCAGACTCTGATGGACTCCATTCTCCAGCAGCAGCAGAGGATGGAGCAGAGATTCGGGGTATGGAACAGCAGTTCGGTTCTGTACAGCAGCAGGTAGGGGAGGTCCAGCAGCGCCAGGTGCGCATGGAGGGACATATAGATGAGATCCGCCAGACCCAGGGCCACCTCCAGGCAGAGCAGACCTCCATCGCTGAGCGTTTAGAGCGCAGTGATGCTTTACACAGAGAGGCTGCTAGGTACATGGCAGATGCATCCACTCAGCAGGCCCAGAACAACCAGCTCATGCAGATGCTCATTGCCCAGTTGGGAGCGAGACAGCCACCACCACCACCACCTCAGTGATAGCCATTCTATTTTTTACTGCTTTCTTCTCTTGGTTGGTTTTTCTGTATTTTTTCTTTTCTTTTTCTTTGACTTATTTTTACTTTTGTTTGTTAAGACTAACGGAAACATGGGACTGCAGGAGAAGTGGTATTAGATATATTCAGCAGTGTTTTAAATTCTAAATCGCTAAATTTCTTGTTTCTCTGAGCAGTGCAGCGTTCTAAAATGATTACTTTACATGTCACCTCTACTGCGAAACGAATGGATATAAGTACAGGAAATGGAACCACACCACTTGCGAATGTCTGCTAAGCTTAAACTATGGGGAGTATCCTTTCTCTAATTATGACTCATTCGATTCAAATATTCTCTGTAGTTCGAGTTAATGCACTTTATTCTGTGGTTGTACTTGCCAGTGAAAATTTAGCAACTCTTAATCTGCACACAACGTATACTGTTTGTGACTCATAAGGAATCTCTCCACCCCTGCCAAACTTCAAGTGTGAGGAAGAACATCTTCCTCAATCTATAACACCAGGGGAGTCTCTGTTCATAATTTCACTTATTTGATGTTCCACATTTGTTGCGTTGAGGGTTAATTATGGCATATGCATCTATTATGAGTATAGCATGTTTTGAAAGCTCTTTTCTCTGTTTTTCTTCTTTGACCAATGAGGACATTGCTCATCTTAAGTGTGAGGAAGGAGAGACCTTTCCTTAAAACATGCTAATTGTTCTTTATTGCCACACTTGCTTTTTGCTTCCCTAATGCCTGTGCACACTGAGTGATGTTAAACCAAAGTGAAAACCGTAGGAATCTTTTTGCTTGATGAGGTTTGTATAAAAATAGTTTAATTTAAAAATACTCTTTTCACTAAAAATCTGGTAGATTGGCTAGTTGTGGAAACTAGATTATTTTAGCTTGGGATTTTGGGAATAAAGTGAATGTTTGGAATGTAAAGGATAAGGCAAGGTACTCCACTGATCAAAAATTTTTCCTAACAAAAGCAGGCCTCGTCTATCCGGTTATTAAGTCTTAAGGGTGCCTTATCACCTATCTACCTAAGGTCTCGTGATCTGGGATAGTTGACCCAACACCGTTACAAGGATAGAGAGAAAAGTCTGGGTTACGGAATAACTCTGCAATTCACAATATTTCGTTTGTTTTGTATATAATTCTTGGAAGAAGAATGTTTTTGCATGTGAAAGAAAAATTCATTGCAGTCTAATTTTTGTTTTTGATCACGAGTACGTGGTGTTGAAAGGTATTGCGGAATAAGGCATTACTTCACACCCCTTGTCATCCAAAGGTTAGAGGAATGAAAATGGTGGAAGTCCCAAGCTAAGTTAACTTGTTTTCTACAATCTAGTTTCTCTATGCTTTTACAAAAATTGTTCCTGCTTCACTGTTTGTGAAAACCTACCTCAGAGAGCGAGATTATTCTTTCATTTATCACTTGGTTTGATTTCGCCCTGCACTTGTTTCAAATTTGAGATTATTTGAAGGTTTTAGAGATATTCTTATTCTTATTTTGCTTGAGGACAAGCAAAAGCTTAAGTGTGAGGAAGTTGATAAGTGTGAAACATATAGGCTTCTTAGGGTTTAAATACCTTATAATTTGTAACAATTCAGGCAATGTTTCCCACTTATTATGTGTTTTTCCTAAGATTGATGTTTTGATAAGAATTGATGTGTTATATATGTTAAATGCAGGAAAAACCCAGGAATTAAAGATTATACATCATAAGGATTACAACACAACAAACGGGGAACAAATCAGGAGAAGAGACCAAAATTGGTCTTGTCCGGATCAGTTTGGCCGGACACAAAGCCGGACATCTCTTGTCCAGATCTGATTGGGCCGGACGCAAGCCGGACATGACTAAAATTTCAGATCCGAGAGTTCGCGTTTCAGATCTAAAACTCTGTGTCACGTCCGGATCCGGAAACGATCCGGACGTCACACAGAATTGAAAAATAAAAATGCACGCGGCTAATTATCGAGCAGCGAACAGACAGTCGGCATGGAAACACGGGAGCGGCGCACTGCAACAATTATTAACTACGCTCCATCCTCAATCAATGCCTCAATCAAGCTACCCTTTACCAAACTTCCACTAATCTGTGTTTCCCTTCTAACCCTATATAAACCTTCTCCTGCCTTCATTCCAAATCATACCTGACTTCACAGTCTCCTCTCCTCTCTAATCCTCTCACTCACCATACGCTCCATCTCCATTCTTCTATCTCCTCCATAAACCTGCATAGCTCACTCACGATTCACTCACGAATCCATCTGCTATCTCACAAACATACCTTCGTAAACCTCCGCTCATATCCCGTATCCATTTCGCGACATTTTAGCCGTGTCCGACCCTTGTCCGGATCCGGACACACCCATTCCACCCACGTCCGGATCGCGTCCGACCCAGACAGATCCGGACATCTCACGTCCGTCCCTTGTCCGACCCTCACCAGCCGGACACCTCACAAAATTCGCCAAAAATTCCACTTTCGCCCCATTTCACCCAGTTCACTCCATTATCACCAAGACCAACCTTCAAGCCAGCACAGCGCAAGGACAAAGGAAGGAGCGAGCAAGAAGATCTTCGTAATAGATGATTTCTTCTAACTCTCTCTCATTTATTATTATAATCGCTATGTCTAGCAAAGAGGATTTACTATAGGGGAAGGGATGTTGTAATTAGTTAAACTCTGCATTATTTTGCTGCTTGTTGAGACAATTTGGATTGTTCAGGTTAATGCTTTTAAGTGCTTTTAATAAACGTCATGAATTTATTATAAGCCCTCGAATCATGTTATGATCAGATAAGGTGATTAGCATTGACGGTCCTATTAACCTGTTACCTGTGATAATTGCAATCGGATAGATTACTTTAGTCACTAGGAGCTTTAGTCCGGATTAAAACCAGACTAGTAATTCTGTGCGATAAAACCATCTTGATATACTTGCTAGGTCTAGACTAGAACTACATGCCCTGTCTAGATGAGCTATCTGGAATTAAGACTTAATACAGAATAGACAATTGAGAGTTACAAGCCGATCCAAGTCTCCACTTAAGTAGTAGAATATGCAGAACTTAGCTAGTGAAACAACTCCCTGAACCTAGAGTACCGTTCACACTCCCAAAACTATCACTTTAATTTATCTGCTTTTTACTTTCTTGTTATCGATTTGTGAAACCCAAAACCAAAACAAAACCCCTTTTTGAGTTAACCATTACCTAAGGCTAGACTTACCTATCAAGTCCCGTGGATTGACACCCTGGTCGCTTCATTGAATTACTATACTATTTCGACCAGGATTTTTGCAACCTGACGATCTTTTGAATTATTGAATTCTAGGATTATTTCTAGGCTTTTAATATACCAAATAAATCGTTTGCAACTAGATACGGAAGTTGTGCAAACACACCAGTAAGTACCAACTGTCACAGTGGTTGAACCTCACCGTAATAAAGGCGGAAAGAGATTGATAGCGCTATAAGGACCGATGCATAGTAAATGCAAGGTAATACAATGAAAGAATACGTATACAAAACCAAATGTGGAGGCATGATTAGGAGTAAGTGATTACAGTAGCACTGAATACCAAATACCGGTAAGGAATATACCTCAAGTGTTGGAAATAACCGAGGGAGCACTACATATTAGGTAGTAGCTCGATCTCAACCGACAGTAAGTCGGAAGAAACCAAGTGAATAATCGTGAAATACATACCAGTATACACAGTAAATTATCAGAGATGTGGTTGGAAAGTGTAACACCCCCCGAATCACGACCAACAATAATACGACGTGCCTAAGTTAGCGGGAGAAGTCTACGCAGCGGTTTCAAACTCTATTCGGGTGCTACAGACGCCAACCACCCATGTGGTTGACAGTCCTCATTACCAACTCCAAGTTACGGTCTGTATGACTGGAAGTCCAACTTAACGAAATCCAAATACAATATAAAGTACAACTCAAGTACCGAGCATCTACAGTTTAGTTAACAACTTAAACAACATAACTCATACATAAGAAAGCCTACTACTTAAAGTCTTGCCATGTGGACTACCCCTATGATAGTCACCCTTGCCTACTCTCTGTTATCGTCTGGCACAAGACCTGAAAAAAATTGGGTGTAAAGGACTCAGCAAACTACGCTGAGTATGAACGTGTGAAGCCCGCATGTTACCGGGCCACACGACTAATTGGTCGAATATTATTGAGTCAATTTTACATGCTATGATAAAGCAGTAAAACACACATCAGTACATCATGATATCATACACACTCATCGGTAGCATAGCAATATCAGCAAGCAACCAAGCACAACTTGCAAGTAGCATATCAATGTCAATGAGCAACCAAGCACAAAAGCTGCTAATGTAGCAACAACAATCAAGTACATGGTACAACGTGTGCGTAGGTATATTATACCGTCGATCCTCACTATGGGATCATTCAAGAGATTACGTATCGTTTTCTCGTTCTCATTACACAGGTTTTCTTTTCTTTTCTTGCACCGAGTCAGGGAATATAGGTTAGATCCCGAGACTTTATAATGTAGGTGCTATTCATTCCTTGTTTCTTAAATTATCACATTTGTGACTTTCTCTTGTTTGCTTGGTCTCGTTACACAAGTTTCCCTTTATTCTCTGGCACCGAATCAGGGGATATAGATTAGATCCCGAGACTTCATTATGTAGGTGCTAATCGTTCCTTGTTTCTTTAAGGATTATTTGTGAATTCTTTTATCACCACACGTTGGAGGACGTCTCCTCCATAGCTAGTCCCCCATTCCCGACACCCAGGGTCAAGGAAGCGGAAGTCACCTCTAGACTCCAAGATAAGCTTCACCAATTTGTCACTCCCCCATTCCCGACACCCAGGGTCAAGGAAGCGGAAGTCACCTCTAGACTCCGGGATGTGCTTCACCAACTTGTCACTCCCCCATTCCCGACACCCAGGGTCAAGGAAGCGGAAGTCACCTCTGGACTCCGGGATGTGCTTCACCAACTTGTCACTCCCCCATTCCCGACACCCAGGGTCAAGGAAGCGGAAGTCACCTCTGGACTCCGGGATGTGCTTCACCAAAATATATTCCATCATAGACGGTCGAAGGATCTGATGCAGATACCAACTCCCGATCATTCATACCGCGCGGCCCGAGCTGTTGTCTTCCCGGGTTATTCTCATGTTTCACAGTTGATACTTTTCGTTTCATTATCATTATAATCTCGACACCATAGTGGGTGTCATTAGCGGTCCTCTAAAGTTAGAGAGGAGTTGTCTCTTTGTATAGTTCTGTTGTTTTGTCTACGTGGTTCGTCATGTCTCACCAAAGGAGACTTGCTCATCATTATCATTAAAGCATAGACACCATAGTGGGTGTCATGGTAGTCCTCAATGGTTTAGAGAGGAGTTCCCCTTATAGCGTTTTCTTTATTTTCATAATTCGTAGTAGTTCTCGTATAGTTTTCCCTTTATGTAGTTTCTTTGTTTACATAGTTCGTTGAGTCTCATCTCAAAGTTCCATAACGCGAAAGGGACTAAACTACTGTGTGCGCGCAATGATATATTCAACAATGATATAGAAATCATACAACATGATAAACAAGCAATCCAATTCCATGCTTTGATCTTATGTCATTTTCACACACAAGGCACACAGCACACAAGCCGTGTAACACGGCAACATACGAACCACACATGTCCATACCTGGATCAGAAGCAAGTAGTCTCACACACGGAGTCCTGGTCGGAGTTCGCTATGGCCCTAGCGTTAATTACAAACAATGTGTCAGTTTATGATTTCATGTGACAACCTTTGTGACACTCCCCGAATTTATTAACGTGTGATGTGATTAAATCTTCGTTGAATGTTCAACCTTTTCCCCCTTAGGACTTCCCACTCCTGTTATGTTATTTTCTCCTAGGCATTCACCCCTTATTTTACATGTTAACTAGTCCTTTGTCCCAGCTAATGTTTTAGAGCATTTAAGCGTCAACCGTGTAACATGTCCCTATAAGATAGATTTAACTTGTCTAAATGTATTCTCTCCTGGCTAAGTAGGTGGGTAATGTTTTAACCCTTGTTTAATGATAACGTAGATCATAGATTATTCCTAAACCCACTTACACAGCAGTCCAACAGTTTCAAAATCTGAAACACAAGTCACTTGTAATACCTTATCTAACTCCACTTTTAATGTAGTAATTGGTGTGTAACTCTCTCCATATGCTTCGGTATCGTAGTTATGTTCATTAGCTATTATTTGAGTTCATCATTAAGCTAGAATCACACTTATAACACCCTAGTAATACCGTTATACAGAAGCTACTTATTATCGAAAATCTGAAACCACATTGTATATATTTCTTCTTGCTTCTTGTGTTTAGTTAGCTCAACTGATGTTTTAATCTTCACAAAACGTTTTGCTAGACTAGCTGCAGTTATTAGCTATGGTTTGGGTTTACTTTTAAAAACAACACCCCACTCTTAGCACCTTGGAAAGCTACCCATACTGAAACATAAGTTTCAGGGAACTGAACAGTTCCATGCACACTCCCTTCTACTTCCTCTTGTTACTGCATTGCTTGTTTTCTAATTTCCCCCAAAGTTTTTACACTCTTAGGTTGATGTATTAGGAAGGTTATAAGTTCATTCCCAGACCATTTCAACACTCTTAGGCCAACTGTATTATAATTATACAGAACAGCAGCTGTTGCAAAAACTGAAACCAAAATCACTGCAGAACACCTCCATTCCTTCCCTTGTAATTTGATTAACCGATTCTAATCCACCCAAGTTCCTTGTACAGATCTACTTAGGTTGATTAGTTAGAGTTTGGGTCCATTAGCAGGCTAATACAACACCCACACCCCACTGGCACATCAGTTATACAGAGAACATGTTACAGAAACCGAAACACTAGGTCTGTTCCATTTAACTCCATGTCTAAGTCTCCTAAACTGTTTTTATTTTGTTTCCCCCAACCTAGAGACACTTAGGCCTATGTGTTAACCAAGTCTTAAACTCAAATTTAATCCAAAACAACTGATAACAATCCTGGAAGTTCGTTTTACAGAGAATAGACAAAGGGGAGAAATGAAACAGCAGTTTATGAAATCTCTTCTTCTCCTTCTGTCAGGTTGCTACTTGACCTCCAATTCATCCCTAAGGTACTTATATCTTACTGGAGTGTATTGGTTCAGTTTTAGGTTCATTTACCTGATAAGTGTCCAAATGAGCATGATTTATAGGTGTATTTCATATATAATATTAGCACTTTTCTTGCTCATTTCTCCACTTCGGTTAGTTTTCCTCTAGTTTATGTTTTATTGTTTATCTCACAAATTATTGGTTTAACATGAGGAAAACCAAGCTGGGAGTGAAGTAGATTAAGAGACGAACGCATGGACGCAAACGGCTCAGAAAACGGAGCCCAAACGAAGAATCTACAGCCGGTCCAAGTTGGAAGGAATAAGTCACGACTGCGACGTCGCGATAACTGGCGGACTAGAGTGAGGCTACCGCCAGGCGGACAACAAAGAGGCTACCGCCTCTTAACAGGCGGACACCACACAGGCTACCGCCTAGCGGACGAGGCATAGGCTACCGCCTCTTAACTCGCGGTCGACACAGAGGCTACCGCCTCTTAACTCGCGGACAACACTGAGGCTACCGCCTCGCGGACAACACAGAGGTTACCGCCACTTATTGGGCGGTACCAGCAGGCGGACACCAATAACCGTGACTAATTATCAGTCGCGACCACTATCTTCTTCGCGTCGTCGTCGTCTGCAACTCGCCCGACTCGCCCGCAACTTATCCATCTACTCCGCACGCGTATTCAGTCTGTCCCCTGCGCAATCAATGAAGCAATCAATGTCTTCTTCATCTGCAATCAAACTCGTACGGATCCAAACCTCTATATAAACCCACCACCTTAACTGCATAAACACACACCACGCACGACAGGAGTCTGAAGAAACCATTCACCACACTCACCAATTCGCTTCCACTTATATTTCCTCCCGTATCACCACATCATTCCACACTCACGCAGTAACAAAAGAAATAGAAGAGCAGCAGTGAGAGCGAGAGCAGACCAGTTCTTCCTCTGAATTAATGTCAAAATCTATCTGTGTAATCTTCTTATCTCCGTTAATGTCTGAGTAATTTTCTTTTGTATCCTAGGATGGGGGTTTGATTTCTAATATTACGTAAATTAATATTTATCACCTGTTTCTCTCATTTAACTTGTTTTAATTCCTTTCAACTAATATTGCTAAATGCTTTGCGCGACAAACGACTGCATTTATTTGGTAACTATCAACATATGATTTTGAGATAGTCTAGGTACCACAAAGGAATTAATCTTGATATTTACACTCCGGACTGAGCAGGAAAATATTAAGGCTTTTATTAAGAGTTCGTAACTGACAATTATTATCTCTAATAGGCAATAAATAATTGAGACAAGGTTATAAATATGTTTAAGTAATTTAGGAAAATTCCCCCGCTATCCTAGGATACATTTTTCCATTCACATCAATTAATTCACCTTTTAACTGTTTTTATTATTTCTGTATTAATTTAACAACAAATCAAGCTTGCCTCCGGCTAAACCCCTTTTTACAGTTTTTAAGTAACTACCAAGACTAGGATAAATTGAACAATCTCCCTGTGGATACGACACTTGTTTTACTACTACGACCGGGATTTGTTTGCAGCCCGCCGTTTATAATTTGAGTTTTAATTTCTTTTCTTTTAATTACACCACTTTAACCACTCAGAAAATAACATTCTGCAAATTGGCGCCGTTGCCGGGGAGATTGATTCCATCAATTTCCCTAGTTTCCGGTAGTTCACTCGCTATATAGTAATAATCTGTTAATACTATTAAATTGTTAACCTCGGACATCTGAATTGGACATCGGACTTCTGACCTGACTTGGACATTTGACTTCGGACTTTGGACATCTAACTCCTAACATCTTAATATTATTGTCATTTCGTTCCATTGTCATTTCGTTCCATTGTCATTTCGTTCCATTGTCATTTCGTTCCATTGTCCTTTCTTTCCATTGTCCCTAACTACTAACTTAAAATTTCCTGTCATTTCTTTCCATTGTCCTTAACATTTCATTTCCATTGTATACTAACATTTCTTTCCATTGTATACTAACTACTAACTTATAATTTTTGTATACTAACTCCTAACTTTAATTTTCTGTCATTTCTTTCCCTTGTCATTTAATATTCTGTCATTTTACTCTTGTTAAAAAAACAAAAAAAAAATATATCAGTGTTGTTTAACTAACGTTTATCAGCCTAACCAATATCTCTGCCTTTCTTATTCTATCTACTAACTAATTTCACAGTTTCTGACAAACCACAAGTTATCTTCTGTGCATGCCAAATACTCGAACCCGAGGCTCTCCACCAATCAGTCCGAGCCCCGAACCCGAGCGTACTTTATTACAAGCACAAAGAAACCTGAGAAACCAAGCCATGGCCAATAACGAAGTTATAAATGAAATAGACCATGCAATTCAACCAGAACACCGTGCCCTATCTGATTATCACCAACCTAACACCGAAGGAAGAGCATCAGCCATAGTTCTTCCTGAACTAACACCAGAAGAAGCCGGACGATGGGTTTTCAAAACCCACTACATCACCGCCGTCCGGGATCTAGGCAAGTTTAGTGGAGCGAACCCAGATGAAGCCCCAAATCATCTGAGTCTCTTCCTAGACTTTTGCAATTCCTTTGGTCAAACCGGCAATGTCAAAGAAAGAATTCGACTCCAACTATTTCCTCACTCATTATCGGATTCAGCAAACCGGTGGTACCGAAGCCTTCCCTCCCGATCAATCACCACATGGCTTCAAATGGCCCAAAAATTCCTTGCCAAATACTACCCAACCAGTAGAACAAGGCAATTGATCGGTGAAATCAACACTTTCTGTCAGGAGCCGGGAGAAACGTTGTACGACGCATGGGATAGATTCAAAGATATGCTAATGAAGTGTTCCCACCATGGTCTTGACGATCAATCCCTCTGCCTGTCATTCTTCAACGGTCTGGATGATGGGAACCGACTACTCGTCAATTCCTCTGCAGGAGGAAGTTTCATGATGAAATCTCCTAAAGAAGGAATGGATCTTCTTGAAACCATGACGAGCAATACAAGACAGTGGACGCGATCCAAAGGACGAACGCCACGAGCAGCAGGCCTACTCCATGTTGAGCCTACAGATCATTTATCGGCTCAGATCTCGTCCCTTGCAAAGATGGTGGAAAAGCTAACAACATCTCAAAACGAAATTGTAAAGACAATAGCTTCCCCACCTACAAGTTCACCACCAGCTCCACCTACAGAAGGATGTGTCATATGCGCCGGTCCTCATGAAACTCATCAGTGCGAAGGCAAAGGCCAGTACGAGGAAGTACAATTCATAGGAAACCGCCCCGGTAATTCCTACAACAATAACATCAACAACAACTATCCATGGAGAAATCACCCGAATTTCTCATGGAAAATAATGATCAGAACCAAGGAGGGCAGAACAACAACTCCAACACCTATCAGGGGAACAGACCCCAACCAAACTCTAATATGGGTTACAGAGCACCAGGTGCCCCTCCAGGTTTCAGCCAACAACAACAACAACAACCATCTTCATCCTCTTCTGATCCAAATGCAGAACTCAAAGAGATGATGAAGGGATTCATGTCCATAACTCAGAACCAGCTCTCTGCACAAGAAGCCTTCAACCAGAAAATCGAAGGTAAATTCAATCAACTTGCAGAAAATCTTGCTCGAAGACCGCCAGGGGCTCTCCCCAGCCAAAATGAACCAAATCCAAGAGAGCAAGCCAAGTGCATCTATGTGAAGGAGCACGATGAAGAAAAGACGGAGGTGGCTAAAACAGCTAAAGTTCCAGAACTACACCCTTCCCTCCAAGAGTGGGTTGTAGCAATCGAAACTTCCAAAAGGAATGTAGCTGAACTTGAAAGCACCGCCAAAGTCTATAATAATCGTATTCAATCTGAGAATACCTACCTTGAGCACTTGGTAGCCGGTTATGAAAATGAGAAGCTCGAATTTGAAGAAGAAGAAGAAGAGGTTAAGGCGATAACCTTGAGAAGCGGTAAGAAAACCGACGAAATTCACATCCCGCCAAGGTCAGAAGAATCCAAAGAGGATAGTGAAGAAAAAGCTGAGGCCCCAGCAGAAAAGACATCTCCAAGCGTCCTCACTATTCCACCAGCTTCAGAACCTTCTTCACAAGAACCGCCTATACCATTTCCCCACCGACTCCAAAAGCAGAAATTGGATAATGAATATGGTAAGTTTCTGGCAATGCTGAAACAGCTAAACGTCAATATACAGTTTGTCGACCTCATTGCCAAAATGCCAAACTATGCCAAATTCCTCAAACACCTCATATCCAACAAAACTAAATTGGCCGAAGTCGGTACAGTACCTCTCAATGTAGCTTGCTCAGCTACTCTACAAAAACCACTACCTTCAAAATGCAATGATCCGGGCAGCTTCACCATTCCAGTCACAATTGGTAGCACCTCATTTCCATACTCCTTATGCGATCTGGGTGCTTCCATTAATTTGATGCCCCTCTCCACTTTCAAAAAGCTGGGAATTGGAGAGATGAAAAAGACCAAGATGACCCTGCAGCTGGCAGATGGTTCGGTAACATACCCAAGCGGAGTGATAGAGGATGTTATTATTAAAGTGGAGCACTTATACTTCCCATGCGATTTTGTCATTCTAGACATCGAAGAGAATTCCACTACACCTCTCATCCTTGGACGACCATTCCTTGCCACAGCCGATGTGCACATTTGGGTAGCCCAGGGGAAAATCACCCTTCAAGCTTATAACGAAAAGCTGGAGTTTGCATCAGGAAGATCTCCAGATAGCAAATCCAAAGATCTCAAGTTCATAAGGGATACTCAATCATCATCATCCCCACTTCTGTTTATCACCCTTCCAGACGGCATGTCTATCACAGAGATACCACCACCAATCCCGGACGAAGAGCGGGATAAGAAAAGAAAACATGCATCCAGGTGGACTCTCAAAAAAACCATCGAGTCATGCTTTGGATCTACTCCTCATAACCACCCCCCATGATCGATCTAACAAAAAAGCGTCTAGCTAAAGACGTTAAAGAAGGGCAGCTTTCCGGGAGGCAACCCGGACGAACTTATTTTTTATATGCTTTTATGCTGTTTTAATTTTCAGATTCCCTTTAATTTTATTTTTGCTAACTTTTAACCCCGTTTATAGTATGGTTGCTTCTAGTGTCTTATGCAGGTGCAATTTCATGTATACACCGCAACCAAGCTACGCTACTTGAGGCTGAAGCTCAAGTGTGGGGGAAGTTCAATACACGCTGGCACAAATAAATCAAACTAGTACTAGTTTCTTTAATTATGCTTTTATTTAAATAAAATATGCAGAGGAGAGTTTATATGCTTAAATGAATATTTGCAAGCTTCGTGTTCTCTCTATTTTATCTACTTACCGAAAAGGTCTTCTGAAACTTCCCTTGTTTTTCTGGTGAACAATGAGGACATTGTCAATTTAAGTGTGGGGAGTGTGCCCTTTTCGGTGGAATTTTGTGCTTAAATGCTTAATCTCTCTGCTTATCTTGCGTTTGTTCAAATTCAATATCGCGGACCCTTTTTATGTGGGTTGTTCTCTTTAGGAATAAATATTGTTATGAATTGTGGGATAAATGGTACAAAAATGTACAAAAATTTTAAAATTTTGATTACTTTTGAGGAGCATTTTTATGCGGTGTGACCAAATGATCTGAAATGGTTGGATTTTTATTACTCAGGGGTTCTTTCTGTCTTCTTTCTTAGGGATTGCTAAGGGGTGCTTCTCTGTCAAAAAGGAAAAAATAATAATAAATAAGGGACTTGCGAGACACCATTGGTAACCAACAAGAGAGTTGAGTATTCTTAAATACAAAGGCTTGATGCCTACATATAATCCTCTCATCTCTTATGCAAAAGTGAAACAAATGCTTAATTCTATTTTTCCTTTTGTTTTCTCCTCAATGCCCATTCTCGAGAGAAGTTGGCCATGGTAAAAGTTCTCAAAGTCACCTTAAATCAAGAAGCATTGAAGTACTCCGGATCATACCCCGAAACTCTAATTTTTATTTTTGCCCTGAGTACACCTATGCCACCAGTAGGTGATGGATCACACTCCTCTAAATGGTTTAAGATCATGTACTATTGACTTCTTTATCCTACCCTTCATAATAATATTTGTTATTATTGAGCATTCCCTACTTAGGGTACGTAGTTTTGCTTGAGGACAAGCAAAAAGATAAGTGTGGGGGTGTGATAAGTGTCCAAATGAGCATGATTTATAGGTGTATTTCATATATAATATTAGCACTTTTCTTGCTCATTTCTCCACTTCGGTTAGTTTTCCTCTAGTTTATGTTTTATTGTTTATCTCACAAAATTATTGGTTTAACATGAGGAAAACCAAGCTGGGAGTGAAGTAGATTAAGAGACGAACGCATAGACGCAAACGGCTCAGAAAACGGAGCCCAAACGAAGAATCTACAGCCGGTCCAAGTTGGAAGGAATAAGTCACGACTGCGACGTCGCGATAACTGGCGGACTAGAGTGAGGCTACCGCCAGGCGGACAACAAAGAGGCTACCGCCTCTTAACAGGCGGACACCACACAGGCTACCGCCTAGCGGACGAGGCATAGGCTACCGCCTCTTAACTCGCAGTCGACACAGAGGCTACCGCCTCTTAACTCGCGGACAACACTGAGGCTACCGCCTCGCGGACAACACAGAGGTTACCGCCACTTATTGGGCGGTACCAGCAGGCGGACACCAATAACCGTGACTAATTATCAGTCGCGACCACTATCTTCTTCGCACCGTCGTCGTCTGCAACTCGCCCGACTCGCCCGCAACTTATCCATCTACTCCGCACGCGTATTCAGTCTGTCCCCTGCGCAATCAATGAAGCAATCAATGTCTTCTTCATCTGCAATCAAACTCGTACGGATCCAAACCTCTATATAAACCCACCACCTTAACTGCATAAACACACACCACGCACGACGGGAGTCTGAAGAAACCATTCACCACACTCACCCATTCGCTTCCACTTATTTCCTCCCGTATCACCACATCATTCCACACTCACGCAGTAACAAAAGAAATAGAAGAGCAGCAGTGAGAGCGAGAGCAGACCAGTTCTTCCTCTGAATTAATGTCAAAATCTATCTGTGTAATCTTCTTATCTCCGTTAATGTCTGAGTAATTTTCTTTTGTATCCTAGGATGGGGGTTTGATTTCTAATATTACGTAAATTAATATTTATCACCTGTTTCTCTCATTTAACTTGTTTTAATTCCTTTCAACTAATATTGCTAAATGCTTTGCGCGACAAACGACTACATTTATTTGGTAACTATCAACATATGATTTTGAGATAGTCTAGGTACCACAAAGGAATTAATCTTGATATTTACACTCCGGACTGAGCAGGAAAATATTAAGGCTTTTATTAAGAGTTCGTAACTGACAATTATTATCTCTAATAGGCAATAAATAATTGAGACAAGGTTATAAATATGTTTAAGTAATTTAGGAAAATTCCCCCGCTATCCTAGGATACATTTTTCCATTCACATCAATTAATTCACCTTTTAACTGTTTTTATTATTTCTGTATTAATTTAACAACAAATCAAGCTTGCCTCCGGCTAAACCCCTTTTTACAGTTTTTAAGTAACTACCAAGACTAGGATAAATTGAACAATCTCCCTGTGGATACGACACTTGTTTTACTACTACGACCGGGATTTGTTTGCAGCCCGCCGTTTATAATTTGAGTTTTAATTTCTTTTCTTTTAATTACACCACTTTAACCACTCAGAAAATAACATCTGCATTACCACACGATAAACCCTATAAAACCTCTGTAAAAGGGTTATACCGAAACCAGATTTTCAGAAACTTTAAAACTGAAACTTCCACATGCTGGTATCTTGCTCTCATTTCCTTCTGTTTGTTCACTGTCTGAGTTTCAAACTTGCTTTCTGTTTATTCAACTTGCCCCCTCATTTAATTAAGTATTTCAACTAAGTTCCTAATCCCCAAACAACTGGTTAATCCTACAGAGACCTGCTTATACTGGAACAAGAAGATTTCAAAACTGAAAGAAAAACTGAACTAAGAAACCGATATACTCCTGGACTGTTATTGTGGTTTCTCTTTTTTTTTTGTTCTCGAATCTGTTCCTTGTTTACCCCAAGATAGTTTACTTATTTAGTTAGTGTATTAGTTTGCTTCACATTCGTTTACTTCTCAATTCAGTACTTATAAACCCTCTGTAACAGAGTTGTACAGAGAGTAAAAGTTTCCGAAAACTAAAACAAAAACCCAAATCTGTTATCTATTTCCATTCTTTTCTGTTTCTTATCCTGGATCTGGTTCCCACTTCTGTTTCCTGTTTCCTCCACTTACTGGCTCATTAGATTAAATATTTCTCTTAATCTCATACCACACTCAGCTACCATCTGTAACAGATGTTAGACAGACACACATTTTCAGGAAAACCATAAAACCGAAACACTAGTTTTGATAAATCTGAAACTGAACTTGCTCTTTTTTTGTCACTACTGATTGGGTTCTTCAGTTTTCTTTCTCCCAAGTTGTTTAGTTGCTAGTTAGTTGCCTTAATATGATTTTAAACTCCAATCTATCCAAACACAACATGGGCAATACTTCTGAAAAATTCTCACACAAATCTGAAAACTGGAAATCAGAAATCAGGACTGATGCCAAACAAAAAAAGAATCTGTTTCAGTTATTGTCTATCTACTTAAGTACCCTACTCTCAATCTGTTCAATTATCCCTCATTCACCAACATCAGAAACCAAATTTATTTGGTTGAAAAAAGAACAGAAAGCAGCAAAAGAGAAAATCATCCAAGCTGTTGGTATGGTGCAGCAGGTTTTCTGGTTTTACGTGTTGGTTTAATGCAGTAATTTCAGAGCTAATGTGTTATGTTTTTGATTATATAAGACCCATAATCTGTTCTACTAAACCGCACTGGTGAACATCAGCAGAAACATTTTTATTTGGGTGCTGTCACAAGGAGTAAGAAGAAGATATCAGCCCATAAGGAGAGCACACCGTCACTGTTTGAAAGTCTGTTCTGTGGTTTGTATTTGATTAAGACAGTAGAGTATGCTGCTGCTTATATAGTTATTGTCTACTTCACATGAGCAACAGACAACAGCGAAAAAAAGAACTCAAATTTCTACCGTCATAATGTACAGCAGGAATTTTTTTTTCTGCACACTTATATGTTTATTGTAGCTGAAATATGCTACTACTTATGTGCTTATCGTCTTGACAGGCATGACAGAAAGAGCAACAACTTCTACTGGTAAAATCACCAAAGGAGAGGAAACAAGCTGTGGGACTGAAGGACAACAGAACCTGAAACTGATGCATGTTCTTTCTGTTGCCTTAAGTTGCTAACTGTGTTTTTTTTATTATACTCTTTTTCCTAATCTCTCAGTTCGATTGCACTTAGCCCCTGTAGTTCCTTCTCTTTTTTTTGGTCAGTCAGTAAGCAACCGCCATCTTTGTTTTACTACGGAAGGTTAGTAGACAGGACACAGATGATAAGACTTTGAGATGGTCATCAGGTTTTGACAGAGCATTTCCAGAAGCAGATTCAACAGTTGCAGTATGATTTTTTTTCTGATATGAACTAAGCACGAGTAGAGGATTACAACCTTGGGTTTAAAGCTTGACTGGTGTCAGCCCGTGATGCTCCCTGGTTGACTTTGGTGCGAATGCAAACTTTCAGGACTTGACTCTCGGTCTAACTCTGATTATGCTGCAGCGGGAGAGTTGACAGTTGTTGTGCTGCTTTTGGAATCTGTGGTGACCGATTTTCAAGACCAGGAAGCGACTCCCGCTCCAGTCATGCAGGGGAAAGTGTTGCAGGAACTCGGGTATGACAGAGATGGAAGGAGCACTGAACGCCAGGGAAAGACTGGAGATTGTCGGAGACGATTCTGAGCAGAAGAAAAAAAGAACGGAATCGAGACTTCTCAGTACCCGCAGTTTGTAAGTGACTTCCACACGCATGAAGGGTGGAAGAAGGTGAAGGGAGTGCGTGGGTTTTTCTGGTATCTGTGGTCTCCGCGCATGCAGTAACCAAGAGAAGATAAGCGAGGCACCGGTGCAAGAAAGTGTGGGAATGCTCAAGTCAGTCAGGGTGACTAGCATGCAGGGGACACGGCCTCAAAGTTAATGAAAGTATAATAGGTGGGGCATAATCCCTGATAGTTGGTGGCTTGATTAATACACGACCGAGCAAGGGATTAGACGTAGGAATTTTTTTTTGAATCTGGTATGCTGTTAGTCTATTGCCGCTGTACAAGTAGTGTTGTAATTGTTTTAATAGTTTCATTACTATTTCAGTTCGGTTGGCATTTGCTATTGAATTCGAGCATAGCTCAACTGGTTAAGCATCTGGGGAAGGTACGGAAGGTCTCGGTTCGAAACCCAGCGGGAGCGTCTTTGCTCCCTTTTTTTCCTTTTCTTTCTCTTTGTTCTTGTATAGGCCATACATTATTATTTATATGTGTACGACTATATATTATAACATGTGATTCTATATATTTTGTAACGCAATTATGCAGCATTATTGTTTTTATTACAGCGTTACGGTATTGTAACGTTACGTACATATATTTTCGTGTTCATACATATATATATGTACTAGCTTAAATGGTTCGTACGTTATTTTATGTACGTATTATATACCACGTTATGATTTTATGCGTTTAATATTCAGGGGTATTTCAGAAAGTTTAATAACTCACCAAATTTACGCACGGTAAGTGATACCACGCATCGGTTGAGAAACCGTTATTACCAGAATAATGAATGGGGCAAACTAAGCTCTAAAGTTATCAGGGTCGCGCAGCAGAAACTAGTGAGCCAATGATTCAGATGTTGAATATGCATGGTGAATACGAGAAATGGCTAATTTCTGATAGGCCAGAATCAAAACCGGTTATGAGTTAAACAAACTCCAATGAGAATTCTTGGTTCAAGGACTAAACCGCCAATATGGTTAAGATCCTTCAACCAGAACGCATTGCAAAATAGACCGCATGGAAGTAAGAATACTTCACGACGGCAAAACATTTTAAATCAATGTTCAGTGATTGATTACGTGGGCGTAATCCCTTTTAAGGGTGGTAGAGCGCAAAACCGCTTAGTATGTTTTAACGTACAAGTGTACGTGAACTATGGTGTGCATAGCACAAAATAATTTGTTTTGATGATTGGTGCGTATGTTACATGAACATACGCATTCATTCATGGTTTAATTATGGTAATTGCGCATAGAAGATGCGAATACCATTGTGATAAGTGCAACTACTTTGTAACCTTTGTGTGAGAGTACAAGTGTAAGGGAGTAGAGAAACTCCCGGGGAACTAAAACCCCGACAATATATGTTCATATAATACTAAGTATAATATGGTGTATTGTATTTTGATAAAATATATATAACTATACAGTATTGTGATGTGTGAAGTGGTAAGAAATCAATATAGAACCTAGTGAGAATTAAATTCCCAAGGTAACTTGGCTAAAGGTGAATTGAAGAATGGTTGATGGACAGAGTTCCACCCTTGGAGATGTGTTTCTTTGTGATTATGACTAGATGGATTAAAAGATAGAAAATGGTAAATGTGTGAACTAGTTGCTGGTGTGAAATTGAAGTGGGAGGTGGAACTTGGTTTGCATGTGATCAAGGGAAGCCGAACACAAATTGGGGTGGAAGGATAGTTCAACACTAATGCTGATCACATTAGGGTTGGATGACTCTTGAAGCTCCCTATAAGTGGTCACAAATAATCACGTTAAGAAAGGATGCAATGAGCATAAATTGAACTTGGAGTTGTATTGCATTTTCAAAAAGGATTTTCAATTAGTATTTTCAAAAGGATTTTCAGTCGATACTTTTAAATAAAGGATTTTCTCCTACTTAACCTCATAAAGAATATTTTGTATTACTCACTCATGAAGCCGAGGACGCATGTGCCTTTGTCTTCGGACCGTCGACATGAGAAGAATAGAGTGGTTTTGTATTTTCGGCCCATGAAGTCGAGGACGAATGTGCCTTAGTCTTCGGACCGCCGACATGGGGAGAATATGACAAAAGTATGTGATTGTTTTGATCTCCTGAAGGAACGGGGACCAGAAGGTGTCCATCACGACCGGGTTTTGCGGGATCACAGTGTATATGTACTCGACATGTGACTCGAGGACTGTAAAGTCCTGTAGTCTTAGGACCGAGCCCATTAAGAGATGGAAAAGGTATTTCGATTGCTATACATGCTAAGACATGTTGTGTGGTATGTGTAATAAATGTTATCCAGACCTATGAGTGTGAAGGTTGTAATGTTGTTCAGACCCTTGAGTCTGGATGTGGTCATGTTACCCGGACCGTTGAGTCCGAGGTTATTATATAAGATATGTTATGTTATGGATGTGGTTATGTTACCCGGACCATTAAGTCCGAGGTTATGATGTAAAGTATGTTTTGTTATGGAAGTTTTATCTTACAAGTAATCCCCGTGTTCTAATTAAAAGACTCGTGGCAAACTGTGAACTTTGAGGACAAAGTTCTTTTAAGGGGGGTAGATTGAAATACCCCAAACCTAAGTATATTGTTTAAATATTAAACTATGGTATATTAAGGCTAAAAAGTGCCTTAGAAACGTTAGAGAACAATTTAGACCATAGAAAACATAATAAAGTACCATAAAGACAATTTGAGCAAAAACATGCTCTAAGCTTGGGATAACCTTGGTTACTCAAAGAGCTAACCAAGACTTTATTAACATGCTAATGGACATGTTAAATCAATTAATAAAGAAAACAAAGCTCAAAAACAAGTTAAAACACAAATTATGCTTTAAGGAGTCTTAAAGCACATTTTTGAAAAATTGTCTTGGAAATGGGTTTTGAGTGGCTAAAAGCCCATCATTACACCTTAATCAATAGTGTACTACTGAGTATCACATTAGGATGCCTAAATCAATGGGAAATCAAAAATTTCACAAATAGTGCACTAATTATGAATAGTGCTCAAATAGTGCTCAATTAAGGTTTTAGTCAACTTTGATTATTTAAATGGTCATACAAGGCCATATATATCCTAACTAAGGCATGGGGGCCGGTTTCGGACATGGTGAGTCATCACCCTTGCCAGCCAACTAAAAGAAAGAAGAAGAAATAAAGTAAAAGACTATTTGCTTTATGACTTAAATATCTTCCAAATGAGACCTCTTTCCTCACTTTCTTCATTTCCCTTCTTTCCCACAATGTTCTTCATCCTTCTCCCATCTCCAAACCTTCATTGATACAGCACCACTGTTCTCCAACTTCAAACTCTTGCCAAATCCAACTCCATGCTCCAAATCAAATTCTAAGAGTATATTTGTGCTAGTTTGTAATACCCCTCACCACAATCACGATATAATCCCTCACGTAGCAATAAATAAAAACGTCTCGCAGCGGAAAATAAATAACTATTACAAAACTCACTCGGGTGTCACCGGCCATTACTCGCCCATGCGAGCAACGAAGCCAAACTACATCCAACTTCCAACATAAACAAATCACTAACCGCAGTGATAACGAGAAACTCCTATACATCATACTAAATCCATAAATCACAAACATCGACAAGTGAGCGTCTACCCAATCCTGAAAAATACATAACCTTACCATAAAACCATACACCATCTTCATTGATATACAACATCTCCATGTGTAATAACAAAAGCAAAACTCCAATTACCCTGTTCCTGCTCTTCGGCTTCGACAATGACCAACAACCTGAAATGGTGTAGTATCAACGATAGACGCTGAGTATGCCGGGCCTGGACCCTAATGGTCACTTGTCATTTTAACCATCTTATTATTAGATTGGTTTCATGCTTTACCATTTTATAGTTATAATCAATACTGCAATATATAATGTATAATATACATAATCATCCATCTAATTATCCATAAACATTTAACCATACATCCAAATATCCATAAACATTCAACCATCCATCCAATCCAAACAGTCATAGAATATTTCAAACAACATTTGTATATCGAACGTATCGAGTATTAACAATATATTGTACAATGTACAATCGCCGTAGCGTTCACCATCCACTGTCAATTTTTTTAGTTTGGCCTTCAAGGCCCCATCCTAATGTACAATGTACATTCGCAGTGGCGTACAAGTTCCATAGTTAATTTACCTTAGCCTTGTAGGCTCCATCCAACCATGTTTAATTATTAATATCAGCTGGGCGTCATGTTAGGACAACCCGATAACCTCACCATGGACAGTAGTCCTCCCGTACACACAAAGGTGCTCATTTCGCCAGAGGTCCGGAGGCCCCTGACTCACTTATGTCTCGTAAGACGTCCATAAAAAGGCCGTAGCCACCTGATCCACGATCCAGTTTGGGCTCGTTGGATATAACCTGGAGCGGAATCCAATTAGGAAACCCCTTAGTGATCACAAATGCGCAACCAAGTAGTTCGTAAACTACCGGGATTCCTCACCTCAACTCATACCATCTCTCTCATAATGTTTAAGATCTGCTCTGAGTCTTATGGAGAATAATTATTAATTAGCGGCCCAATGGGTCACGCATACCTAGAAGTAGTCTAAGTGATATTCATGTTAGAGATCCATGCTCTAGAGACCGACAATGTCGTGACTCGTCCCTAAGTGTTTTACTTAGGTTACCATATACTTAATATTAATATCATGGTATTACATCAAGTAACCGTCATGTCATCACAACGCATATGTATGTTTATATAAGTCGATCTATAGTCGACATAGTGTTAGTCCCGTAGGACGCCCGTGCATAAATAATTAATGCAACAACACTTAAACACATACATGTAACCACACACATATAACACACAAGTTATATCAACCAAATCCGAGCCCAAGGAGCAACCTTAGGTCAACTCGGATCAAACCCCTTTACATACCGTTCACCCTGATCGTATTACGGTGGAGTATGAATCAGCAAGATCCTATGCTCCGTGTAGTCCGCTAGCTCGTCAAGCGTCTTGTCAGAGGTATAATCTAAACGGTATTAAAACTATAAGTCAGTCTCCATGACTAACTACATCCGGTATTTCCGAATAATAAGTAACCCCGACAGTTCACCCCTGTTTCCTACAGTTGTTGTTACGGGTTTCTCTAAAACAGTCGGCTTTGTTACTTAAAATTCATACGTCATCATATTCCAACTGTTAAGTTTAATTCGTCGTATTTCTTTTAATCTCATCCACCATCTAGTTTAGGTACATAACCAATAGTTGCATGTATGCATGCATTATTATATTATATTATATTCTTTTTCATATTGTATCATTTATTATATTGTATCATTCTCCCACCATCCATTATAATACAATGTATTATATGATCCATTTATCTTTAGCAAATGATATTTGCATCCAAAATTCATAACTTATAGCTCGTAACTATATTTTTTTTTTAAATAATCACCACCATTAAATCATATGGTTTCCAACCAAAATTTATATCCACCTTATATACATTATTCTTGTGTATGTATATATTTACCACGTAGGTAATTCCCATGAGTTAATAAACTCTTATATTTTATGTTACTTTTCATCATCTTTTATTAGATGATATTCACATTAGTTGTATTATATATACAACTTATATTAAGATTATTATCCTAATATTTATCACCTGTTTCTCTCATTTAACTTGTTTTAATTCCTTTCAACTAATATTGCTAAATGCTTTGCGCGACAAACGACTACATTTATTTGGTAACTATCAACATATGATTTTGAGATAGTCTAGGTACCACAAAGGAATTAATCTTGATATTTACTCCGGACTGAGCAGGAAAATATTAAGGCTTTTATTAAGAGTTCGTAACTGACAATTTTATCTCTAATAGGCAATAAATAATTGAGACAAGGTTATAAATATGTTTAAGTAATTTAGGAAAATTCCCCCGGATCCTAGGATACATTTTTCCATTCACATCAATTAATTCACCTTTTAACTGTTTTATAATTTCGTGTATTAATTTAACAACAAATCAAGCTTGCCTCCGGCTAAACCCCTTTTTACAGTTTTAAGTAACTACCAAGACTAGGATAAATTGAACAATCTCCCTGTGGATACGACACTTGTTTTACTACTACGACCGGGATTTGTTTGCAGCCCGCCGTTTATAATTTGAGTTTTAATTTCTTTTCTTTTAATTACACCACTTTAACCACTCAGAAAATAACATTCTGCATTACCACACGATAAAACCCATATAAAACCTCTGTAAAAGGGTTATACAGACTCCAGATTTCAGAAACTTTAAAACTGAAACTTCCACATGCTGGTATTGCTCTCATTTCCTTCTGTTTGTTCACTGTCTGAGTTTCAAACTTGCTTTCTGTTTATTCAACTTGCCCCCTCATTTAATTAAGTATTTCAACTAAGTTCCTAATCCCCAAACAACTGGTCAATCCTACAGAGACCTGCTTATACTGGAACAAGAAGATTTCAAAACTGAAAGAAAAACTGAACTAAGAAACCGATATACTCCTGGACTGTTATTGTGGTTTCTCTTTTTTTTTTGTTCTCGAATCTGTTCCTTGTTTACCCCAAGATAGTTTACTTATTTAGTTAGTGTATTAGGTTTGCTTCACATTCGTTTACTTCTCAATTCAATACTTATAAACCCTCTGTAACAGAGTTGTACAGAGAGTAAAAGTTTCCGAAAACTAAAAACAAAAACCCAAAATCTGTTATCTATTTCCATTCTTTTCTGTTTCTTATCCTGGATCTGGTTCCACTTCTGTTTCCTGTTTCCTCCACTTACTGGCTCATTAGATTAAATATTTCTCTTAATCTCATACCACATCAGCTACCATCTGTAACAGATGTTAGACAGACACACATTTTCAGGAAAACCATAAAACCGAAACACTAGTTTTGATAAATCTGAAACTGAACTTGCTCTTTTTTTGTCACTACTGATTGGGTTCTTCAGTTTTTCTTTCTCCCAAGTTGTTTAGTTGCTAGTTAGTTGCCTTAATATGATTTTAAACTCCAATCTATCCAAACACAACATGGGCAATACTTCTGAAAAATTCTCACACAAATCTGAAAACTGGAAATCAGAAATCAGGACTGATGCCAAACAAAAAAAAGAATCTGTTTCAGTTATTGTATCTACTTAAGTACCCTACTCTCAATCTGTTCAATTATCCCTCATTCACCAACATCAGAAACCAAATTTATTTGGTTGAAAAAAAAGAACAGAAAGCAGCAAAAGAGAAAATCATCTCAAGCTGTTGGTATGGTGCAGCAGGTTTCTGGTTTTACGTGTTGGTTTAATGCAGTAATTTCAGAGCTAATGTGTTATGTTTGTTGATTAGTATAAGACCCAATCTGTTCTACTAAACCGCACTGGTGAACATCAGCAGAACATTTTTATTTGGGTGCTGTCACAAGGAGTAAGAAGAAGATATCAGCCCATAAGGAGAGCACACCGTCACTGTTTGAAAGTCTGTTGTGGTTTGTATTTTGATTAAGAACAGTAGAGTATGCTGCTGCTTATATAGTTATTGTCTACTTCACATGAGCAACAGACAACAGCGAAAACGAAAGAAACTCAAATTTCTACCGTCATAATGTACAGCAGGAATTTTTTTTTTTGCTACACTTATATGTTTATTGTAGCTGAAATATGCTACTACTATGTGGCTTTCGTTTGCTTGACAGGCATGACAGAAAGAGCAACAACTTTCTACTGGTAAAATCACCAAAGGAGAGGAAACAAGCTGTGGGACTGAAGGACAACAGAACCTGAAACTGATGCATGTTCTTTCTGTTGCCTTAAGTTGCTAACTGTGTTTTATTTATTTATACTCTTTTTCCTAATCTCTCAGTTCGATTGCACTTAGCCCCTCTGTAGTTCCTTCTCTTTTTTTTTGGTCAGTCAGTAAGCAACCGCCATCTTTTAGTTTACTACGGAAGGTTAGTAGACAGGACACAGATGATAAGACTTTGAGATGGTCATCAGGTTTTGACAGAGCATTTCCAGAAGCAGATTTCAACAGTTGCAGTATGATTTTTTTTTTCTGATATGAACTAAGCACGAGTAGAGGATTACAACCTTGGGTGTTAAAGCTTGATTTCTGGTGTCAGCCCGTGATGCTCCCTGGTTGACTTTGGTGCGAATGCAAACTTTCAGGACTTGACTCTCGGTCTAACTCTGATTATGCTGCAGCGGGAGAGTTGACAGTTGTTGTGGCCTGCTGTTTGGAATCTGTGGTGATCCAGATTTTCAAGACCAAGGATACTCCCGCTCCAGTCATGCAGGGGAAAGTGTTGCAGGAACTCGGGTATGACAGAGATGGAAGGAGCACTGAAACGCCAAGGGAAAGACTGGAGATTGTCGGAGACGATTCTGAGCAGAAGAAAAAAAGGGAACGGAATCGAGAACTTCTCAGTACCCGCAGTTGTAAGTGACTTCCACAGCGCATGAAGAGGGTGGAAGAAGGTGAAGGGAGTGCGTGGGTTTTTCTGGTATCTGTGGTCTCCGCGCATGCAGTAACCAAGAGAAGATAAGCGAGGCACCGGTGCAAGAAAGTGTGGGAATGCTCAAGTCAGTCAGGGTGTGACTAGCATGCAGGGGACACGGCCTCAAAGTTAATGAAAGTATAATAGGTGGGGCATAATCCCTGATAGTTGGTGGCTTGATTAATACACGACCGAGCAAGGGATTAGACGTAGGAATTTTTTTTTGAATCTGGAGTATGCTGTTAGTCTATTGCCGCTGTACAAGTAGTGTTGTAATTGTTTTAATAGTTTCATTACTATTTCAGTTCGGTTGGCATTTGCTATTGAATTCGAGCATAGCTCAACTGGTTAAGCATCTGGGGAAGGTACGGAAGGTCTCAGGTTCGAAACCCAGCGGGAGCGTCTTTGCTCCCTTTTTTTTCCTTTTCTTTCTCTTTGTTCTTGTATAGGCCATACATTATTATTTATATGTGTACGACTATATATTATAACATGTGATTCTATATATTTTTGTAACGCAATTATGCAGCATTATTGTTTTTATTACAGCGTTACGGTATTGTAACGTTACGTACATATATTTTCGTGTTCATACATATATATATGTACTAGCTTAAATGGTTCGTACGTTATTTTATGTACGTATTATATACCACGTTATGATTTTATGCGTTTAATATTCAGGGGTATTTCAGAAAGTTTAATAACTCACCAAATTTACGCACGGTAAGTGATACCACGCATCGGTTGAGAAACCGTTATTACCAGAATAATGAATGGGGCAAACTAAGCTCTAAAGTTATCAGGGTCGCGCAGCAGAAACTAGTGAGCCAATGATTCAGATGTTGAATATGCATGGTGAATACGAGAAATGGCTAATTTCTGATAGGCCAGAATCAAAACCGGTTATGAGTTAAACAAACTCCAATGAGAATTCTTGGTTCAAGGACTAAACCGCCAATATGGTTAAGATCCTTCAACCACGCATTGCAAAATAGACCGCATGGAAGTAAGAATACTTCACGACGGCAAAACATTTTAAATCAATGTTCAGTGATTGATTACGTGGGCGTAATCCCTTTTAAGGGTGGTAGAGCGCAAAACCGCTTAGTATGTTTTAACGTACAAGTGTACGTGAACTATGGTGTGCATAGCACAAAATAATTTGTTTTGATGATTGGTGCGTATGTTACATGAACATACGCATTCATTCATGGTTTAATTATGGTAATTGCGCATAGAAGATGCGAATACCATTGTGATAAGTGCAACTACTTTGTAACCTTTGTGTGAGAGTACAAGTGTAAGGGAGTAGAGAAACTCCCGGGGAACTAAAACCCCGACAATATATGTTCATATAATACTAAGTATAATATGGTGTATTGTATTTTGATAAAAATATATATAACTATACAGTATTGTGATGTGTGAAGTGGTAAGAAATCAATATAGAACCTAGTGAGAATTAAATTCCCAAGGTAACTTGGCTAAAGGTGAATTGAAGAATGGTTGATGGACAGAGTTCCACCCTTGGAGATGTGTTTCTTTGTGATTATGACTAGATGGATTAAAAGATAGAAAATGGTAAATGTGTGAACTAGTTGCTGGTGTGAAATTGAAGTGGGAGGTGGAACTTGGTTTGCATGTGATCAAGGGAAGCCGAACACAAATTGGGGTGGAAGGATAGTTCAACACTAATGCTGATCACATTAGGGTTGGATGACTCTTGAAGCTCCCTATAAGTGGTCACAAATAATCACGTTAAGAAAGGATGCAATGAGCATAAATTGAACTTGGAGTTGTATTGCATTTTCAAAAAGGATTTTCAATTAGTATTTTCAAAAGGATTTTCAGTCGATACTTTTAAATAAAGGATTTTCTCCTACTTAACCTCATAAAGAATATTTTTGTATTACTCACTCATGAAGCCGAGGACGCATGTGCCTTTGTCTTCGGACCGTCGACATGAGAAGAATAGAGTGGTTTTGTATTTTCGGCCCATGAAGTCGAGGACGAATGTGCCTTAGTCTTCGGACCGCCGACATGGGGAGAATATGACAAAAGTATGTGATTGTTTTGATCTCCTGAAGGAACGGGGACCAGAAGGTGTCCATCACGACCGGGTTTTGCGGGATCACAGTGTATATGTACTCGACATGTGACTCGAGGACTGTAAAGTCCTGTAGTCTTAGGACCGAGCCCATTAAGAGATGGAAAAGGTATTTTCGATTGCTATACATGCTAAGACATGTTGTGTGGTATGTGTAATAAATGTTATCCAGACCTATGAGTGTGAAGGTTGTAATGTTGTTCAGACCCTTGAGTCTGGATGTGGTCATGTTACCCGGACCGTTGAGTCCGAGGTTATTATATAAGATATGTTATGTTATGGATGTGGTTATGTTACCCGGACCATTAAGTCCGAGGTTATGATGTAAAGTATGTTTTGTTATGGAAGTTTTATCTTACAAGTAATCCCCGTGTTCTAATTAAAAGACTCGTGGCAAACTGTGAACTTTGAGGACAAAGTTCTTTTAAGGGGGGTAGATTGAAATACCCCAAACCTAAGTATATTGTTTAAATATTAAACTATGGTATATTAAGGCTAAAAAGTGCCTTAGAAACGTTAGAGAACAATTTAGACCATAGAAAACATAATAAAGTACCATAAAGACAATTTGAGCAAAAACATGCTCTAAGCTTGGGATAACCTTGGTTAAGACTCAAAGAGCTAACCAAGACTTTATTAACATGCTAATGGACATGTTAAATCAATTAATAAAGAAAACAAAGCTCAAAAACAAGTTAAAACACAAATTATGCTTTAAGGAGTCTTAAAGCACATTTTTGAAAAATTGTCTTGGAAATGGGTTTTGAGTGGCTAAAAGCCCATCATTACACCTTAATCAATATGTGTACTACTGAGTATCACATTAGGATGCCTAAATCAATGGGAAATCAAAAATTTCACAAATATGTGCACTAATTATGAATAGTGCTCAAATAGTGCTCAATTAAGGTTTTAGTCAACTTTGATTATTTAAATGGTCATACAAGGCCATATATATCCTAACTAAGGCATGGGGGCCGGTTTCGGACATGGTGAGTCATCACCCTTGCCAGCCAACTAAAAGAAAGAAGAAGAAATAAAGTAAAAGACTATTTGCTTTATGACTTAAATATCTTCCAAATGAGACCTCTTTCCTCACTTTCTTCATTTCCCTTCTTTCCCACAATGTTCTTCATCCTTCTCCCATCTCCAAACCTTCATTGATACAGCACCACTGTTCTCCAACTTCAAACTCTTGCCAAATCCAACTCCATGCTCCAAATCAAATTCTAAGAGTATATTTGTGCTAGTTTGTAATACCCCTCACCACAATCACGATATAATCCCTCACGTAGCAATAAATAAAAACGTCTCGCAGCGGAAAATAAATAACTATTACAAAACTCACTCGGGTGTCACCGGCCATTACTCGCCCATGCGAGCAACGAAGCCAAACTACATCCAACTTCCAACATAAACAAATCACTAACCGCAGTGATAACGAGAAACTCCTATACATCATACTAAATCCATAAATCACAAACATCGACAAGTGAGCGTCTACCCAATCCTGAAAAATACATAACCTTACCATAAAACCATACACCATCTTCATTGATATACAACATCTCCATGTGTAATAACAAAAGCAAAACTCCAATTACCCTGTTCCTGCTCTTCGGCTTCGACAATGACCAACAACCTGAAATGGTGTAGTATCAACGATAGACGCTGAGTATGCCGGGCCTGGACCCTAATGGTCACTTGTCATTTTAACCATCTTATTATTAGATTGGTTTCATGCTTTACCATTTTATAGTTATAATCAATACTGCAATATATAATGTATAATATACATAATCATCCATCTAATTATCCATAAACATTTAACCATACATCCAAATATCCATAAACATTCAACCATCCATCCAATCCAAACAGTCATAGAATATTTCAAACAACATTTGTATATCGAACGTATCGAGTATTAACAATATATTGTACAATGTACAATCGCCGTAGCGTTCACCATCCACTGTCAATTTATTTTAGTTTGGCCTTCAAGGCCCCATCCATATGTACAATGTACATTCGCCGTGGCGTACAAGTTCCATAGTTAATTTACCTTAGCCTTGTAGGCTCCATCCAACCATGTTTAATTATTAATATCAGCTGGGCGTCATGTTAGGACAACCCGATAACCTCACCATGGACAGTAGTCCTCCCGTACACACAAAGGTGCTCATTTCGCCAGAGGTCCGGAGGCCCCTGACTCACTTATGTCTCGTAAGACGTCCATAAAAAGGCCGTAGCCACCTGATCCACGATCCAGTTTGGGCTCGTTGGATATAACCTGGAGCGGAATCCAATTAGGAAACCCCTTAGTGATCACAAATGCGCAACCAAGTAGTTCGTAAACTACCGGGATTCCTCACCTCAACTCATACCACTCTCTCATAATGTTTAAGATCTGCTCTGAGTCTTATGGAGAATAATTATTAATTAGCGGCCCAATGGGTCACGCATACCTAGAAGTAGTCTAAGTGATATTCATGTTAGAGATCCATGCTCTAGAGACCGACAATGTCGTGACTCGTCCCTAAGTGTTTTACTTAGGTTACCATATACTTAATATTAATATCATGGTATTACATCAAGTAACCGTCATGTCATCACAACGCATATGTATGTTTATATAAGTCGATCTATAGTCGACATAGTGTTAGTCCCGTAGGACGCCCGTGCATAAATAATTAATGCAACAACACTTAAACACATACATGTAACCACACACATATAACACACAAGTTATATCAACCAAATCCGAGCCCAAGGAGCAACCTTAGGTCAACTCGGATCAAACCCCTTTACATACCGTTCACCCTGATCGTATTACGGTGGAGTATGAATCAGCAAGATCCTATGCTCCGTGTAGTCCGCTAGCTCGTCAAGCGTCTTGTCAGAGGTATAATCTAAACGGTATTAAAACTATAAGTCAGTCTCCATGACTAACTACATCCGGTATTTCCGAATAATAAGTAACCCCGACAGTTCACCCTGTTTCCTACAGTTGTTGTTACGGGTTTCTCTAAAACAGTCGGCTTTGTTACTTAAAATTCATACGTCATCATATTCCAACTGTTAAGTTTAATTCGTCGTATTTCTTTTAATCTCATCCACCATCTAGTTTAGGTACATAACCAATAGTTGCATGTATGCATGCATTATTATATTATATTATATTCTTTTTCATATTGTATCATTTATTATATTGTATCATTCTCCCACCATCCATTATAATACAATGTATTATGATCCATTTATCTTTAGCAAATGATATTTGCATCCAAAATTCATAACTTATAGCTCGTAACTATATTTTTTTTTTAAATAATCACCACCATTAAATCATATGGTTTCCAACCAAAATTTATATCCACCTTATATACATTATTCTTGTGTATGTATATATTTACCACGTAGGTAATTCCCATGAGTTTAATAAACTCTTATATTTTATGTTACTTTTCATCATCTTTTATTAGATGATTATTCACTTAGTTGTATTATATTATACAACTAATATTACGTAAATTAATATTTATCACCTGTTTCTCTCATTTAACTTGTTTTAATTCCTTTCAACTAATATTGCTAAATGCTTTGCGCGACAAACGACTACATTTATTTGGTAACTATCAACATATGATTTTGAGATAGTCTAGGTACCACAAAGGAATTAATCTTGATATTTACACTCCGGACTGAGCAGGAAAATATTAAGGCTTTTATTAAGAGTTCGTAACTGACAATTATTATCTCTAATAGGCAATAAATAATTGAGACAAGGTTATAAATATGTTTAAGTAATTTAGGAAAATTCCCCCGCTATCCTAGGATACATTTTTCCATTCACATCAATTAATTCACCTTTTAACTGTTTTTATAATTTCTGTATTAATTTAACAACAAATCAAGCTTGCCTCCGGCTAAACCCCTTTTTACAGTTTTTAAGTAACTACCAAGACTAGGATAAATTGAACAATCTCCCTGTGGATACGACACTTGTTTTACTACTACGACCGGGATTTGTTTGCAGCCCGCCGTTTATAATTTGAGTTTTAATTTCTTTTCTTTTAATTACACCACTTTAACCACTCAGAAAATAACATTCTGCATTACCACACGATAAAACCCATATAAAACCTCTGTAAAAGGGTTTACAGACTCCAGATTTCAGAAACTTTAAAACTGAAACTGAAACTTCCACATGCTGGTATCTTGCTCTCATTTCCTTCTGTTTGTTCACTGTCTGAGTTTCAAACTTGCTTTCTGTTTATTCAACTTGCCCCCTCATTTAATTAAGTATTTCAACTAAGTTCCTAATCCCCAAACAACTGGTTAATCCTACAGAGACCTGCTTATACTGGAACAAGAAGATTTCAAAACTGAAAGAAAAACTGAACTAAGAAACCGATATACTCCTGGACTGTTATTGTGGTTTCTCTTTTTTTTTGTTCTCGAATCTGTTCCTTGTTTACCCAAGATAGTTTACTTATTTAGTTAGTGTATTAGGTTTGCTTCACATTCGTTTACTTCTCAATTCAGTACTTATAAACCCTCTGTAACAGAGTTGTACAGAGAGTAAAAGTTTCCGAAAACTAAAAACAAAAACCCAAAATCTGTTATCTATTTCCATTCTTTTCTGTTTCTTATCCTGGATCTGGTTCCCACTTCTGTTTCCTGTTTCCTCCACTTACTGGCTCATTAGATTAAATATTTCTCTTAATCTCATACCACACTCAGCTACCATCTGTAACAGATGTTAGACAGACACACATTTTCAGGAAAACCATAAAACCGAAACACTAGTTTTGATAAATCTGAAACTGAACTTGCTCTTTTTTTGTCACTACTGATTGGGTTCTTCAGTTTTTCTTTCTCCCAAGTTGTTTAGTTGCTAGTTAGTTGCCTTAATATGATTTTAAACTCCAATCTATCCAAACACAACATGGGCAATACTTCTGAAAAATTCTCACACAAATCTGAAAACTGGAAATCAGAAATCAGGACTGATGCCAAACAAAAAAAAGAATCTGTTTCAGTTATTGTCTATCTACTTAAGTACCCTACTCTCAATCTGTTCAATTATCCCTCATTCACCAACATCAGAAACCAAATTTATTTGGTTGAAAAAAAAGAACAGAAAGCAGCAAAAGAGAAAATCATCTCAAGCTGTTGGTATGGTGCAGCAGGTTTCTGGTTTTACGTGTTGGTTTAATGCAGTAATTTCAGAGCTAATGTGTTATGTTTGTTGATTAGTATAAGACCCATAATCTGTTCTACTAAACCGCACTGGTGAACATCAGCAGAAACATTTTTATTTGGGTGCTGTCACAAGGAGTAAGAAGAAGATATCAGCCCATAAGGAGAGCACACCGTCACTGTTTGAAAGTCTGTTCTGTGGTTTGTATTTTGATTAAGAACAGTAGAGTATGCTGCTGCTTATATAGTTATTGTCTACTTCACATGAGCAACAGACAACAGCGAAAACGAAAGAAACTCAAATTTCTACCGTCATAATGTACAGCAGGAATTTTTTTTTCTTGCTACACTTATATGTTTATTGTAGCTGAAATATGCTACTACTTATGTGCTTATCGTTTGCTTGACAGGCATGACAGAAAGAGCAACAACTTCTACTGGTAAAATCACCAAAGGAGAGGAAACAAGCTGTGGGACTGAAGGACAACAGAACCTGAAACTGATGCATGTTCTTTCTGTTGCCTTAAGTTGCTAACTGTGTTTTATTTATTTATACTCTTTTTCCTAATCTCTCAGTTCGATTGCACTTAGCCCCTCTGTAGTTCCTTCTCTTTTTTTTTTGGTCAGTCAGTAAGCAACCGCCATCTTTTAGTTTACTACGGAAGGTTAGTAGACAGGACACAATGATAAGACTTTGAGATGGTCATCAGGTTTTGACAGAGCATTTCCAGAAGCAGATTTCAACAGTTGCAGTATGATTTTTTTTTCTGATATGAACTAAGCACGAGTAGAGGATTACAACCTGGGTGTTAAAGCTTGATTTCTGGTGTCAGCCCGTGATGCTCCCTGGTTGACTTTGGTGCGAATGCAAACTTTCAGGACTTGACTCTCGGTCTAACTCTGATTATGCTGCAGCGGGAGAGTTGACAGTTGTTGTGGCCTGCTGTTTGGAATCTGTGGTGATCCAGATTTTCAAGACCAAGTAGTGATCACAAATGCGGAATCCATTAGGAAACCCCTTAGTGATCACAAATGCGCAACCAAGTAGTTCGTAAACTACCGGGATTCCTCACCTCAACTCATACCATCTCTCTCATAATGTTTAAGATCTGCTCTGAGTCTTATGGAGAATAATTATTATAATTAGCGGCCCAATGGGTCACGCATACCTAGAAGTAGTCTAAGTGATATTCATGTTAGAGATCCATGCTCTAGAGACCGACAATGTCGTGACTCGTCCCTAAGTGTTTTTACTTAGGTTACCATATACTTAATATTAATATCATGGTATTACATCAAGTAACCGTCATGTCATCACAACGCATATGTATGTTTATATAAGTCGATCTATAGTCGACATAGTGTTAGTCCCGTAGGACGCCCGTGCATAAATAATTAATGCAACACACTTAAACACATACATGTAACCACACACATATAACACACAAGTTATATCAACCAAATCCGAGCCCAAGGAGCAACCTTAGGTCAACTCGGATCAAACCCCTTTACATAACCGTTCACCCTGATCGTATTACGGTGGAGTATGAATCAGCAAGATCCTATGCTCCGTGTAGTCCGCTAGCTCGTCAAGCGTCTTGTCAGAGGTATAATCTAAACGGTATTAAAACTATAAGTCAGTCTCCATGACTAACTACATCCGGTATTTCCGAATAATAAGTAACCCCGACAGTTCACCCCTGTTTCCTACAGTTGTTGTTACGGTTTCTCTAAAACAGTCGGCTTTGTTACTTAAAATTCATACGTCATCATATTCCAACTGTTAAGTTTAATTCGTCGTATTTCTTTTAATCTCATCCCATCTAGTTTAGGTACATACCAATAGTTGCATGTATGCATGCATTATTATATTATATTATATTCTTTTCATATTGTATCATTTATTATATTGTATCATTCTCCCACCATCCATTATAATACAATGTATTATATGATCCATTTATCTTTAGCAAATGATATTTGCATCCAAAATTCATAACTTATAGCTCGTAACTATATTTTTTTTAAATAATCACCACCATTAAATCATATGGTTTCCAACCAAAATTTATATCCACCTTATATACATTATTCTTGTGTATGTATATATTTACCACGTAGGTAATTCCCATGAGTTTAATAAACTCTTATATTTTATGTTACTTTTCATCATCTTTTATTAGATGATTATTCACATTAGTTGTATTATATTATACAACTTATATTAAGATTATTATCCTAACATGAGTAACATTTTATGTTGTATATTTACAACTCCTAAGGTTTATTCCATAAATACCTTAGTTTATAAATCCCATTCATTTATAGTTTGTCACATCATTTTATGTGAGTACCCTTCCTTATATTAATTCCATCTAAACCATATAATTGCTATAACATTTATAACATTATAGACCTTAGTCTAAAATTCATTTTCCAACTCTTGTTAACTCGGTATAGCCCTAGAATTTATTTAAATTCTATGTTGACCACATAACATTATGTAATGTTATACCATATGCTAATATCATTTGATATGATATTTTTATTTCCTTTAACTTATAATCTATAGTTTTTATACAAAACTATTATATATTGCCTCATAGGCATATATGTTAATCCTTATACTTTTCCATAAACCATAGTTTCCTCTATTTACAAAATCATCCCATAACTTATACCATGTTATATATTCCATTAAATATAACATTTCTAACTTATAAAAATGTATAACCAATGGTTATTTTATTGAGTAACCGAATGTACTTCAATATATATCTTATATTGCCATTTGGCCCATTTTATAACATATAGTTTTATAATTCCTTAAAACCATATATTATACATATATCTTAATAAATACTCTTATATAATTCTAAAAATCACCAAATTTCTCCAAAGGGTTATATCCTTATTAACCCTATATAATCGGTATTTACTATACCAACACATATATTTCTCCAAAGTGTCATAATGACATAATAACTATATATTATACATATATAGTTCATTTTAATCCCAAAATCAACCCAATAAATTCCTAAAAATTCCTAATAGCCCATGGGTGTTTATAATACCATTTTTCAACACTTTATTTTCGGTAATAACATATTCCACCATATTGTTTATAAAAATATTACCATAAGATACTTATCTTATTATAAAGCCTTAAATAAGTTATCTAACTTATTTATTTTGGTCAAAACCTAGCATATGGTCAAGGTTGACCACCTTAATATTTCCTTGACCACCAATTCCTTATTATTACGGTTTGGTACCCAAACTTTCTAGAATTTACCATTTGACCCCAAAACTTTATAAAATCTTATAAACTTTATTTAAACTCCTTAACCTCTAATTTTCGGCTTAATTATTATATAGCCCCAAAAGTTAATTTAATTACACTATAACCCCTCTTTCTTTTCGGTAATCTACAAATAACACTTAAACTTAAATAAAAACTTGTAAATGCATAAATAAAATGGCCTAAAATACATGGCCTTATTACAAACATTTGCTCACAAAATAAATTACACATAAATGTCCCAAAAATACTTGTAGATCTCGGCCTCACCATATAATTTTTATTTAATTACCAAACTTCACATAATGTCTTAAATTTGATATTTATGTTACTTAATCACTAGATAAATTTACTAAGCCATTCCTTTAACATTTAAGGCAAAATGACCTTACTTCATGTTCTCTCACGGCAATAATATTAGAAATAGCTTAGAACATTTTAACTTAGCAAAGTTAATGTTTAAGTGATTTATACCTTGATTTAGCTTGGTAATCCTTGTTTGGATTCGCCACCTTAAGAGAATTTCTCCAAAGCTTCTCTTACATGTTTTCAAACGAAAACAAGGCCTAGTTAGTCCCCAAGCAAGATCTAACCATAAAGTAATTTAAGTCATGAAAATCATGGATTTTTACCTTATCTTCAGCTTGATATAGATCTACTTCGGCCCTATTTTTCCAGAAGAGAAATGGTATCAAAACACTCTCAAGAAACAGGTATAAAACCGTGGGTAATTAGCTTGGAGATAGCTAAGTTTTTACCTTGTTTAAGATGCCAAAAATGGTGTTTTTGGCTTGGATCTAGCTACTCCTTGTAGATCTTGGTATACCAACTGAATTCAACTGAAAAGGAGAAGAAAATAGGGTAGGAACCAAGTTTTACAACCGAAATTCCACAAGGAAGAAGAGGGGTTGTGCTTAGAGCATCTTTTTTATTTTACCTTAAATGGTCAAGACTTGAACTTTCTTCCTAGATCTGGTTATGGCCAAAATTTTCTTCCTTTAACCTCCAAGACACTCTACTAGATGTATAGAAAAGGTTGAGTCTAGATAATGGAAAGGAAAGAAGATGAAGAAATGGGCATTTTTATGCCTTAGAAGCTTACCTAGAGCTTGAGCTCTCTCCAATGGAGCTTGGAGACTTACCTACGGTGGAAGAGGAGCAAAGAGAGCCAAGGCTGGAGCAATCTCGGCTGAAGAGGAAGAATGAAGGAGGATGACCTAAATAAAGCTTAAAGCACATTTTTTGCATTTTTTAATGACTTTGTTGCTTTGATGACTCATCAATGACTTATTGGGGTTGATAATTGCAGGCTCATTTCGGTGGAGACAAGGCAAGGGCAGCCGGCCATGGTGGACAAGTGTGTGAATTATTGGAGCCAATTGAATCAAAAATGAAGTAAAAATGTGACTTTATTCACTTAATGAATAGGTGAGTCATCTCCTTGTCTTGTTCTGCTTGGAGCCACTGAAATAAAAGGGGAAGAGCTCCAAAATCGGCTGCCTCACATGGGTAGGCAAGAGGTTAAGTTACTTTTAGTTTATATGTTAAAGTTTGCTTTTTTTATTTTATGCAAAAGTAAAGGACTATATTTAATTGTCACATGGGTATTGTCACATGTTTGGTAGGAGACTTAATAATCTGATTTTATGCAGTCCAATTCGTGGTCAATGGTCAACATTGACCACGTATTCATGTTGACCAACGGGCCCCACTTAGGTTTTATTAATATTTTAATATTAAATTTGTAAAATTCGTAAATTCTGGAATTAAATTCCTAAATCATATAATATGAATATTTTATTATATTAAAGGTAATTATAACCTTTAGCCCAGTTAAAAACCAATTTAGAAGGCGTTACACAAAAACGTGCTCTAAGGAGTGTTTAGTGCACATTTTGGTCGCAGGGTTTCTGAGCTTGGTTTTCTTTCACAAACGGTTTTGTTGTGTCCCTTACATTATATTTGATCATGGTATCCAATTTTATATCATTTAGAGGTCATTAGACCTTTAAGGTATTCTTAGAGCACATTTTTGCCCTATTTGACCTTGAAGCGTGAAAGTGCTTGTTCTTTGTGTTGGAGTGTTGTCCAACGGTTATAATATGTTTAATATTATGTTAATATGATTAGGACAAATTTTTAGGTCCTAAGTAGTTCATTTGGGTATTTGTTTACCCTAAACAGTCAAAGGGTGCAACATCTTGTTTTGTGTTGACCACTGTTGTTCTCAGTTGACTTTTAAGGCATGTTTAGGCCTTAATTAATGTAATTAAATATTTAATCCATGTTTAATAAGTTTGGGGTATTTCATAGTTAGACCAAGCCCTTCATTTCCCTCTTTTCAAAACTTCAAAAACTCAAGTTTGAATCCATGGTGAATCTCCATTGAAGGGGGAAATGCTCAGCTTCTTGCACCTTGTTGTGATCCTTTGTTCCAAGGTAAAAAGTCAAAGAAAAATCAAATTTCCTTTCATTTTGAACATGGCCGAAATCACCATTAGTGATGCCTTGTCTTGCTCATTTTAGTAGCTTGATTCATGCTTCAAAGGACTAAAAGAAGTCCCACCTTGCTTCCTTATCAAGCTCTCTTTCAAATTCCAAAGGTAAACACCAATTCTAGTGTATTAAAACAATTCTTGTAATCTAGGGTTTGTTCATGAGTTAAAGTATAATGCTTGATACTCATTGCCCTTATTTGTATATTGGTTGAAAGATTGACAAGTGAGTAAAGCCCTTGCCGGTTTTAAAACAAGAAAAACAAGAGAAAACAAGTGAGAAAAGCTTGGAAAACAAAAGGTAAATGACTTACCTTAAGGGGTTTAATGTTTTATGGAGGGGTGCTTAGGTGAGTGCAAAATGCAACCTAAAGCTTACCTTATGTAATGAACTAGGTTAACATAGGAAAGTGGTATGATTATATTTGTAAACCTATGATTAAAGAGCTAAGGGTAAATGAGTTAGTGAAATGATCATAAGGTGGTTTACAAGAGGCTTTATAATTGCCTTGGGATTGTTGTGTGTAATTGCAGGTTGAAGGCAATATATGTGGGAAATTCAGTGCTTAAGATTATTGCAATTTAAGGGCCTAAGAGCCATGTCATTTAAGGGCCTAAGTGCCAAGCAATTTACGTTTATGCACTATATTGTGATGTAGTGTAATTTTGGATGTAGTTTGTGTGTAATGAACATTCATAGTGGATTTGAATGTCTTGATTTGCTTAAGGATGAAAAACTAAGTGTTTGGGTGTAAGAATGTACAAGGGAAGCTATGGCAAAATTTTGTTGAGGAACTAAGTGTTTTTAAGTGTTATAAGTGATATTGTGACCTAGGATGTACTAGGAATCATGAAAGGTTATATTGGTGAAAGGAAATGAATTAAGGTGTTCTTGAGTGCTAGGATGACCTAGGGATTGTCTTGGAGGATTTAGAGATCAAATGGGTGTTTTAGACACACCAAAGTTATGTTATGTGAAGTGTTAAGACTTGTGCAAAATTTGGTAACAAAGAGGTATAATGCCATGTGAAGGATTAAGTATAAACTTGTGGGAAAAACCTTAAGGAGTTTGTGTAAAGGAGATGTAGGTGAGATAATGTTTGGGAGTAGTTGGGATGTTTGTGAGGCAACACTTTGGTTAATGATATTGTAGGCATGATTCACCACTTAGAAATCCTAAGGAAAAATGTTACAAGTGTTAGGAATTTTTGTAAGAAATTGAGTAACAAGTTTGGCGATGATTGAGGAAGGTTTAGTGCATGTTTAAGGTGTTATAACATGCTTAGAAACTTGTGGAAAGATTAGGAAAAGTTTGGGTGAGGTTCAAGGTTGATTAGGGGTTGAAAATGGTGTTTTGACAGTTTTTTAGCAGGGTCCGGGACTTAGTCCTTGTATAAGGTCCCGAACTTCCCTTTAAAATGTGCCGAAAATCAAGTTTACATGTGGTCTGGGTCCTTAGTCCAGGACAAAGACCCGGACCAAGTGAAAAAAATGGCCGAGAGTGTATTTCAGTGCTGGTCCGGAACCTTGGGTCCGGACCAAGTCCCAGACCAGAGCAAAAATTGTCCAAAATGTGTTTTAAAGGCTTCTAATGATGGGGGATTGGATGGTAATGGTTTTAGATGATGTTTAGGCCTTGTTTGGTGACATGTAAAGGCCTTAAAAAGTGTAACCAAGTGTTAGATTGGATGTGAGAGTTGTGAACTTAAGATCACAAGAGTAAAATTAAGTATAACGGGATAACGGGGTTAACTATGGGCGCACTTGAAATACCCCGAACTTAAATATGGTGATTAAATTATTTTAATATGGTATTTAAGGGCCTAATAGTGCCTAAGTAATTTTGGTAAGGAAAAATAAATCCAAAAGAAATAAAGAAACGCTTAAAAAGCAAAAAATGCTAAATGAGCGTTAAATAACCATAGGAGGTATGAGACCTCGGTTAGCGTATTATGTGCATTCTTAGGGCTTAATAAGACCGAAATAATATATGGGAACAACTCCCGAAGAAAACGGAACCAAATAACGTATTAAAACGCTAATATAGCTTTAGCGCGCGTTTTTCGAGAAAACCCGAAAACGTGATTTTAAGTGGTCAAACGAACCCGTAAAAATTATAGTTTATTAAATAAAAATAATTCAGCATTAATGGAAGCTTAATAACCAATAAAAATAAAGAAACGAGAAAATTCCAGAAACGGGCCCGGTTAGTGAATAGTACCTAAACCGGGTAAAATAACTAGTGTCTTCTGTAAAAGACGAAAAAAAACTGCTCCAGCTTAACAGTATAAGTGGGGCCGGTTTTTATAGGGTATTAATACCCTCTCTCACACTCAATTAAATATTACTCTCTCACATACACACTAGAAGACAAGAAAACTAAAAGCAAAAAGGTAAAAAGTACACTCCCTCCCTCTCTCCTCTTATTCTCTCATTTCTCTACTCTCTCTCCAATTCCTTTCCATCTCTCACGGTGGAGTCCCCCTCCCTACAGAACACTCTTCTTCTTCCTCCCTAAGCCAATGATTTTGCGAGCTCAAGAATGCTATCATGGCTTCTCACCTTTCTTCCTCATGCTCTAGCTCCATTTGAGCTCCAAATGTAAAATAAAATACATATTTGAACTCCCCTCTTCAAGCTCTACATTTCTATCTTTTCAAAATCCGAAAATGAGCAACTTGATCTCCATGGGTTTTGAGCATTTGAAGAATAAATGACACCATTTCGAAGCATGGGGTCTCCTCTTCCTCCTAAGGTAAAAAGTTTCAAGAAAAATCCATTTTTCTTCACTCTTCACTCTTCATTCTTGACCGATATTGCCTCTTAGTGATGCCTTGTTTTTCCTCATGAATTGAGCTTGATTTCAAATCCCTAATGGTGGAAGAACTCCCCCTTGTATTCAAGGCTTGAAACCCCTCTTAAAAGCTCCAAGGTAAAACCCTAACTAATGGCATTTAAGCCCTTTCATTGAATTAGAGTTATCCAATGGGTTAAGGAGTTTAATTGTATCTATTTTGTGTTCTTGAGTGTTGGCTTGGGGTTTGGTAACCCCATTGCTCAACTTGACAGAGAATGAAAAAGATGAGAGGTGTAGAACTTAAAAGAAGAATTGTGATCTCAAGGTAAGAAAAACCTATCTCAATGCACTATCTATATGTATTAGGATAATGGGATGGGTAAATGAATCAATAAACCCAAAACATGTGAGAAAATTTGCTTGCTTGGTATTAGAGGAAGTTGTGAAATTGAATTGCAAAGTAAGGGCCAAAGTGACAAGTATTAATGTTAATGCATTGTATTGAGCTTGGAGAATTGTGTATATGCTTTGGAGGAATTTTGTATGAACCTTGTGTGCTGGTAGGACTCTTGTTGGGTGTGGTTAGCTTTAGGTTGAATTTGATGAGAGAATGTGTATTTGAGGATGTAAGAACTGTAGGTGAACTATGGCAAAATTTTGGTAGGAAATTGTGCATTAATGGATGACTAGGTGGATGGGAGAACCAAGGTGGGTATTGGAGTTAGTAGAGATGTTTAGTAGCTATGGAATGATAGTTTTAGTATGAGAAATAAGAAGGTGAAAATATGTAGCAAAGAGGTATCAAAATGCATTGTAGAACTAGGAAAAAATAGTGTGCAAGATTTGGTAAGAAGAGGGTTGTACTTGGGTATAGGTAGTGTAGTTTATTGGAAAGGAATTGAAATGGTAAGATGAAGTTAGGACAAGATGCAAAATGCAAAGAGAAGTGTAGGAATGCACAAGTGTGCAAAGTGTGAAAATGAGAATGGAAAATTTGTAGAATTTGAACAAGAAGTTGAGTAGGTATTGGACCATGGGTTTAAGGAGTTTTAGTGAGTGTTTAAGTGTGTTTAAATATGTACAAAACATGTGGAAAGATTATGGAATGATTGGAGGTGTATTAAGGGTTGATTAGGGGTTGAAAAATCCACTAAGTAGCAGTTTTTAGTAGGGTGTGGTCCGGGACCGCATTAAAAATCAGTTCGAGACTCACCACAGGGTGTGGTCCGGGACCTTAGTCCTGGACCAAGTCCCGGACCAGTAATGAAAATAGGCCGAGAGTGTTGTTCTTGTATGGTCCGGGACCTTGGGTGCGGACCAAGTCCCGGACCACCCCCAAAAACTTGCAGAATGTGATTTTTAGGGTTTAAATGATGGGGGATTGATTGGTAATGGTTTTAGAAGTTGTTAAGGCCTTGTTTGATGATACTTAAAGGTCCTAAGAAGTGTAAACAAGTGTAGGAAATGAATGGGAAGTATGGACATAGTTTGACATGAGTGAAACTAAGTATACCGGGATAACGGGGTAAGTACGGGAGTAGTAATTATTTGTGTATCGTATGAGCATAGTACTAATAACAATGTTGGAAACATTACCAGTGGAACAAGTGTGAACCAAGGAACAAGGGAACACATGGTAAAGCTAACCCCGGTGAAAGGTATGATTTTCTCATGCCCCGTATGCTAACCGAGTTACGTTGATTTGTGTGCTGTATGCCGGCTAATCAAGACTAAAGCATGAAAACGGTTTATTGCCTTTCATTGTATGTCTTGTTGTATGTTGTATGAGCTAACCCTTCTTTATTGATTAAGTGGCTTCACTTAGTGCGTAGACCGACTCATAGATGAGTCTTGTGTTTAGTGACTCGTAGTAAGAGCCACGTTGCGAACTAACAGGAACGTAGAAACACACTAAATTAACAAACCAACAAGCGATAACGCAACCCAACGAACTTAGAATGTGAGGGAGTGTACGGGAGTAGTAACCTCCCAATAACGGTAGGAGAACCGAAATGAATAGTCCACAAACAATAAGTAGTGGAAGTGTATAAATAAACTCTACTAGAGGAATTAATGTTGGTGCAAGTCATGAACCATGAGAGTAGTAGAGAATGATGAGGGATCTCTAAACCCCTTAGCAAATTAGTCGACCCACTATGAGAGGACCCGACTGATGTAAGTAATGTCCCCAACATGAGAGTATTCGATACGTTGGGGAAACCCTTAAACCTGAGAATACTAGACGGTGGAAATTCCCTAAGCTAGTGGAGGTTATCGAGAGAGATACTTCTAGGCTAATCCATAAGATTGTAAGATGTTCCAAGAGAGGAGTGTTGGGAATTTGAGTAGTCCGGTAAAAATGGACACTTGTATATTTGAGGAGCTAAGTGTATAGCCCATTGTATTTGTAGGCCCGGTGGGGAGTCTTGTGTATGACTCCGCCCAGAGACCAAAAGTAATGAGTATTGTGTATTGCGTATGCATGAGTAAAGTAATAAGTATTGAGTATTGAGTATTGTGTAAGTATGAGTAAGTAATGAGTATTGAGTAAGGAGTAAGTATGAGTATGTAATGAGTACCGAGCAATGAGTAAGTATGAGTAAGGAGAAGAGTATGGGTACGGAGTATCTGAGAGCAAGTAGTGAGTACTGAGTAAGAGTAAGTAATGGTAGCAGTGAGTACTGAGTAAAGTATGAGTGATGTAATGAGTAAGGTATTGAGCGTAGTGTGAGTAAAACAACGAGTAAGTAAGATTAAGCCTAGTGTAAGCTTTGTGAACCCGAATAAGGAGAAAGAGATCATCCGATGAAACCGGATGAACGAATAACTAAATGAACGGTTGACTAACAAATTGTCTTCCTTGGTAGGTAACGAAACTTGTACATGTATGTGAGTATTGTTGATTGTATTGTCGTAGTATTAGTATGTATGCATGCATGTAAAACGAACTCCATGTATATCCGACCCAAAGTAGTCGGCGTACCGCGGTTAGCACGCAGTATATGCGAATTTCATATGCAGCAATTTTACTGAGCCCCTTGGGGCCCCGTTTTTATTTTCCCAGGTACTTGAAGCTGAACACCGTTCGAGAGAGTAGGACGGGCTGCTATGTAAGCATGGGTAGTTGAATTATAGGATTTGTATTTGTATTGCAATGTGAAATTGGAAGTCCAAACTGTATCGGTAATTTAAGGATTGTAGTAGACTCGGTATAGTTTGTATTGAAGTTGTATTTGAACTATGGTTGAGTATGCAATGGGAAGTAATGTATTGTGTAGAGTACTCGGTATGTTCATATTCATCAGATCGATAGTATGTAGGATTGTAACTCGCCTTGTTAGTCACGTGGGTGACTAACGACATTGTACACCCGCCGTTGTGCATGTAATATCCGCTGCGAAGGTAAGTATTTGTACTGTAATGACGGTATTAGCGGTAGGGGTGTTACAGCACTAGTCGTTAAGCAATCGTATTACCCCGATGTTAATGGAAACAATTGTAATGTTACCAGTTGTTCGAGAATTATTCGAGGAACATAAGAGGACACAATAGATTGGACCTTGGTGACAGGTATGGTTTTCTTGCAACCTGTGTTCTACCGGATTACACCGGCTTGTGTGTTGTTTGTTTTTCTGGATGTTTATGACTTTGTAAGACTTAAATCATGAAATGAGTTTACAGTCATTGTTATTATTGTGCGAGTGGGTTTCCGATGCCGTTAACCTCGAATACGTGCTAACCCACTAGTTAACCAAGGTTAGAATTACGTAAGAGATTGGTATTCGGTTTTAATATTTCAACCTAAGAAACGTTCTAACTACGGCTATCCGTGTGTTAGGTTTGTGTTGTTGTTGTGTGTAAGAGTATTTACCTCCCTTGTGTGTTTAACCAAGTTGTAACACCATATGGTGTATGTATGTGATAGGTTCCATAAGCAAACTTCTAACTTATATATAATTATATACACATATATTATGGGGGTGAGGAATTGGGGAGTCTCGGTCGCGCGCGTATGTACGGGAGTTGATATCCATAATGGATTCAACTCTTTCCCATGTATGGTTGTTTTCCTTCTTGGAATTCAATCTCCCATAAGCCTAATAAAAGGCTTTCCTACCTGACTATTGTTCGGGCTAGGGGGATTATGGTAAGGTTTGTTTGGGAGTTGATGTCTATATTCACTTCGACTCCCACTCTGTTATTGATTGTTTTTCCTTCTAGGATTACAATCACCCACAAGCCTAAGATAAATGGCTTTCCTACCTGACTATTGTTCGGGCTAGGGGGATTATGTATAAGGTGTGATTGGGTCTCTATATCCGACACATCTTTGGGAAGAGTTAACGTTCGCCAACAGAACGGGAACGGGTTACGTATGGTGTGATCGGTGCAAATGATTTATTTGATGTACTAAATGCTAAGAATTAATCCTAGAAATCAACAAATCAATAGACCGTCGGGTTGTAAAAATCCCGGTCGTAGTAGTATAGCAATTTAGAAGCGACCAGGTGTCATTCCACGGGACTTGAGGTAAATAAGTCTAGCCTTAGGCAATGGGTAACTAAAGAGGGGTTTGTTTTGGTTTTGGGATCAATAATAGACAAGAAAATAAATAACAGATAAATTAAAGTGATAAATAGGGAGTGTGAACGGGACTCTAGGTTCAGGGAGTTGTTTCACTAGCTAGGCTCTGCATATTCTACTACTTAAACTGAGACTTGGATCGGCTTGTAATTCTCAATTATCTATTATGTATTAAGTCCTAATTCCAGATTGCTCATCTAGACAGGACACGTAGTTCTAGTCAAGACTTAACAAGTATATCTAGATGGTTTTATCGCACAGAATTACTAGTTTGCTTTGGTCCTGACTAAAGCACCTAATTGCTATTGTAATCTATTCGATTGCAATTATCACAGGTAACAGGTTAATAGGACCGTCAATGCTAATCACCTTATCTGATCATAACACGATTCGAAGGCTTATAATAAATTCATGACGTTTATTAAAAGCGCTTAAAAGCATTAACCTGAACAATCCAAATAGTCTCAATAAAGCAGTAAAATAATGCAGAGTTTAACTAATTACAACATCCCTTCCCCCAGAGTATATCCCCTTAGCTAGACATAGCAATTGAAAGCATAAATAAGAGAGAGTTAGGAGAAATCATCTGTTACGAAGATCTTCTTGTTTGCTCCACCCTTTGTCCTTGCGATATGCTGGTTTGGAGGTTGGATTTGGCGATAATGAAGTGAACTTGGTGAAATGGAGCGAAAATGGAAATTTTGGGAAATTTTGTGAGACGTCCGGCTAAACCGGGTCGGACGCAGATCCGGACGTCGTGAAATGTGTGTGTCCGGATCCGGACGTGATCCAGACGTGGCTTTTTGCTGTGCGTGAATGCGGGCTGTGTATGTGAGTGAGCGATGAAGATTATGGAGGAATTTTAATGAATGGAGATGGAATGAATCGTGAACGAAAGGATATGTGGAGAGGAAGAGAAGAGGAGTTAGACTGCAAGTCTGGTACCAATTGAAATGGCAGCAGGAGCAGGGTTTAAATAGGCTTAGAAGAAAACATAGGTTAGTGGTGTGGTGAGTTGGGAAATTAATTGAGCATGGGTGTGCCTTAATTTAGGGGAAGCATGGGCTAAACCGCCGCTCGGCTGATAATTGCGCCGAAAGCCCGATTATCAGCGCATGCGTTTTTATTTTTCGTTTCTGTGTGACGTCCGGATCTGTGTCCGGATCCGGACGTGACACAGAACTTTTAGATCTGAAACTCGGGTTAAGTCCGGATCTATGTCCGGATCCGGACAAGACACAGAACTTTTGGAGCTGGATCTCGGGTCACGTCCGGCTTGCATCCGGATCCAGACATGAGACATTCGGATTTGCGTCCGGCCATCTTGACCCGGACGTGACCAATTTTTGTGTCTCTTCTCCTGATTTGTTCCCCGTTTGTTGCGTTGTAATCCTTATGATGTAAAATCTTCATTTCCCTGGGTTTTTCCTATATTTAGCATATAAAATACATCAGTTCTTATCAAAACTTCAATCTTAGGAAAAACACATAATAAGTGGGAAACATTGCCTGAATTGTTACAAATTATAAGGTAATTAAACCCTAAAAAGCATATATGTTTCACACTTATCAACTTCCTCACACTTAAGCTTTTGCTTGTCCTCAAGCAAAATAAGGAATAAGAATATCTCTAAAACCGTCACATAATCTCAAGATCAAACAAGTGTAGAGGGAAATCAAGCAAAGTGCAAATGAAAGAATAATCTTGCTCTTTAGAGGTAGGTTTTCATAAACAGCGAAGGAGGAACAATATTTGTAAAAGCATAGAGAAACTAGATTGTAGAAAACAAGTTAACTTAGCTTGGGACTTTCCACCAATATTCATTCCTCTAACCTTTAGATGACAAGGGGTGTGAAGTAATGCTTTATTCCGCAATACCTTTCAACACCACGCACTCATGATCAAAAGCATAAATTTAACTGCAATTATCTCTTCTGTAAGCAAAAGCATTCTTCTTCAAGAATTATGTATAAAACAAGCTAATATTGAAAATTTTTGCAGAGTTATTCCGTAACCCAGACTTTTCTCTTTATCCTAGAGATGGTGTTGGGCCAACTATCCCAGATCCAGAGACCTTAGGTAGATAGGTGTTAAAGCACCCTTAAGACTTAATAACCGGATAGACGAGGCCTGCTATTGTTAGGAAAAATTTTTGATCAGCGGAGTACCTTGCCTTATCCTTTTCATTCCAAACATTCTCTTCATTTCCAAAATCCCAAGCTAAAATAATCTGGTTTCCACAACTAGCTAATCTACCTGGTTTCAGTGAAAATAGATTATTTTTGAAATAAAATTATTTATCCAAACCTCATTAAGCAAAACGATTCTTACGGTTGTCACTTGGTTTAATTTCAAATGCTCCTGTAATTATTTCATCATATTTATTGGTGTGCACAGGCATTAGAGCAGCAAAAAGCAAGTGTGGCATTAAAGAACAACTAGCATGTTTTTAGGGCAAGGTCTTTCCTTCCCCACACTTAAGAGGAGCAATGTCCTCATTGGTCATAAAAGAAAAGCAGGTAAAAGAGCTTTCAAAACATGCTATACTCATAATAGATGCATATTCAATAAGTAAACCGAAACACAAGAAAGGTGGAACATTAATAAGTTAAAGTAGGAACTGGGACTCCCCTGGTGTCATAGATTGAAGAAGATGTCCTTCCTCACACTTGAAGTTTGGCAGGGGTCGAGATATTCCTCATGAGTCACAGACAGTATGCATGTTGTGCAGAGTAAAAGTTGCTAGTTTTCCACTGGCAAGTACGACCACAGAATGAAGTGCATTAACTCGAACAACAGGGAATATTTGAATTGTATGAGTAATGTTAAAGAAAGAATACTCCCCAGAATGCAAGCTTAGTAGACGTTCAAAAGTAGTGTGGTTCCAGTTCCTGTACTTATAGCCATTCGTTTCGCAGTAGAGGAGATATGTAAATAAATCAGTGACGAATGTTGTACTACTCAGAGAAATAAGAAATTTAGCAATTCAGAATTTAAGCACTGCCAAATATAAACACCATCACTTCACCTGTCAGTCTCGTGTTGTACCGTTAGTTTTAACAGACAAAAAGTGAAGCAATTCAGAAAAATAGAAAAGTACAGAAAAATAAAATACTACCTCCGTCCCGTCATAAGTGTCCTATTTGCTTTTTGGCACGTTTTTCCACCTCAATATTAAACATATAAGGTAAAATAATTTTATAAAACTAAATTTTGTATTATATAGTTTATCATGTAAGGAATCATATGCAAAGCTTAAATTTTCAAAATTAATTTATCTTATATGTTAAAAATTGAAGTCAAACAACATGTCCAAATAGTAAATAGGACGGTCAAGGTGGGACGGAGGGAGTAAAAGAAAGCAGTAAAGATAGGATGGCTGTCATGGAGGTGGCGGAGGTGGCGGAGGTCTCGCGCCCAACTGGGCAATGAGCATCTACATGAGCTGGTTGTTCTGGGCTTGCTGAGCGGCTGCCTGTAACACCCCATCCAACAACAAATACATGACAACAATCTGCAGCAGAATACACACCTCATCAAATAACTTAACTCGTTGGTGTTACACGCCGTTAACCACCCACGTGGCTAACAAGGCTAATACACATACATTGTACCGGTCTGATGGGCTAAATTCCCGAGCGACTACACATTACCATCCCTTTTCAATAACAACAACAACAACATACACCTTTCAACTATACCGAGTATTTATAAACTGATGCCGACAACAATTTCGGTCTTACTACACCTACTGTATATATACACTTAAATGATTACCCATGTACAATGTCTACCCCGTCCTACTCTCGAACGGCTTCCAGCTCTCTGTACCTGAAATAGGAAAAGAAGAGAAAGGGTGGCCCCCAAGGGGCTCAGCACCTTTGCTGGTATGGTAATCCCGCAGCCCACATGCTACCGGGCCACGCACAACTAATTGTCGTCTTAGCATGCGATTGATTATATTTAAATCATGCATGCAACGGTAAACACACAACACATAACATTTTGCCTCAATGGGCTCAACAAACGGATGATACATCCTTACTTGATAAGTCACTCATGGTATTCATTATCCCTAGAGTGTTCCTCCTCTAATGGAGCTACTTCCTTAATAGACGACACTTACCCTTAAATCGGGTTATCCTTAAACGTCTCTTATCACACACTGGGATTCATTTTCATGATCCACACACTCCATATCTTACGACATATAACACTCCTCACATAACAAAACATAACAACACTTTGCACGTTTCAACGTGTACATCATAACATCAAAATAGATATTGCATCACAAACAAAATACATAACATAACGGGAATGGTTCTCTTAGGAACCGACCCAAACATTGTTTATACACTGGTGAGCCTAGAGAATGTTGCCAGTCTCATGATAAGCTCGTTATACAATAACAACAACACTCATTACCGTCCTAATAGTCGGACGAGTAACTTAAGTTAAGATGGTTCGGGTTTGGAGGCCCGAACACACCACACAAACACATGTTCCCCATAAACCGATCATAAGTCAGAATAGCTAAGCTTTGGAGTAAGCTAATGGGAGATCATAACCCGTGAGGGAAACAACCATAACAAAGAGAAGGGTAAGGCTAAGAAGGATACCCTCTCCCAAACAACGCGCGACCGGCCAAACCGGATTCCTCACTATTGTTAGTACATACTTACTTTAGATATTAGTTAGAACCCCACTATGGAGTCTATCATATCTACACATCATACAGTATTACAACTGTATTAGACACACAAGGGAGATCCCTACATTCACATACACATATCACACAATTAACGCACGTATAGTCGTGGTTAGTACGTCCCATGGTTCGGGTCGTTTACTCCGAATACCGAACTCTCATGTGATCCTAGACTCAGTTAACTAAGGTTAGCACTTCCGAGGTTAAATGGTATCGGAGTTGCACACGCCACATAAATGAATTACTGTAAACTCATTACATGTTTAATCTTACAACGTGGCAAACATATAGAAAAACACATTGGCATACAAGCCGGTGTAATCCGGTAGGACACAGGTTGCAAGAAAACCATACCTGTCACCGGAGTCCACTTTATCACGTCCACTTATGTTCCTCGAGCAATTCTCGAACAACTGACAACATTACATATACTTTTATTAACTTCGGGGTAACATGATTGTTTAATGTCTAATGCTTATAACTTTTCCCCGTTAACTTAGTTACATAACTTCACTTTTTAACTTGTTTTACTTTCATATTTTATTACAACTTTTCACTCACTTAATTGTCATTAAAACTCACCTAACATGTCCTTAACAACCTCATAACATCATTAACCATCAATCCCCATCATTACACATCATCTCCATACCTTAAACAATGTTTTTGGTCCATACAGCGCCTTGTCCGAACTTGTGTCCGGACTTCCCAAGTTCGGACACCGTTCGAGACTCTATGGGTGCAAACTGGTGAATGTCCGAACTTGCGTCCGGACTTCCCAAGTTCGGACGCTGTTCGAGGCCAAACCAGAGAAATAAATAGGTGTGTCCGAACTTCCCATGTTCGGACGGTAGTTCGGACGCTGTTCGAAGATCAGAATATTCACGCGCACACAGGCACGTCCGAACGTCCACATTCGGACGGTAGTTCGGACAGCCAAGAACTTCACTTTCCAAGCTTTGTTTCATCTATTCTCTTCATCCATTGACCACCCAAGCTTCATACATGAACTTAGGCATATTCTAATACTAGAATATCACTTTGATTCACCTTAAAACATTGTCCAACTTGTTACTCAATCTTCTTATCAAATCTCTTAACACTTGTAACATTTCCTTTTGGTTTTCCAAGTGGTGCTTCACCTTAAATGACCACTACACTAAAATGCTTCCTCACCTTCAAATCATCTCCCAAGCATCTCCTCTTACTAAGTAAATCCTCTTTTCACAACTTCTTGAATTCCTTTCTCAAAACCTTACCTAAACATCACTCTCTCCTTATTCATCAATCATTACCTAAACCTTATATAAACTTCTCCAAGACTTGACACCCTAGAAACACTCATTTGATTTCTAGAACTTCCAAGATAATGCCTAAATCCTTGTAGCACCTTAGAACACCTTAATGCATGTTTTCTTCCTTAGTGAAGCATGTATCCATTCCTAACAATTCCTAGTTCACCCAAGTTCATTTAAGCACTTAGTACTTCTTATACATTATACAAATTTTGCCATGGGTTCTCTTAGCACATCATCATTCCAAAACTCATAGTTTTCACCATTAAGCACTCAAGAACACCTAAATCCATCAAGAACACCATCACTCACAAGACTTCACCAAATTACACTACATCACAATATAGTGCACAATTTAAATTGCTTGGCACTTAGGCCCTTAAACAACATGGCTCTTAGGCCCTTAAATTGCATAAACCTTAAACACTGAATTTCCACAATATATAAGCCTTTGACCTGCAATTACATACACCAAGACATATGTTCTTTTACTAGTCTCCTTGAGAACACTTTACTAAGTCATTCACCATTTGCTCTTTAGGTAGTTTTAGCAAGCATTATAAGCTCATTTCTCCTAAGGCATTAAACCACATCGAGATAGCACATATTGTAGAGATCTCTTTTCCTCACAAACTTCTTTCGTGGTTTCCTTGTTTAAAAATCGGCTAAGCTTAGTGCTTGTCACTTCTAAACATTACACAAACAATGATGAGTATCAAGCTCCAAGCTTAATCTCATTGGTAAACCCTAGGTTTACATTGTTTCAAAAACATGAATGTAGTTGTTTTACCTTGATCTTTGAAGAGAGTTTGAATATCTATGAAGAGAGGACTCCACCTAGTCCATAAGATATGGAATGAGGCTAGAACAATCACACAAAAGCTCCATCAATGAGTATTTTCGGTCAATAAAAAACGTGGAGGAACTGATTTTTCTTTGAGATGCCTTACCTAGAGCAAAGGAGATCAATAATATGTGGAAAAACAAGCTCAAGCTCCTTCAATGGTGGAACTCCATGGCACCGAAATGGGGCTCTTGAAGTTTTGAGAAGATAGAAATGAAGTGCTTGATGAGAGGAAGAGAATGGTGGTGTTTGTTTTTGATTTGGTTAAGTGAGCTAGATTTTACAAGAGGTCAAAACTTGAGTTTTAATGGTGGTGGTGGTATTACCGTGAGAGAACAGCAAGAAGAGAGGAAGAAGAAGGTTCGAACCGTGTGAAATGAGAAAGAAATGAGAGAATGAAGATAGAATTTGCTTAAGAAGATATTTGTACTTAAAAGCAAATAGTAACTTAAGTAGTCATCTTATTTATTTAACATGTTGACAAGAGAGTGGTGAGTCACCACACTTAAGAAAACCGGCCCCCTTTATTACATAAGGGTACTTTAGACTTTATTAATCAATTGTCTCACTTATAATAACATATGTTACAAAATAGCTTATAAAAATCACTATTCACAAAAACAAGGCACATAGAAGTGAAATTTTTGATTTCCCATTGATATAGACTTCCAAATGTGATACTATATAGTACACATGTTAATTAAAGAGTAATGATGGACATCTAGCCATACAAAACTCATTTACAAGACAATTTTTCAAAAACGTGCTTTAAGACTCCTTAAAGCACATTTTGTGTTTTAACTTGTTTTCAAGCTTGGTTTTCTTTTGTAATTGATTTAATATGTTCATTAACATATTTATAAGGTATAGATATGACCTTTAGGTCTTATCAAATTTATCCCAAGCTTAGAGCACATTTTGCTCATATTGCCTTTAAGGTATTTTCTTGTGTTTTATTTGGTTTAACTGTCTACCAAAGTTTCCTAAGGACTTAATTAGCCTTATTAAATCACAATTGAATATTATTTAGTCTTGGTAGGCTCTTTGGGTCCTAACCAAGTTCACTCATAGCTTAGAGCATGTTTTTGCTCAAACCATGTCTTGGTGTTTTATTGTGTTTTACCATGGTTTAAATGGTTCATTGATGTCTCTAAGGCACTTTTTAGCCTTTACATACCATAGTTTAATCTTTAAACTACATATCAAGGTTTGGGGTATTTCACTGCCTCTCTCTGGTGAGCAGATGCCTCTGCCATGAACTGAGCAGTCTCTCGCTGAAAAGCATCACTGTGCTCCAAGCGCTCTGTGAGCATAGTCTGGGTGTCGCGGATAGAAGTCTGCTCTGCCTGGAGGTGCTCCTGAGTCTGGCGGATGTCATCTATGTGTCCCTCCATGCGCACCTGGCGCTGCTGGACATCCCCGAGCTGCTGCTGTACACTGCCGACCTGCTGCTCCATACCTCCAAACCGCTGCTCCATACCCCCAAAGCGCTGCTCCATCCTCTGCTGCTGCTGGAGAATGGAGTCCATCATAGTCTGCATCTCTGGTGGGATGCTCATCACTGGGGGCATAGGGGGCGCCATGGTAGCAGTAGGCGCTGAAGTAGAGCTAGAGCTCGCAGAGGTGCCGGTCGACCCTAGACCCGAGCTGCCCTTCACCCAGCTGCCATCGTCGAGGCATAAGAAGCCCCATCTCCTGAAGGTCCCAAGGGAGATGGGTGTCTCACCCTCCCTCATCTCGAGATCGGTGAAAAGGTCCTCAGGGAGCGTGGAGACAAGAAGATGCTGGATAAAGATGGGGAATATGGGAGTGATCTTCTTCTTCTTGGTCTTCAGATAGGTCACCACCTTATGCAGCTGCCTAAATATCACGAAAGGGAGCGAGAGCTGCTGAGATGGTGGATGTGGTGCGGCCAGGAGGTAGTCGAGAAGAACACAATCCTCGTCAGAAGCATCATTTCCGGCATGAGGCCAGATCTGATGACTGAGGATCTCTGCAAGGGTCCTCTGGGGAAGGGAGGGGAGGAGAGCATATGGGAGTACGGTCTTAATTTCCTCACCCCGTCGGTGAGTAGTACTCCCGACCTCTTGTAACCACCTAGACTTACTCTGCCTAAGCGCGTCCTCCGTAAAATCTAGATGGGTCGCATCATTGTCCGGGAGGAATAGAAGAATACTAAAGGTCTCAGGTGTATCCTCCACTGGGAACTGGCGTACGTATGATGTGATGTTGTTTGTCGTGTCTGATGCCACAACATTGGCGTAGAATTCCCGTACCAGGTCCGGGGAGAAGACACCCTCGCCCATGCGCAAGATGCTGCTGGCGCCAATACCATCAAATATGTCTGTAAGCCCGGCGGCAGCTGATGCCTCTGTGCTGATGCGCGCTCGATGACGAAGGCCCCACCTTGATCGTACCAAGCCCGGGCTCTAGCAGAGATGAAGCCGTCAGGTCGGAGCGGGGTAGAGGCTGGCTCTGACTGGTCGTCGGGGCGTGGGTTCCTCGAAGAAGAACCCGTGCGTGTAGCACCTCCTCCTCTAGTTCGAGCCATCTAAACGATAAACAAATGCAGTAAGAAACCTAAACAGCAAGAAAAGATAAGCAAAAGACACACCAATACCCGAAACCGATCGAGCAGTATGTTCTATTTGACCATATTCTTGCACATAATTAATCTACGATTACCAAGGCAATAAAACATCTAAACATAGCAAACAATAGCATTAAACAGTAGACCATTAACCTAGAAGACAATTGCAGAAAAATCGAAAAATTTGAACATGTCCGGATCCACGTTCGGGTCAACTTAGCCGGACGCAGATCCGGACGTGATTAGGAACCCTAAAAAAAATTCGCCGCGAACTCACGGTTTCGAAACTTCCCAAATTTCACACAGAATTTAACCAGAACTCCCAATTTTCACACAGAATCCTACGTTTGCACACCTAGACAATAAATTAACATCAAAAACCACCTAATAACTACCTAATCTACTTCAAATCGACAGGAATTGAATTGAAATGGAAAGAAAATGAGAAACCTGTTTCAGTTTAGGTTTTCGATTTGGAATTCGACAGGGGGGAAATGGGGCGACGGTGGTGGTTCAGGCGTCGGGGCGGTAGGGTTGTGGAACTCCGGTGGTCGCCTGGTGGTCGCAACGGTGGCGGAGTGGTGCGGTAGTTTGGTTGTGGAGGAGGGAAATTGGAGTTTTTGTTTTTGTGTGAGCTCTGTTCATGGTCGACGGGGAAGAAGAAGGGAGAACGACGAAGAAAGAAAGAAGAAAAGAAGAAAAGAAAAGAAAGAAAATGAGTCGCGGCGCGCGAGTTTAGTGACGTCCGGTTTTAGCATCCGGATCCGGACGGGTTAGGGTTTTCGTGACCGGAATTGTGTCCGGCTAAGTTTAGCCGGACACGTTAAAACGTCTTCTTTTTTTTATGTATATTAAATTAAATTATATTAAAAACCATTAATCTAAAACACCTCATTTATTTTAAAAATAAAAACATTTCCAAAAATAATTAAAAAAAAAATAAAACAAACACAAGAAATGCATAAATGAAATAGCAAGAGTGTTAAAGGACTCCCTGGTCCGTGGTGAACAATGTCGTGATATTTTCCCACACTTAAGTTCAGTTTAGCATCAAAGTGAGCAGACTGCAAGATTAAATCTGCAAAACCAGGAGAACTCAAGTGGAACCAGGCAAAACTATTAGTAGAAAAATAAGAGCCAAGACTCTTTCAATATGCACAACAATTATTAACACACCATATAATTAAAACAAAAGAGTAAAATGAATAACTAAACCAAAGAAACGAAAAGAGATACATACCGGTGGGTTGCCTCCCACCAAGCTGCCCGGAGTTAGTCTCTGGCTAGACTTTGCAGGTAGCATCAAGGAGGGCCGCCACAGCAGCTAGCAATAGCTTTCTTCAGTCTGAAATACTATTGCGAGCGCGGCTTCTTTGCTGATTTTGGAGTGGGTGCTGCAGTACAGATAGTAGAAACAGAAGTAATGAAATAAGAACTTTCAATCAAGAATACACCCGGTGCAGGAGGCTGAGAAAAGGTATCGCCTAGGTACTTCTTCAGTCGAGCACCATTCACCTTGAATACCTCTCCCGACTTGTTTTATAGCTCGTAGGCACCATAGGTAGTGATCCCCACAACTTTAAATGGACCTGCCCAATGGGATTTCAACTTACTAGGAAAAAGACGCAGCCTGGAATTGTAGAGCAGCACCAGATCCCCTACTTTAAATTCTCGCTTTTGTATCATTTGATCATGGATTCTCGTTGTGCGCTCCTTGTAAATTCTGGAGCTGTCATAGGCTTGTTCTCTTAGTTCTTCGAGTTCAGACAGCTGAAATTTTCTTTTCTCTGCTACAGCATGTAGGTCAAAATTTAGGGCCTTCAATGCCCAATAAGCTTTATGTTCGACCTCTACTAGGAGATGACAGGCTTTCCAATATACAAGCTTGAACAGGGACGTCCCTATAGGGGTCTTAAATGCAGTACGGTAGGCCCAGAGGGCGTCGTCCAGCTTGACTGACCAGTCCTTTCTTGAAGCAGTAACAGTTTTCTGTAGAATACATTTAAGCTCACGGTTGCTCACTTATGCTTGACCATTGGTTTGTGGATGATAAGGCAATGCTACCTTATGGGTCACTCCGTACTTGGTCATTAAAGATTCAAATGCCTTGTTGCAGAAATGTGAGCCTCCATCGCTGATGATCGCTCTAGGCACACCAAACCTGGTGAAGATATGCTTCTTCAGGAACTTGACTACTGTCTTAGCATCAGTAGCATGACTTGCAATTGCTTCAACCCATTTAGATACATAATCTACTGTAACAAGGATGTACTGATTTCCATGGGATGAAGGGAAGGGGCCCATGAAATCTATCCCCCATACATCGAATAGTTCTACCTCCAGAATTCCTTTTTGAGGCATCTCATGCCTTCTTGAGATATTACCCATTCTTTGACATTTATCACATTGAGAGCAGAAGCGATGAACATCCTTGTGAAGAGTGGGCCAATAAAAACCACACTCTAATATTTTGGCAGCCGTCCTTGTAGGACCATGATGTCCACCTGCCTCCTTTGAATGGCAAAATTCTAGCACACTTGAAATTTCATCATCTAGGAGACAGCGCCTCATCAGACCATCAGCACAGACCCGAAACAGATAAGGGTCCTCTCATATGTAATGGCGTGTCTCTAAAAGGAACTTCTTCCTCTGGTTATAGCTGTAGTCATGTGGAATTAAACTAGAAACCAGATAATTTGCTAAGTCTACGTACCATGGTTCATTTACCTTTCCAATCTTGAATGCTGTCTCATCAGGGAAGAACTCATTGATTGGGACTCCATCATCAGGAAGGTCGAGTCTAGACAGATGATCAGCAACTCCGTTCTACTTTCCCTTTTTATCCACCACCTCCAAATTAAATTCTTGAAGAAGCAAATCCACCTCAGAAGTCTAGGCTTTGATTCATTTTTCTGGAAAAGATACTTGAGGGCCATATGATCAGTGTGGACAATCACCTTGCTTCCTAGCAGATATGGCCGAAACTTATCTAGAGCGAACACCACAGCTAGCAACTCCTTCTCTGTAGTAGTATAATTTTTCTGCGCGTCTATCAAGGTCTTGCTAGCATAGGTGATTACTCTCAGCATCTTATCTTTCTTTTGACATAATGCGGCGCCAACAGCATAGTCGCTCGCATCTGTCATAATCTCGAACGGTTCTGACCACTCTGGTGGGACCACAATTGGGGCTGAGCAGAGCTTATCTTTGATTGTCTGAAAGGATGTCAAGCACTCCTCAGTGAACTGGAACTTGACATCTTTCTGAAGCAGGTCCGAGAGAGGTTTTGCAATCTTTGAGAAGTCCTGGATGAATCTCTTGTAGAAACCGGCGTGTCCCAGGAAAGATCTCACATCCTTAACTGAAGTTGATGGTGGTAGCTTTTCTATCACCTCTATCTTGGCCTTATCTACCTGGAGGCCTTCTCTCGACACCTTATGCCCAAGAACAATACCTTCTTGTACCATGAAATGGCACGTTTCCCAATTCAGCACGAGGTTCGTGTCCTCACAGCGAGCCAAGATCTGGTCCAGTTGCTCTAGACAAATATCAAAGCTTTGTCCATAAACAGAGAAATTATCCATGAATACTTCGATACTCTTCTCGATGAAGTCATTGAAAATCGCCATCATACACCGCTGAAATGTTGCTGGGGCATTACAGAGCCCGAATGGCATCCTCCGGTATGCGAATGTACCATATGGACAGGTGAATGTTGTTTTCTCTTGATCCTCTAGAGCAATGGGGATCTGAAAAATATCCACTGTAGCCGTCTAGGAAGCAGTAGAACTCCTGGTCGGCCAACCGCTCAAGCATCTGGTCAATGAAAGGAAGCGGGAAGTGGTCCTTCCTTGTAGCATTGTTGAGAGACGATAATCAATACACATTCTCCAGCCGGTCGTCTGTCTCTGGGGGACTAACTCACCCTTCTCATTGGGAACTGCCACGATCCCTCCTTTCTTTGGGACAACCTGGACTGGAGACACCCACTGGCTGTCAGATATCGGGTAGATAATGCCCGCATCATGAAGCTTCAGCACTTCAGCTTTGACCACCTCTTTCAAGTTTGGATTTAATCTTCTCTGAGGCTGCCTTACTGCCTTATAATTTTCCTCCATATAGATCTGGTGAGTGCAGAAACCCGGATTAATCCCTTTGATATCAGCAACCGACCATCCCATAGCACCTTTGTGTCTCTTGAGCACCTCCAGAAGTCTAGTTTCCTGCGAAACAGACAAAGATGCAGAGATAATAACAGGCAGGGTGCTATCCTCTGCCAGAAAAATATATTTGAGGTGGGAAGGAAGAGATTTGAGTTCGAGGGTATGAGGCTTCTTTATTGAAGGGATAGGCCTTTGAATGGGTCGATCCAGCTTTTCTACTGGAGGAGTGGAGGAGCGAAAATATGACCTTCCTTGATTAAGCTGCTGGACGACTGAGGCCATCTCTAAGCTTTCCTTGTCATCTTCAATGGATAGGCTCAATACCTGCTCTAACAAGTCAGAAAACTCAAACAAAGAATTAGAAGTATCAGTACTCCTATGGGTGTAGTCATCCTCAAGATCATAAAAATTCTCAATTAAAACAGTAGAGAAAACAGCATGAGAAGAAGTATTTTTCTGCATCATCTTATTAATATCAAAACTTAATTCTTCGTCATGAAATTTCAAAGTAATCTTTCTTTTATCAACATCGATAACAGTCTTTGCAGTTCTAAGGAAGAACTACCAAGAATTAGAGGTACCTCAACATCCTCATCCATGTCGAGGATCACAAAATCAGCTGGGAAGAAAAATGTACCCACACTAACAACCACATTTTCTACCATACCTCTGGGTGTAATTGATGATCTATTAGCTAATTGGAGTTTGAAATGAATTGGAACGAGCTCACCCGCATGAAGCTTTTTGAACATAGTGTATGGCATCAGGTTGACGCTCGCTCCTAGTTCGTAGAGACCGTATCTACAATCCATATCTCCAATTGAGCAAGGGATAATGGGCTGACCAGGATCACCACGCTTTGGAGGAAGCTTCTGTTGAATCGCTGCTGAACAAGTCTCAGTCAGCTGAATGGTGTCCTTCCCCTTATACTTCCGCTTATTCGAAATCAAATCCTTCACAAATTTAGCATAATTTGGCATCTGTTTGATCGCATCAATAAGAGGAATATTGATAGTCAGCTTTCGAAAGACATCTAAAAATTTTCCAAATTGCTCATCAAGCTCTCGCTCTTTGAGACGGTTTGGAAAAGGAAGTTCTTTTGTAGATGTTTTTCCTTTCATATTTTTAATAGCAGTTGAATGAGAGGAAGAAGGAATAGGAGCCAGGGTCTCCTCACGAACTACCTCGGGAGGGGCAGGATGCCCTGATGGTGCACCGACGGTACTAGAAGAGGGCTCGGTCTCTTCATCAGTATGGTTCCCTGCCACTTTGTCATTGATTAAGTTCCTTCCACTCCTTAGGGTAACTGCTGATATCTCTCCAGAATCTTTACAGTCCTCAATCACTACAGTTTCTGAGACCGACATTGCCTTCAATTGCTCCTTGGGATTGGTTTCTGGTTGGGAAGGCAGTGATCCAGAAGGTCTCTACTGTAAGAGGAACTGAGTTAACTGGCTCATCGTTCCCTGCATCTCTACCATGGCATTCTCTAACTTTTACTGACCAGCTGCCAGACTCTGATTGATTACAGTTTGCTGCTCCTGAGAAGCCATCAACTTATCCACCATCTCCTTCAGACTGGCATTGTTTGAGCTCAATGATGGTTGCTGAGCTTGAGACTGCTGTGACCTGAATTGATTATACTGAGGCCTAGCAAAGCCGGGTGGTCCTCCCTGGTTCGTCCTTTGAGGCTGCATATGATGTGAGTTCAGTGCGTTGTTCGGATTTCCGTACCTGAGGTTTTGGTGCTGATTCTGCACTCAGGGTTGCCTGTTGTTGAATTGTCCTATGACATTGGCCTCCTCAGTTTGCTTCATTTCGGCTACCAGTGGGCAGTCCTCATAATCATGTGCATCCCCACACTGAGAGCAGCAGGCTTCGTCGGCACTTGTAGAGACTTTCTTGGCGGATTGACTAGAGGTTAGCCCCATGGTGAGCTGTTCGAGCATTTTTGCCATGATTCCCATCGTGGTTTTCAGTTGTGCTTGCTCGGCGGCTATTTGTTCCATCATCGGGTCCGAAGCTCGGGTGGAACTGTGAGCTATTGAGAATACTCTCCCTCCAGTGTTACTCCATTGGCGAAGCTCCTCACAGTAGGACTCCATGGCTACCATGAAATCTTCCCCGCTTTTTGCTAGTAGGTTCCCTTCTAAGGCAGCTCTCACCTCGCCTCTAATTTCATCTTTTAACCCGTGGAAAAATCCCTGAGCCAATGAGGTGATATCCTGACCATGGTGAGGGCACTGGCGGAGTAGTTCTTTGAATCAGTCCCACGCCTCGCATATTGTCTCGCTACCTAGCTGTCTGAATGCCATCAGATCGGCAATCATCTGTTGTGTCCTGGAGATGGGGATGTATTTCTCGTAGAATTTATCCGTCATCTGCTCCCAGGTGGTAATGATGCCTGGCGGTAGTCGATGGAACCATTTCGAAGCTTCTCCCGATAGGCTGTGCTGGAACAGGCTCAGTCTGGCATACTCCTCCAATCCTTGGGATAGACCAAGTGAGTCTAAGTGCACTAGGAATCGATGTACGTGGTCTAGTGCATCCGCTGGGTCGGCACCTGAAAAGGTTCCTACAGGGTGATTTCGAACAGCATTGGATTGGTGAGAAGGTTTTACCTTTTGCCAATCCGCCACTAGCTCTGCAGTTAGATCCGGTAGAACCACTGGGCCTCTTCTCGGTGTGGTGGGTGGTCTGTTTATTCTTCTCATCGTGTACTGGGCGATTGGACCTCCTCCAAGCTGGTCATGGTTTGCTGGCATGTTGAAATCAAGCTGCCTTCTTGCTCTCAGAGCTTGGAGGTAAACTCTCTCGATTTCGGGGTCGAAGTCTGTATCCGGGGGACCAGTTGAATGCGTTCTGCACATCCACTAGGTACTTATAATCAGCCAGAGAGAAAGGAACAAAATGCGTTGAATTTAGAACTAAAGTAAACAAGGGAATACCAAAAATAAAATTGAAGAAATGACTAATGCAAATGAAATTATAGTACTTGAAAATTAAATGACAGAAAAATTATAAACTGAAATTAAATGACAGTAATGAAAAACAATTGTATAAAATGGCACAAAAATAAATTAAACTTTAAACATAATTAATAAACAACATAAATTACGAAACAAATAAAAAGAAACAGGGTATTGTAATAAAGTAACGAATTAACCAAGGCTAGGGACTAGACAAAGTCAAGTCCCCGGCAACGGCGCCATTTTGCAAACGATTTATTTGATGTATTAAATGCTAAGAATTAATCCTAGAAATCAACAAATCAATAGACCGTCGAGTTGCAAAAATCCCGGTCGTAGTAGTATAGCAATTTAGAAGCGACCAGGTGTCAATCCACGGGACTTGAGGTAAATAAGTCTAGCCTTAGGCAATGGGTAACTAAAGAGGGGTTTGTTTTGGTTTTGGGATCAATAATAGACAAGAAAATAAATAGCAGATAAATTAAAGTGATAAATAGGGAGTGTGAACGGGACTCTAGGTTCAGGAAGTTGTTTCACTAGATAGGTTCTGCATATTCTACTACTTAAACGGAGACTTGGATCGGCTTGTAATTCTCAATTATCTGTTCTGTATTAAGTCCTAATTCCAGATAGCTCATCTAGACAGGACACGTAGTTCTAGTCAAGACTTAACAAGTATATCTAGATGGTTTTATCGCACAGAATTACTAGTCTGGTTTAGTCCTGACTAAAGCACCTAATTGCTAATGTAATCTATCCGATTGCAATTATCACAGGTAACAGGTTAATAGGACCGTCAATGCTAATCACCTTATCTGATCATAACACGATTCGAAGGCTTATAATAAATTCATGACGTTTATTAAAAGCGCTTAAAAGCATTAACCTGAACAATCCAAATAGTTTCAATAAAGCAGTAAAATAATGCAGAGTTTAACTAATTACAACATCCCTTCCCCCAGAGTATATCCCCTTAGCTAGACATAGCAATTGAAAGTATAAATAAGAGAGAGTTAGGAGAAATCATCTGTTACGAAGATCCTCTTGTTTGCTCCACCCTTTGTCCTTGCGATATGCTGGTTTGGAGGTTGGATTTGGCGATAATGAAGTGAACTTGGTGAAATGGAGCGAAAATGGAAATTTTAGGAAATTTTGTGAGACGTCCGGCTAAACCGGGTCAGACGCAGATCCGGACGTCGTGAAATGTGTGTGTCCGGATCCGGACGTGATCCGGACGTGGCTTTTTGCTGAGCGTGAATGCGGGCTGTGTATGTGAGTGAGCGATGAAGATTATGGAGGAATTTTAATGAATGGAGATGGAATGAATCGTGAACGAGAGGATATGTGGAGAGAAAGAGAAGAGGAGTTAGATTGCAAGTCTGGTACCAATTGAAATGGCAGCAGGAGCAGGGTTTAAATAGGCTTAGAAGAAAACATAGGTTATTGGTGTGGTGAGTTGGGAAATTAATTGAGCATGGGCGTGCCTTAATTTAGGGGAAGCATGGGCTAAACCGCCGCTCGGCTGATAATTGTGCCGAAAGCCCGATTATCAGTGCATACGTTTTTATTTTTCGTTTCTGTGTGACGTCTGGATCTGTGTCCGGATCCGTATGTTACACAGAACTTTTAGATCTGAAACTCGGGTTATGTCCGGATCTGTGTCCGGATCCGGACAAGACACAAAACTTTTGGAGCTGGATCTCGGGTCACGTCCGGCTTGCGTCCGGATCCGGACATGAGACGTCCGGATTTGCGTCCGGCCATCTTGACCAGGACGTGACCAATTTTTGTGTCTCTTCTCCTGATTTGTTCCCCGTTTGTTGCGTTGTAATCCTTATGATGTAAAATCTTCATTTCCCTGGGTTTTTCCTATATTTAGCATATAAAATACATCAGTTTTTATCAAAACATCAATCTTAGGAAAAACACATAATAAGTGGGAAACATTGCCTGAATTGTTACAAATTATAAGGTAATTAAACCCTAAAAAGCCTATATGTTTCACACTTATCAATCGGTTCTATATTAAGACCGACACTTCTAGGTAAAATTATGGTGTGATGGTGTGATCGGTTCTATATTAAGACCGACACTTCTAAATAAGGTTTTGGTGTAATGGTGTGATCAGTTCTATATTAAGACCGACACTTCTAAATAAGGTTATGGTGTGAGGGTGTGGTCGGTTCTATATTAAGACCGACACATTTAATTATGTTATTGTGTAACGAGCTTAACATGAGACTGAAATCGATCTCTAGGCTTACTAAGTTGGCTAACCAATGCTTGGTCCGTCTCCCTCAAGGGATTCGTTCCTATTATGTTATGTGTGTTGTTGTCATGCAATGTATATTGCTATGATTATGGGTGATGTATGGATGTTTATGTGTTATGGTTCTACATGCATGATTTAAATATAATCAACTGCATGCTTAGACGACAATTAGTTGTGCGTGGCCCGGTAGTATGCGGGCTGCACGATTACCATACCAGCAAAGGTGCTGAGCCCCTCGGGGGCCACCCTTTTTCCCTTTCAGGTACAACGGAGCTGGAAGACGTTGAGAGTAGGACGGGGTGGTTGTTCGTGCATGGGTAGTTATTTAAATTACTTATGTATTGTAGGTGTAGTAAGAGCGAAACTGTTATCGGCATCAGTTTGTAAATACTCGGTACAAATGGAATATGAATGTAATTGATTGTTAGAAATGGAACGGTATTGTAGTGTGAAAGTGCTCGGAAACCTGGTCCATCATACCGATACATTGTGTAAGTATTAGCCTTGTTAGCCACGTGGGTGGTTAACGACGTGTAACACCAGTGGATTAAGTAAAATGTTGAGTTGTGTTCCGCTGCAATGGTTTGTTAAGTAATGTGTTTGTAGTTGGGGTGTTGATGCCAGAAAAGACACATGTCAAGGGTGAAAACATCTTTTAAAAACGTTGAGCTCACAAACAAACAGACCCAATTTTTATGTGTAACACCCCATCTCCAAATACAGTGAGCGTCGCCCTAAGACCATCTCGTCCATTAACAATGCAGCGGAAAAGTTCTACTAAATTGATGTTACCGCCGTTAGTCACCCACGTGACTAACTAGGCCTATTCTCTTACAAGTCACGGTCTGACTAACCGGATAATTACTCGAGCATCTATACATTACAACTCATAAACCACAACTTATACCAAGTATCTCATATCCTAATACATCATTCTAACATCTCATCAATTACTAAACGAGTGTACATGCACAACTCGTGTAACAAATGTAAAAGCGATCCAAAGTACTCTACCCGCTCCCACTCTCAGGTTGAGTCCTCGTCTGGCACCTACCTGCAAAGTTTAAATCATAGGCCCCAAGGGGCTCAGCATATTGCTGGTACAGAAAACGTGCAGCGCACAAGCTAACAAGGCTACACACGACTACTTGTCGTATACATGCAGTTGATTATTCATACAACAATAATAAGAAGTACAATAACAACAACACATTTATGTGAAACATTCACAGCTCAAATAAATCGAATGTCGTAATGGACGCCCATTAATGAGTAAGTTAGATTCCTAACTCCTGAGGCCTGAGAATTGTTTAGTTCTCGTGTTTGACCATACCTTATAAGTGTCAACCGTTCTCTTAATAGAACTGGTTGTTCTCTAACTGAATTGTTTATTTTTGCCGGGTCAAGGTAACCCTAGCCAATGAGTTATTAGCTTCATTGGGTTAATAAACATTATTCTTAAGTTATGAGGGGTGTAGGCTTGACCCTCCTGCGCCTCCTGAATTTGCCTCCCACCTCGAACTGTTCACTCGAGCTGGTCGGTCTGTTTGTCGACCCAGCGCAAGTCGTAGACGAGCCATATGCAGAAGACATATCTGATACAGATGCCGACCTCCTAACCTAAACATGCAAGACCGGAGTCAGTCCCGGATTCCTCTCCTCCTAAGTTCCAGTTAGTTGAAGTCTCATTGACAATTTGTTAGTTAAACCTCTCTCGGTATTAACCAACTAACAACAGGGAGTATTTATAACCTTATACAATTATTACTAAACATAGTTAATGAACAAGCTCTGAATCAAGTCGTATTAGTGTGCAATGGACACACAATAAGAAAACAGTAAATCGGTTTCATGCTTAATCTTGTTTAGTCGTATCACAATAACACATAGCTCACAAACCGAGGTAGACCCCGTTAGCAAACAAGCTACAAGAATATCATACCGTACACCGGAGATTGGCTAGCTCTTAACACCACGTTCGCCTAATCCACCGAACGCCTCCGACTATCTAGATCTGTAACCAGAACTAGTATTAGTATCCTGTGTCTTAGAACTAATTTGGTTCTCTTTTCAACTTAAACCTCTTTCTAGGTTAACTCGGGTATAATAGTATACCGTTAAACGGGTTCGGACATTTAGGAGCGTTTTCAAGCTCAATTCTAATTCATTAACATACTAACGTCGTTAGCAGTTATTTAGTTGCACAATTAGCAACTTTAGACTTATACGGACCTTGTATTAGGTTTTCGTATTTTTCACTATTCATCCGTATTTCACTCTTCATTTATACGGTCTCATATTCTACTATTCATTTATACGGTCTCGTATTCTACTATTCACCATATTCATATCGCATTTACTGTTCATGTATACGTATTTCTTATTCATGTATATGGATACTATTCATGTATACATATTTACTATTCATGTATACGTATTTACTATTCATGTATACGCATTTACTATTCATGTATACGAGTACTATTCACGTATACAGGTATTTTCCATGTATACCAAAGTTTACGTATATGTCCGTATGATACTCCGTATCAATACGTATTTATTTCTTTTTCCCAATATAACTTGTATTTTCTTTAAAATACTTTAAGTATTGATTTCTCCTATACCTATTAAATTACGGGTATACCCCTCGTATACCTTAAGTTATATACGGGTCTCGTTTAACCCCGTCTTAACTCTGTTTCTTTTACAACTTGTTTCTAAATTCTTTATTTAATTTCCTTAACCTTCTAAACACATAAAAATGTGTTATTTACATTAATTACCCATAGTTTTCTCTTAATCTCTATTTTACTCATAATAAGTTCTAAACTTGTAATTTTTATTTCTAATTTCTTCCAAAGTCTTACTTAATTAATTTCTTTTATACTTTTGGTCAATTACCAAAATATACCCAAGTTTGACCAGTCTTTTAGGGTCAAACCCCCTAACTTTCCATTATTTACAATATTACCCCTAAAGTTAATTTAACTTAACTTTTTATTCCTTTATCCTTTTAATATCTAATCTTTTGCTAAAAATTTTATTCTAGCTCCTCTAAACATTTCACAAACTGTCATTGACCAAGTTTGACCATGTTTGACCACGTTTGACCAGGGAAATTACCATTTTACCCTTGTGGTCTTTTCTTTTATCCTAACTCATTTATTAACCAATTTAACTCCAATTAATTTCTAATTTTCGTAACTAATTTTCCTACAGATTTTTGAACATCAAAAATCATTTTAAACATCTCTAAACCACCAGATTTGATTATCTAATGTTATAGTATATATATACCATCCTTTATTAACCTTAAATATACCAAAAACCTTATAAATTCCTTATAACACTTATAAACTCTTTATAAATTGTAAACTTATTTCTATAATTATTTCCTCATCATCTAAACTCTCAAAAATTCCATATTGACCTCATATATTTTCGGTAATCACCATTAGGTACTAAAACTTCTTAAATTTTACATATTACTCTTAATTATACTAATTCCTTTAATTTAACTAAGTTAGATATTTTTTTTCTAACTCAATTAATACCCTTAATTTTCGGCCATAATATAAACCATAGTTTATGAATTTTTCTTGTATATTATGATAGCTTATATTGAAGCTTATATCATAAGGAGTATAAATCTATTCTTAGATTTAATAAACATTAACTTTTAATAAGCTAAAAACTGAATATTAATCACCAAAATTTCGGCAATAAATAATAAGATGAACAATAAGTTAGATCATATATAGATCAACAATTAGAACCTTGAAATAGGTAGTTGTAGGATTTACCTTGTATATTAACCTTTAGCTCAATATTAAGCTTGTTTTCCTTAGGAATTTTGACAGCAATTTGCTAGAGAAATTAGCTCCAAAATCATATAATAAGATGAAGAATAAGAAGGGTTAGTAACCCTAGTCACTCGGCCTTGATGAAAGTCAAAGAAGGAAGAGTTTCCAAGAAGGCAATGTTTTACCTCGAGAATCAAAGGCACTGCTTCGTTGTTTTTCCTGAGAATCTGGGGGCTCATGAGCTATGGTTGTAAAGCTCTTGCAAAGAGGATTCCAACGAGCTATCAAGCTTGTGATTTGGAGTTAGGACGAGAAAGTTATGATTTCTACAAGGCAAGGTGTTCTTTAAGGCATTGGAATTGTTTTGTGTTGTTTCTTCAAAGAGAGGATGAGCTACGAACTTGGGAGCTCTCATATGACAGGTAAGTGTCTGATTAATGATTCACTAAGGGGACAAGATGATTTGGCAATTAAAGAAAGTCTTAGTTGTTGAAATAGTGAATTTAAAAGCACTTTGGAGCTTGGTGACTCACCACCATGTTGACCAGCCTAGGTCTCTTTTGACCTGTTTTTTTTGTTTCTCCCTTGTATTTATGTAATATTTGATGCATTAAACTCGTTCATAAGGACTTATACCATGTGTTAGGTATGTTACATAGCCAAAATGCCTTAAAACACCATTTTATGTGCTTCCGGGTTCACATTGATTTTGCAATTTATTTTGGCTAGTTTAAATGTGTCCTTAGTATATTCACAACCTTTAGATACTTTGTGCATGAAATAGCATGTTGCTCATTCCAATTTAAACCAAGTCGTTTAGTGGTTTCTCCTTGACTTTCGTTAGTTTAGTACCTGATTACTGTGGACTTTGTATACTTAATTTTTGTGTATACGCAATGGCTCCTATTACCATTTTATTGTTTTTCCCTTATTTCTTAATGGTATCTAGGCTCATTAGCCTTTAGTTCCATGTATACATGCTTAAAGCACATTTTTTCTTTAAAGCACATTTTCCTTTAAAGCACATTTTTGCGCTCTAAGGTGCGTTTTTGGTTTAAACGCTAATTCCGCTTAATGTGTATTACTAATCTTAGAGGTATTTCACATTTGAAATCTCTTGGGAACTTATTGGTAGTTCCCTAATTTATTTATACTCTTTAAAACACCTTTTGGTCTAATTGTTCCTAAAGCATGTTTTGGTGTAAATTGTTGTTTAACACTTCTTCTAATATTTCTAAGGCACGTTCCAGCCTTAGTATATCCTAATTAGATAGTTCATTAATATATTAAGGTTTGGGGTATTTCATTATGGGTCACATTAAGCTAGCCCAATTCATGGCAAATTAATCTTATTTGTTTTTGGTAGCTCACAAATGACCGAGACTATTAGCCAGACACTCCTAACTACAACATTAGTAAGATTTATTCATTTTTTGACTCTCAATTATCCAAACTAGATAATATAATCTATGTCAATGTTACAAACATAGCACTAAAATAAGTTTGTTAAAAAGTAAACAATACTGTATTAATTAGTTCACAAAATATGACATCATAATATACCACTACAAACTAAGTGATGTTTAGTAACATACATCTTTACTAACACTTGTTATAATGTTACTACTAATCTTATTTAACAACATATAAACTAGTGTTAGTAAAAATTCAAGAGTTGTTCCAACAAATATACATACATATAAGTACAACATATAACTATACTGATACTAATAATTATTTGTTAATATATATCTTTGCTTTACTAACTTATAAAAAATAAATATTAGTAAATCTTATAACTCATCTGGTGCTAAAAAAATTTTCAAAAAAAATAATCTATTACTAAAAACCAAACCCTTTTTTTTGGAACACCCACTTCCCTCGCGGTTCTCATCTCTCTACTCCCACTTCTCCCTTTCATCTCGAACGACGCTATGTAGTCTAGCTGCTCAAATGACGCTTCACTAGTCTTGCTGCTCAAACGACACTTCACTAGTCTTGCTGCTCCAATAATCTTTGCTCTCCAACAAACTCTCTCTGGTAGGCGTGCTCATCTTCAAGGATCTCCTCTATCTTTAATCTTCGACTGCTGAAATCAGGTGCACAGCTCTCCACTGTTATCTCATCTAAACAACTCTCCTTCACTAATTTCTATTGTATCTCTATTTGAAACGATTATCCTTTTCAATTGATTAGTGGTTAGTACAAATTTTTGCTCCATTCCTGACTTTCACTTTCAATTTGCCCAAATATTCTACAATATGTAACCTAAGAGAATACCTGTGACCTGAATCGATAATCCCTCTGTCGGTGTTGAGTGGAGACAACATGAGTGGTGCCACAAGATTTACAATTTTGAAACCAGTAGATATATTAGCGACTTGACTGTATTGTTGTTGTTGTGCTCGTATCTTGCTAACCAAATAAACTACCAATTTTTTGGAAGAATAACATCACTGATGATGATGATGATGATGAATCATAATGATAATTATGATCCAATATTCTTTCCTTTTGAAATCTGACCATAATTTACTGGTGCACATCCCATCATCTACTTCTTGTTATCATAGATCACCAATTTTTCTTGCATCAAGATTATTGCAGATAAAAACAACAAAATAAATTTAAAAGTTGGAACAATATACACATGCATATATCATGTTAGATTATTCTATTATATTCTCAAGTGAATAATTGTGGAAGATAAAAAAAGAAGAGCTAGTAGTTTAAGAAGGTAAGATAATGATTTTTATAGTGGTTTTAAGATAACTATTAAGGAGTATATCAAACCCAACAATTCCTTTCCTTCTTTCACTCCTAAAGTCAAGAGCTAGTGTTTTGAAGTATTTCCTCACTTCTCTGACACTTTTGAATGGCTTCTTACCTTTCTAATAGACAGGTAATGTTGAATAATCAATTGCATCCATCACTGGCTTTCCTGATAGTTGTTTCTTTAGCTGGAATAATCATAACATAAAAAATTGAAACTCACCAGTCCATGAGTCCATTATAACATTATGTATCAATGGGGGAAAGTTTGATAAAATCAACCGAGGCAACAAAAAACTTACCTCCAAAATGAAATCAAAGGAGGCGAGAAGAACAATTTCCTATGTTGATGAGATCAACGGAGGCCAGAGGCGGAGCCAAGGGTATTCCAAAGGGAGCAAAACACCCCCTAACTTTGTTAAATTACACAAAATTATAGAGTAAAAAAAAAATTTTTTTAGAAAAATTTAATAAAACACCCCCTAACTTTTTACTCCCTCCGTCCTGAATTGACCGTCCTGTTTGCTTTATGACACGCTTTTCCACTTCAATATTAAGCATATAAGATAAAATAATTTTATAAAACTAAATTTTGTAATATATAGTTTATCATGTAAGGAATCATCTGCAAAACTTAAATTTTCAAAATTAATTTATTTTATATGTTAAAAATTGAAATCAAACGACATGTCCAAATAGTAAACAGGACGGTCAATTCAGGACGGAGGGAGTATAATTCTGTCTTTGCCCCCCTCAACTTCTATTTCTAGCTCCGCCCCTGACGGAGGCGGTCTGAATGTTGACTCCATTGATTAGACCAATAGAGGTGAGAAACTAATGTCGCCTCCTTTGTTCATTCTCTAGAGTCATTAATAGAGGCAACATAAAAAGGTTGCCTCTGCTGAATTGTATGTTTGGAGGCAACCACCTAGTCACCTCGGTTGATATATTTACAGAGGCAATGAGCTACAAGTCGCCTTCCTTGTACATTCTCAAGAATCATCAACAGAGGCAACATTCTTAGGTCACCTCGATGCTTTGTACATATTTGGAGGCAATCTTTTAGTGGCCTCGATTGATTGTGTTATGGAGACAAACTCTTTGGTGGCCTCGGTTGTCCTCTCATGACTTATCTACAGAGGAAAGCTACTAGGGTGCCTCGGTTGTGTTATACTATTTAGAATTTCCAGTGCGGTTTATTCTTTCTTCGCTCATCCAATTATAAGGAAAATAACACTCAACGACGTAAACTCACCATTCTCCCCCAAACTCTCCGTCGTTCTCCCCCAAGCTCACTGTCGTTCTTCGCCCAATCACCTTCGTTATTCTCCAAACTCGCCTTCGTTATTCTCCCAACTCACCTTCATTCTCCTCCAAATCTTCTCTTCCTGTTGACGGGAGAAATCCGAGCGGGAGAAATCTTCTCAAGCTCCAACTCAGCGAAGCCTCTTACACCAAGCAGGAAAAATCCGACATTACAAGTAGGGTTTCATGACGGTGTATGTGTATAGTGTTTCACCTGCAAGCCTTCCTTTCTTTTCTTTTCTGATTCATCGTGGAAGTATAATAACCGGTTCCCGCAGTGCGTCACCATCACAGGAAAAAGAATTCCTACCCTAAACCAATTTGTACACACACACTCTCTCTCTCTCGACATTGATCTTTGATTTTCGTTTTCCTTCCACTGCATGTGCAATATTGAATTCTTATATTATTATGCTTTTTAGCTCATTCACGGTGAAGAGAAGGGATGTCTGTGTGTCCGCCAAGCTGAGGAAGCCAAAGTGGCAGCACCAGTATCCATGGTCGCGCAATCCTGATCCCAATGTGAAGGGCGGAGTTCTGACTCATTTGTCGCCTTTCAAGCCCTTAACTGAGAAGCGAAAGCCCGTCATTTTGGACTTTGAGAAGCCTCTGATGGATCTCGAGAAGAAAATTATCGACGTGAGTAGCCGTGTGAGTAGCCGTATGCTTAGTACGAAGTGTGTCTGAGTCTTTGCATTTCTAGTCAATGAGATTTGGCATTTGGGTTATATATGACTGGTAGTGGTTGTTAACAGGTGGGAAATATGGCAAGGGAGACTGGCCTGGATTTCACCACTCAGATAATGTCTTTAGAGAAAAAGTACCAGCAGGTGATTTGAGCTGTCTTTTATCAAATTCTTAACTGTTGTTATATATGCTTGAGTGATTTCTTGGATATAAAAAAATTCTATCTGATTTCTAATATTTGTTCCAACCTTCGGGATGAACTACTAAGCTATTGTAGCTGGATAGCAGTAAGGGCTAGGCCTGATAGTTGTTATTCAAGTCCTCATGTGACATAACGATGCATCATGATTTTGACTAATAATTCTTGCTCAGTCACTCTGACGAGTAAAGATAAAACTAAAGATGACCTTTAGTTTTGTAAAAATAAAACTAAGGTTTGGGAACAGGTTAGTTCGTGCTTTTCCACATTGTTGCTATTTTGCTATCATGGTAATTCAACAATGAAATCAAGATCCATACTAAGTATCAATGAGGAAAGATGGAGGCAGTGGAAACAAGCAAATTGAAAGATAGATAGAAAGTTTATTAAGTAGTTGTGGGCGGAAGTGGGTGAGGATGAAGATCACACTCCCTCGTTAATAGAACATAAGGATATCACTATCCTTGTGCCTCTGAAAAAGACAATACACGCTACAATTAAAATAGGGTAGTGATTAGCCTTTCCTGATCTCAATTCTATTGGGATTTAGAAATAACAACACATTCTTCAACCTAGGCAGCTGGATCATTTTTTCTAGTTTTGTGTTGGACAGCTGATTAGTAGTTTTGCTTATGATGTTTTTTAATTAAAAAAGGGAAGTTTGAAATCACCGAAATTAGAGGAAAGAATTCGGGTCATTTTTCTCTGTTTTGTAGTTTCTGAAATCCAAAAGAGAAGAGGTAGATGGGGCCGGCCAGTTGAAAAAAAGGGAATGAATGAGAAAATACAGTAGATGTTGTACATACGAACATTATTATCTTCTCATTTCATTCGCTAGAAAATGGAAACCAACAAAACACAGTGAACTATCAATAGAATAGTAAGTATGAAGACTATGTTGTTGGTTCAAGAAGAAATTGACCAACTAGCATGAAGAAGAAACAAGAAGCATTGGCTCTTTGTTAAGGAAGCTTACTCTAACAGATGTGATGCTAAGGCTTAATTGATTGGCTGCCGTGTATTAATTATTTTTTCATCATCAGACTTCAGGTTTGCAGGATTCTCATCATAAAAATTTTATTTCAGATTTGTGTTATAAACTATCCTTGTTTTGTTGCAGAAATGAATGTTTGTTTTTTATGTACGTTTTAATGGAATTCTAAAAAAGATCTTAGAGTTCAACACTGCTCTTATCTCTGATGAGGTATATCTCTCGAATGTCTACATACTTTAGTTTGTGTTTACTTCTGACTCTTTGTAAGTGTTAGCTTAAACTTACGTGCACGTACACTCACATACACTCACACAGCGTTACCCACATACATATACCACCTTAGTCGGGCCGCTACTGCTAGGAGAAGGATTAAAAAAAAAAAGCGAGAGAATTTACTAACTGCTATACCGACTAATGTGGTGGCCGTGGTCCCAGTACTAGTAAGAACTGGGCTGGGTTTTACAATAACATAAAAACATAGTATTGTTTCTATACTAGTCTATACTTTTGTTGAGGTGAAAAGTAAAAGCATATTGTCATTATGCGGTGAGGAACTTAACTAATAAGTGGTGGTATCAATTCTTATTCTAATTTTTAAGCTGGATATATATATATCTTGGTGATGAATAGATATCTTCGTTAAATTTTCTCTCTTTTGGCAGCAAGGATCACAATATCTCATCATCGGGTTCATATAAGCTATCATTGAAAACTACAAGTGCTGCTTAGCTTGGTACAATTGCTTACCAGAGCTCAAATACATATTCTAAAGTGATGTAGCTGCCATAATTTTACTCCTGAGATTTTTCATTAATTTACGCTTTACATATAAGTAATATGATCAATCATTTCTCAATGACAATGTTACCAGCAGTTAGATTAATTGTACTATATTATTATGTTTGCTAATAAATATTATGTGCTAGCTTTCCCCGTACAGTATGCTGTAATTAGTTAGTTATCTGCTTAATTAATCCTATCTATTGCTTCAATTCAAACCACAATAAACTTATATTTTTGCCCCGATGTAATACAGTTGGAGCCTTGGCTTTTCAAGTGACTGAAGGTGATTTTCCAAAGGGACCTTTGTACCTTTAATTCAAAAATATCAGAAAGATCTCAACCAACATAGCAGCTGCAGTCGCTGCCAAGGATTATGAACTGGGTATGTATATGTTTCTTTTGTGTCACTTTCATGTTCTCCTTTCCATAAAAATCATCCTCTGGTGTTTTTTTAATATTTTTTTATACTTTATTTATATATCACCAGGCTAGGTTGTCATCTAGCTGGCACTAGGAGAATCAACTGTCCACTGTTAGAGTTTTTTTTCAATCAAACTCATAAATTGTAGGAACACTTTGATTGTGATGGAGAAAAAAAGGATCCCGAACACTAACCCAAACATGGTAGAGTACACATTATCTTTTATCTACATAGAACCTGTGTGATGTTGTTACACTACTTATCTAGCATATGCTTAAACATGAGAAATTCACCGTGTGATATTGTTGTGGTTCAGTTTTAGGCTCACTGTATTTGTATAACTTTATGAAATTCATGGTTTTGTGATATATTACATGTTAAGGGCATATATTCCAATCTTGTACGGTGTAATATGTTACCTGGCAACTTGATGATTACGGTAACATGGCAAGTATATATGTACGGGAAACTGTTGTTATCTGATTGACTCCCGTTCCCTATCCGTTTCTTTGTTTGTTGTGATTCTGCTATTTTTCTCATTCCCTATCTGTCTCTTTGTTTCATTTTTCTGTTTGGCTTATTGATGGAATACAGAAACTTTAGTTGAACTAACTGCTTTGTTTATCCAATCTTATAGGCAGGCGTTGCAGGACTTTGGGTGCTATGGCTCATGAGGATGCTATGCAAAAGTATGTTGAAATAGTCACATAGCACTTTCCTAATAGGGCTGACGGCACATAAGACGTGAGATAATAATCCTTATCATTTTGTGCATGCTTGATCCTATTTCTTGGGATCTGATTTTAGCTCCTTTTTGGACGAGGAGTCAGGAAATGAGTTGTAAGATACATCAAACTCAAATGTCTTTTATTGCTGAGGTTTTTTGAAGTCATACAAGTACATGAAACTTTGAGATTGAACGAATTAATGAGTTTGCTCACCAGTATGGCTTTTGTTGATTCATTGTTGTAGGATGTAGATGCAGGAATGCTAGACCCGTAGTCTTTTGAATCTACCGAATTTGTAGGATCAGACATTAGATGAACATTAGTTTAGAGAAGCCAACTATGATGCACTTATTGATTTGAAATGCGGTCTGTTGATTTCTTCTCTGTACCTTGTTTAGTGCTGTCATCAGAGAGTAGACATTGTTCAAAAATTAAGCCAACCATCCATGCTTCTGTTGCATTAGTCTATCCGAGAAGCTTCAAAGGATGACACTGTGATTCTTGATGGTTCTGGTGATAAGAAGAGCATCGAGGAAAGATCTGAACAGGTAACTGTTGTTTTGTCAAGTTTCTCCTGCTGTTTGACTGCGCAAGAAGCGCCCAAGTATTTTCTGGGATAACATTTGGAGCTCTGCTTCAAGTTACTGGGGTGGCTATGTGGTCATAAGATACAACAGTGCACCATTGCCTATTGTCGATTCAGCAGGACTCTTCACCTAACCCGTGTTGATGAGAAGCTTTGCTACCAATTCTACACGAATACAAGATTCACAATGCGGAGGTATTATACAATCTAGTAGCTTTATGTTTGAGTTTAAGATAAGTGCATATGTTTGTCAACCTGTGAATCATCTTCACATCAAGTGAATCATCTTCACATCAAGTGAATCATCTTTAAGATCTGCCAAGGGTAGATTAGTTGCTGCACCGCCACCTCTTCAGATCAAGTTTGTTTCCTTCCCTGAGTGTAGTAACTTTTGAGGTCGTTTGAACAAATGTTTAGGATTAAGTTTCTGAAATGGGGTGATTTGAACATTTATGGAGGTTGTGTATAATATCTTGTAATGCACTTGTTTAATCTGATATTAGATTTTATTTGAATTGTTCAGAATATTAATCTTATTGATAATAATGCACTGTAATTGATTTGTGGTTAATAGAATTATAGCATGCCATTGTACCTATATGAATTTATTTATTTTTTCAAAATAAAAGATCAACGGGGTAACTTCCCGATTGCCTTGGTTGTTGGATATTAATGGAGGCGAGGAGACGAAGGTTACCTCTATTGTTTATTCTCTACACAAAGCAACAAAGGCGAGTTAAAAGGCTTGCCTCTCTTGTTGGACATTAATGAAGGCGAGGAGACAAAGGTTGCTTCCATTGTTTATTCTTTATATAAAGCAATCGTGGCGAGTTTCAAGCCTTGTCTTGTTTGTGAGACATCAATAGAGGCGAGCCGCTCTTGTTGCCTCTGTTGCTAATTATTTACATAATCCAACGGAGACGAGATTTATCCCTTGCCTCGCTTGTGGTATATCAACAGAGGTGAGTAGAACTTGTTGCCTTGCTTGCTTATGGTGGAAGGCATTCTCCACACAGCTCAACGGAGGCGAGTTAAGCTTGTTGTCTCAGTAGCTTAAGAGCAACGAAGGCGAGTTAACGCTTGCCTTAATTGTTTAGGATCAGTGGAGGTGAGTAAAGTTGCCTCCGTAGGTAAAAATAACGAAAGCAAATGTTTTAGTCACCTCCATAATCAACTGAGGCGACTGTTTAGAGACAATCGTATTATCGCCTCTAAATAGCTACAGAGATAGTTTTTTGGTTTATAGAGGTAACAAAAGTTGCCTCCATAGCTTTTATATGTAGTAGTGGTCATCGGCTTCCCATAAGTTATATGAATGCAAATTTGTTTCAAGTTGGTAAGTTTTTCTGTAAATGAAGAATATATATATATATATATATAGTGACGTTTTATTTTTACTATCTGAAATGTTATAGTGACGTTTTATTATTTGTTTGTATGTAAACCCCACGCCTCTGCTTCTTTAAATAGTGATTTAAATTCAATAACCCCACACCAACCCAACATAACTCACGATTCATGCATCTCTACATTCTTCCGGTCTTTGCTCGACGCTTCAAAATTCTTAATTATATTATCATATTTATATGCAAGAGGAAACAAAGAAATCTCTGAAAACATTGTCGGACACTCATTTCCTAACCGCGAATTCTATGCCGCGGGACATCGGCACCCTACACCGTACACTCCAGTGATTTGGCAGCCTAGTCAGCTGCTAACTGGACTGTTTTGCTGACTGGTTGTCTTTTTACTATATTAACTTTAAATGGTTGTAATTTTTAATATATAAGTCCAAAATGAAAAAAAATATATCATTATTCACCTAAATTCAAGCTCTTCAAAACAAGACTAGTCATGAATATATTTTGATAACTTAAAAAAAATTATTTTTACATTTATACGATGATACACTAAAATCATAATATGATTCATTAATTTTGTATTATGATTCATTAAAATTGATATTATGATTCATTAAGTAATAAGTGGTGAATTAGATTACAAACTTCGGAACCGATAAAAAATCATTATTATTTTGTAGTCTATTATTATTGTTGTATGGTGAATTTTAAACCTTATATGATGAATAATGTATTTTTCATACATACCAAATATTGTTTTGTGCTATATTTTGATTGCAACATTTATTTTTATATGTTTACAATGATACACTAAAATGAAGATATGATTCACTAATTTTGATATTATGATTCATTAAATTTGATATTATGATTCATTAAAATTGATATTATGATTCATTAACTAATAAGTGGTGAATTAGATAATAAACTTCGGAACAGATAAAAATCATTATTGTTTTGTAGTGTACTATTATTGTTGTATGATGTATTTTAAACCGTATATTATGAATCACGTATTTTTCATACATACCAAATATTATTTTGTGTTGTATTATTGTGTAAAATTTTTTATTCTTATATGTTTGCGATGATACACTAAAATGAAGATATGATTCATTAATTTTGATATTATGAGTCATTAAAATTGATATTATGATTCAATAACTAATAAGTGGTGAATTAGATAACAAACTTCAGAACCAATAAAAATCATTATTGTTTTATAGTGTATTATTGTTGTTGTATGGTGTATTTTAAACCTCATATGGCGAATCACGTATTTTTCATACATACCAAATATTATTTTGTGTTGTATTATTGTGTAAAAATGTTTATTCTTATATGTTTGCGATGATACACTAAAATGAAGATATGATTCATTAATTTTGATATAATGATTCATTAAAAGTGATATTATGATACACTAAAATAATGTTATGAATCATAATATCAATTATGATACACTAAAATAATGTTATGAATCATAAGTCTCATTGATATATATGGATATATATAAATATATATATATATATAATTAATTAATATAAATTTTTAAAATTCTCAAAACATATCCATGTTTGATCTTGTTTTGAAGAGCTTGAATTTAGATGAACAATGGTATAATTTTTTTACATTTTAGACTTATATTTTAAAAGATATAATAATTTAAAGTTAATATAATAAAAAACAGCCCAGTCAGCTGCTGACTGGGCTGTTGATTGGTTGCCAACTCGACAGCCGCACACAAAATGGACGCGGCCGGTCTGCACCATCGCCCGTCTGTTTCCTAACATAGTTGTAGTGAAAACAGATAGTTATTAGGATGTGCAATCCACTTGAATATTACATCAGTTGAACAAAAGGAACTGAACTGAATATATCCATAAGAGAATTCTGTATTCTGCTGTTGTTGTTGTTTAAACTGTTGTCGTCTCATTTTATTTATCCTTTTTGTCTTTTTTAATAGTGCAACACCCTGTTTAAATTGTTCTTTTCTTGGTATAATATTTACTTGGTAATATGGCTTAAGAATTTATCATAGGCTTTCTATTTGAGAGTTTCTCATAAAGTGTTTTTTTAAATGTATGTTAATCAGATCAATCTTTGTTTATAAATTGTTACCTTTTTTGTTTCTAGAGAACAATCTATTTGTATGATGGATAGGTCTTGGATGTACCTTATCCCGAAATGGAGTGAGTAGTATATAAATGGGGTAAATCAGTTTTTGGATAGTGCATTTGACAAGTCTTCAGTAGAAGATATGATCTTTTGCCCTTGTCACAACTGTAGAAATCAGTTTTACCGTTCAAGAGAGGATGTATATGATCACCTTTTATGTGTAGGTTTTTGGAAAGGGTCTCTACAATGGACTTATCATGGGGAAGGGCATGTTAGTTCATCAAGTACTAGTATGCAAATGAAGGGTAAAGATTTAACCATGACATGCATGGGATATTGCATGATCTGTTTCCCGGACCGGATAACTTAGATGTAGAACCTAATGAACCAGAATTGGATGACGTGGTTAATTTTGATGATCAACCTTTTATAGAAAATGATAGAAGTCTGATGTCAGTTCTACTAAAGGATTTAGAAAACAAAAGTCTATCCAAACTGTAAATACAACAAGTTATCTTGCGTTGTTCATTTGTATCGTTTGAAGTGTCTTAATGGTTGGAGCAACAAATCATTCTCTATGCTGTTGGGTTTCATGAAAGATTTGTTGCCCGAAGGAAATGAGCTTTCAGAATCATCACGTCAGGTGAAGAAGATAATATCAAATTTGGGTTTGGGATATGAAAAGATCCATGCATGTCCTAAAGGTTGCATGTTGTTTTGGGGTGATAAGGAAAAAGAAGAATCTTGCTTAGAATGTGGACAATCTAGATGGAAGGGAGAGGCCTTTGGGGGAAAAAAGCAGCAAACATTTTACGTTGGTTTCCTTTAAAGACTAGACTGCAGAGATTGTATATGTCCTCCAAAACAGCTAGTGTTATGAGGTGGCATCATAACGAAAGAATAAATGATGGAAAGCTGAGGCACCCAGCTGATGCTGAAGCTTGAAAGGAATTTGATAGAAAATACCCTGTTTTTACGCAAGAACTCCAGAACATTCGTCTAGCTTTGGCAAGTGACGGTTTCAACCCATTTAGAACAATGAGTGTTAGTTATAGTATTTGACCCGTTTTCCTGATACCATATAATTTGCCCCCATGGATGGTTATAAAGCAGCCTAATTTCATCTTGTCCTTGATTATTCCTGGTCTTAAAGGTCCTAGAAATAAGATTGATGTTTATATGTAGCCTTTGATAAAAGAATTGAAGGAATTGTGGGAAGTTGGAATTGAAACATATGATGCCTGTATGAATAAAAAAATTCAATTGAAGGTTGCGTTACTTTAGAGGATTTCAGACTTTCTGGCTAATGCTAATCTTTCTGGCAGGAGCACTAAGCGTGAATATGCTTATCCTATATGTGGCTTTGATACCGCCTCACAGTGGCTGCATAATGGTCGGAAGTATTGTTACACGTGTCATCGTAGATGATTGCCATATGATCATGAATGGAGAGATGACACTATGTCTTTTACTGGAAAAGAAGTTAAGAGGTGCTCCTCGTTCCCTATCCGGAAAAGAAGTTCTAGAGCAGTTAAAAGATTTTGATTTTCTATAAGAGAATTCTAGTAGGGCACCTTGGAAGAAAAAAAAAGCATTTTCTTTATGCTTCCATATTGGAAAGATTTGGGGTTGTGTCATAACCTCGATGGCATGTATATAGAAAAAAACAATGTAACTAATAATGTCACTGGGACTATAATGGGACAAGTAGGTAAGTCAAAGGACAATTACAAAGCCAGATTGGACTTGCAATTGATGGGTCTGAGTAGTGAGCTTCATCCTAGAGTAGATCCTCATCGAGTCCTTACCGAAAGCTTGTTATCAAATGACTAGGGCTGAAAAGGATACATTTTTGCGAACACTCAAGGCCATCAAAGCACCTGATGAATATTCTTCAAATATCTCACGTTGTTTGAATCTAAAGGAGAGAAAATTGATTGGGATGAAAAGTCATGATTTCCACCTATTAATGCAAGAACTTTTACCAATTGCGATTTGAGGAACACTACCTGACCATGTGTGCTCAGTGTTAGTTGAGTTGTCCGCTTTAAAAGGATCTGCTGCAAAGTTTTGAGTGAAATAGATCTGCAATACCTTGAAACTCGAATTGTCGTACTACTATGCAAACTTGAAAAAAATTTCCTCTTTCTTTCTTCACTATCATGGTGCATCTAATGATTCATTTGGTTAAAGAGGTCAGACTTGGAAGTCCTGTAAATGTTCGGTGGATTATCCGATTGAGAGGTAAACTCATTCAGTTATACCTAAAATTTTGAATCTTTCTTTGGTCTAATGACATGAATTTTCTATAATAGGGATCTTCTCACCCTTAAGTCCTATGTGCACAATAGAGCACACCCTAAAGGTTCTATAGATGAGGGCTATATGGCTGAAGAGAGTACAACATTTTGCTCTCAGTATTTTACTGAACTTGAAACTCGTTTCACTAGACCAGTAAGAAATAATGATGTCAGTGATCAAAATGAAATTGAAGAGCTCAATTTCTTTTGTCCTGGGAGGCCCCTAGACTTTAAGTGCTCGAAGATATCAACTAGAAAGAGAAAGAGGCAGTCAAGTTCTAAGATTGATGACCAATCCCTCAAGTAAGCACATCACTATGTCCTGTTTAATGTTGAATCAATTGGCCCTTTCGAGACTAAGATAAATTTATTTCAAATCTCTTTGATCAAAGTGAATTCTTCTAATTTTGGACTTTAAATTTCAAATTGAAATAATGCTTGTAGGGAACATCAAAGGATAATTTGGGCATAAAACTGTTCCCAACGTCAACGTGAGCATGAAATTGAGAAAGCTCATTCAACACTCTTTAGTGATTGGTTTCAACAACGGGTATTTTTTAGTATTTTTCTACAAATTGTAAATAAAGTTTCATTATACACTAGAGTGATTATTTTAGTAATGTACTATAGGTAGCACGTTTAGATGAACAAGGGGATCCAAGGGTTACCGAAGAAATCAAGTTGCTTCCCAACGGTCCAAATCGTTTAGTAAAACAATTTTTAGGTTACCTTGTCAAAGGTTACCGCTTTCATACAAAAGAACATGAGAATCTTCTAAAAACTCAGAGCTCGGGGTGGTTGTAAATGTAAAGGTGAGAGTTCATCTAGCTCTCAAGATAAGAGATTGGATGATGCATTCATCAAGTACTATTGAAATACCCCGACCTTAAATATGGCGATTAAATTATCCTAATAGGTATTTAAGAGCCTAATAATGATTAAGAAATATTTGTAAGGGAAAATAAATCCAAAAGAAATAAAGAAACGCTTAAAAAGCGAAAAACGCTAAATAAGCGTTAAATAACCACAGGAGGTATGAGACCTCGGTTGGCGTATTATATGGATTCTAAAGGCTTAATTAAGTCTAAATAAATATTAGGGAACAAATCCTGAAGAAAACGGATCCTTAAAATGGATTAAAAGCATAAACAAACCTTAAAGCACGTTTTTCGAGGAAACCAGGAAAACGCGACTTTAAGAGGGTCAAACAGACTCGTAACAATTTTGGTCAACTAAATAGTCACTAATAAATATTAGTGAAGCTTTAGAACCAATAAAATTAATTAAACAAGAAAATTCCGGAAAACGGGTACCGGATAGTAAGAATTGTAACAACCGGGAAGTTGTGGGGTGAGAATGCAAATAAAGAAACTTAGTGTGTCCACTTTTGTAAATAAAAGTGAAAAATATGTAGGATGGGTGTGTGTGGGCCGATTTTATTAGCTCTCCCCCCTCTCTTTATTGTTCCTAATTCACTAAAGGACAAAAGAAATAAGTAAAGAAAAGCAAATTTGACACTCTCTCTCCTCACAACTCACTCCCCCTTTGCTCTCTCACGTAGCCCCTCTCTCTCTTTTTCTCTTCTTCTTCCTCAAGCTTGCAAATGGCGATTTGTTGAAGCCTCTACAGCTCCCTCATTCTCTCCTCTCTTTGACCACTCAAACCTTCTCCAAACTCAACAAAAATTATACCATTGTAACCCCCTTGCAAAGGAGAACACATTTCTCCTTTCAAAAATAAAAAACGACCACTTTCATTTCGGTGGGTATTCTCCATTTGAAGATTCAAGTCCACCATTAGAAGCACCTTCACCTCCTTATCATCTTGAGGTAAAAAGAATTTCGAAAATCCATCATTTCTAGCCCTTGTTTGCATTATAAGAATTTCCATGTTTTGAACTCTTGGTGCTTCTTGCTACAGCCGATTTTGGCTTCTTATTTGGGCTAGGAACCTTGTCCTCTTGCTAGTCAAGAACTCCATTCATCCATTGGAAGGTAATAGCTTTTCTTAAACCCTAAAACTATGCTTTAAGCTTTAGGTTGATTAAGGGTAGAGTTTGAATGGTGTTGTGTATTTGGTGTGGGCTGTAGCACTTGTGTGTGTGAATCTCATTGGGACCGAGAATAGAGGAGAAGAAAGGAAGAGGAGGAAAAAGGAAGAAAGAAAACTAGAAACACAAGGTAATTATCTTTACCTTGAGCTAGTTTTGTATGTAGTATTGTAACAGATTTTGAGTAGTAAAATGAGTAATGTATTTGAGTATTGAGTAGTAGTAATGTATTGGAGAAGAGAATAAAACAGTTTTGAAGCTTCTTAAAAGATGTTCAAAAGCTTGGGAAGAACCATGGGTAGTATGTGTATATGTGTAGGAATTTATGTTGTTGTAGTAGTGTTGGAATGTGTATAAGAAGTGTTGTGTAGATAGGTTGTGAGAATATGAATATGTGAGCTGAAATAATGTGTGGAGAATGTTAAAAATATAGGGGAGACTATGTCAAATTTTGTCTAGGAATTTGAGGACTTGAGTGGTCAAGATGAGAAAGCAACCTAGGTAGTGACTAGGTGTATGTGGAGAGTGCAATGGGAGTAGTTTAATGTCTTGAAACAGATTTGGAAAGGGACTTGTAAATGAGATGGAATTAGACTGTGAACTAATGTGTTGAAGATGCTAAGAGGGGCATTAGTTGAGGGAGTAATGGAGGATAAGAGTTGAGGGAAAAATCTGTAGCAGAGAGAAGAAAACAAAATCTGTAGCAAGAGGTATTGGATTTCATTGGTGGAATTAGGAAGAATGAGAGTACAACACTTAGTAAAATGAATGTTGGACTTGGGTACAGATGTTGTAATTGCTTGGAAATGTACTTGGGATGCTAGTAATGGTATTGGTAGAGGAAGTATTGGATGGTAGAAGTTGGTTTAAAAATCTGTAGCAAAAGAGAAACAAAAACTGTTGCATGTATTGAAGAAGTGAGAAAAAATTGTGTAAGTTGATTTAAAAGTGAAAAATGAAATTGATGGATGAAGTAAGGTGAATTAGAGGATTTAATTAGTGTTTAAACATGTAGGAAACATGTGGAAATGAGTAGGAAAAGATTGGGTGAGAATTGAGGTGAATTTGGAGTCCAAAGTACATAATTAAAAGGGGTTCTGCAGCCGACCTACCCAGGCGACCTACCCCAGACTGGGTCGGTCGGGCCGAATTCTGTAACCCGGGTACTCTCTGCAGCCGACCTACCCAGGCGACCTACCCAGAGTGGGTCGGTCGGCCTTTATAAAAAAAATAAAAATAAATAAAAAATAAAATTTAATTAGATATATATATATATATATATATATATATATATATATATATATATATAATATATATATATATATATATAATATATATACATACATATACGTGTGCATGAGTAAGGCGTTAATGCTAAAGTAAAGAAGGCAAGAAAGTTGTGAATATAAAGAACATTAAGTTATACCGAAATAACGGGATAACGGGGGTACGGGAGTAGTAATTATGTATGTATTGTAATGCTTAGTATTAATTGAATCATTTGACATGTAGTCATTGGTTCAAGAATAAGGATCGAGGAACAAGAGTGAACCAAAGGGACAAGGGAACACCCGGTAAAGTAGATTCCGGTAAAAAGGTATGTGATTTCTTCATGCTCTGTATCCTAACCTGGTTACCCCGATTTGTGTGCTTATGTGATCACTCAAATAAGATAAATGCACGAATTGGACTTTATCGCACTTAATTGTTTGGACTATTTTTTCTTGCTGTATTCGCTCGAACAATTAGTTTTTGTATATTCATGAATGTATTGATAAATGAATGTATGTTGTTGATGTGTACTTGTGTAGTGCATTAACCCTTGGTATGGGTGTAATGACTTCTGCTAATTCCTAACTACCTAACTCCTAACTTGAGTATTGAGTAAATGGAATGAGTAGAAGTCCGATATAGTTTCGGCCACACGTGAGGATAAGGAAACACAAGAGGTTGGATCCGAATCCTGGCTGTAATCTTTTCCATGGACCAATTCCCTTGAATGGGTAGCATCCTGGATTAGTGGGCCACCCTAAAGCCCGGTGGTGGGATGTAGTAATCCCTGCCCGGAGGTCATACCGACTTAACCTGAGTAAAGTAAGTAAGAAGTAAGTATTGTATGTGTATCGGTCTTGACTGTTGTAAGTCATTGACCTTGAGTAAATGAGTATTGGACACCCGATTAACCCGGGTGTGTAAAGAAGCTAACAAGCCTTCTGTGTGAATTGGAGAAGTGTATCTCCGTATTGCATATTGAGTATGTAATGAGTATGTATTGTGTATGTGTATTCTGGAAGATGGTAAGTAAGTATGGGTTGACTTGTATTGTCTTCCAACCCTGCATTGTACTGTGCGCATGTATGTATACCTTGTGTAGTATTGTAGTATCGTGAATGAAAGCATGTATGTATGTATGTATGTATGTATGTATGTATGTATGTATGTATGTATGTATGTATGTATGTATGTATGTAAGTATGGATGTAATGCAAAATGAATTGCATGTATTCGACCAAATGGTCGGCGTACCCTCGCTAGTACGCGGGGTATGCGGTTATCATATTCAGCGAAAGCTGACCCCCTCGGGGGAACGTTTTTAGTGTGCAGGTACCCGGAGCGGATACGGTCAAGGTAAGATACCGGTGGCACGCCTCGTATTTAGAAGTATCTAGTTTGTGAGGAATGGGTAGTAGATTGACTCCTAGTGAGTATGTATGAATTTGGGAGAAGTATTGTATTGAGTTGGAACCTAGTAAACTCGGTATGTGCAGTGTATTAACTTGTATTGAGTGATGGAGTATTGTATCGAATGGAGTATTGTAGTACTCAGTAAGTAAAGGGAGTATGTATTGTATTTGTGTAGTACTCGGATATTCCGGTCCATCAGACCGATGCTGTATGTAGTAGTAGCCTTGTTAGTCACGTGGGTGGCTAACGGCGTTGTATCACCCGCCGTTGAGTAAGTATGTAACCGCTGCGTGAGTACGATTGTATAAGGAGATTGGACGGTAATGACGGTATTAGCGGTAGAGGTGTTACAAAAAGTGGTATCAGAGCGAAGTATCGCTCTGATGACTGGAAGTACCGAGTTAGGTTTACCGAGATAGGAGTTGGAAGCTTAGGGCTAAGGGCTGAGTGATAGCGTTAGAGATACGCTAGTTGGAAATCACCGGAGTGTACCGGATACCTACAATACCAGTCCCGCCCACCGCATTCCCCATTGTATAACTTGGAAAAGGACGCCAGAGAGAAGGAAAGTCCTCTCATAATCGTGAAAACCCGATCTGGCAGTAGTGAGATATTCCTATAAGAGGAAAGAACCCGACATATGGAAGATTTCAAGAAATGGAAGTTCCGGAGATGGGTCCCGGATGAACAACAATACCCGCACTCAATAGCGGTTGAATGAGCACTCCAACCGTAAGGAGGCTGCAACTTACAACAGCATGGGGCGACGTGCTTAGCAATCGCAAAACCTAGCTAATCAGCCAGCAGCTGGAAATGAAGCACTAAGCGTGCAACAGAGCGGAAAAAGGAGCAGTAACAAAACCCGAGATACAAGTCTACAGGGCAGTAATAGTAAAGTAACACCAACAACGGTGTACTAGCTGACTAAGGACATAGTCAGGAACGGTTAACTCCAAAAACCACAACGCCAAAAGGTTACAATACCTGGCCGACATAGCTCACACAGCTACAAGAGCATCCATGGGATATAATCCGATAGGACTACAAGAGTAGTGCCTAAACAAGCTAAGGCTCAATAACCACAATAAATGAGCAAAAGGAATAACGCTAAACCAAATCAAATGGGAATCTCCAAGGATTGGAGAAGTACCCCGATCAATGACAGCCATGTCAAGATCACAGAGGAACTACTTAAAGGATTAAGTATCCCAATTATAGATCAATAAGATCAAGGGAAGAGTCAACAAGACTACCAAACACGGATGGGAACCATACCGTGACCAGTAGAGGTTTACCCAAAAACCACCAGTACCACGCACTTGCCACGGCAAGTGCAGTAAGGACAGAAACATGTAGAGGAACCCTAACACACCACAAGTACATAGTAATGTACTGTGGCCGTAACAGAACAGCTAAAGGATCACACATCCTAAAAACTGGGAGAATGGAACCTCGGAAAGGCCTGACTGCCTGACCATTGCACGAGGAACATACCAGTCAGCAAGAAGCTAGACTTGGTTGCAGACGTTGTATCGTGAGTGGTTAAATTGGTGTAAAATTAAAAGAAAAGAAATTAAAACTCAAAATAAACGTCGGGCTGCAAACAAATCCCGGTCGCAGTAGTATAGTGAAAATGTAAGCGACCGGATATCGAACCGCGGGACTAATGTACATATTATAGTACCTAAGCGTGTCACAAAAGGGGGGGATTAATTGACTTGTTTTTATAAATAAAAGGGAAAGATAAAATTAACTAAATTAACAGATAAACTAAACGGGACTCTGGTTCAGATTAATATTATCTGCTCTTTCATGCTAGGTCTACTGGTTTAATTATAATTGTTTGGCAAGATTCCTATAATTATCTTAAGGACTAAGTCATAGCCTCATAAGAACTCGTTCACCTGTAATGCAAGGTCCGATGAAAACTCAAGCAAAAGCCTGCAAACGGCAGAGGAGTGTTGAGGGATTACATTTGCATCTGAAAATACTAACTCATTAAATCTAATAAGCTTTCTCCAGATTTACGCCTTAATTAACCTGTCTATTTATCACCGGTCTGATCAAAATAGACTTAGTAAAGCAATTTAATAAACTCATGACATTTATTAAAAAGATGCGAGAAAACCTTTAATCGTAACAAACTTCATTAAAATTAAAAACCAGTAAAACATATTGCATAATTAATACAGATACATAATAATTATTCCCAGAGTATACGTACTCTAGCCTAACATATTAAATAGTTTGGTCTTCTATTTAAATACGTGAGACTAGAGGTGAAATTAATGAGATGAAAAGAAAACAAATGGAGAAGTGGGAGATTAGAAATGAAATGAACGACTGAGTGAATGTGTAGTGGAATGAAGATGGATTGATGGGGTGAATTGGAACTCCGGAAGCAACCACGGAAGGAGCCTCCGGAAGGACACTGGGTAAGGTAAACTGAGCGTTGTATTTATAGAGGAAGAAGAATCAGCAGAGGAGCAGCTCATTGATTGAGCTCGTTGATTGAAGCCTCATTGATTGCAGGGGACAGGAACAACGCGTGAGTGATTTCTGGTAGGCGCCGACTCTAAAGGATAATGGCGGAGTCAAGTTGCAGAGCGAGTCGGCGAAGAAGATAACTGGCGCGATACGCTTTATTTCATGTTGCATGGGTCAAGTCCGCTTTGTTACCTCTCTTCCGTCCGCCTTGTTTTTAGGCGGTTGCCTCTATCTTACTCACGTCCGCCTAATACTCAGGCGGTTGCCTCTATCTTACTCACGTCCGCCTAATACTCAGGCGGTTGCCTGGGCGTACAAACCTCCTCACGTCCGCCTAATACTCAGGCGTTTGCAAGGGTGTTGTCTAGGCGGACACACCACTGTTGCTGCTCCACGTGTGACCTTGTTTAATCCCTATAAATATATGCGTGTATTTGGTATTTTTCCTACATTTTAACATATATAATACATCAGTTAATATAACAACATAATTATAGGAAAAACCCAAGATAAGTGAGAAACATTACTAAAAATGCTACAATTAATAAGGTGATTAAACCTTAATAAGTCTATATGTTTTACACTTATCAAACTTCCTCACACTTGACTTTTGCTTGTCCTCAAGCAAATAAGGAATATAATCATCTCTAAGCCATAATAATAAAACAAGATTAAATAAGTGTAGAAGGGAATTTAGACAAAGTGACAATTGGAAGAATAATTCTGCTTTTAGAAGTAGGTTCTTATAAACAGTGAAGAAGAACAATTTAATAAAAGCATAGAAAAACTAAACTGTAGAAAACAAGTTAGATTAACCTGGGATTATCAACCAATTTCAATTCTCTAACCCGGGATGACAAGGGGTGTGAAGTAATGCCTTATTCCGCAATACCTTTCAACACCACGTACTCATGTTCATAAATATAAATTGCAATTTATTATTCATCTCTTCTTTTTTTGAATGCAAAAATTGTATATACAAAACACACAATTTTTTTTTTAAAATTGCATTATTTTTCTGTACCCCAGACTTTTCTCTCTATCCTTGTAGCGGTGTTGGGTCTTCTATCCCAGATCACGAGACCTTAGGTAGATAGGTGTTAAAGCACCCCGAAGAACTTAATAACCGGATAAACGAGGCCTGTTTTTGGTTAGAAAAATTTATAAACAGAGGAGTACCTTGTCTTTATCCTTTTCTTTCCTTGACTTTCCACATATTTCCATAATCCCAAGCTAAACTAAATTGATTTTCACAATTAGCAGATCTATCATTTTTCGAGTGAAAATAGAGTATTTTGAAGGAAAATAATTTTATACAAACTCCTTTAAATAAAACCATCTTTCAGTTGCCACTTGACATAATTTCAGACACTTCTACAATTATTTTACCTCATTTTTTCAAAATTTTTAAAAAATTAGGCAGTTTAGAGTAGCAAAAAGTGAGTGTGGCATTATCGAACAACTGTCATATTTTCAGGGAAAGGTCTCTCCTTCCTCACACTTAAGAGGAGCAATGTCCTCATTGTTCAGAATTAAAATCAAGAAAATGACCTTTCAAATTATGACAGACTCATAAAGGATTAAACTCATATAGGTTGAACAGCAATATAATAAAGGAAGAATTGAAACTCCCCTTGTATCGTAGATTGAGGAAGGTATCCTTCCTCACACTTAAGCTTTGGTAGGGGTGAGACGTTCCTCACACTTAAGTTCGCGCAAGTGTTCAACCGAAGATATCGAATTTCCTAGAGCAACTGAGGTTGCTTCCTTAGGCGAGTTCAGCTATATGTCCGAATATTTATTCTGAAAAGAAAATCATATATAGCCAGCAGAACTCAAATGGCACCAAAAGAAAATAATAATATGAAAAACATAAATAATAATACACAAAAAGAAACATAAAGTAAACCACACTGTTACCTTCCTGAATATAACAAAAGTTAGTACAAGGTTCAAACAGTAAGAGTCTACAAAAAGTCAGAGAAATATAAAATAAAATAAAGATAACAATAATAATAATCACTGCGGTGGTGGTGGAGGCTGTGCTGGTCCCTGGCCTATCTGAGCGAGGAGATGCTGCATGAGCTGAGCGGTCTGTGCATGCAACTCGTCACTCTGGTCTAAGCGCTGTGTCACCCGTGAATACAACTCGTCACTCCGATCCAAGCGCTGCGTCATCTGTGACTGCTCAGCCAGCATCCTCTGCTGAGTCTGCTCAAAGCTCTCGAAGCGCTGATGCATCTGCTGCTGCATCTGATGGAAGGCCTGGAGCTGACTCTGTAGATCTGTCGAGTAAGGAACAGGAGCTGGAGTCTGCATCACGTCAGTAGTCGGCACGTAGGGCTCCTCCCCCTGTGCAGTCTCAGCGGATGGGTGGTCGGGATCAGTAGAAGGTGTAGCTCCCGTAGAGGGCCCCGCTGCTGTGGAAGATGCAGTGGAAGACCGAGCAGCGGTACCCCTGACCCAAGTACCGTCATCTGAGCGCATAAAACCCCAGCGCCGCACAGTCTGCAGTGTGACTGGGTGTCCTCCTGTCCGGATCTCTACACCATGTATGGCCTCTGCTGGGAGGTGAGTGAGAAGGCAGTACCAGATGGAGAAGGGAAAGATAGGGGTGATCTTTTTCTTCTTCGTCCTCAGATAGGAAACCACCTTATGGAGCTGGTCGAACATGATGTGGCTGAAGGAGAGGCGCTGAGTGGGTGGAGATGGAGAGAGGAGGTAGTCTAATAAAGCACAATCCTCATCAGAAGCATCATGCGCCGCAGAAGGGCGAATCTGATGACTGAGGATCTCCAAGAGAAGCCTCTGCTGCAATGTGGGAAAACTCGCGAAAGGGAGGACATCCTTGTCCTTCTCCCCTCTATGTCGGGTCCTCCGACCTACAACCTGAAGCCACCTCGACTTCAACATATGCATGTGGTCCTCTGTGAATCCTCGGTGATCGCCAGGAGTAACCGGGATCTGGAAGATAAATGAGAATGTCGAGGGTGTGATCTCCACGGGGCGATGGCGTACGAAAGAGGTAATGCTCAGATTGCCCGCCTGGGCATTAGCATAAAACTCTCTAACTACCTCTGCACAAAAGACTCCCGCACCTATCTTTAGGATCATCGAAAGTCCTAATCTGTCAAACAGGGTGTCCACCCCTGCAGCCTCTAGCACCTCAGGTGCAAATCTCCTCTCCATCACAAAATCTCTGCCTAGATCGTACCAGGCACGGGCCTCTGCCGAAATGAATCCGTCATCTCGAAGATCCGGATGACGAGGAGGTGCAGATGAAGATGATGCTCCGGGGCAGTTGCCCCTAGCAGGACCAGAACCAGAAATACCACCACGCATACGAGGAGGCATACTAATAATTTGGAAATTGAAAGTAAACAAATATTAACAGTTTAACAATTAATATTTAATATTAAACAGAGTAACAACAACATAAAAATTAATAAACAAACAGCAACATAAATATCAAACAGAGTATTTAATATAAACAACTTCGCAAATTAACAAAAATAGAAAACAAGCAGAACAAATAATATGAAATATAAACAGAATAATTATACAACATAAATTCTGTCGAAAATTCGACAGAACTTCCCCTAAAATTCTACGATTCTCCACATTTAATTCAGTCACACGCAAGGTATTTTAATACCGTTATCAGCATAAATCCACATATAACTTACTATAATCATATATTTAATCGGTTAATGTAACAACAAGGTTTTACAGAAGTCGAAAAATGCATTTTTCACGACACAATTCTCGTAACTACCTACACCTAAATTTGAAATTCATCCAAAACATCAAATTTAAGTATAATCAGTGTAGATTCAACCTTGTACATGTATAATATGATTTATAGAAGAAGAATCTGAGACAAAAATCGCATATTAAGCTCGAATTTTCGAACGGGTCGACCTAGGGTTCGAAAGTTCAGTCCTTAATTTCTCCTAGTGTAGTTCATTATTTGTTTGAAGCTATAGAAACGTTAAGAAGTTGAAAAACGTTAAAAAAAAACGCATTTCGGTACTAACCTTGAGTGATTTGGTGGAGAATTGAAGAAGTTGTGGCAATTGAGGGGAAGGGCGAACTCGCGCGGGCTGCTTCGTTCTTCGCTTCTGTTCTTCGTCGTGAGTTCGAGCTGAGCAGAATTGGGGAAGAATGAAACGATGAAACGCTGCGTTCTCTTCTTTTTTTTTTCTGTAGGAGGGACGTCCGCTTGGGCGTCCGCTCGGAATTAGGCGGACAAGGGTGTGCGTCCGCGCGGAGATTAGGCGGACAGAGGGGCGGTGTGGTCTTAGTGATGTCCGCATGGGAATGGGGCGGTTGTCCACGCGGACAGCCCCCTGTTTCGTTTTTTTTGATTTTATCCTTGCTTAAAAACAACAAAAATAATAAAGAAATAAAATAATGGGTTAGTAATAAAAATGACATAATTATAAGTTTAGTAATTAGATAACATAATTATAAGTTAGTAGTTAATTTACCTAAAATTAAATGTTAGAGACATGGAAATTAAATGTTAACATGGAATTAAATGTTAGAGACAATGAAATTAAATGTTAAGGACAATGGAAATTAAAATGTTAGAGACAATGGAAATTTAATGTTAATAATATAAGAGTTAGAAGTAGATGTCAGAAGTCAGATGTCCGTAGTCATATGTCCATAGTCAGGTGTCCAATTAATATTAACAATTATTAGATAGTTAATATTAACATAATATAGTAGATAATTAATATTAACATTTAAGCAGATATTATAGACATAATATTAACGAAATAAGAGAACAAAATATTTAATTACAGGTTAATAATCCGGGGCTTAGGAACTATAATAAATCTAGTCCCCGGCAACGGCGCCATTTGCAGACGTTGTATCGTGAGTGGTTAAATTGGTGTAAAATTAAAAGAAAAGAAATTAAAACTCAAAATAAACGTCGGGCTGCAAACAAATCCCGGTCGCAGTAGTATAGTGAAAATGTAAGCGACCGGATATCGAACCGCGGGACTAATGTACATATTATAGTACCTAAGCGTGTCACAAAAGGGGGGGATTAATTGACTTGTTTTTATAAATAAAATGGAAAGATAAAATTAACTAAATTAACAGATAAACTAAACGGGACTCTGATTCAGATTAATATTATCTGCTCTTTCATGCTAGGTCTACTGGTTTAATTATAATTGTTTGGCAAGGTTCCTATAATTATCTTAAGGACTAAGTCATAGCCTCATAAGAACTCGTTCACCTGTAATGCAAGGTCCGATGAAAACTCAAGCAAAAGCCTGCAAACGGCAGAGGAGTGTTGAGGGATTACATTTGCATCTGAAAATACTAACTCATTAAATCATAATAAGCTTTCTCCAGATTTACGCCTTAATTAACCTGTCTATTTATCACCGGTCTGATCAAAATAGACTTAGTAAAGCAATTTAATAAACTCATGACATTTATTAAAAAGATGCGAGAAAACCTTTAATCGTAACAAACTTCATTAAAATTAAAACCAGTAAAACATATTGCATAATTAATACAGATACATAATAATTATTCCCAGAGTATACGTACTCTAGCCTAACATATTAAATAGTTTGGTCTTCTATTTAAATACGTGAGACTAGAGGTGAAATTAATGAGATGAAAAGAAAACAAATGGAGAAGAGGGAGATTAGAAATGAAATGAACGAGTGAGTGAATGTGTAGTGGAATGAAGATGGATTGATGGGGTGAATTGGAACTCCGGAAGCAACCACGGAAGGAGCCTCCAGAAGGACACTGGGTAAGGTAAACCGAGCGTTGTATTTATAGAGGAAGAAGAATCAGCAGAGGAGCAGCTCATTGATTGAGCTCGTTGATTGAAGCCTCATTGATTGCAGGGGACAGGAACAACGCGTGAGTGATTTCTGGTAGGCGCCGACTCTAAAGGATAATGGCGGAGTCAAGTTGCAGAGCGAGTCGGCGAAGAAGATAACTGGCGCGATACGCTTTATTTCATGTTGCATGGGTCACGTCCGCTTTGTTACCTCTCTTCCGTCCGCCTTGTTTTTAGGCGGTTGCCTCTATCTTACTCACGTCCGCCTAATACTCAGGCGGTTGCCTCTATCTTACTCACGTCCGCCTAATACTCAGGCGGTTGCCTGGGCGTACAAACCTCCTCACGTCCGCCTAATACTCTGGCGTTTGCAAGGGTGTTGTCCAGGCGGACACACCACTGTTGCTGCTCCACGTGTGACCTTGTTTAATCCCTATAAATATATGCGTGTATTTGGTATTTTTCCTACATTTTAACATATATAATACATCAGTTAATATAACAACATAATTATAGGAAAAACCCAAGATAAGTGAGAAACATTACTAAAAATGCTACAATTAATAAGGTGATTAAACCTTAATAAGTCTATATGTTTTACACTTATCATTGGTCAAAACCCCAGAACATGGCTATGCCATGAAGAACTTCTTTTAACACCGAACTGTTATTTTTCAAAACCAAGATTTCTTTCAAAAACCACAACCTTTCTTTTAAAACCTTGGATTTTAAAACCAAACCAACAGAATTACGGTGAGTATCATAAAATGATACAAGAGGAGTTGACAATAGAATACTTCACCTAGGCGTGTGACGAACACTACGAGTGTACCCAATTACGGGATGTGGGACAACTACACTCCGAAGGAGCTTGCGGGCCTGACACATAGTCGGGTAAGTGGTAACGTATCAACATGGTACCCCACGTATGTATACATGTAGTGAACGACACACGGGAAGTAGTCAACTCCGTTCTACGGACTATGAGTGAAATCAAACAAGAACAACTCGACACCTCAGTCAATCAAGTAAAAAGGAACTCAGAGAATCCATCTGAAGATAAGGAGTAAGAACTAGGAAGTGCAAAGTGCACAGACTAGTCGGTATGGACAATAGATATGTCTCAAGGACATCAAGCAAATATATGGCAGCTGGAAAGTATACCCAGCCTAACACAGTAAGGCCACTGCCTAAACGTGAACACAACAATGCTCAACAAACGGGACAAAGCTCCCAAGGGCAATCACTAGATTACCATGAAGTATAATCCATCATTGGAGAGGATCTTAAACCTAGTCAAGAACACTAGGAGAAAATATAAACAGTCTACCCAAGGACGGGAGACGTCATAACCCAAGGGGAGGTAGCTCAAATACAATACCGCAAGGCGGTATGGTAGACACAACATAACATAAACATTAGCCGAATGCAACGGCGTAACCAACAACACCTGGAGCAATCCTTGAAGAGTGTTTGAGCTAAAAATGGTCGAATAAAGCGTTATGATAAGAGCACGGGAGCTAGAACGAACACTCAGTTGGGACACAGAAGGGATTTCACTTGACAGGAAATACCCTAAACCACAAGAAGGCACTGATTAACACCAGATTGCCAAAAGGGTCTCCTATGAACGGAAGCGTGATGCCACGACTTGCCATAGAGCCCAGTAATACCTCTAACCTATGGGGTATACAAGGAGTGGAAACAAGTATAAGCAGCTTGCAAAGAGCATAGCTTGCAGCAATAGGGCTCAAAAGCCATAAACCAGTTACCTGGTATAAGTTTAAATGGTTGCAGAACCACCTTGGAAAAATAACAAGATCTGCAAAAGATTTTGCCCCGCATGAGTAATAGATCAACATCATAAGTGACTTGGAGTAATGACTACCTCAATGTCACTGTCACTAGAGTATCACTCTACATACAGTTGACAAAGCTTCTAATTACCCTTCATGCCTTCTGTAGCAATGGTAGCACAGAGGCACAGAATGGTAATAACGCCAACAATGGCCTAGTCCACGCTTGGACACTACGAGAAACTTGAGGAAAGATACCTCTCATTAACAGAAAACCACCCATGCGGTGATGATGTGAACCCTTAGAAAGAGGCTTCTGTCTACCATAACAACAAAACTTGTGCATATGGATACTGCCAAGAGACAACGAATAAGGAAATGAGATTTCCAACCCACTACGCCTACGGGAGGCTGTGGACTGTAGAAGCACATCGCTTAAGAGCATCGAAGCTCGAAGGAGTAAGCATGCTCCTTATGCACCCAATCATGTGGTGAACCATTGTATAAATACTTACATGGTAAACCTTGTCATGAGACCTATGAGTGGAAACACACCCCTCAACAAGAACCTTCACTTGTTAGTGATAGAATACCCTCCAATTGGAGAGCGGGACCAGAAAACCCTTGAAGTTTTGGGGCTGTTCTGGTAATGTACATGCAAAAGTAAAACCGCATAGCTAGAGCCTATGATCAATGCTCAACACTATGGAGACAGTAATTGTCAAAACAATCAATGAGTGTGCACATTGCACACTATGAATGACCGGCGCTCAAGAGAACTTGCAACCTGATAAATCACTTCATCTTTGGTCAACCAAGTTATTTGGCAAACTATATCATGAATGAGGAAGCAATGTGAGGTAAGCTAACCTACACATGAAACTTAAATTGAAATAAAACATCCCCACATTGGGAAGATAATAGTATCGCGGTATACTACGACAACCGTCATACATATGACTAGGAACCGCCTAGTGTTTGTACACCATAAGGAAATGGTGCCAACGATAATGGCAAGGAGTAATGGAAAGCTACCACAGTAACGGAGACCATAAAAATGATGTTGTATAGTGAGTAAGAATACGGTGCGCAACAAGCGACCGCTATGAGGAAGTAGTTAGACAATAGTACGGAGTAGTAAGATGACAGGAAGAAATATTCATTCCTATCACATAAGTGATTTACTGTCAAGCGTTTACGCCTCTACACTCTGTATGACTGAGTGTTTTGGTATTGCACTAGTGCAACTAATGACCTAATGGGATAGCTAGGAATATGGAAATGTAAACCGTAGTAAACCCTTCTTTTCACCAACAAACATGGTATAAACCAGTTAAGCTAGCTTAGCAACAAACCGTGCGGCCTAAGGCCAAAGAAGCACGAAGATTGTGAAACACACTAACACTCACAAATGTGAATTCCGTTGGAGTAAAAAGGTGAAATGAGACTTTAAAAAGTCACTAGGACCGACACATACCAATGCAAGGTCATACAAGTAAAGAACACTTGTACTGAACCAGAAGAACTGGTGTAATCCGGAAGCTATTAACAACAGAGGAAACACTACAACTAAGTAGTGACTTAACCTCGCCGACAATAAGTTGGAAGAACTTAGCGAATAATCGTGAGAGTACGGATAGTATGTATAATAGATTACCAGGAAGCTGGTTATAATCTAAAATCGTTGAGTTCAAAGGCGGTAAAAGAATACCACACTTGTTTGTAAACCTTATTCCCACAATAAAGGGATAAAAAGGCGATGAGTAACACATCTATAATAACCAAAGAGTGAATTAAGCACTAAGGTTATCAGGGTCGCGCAACAGAAGCTAGTGGGCCCTAGCTAAGAAATGTAATACACCCAGTAAGTATGAGAGATTGGCTATTAATGCCTTAAAGCCTAATAGGCTAGAACCGAATTGACTATGAGTTAAACAAACTCATAAAGAAATTCATGGTCTAAGGACTAAACCCTTAGTACGGGTAAGACCCCTTGACCAGAGTACAGTATATAATAAATAGGAATGAAGCTAAAATGCTTCGGATTGCCCAAATCGAGTAAACCAATGTTCAATAACAACATATGGTAGATTACGTGGGCGTAATCCCTTTTAAGGGGGGTAGAGCGAAAACCGCTTAATGTAAGTTTCATGAAATAAAACACATAAACTATAATGTGCATAGCACAAATAATAATTAATTTGATGATTGGTACTTATGTTAAATAAACATATGTATTCATTCATATTGTAATTGTGGTAATTAGGCACGAGAGATGCAAATACCATAACATGAGTCGGTACAAAACCGATGTAGAACCTGGAGGAAATTGAGTTCCCTAGGTGATTGTAATGAGGAATTGAGAATGAGTAGTGGACGGACTTCCACAAGTATTGTAGCCTTAAAGAGGTAGTACGAATTGATTATGAGTAGTAGAGGAATGTAGCCCATGAGTGGTGTATTCATAAGTATGTTATTGGAAGTAAATTGAGGACATCTGAATTTCATAAGTATTGTATCCCTAGTTAGAATATTAGAGATAATAGAGAGTAATGGATGAAAGTAGAGAAGATTGATGAAATGAGCACTTAGGCATCGAATTCCGAGGAAAGTATTTGGGAAGTAGATTGAGAATGGCTGATGGACTGAATTCCATCCTTTGGAGTTGTATGAAATTGTAATTATGACTAGGAAGAATAAAAAGGTAGAAAATGAAAATGATTGAATTATCTGTTGTTTGAAACTGATGTGGGAAGTCGAACTTGATCCTGATCAGATCAAGGGAAACCGAACACAAATTGGAGTGGAAAGATAGTTCAACACTGATGCTGATCACATCAGGGTCGAATGATTCTTGAAGCTCCCCTCAAGTGGTCACAAGAATCACACACAGGATAGAAGTAATGAATATAAATTGGAATTTGGAGTTGTGTGTTTTAGGAAATTCTGATTAGTAGTTGTGAAAGAATTTTTCCTTAGACGGAGAATAAGGATTTGGCTAGAAGCTTATACCGGAGAAGATAGTAGTGTAGCATGTTGTATTATTCCAAGGGCAGTAGGACATAGAGGAGTCCTGTGTCGAGATGACCTGAGTGCCTGCGGGATTGTAATGTGTATTGCATTGCTTTGGGGATAGCTTGCATTGTATTTATGTGAAAACCTAGTAATGGGGAACCAATGGTTGGTAGTAATGTGGATTGGAGTAATTATAGTACATTTGGATGATATGGTATGTAGAAACCTTGAGTAATGGATTTGGGAATTAGTAAGGAGGAAGAATGTATGACCGTAGTATTAGACATGTAAGAATGAGTAAGCATTGTAAACTTATAACCTCGAACAACTTTGAGGACAAAGTTCTTAAGGGGGGTAGATTGAAATACCCCGACCTTAAATATGGCGATTAAATTATCCTAATAGGTATTTAAGAGCCTAATAATGATTAAGAAATATTTGTAAGGGAAAATAAATCCAAAAGAAATAAAGAAATGCTTAAAAAGAAAAACGCTAAATAAGCGTTAAATAACCACAGGAGGTATGAGACCTCGGTTGGCATATTATATGGATTCTAAAGGCTTAATTAAGTCTAAATAAATATTAGGGAACAAATCCTGAAGAAAACGAATCCTTAAAATGGATTAAAAGCATAAACAAACCTTAAAGCACGTTTTTCGAGGAAACCAGGAAAACGCGACTTTAAGAGGGTCAAACAGACTCGTAACAATTTTGGTCAACTAAATAGTCACTAATAAATATTAGTGAAGCTTTAGAACCAATAAAATTAATTAAACAAGAAAATTCCGGAAAACGGGTACCAGATAGTAAGAATTGTAACAACCGGGAAGTTGTGGGGTGAGAATGCAAATAAAGAAACTTAGTGTGTCCACTTTTGTAAATAAAAGTGAAAAATCTGTAGGATGGGTGTGTGTGGGCCGATTTTATTAGCTCTCCCCCCTCTCTTTATTGTTCCTAATTCACTAAAGGACAAAAGAAATAAGTAAAGAAAAGCAAATTTGACACTCTCTCTCCTCACAACTCACTCCCCCTTTGCTCTCTCACGTAGCCCCTCTCTCTCTTTTTCTCTTCTTCTTCCTCAAGCTTGCAAATGGCGATTTGTTGAAGCCTCTACAGCTCCCTCCTTCTCTCCTCTCTTTGACCACTCAAACCTTCTCCAAACTCAACAAAAATTATACCATTGTAACCCCCTTGCAAAGGAGAACACATTCCTCCTTTCAAAAATAAAAAACGACCACTTTCATTTCGGTGGGTATTCTCCATTTGAAGATTCAAGTCCACCATTAGAAGCACCTTCACCTCCTTATCATCTTGAGGTAAAAAGAATTTCGAAAATCCATCATTTCTAGCCCTTGTTTGCATTATAAGAATTTCCATGTTTTGAACTCTTGGTGCTTCTTGCTCCAGCCGATTTTGGCTTCTTATTTGGGCTAGGAACCTTGTCCTCTTGCTAGTCAAGAACTCCATTCATCCATTGGAAGGTAATAGCTTTTCTTAAACCCTAAAACTATGCTTTAAGCTTTAGGTTGATTAAGGGTAGAGTTTGAATGGTGTTGTGTATTTGGTGTGGGCTGTAGCACTTGTGTGTGCGAATCTCATTGGGACCGAGAACAGAGGAGAAGAAAGGAAGAGGAGGAAAAAGGAAGAAAGAAAACTAGAAACACAAGGTAATTATCTTTACCTTGAGCCAGTTTTGTATGTAGTATTGTAACAGATTTTGAGTAGTAAAATGAGTAATGTATTTGAGTATTGAGTAGTAGTAGTGTAATGTATTGGAGAAGAGAATAAAACAGTTTTGAAGCTTCTTAAAAGATGTTCAAAAGCTTGGGAAGAACCATGGGTAGTATGTGTATATGTGCAGGAATTTATGTTGTTGTAGTAGTGTTGGAATGTGTATAAGAAGTGTTGTGTAGACAGGTTGTGAGAATATGAATATGTGAGCTGAAATAATGTGTGGAGAATGTTAAAAATATAGGGGAGACTATGTCAAATTTTGTCTAGGAATTTGAGGACTTGAGTGGTCAAGATGAGAAAGCAACCTAGGTAGTGACTAGGTGTATGTGGAGAGTGCAATGGGAGTAGTTTAATGTCTTGAAACAGATTTGGAAAGGGACTTGTAAATGAGATGGAATTAGACTGTGAACTAATGTGTTGAAGATGCTAAGAGGGGCATTAGTTGAGGGAGTAATGGAGGATAAGAGTTGAGGGAAAAATCTGTAGCAGAGAGAAGAAAACAAAATCTGTAGCAAGAGGTATTGGATTTCATTGGTGGAATTAGGAAGAATGAGAGTACAACACTTAGTAAAATGAATGTTGGACTTGGGTACAGATGTTGTAATTGCTTGGAAATGTATTTGGGATGCTAGTAATGGTATTGGTAGAGGAAGTATTGGATGGTAGAAGTTGGTTTAAAAATCTGTAGCAAAAGAGAAACAAAAACTGTTGCATGTATTGAAGAAGTGAGAAAAAATTGTGTAAGTTGATTTAAAAGTGAAAAATGAAATTGATGGATGAACTAAGGTGAATTAGAGGATTTAATTAGTGTTTAAACATGTAAGAAACATGTGGAAATGAGTAGGAAAAGATTGGGTGAGAATTGAGGTGAATTTGGAGTCCAAAGTACATAATTAAAAGGGGTTCTGCAGCCGACCTACCCAGGCGACCTACCCCAGACTGGGTCGGTCGGGCCGAATTCTGTAACCCGGGTACTCTCTGCAGCCGACCTACCCAGGCGACCTACCCAGAGTGGGTCGGTCGGCCTTTATAAAAAAAATAAAAAAAAATAAAAAATAAAATTTAATTAGATATACATATATATATATATAAATACATACATATATACGTGTGCATGAGTAAGGCGTTAATGCTAAAGTAAAGAAGGCAAGAAAGTTGTGAATATAAAGAACATTAAGTTATACCGAAATAACGGGATAACGGGGTAAGTACGGGAGTAGTAATTATGTATGTATTGTAATGCTTAGTATTAATTGAATCATTTGACATGTAGTCATTGGTTCGAGAATAAGGATCGAGGAACAAGAGTGAACCAAAGGGACAAGGGAACACCCGATAAAGTAGATTCCGGTAAAAAGGTATGATTTCTTCATGCTCTGTATCCTAACTTGGTTACCCCGATTTGTGTGCTTATGTGATCACTCAAATAAGATAAATGCACGAATTGGACTTTATCGCACTTAATTGTGTTTGGACTATTTTGTTCTTGTTGTATTCGCTCAAACAATTAGTTTGTATAATTCATGAAATGTATGGATGAGAATGAAGTGTATGTATGTGGATGTGTACTTGTGTAGTGCATTAACCCTTGGTATGGGTGTAATGACTTCTGCTAATTCCTAACTACCTAACTCCTAACTTGAGTATTGAGTAAATGGAATGAGTAGAAGTCCGATATAGTTTCGGCCACGCGTGAGGATAAGGAAACACAAGAGGTTGGATCCGAATCCTGGCTGTAATCTTTTCCATGGACCAATTCCCTTGAATGGGTAGCATCCTGGATTAGTGGGCCACCCTAAAGCCCGGTGGTGGGATGTAGTAATCCCTGCCCGGAGGTCATACCGACTTAACCTAAGTAAAGTAAGTAAGAAGTAAGTATTGTATGTGTATCGGTCTTGACTGTTGTAAGTCATTGACCTTGAGTAAATGAGTATTGGACACCCGATTAACCCGGGTGTGTAAAGAAGCTAACAAGCCTTCTGTGTGAATTGGAGAAATGTATCTCCGTATTGCATATTGAGTATGTAATGAGTATGTATTGTGTATGTGTATTCTGGAAGATGGTAAGTAAGTATGGGTTGACTTGTATTGTCTTCCAACCCCGCATTGTACTGTGCGTATGTATGTATACCTTGTGTAGTATTGTAGTATCGTGAATGAAAGCATGTATGTATGTATGTATGTATGTATGTATGTATGTATGTATGTATGTATGTATGTATGTATGTATGTATGTATGTATGTATGTATGTATGTAAGTATGTATGCATGTATGTAATGCAAAATGAATTGCATGTATTCGACCAAATGGTCGGCGTACCCTCGCTAGTACGCGGGGTATGCGGTTATCATATTCAGCGAAAGCTGACCCCCTCGGGGGAACGTTTTTAGTGTGCAGGTACCCGGAGTGGATACGGTCAAGGTAAGATACCGGTGGCACGCCTCGTATTTAGAAGTATCTAGTTTGTGAGGAATGGGTAGTAGATTGACTCCTAGTGAGTATGTATGAATTTGGGAGAAGTATTGTATTGAGTTGGAACCTAGTAAACTCGGTATGTGCAGTGTATTAACTTGTATTGAGTGATGGAGTATTGTATCGAATGGAGTATTGTAGTACTCAGTAAGTAAAGGGAGTATGTATTGTATTTGTGTAGTACTCGGATATTCCGGTCCATCAGGCCGATGCTGTATGTAGTAGTAGCCTTGTTAGTCACGTGGGTGGCTAACGGCGTTGTATCACCGCCGTTGAGTAAGTATGTAACACCGTGAGTACGATTGTATAAGGAAGGGTAATTGGACGGTAAAAAATATTAGGGGTGGGTAGGGGTGGTGTTTACAACTATGGATCCCTAAAGGACGTCATTCAATTAAACTATTAAGGGAAGCTTAGAGTAGTTTACTCGGTTGACATTAACAGAGGGTGTAAGCAAGATGGTTTCAGTGCAACACTAGTCAACTTTTCGTACTTGACACACACTGGATTTGATTTATTAGATGATCTTTTTGGGTTAGCCTCACAGTTGAAAAGGTTTTTTATGCTCCTGATGCTACATGTGATGGTTGGATGGTTGCCAAACATGTAAAAGTTAGAGATGTCTATGACAGGTCAACAACAAGAGTATTATAGGGACTATAATGCAAATGAGGACACTTTCCATGAATTATATCTACACCGTGTTGGAATTGAGGATGAGGAATACCTAACTCAAACAATGGAGTTAGAAGATGATGAACAAGAAGCAGAACATCAAGAAAAAGTTTAGTTAATGGGTTACTTTCTTTTTTGCTTTAGAATAAAATAATTCACAAGGTTAATGTTGTGGCAACTCAAACTTTGTTGTCTCAGTTCATTCATAAACTTGTAATGAGTTGTTTTCTTGGTTTCTATGTTTGTTTCTATATAATTAGCTCTTTGCATTCCTCATTGAGAATAATTATATGTTTATGATTAAATTAGGATGGCTAAGCATAAGCGGTTGAGAATAATTTCAGTTAGACACCAAGTTCAAGAGGGGCAACCTGATGAAGAAGAAGCGTCCAACATTCAAAATGGATCATTAGAAACTGGTGCTGCTAGTACTAATTCAAATGGCATTATTGAAGCTGAATCCTCTCATACTACAACTGATAGTGAACCAGGTTATTAGTTTTGTTTTTCTCTAGTATCTTTTCCTATTTCTTTGTTTTTATTCACTTTTCTTAGATATAAACACATTGCTAACGGCTTTAATATATTGTCATCTATAAAAAAGGATCTACGAGAAATGTTAGAGGCCCCACACTAATGCCAAATGTGTGGGATTTAGAAAGTTATGAAAGAATCGAGGTTTGCTTGGATGAGAATAATCTGCCAATTGGTTTAATTAATTTACTTTAAGATGATCCATTTGTTTCTTATATATTGTCATCCTTTGCTGCGCCTGGCCTGGATCTCTCTCTCTCTCTCTCGCTCTCTCTCTCTCTCTCTCCCCCTGCTTCATGTTCGCCTAATGAGCTTAAACTTTTATGTAGATTCCAACTGATACAAACAGTACAACAAGCCATTGAAGAGGAAAATCTGTACAGAATTCACTCATGAAACAAATTGGCTCATCTTTTTCTAATAGTACTCTCCTCCTCGATGAATATAGAACTTTATTAAAGTTTACGTTTACAATAAGCCCTTGATGAGTGATTAATGATAATGTTGTCTTTAGAATTGAATAATTGGTTACTCAGATTCTACAGATGTACATTTGGATTACAATCTGCTAAGTTCTAGTTGATTTCAGTGTAATGCATTTGAATTACAATCTTGCTGATTTCTATGTACTGCATTTGAAGTACATTTGGATTATAAAATACCACATGAGCTGGTATCATAAAGACATTTGAGCTATTATATGGGTCGATTGTAATTCAGGTCCCATATGGGTTGCTACTTTTAGTAGCAAATCCATCATTTTTTTTATTTTGTGTTTTGGTTTTGGTATCGCATTTAGTATGTGTTATTATAGATGATCTTTACTTACAATAAAATTTGTTACTGAATCTTTAACAAACACATTATATAAGTGTTGGTATAGACTAAAGGATGTACACATTGTCTTTAGCAACATACAATTATTTGTTAGTATATGACTATAATTTTATTATCGCATATTAAGGAATACTAAAACCTTATAGCGATACCATCTATACTAACAGAAAAATTATATGATGGAATAGATCTTAGGGTTTCCACTGATTCATTTTTACTAACACTTGGTGTGTTAGGTAAACCGAGTTTGTTTGTAGTGTACACAGATATATAAACTCAGAATCAAAACGCGATCTGCATATTTTGTAGTGTTTTTATGTTTGCATATGTTCCTATGTTTCGCAGAGTGGAAGTAGCAAATGGTTGAGTCTGAGGAGTCAATGATTAGCTTTCAGAGGAAGTCAATGATTGGTTATTATTCTTAACGGGTCATAATTGAAGCTAGTCCCACATATTCTAATATTCCTCCATGCATGTTTCTGTTTGTCATATGTGTTCTGTCGTAACATGGGCTGTATATACGATGCCAAAACACATGGAATCATGTGTTTTAGAGAATAAAGGAGGAGAAAACAATATCTCTGTCAGTGGTATTGAACACTTTTTAGGTTCTCCTATAGTACTATATATATATATTGACATAAAAAAAAGTCATAATATATCCAGTCGTTTTGAGGACCTGATTAGGGGGTTTTATAAAATGAAATGATATAAGTACATGAAAATGATGGAGAAGGGAAATGGTATGGTATTCTATGATTCAATACTGGTTTAAGTTACATGAATATAAAGAGAATCATCAATGAATATACCTAAGGCTCTGTATTTATTATATTATATACAATTTCGATAAACAAAAAAAAAATTCATCATATGTAATCACGATGAGTATTTGATTTCTCTCCTTTTCTTAGGAACCCTTCTCTGAAACGCAGAAAACAAGAAAGGAACACAGGGGTTAAAGCAAGCTGTTGCATCCCATCTTCTCCTTGATCTTGCAACCGTCGTCCTCAGTTTACGCGCCACCGACACATGTTCTTTCAGTGGTGGTATACCGGCGGCGGTATTCCGATTAGGTGAGCACGGCCTGCTACTCTGCTCAGGCTGGTTGAATTCAAAAGCGTCGGCGCTGTCATGGAACTTGTGGAGAAGCTTCTCGCTCTTTGATTTTGAAACAAGCTGTATCCTTAGTGTGTACAACTGATCGTCGACAGGTGAGAAGAAATTGGTGCAGGAGGGTTCGGAAATCGACATGTACAGAAAATGAATCAGATTGAACAGACCCAGTTTTGTAGTTTAGCTATTTGGGTGGTGGATTTTGGTTCAGGGATGTGTGAGAAAGGAAGTGTGAACGAAACTACAATAGGTTTTTTGGTATTGAAAGAAGAGATAAATACGGTAGGGAAGATTATTGGAAGAAAAAAAAGGTGAAGGTGAGAGGTTCCAATCTACATGATTAAGACGCGTATCGGTATTGACTGGCTGGCTGGCTGGTTGGCCGGCTGGCCGTATTTCTGTACATAAGTGAGTAGTCAGTAGTCACTCCCCTCGTACGGAGACGTGGGACGCAATTTCCCATTTATTGCTACAGTTTACAAATCAACTCGTATGAACAAAATGCTTTTCCTGACATTTGAAGAATTCATTATATCTCCAAAACAAAGATTTTTTTAAAAAACAAATCATATGCATTAACATTAAAAAGATTACATCAAGTGTTCAATACATCATGGGATATTTTCATTCCAAAAAACAGATGATTGTTTCTCTCTAGCAAAGTTTGCTTTCATGAGCACGAATATTCTCTTCCTTTCTAACATAACGCCGGCTTACATGTTCAAAAAAAACTTCACATGCTCTAATATCATCCAAAATAACCCCTACATTATATGGTGGTTTATCCTTATATTTCAAAAAGTTAACTAACCCTAATTAATCCGTAATTACAACGACTTTCTTTGCTCCCGGCCTTCGAGCTATCCGCAGCCCCATCAACACCACCATGGCCTCAACAACATAAGGAGAGTAAGACAATCTTCCACCCTTCAAACCTCCCGTTGTCACCTTTCCTTTCTCATCCTTGCATATAGCAGTCATCCCGTACTCACCTTTCTGTTTGACGCTTCCATCCAACCAAACCTGTAAAGCAACAGGTAATTGAATGGCAAAAATCTCATCAATGTTGTCAGCACAATTAAAGTATACAGTTTCAAGATATTTAAGTGTATGATGGTATCCCAATAAAAGGAGATCCACTTTATAAAATGTAAATTGGTTGCCAGCAAACGAAATACACCATAGATGCCGTAACAGAGCTCTCAAAGAGCTTAACTCAGAAGTTAAACATTCATTCATGAGCCTATCAATAAACTCTCTATCGGAAGTAAATTTCCTCTAATGATGAAATGGCACATTATTCCAAAGGGGATGAAAGAAAGCACAACTATAAAAGACATGAAGGATCGTCTCTTGATTTTTGCACATCATACAGTCCAAAAGTGAATTACCCCTAACCTTAAAAACTTAATTAAATGATCTATTAATGGTCTAAGTTGGTTAATAAACATCTAAATACTATTGGGGGAACAATCTAAAGATCTCAACAAGGCAAAACATGCCTTAAGTTCGGTAAAGCCAAAAATGTGCTTTAAAGCACCATAAAGATTGTATGACCTCAAATAGGATCCAAAGTGGATTCCTAAGTATTATAATGAAGTAATGAACATTATAAAACCATTCTCAAAGGAAACCAAGCTCTAAAACATGTTCTAACACAAAATGTGCTCTAAAATTCCTTAAAGCACGTTTTTGAGAAAATTGACTTTCTGAATGGGTTTTGAGTGGTGTTAAGCATTGGATTAGACCTTGATATACTAATGTACTATAATGTACCACATTGGAAGGTCTAAATCCAAATTTTTTTTTTAAAAAATAGAAAATATAGCATTCATTTGTGAATAGTAACCCAAATAGTGCATTTTTAAGCGAAATTGACTATGTATGGTCAATGGTCAATTAATGACCCATTTAACCCTTATGAAGTTGGCAGCTTAAGAGGATGGAGGACAGCTCACTCAGCATTAATGCTAAATATCTTCCTAATTTGGTGAATCACCATTTACTATTCCTTATTATACATTTTATTCATTTTAAACACATTACCTTGCATTCTCTTTCCTCTTGTCCCATTCCAGCCGAGCCATAAGCCCTTCCAAACCCTCTCAAGCTGTTTTCTTGAGTATGGAAGACAAAACAATATCTTAAGCACCTAAGGTAATGGTTTAAGGCATATTTTAGCTCTTTTTCTTCATCTCTTCATTACCTACACTTGGAGCTCATGATCTATCACTTTCCATGGCTTATTATCAGCATTTTAAACCTTTAACAATCATCAATCTCGGCTGAAGCAAGTCTAGGGACCAAGGTTTCCAAAATTTGCATTTTAAGGTAAAAACATACCTTAAGCATCTCCTATCTCCATCCAGTTTTCTTCTTCTAATTTTTATGAGTTTATTCACTCATAATATTCATATTTACATGTTTATTCAGTTGGTTAACCATTTGGAGCAAGGGTGGCCGAAAATCAAAGGAAATACCATTCTTTAAGGCATTTTGCTAAGGTAAAACCTATTACCATAGCAGCTTGTTGTAGTCTAACTATTTCCTATGTTTATATGGTGAATTTAACACCATGTGGTGTGTTTAATTCAGGCAGAAATCCTTTGGAAACTTCCTTGCATTTTTAAGGTGATTTTTGCCTTAAATCTTACATTAATTGTTCTTTATGGTTAAGCTCAAGCTTGGAGTATAACCATATCTTGTTTTAGTGTATTAAACATGTCTAAATGATGTGGTGATTTTTCCTCCAAGCAGCCGAGTTATTACAAGGGATAAACCAAGGTATAAACACCTTAAACTTATGATTTTATGATTTCTTAGCATATATATATTATGTGCCGAGAGTGGAGTTAATTATATGGGTTATTTTAACCTAAGAATGGAAAAAAATGACTAAGATAAATTAAGCTAGTCATTTAAGTTATTTAATTAACATAATGGTCAAATTATGACATTATGTGGAAAAATTTATAAACTACAGCAAGGCCGAGACTTTATTGTATAATTTGAGCTATTTATGTGTAATTTTATGTTATAAAGCACAGTTGTAATAAGGCCATGTCATCAGGCCATTTTAATTTAAGTTTAAAGCTTATTTAGTTTAATTTATGCTTATATAATTAAGTTTGGGGTCAAATGGTAATTACTAGTAAAATATAAAGCCGTGGGCTTAATTTGGAGGAATTTAGGGTTTTTAAATGAATTTAATAAAAATTATAACATTTTATAAAGTTTTGGGTCAAAATTGTAAAAATAGAAAACTATAGGGTATATTTGGTAATTACCGAAAGTTTGGTTCCAATTTGGTATTAGAAGTCAAAGTTGACTATATAGGAGACTTTGACCAAGTTTGGAGAATTTAAGAAATTAAAATACTACCTTATATTAAGATAGTTATTTAATTGTAAAAGATTTATAAGAGATGGGGTTATATGGTGATTTCCGAAACTTTGGGGTACTAAATGGGATTTAGTACAGTCCTTAAGTTATTAGGAATTTTTAGGAGTTTATTTGGCTAAATTTGGAGTTTATATGAATTATATAAGTATAATATAAGATATTTTATAACATTGTTACAAATGGGTAACATATGGGTAAAAACCGAGATTTATAGAAAGTATAAGGTTAGGAATGACATTTATAACCTTTAGGTATAGTTTGGTAATTTTTGGACTTTGTCCCGGGAGTTGTTTATTTTGATACTGTGAAAGTGGAGAAATTTAGAGGCGGGCTACGATATGCTATCAAGGCCGCCATGGGTGCTGCCTTATACCCTACGGTCCAGGTAAAATTAATTGACAATTTATACCTTGTAACTCAGTTTGATTTATTACAAGTTTAGGGAACTCATTGATGCATTGTGGGAGTGCTATGATGCTGCTTCTCGGACCGAGCTGTTAGTGAACAGCCGGGATGACAGTCAGGGGCAGAAGCGTAAGGCCCCCGAGAAGGAGGCGGAGGTTGTGGCTGGAAGCGGAGGCAGCAAGGGCTGGAAGTAAGAACCGCCTTTAAGTTATTTAATCCATTTAAATTACTTACTTGCTGCCTGCTTTTATACCTGCTATTCCTAACACTTTGACGATCACAGGAAGAAAAAGTTCTCCTGGAGGGAGAAGAAGAAGGAGCAGGCCAGCCAGAAGGGCAAGGAGAAGGTTCCGATGCTGACCGGGCCTACTAATGATGTCCAGCCTCTCAGATCTGCACCCCCTAAGGGTAAGCGATCTAACCTTGTGAACGAGTTGTGTATTATCCTATCCATTACCGTCCTTGTAATAATCAGGTTGTTGTGTGATAATAGGTTCTGCACCTCATCGCCACTTTCACTGCAAGCGCTGTGGTAAAGACCACCCGGGTGTTGATTGCACCGGGCAAGCGGTGGACTGCCACCACTATGGGAAGAAAGGTCATAGGTCGTTCGAGTGCTTCGTGCAGACTTGGTATATTGTGAGTGGTTGGAACTGGTGTAATTAAAACAATTGAGAAAGAAATTAATACTCAAAATATCCGTCGGGCTGCAAATAAAACCCGGTCGCAGTAGTATAGTAAGACAGAAGCGGCCGGGGTCAAACCGTGGGACTTCTAGCGAAATAATATAGTACCTAAGCTTGTCACAAAAAGGGGGGAATTAATTGACTTGTTTTTGTAAAGTAAAACAACAGATAAAATTAATTGAGTAGAAGATAAATTAAACGGAACTCCGGGTTCAGGTTTATATAATCTGATTAATTATGCTATCTCTACCGGTTTATTTTAATGGTTTGGCAAAATTCCTGTTATTATCTTAAGGACTAAATCATAGACTCATAAGAACTCGTTTACCAGAAAATGCAAGGTCCGATGAAAACTCAAGCAAGCACTAGTAAACGGCAGAGTAAAAGGAATAATATTCTTGCAACTGAGTACTAACTTATCCGATGAAAACAAGTTTCCTACAGATTTACGAATTAATCGAACCTATCTGCTTATCATCGATCAGATTAAAACAGATTTTGTAAATCATTTTAATAAATTCATGAAATTTATTAAAAAGGCGAGAGATAAACTTTAATCGTAACAAACTGTATTTATTTTAACCGGTAGAAATATAGATTACATAATTAAACAAACTACAGCTAAACCTTCCCCGGAGTTAATCCTCCTTAGCCTCACATATTAACTGGTAATATGACAATCAGAGGTTGGACGTAATAATAATGCGAGAGGTGTGGATGGTGAATGGTGAAAATGAAGAGAACGAAGAGTGGAGCGTGTACGTAGGATTTTGTATGTGGAATGAGAGATTTGGAGTGTTGAGTTCTGCGGATCGAATGTGTCTCTTTGGTTAAAGGTGCAGTGTGTTTATATAGAGGAAGGGAAGAGGTTGATTGGAGACAGATGCATGAGGGATTTAAGGCAGGCGCCTGATATTGTTAATGAAGCAGTTCGACATGTCTATAGGCGCCGCAAAGGAAGAAGCAATTGGGGAAGACAGTGGGCTGCGAAGAAAACTGTCGCGTTAATTTCTGGATCTGCATTGTATTTACACGCGTCCTTGTTTCTGTCCGTCCATTTATCCACGGACATATTTGCTCACGTCCGCCCCTTGTCCTGGCTTAATTCCACGGACTTAATTCTGCAAATGGTCGCGTCCGGGTTTGTGTCCGCCCTTTTAGGGCCGGACGTCTCTAAATTGTCCGTCCCCTGTCCGGGTTTAAATCCACGGACACACCTTGCTCACGTCCTCCCTCTGCCCGGCTTTGTTTGGGCGGACAAGACACAGACAGCATCTCACGTCCGGCCTTTGTTATCCGGACAAGACACGGACGCAACTTTGACTCGTTTTCTTTTGCGAACTTTGACCGGCTCTAGCTTCTTCGTTTGGACTCCGTTTTTCGAGCCGTTTGTGCCTATGCGTTCGTCTCTTTGTCTACTTTGCTTTCAGCTTGGTTTTCCTCATGTTTAACCAATAAATTTGTGAGATAACTAATAAAACATAAAATAGAGGAAAACTAATCAAAGTGGAGAGATGAGCAAGAAAAGTGCTAATATAATATGTGAAATACACCTATTAAACATGCTCATTTGGACACTTATCACACCCCCACACTTATCTTTTTGCTTGTCCTCAAGAAAAACCATGTACCCAAGTAAGTAGGGAATGCTCAATACTAACAAATATTATTATGAAGGGTATGATAAGGAGTCGAACAGTTCATGATCTTTTACTTTTTGAGGAGTGTGATCCATCAACTGCTAGTGGCATAGGTGTGCTCAAGGTAAAATAAAATTAGAGTTTTGGGGTATGATCCAAGGTGCTTCAATGCTTCTTAGTTTAGGTGACTCTGAGAACTTTTACCATGACCAACTTCTCTCAAGAATGGGCATTGAGGAAAAAACAAAAAGAAAATAGATTTATGCATTTGTTTCACTTTTGCATAAGGGATGAGAAGATAAAATGTAGGCATCACGCCTTTGTATTTAAGAACACTCAACTCTCTTTTGTTAGTTACCAATGGTGTCTCGTAAGTCCCTTGTTTATTATTATTTTCTCTTTTTTTTAACAGAGAGGCACCCCTTAGCAATCCCTAAGAGAGAGGACAGAAAGAAACCCTGAGCAATAAAATTCAACCATTGCAGATCATTTGGTCACACCGCATAAGAAAAATGCTCCTCAAAAGTAATCAAATTTTTGTACCCCTTTATCCCACAATTCATAACAATATTTGTTTTTTAAAGAGAACAACCTACATTAGTGGGGTCCATAATTTTAATTTTGAACAAATGCAAGATAAGCAGATAGATGTTTATTTAAACATTTTAAGCACAAAGTGTCTCCGAAAAGGGCTCTCCCCTACACTTAAGCTCAAGCAATGCCCTCATTGCGTAGATGGAATTAAATTAACAGGGCATGCAATCTGATAAAGGAAAGAGTGTACTCCCCAAAATTCGTAGAGTGTGTAGAGCTCCCCCACACTTGAGTGCAGCTGTGGAATGACATGAAATGTACCTGTAAAGAATATTCTACACAGCCAGAAGAACTCAAGTAAAACCCGCATTTTATTATAACATATAAAAGTGAAATATAGTACAAAAAAGAAAACAACATTAAATTAAAGGAAAGACAAAAGATAGATAGTGGGTTGCCTCCCACCAAGCTGCCCGGGTTTAACGTCTCTAGCTAGACGCATTTGACCAAGCTTAGGTTGGAGAAGAGTTTGAGGGCGAGGTATCCGAACAGCTGGCGTTAGGAAGTTTGCACACTTTTTTAAACTTATGACGTAGAGGTGTCGTCTTCTGTTCCTTTGGGCTGGAGGCTTCCTCGTATTCCTGCACAAAAGAAATTGCTAACAGGGCACTATTATTTTCAAGAATACCAGCATACCTTTTTAGACGGGATCTATTGACCTTGAAGCATTCTCCTTTCTTATTATGGAGTTCGTAAACACCAAAAGGAGTAGTTCCAACTACTTGGAATGGGCCAGTCCAGTGAGATTTGAGTTTTCCAGGAAATATTTTCAATTTGGAATTATAAAGCAGCACCCAGTCACCAACCTTAAAGTCGTGTTTGTGGATCATTTGGTGATGGTGTTTCTTGGTGCGCTCCTTGTATATTGTCGCACTGTGGTATGCCTGATCTCTTAACTCCTCGAGTTCAGAAAGTTGAAGCTTATGCTTTTCTCCTGCGGCTTCCACATCGAAGTTTAGGGCCTTGAGTGCCCAATATGCCTTATGTTCCAGCTCTACAGGCAGGTGGCATGATTTCCCATAGACAAGCTTAAAAGGATACATCCCGATGGGAGTCTTGAATGCGGTGCGGTAAGCCCAAAGCGCATCATCTAACTTTAATGCCCAATCCTTTCGTGATGAGTTAACCGTTTTCTGGAGAATCCATTTTAACTCGCGGTTTGAAACTTCTGCTTGGCCGTTTGTCTGGGGGTGATAAGGTAGAGCTACCTTGTGACGTACCCCGTATTTACCCATAAGCGCTTCAAATGAACGGTTGCAGAAGTAGGATCCTCCGTCACTGATAATAATTCTAGGCACGCCAACAAAAACGGGTAAAGATGTGCTTTTTAAGGAATTTGGTTACGGTCTTTGAATCAGCATGATGACAGGGTATGGCTTTTACCCATTTTGACACGTAATCCACTGCCACTAAAACATATTGGTGGCCCTGTGAGGAAGGGAAAGGTCCCATAAAATCAATGCCTCAACAATCAAAGAGTTCTACTTCTAGTATTCCCTGTTGTGGCATTTCATGTCTCCTAGATGTGTTACCCATTCTCTAACAATTATCACATTGGGTGCAGAATTGGTAAACATCCTTGTGAAGAGTCGGCCAATAAAATCCTGAGGCCAGGATCTTGGCAGCGGTCCTTGTGGGTCCATGGTGACCACCGGCTTCCCGTGAGTGACAAAAATGTATGACGCTGTGAACCTCATCTTCAGGGAGACACCGGCGAATCAACCCATCCGCACAGACTCGGAACAAATATGGATCTTCCCAGAAATAATGTTTTTAATCAGAAAGAAATTTCTTCTTCTAGGAGTAAGATAGATCATATGGTATTGTTCTAGAGACTAGATAATTGGCCAGGTCCGCATACCATGGCTCTTGTACTTTGGTGATAGAAAAGGCAGTCTCATCGGGGAAGAATTCGTTAATAGGCACACTATCCGTAGGAGTTACTAACCGGGAGAGATGGTCAGCGACGACATTTAATTTTCCGCTCTTGTCTTTGACTTCTATGTCAAACTCCTGCAGTAGAAGAATCCAGCGCAACAAGCGAGGCTTGGCTTCTTGTTTTGCAAATAGTTATTTGAGAGCAGAGTGGTTTGTGTGCACTATGACTTTGCTTCCCCATAAGTACGACCTGAACTTATCAAGGGAGAATACTATAGCCAGAATCTCTTTTTCAGTGGTAGTATAGTTCTTCTGGGCATCGTTTAGTGTCTTGCTGGCATAAGCAATCACTCTCAAAATCTTCTCTTTTTTCTGGCATAGAGTTGCCCCCACTGCATAGTCACTTGCATCACACATGATCTCAAACGGGAGAGACCAGTCGGGTGATATGACAACAAGTGCAGATACCAATTTTTGTTTTATTGTATTGAAAGCAGATAAACAATTATCATCAAAATGAAACGGGGCATCTTTCAGTAGCAGGTCGGTCAATGGTTTAGTGATTTTTGAGAAGTCTTGTATAAACCGTCGATAGAATCCTGCATGCCCGAGAAACGCTCGAATATCTTTAACAGAGGTTGGTGCCGGTAATTTCTCTATAACCTCTACCTTGGCCTTATTAACCTCTATTCCTTCAGCTGATACTTTATGTCCAAGGACAATCCCGTCCTTGACCATAAAGTGACATTTTTCCCAGTTTAAAACGAGATTTGTATCCTCACACCGTCCTAGGATCAAATCAAGTTGTGCTAAGCATTTATCAAAACTAGAGCCATAAACAGAGAAGTCATCCATAAATACCTCTAAGCTCTATTCGATGAAATCAGCGAATATAGCTTGCATGCATCGCTGGAAGGTAGCAGGGGCATTACATAGTCCGAAGGGCATTCGTCTGTACGCAAAGGGGTCGTATGGACAAGTGAAAGTGGTATTGTCCTGGTCCTCTGGTGCGATTGGTATTTGGAAGTACCCTGAGAACCCATCTAAAAAGCAGTAGTACTCTTGCCCTGCTAGTCTCTCTAACATCTGATCAATAAAGGGTAGAGGGAAGTGATCCTTCCTGGTTGCAGAGTTCAAGTGCTTATAATCTATGCACATGCGCCAACCAGTTATTTTTCTTTGTGGAACGGCCTCTCCTTTGTCATTTATCACAGCTTCAATGCCTCCCTTTTTTGGGACAACTTGTACAGGACTTACCCTTGGACTGTCAGAGATAGGATAAATGATGTTTGCATCTAGGAGTTTCAGAACCTCCTTTTTAACTACCTCCTTTAGGTTAGGGTTTAGCCGACGTTGGGGTTGCCTGACAGTTTTGTAATTGTCCTCCATGTAGATGTGATGCGTGCAGTAGGAGGGATCAATTCCTTTGATGTCAGCGAGAGTCCACCCGATTGCCGTCTTATGCTTCTTTAGCACTTCGAGTAGCCTATTTTCTTGCCCGGAATTTAGAGAAGAGGAAACAATGACGGGCAATTGATTATGTTCTGCTAGGAAGGCATACTTGAGGTTAGAGGGTAATTCTTTAAGCTCGAGTTCAGGTGGCTGCTCTACTGTGGGAATGGACTTTTGTAGTTCTCGGTCAAGTCTATCCATCGTAGGACGGTAGGCTTGATAACCTGCTTTTCCTTTTTCCACGTACGCCAGCATGGCGTTACTTCCAGATCCTCTACGTTTTCCTCTAGAGAAGCGACCAATACTTGCTCCAGTGGTTTGGTCTCAGTACTTGTGAGGGAGGATAGGTAATATATGTCATCTTCTGTAAAGAAATCGAATTCCTCCTCGTCATCATCTATTAAATCCACTGTTTTCGCAGGATGAGCAAGGTTAGAGGTCTTCTTCATCATCTTCTTCATGTCGAACTCGATCTTTTCGTCCTCGTACCGCAGAGTGATTTTCCCATCGTGGACATCAATGACTGCTTTAGCAGTACTTAGAAATGGTCGTCCTAAAATCAGGGGAACCTCAACATCGTCGTCCATTTCTAAAATGACGAAGTCAGCTGGAAAGATAAAGCGAGCCACTCCCACTACCAGATCTCGGACTATTCCCATTGGCTTGATCTCTGATCTATCAGCTAGTTGGGGTTTGAAAGGAACCGGTTGCATCTCCCCTCCTTTTACTTTCAAGAAGGTGGCGTAGGGCATGATATTAATACTGGCTCCCAGATCGCATAAACCGCTTCTACAGTCCACTCCACCTATAAAACACAGGATTACGGGATTTCCCGGATCTGCTTGTTTGGGAGGGAGTGCTCGAAGAAGGGCAGCAGAGCATTCCTCCATGAGGTGCATTGTTTCTTTTCCAGGTTTCTTCTTTTTCTTTGTTAGGTGATCCTTTTGAAACTTGGCGTAGTTGGGCATCTCTTGCAAAGCATGGATTAGAGGTATGTCGAGAGTCAGTTTCTTGAAAATGCTCAAGAATTTGGAAAATTGTTCATCTAGGTGCTTCTTTTTCATCCTGTTGGGAAATGGGAGTTCACTGGTTTTAGGATAGGAAGATGGAATGTCGATAGTTATTTGAGATGGAGATGGAGTAGCAGGAATAGGAGCTTGGATTTTTGAGGGAGGTGAGGCTGGATTGGTTGTGTCTTCATCATTGATGCTGGCCTCTTCTTGATTTTCTTTTTCTTTTCTGGTAGCAAGTTCTCTTCCACTCTTTAGGGAGATTGCACTCAAGTTCGCTGATTGGAATGTGCCATCTTCTACAAGGATTGAATTTGCTTGCTCTCTTGGATTAGGGTTAGTTTGTGAAGGGAATTGACCAGGAGGTCTTTGTTGGGTGAGTAGCTGTTGAATTTGGGACTGCAAGGCTCTTTGGTCTTTGCGCAGGGCTGCGACCTCCTCTTGCGTGTCTCAGGAATTACCCATCATCGCTTTAAACATCTCTTGCATTTGGGACATTTCAGATTCAGGATTTGAAGGAGGTTGAGTGGGTCGACTCGAAGAAGCCTCATTGCCATAAGGCTGTTGCTGATACTGCCTTTGGCCTCCTTGAAAATTGGACTGAGGTCTGTAATTTTGAGATGGTTGTAGTGTATGTGGGTTTTGGATATTGTCGGTGTTTGAGTAGCGAAGATTGGGGTTCATGTTACGTTGCCAAGGCTGCCTGTACCCTGAATTGTTGGTGAGATAGTTTGCTTCCTCTGCTGCTTTTAATTCTTGTAGTTGGGGGCATTGTTCATAATTACGAGGCCCACCACATTGCGTACAAGAAATATCAGGAGATGATTGGGATAGAGGCGCATAGCCTGGAGGGATTGTAGATGATCGAGAAGTCATCGACTTAGCTTGCTGGGGGTAGGAGTTCATAGCCATCTGCTCAACCACTTTCTGCAGAGTACTTACTTTTGTTGCCTGCTGAGCATTGCTCTCCATGAGTTGCTCATGGCTTTTCATCAGCTGGTCAAACTTGGTATCACTTTCCCCGACATGGTATAAACCTGGAGCGCCGCCCCTTGATCCACCTGTGGCCCAGTCTCTGATCTCTTCATAGAGAGACTCCATGCTGTTCAGAAACTATTCTCCTGGCTTTTTCAGAATGTCAGCCCCTAACGAGGATAGTACCATTGTTCTACACGGACCGATCAAGCCTTTGTAGAACAATTGTGATACTTGTTCTTTCGTCAGACCATGGTGAGGACAAGTAAGTTGTAGTCCTTTGAAACGGTCCCAAGTTTCACAGATGTTTTCCGACCCTGGCTGTCTGAAATTATAGATTTCAGCAATCATTTCCAACGTTCGGCTCGGGGGCAGGAATTTGTCGTAGAACTTGGTGGCTATTTCATCCCAAGTACCAATGGTACTTGGTGTCAGGCTGTGATACCATTTGCTCGCATTTCCCGACAGGCTGTGAGGGAATAATGATAGTCTCGCGTATTGAAGTACTGCGTCAGTCGCAGTTAGACTGTTGGCATGCTGCAAGAACTTGGTAACATGTAATAGAGCTTCGTCTGGACTAGAGCCATCGAACATGCCCAACTCCTTTACACATCGGATTTGATGATATGGCTTTAGCTTTTGCCACTCATCGTATTTGGATGAGGTAAGGTGAGGAAGGATGATGGCAGGCTGTTGTCCAAGATTAGACGGCCTGTTGATGTTTCGAACTGTAGCTGGTGAAGATGTCATGTCAGCTTCCGGGTTAGATTCTATCACTGTGGTGGTAATGTTTTGTTAAGTTCGGTTCTGCCTTAGGGTGCGTAGAAAGGTTCTCTCGATGAAATACCCGTAATTAAAAATAGTGATTAATTAGGCTAATTATTATTTTAAGGCTTAATTATACTTAAATAAACATGAGGGGACAAATCCCGAAGAAAACGGACCTTTAAAATGGGTTAAAAGCATAAACGAACCTTAAAGCGCGTTTTTCGAGGAAACCGGGAAAACGCGACTTTAAGCGGGTCAAATAGACTCGTAACAATTTTGGTCAACCAAATAGTCATTAATAGACATTAATAAAGGTTGAGAACCAATAAAATTAATTAAACAAGAAAATTCCGGAAAACGGGTTCGGTTAGTAAAACTGTCAAAACCGGAGAGTTGTGGGGCGAGAATGCAAATAAAGAAACTTAGTGTGTCCAGTTTGCAAATAAAAAAATTAAAAATTAGTGTGTGTGTGCATATGGGGCCGGCCAGCTTCCCCTCTCACTCACTCCCTTTATTATTTGTAACTCACAAAAGGACAAAGAAATAAAGAAAGAAAAAAGGGACTCTCTCTCCTACCCCTCACCTCTCTCTCACGTAACTCCCTCCTCCTTCCTTCTGAATTTTCTCCTCTCTCCCAGCATGTCAATGGCGATTTTGTAAGCCCCCTACAGCCCCCATCTTCTCTCCTCTCTTTGAGTGCTCAAAACTCCTCCAAATGTAATAAAAATCATACCATTTGAACCCCCTTGGCAAGGAGAGCATTTTCATCTTTTCAAAAACCCAAAAACTCCACTTTCGTTTTTATGGGTAATCTCCATTTGAAGATTCAAGTCCACCATTAGAAGCACCTTCACCTCCTTGTTACTTTGAGGTAAAAAGAATTTCGAAAATCCTTCATTTCTAGCTCTCATTGGCTTTATAAGGATTTTAAGTTTTTGAACTCTTGGTCCTCCTTGTTCCAGCTGATTTTGGCTCTCTTGTTGGGCTAGGAATCTTGTTCTTTTGCGAGTCAAGAACTCCATTCATCCATTGGAAGGTAATACTCTTGTCTAAACCCTAAAACATTTAAATTCTAGGGTTAGTGCAAAAATGAATGTTAAATGGTATTGTGTATTGTTATGGGTTGTAGCACTTGGTGTGTGTGAACCTCATTGAGAGGAAGAACAAAGAAAAGGAAAGAAGGAAGGAGAAGGAAAGGAAAGGAGAAAGAAAACTAGAAAGAACAAGGTAAAGTCTCTTACCTTGAACTAGTTTGGTATTGTGTAATGTAACAGTTTTTGAGTAGTAAAATGAGTAATGTATTTGAATAATGAGTAGTAGTAATGTAGTAGTGTATTGGAGAAGAGAAGGTAACAGTTTTGAAGCTTTTAAAAGATGTCTAAAAGCTTGGGAAAACCATGGGTAGGATGTGTATGTGTGTAGAATTTTATTGTGTGTAGTGGAGTTGAATTGTGTGTATAGTGTATTGAATAAACAGGTTGTGAATGAGCAATTTGGGGAACTGAAATAGTATGTGGGCAAAGCTAAAAATATAGGGGAGACTATGTCAAATTTTGTGTAGGAATGAGAGGACTTAAGTTGTTTAAGAAGGGGAAGTATTTGGAGAGTTTAAAAAAGGAGTGTTTAGTATCTTGTAACAGATTTGAATATAAGTTTATAAATGGGATGGAATTAGGTTGTGAGTTAATGCATTTAAGATGCTAAGAGTGGCATTGGATGAGGGAGTATTGGAGGATAAGTGTTGAGGGAAAAATCTGTAGCTTAATAGAGGAAACAAAATCTGTAGCATTAGTGTGAGGAAACTAGTATAAATGTTGAAATGAAATGAGGAAAAATGTGTAAGTGAATGTAAGGATTGAATAGTAAGTTTGGTGGATGAACCAAGGTGATTTAGAGGGTTTAATTAGTGCTAAATCATGTGGGGAAGTATTGGTAAAGATTGGGGAAGCAATGGGTAAAGAAAACACCCAAAAACAGATTTTAAAACTGAAGTACTGGGCCGGACCGGACTTGCGACCGGACTTGCAAGTTCGGTCGAGCCCAGATTCACAAAGACGGGAAACCTTCTGGAATCGACCGACCTTGCGACCGGACTTGCAAGTTCGGTCGGACCAGAAAATTCTCCCGTCAGAAACCTTCTGGAATGGACCGAACTTGCGACCGGACTTGCAAGTTCGGTCGGCCAGAAAAATTTCCGTAATGCAAGCTACTGGAATGGACCGACCTTGCGACCGGACTTGCAAGGTCGGTCGGGCTAAAATTTTCACATACGAAACTTACTCGAATGGACCGACCTTGGGACCGGACTTGCAAGGTCGGTCGGCCCTGAAATTTTCACACGATGTAGCTTACTGACTTGGACCGAACTTGCGACCGGACTTGCAAGTTCGGTCGAGTCAAAACAAAAAAAAATTGTTTTATTATATGATTATAGTTATCATATATATGCCTATACAAATATATGCATATATATGTGGTAGTACATCACAAATGAAGTAGTAAAGGGAAGAAAGTAAATAAGTGGGTAAGGAAGCAAGTTTAAGAAGTAATAAGGAAAATAATGGTTTTATAATCAAGTATGAATGTAAAGGAGTAGTAAGTATACATTAGGAGTATTAATGGAAGAGTAAGTTGGATCATTGATCATACAACTTCATGTATGTACAGGATCAAATAGTTGAACATCGAAGGAACCGGTAGTACGAGTACGACGGTGAACGGTATGATTTCCTCATGCCCTGTATCCTAACTTGGTTACCCCGATTTGTGTGCTTATGTGAGCACCAACAAGATAAATGCACGAATCGGACTTATATTGCACTTAACTGTGTTTGAACTATTTTGTTCTTGTTGTATCTTCTTGAACAATTAGTTTGTATAATTCATGAAATGAATGAATGGAAATGAGAAGTATGTGTAAGTATTGTGTACTTGTGTATTGTATGTATATATGGAAATGAAGTACTGACTTCTACTAATTCCTAACATTCTAACTCCTAACTTGAGTAATGAGTAAAATGGAATGAGTAGAAGTCCGATATAGTTTCGGCCACGCGTGAGGATAAGGAAACACAAGAGGTTGGATCCGAATCCTGGCTGTAATCTTTTCCATGGACCAATTCCCTTGAATGGGTAGCATCCTGGATTAGTGGGCCACCCTAAAGCCCGGTGGTGGGATGTAGTAATCCCTGCCCGGAGGTCACACCGACTTGACTTGAGTAAAGTATGTAAGAAGTAAGTATTGTATGTGTAACGGTCTTGACTATTGTAAGTCATTGACCTTGAGTAAGAAGTATTGCACACCCGATTAACTCGGGTGTGTAATGAAGCTAACAAGACCTTCGTATGAACTGGGGAAGTGTATCCCTGTATTGCGGTTAGTATTTGGTAAGTAAGAATGGTTGACTTGTATGTCTACCTTGCATGTATGAATGTATGTATACCATGTGAAATAAATGTATGGAATTGTATTGTATTGAGTATGAGCATGTATGTATGTATGAATGAAACGAACCGCATGTATTCGACCAAGTAGTTAGCGTACCCTCGCTAGTACGCGGGGTATGCGGTTATCATATTCAGCGTAAGCTGACCCCCTCGGGGGAATGTTTTTATTCTACAGGTACCCGCGAGGCGTTACGGTAGAGTATTGACATGATGTAATTCTTTTGGTGTAGTTAGTAGGATTGGATGGTGTACCGAGTTGTACACGGCTAAGGCCTTTTGAGTAGCCGGTGTACCATGTGGTACACCTTTTTGGATAATGAATTCATGATTGGATAGTAAGGAGAGAATGTATAAACTCTTAATTTTTGGGAAGTAGTACTGGAATGTAATTCGTATAACTTGGATACTCGGTAATCAAATGTAAGTAAGTATTTGGTATTGTAAAGTAAGTAGTATGTATGCAGTTTATTCTAATCATCAGACCGACACGGTAAGTAGTAGTAGCCTTGTTAGCCTTGGATGGCTAACGGCGTTGTATCACCCGCCGGGCGTAAGTAAGTATTCCGCTGCGAGTAAGGTAATTATGAGAATGATTAGAGGATAATGGAAGGATTAGCGGCCGGGGTGTTACACTCGATCTCTGGGATGTAACCAACCGTGTGGTTATTAATATTTTCCGGGAGGCTGTGTGACCTGGTAAAAGGCATTCACCACTCAAAACAGAAAAAGAAATTCATGATGTGATAAAATAAATAAAAATGGAAAGAAATAGGGAGGGGGGAAATTAATCAGTTAAACAGAAATAATGCAGAATTAAGAACTTCTTTTTTTTTAGAATAAAAACAGTAAAATAAAATAAAGAAAAGGACAGAATTAAATAACAAAAATTTAAATGACAAGGGAATTTAAATGATAGTAAATTAAAGAACTGGAATTTAAATGTTAGTAGTTAGAGTACTGGAATGTAAATGACAGAAATGAAAATGACAGAAAATTAAATGTTAGTAATTAGTTGACAGAAATTAAATGTTAGAAGTTAGTTACAGAATTTAAATGAAAGAAATGTAAATGTTAGGAATTAGTTTACTGAAATTTAAAGGACAATGGAAATTTAAATAACAGAAAAGTAATGTCAGAAATTAGATGACAGAAATTAAAATAAACAACAACATAATATAATAAACAGAATATTATAATATAACAGGTGAAATATCCGGGGCTTAGGGACTAGAATAAATCAAGTCCCCGACAACGGCGCCATTTTGCAGACTTGGTATATTGTGAGTGGTTGGAACTGGTGTAATTAAAACAATTGAGAAAGAAATTAATACTCAAAATATCCGTCGGGCTGCAAATAAAACCCGGTCGCAGTAGTATAGTAAGACAGAAGCGGCCGGGGTCAAACCGTGGGACTTATAGCGAAATAATATAGTACCTAAGCTTGTCACAAAAAGGGGGGTATTAATTGACTTGTTTTTGTAAAGTAAAACAACAGATAAAATTAATTGAGTAGAAGATAAATTAAACGGAACTCCGGGTTCAGGTTTATATAATCTGATTAATTATGCTATCTCTACCGGTTTATTTTAACGGTTTGGCAAAATTCCTGTTATTATCTTAAGGACTAAATCATAGACTCATAAGAACTCGTTTACCAGAAAATGCAAGGTCCGATGAAAACTCAAGCAAGCACTAGTAAACGGCAGAGTAAAAGGAATAATATTCTTGCAACTGAGTACTAACTTATCCGATGAAAACAAGTTTCCTACAGATTTACGAATTAATCGAACCTATCTGCTTATCATCAATCAGATTAAAACAGATTTTGTAAAGCATTTTAATAAATTCATGAAATTTATTAAAAAGGCGAGAGATAAACTTTAATCGTAACAAATTGTATTTATTTTAACCGGTAGAAATATAGATTACATAATTAAACAAACTACAGCTAAACCTTCCCCGGAGTTAATCCTCCTTAGCCTGACATATTAACTGGTAATATGACAGTCAGAGGTTGGACGTAATAATAATGCGAGAGGTGTGGATGGTGAATTGAGAAAATGAAGAGAACGAAGAGTGGAGCGTGTACGTAGGATTTTGTATGTGGAATGAGAGATTTGGAGTGTTGAGTTTTGGGGATCGAATGTGTCTCTTTGGTTGAAGGTGCAGTGTGTTTATATAGAGGAAGGGAAGAGGTTGATTGGAGACAGACACGTGAGGGATTTAAGGTAGGCGCCTGATATTGTTAATGGAGCAGTTCGACATGTCTGTAGGCGCCGCAAAGGAAGAAGCAATTGGGGAAGACAGTGGGCTGCGAAGAAAACTGCCGCGTTAATTTCTGGATCTGCGTTGTATTTACACGCGTCCTTGTTTCTGTCCGTCCATTTATCCACGGACATATTTGCTCACGTCCGCCCCTTGTCCTGGCTTAATTCCACGGACTTAATTCTGCAAATGGTCGCGTCCGGGTTTGTGTCCGCCCTTTTAGGGCCGGACGTCTCTAAATTGTCCGTCCCCTGTCCGGGTTTAAATCCACGGACACACCTTGCTCACGTCCTCCCTCTGCCCGGCTTTGTTTGGGCGGACAAGACACGGACAGCATCTCACGTCTGGCCTTTGTTATCCGGACAAGACACGGACGCAACTTTGACTCGTTTTCTTTTGCAAACTTTGACCGGCTCTAGCTTCTTCGTTTGGACTCCGTTTTTCGAGCCGTTTGCGCCTATGCGTTCGTCTCTTTGTCTACTTTGTTCCCAGCTTGGTTTTCCTCATTTTTAACCAATAAATTTGTGAGATAACTAATAAAACATAAACTAGAGGAAAACTAATCCAAGTGGAGAGATGAGCAAGAAAAATGCTAATATAATATGTGAAATACACCTATAAAACATGCTCATTTGGACACTTATCACTTCGCGAATCCGGAGAGCCGAGCGTACCGCCCGTCAAAGGGGACTCAGAGCGTACCTACTGGAGGAGGTAGAACTCGAGGTGGCCAAAGGGGGCCGGCGCCCCAAGCCCAGAGGGGGCAGCAGCAGCAGCAGAACCAGAACCAGATAAACTCGCCGGGCAACCGTGTGCTGAATGCAGCGGGAGCTTCGGGCGCTGGCACTAGTACCCAGCGCGGTGAAGGTTAGCAATTGAAACCTTAACCATTGTATGAGAGCATGACTGAGTGTTAAACGCTTTACCTTAGAAGTAATGTGTGTGTTCTAATTACCGCTTTAGATAAACGACTTACCTAAGAAACCTTTTATCCATTAGGAGACTTCGATATCTGCTATCCCACACTTACGAGACAGAGATCACCTAGACCCGTGGAAGAAAGACGGGAGTACCCTGGTGAGTTGTGTCATGTGGTTAGATCGGGCATGATACTTCTCATAGAGTTCCTAACCCTAGATGAGCAAATCGCCATAGTCAATGAGTGTAGAGCTTTGGGTAAGGGCATGGGAGGATTTTATACCCCTGTACTTAATAGTGGTTCTAAGATGAAATTGCACATGATGTGCTTAGGGAAAGATTGGGATCCGCAAGCTAGGGTTTATTGAGAGGTGAGGATGGTAGATGGCGTATCAATACCTAGGATACCTGAGAGTTTCCTAACCTTGGTGAGAAACGCAATGGATATTGCTCAAGACTGTGAGACTTATCCATTACCCGACATGACACCTAACGTTTGCATCATCAACTATTACGAGCAGGGAGGAAAGCTTGGGATGCACCAAGACCGTGATGAGACGACCGAGTCCATCACCAGAGGAATACCGGTTGTGTCATTCTCCATTGACGATGATGCTGAGTTCATCTATGGAGACCAGAAGAGGATGGATCTAGCAAGTAAGATCATCCTCAAGTCTGGGGATGTGTTGATATTTGGTGGAGAGTCGAGGCTTGTATATCATGGAATTAAGAGCATTAAGCTCAATACCGCCCCACCAGCTCTAGTGAATGAGACCCACATCAGACCTGGCCGTTTAAATTTAACTTTCAGATAGTACTGATGTAAAAGAGGTAGCTAAGTGTGTAATCTTGTATAATACAGTTGGATGAATGAAATGAGAGTTTCTGTACCTTCAAGTATATGTGTTCAGTTTGTTGATACCATTAATTCATAACTTCAGGCTACGAAAATGGAAAGGAGGGTACCATCTGCATCCTAGATATGGCGCAAGCCAAGGAGTCCGGTAATGTCATCACAGGTATGACAATTACAACCAACATAAATTAGTGATTTATTGATACTCGATGCTAATACGAGAGGTGATCTCAGGTACCTTTCCTGTTGATGGTGTTAGTGCTTCCCTATTGTTCGACTCAGGGGCTTCGCATTCTTTTATTTCCTCGGCATTTGCTAAGAAGCTGGGGACCACCCCCGAAGAGCTTTCAGACTTTTCAGTCACCCTTCCTTCGAAGGAGAAAGTAGGTTGCACCAGACAGTATACGGGGTTAGAGATCAGCATTATGACTGAGACCTTTCCCATCGATCTGATGAGTTCAAGAATTTGGGATTTGACATTATAGTGGGCATGGATTGGTTGCAGAAACATAGAGGCCACCTTCATTGTGCAGAGCATCGACTACGACTGAAGGGGCCGAGTGGCAAGACAGTGTCATACCGTAGTGTGAGGAGAGAGCCGACTGTCAAGATCGTGTCAGCATTGTCCCTGATGAAGGACGTTAGGAAGGGCTAACAAGCCTTACTCTGTTATGTACAGGACACGAGACAGAGCGACGTGATGGACTCAGACATTCCAGTCATGGTAGATTTTCCCGACTTGTTTCCTGATGAGCTGCCAGACATGCCGCCTGTGCGCGAGGTTGAGTTCGCCGTCGACTTGTTGCCAGGTACGGGCCCTATTGCTAAGGCGCCCTACCGTATGGCGCCGGTTGAGATGAGGGAGCTGAAGCTACAGCTGGAGGACCTCCTCGACAAGGGATTCATTCGACTAAGTGTTTCTCCTTGGGGTGCTCCAGTACTGTTCGTCAAGAAAAAGGACGGCAGTATGCGACTCTGCATCGACTACCGCGAGCTTAATGCGGTCACGGTCAAGAAAAAGTACCCGTTGCCACGGATAGATGACTTATTTGACCAGTTGAGAGGGGCCAGTGTGTTCTCGAAGATAGATCTCAGATCTGGCTACCATCAGATTAGGATTGCAGAGGGTGATGTGGAGAAGACAGCCTTTAGGACACGGTATGGACACTACGAGTTCACCGTTATGCCATTCGGATTGACGAATGCGCCAACCATTTTCATGGATTTGATGAACCTTCTCTTTAGAGAACAGCTTGATAGTTCAGTTGTGGTTTTCATCGACGATATCCTGATCTATTCAAAGACCAAGGTGGATCATGAGTTACATTTGAGACAGATTTTGAGTATTATGAGAGAGAACCAGCTGTATGCCAAGCTCTCGAAGTGTGAGTTCTGGTTGGATATCGTGTCATTTCTTGGACACATCATATCAGCGAGCGGGATATCTGTAGACCCTGCTAAGATTGAGGCAGTGAAGAGTTGGCCGAGGCCGAAGACAGTCACAGACGTCCGTAGCTTTCTGGGTTTGGCCGGTTATTATCGAAGGTTCGTGAAGGACTTCTCCAAGGTGGCCAAACCGATGACGAATCTCATGAAGAAGGCGTCCCAGTTCTTATGGTCTACCGAGTGCGAGTAGTCCTTTCAGACACTGAAGGATCTCCTGACATCGGCACCCGTTCTTACTATCCCTGAGGGCACCGATGGGTTCGAGGTATATTGTGATGCCTCTGGAACCGGTCTAGGCTGTGTGCTTATGCAGCACGGGAAGGTAGTTGCCTACGCATCTCGACAACTGAAGAAACACGAGGTGAATTACCCCATACACGACCTTGAGTTAGGCGCAGTAGTCTTCGCTTTGAAGATCTGGCGACATTATCTTTACATTGTGACAGTCACTATCTACTCTGATCACAAGACTCTACAGCATCTCTTCTCTCAGAAGGAGCTGAACATGCGACAGAGAAGGTGGGTCGAGTTCTTGAAGGACTACGACATAGACCTGAAATACAAAGAGGGCAAGGCGAATGTAGTAGCCTACGCCCTGAGCCGCAGAGCTCATTCATTGTTTACACTATTAGCAGACAGCAGTATGATTGATGAGATACGAGCTGCAGAGGAGAGTGATCAGTATATGCAGAGTATCAGGCAGAAGATGTCAGAGGGTTGTTTTGAGAGTCAGAAGTATGACTTTGAACTGTGTGATGATAGCATGATTTGACTGAATGGCCGGTTATGTATTCCAGAGTCTTCTCCTGACCTGAAGGAGAAGATACTCCAAGAGGCTCATTGCTCGTCCTTATCTGTCCACCGCGGTTCTTCGAAGATGTACAAGGACTTGAAGGTCCATTTCTGGTGGAGCGGGATGAAGAAGGATGTAGCTGACTACGTGGCGAGATGCTTGACCTGTCAGAAGGTTAAGTTTGAGCATAGGAGACCCGGCGGTTTAGTGCAGTCTATGCCTATTCCTTGCTGGAAAATCGAGGACATTTCGATGGATTTCGTTGTCGGTCTCCCACCGACTAAGGGAGGACTGAACACGATTTGGGTCATTGTGGACCGTCTGATGAAGGTGGCGAAGTTTGTTGCTTTGAAAGATACCTGGAAGGTTCCGAAGTTAGCGGACTTGTTCCAGAAGGAGGTGATCAGGAACCATGGTGTGCCAAAGACCATTGTGTCTGATAGGGACCCTTGATTTTTGTCCAGATTCTGGGGTCAGGTTCAGGAAGCCTTGGGTATGAAGTTGAAGCTTAGTACGACATTCCATCCACAGACCGATGGTCAGAGTGAGAGGACCATCTAGACACTGGAGGACATGCTGAGAGCATGTGCCTTAGATTTTCAGGGGAGCTGGTTAGAGCGTCTACATTTGATAGAGTTCGCCTACAACAACAGCTACCACTCCTCGATACAGATGCCACCGTTCCAGGCCCTTTACGGAAGACCGTGTAGGACTCCTTTATGCTGGGATGAGGCTAGCGAGACTACGCTTCTAGGACCAGAGTACCTAGAGCAAATCAAGGAGGATGTCCTACAAATTCGTAAGAACATGAGGGCAGCTCAGGACCGGCAGAAATCATATGCAGACACCAGGAGGAGGGACATTGAGTTCACTACCGATGACATGGTATTCCTCAGAGTGTCACCCATGAAGGGGATCTTCCGGTTCGGGCAAAAGGGCAAGTTGAGCCCGAAGTATGTTGGACCTTATGCGATTAGGGAGCGAGTGGGCCTGTTAGCCTACCGACTGGATTTACCAGCAAAGCTCGGGAGGGTGCACGACGTCTTTCACGTTTCATAGTTGAAGAGGTATGTGTCCCATCTATCACACGTTTTACAGCGAGAGACTTTAGAGTTGGACCCCGCTCTATGATATGAGGAAGTACCACTCCGCATTCTCGATACGAAGATGAGGCAGACTAGGAACAAGACCGTTAGCATGGTCAAGGTTCTCTGGTCGAACCATGAGGTAGAGGAGGCTACATGGGAGTTAGAGGACTCCATGAGAGCGAAGTACCCAGCACTCTTCGAGTAGTGGCTGGTATACTTATACGGGTTCGTGGTCAAACCCTTTTTAAGGGGGGTAGACACCACTTGGCTTGCGCATATGTTATGCATTAGGTCTAATTGTTGTGGTGTGTTTTGGTAGTATGCTATGTCATACATGTTGCTTGGATGATTGTAAGTTTGATACATCTTATGTATGTGCCTTAGTGCACCTGGTTGGATATATATATATATATAGTACCGCTGAGTACTTTTGTTGATGAGTTGGTTGTGCACCTTGTTTAGTGCTATGATATGAATGAATTTATACCATGAGTTTCGGCTATTTAATATGTTCTGTATCAATCATGATACATATAGACTAGGTCGGAACCTAGTGGGAGTTACTCCCTAGTGATGGTTTGTTGGTTACTTAGTGGAACTAGATTCCTTAGGGGAACTGTAGATGAGTAAGGACTTCGGAACGAAGCCTTTTTAAGGGGGGTAGACTGAAATACACCTAACCTTAAAAACTTAATTAAATGATCTATTAATGGTCTAAGTTGGTTAATAAACATCTAAATACTATTGGGGGAACAATCTAAAGATCTCAACAAGGCAAAACATGTCTTAAGATCGGTAAAGCCAAAAATGTGCTTTAAAGCACCATAATGATTGTATGACCTTAAATAGGATCCAAAGTGGATTCCTAAGTATTATAATGAAGTAATGAACATTATAAAACCATTCATAAAGGAAACCAAGCTCTAAAACATGTTCTAACACAAAATGTGCTCTAAACTTCCTTAAAGCACGTTTTTGAGAAAATTGACTTTCTGAGTGGGTTTTGAGTGGTGTTAAGCATTGGATTAGACCTTGATATACTAATGTACTATAATGTACCACATTGGAAGGTCTAAATCCAAAATTTCAAAAAAAAATCGAAAATATAGCATTCATTTGTGAATAGTAACCCAAATAGTGCATTTTTAAGCAAAATTGACTAAGTATGGTCAATGGTCAATTAATGACCCATTTAACCCTTATGAAGTTGGCAGCTTAAGAGGATGGAGGACAGCTCACTCAGCATTAATGCTAAATATCTTCCTAATTTGGTGAATCACCATTTACTATTCCTTATTATACATTTTATTCATTTTAAACACATTACCTTGCATTCTCTTGCCTCTTGTCCCATTACAGCCAAGCCTTCAGCCCTTACAAACCCTCTCAAGATGTGTTCTTGAGTATGGAAGACAAATCCATCTCTTAAGCACCTAAGGTAATGGTTTAAGGCATATTTTAGCTCTTTTTGTTCATCTCTTCATTACCTACACTTGGAGCTCATGATCTATCACTTTCCATGGCTTATTCTCATCATTTTAAACCTTGAACAATCATCAATCTCGGCTGAAGCAAGTCTAGGGACCAAGGTTTCCAAAATTTGCATTTTAAGGTAAAAACATACCTTAAGTATATCCTTTCTCCATCCGGTTTTCTTCTTCTGATTTTTATGAGTTTATTCACTCATAATATCATATTTAGATGTTTATTCAGTTGGTTAACCATTTGGAGCAAGGGTGGCCGAAAATCAAAGGAAATACCATTCTTTAAGGCAATTTGCTAAGGTAAAACCTATTACCATAGCAGCTTGTTGTTGTCTAACTATTTCCTATGTTTATATGGTGAATTTAACACCATGTGGTGTGTTTAATTCAGGCCGAAATCCTTTGGAAACTTCCTTGCATTTTTAAGGTGATTTTTGCCTTAAATCTTACATTAATTGTTCTTTATGGTTAAGCTCAAGCTTGGAGTATAACCATATCTTGTTTTGGTGTATTAAACATGTCTAAATGATGTGGTGATTTTTCCTCCAAGCAGCCGAGTTATTACAAGGGATAAACCAAGGTATAAACACCTTAAACTTATGATTTTATGATTTCTTAGCATATATATATTATGTGCCAAGAGTGGAGTTAATTATATGGGTTATTTTAACCTAAGAATGGAAAAAAATGACTAAGATAAATTAAGCTAGTCATTTAAGTGATTTAATTAACATAATGGTCAAATTATGACATTATGTGGAAACATTTATAAACTACGGCAAGGCCGAGAGTTTATTGTATAATTTGAGCTATTTATGTGTAATTTTATGTTATAAAGCAAAGTTGTAATAAGGCCATGTCATTAGGCCATTTTAATTTAAGTTTAAAGCTTATTTAGTTTAATTTATGCTTATATAATTAAGTTTGGGGTCAAATGGTAATTATTAGTAAAATATAAAGCTGTGGGCTTAATTTGGAGGAATTTAGGGTTTTTAAATGAATTTAATAAAAATTATAACATTTTATAAAGTTTTGGGTCAAAATTGTAAAAATAGAAAACTATAGGGTATATTTGGTAATTAACAAAAGTTTGGTTCCAATTTGGTATTAGAAGTCAAAGTTGACTATATAGGAGACTTTGACCAAGTTTGGAGAATTTAAGAAATTGAAATACTACCTTATATTAAGATAGTTATTTAATTGTAAAAGATTTATAAGAGATGGGGTTATATGGTGATTTCCGAAACTTTGGGGTACTAAATGGGATTTAGTATAGTCCTTAAGTTATTAGGAATTTTTAGGAGTTTATTTGGCTAAATTTGGAGTTTATATGAATTATATAAGTATAATATAAGATATTTTATAACATTGTTACAAATGGGTAACATATGGGTAAATACCGAGATTTATAGAAAGTATAAGGTTAGGAATGACATTTATAACCTTTTGGTATAGTTTGGTAATTTTTGGAGATATATATATATAAGGTTTTATAAAGAAATATGTATAATATATAGTTTTAATGACATTAGAAAACTATGTATTATAAATTGGGGAGATTTGGTAAATATACAAAGTTTAGTGGTGGGAATTTAATTAAAACAGACCTAGGGTCTTTTCGGTAATTATAACCTTTAAAAACTATAGGTTATAATTATATTAAGGTTTAAGGATTTAAAATATAAGGTATATATTATAAGTGTAACAATGAAATATAATTTGGGGTTGATTTGTAATTTATGGAAGTATAGTGGTTGAAAATAAAAACCGAAAGTTTAATGGGTTGTTTGGTATTTATTAACAATATATAACTATAGGTTATAGTTGTTTTAATGACATAAATGTCATAATATATGTTATATAGCTATAATATAACATTATATTAATTATGTGGTGGATTTTGTAAATACTTATGAAAATAGGTGCTGTTCGGTAATATGAACATTTTTAAATGAAAGTTTATAATATGGTTTTAATGTTATAAACGGTGTAACATTTATAATATAAGAAATATTCATTAAAGAGAATGAATATATTATAAAGACTTACCATATAATAAATAGTTCCATAATACATGTATATAAATAAATATATGTTATGGTGTAGAAAATATAATATGGTTCAATAACCATATATTATCATAATTAAAATGATACTAGATAAAGAGAAAAGAATTACAAACATTAGATATGGAAATTCTAATGTTAAGAGTATACATGGAATAATAAGGATTTATATAATTCAAAGTATTTTTACATATGAATTATATTCCATTAAACTTGGAAAGACAAACCTTAGGAAAATAAATACTAAGGTGAAATGTATAATATACGATAAAGAATTATACATGCAATATAGAAACAAACTATATGATATACAAGAGTATACTAAGTTACATGCGATAACAAGTTCAACGTTAAGTATATTAATATACGAGACAAGACTACGCATGTAATATAACGTTTTTCCAAATCCCGAGTTGAGCCAAAAACCCGACAAACGTTGATAGCTAATAACGGGGGATTAACCGGGAGGTATTAGTGACGGTACGGGGTGCCGTAGAGTTATGTTGTTATACGAGATTCTAATCAGTAGCATTATGTATTGTTAGACTGTTAGAGACGACACACGGAGCATCGGATCTAGCTGATTCATACTCCACGGTTATACTTTCAGGGTGAACAGTATGTTGTTACGTGTCTCTGAGGGCTTCCTCAGTTCAGACTTATGTGTGATCTGTGATAAGATTGTTTGTCTGATTGTGTAAACAAAATATGCATGAACTGTATATTTTTAGCTGCTTATTATATACTGTTGTTGCGTTAACAGTATTGGTTCGTATATATGGACCTATATATATAAAACGAACTAGCGGCTATGGTGCTATCTTATATGCAATATAAGGATTGTCAGAAAAACGTTGTAGCACTAGGATAATAAGATATAAATATTATCCAAGACTTTAATACGGAGCATTGGCCTTAATTACTAAACGCCGCTCTCGTACCTACACTGGATCCCGAGTTTACAGACTCCGGATTGGACTAATGACCTTAGTCTGCTGTGTTAGAAAAATTGGTAATGCGATGCGATGGTATAATTAATAAACATAACAAAGCCAAGAGGATGTGGCTCTTGGTGCGCGCTGTGATCACAAAAACGATACTAGGATGTCCGGGTACGGGTCCGCAAGTATCAAGAAATTTCCCGTGAGCTAGGATGGCTCGTTGGTCAGAGACTCTACCGCTGGAGTGGCTACTGCCGTGGGTGACCCGCCATAGTATATGGGTAATTTAGAGACACGTCGTTTTAACGAGATGTTGTCACTAGGTATAACTGAACACTTATTACAGTTGAGACTTGTACATTGACGAACAATATTGGTTTTCATACCAAGGACGAGAGTTAATACTTGTTTATTATTCTCGTTGTTTCGCCTTGTTGTTCACTGGTTATACGGTGTGGTTTATATTATGTGTGTTGATGGGTGTGTTATTGTATGGATATTACTGTAAAATGTTTTACAGTTTAAATATTAAAACGGTATTGCATGTAACGAATCTCATGCTCTCGACCAATTAATTGAGGGGTTTGAGGAGACATGATGGGGCATGTGATAACATACTCAGCAGGGGCTGATTCCATACCACAAACCATTTTTATTTCAGGGGACTAGCTGGAAGGTCGACGCGGGGCGCGACAGTTGTGGTTACTTTTGGTTAGACTAGGTACGGATTGAGACTACTGTTATTTTCGACTCGGGTTTGTAAACCGAGGTGTATGTTTGGTTAGACGCTCACGTGTACGGTTTGTATAAGACGGTTGTAGTTGTTTATGTTTTAGATTGTTTATGCACTACTATCTATCTCTTGTGGTCACTGCTGGAATACGTTTCGTATGTTGATTATCAAGTAACTAGTTATCACCCGTATGGGCGAGTGATAACAGTGACACCATTAGAGCGACAGTCTGTTATTTACCGTTGCGATTTATTTATTAAGTACGACGTTTATATTATAATTAGGAGCCGGATTAGTAGGGGTGTTACAAAAAGTGTGAAATTTTGACATCTCCTTGCTATATTTGTTTTATACAAGGTAAAATCTCATTCAATAGTTTCCAAACAAAGAGAATAAGCCTAGGTGGCAAAGAGCGCTTTCTTATTCTCTGCATGACTCTTCCAACTAAGCTAGTAGAGGAGCTAGCTGCATTGAAATTTTTTGTTGCCATTAGTTTGTAATATGTTGATCGTACAGTAAAGCTGTCAGAGTTTGTAAACCTCCATGCCCATCCATCCTCCTTAAATTCATTACCTAAAGGCATGGCTAAGATCAAAGTAGCACCTTCTTCCTTAAACCATTCCCTTATTGATCCCTCTCTCCACTATCTCTAGCTGTTATCAATGAACCAAGATACACGAGCCTCATTTACCAAAATCTGATCTCAATGATTAATGTCAGGCAACCTACTCTCCTTCACAACTATCCGCTTATCAGTTATTATGATTGATTCTCCAGTTCCTATGGACTTTCGGCATTCTTTACGAAAACCAAGACTTGATGAAGAGAACACCACACTAGGCTGGAATTACTTCCTAAAGATACACTAAACAGATGACTATTTGGGAAATATCTTGCCTTCATCAATTGACCAACTAGACTATATGGGGATTGAAGGATTTGCCGACACTATTTTGGTAGTAAAGCGTCATTAAAACATCTAAGATCTCTAAACCCCATACCCCCATCTTTGATACTAACACACAAAGAAGACCATCTTTTCTAGTGTAACCCACTCCTTTCAGACTTGCCATTCCACAAAAAAGAGGCAAGTGCTAAATGAATTTCACGTATTAAGTTCAAAGGGAACCTGTGGGCGTTGGTTTTGAACCCTTAAGTATTGAGCTTAAGGCCTCAAGGTTCGATTTGCAATTAGAACAACTAAACCTAAATTTTAAAATCAAAGTTTAATTATTTTAACTGGCCCACACAAACCTAAATAGAGTCGCCACCTAAGTTTTAACCCTCTAAACTTGGAAAGGAAAATTTTGTTACGACTTTAAGAGCTATGGGTCCGGGGGCTTGGTATATAATTTTTAAAGGGTTCAAATTCCTTCATTACCCCTTTGAAAAATTACTTTCCTCTACTATTATAAGTCCTAAGGCCAAATATTTTATAATATCATCCCTTTTTTATTTAGTTTATAAAGTCATCTTTTTCTTTTTTTGCAAGTGATTATCGAACTAAATTGAGAAAGAAAAAAAACAACTAATACCACCATTAAAGTCACATCATGCTCTCATTTGTTCACCAACTTAGCAAAAATCTTGCACGTAGTAATCTATGACCCCACCGATTTTCTACCTTTTGCACTTATGCACGTCAAGACAATATACCTAATGACAATTACAATTAATGCTTATTCCTCTCGTAATTGATTTGCGCTTTATGGAATCGGCTAAGCATTATACTACTGCTATCCACTAGTGAAATATAGCAACATATAAAAGAAACTAAAAAAAAACGACAAAAACAAAAAAAACAGAAAAACTGCACGCACCCGGATTGGTAAGTAATATCACCGCACATATCATACTATATTTCATCACTAATCTCACGTGGCATTACTATCAGTAAACACCCATTCTACCGGGAACAAAGCAAAACTCAAATTTGGATCTCGACACAAATAAATAGAAGGATTAATGGTGTACCTGATTTCTTTCTATGCCTTATTCCTTCGTCGCGAACCAGGTATGGAGCAACTCAAATTCTCTTGTCGTAATGATCACAGAGCAGCTTCCTTCGGTCCTCGTCTCTCGGCTCCAAATGCACAAACACAGAAAATGACAGGAACGACCCAACTTAATATCTCTTAGAGCACTTGCAATGTCGGTGAGGCCAGCTGGAAAGATGCTTGACGTTACTGTAATGATGTGTACTGGAAGTACTGAAGTGACGGAAACGAGTGTGTGCGAGTTGGTATCAAGAACGGTGGCCGGTGCTCTTAGCGATGGCTGGATGTTGTGAGCGCGATGATGATCACATGAGCATTTTTTCCCTGTAGAGAGAGCAGGAAAAAAAACGGGAGTAGTGATGTTGTTTTTAGAAGATATCCCCCTCATATGCTTATGAACACCCTTTATATAGTAACTGGCTAGCTTCAAGATCATTATCAAGCAAATAAAAAAAAGAATAATAACAACTAGAATAAAAACAACCCAATGAGTTAGAGAATAACAAGGGATAACAATAAGGGTAAACTAATAAAAGAATAAAAAAAAGGAATAAATAAAATTTGAAACCTGATGAACAATGCATAACAGAAAACAAACAATTTTTTTTAGCCTTCCAATGTCCACGTTTGGTTTGAAAAGAACAGGAAAGTGTTTTTCTTTTTCAAATAAATTAAGATGAAAGAAAAGAAAGAAAAAAAAGTAAGAACGAGTGACTTCGAAAACAAAATAGAGACTAAAAGAAGATGCTTAGAAATCCCAACAAATGCATTCTTTTTTTTGGGTTTTGAATATTGAAAACAACTAAACCGAAAATCCTAACTATCAATATTTTCAATTTCACGACGAAAACAAAATAGAAAATGACAAGAAAAGAGTGAATTTCCAAATTTTAACGGCAAAATGTGGTTGTTTTTTTCTTTTCACTATTCACGTGTAAAGAATTTTGAATTTTTGTTGTTTTTTTGGGAAATAAACTGCCAATAGGAAAGAACATTTGTTTTTGGATTTTTACTTGGCAAATAAACTTTGATTTCAAAAATTGGAAATATAAATGATGAAAGAAGAAAGAAAGAAGAATTAAATGAGAACTACAAATATTGTTTATTATTAGACTCGAACCATTGACCTCATAAACCTCCTCCACAACCCTTTACCTGTAACACCCCTACCATTAATACAGTGCTTACCGTCCAATCTCCTTACTCATCAGATACACGCAGCGGATCCATACTTACATAATGTGGGTGATACAATGCCGTTAGTCACCCATGTGACTAACAAAGCTACTGCTACTACATACAGCATCGGTCTGATGGACCGGAATCCCGAGTATTACACATCTATAATACATACTCCATTCATCAATCAAATACAACAATGCTCCATTCAATACTTACTCCTCCATAATTTATACAATACAATATACTTAACCGAGTCTACTAGGATCCTTATACAATTATAATATCTCTTCCAAGTTCATACATACTCACTAAGAGACTATTTACTACCCGTTCCTCACAAACTACTTGCTTCTAAATACAAGTGTGTGCCTCCGGTCTCTTACCTTGACCATATTCGCTCCGGGTACCTGCACACTAAAAACGTTCCCCCTAGGGGGTCAGCTTTCGCTGCGTATGATAACCGCATACCCCGCGTACTAGTGAGGGTACGCCGACCACTTGGTCGAATACATGCGGTTGATTTCATTCAAACATACATGCATACATGCTCTTATACATAATATTACAATACATTACGCAAGACATACACACATACATACACTTCATTACATACAAGAAGTACAACATAAACCATTCAATACATACTTACCTTTTTCCGAATTACACATACACATTACATACACAATATACAATACTTGTTAGCTTCATTGGTCCACCCGGGTTAATCGGGTGGAGATTACTCTTTTACTCGTTACTCCATACATACGCATACATACTCATACTCATACTTATACATACTTACTTACTCTTACTCTTACTCATGTTAAGTCGTCGGGACCTCCGGCCCTGGGGACCACTCCGTCCCACCTCCGGGATTTACTTGACTCACCAATCCGGGATGCTACCCATTTAAGGGATTTGGGCCGCGGACCAGTTTAAGAGTCAGGAATTGCAGCCAACCTCTTGTGATTCTGCATCCTCACGCGTGGCCGAAGCTATATCGGACTTCTACTCATTCTAGTTTACTCACTTAAGTTAGGAGTTAGGTAGTTAGGAATTAGCAGAAGTCATTCATACAAGCCACATACATAATTACAATGCTCAATACTCATTTATACAAAATACAATACAATAATTAAGTACAATACAAGGTTCGAATACCATTCATCATCATTCATACATTTCATGAATTATACAAACTATTGTTCAAGACAAATATCAAGAACAATGTAAACAAGCACAAGTAAGTGCAATATAGTCCGATTCATGCATTTATCTTATTAGGTGATCAAATAAGCACACAAATCGGGGTAACCAGATTAGGATACAGGGCATGAAGAAATCATACCTTTCACCGTTGTACTTGTATCCCAACGTTCCTCCGGTGTTCACAAATCAAATCCTATTATATACATACAGTTGAATGATTAATCTAACTATCATTAACTTAACCCGGTTACTCTTACGTTTACTAATCCATACTTACTATGTCCTTATACTTCTTACACTTACACATTACTTATTTTTCATTACCCTAAGTTTTACTCTCTTACTTAATATTAGCTTACTTACATACATGTACATATGTATATATACATGGGTATACATACATACATATATATATATATATATATATTATCATTTAATTTAAATTAAATTTTTTTTTGTAAGACCCGACCGACCTTACAAGTCCGGTCCCAAGGTCGGTCGAAGTCAGTACTGAAATACGCTGGAAAATTTCAGGGCCGACCGACCTTGCAAGTCCGGTCCCAAGGTCGGTCCATTCCAGTAAGTTTCATTGCAGGCGAATTTTAGCCTGACCGACCTTGCAAGTCCGGTCGCAAGGTCGGTCCATTCCAGTAGCTTTCAAGGCGGAAAAATTTTGAGTCGACCGACCTTGCAAGTCCGGTCGCAAGGTCAGTACATTCCAGTAGGTTACAGACGGGAGAATTTTCTGGTCCGATCGAACTTGCAAGTCCGGTCGCAAGTTCGGTCCATTCCAGAAGCTTTCCCGTCTTTGGAAATCTGGGCTCGACCGACCTCGCAAGTCCGGTCCCAAGGTCGGTCCGGCCCAGTATTTGCATTTTTATTTCTGTTTTCAGTTCTCTCTTTTACCCATTACTTCCCCATCTTCCTACATATAATCCCACATGTTTAAACACTACTTAGGCCCTCCAAATTGCCTTAGTTCGTTCCCCAAATTCCTTACTCATTTCTAAATCCACATACACAATTTCTCCCACTTTCTTTCAACACTTACAATAGTTTTCTTTCCTCTTATGCTACAGATTTTCATACTCCATTCTACCATCCATTACTTCTCAACCAATGCCACCATTAGCATTCCAAATACATCTCCAAGCCATTGCAATACCTATACCCAAGTCCAACATTCATTTTACTAAGTCTTGTACTCTCATTCCTCCTAATTCCTCCAATGAAATCCAATACCTCTTGCTACAGATTTTGTTTACCCTCTTACGCTACAGATTTTCACTCACACTTCTATCATTCATTACTCATTCAACTAATGCCATTCCTAGCATCCAAAATGCCTTACTTTACACCTAGCTTCATCCCATTAACACACTCATTTCCAGATCTGTTTCAAACTACAAAACACTCCCATTGCACTCCTCAAGTACACCTAGTTATCACTTAGATTACTTCCTCTTCTTAAACAATCTAAGTCCTCTCATCCCTAGGTAAAATTGGACATAGTCTACCCTATATTCTTACCATTCTCCACACATTATTTCAGCTCACATATTCTCATTCTCACAACCTGTTTACTCAAGCCACATGCTCACATTTCAACAATACTACAACAACATAAAATTCCTGCACATACACATTCAATACCCAATGTTTTCCTAAGCTTTTAAACATCATTTAAAAGGCTTCAAAACTGTTACATTGCTCTTCTACTTATACTCCAATATACTCATTACTCCTTATCATACACATTACTTATCTTACTTCTCAAAATCTGTTGTAATACACATTACTAACTACACAAGAGAATGTGATTTACCTTCTTCTTCTTCTAGTTGTTTTTCTCTTCTTGCTTCTTCCTCCTCTCTTTTTCCTTCCTCTTCCTCTTCCCACCGGTTTAGCACCTAAGATTCTACACTACAACCCACATATATGTACACACTTCAATACTAAAAACTAACCCTAACCATTATTGAGTTTTAATGTAGGTTTTAGGGTTTAGAAAATTCATTACCTTCCAAGGGTACAAATGCTGTTTGGAATAGCTCAAGAATAATGTTTCCCACCTTCCAAGAGTGCCAAAATAGGCTGGGTACAAGAGGAACCAAACAAGGTTTTAGCTAGATTTTCGTTTTGCCTTTAAGGCTAGAAAAACAATGGAGTTTTGAGAATATTTTTACCTCAAGGGAACAAGGAGAAGAAGGTGGTTCTAATGGTGGTCTTGAAGTTCCAAATGCTCCACACCCATGGAGATGAAAGTTCTCCTTTTCGAGTTTTGAAAAGATAGAAATGTAGCTCTTGATGAGAGGATTCCAATGGTGTAGTTTTTATAATTTTTGGAGGAAGTTTAAGGGAGTAACAAGAGGAGAGAAGATAAGTTTTGTGGAGGTTCTCTCAAGCTTCCATTGCTGTCGCTGGAGGAGAAGAAAGAAAGAAAGGAGAGGGTGAGATGGGGGGTCTGTACGTGGAGAAGAGAATGAGGAGAGGAGAGAGAATTGCGAGTGAGGGAGTAAAATAATAAAGGGGGTTACTTTATTATTTTGTTTGTTTGTAATTAAGAAGAGAATAAAGAGTGTGTGAGAGAGAGGGGTATGGGAACGGACACACACACACAGACCATAGGGGTCTTAAAATTCTATTTACAATATTGGACACATAAGTTTGTGTTATTTATGTTTCTACCGCACAACTTCCCGTTTTTGACAGTTTTTACTAATTCCTCGTTTTATTGATTTTATTGGTCCTAAAGCTTCACTAATATTTATTAATGATTATTTAGTTGACCAAAATTGTTACGAGTCCATTTGACCCGCTTAAAGTCACGTTTTCCCGGTTACCTCGAAAAACGCGCTTTAAGGTTCGTTAGCATTTTTAATCCATTTTAAGGATCCGTTTTCTTCGGGATTTGTTCCCATATATTATTTAGGTCTTATTAAACCTTTAGAATCCATATAATACTCTAACCGAGGTCTCATACCTCCTATGGTTATTTAACGCTTATTAGCGTTTTCTGCTTTTTAAGCGTTTCTTTATTTCTTTTGGATTTATTTTTCCTTACTAGTATTAATTAGGTACCATTAGGTCGTTAAATACGTATTAGAATAATTTTAATCCCTATATTTAAGTTCGTGGTATTTCATTACCAATGTGCCAATATCACTTGTTGTCACATAGTGCGCATTTCTCTATTTTCACAGTATCACAACCCATATGAACGTTGCCACTTTACCCTTAGCCATGTACCGACCCTAGAAAAACCATGTTCATGTTTAAAGGAGGGTAAAGATTTTGGGGATAACAGATTGCCCCCCGTCAACTTAATTTTGTAATGTGAATGAAAGGTTAAGTTGACGCTTGATAATACCCAAAAAACCCGTCCCTTTTCCTGTGTTCATAGGTGTTGACTACCTTGAAAAGACGCTTGAGCTTACCGAGTTATTCGAAGGCGGTGGCGACCTAAATAAGATGCATGTCATTGCTCCAAGGCCCGAACCTATCCAAGTGAGAAAATTCAAGCAAGTATCCAGGTGCTTCTGGGGACTGGAACACATCCTCTTATATGCAAAATATGTCAGTGATTCGATGCTTTTGAGAACCAAAACTCATTTGATATGAAATGCAAGATGTGTGATATAATTCGGATGCTTATGGGGACCGAAACCCATTCAAAAAGAAAATAACTCGGATGCCTCTAGAGACCGAAACCCATTCAAAAAGAAAATAACTCGGATGCCTTTAGGGACCGAAACCCATTCAAAAAGAAAATAACTCGGATGCCTCTGGGGACCGAAACCCATACAAAAAAGAAAATAACTCGGATGCCTCTGGGGACCGAAACCCATTCAAAAAGAAAATAACTCGGATGCCTCTAGGGACCGAAACCCATTCAAAAAGAAAATAACTTGGATGCCTCTGGGGACCGAAACCCATTCAAAAAGAAAATAACTCGGATGCCTCTGGGGACCCAAACCCATTCAAAAAGAAAATAACTCGGATGCCTCTGGGGACCAAAACCCATTCAAAAAGAAAATAACTCGGATGCCTTTGGGGACCAAAACCCATTCAAAAAGAAAATAACTCGGATGCCTCTGGGGACCGAAACCCATTCAAAAAGAAAATAACTCGGATGCCTCTGGGGACCGAAACCCATTCAAAAAAGAAAATAACTCGGATGCCTCTAGGGACCGAAACCCATTCAAAAAATGCTCCATGTTGGTTTTCCAAGGGGACTTATTGCCATCGCCCGGCAACTGGGTTGCTGGGATGAACTTCTGGGTATCATAGGGGACTTATTGCCATCGCCCGCCAGTTGTTATCCAAAAAGTTGACATAGAAATGAGGACTTATTGCCATCGCCCCGTCAACTTGTACACATTGGCCAGTATACACCCTGCTTCAATTCAACGGGCAGCATACCTCCACCTGTACTCGTACACATTGGCCAGTATACACCCTGCTTCAATTCAACGGGCATCATACCTCCACCTGTACTCAACCACTCGTACACATTGGCCAGTATACACCCTGCTTCAATTCAACGGGCAGCATACCTCCACCTGTACTCGTACACATTGGCCAGTAAACACCCTGCTTCAATTCAACGGGCAGCATACCTCCACCTGTACCCAACCACTCGTACACATTGGCCAGTATACACCCTGCTTCAATTCAACGGGCAGCATACCTCCACCTGTACTCAACCACTCGTACACATTGGCTAGTATACACCCTGCTTCAATTCAACGAGCAGCATACCTCCACCTGTACTCATACACATTGGCTAGTATAGACCCTGCTTCAATTCAACGGGTAGCATACCTCCACCTGTACTCAACCATTCATATATCTTGCTTACCACCGACTTGGTGTCGGTTATATCAATCCTATACAAGACACACCAAACAAGCTTAATGTCCCAAATGTAAACATACCAAATAAGCTTAACAACCACCTAAACGTCAATGTAAGAAAAACTATCTAAAAACAAGCTTACAAACTTAACGTGGAAACGGGATCACTTATTCAATGTCAAAAGACGAAACATTATTAATGACTCCATGTGAAGATGCATTAATGTCCATGTTAAAACAAGTTGACTGACTCCAATGCCAAAGACCAGCTCACAAACTCTATGTCAAATCAAGAAACAAGCGACTTAATGTGAAAATAAAACATATTCACTCGATTCTCAATGTGTGTGTCATTCATGCATTGACAGATATCCCTTTCAACAATGGCTAGCGGAATTCACATTTTCTGATGTGGATTTCCAGGCTTGAGATTTATTTCCTTAGAGCTAAGTAACAACACGAACATAAGGGTTCTTTCGTGGAACTTCTCATTGTGAAGACACTGGTTTAATTGGCAGTCGATGCTGGCATGATTTTATTTGGGGAATTGTGATTTTGAAGGTGATGGCAATGGCAATCGATTTAGAAAATCGATTGCCCCCAGTATTCCCTTGTCAAAAACCTAGATACTTCTTTCTTTTCTTACACGGTGAAAGGCTTATTTTAAGTGGTGCGTCTCTACCTACTCTCAAATTGTTTTCCTCTATTTCTCTCTTTTTTTGCACAACCATAACTGCTGATATTGTATTCGGCACGTGCTTAATTTACACATTTGATCCAATACTTTCACTTAAACAAACTTGAAATGTCAATTCAGAAGTCTTTACAGGTTGTAATATGGCCAGGGGTGTAGTGAATGTTACGGGGACAAAGGAGGGATATTTTGGTTTTGTGGAGCTTAAGGATGACCAAAGCTGTGACTTGCACCTTCTCTTGGACTCGCCTTCTATTCCTTTCGTGTGAAACAATCTTATTGCTGCATGTAGATTTCCCTTCAAGTTAATGACCTTGGTGTCATCTTTGTTACTACTTTTCGTTTAGAAGCTCGAGGCTTTCAGATTCGCCTTTTCATCTTCGAGGTTCTTGTATCTCTCTATCTTTTGGAGTGGCTTTAACATGCCTTCGGGGTTCTTGTATTTCCCGATCTTTTGGAGTGGCTTTAACATGCCTTCGGGGCTCTTGTGTTTCCCGTTTTCAGAGCTGTTTTTATTAAGCTTTGGAATCTTGGGTCATGCTGTAACCGCTTGCGGATCTTCATCATGTTAGCAGTAGTGTAGCTTTTTTTCCAAACTAGGAGTGTCCTCATCCGAGAGTTGGGCTCTTCACTTACTTTGGTCACCGGGGTACGTAATAATCATGAGCTAGCTTTTTGTGGAGCTTTGTCAATAAAAAGGAATGATTTGTATGAAACGGCTCAGCGGAGGTATCTAAGGTTCAACTTTCAGGATTTTGCAAGATATTTGGCCTTGTGATGGTTTTTCCCTAAGTGCTTCTTCATTCTTGACAATCCAGTATTTATTTTAGTTACTTTTCTTGGGTGTTAGCATAAATCGACATGTAGCCTCCTTCAACCAAAGTTATGTTGTCAAATCCTTACATTTGCATGTGACCTCTCCAAATGTATAAAGACGATACACTTGAATCTCAATGGTTTTACCTCTTTTGAACGCTCTTCATTTTTTCTCTCCAAAAGATTTATCCGGACTTTTGACAAGGAAAAAAAAAACTCATCCGTAAACAGATTGCCCCCAGTATTACATTAAGGCTTGCAAGGAAGTGATTATGTGGTTCTTGTTCTTAGTGGCCTTGAAATGGAATGTCACCTTGACATAAATGTTACTTATCTTTCAGGAAATAAAATTCAAGCCTTGGCACTCTTTGCTCACAAGATAACATTTCACAAGCCCTTGTCTTATAGGATATCCATTATGCAAACAGACATGCACGAAAATAAAGAAACCTCAATGAGAGCAAACATACTGCTAAATTCTTCAAACAAAATGATAAGTTCATTAACACATGAGATACGAAGACAAACACAACACATTTCCCGTAAAGGTCATGAATAACAAAATCATTATTAGGCATAAAACTTTTTGAGCTGATCCAAATTAATCACCCCCGAGAATTCTTCACCTGTACTTGCTAGTGCCAATTTGACCGCTCCGTAAGGATACAACTACTTTACCAAGTATGGCCCTGACCATTTCGGCCTGAATTTCCCTCTCGGATCTAGAGTGTTTTCTCTTACTTGCTTTAGGACTAAGTCTCCTTCCCGAATACCTCACTGGCTAACCTTTTTGTCAGAAATCCGTGCCATTTGCTTTTGATATGACTGGATGTGCTCCAAAGCTTGAAGACGCTTCTCATCCAAGAAAGCCAAGTTATCTCACCTTTGTTGCTCCCATTCTGGCTCCTCTATCCGTAGTTCATTTATAACCCTGAGGGATCTTATCTTTAACTCAACCGGTAGGACCGCTTCGGCGCCATAAACCAAGGAGAAAGGAGTAACACCTGTTGCAGATTTAACTGACGTTCGGTATCCCCACAAGGCTAGAGGTAATTTGGAAGACCAATCACGATAAGTTTCAACCATCTTAGCCAAAATTTTCTTAATGGATTTGTTAGCCGCCTCAACTGCTCCGTTTTCCTGAGGGCGATACGGCAAAGAATGATGATGACGGATTCCATACTTTCTCAATAATTGTTCAGTTTCTCCTTTAAACTGAACACCATTGTCAGAGATAATCTCAAACGGTACCCCATATCTGCAAATGATTTCATTTTCAATGAAATGTGCTACTTGTTTGGCTCCTAGTTTAGAGAAAGCTTTAGCTTCGACCCATTTGTTGAAATAGTCGACAGCTACTAGAATGTAGCGATGACCGTTGGAAGCCTTTGGATGAATTTCCCCAATGATATCTATTCCCCATGAGGTGAACGGCCATGGTGATGCCATGTGGTGAAGAGGTAGGGCTAGTAGGTGCTTCTGGTTTGCATGTAGCTGACACTTTTCGCATCTCTTGACATATTCTTGACAATCTTTCTCCATGGTGGTCCAATAATATCCATGCCTTAAGATTTTTCTGGACAAGGTATGACCACTCATGTGAGTGCCGCATATTCCTGCATGAACTTCCACCATGATAGTCTCAGCTTCCCTTTCAGTCAAACACAAGTGATATGTTCCAACTGGCATCTTTTTGTATAGCTTCCCTGCAATGACACTGTAGCTAAGGGCCATCCTCCGAATAGCCATTCGATCTTGCTTACTACAATTTTTAGGATATGTTCCCTCCTCGACAAATTCTTGAATATTTTGGAACCATGGCTCCTCATTGAGTATCAATGTATTCACGTGAAAGGAAGGCCTATGTTTGATAGTGATCTGAAGAGGGACATAGAGAGCCTTCTCTGGAACTTCAAATGTTGAGGCTAAAGAAGCGAGAGAATCAGCGAACATGTTTTGAGACCTGGGAACGTGAGTAAAGCTGATGTTTTTGAAAGTTTTCTCTAGTTGGGCCAAATGATGGTGGTAAGCTACCAGCTTACCATCTCGAACTTCCCAGTCGCCATTGATGTGTGAGATAACCAAGAAAGAATCATTAAATACTTCAATTTCTTGGACACCAATGCCAGAGCCATTTCTAATCTTAAGATGCAAGCCTCATACTCGGCCACGTTATTGGTGACTGAGTAATCAAGCTTGATTGCCGAAGGGAGTCGTAAGCCTTCGGGAGAAATAAGAAGGATACCAACACCATACCCATTCTTATTTGAGGCCCCATCGAAATACAACTTCCAAATGTTTTTTTCAATAGCCAGTATGCGCTCATCTGGGAAGTCGTCATTTACAAATGCCTCTTCCGATACTGGATTCTCAGCTAAGTGCTCTGCTATAAGTGAACCCTTGATAGCTTTCTGGATACAAAAACTAATGTCAAACTCTGACAGTAACAATGACCAACGGGATAACCTGCCATTTTGCACAGGTTTTTCCAGCATGTACTTGATAGGGTCCATCCTAGAAATGAGGTGGATTTCATTCCCTAATAGGTAATGTCGGAGCTTCTTTGTCGCCCACACTAACGCCGCACAAGTTTTATCAATCGCCGAATATCTTGTTTCGGCATCCACCCACTTCTTACTCAGATAATAAATGGCACATTCTTTTGGTGGATTGCCTTGATTCTGAGCCAGCATAGCGCCCATGGAAAACTCGTGCGCTGCCACATACAAAATTAAGGGTTTTCCCTCGATGGGTGGGACCAAAACAGGAGGGTCATGTAGGTATCTCTTAATCTTGTCAAATGCCTATTGGCACTGCTCATTCCATTTCTTTGGAGCGTTTTTCTTAAGCAATTTGAAGATTGGCTCACAAGTTTCGGTCAGATTTCGAATGAAACGGCTGATATACTACACTCGCCCGAGAAAACCCCTCACTTATTTTTCAGTCTTAGGTGGTTGCATCTCTCTGATAGCCATTACTTTTTCTGGATCAACTTCAATCCCCTTCGGTGTGATCATAAAGCCTAACAACTTGCCCCCCGTCACACCGAAGCTGCATTTTTCTGGGTTCAGACGCATCTTGTAAAGCCGAATTCGCTCAAAGAATTTTCTCAAATTAGCCACATGATCATCTCTCTGTTTGGCTTTTACAATCATGTCATCGACATAAACTTCAACCTCTTTATGCATCATGTCATGCAAGATAGCAGTAGATGCCCTTTGATAAGTGGCCCCAACATTCTTTAACCCAAAAGGCATGACATTCCAATAGTATGTTCCCCATTGAGTGATGAACATTGTCTTCTCTTGATCTTCTCTTGCCATCTTAATCTGATTGTAGCCGGAGAAACCATCCATAAAAGAAAACAATTCATGCTGGGCGGCGCCGACCACCATAAGATCAATGTGTGGTAATGGAAAGTTATCCTTCGGGCTAGCCTTATTGAGGTCTCTATAGTCTATGCAAACCCTAATTTTTCCATTCTTTTTGGGTACAACCACAATGTTTGCCAGCCACCGAGGATACTTTGCTACTTTGATGAAACCTACGTGAAGCAATTTGTCTATTTCCTCTTTTACCTTGACCTGTACCTCCGGTTTGAGGCGTCTGAACTTTTGTTTCTTGGGTTGTATATCAAGATATGTTGGGATACAGTGCTCAGCTACATTGGGATCGATCCCTGGCATGTCGGCATAGCTCCAAGCAAATACATCTATGAATTCCTTGAGTAATTTGATTATTTCAGATCGCTCATTCTCATTTAGTGACGTGCCTATCTTGATTATCCGAGGATTGTCATTAGTTCCAAGATTAATGTTAATTGTGTCCTCAATAGGTTGAGTTTTTGGGATTTTAGATTCAAGCTCTTTAAGAATTTCTTCAATTGATTTCAAGATTAGAAGGCGAACAAGATGGAACAGAAGAATGCACACAAACTCTAGTTTTTATTCATAAAATTCAAAGAAGTAACATCACTAACAAGCTCTAATGATCCCAAACATTCATTCACACAAACAAAATTCTCAAACACACTCGATTATTGAATCAAAGGAAAACATGAAACTACTAGGGCCTTCTTCTTTGAATAGCCAGCTAGGCACCACTTCCAGTGTTGTCTCGCTCAAATCCTGCTTGCATAAAGAACATGAGCAAACACATTGTAACACCCCTACCATTAATCCTATGCTTACCGTCTAAATCGCCTGTTAATCCTACACTTCGCAGCGGAATATACTACTATTACTACGGCGGTGATACAACGCCGCAACCGCCCATACGGCTAGCGAGGCTTACCTTACTTACAGTCACGGTCTGATGATCATAGTTATACCGAGCTACTTAAACATTACTTACTGAATACAAAATACCATTCGCCTACTTAATGGATTACCGAGTATTCAAAGTATATTCATTTCAACCTTTCAGTTTGCCAAAAGAATGAGTTTCTACCGACTACTCATCTATACCATTCACCATCCTATCAATATCCAAAACGTGTACACCCATGGTACACCGGAATCACAAAAGCTACAGCCGTGTACTACTTAGTACACCATTCATAATTCATTGTTTACAATCCAAAAGAAAAATCAAACTAGAACTCTTCGTCCTCTTCATCCTTCTCGAGTACCTGCGTGTAGTAAAACATCGCCCCAAGGGGCTCAGCAAAAGTTGTGTATAAACTCCGCATATACCGCGTGCTAGCTAGGGCACGCCGACTATTTGACGTCCACTAAACATGTGGTTCATTAATTTCATGCATACATGCTTTACATACAATATACATGCATATACAATACATTATAAATTCAAGGCAACCATACAAATAGTGCACACAATGCTTACCTTCGCAGTGTTAGCCAAGTTACGCATCCGGGTTAATCGGAATGCTTATTACTCTTTTACTCATTATACATTGCTTACTCTTACTATGCTTACTTACTTCCATTTACTTACTTACTCATTCTTACTTACTTATTTTTACTCATGTTAAGTCGGTATGACCTCCGGCCCGGGGACTACACCGTCCCACCTCCGGGATTTACTTGACTCACCAATCCGGGATGCTACCCACTTAAGGGATTTGGGCCGCGGACCAGTTTAAGAGTCAGGAATTGGATCCAACCTCTTGTGTCTCCTCATCCTCACGCGTGGCCGAAACTATATCGGACTTCTACTCATTCCAATTTAATTACCAATTTAAGTTAGATTGGTTAGCTTGTTAGGAATCAGTTAGAATTCCAATCACAAATAATATTCGGTCACAATACAATACATCATACCTACACACACTCATATTCATCCATACATTTCATAAATTATACAAACTAAGATTTAAAGACAATATACAACGTTATACAACACTACATATCCACAGGTACACATGATAACTCCGATTCGTGCATTTATCTTATTTGGTGATCAATTAGCACACAACACACAAATCAGAGTAACCAAGATAGCATACGGGGCATTAGGAATTCATACCGTTCACCGTTGTACTTGTATCCCAACTTTCCTTCGGTGTTCACAAATCAAATCCTATGATATACATACAATTGAATGATTAATCTAACTATCATTAACTAAACTCGATTACTCTTGTGTTTACTAATTCATACTCACTAAGGCTTTACATTCCTATACTTACATTTTATTTACTTACTTTTAATTTGTTCCCTTACTTAACATTGGTGCTCTCATGCATATATGTACATATGTATATGTGGGTATACATATATATATATATACTAGTAATAACCATTTAGTTTTTTTTTGTAAGTTATGGGTCGTCCGACCCACCGTCCGACCCAAGCCCTGGGTCGGCCCATGCCAGTAGGTTTTCGTTCTCTGAAATTCCTCCTGTCCGACCCAGAACTGTTCCGTCTGACCCATACACCTCTGGGTCGGACCATTTCAGAAAGTTTCGGTCCTGTTGCCCAAGCTCCGTCCGACCTATGTCCGACTCACGGCTCCTGGGTCGGACCGTTCCAAAATGTTTACATTTCGTTGCTTAAGCCTTGTCCGACCCACGGTCCGATCCAGGCTCTGGGTCGGACGGTAGCAGAACACTGCTACAAACTTTGTTTTTCAATTCCTTTCTTACCCATTTCTTCACCACTCTTCCTACACACATCCTAACATGTTTTAGCACTACTCAAGCACTCTAAATCATGTTATTTCATTCCTTAATTCATTACACAATCCTATACTAATTTATATACATAATTCTTCAAGTTCCAACTCAACACTCACATTGTTTTCTTCCTTAATGCATTTTGCTACAGATTTTGCTCTAACACTCCCCATCTATATCTCCCTCTTCTAATGTCATTTCTAGCACCTCTAATGCATTACAACTACATTAACTATCTCTCCCAACCTTCCCTCTATCCATCTCAATCAAAATCTGTTACAACATATATTATTCACCTAGTTTCTAGTTCACTAAGTGTTCTAATCCTAGGTAAATTTTGCCATAGTTTCCCCTATATTTTTACACTCTCACCACATCATTTATACACACATTTCTATCCATCTCACCTGTTTTGAACAATCACCAATATACAAGCTCTCATACAAAATTACCAAGCTAAAACACTCTTAAAAATTCCTGCACACTACATTCAATTCCCAACTATGTTTGTGACAGTTTTTAATTGTTTTCAAAGCTTCAATACAATTCAATTCTTCTTCCACATTACATTATTGTTCATTATCATTTTACAATGCAAATTTTACTCTTTTAAAATCTGTTACACATATATACACAAGGCTACACAAGTGAGTATTCTTACCTTGTTTCTTTTCTAGTTTCTTTTCTTCTTCTTGCTTCTTCTTCCCTTCCTCTTTCTCTTCTCTTCCCACCGGTTTGTAAACCGAATTCTAACGCTACATCCCACATATACACACACCATTTTAATACACTAACTAACCCTTACCATTATCTAAGTTTTAATGCAAGTTTAGGGTTTAGAAATTTCCTTACCTTGCAAGGGTGTAAGTGGTGTTTGGAATAGCTCAAGAACAATGTTTCTCACCTTCCAAGAGTGCCAAAATCGGCTAGAGTACAAGAGAACCAAACAAGGTTTTAGCTAGATTTTCGTTTTGCCCATAAGGCTAGAAAAATAATGGAGTTTCAAGAAGATTTTTACCTCAAAAGAACAAGAAGAAGAAGGTGGTTCTAGTGGTGGTCTTGAAGCTCCAAATGCTCCATACCCATGGAGATGAAAGTTCTTGTTTTCGAATTTTGGAAAGATAGAAGTGTTGCTCTTGATGAGAGGATGACAATGGTGTAATTTTTACAATTTTTGGAGAAGGTTTACGGGAGTAACAAGAGGAGAGAAGATAGAGTTTTTGTGGGGGTTCTCAAAACTCCATTGGCATCGGCTGGAGGAAGAAGAAATAGAGAGTGAGGGGGATGGGGTTTACGTGAGTGAAGAAATGAGAGTAGGAGAGAGAGTGTGAGAGTGTGAGGTAGAATAAAGTAGGTGAGTGTTTTACTTTATTATTTTTGTTGTTTTGCAAATAAGAAGAGATAGGTGAGTGTGTGGGGGGAAAAATCGGACACACACAGCACACACATACCACCTTTACTTTTTATTTCAAAAGTGGACACATAAGTTTTGGTTATTTATGTTTCTACCCCACAACTTCCCGTTTTTGACAGTTTTTACAAATTTCTCGTTTTATTGATTTTATCGGTTCTAAAGCTTCACTAATATTTATTAATGACTATTTAGTTGACAAAAATTGTTACGAGTTATTTGACCCGCTTAAAGACGTGTTTCCCGCTTACCTCGAAAAACGTGCTTTAGGTTCGTTAGTTTTTAATCCATTTTAAGGATCTGTTTTCTTCGGGATTTGTTCCATCATGATTATTTATACTTAATTAAGCTTCTAAATTACTTATTAGCCTAATTAATCACTATTTTTAATTACGGGGTATTTCACACATAGGGTTAACAGTTTCAGCATAGAAATATAAAAAAGGTTAGGAAACAAACCGAGCCCTTGCCGATCTTTGTTCACTGGTGGATATGGGACTTCGGGAAGACCCTGTAGCTCCTTTCCCAATCCTTTTCCTTCTTGATATCCGTACCTCATCATGATGGCTTTTCCAGGCCCTGCTTCCAGCTTCTGCAATGATTCTGGATCAAATTGCTCTGAAATAACCTTAAAACCACTAAGACAAGTTAAGTTGCTCTCTTCTATCATGCAGATTGACAACTCTTTCAAATGAGGCTCTCCTTTGATGGTGTGAACCTTGCCATCCCTTTTAAACTTCAGGCTTTGGTGTCTGTCGAGGGAACCGCCCCTAGATCCTCCAAGAAATCCCTCCCAAGAATTAGGTTGTAGGAATGAGGAATTTATAACACCAGAAACTTAACAGAATGAGTAATGGAGCCAAACTTTAGTGGGAGATCCAGAAGACCAAAGACATGTCTAGGGTTATCATTGTAGCCACGGAGCACAATCTGACATGACTCAAATTTTTCGTATCCCATGCTTTCCGCAACCTTGAGTGGGCATATGCTGACATCAGCTCCAGTGTCAACAAGAACTCTTGGCACTTTGAATCCCCCACACCATACAGTAATGTAGAGAGCCTTCCCAGCGTCTCCAGAGATTTCACTATCAGCAAAGCTAATCCTCTTCTTTTGTTTGCCATAAGGCAGCAACAACTTTTTCAGGGGCCAAGCTCTCTTCAGATCCGCCAAGGTGTCTGGCTATGGCGCGTCGATGCTCTGGTGAGATAGTTAAAAGAGACCAAATGGCCATGGGAATAGTTATGGATTTTAGCTTTTTCAGCAGTTCTTGCTCACCTGGGACATCTTTAATTATTTGAGTTTTCTCAACCTGAGATATTGGATCCTTTGGCTGAGCTTGTGGTGGAGGGACTTCAACTGGGGCATAATGACAAATGGGCGTTGGCCGGGACAAAATTAATGGAAGTTGGTGGGTGAGTAGCATGCACAGTGGACCGGTGGATTGATTGATTACCAGGTCGAGTGATAACTGGGGCTGTTTGTAGAGGAGCCGGTAGACGAGTTGGAGGAGGAGCGGGTTTGTCATCATCCCAATAAATTGTGATTGTGGCACATCCATACTCTTTCTCTGGGTGGTATGTGATAAGGCTTATCGAATCCACCATGTCACTCTTTGATTCGCAGCATATCATAGCTGTTCGGTGATGCCTAGGAGGGGATTTTCATGAATGTTGGCTCGTTCAGTAAACTTCAACCCTTGGTCAATTAAATCCTCGATCTTATACCTTAATGCACGACATGCATCAGTTTCATGCCCTGGTAATTGGTGGTACTGGCAAAATTGGTCGGGTCTGGGTCCAATTGAGTTCTCCCAGAGTGGGGGACGAGAGGATGCAATATGTTCTGCTCTTGAAGTTTTTGGAAAGCTTGACTCAAGGGTCGTCTAGTTGTAAATTTCCTCTATCTGTATTGCTGAGGTGGAGGGTGTTGCCCTGTAGTTTGGTTTGAGGGTTGAGGATGTTGAATGGCGTTTACTCCAAACTGACATGGCATTGCTCTGAGCATAGGCTACTAATGCGGCTTTGGTATGCTATGGTTTGGAGAATCTGGTGCCACCTACAGGTTTCGGGAGTCCCAGTTTCAATTCTCCTTTATGAATTTTCTCCTCTAGGATCCCCACTTGTCCCATCAGCATCTCGAAATTAGGGAAGTAAACGTACTTCAGCTCATCATGGTAATTTTTCTGCATGTTTTCAACAATCATACGGATCTGTTCTTGTTCATCCATCCTTACAGGCATACCGGCAGTCTTTCTTCTCCATCGCTTAATGAGATCAGACATTGATTCATTTCCTGTTTGGCGGGTATTAGACAGATCTGACCGGGTTACTTCTAGATTCTTTGCATACTCAAAATGCTGTAGGAAAGCCTCACACACCTCTTCATAGCTTTTGGTGTTCATTTTTGGGTTAGATACCAACGTTGAGGGATCTCATCCAAATACCGTGCAAATACTTTGGCTTTCTGCATGTCATTTAGCCTTAATATGGACATTTCCCGATCGAACATGGCCAAGTGAATTTGAGGATCGGAGGATCCCTTATACAATTCTAATGTGGGAAGCTTTAGCTTAAGCAGCAAATCGACCTCTGGGTACGACCCCATGGAATAAAAGTCGAATCCGGCTGGTTTATTTGCCTTTTCCATCCGTTCAATTCTTTTCAAGGCTCTCTTAAGCTCTTCGGCCATTTGGTTGTTAGGGGCGGTATCCTCGGCCTGTCCTTGAGGTTCCTGAGCTCCCATCGAGTCTATTTCGATGTAGTCATTGTTGGGGCCATGGTGATTCGTTTGGGTGTGAGTTACAGTGTGACCTCCCTGGGCGTGGTGATTCGCTTCAAGGGCTTGAACCTTATTTCTTAGCTCATCAATAGTTGACACATATTTCTGTTCTAAAGCTTCTATGGCAGCTTTGTTCCGCTGCTCCATGGCAGCCATCAAAGCCTCGATGCCCGCTTGGTTCCCTGCTGCTCCTGAGCCGTGGCCTGTTCCCAAGTTTTCCGGGGTAGTTTCTGGAGAAGTCATTCTGTTTGAAGAAGAGGAAGATAAACTTGTAAGGGTACGAATAGAGGTCGAGATGCGGGTTGGAGGTGGAGTTTTCTTGATTAATCGGCCTGAACTTCTAGCCCACGCTTTCTCAATTTTGTCAAGTCCTGCGCTACCAACATTTAAGAGGAACGTGATAAACGCAGTGATAGATTGGTAAATAAAGCATGCTAATCAAGATCTTGGGAGAGGACTAACAAAATAAAAATAAAAGCATTTAGAATAAAATAGCCGAGCTAATTTAAGCTTGAAACAAAATTTCGTAAATAGTTCTCGAACAAACAAGGATGAATGTAAGAAGAAACTATCCTAAACTAGACGTGTGATCCTATTGTGAACAAATCTCACAAGTGAAAAAAAACTATCCTAAACTAGACATGGGATCCTATTGTGAACAAAATCTCACAAGAGAAAAAAAACTATCCTAAACTAGACATATGATCCTATTGTGAAATATGCCTTTTCCTAGCAGCTTTCGTCTCGACCGTCAGCCCTCTTTTCCTTTTAAAATCTTTTACACTTTCATTTCATAGTCGTAACCATGTTAAGTAAAAGCTGGGGGAGCTCAACACCTTCAGGCTTTAGAGGAGCCACTTTCCGAGTACTTCCTCTCTTTCGGTCCACTATTGCATGAATTAGGTCGGTGTTGTAATCCTTCTTTGGTGCTTCTGAAATACCCCGAACTTAAATATGGTGATTAGAATATTTTAATATGGTATTTAAGGGCCTAATAGTGCCTAAGTAATTTTGGTAAAGAAAATAAATCCAAAAGAAATGAGAAAAACGCTTAGAAAGCGGAAAACGCTAAAATGAGCGTTAAATAACCATAGGAGGTACGAGACCTCAGTTATAGTATCGTAAGTATTCCTAAGGCTTATTCATGCCTAATTAGTATACGACAATGATTCCCGAAGAAACCGGATCCAAATAAGGTATTAAAACGCTAATAGAGCTTTAGCACACATTTTTTGAGGAAACCAGAAAACGTGATTTTAAGTGGTCAAACGAACCCGTAAAAATTATAAATCATTAAATAACTATTATTAAGCATTAACGGAAGCTTAATAACCAATAAAAATAAAGAAACGAGAAAATTCCGGAAAACAGGCCCGGTTAGTGAATAGTATCCAAACCGGGTAAAATAACAAGCGTTTTCTGTAAAAGACGAAAAACGCTCCAGCTTACTAATATAGTGGGGCCGGTTTTTATTAAGGGAGTCAACCCACTCACACACACTCTAAGCTAGTAATAAAGAAAGAAAGAAAGAGAAGGAAGAGAGAGGAAAGTAAAAAGGAAAGCATAAAACATTTCCCTCCCTCTCTCTCCTCTCACTTTTCTTCTTCTTCTTCCTCACCTCTCTCCACCGATTTTCTTCCCTCTCTCTCTCTGTGCTGGGCGAAAATGGAGCCCCTCCATGGATGCCTCTACTTCCTCTCCTTGTACAAGCTCCATTCATGCTCCAAACTCAAAAATAATTACATATTTGTAATCCCCTCATCCTCCTCTCTCATTCCCTCTTTTCAAAATTCGAAAAGGGTGAGTTTCATCTCCATGGGTTTTCCCCATTTGAAGAGAAAAGCACACCATTGTGAAGCTTGGAGTCTCTTCTCACTAGTGGAAAAAATGTTTTAAACCACGGTTATTTTGCTTATATACCACGGTTAGGAACCGTGGTTTATGCTCCCGTCGCATATAGAAAATTGTCTATATACCACGGTTGATAACCGTGGTATAAAAGTATACTATATACCACGGTTTGCTATGACCGTCATTTAAGACCGTTTTTGGACGCGGTCCTCAACGATTTTAAACCACGGTTAAGGAGAGAACCGTGGTATAAAGTCCTTTTATATGACGGTTAAAGGTCAAAACCGTGGTTATTATCTATAAAATCAACGAATAAACCACGGTTATACATATAACCGTGGTTTATAGTCTATGAAATTTTTTCAAAATCGCCGGCGATTTAGAAGCGCCGCTTCGCAGATATCAAACACAGCACATAAGAGAATGAAGAGGCTAGAACATGTGTGTTCCTTGTTTGCGATTTATGGTTGCAAAATAATGAGTGAAGAATGGCGTAGTATGTTCCTTGTTCGCGGTGGGTTGCGAAATTACCGTGAAGTTGAAGAGAATGAAGAACGGAGGCGTAGGTCATGTACCTTGTTCGCCGGTTATGTTGCAAAAATTACAGTGAGAATGAGTGAGTGAGGACGAGCATGTTCTTTGTTTGCAAGTGTAAGCTGCAAAAATTACCGAAAAACAAGAGAATGAGTGAGGAAGATCATGTTCCTTGTTCGCGATTTAGGATTGCAAAAATTACCGTGAGCTAGTTGAAGAGAATGAAGAATAGTTGCAGAGCATTTCGTCGGTTTGGGTTCCAAAATTATCGTGAGGTTGAAGAGAATGAAGAAAAGTTGCAGAGCTCGTCGGTTTGGGTTCCAAAATTACCGTGACATTGAAGAGAATGAAGAAGAAGTCGACATATATGAGAATAGAGAGAAAGCGCCGCGTTAAATTTCGGCCGAAAATTAAAATTCCCGCCTCGATTATATACCACGGTTGATCAAAAAACCGTGGTTTAATATAGCAAGATGTGCAATATAAATGACGGTTGCCTTGGAACCGTGGTATATAGGTACCCTATATACGACGGTTCTTGAAGAACCGTGGTATATTCACTCCGGCATGTACTATATACCACGGTTCCCCTGCAAACCGTGGTATATAACTAACCTATATACGACGGTTCCGGAAAAACCGTGGTATATGCACTCTTGTATGCACCTTAAATGACGGTTTCTATTAAAACCGTGGTTTATAAACTTTAAACCACGGTTTTCCATTTAACCGTGGGTTAAACGCCGTCATTAAAACCATTTTTTCTACTAGTGTCTTTCAAACAAGGTAAAAATCTCCATGAAAGACCTCACTTTTCTCCATCTCCTTGGTGGCCGATTTTTGTCTCTCTCTCTTACCTTGTTTTTCCTCTTATTTTGGAGCTTTGCTTCAACCCTCCAATGGTGGTGAGAACACCTTCTTGAACCAAGGGCTAAAACCTCTCCTAAAGCACTCCAAAGGTAAACCCTAGAATTTGTATTTTAAACACTTCAATGAACTAGCATCAATCTAAGGGTTAGTGTGTTAATTATACTTGTCTTTGTGTGCTTGGGTGATGGGAATAGAGTTTGGCAACTCCATTCCCCACAAAACCGATTTGGACAAGAAAGAGAGGAGGAGGAGGAGAAATGGAAAAGAAATGAAGGAATCAAAAGCTCAAGGTAAGAGCTCCTTCCTAATGCTTAATTTAATGCATTAGTGTAATGGGAATGGGTAAACAAATAAAAGAACCTAAACTATTGCACTAGTAGTGTAGTTGTGGATGTTTGAGTAATTGTGAGCAAATATGTGGATTTGTAGGCCTTAGAGCCAAATGAATGGTGTATGTGTATTAGTATTGCTATTTGAGGAAGTAATGATGTATTAGTATTGTGATTGAAGAAGTATTAGTGTATTAAGATTTGTATGTGTGCTGGTAGAACCCTTGTGGTTTGGCTAGAATAGGGATGAATTTAATGAGAAAGGAGATGTGTGGATAAGTAAGGAAAATAGGTGAACTATGGCGAAATTTTAGTAGGAATTGTGTATTAAGAGTGACTTGGTGAATGGGAGAACCAAGGTGTGTATTGGATTTAGTAAAGGTGTTTAATGACCATGGAATGGTAATTGTGGTATGAGGGTACTAGGATGTAAAATCTGTAGCGAGAGAGGTACCAAAATGCATTGTAGAACTAGAAAGAAATTAGTGTGCAAGATTTAGTAAAATGAGTGTTGGAACTTGGGTGTAGGTAGTGTAATGGTTTGGAATGAATTGGCATGGTATGGTGAGGTATTTAGAATGCTAGGAATGACATTGGTTGAGGAAGTATTGGATGAGAGGATTGAGTTTTAAAATCTGTAGCATAAGTGTAAAGAAAACTGCTACATGTGTTGGAAAAGAAGTGAGGATAATGGTGTAAATTGATTGATGGATTTAGTAATGGATTTGGTGGATGAATCGAGGTATTTTAGGAAGCCTAAGTGGAACTAAAACATGTGGTATTACATGTAGGAAGATTGGGGAAGCAATGGGTAAAGTAGGGAACCGAAAACAGATTTTTAACCGAAGTACTGGGCCGGACCGGACTTACGACCGGACTTGCAAGTTCGGTCGAGCCCAGAATCACAAAGACGGGAACCTTATGGAATGGACCGGACTTGTAAGTTCGGTCGAACCAGAAAAATTTCCCGTCTGGAACCTTCTGGAATGGACCGGACTTGTGACCGGACATGCAAGTTCGGTCGGACTGATAAGTGTAAAATATATCTATTCTTAGGACTTTAATTCTTCCTATTTTGATAACAGTTTATGTTATATTTCTCACTTATCATATGCTTTACTAAGATCTGTGTCTAGACGAGAGCTGATGCATTTTATGTGTCAAATGCAGGAAATATATATATATAATATATATATATATATATATATATTATATTATACATATTATATATTATATTATATATATATACACACACGCTCAACGCAAAGAAAATTTGTCATCAATCACATGGGCTGCTCGTGCATACAAATCATCCACTATTGCAACACAAAAGTCACGATCACATGACTTTGGTGGCTTAGAGAAGATCACATGCAGCTGCAATTAGGATTAATACATAATTTAGGGGCTGGAAAAGATGAAGGTGGGCCGGCATTTTGTTAAAAAAAGAAACCAAGCACTCACGTGAGTTATTAATGTTGATGTGTTGATGTGGAGCTGCACTTAATCAATCTTTAACAACTTGGCGCGGACGACTCATACGAGTCCGCCTCCTTTCGAGCGGACACGACACAGAGGCAACCGCCTCATTAGGCGCGGACAGCAGCAGGCGGACAGCACCAGGCGCGCATGAACTGAAGCGGACGTGACTAAAATGCGAACAGTCTTCTTCTTCTTTCGCGGCGCCGCACTCGAACTGCTCTTCATTAATATCGACGGCGCCCACCTTAATTTGTGCACGCGTGACGCCGGCTCTGTCTGTCTGAAATCAATTCTCTGACTGCAAATCTTCGCGGATCTGCTCAATCAACTCCAACGCCATCTACTCACCTACTGCACCGTCCCTCTGTTGTTTGCTTCTCATTTCTTCTGCCTATAAAAGCCAACGCTCATCTTCAGTATTAATTATCCCTTCTTTAAATCCAAAGCCAGTTCATCATCAGTTCACAACAGCTCACCACACCCATCCATCACACAGAGGCCTCGTGCCTCTCCACATCCATTTCTATTCTCCCCGTTTTCTCCATTTTTATTTGTTTTACCTTCCACACCACATCACTGCCATTAATTAGTATTATTATTACGGACGACGTGAATACGGAGGCGGAGCCAGGATTCAGAGTCAACTTGCTAGCTGGAGTTTTCTCTACCCTTTCTCTTATTTTGTTAAAACGTTGTTTATATATAGTTATGTTTAATTAATAAACTTAAGCCCTCCCAGGTTTGGGATGCGAGCCTATTTTATATAATTATGTTATGTTAAGCTTTCCACTATGATTTTATCTAAAGTAGTAGTTTAATTCCAGTTCTTTGTCTGCTTTAATTCTCTGATCAATTATTAAAGCAATATTTGTAGTTTTCTAATCAACACGCGAGAGCTGAGATAGTAAACAAGACTTAGGAATTAAACCTGATTAACAGCTAGAAGCCTGATCCGGCCTATAGGTTAATTAGTCTCAAATAGAAGCTGTTCTTTATGCGATTGGTTGTGTCCGGATTAGAGCATTAGTCTGCTGCTAGTTCTAGCAACTGGTTAGGGTTCGTTAGATTTAGTCGTCAACGAATTATTTATAGTTTCTGAGTTTATTACTTAAGTGGTAAATTTTATATTAATATAATTGAATAAATAGGTGAGCAGAACAACCTGGGATCTTTTCTTAAAAAGACAAAAAGATTAATAATTTCTATTTTTATTATTTTTCATTTTAATTGTTTTTATTATTATTTTGTTTAAGTTAAGTTTGTAATTATTTCTTCTCCTTAAAAAATGATAAAATCTATTTATTAGAAGTCTCAGTAAAATTAATCCACTGTCAGTTATCCACAGCGAGGTCCCCAAGAGTACGACAACCCCACGAATCCACTATCCCGCAAAACGATTAGGTACACTGCCTAAGTGGTAGAAGTAGTCACATATTTCTCCATCAAGTTTTTGGCGCCGTTGCCGGGGACCTCCGGCACGGTTAATTGACATTTTTGTTTATCAGATTGAGAAAATATTTTATTCTATCTTCTTTTATTTTTGTATATAGTTTTGTTGGTTCCTCGAATTCAATACGTGCGTGTTAGGTTGTTAATTCTATTCTTTTTACTTGATCTTTACGTGATTCTTCTTCTTTTCCTTATTTTAGTTTTAATCTCGCATTATTTTGTGCTTTCTTCTTTTACGTTCATCTTGTTTTCTTCTACTTTTCAACTTTTTTTTTTTTATTTCAGATTATATCAATTTTATTTTGGTTGATTCTTACATATTACGTCGAGTTACTTTTCTTCCTTTTCAGAATTTAGTGTCGCATCAATTATAACATTACGTATACAAATTTCTTTGCTTTTGAATTCGATTTTTCTTATTATTATTTTTCTTCTGTATGTACGTTCTGATCTATGTTTCTTTTCCTTTTCCGTTTTTTATTTTGACTCTGGCTTTGAGATAACGTGAATTAGTATTGGATTAACATTTTGAATTCAATTACTTCTGTTTGATTAACTCGTTCAATTTTGTTTCGCTGGTTTCTATTTTGCTTTATGAATTCAATTTAGTTACCTTAAGTAATTCTCCTACGTGACTTTTCTTTCTTTATTTACTTTTCAGATTGTTTTTATTTTCGAATTAACTGCTTTCGTGTACAAACTTACTGTTAGAATTTGATTTTGTTACGTAGGTTTTGTGCTCACGTATACTTCGTTTTTTTTATTATTTCCATTTTATTTGTTTTATTTCTTTCTCAATTTAAGTCGTGTAATTTTTGTCGCTTTTGGATTCTGTTTTTGATTTCCTTTTATTCTGAATTCAACTTTGTAGTAGTAATACGTAAGTTTCGACCCAGTGTACTTTTATCATTACTTGGACTAGATTAGGAATACGTTTATTTGTTTGTGTTTTATTTTAGTTTATTTAGTTTAATTTTGTTTTTCTTTTTAATTTGTTTATATTTTATTTTCCTAATACTTTTGTTTAGTAGATTGATCTTAGTTTTATTTTTTTATTAGGAACTTTGTTTATCTTTGATTTTTTTTTTGTGATTTTCTTTTGATTGATCTTTTTATTTTTCATTTGTTTAATTTTCGTTGTCTTAAATTTATTTTTTGTGTCAATTAATTTAGTATTTATTTTCGCTTTCTTTTTAATTTTGTTTTTGTTTATTTGGTTTATTTTATTTATTTAGCTATTCTCCTTTGTTTATATTTTGTTTTTTTATTTAATTAATTTTATTTTTGTGTTTCTTTTCTATTTTTATTTTCTATTCTACTTGGTATTTTTATTTTTTGTTTTTGTAGGCTAGTTACTGATAATGGAGAGCGGATACGATGAGGTGAGAAGATTGTTGATCAATTTGGAATGGACACAAATGCAAGAGGAGATATTGTAACACCCCAACTCAATCCAATTGTGGTCTCGCAACTTAACAGCATATATATATACATGTCACAGCGGAATTCTTTACAATCCAGGACCTTGCCACGGTCTGACTACAGAATATACCGAACATTAGTACAACAATCTTAACCATTACCTTCTTCTTACAATCCTCTCAACAACCTATACATCTTACCAACTCACTTGCCATACGAGTGTACATGCACAACTCGTAGGTCACACTTAATCCTTAACACTTGTATCCTCTTCTTACTCTTGCGACGGCCGCTTCCTGATGTACCTGTGTAGTAAAAACAGCCCCCAAAGGGGGTCAGCACGAATGCTGGTACGATCCCCTCATGGCCCCCAAGCTAACGTGGCTACGACGACTAATTGTCGATAGCATGGAGGTTGATTAGATGCACAATATAATAGTAAGTGCAGTAAACAACAACTCAGATATGAACAATCAAGTTCACACACAATGAACGACTTAAATGCGTTCCCTTAATTAGAGAGTTAATTATTTAACTCCTTAAGTAATGTTCCCTCTTAATCTTAGTCCAACCTTATCTCACCTCAATCTTAGTCTTATCTTAATCTTAGAAACAACCATCCTTTAATAAGGAGTGGATGTCGCTTATCTTAATATTAATAATACAAATCATCCTTTAAAAAGGAATGATTGTAACTTATCTTAATCTTAACTTAATCTTAATCTTAATAATACAAATCATCCTTTAAAAAGGAATGATTGTAACTTATCTTAATCTTAACAATACAAATCATCCTTTAAAGAGGAATGATTGTAACTTATCTTAATCTTAACAATACAAATCATCCTTTAAAAAGGAATGATTGTAACTTATCTTAATCTTAACAATACAAATCATCCTTTAAAGAGGAATGATTGTAACTTATCTTAATCTTAACAATACAAATCATCCTTTAAAGAGGAATGATTGTAACTTATCTTAACCTTAACTTATTCTCAGAATACAAACCGTTCCTGGAGGGGAATGGTTGTTGCCTAAGTCCAAACCTGGGATTTAGGTGATCCCACCGCACCATCTTAATGCCACCTACCCTGGGCGGGAATCCAGCGTAGCTGAGCCGGCAACCGGCCCTAGGCTACAAGTCCGAAGACAAGTCGTTAAGCGGAGGGCGGATCTGATTCAGATACCGTCCCCCTTTTTCCTTAGCATGCATGACCGGAGATCGGTCCCGGGTTTCCTCACTCAAGTTCCAGTTAGTAATAGTCTCAAGACCATGTTTGTAGGTTAACCCCTTTCGGTTCATATCGTCCCTTATTAGGGGCGTTCCTTAGTCTCACTCAATTCCTTACTAAACATTGGTTAGTAAGTTCTCACAGTATGTTGTGTTAGTTTTCAAACATCACACAACAATACAAGAAATAAATATTCCGATTGCATGCTTTATCTTGTTTAGTGAGCACACAAAAACAAATAGCACACAAGCCGAGGGACACCTCGTTAGCAAGCAGGTCACAAGAGAACTGTACCGTTCACCGTTGGTCGTTCGGCTGCTTACTCTCCTCCGGAGTCCAAACTCCCAAGTCCTAAAACATTCATTCAGTTTTAGGTTGTTAATCACTTAACTCAATTCAACTTACTTATCTTACTTAACTTGTTTAACTTACTTAATTCCTTAATGATCCCCACCTAAAACCTCTTAAGTCTTACACTTAATCTTACAACTTAATCTTAAACTTTTAAGTTTATTCTTAACTTAATCCCTTAGGTCTTTATACCTCTAATCATCATTGCCGCCTTAATGGGGTACCATTAATACCACTAAACTCTCTTAGGGTTTCTTTTTTTTTTCTTAAGGGTCGTCCGACCCACCGTCCGACCCACCCTCTGGGTCGGACCATTCCAGTAACTTTCGGGTTTGAAAAACCCTACATGTCCGACCCACGTCCGACCCAACCAACTGGGTCGGACCATTCCAGAAACTTATTTGCCCTCTAATACTCACCCGTCCGACCCATGTCCGACCCAAGACCCCTGGGTCGGACCATTCCAGAACCTCTCCTGGCGGTAAACAGAGGCCGTCCGACCCAAACTTGGGTCGGACCCCTGGGTCGGACGCCACCAGAACATGTCCAAAAATTGTTAAATCTTCACCAAACTTCTCCTAAAACCTTCTAATGTATGCTAACATCATTTAGACCTTTAAACCCACCTTTAATCATCCTCCAAACTCATTTATAATAGCCTCCAAAGATCATCCTAACCTTTTGCTCAATTCTTGCAAGAAGTTCCTAACACTTGTTATCTAATCCCTTATTTCTCTAACATGTGCATTTTATCTAAAACTTCAACTAACCAAAGTGTTTCTTTCCTACCCATTTAACTCTTCCTTAACATCATTGCACTCCATCTTTGCTTGTTAAACCTTCTAAGGTCATCTTGCATGTCCATGCACAATTCCCTTCTTTTCACTTATTACTCATCACTCTTAAACTCTTAAGCTTGATTATACTTTTCTTTCCATTATCTTAATACCTTGACATTGTTCTTCATTTACCTTAACCATGCTACACCCTCCTTAGACATTTCCACTTCTCTTATGCAACCTACTCACCATTCTCGTGATCATACCCAAATCATCTCAAAGCATTACACATCATTTCCTCCAGATTTGCACAAGTCTTACTATTCCTCATACCATGACTTTGGTGGGTTCACTACACCCATCTAAACTCTAACTTCCTCATAGACCATTCTAGGTCATTCTCATCCTCAAGAACTCCTTAGTTATCTCATTTCCACTCAAATTCTTCATAATGACTCCTAGTAAATCCTAGGTCATATTAATTCACCACCATCACCTAAGCACTTATTTTCTAATCAAATTTCGCCATAGATCCGCTAGTATATTCTCATGCCCAAATGCATTGTTTCTCTCACCACATCTCATCACCAAACCAACTCATTCACAACAACTCATTATATTGCAATAATCTTAAATTGCATAGCACCAAGGCTCTTAAATGACATGGCTCTTAGGCCCTTAAATGACTTAAACTTAAACACTGAATTTCCCACATATAAAAGCTTTCAACCTGCAAATACACTCATCAATCTCATAGTAGTTATAATGCTCTTAAAATCCACCTTAAACTTATATTACTAACTCATTCTCATTAGCTCCTTAATCACAAGTTCATAAGCTTGTTTAAGTTCTTTTTCTTAGGTTATATAACCCAATACACAATGTAAGCTCTAAGCTACATTGGTACTTATCTAAAACTCATTCCTTAATCTTAAACCACCATTAGGTAAGCAGTTTACCTTGTTTTCTCAAGCTTATCTTAATCTCCTCCTTAGACCTTCTTCTTGCATAGATCTCGGCCACCACTTAAATTCCCTTTGCCAATGTTCTAACCAATATTCAATGTCTCACATGAGTACTAAACAGTACACTAACCTTAAGGAGTAAACCCTAGGTTAAAAATGTGTTCTAAGGTATTAAACTGAATGTTTTACCTTGGATTCTCAAAGCAAGCTTGGATATGAATTAAGTAGGACCTCCTCTAGCCCTTGGAGAATGGAATCAAGCTAGAACAATGGATAAAAAAAATGAATCCCCATGAGTAGTAATTTTCGGTAATGTGTAGAAATGGTGGAAACATGGTTTTTCTTACATTTTCTTTACCTTAAGAGAATGGAGAAGCCAATGAGCTCTTCAAACTTGATTTTCCTCCATCAATGGAGTTTTCCCATGGCTCCAAAATAGAGCTTTGAAGGATTTGAAAAGATAGAAAGGTAGGTCTTGGTCTAACTAAGAATAATCTATGCTCACTTTTTGATTTGGAGCTAAAATGAACATTTGGTGAGCATTTGAAGATGGAGCATAAATGGAGACTATCACTCACGGTTTGGAGCAGGGAAGAAGAAGAAAAAACCGTGGGAGAAGAGAATGAATGAAGGAGAGAGGAGAGAAGTGAGCTAATATGAGATATTTGCTTTATTAAAGCAAATAGTAACTTTCTTACTTACTCTTCTTTTCCTTTCTTATTTGATGACTCATGTGGTGACTCACCTCTCTTAGAAAACCGGCCACCCTCTTAAATAAGGCTAACATGGTCTTTGTTGACCAATTAATTGACTTATGTTGATTAAAACTTAAACTAGTCACTAAATAGTTACTATTCACTAAACAAGGCACATAATCGGGAAATTTTTGATTTCCCACTGATTTAGACCTCCTAATGTGATACTAATTAGTACACATGTTGATTAAAGAGTAATGATGGACATTTAGCCACTCAAAACTCAATTCTAAGACAATTTCTCAAAAATATGCTTTAAGACTTCTTAAAGCACACTTTGTGTTTTAACTTGTTTTCAAGCTTGGTTTTCTTTGCTAATTGATTTAAAATGACCATTAGAATATTACTAAGGTCTTATCATAATATTTGGGCACTCACCCAAGTCTCTCCAAGCTTAGAGCATGTTTTTGCCCTGATTGCCTTTAAGGCACTTTCTTGTGTTTTCCTTGGTTTAAATTGTCTACCAATCTTTCTAAGGCATATTCTAGCCTTACTACATCATAATTTGATGTTTACTTAGCATGCTTAGGTTTGGGGTATTTCAATCTACCCCCCTTAAAAGAACTTTGTCCCCAAAGTTCCCATGCATCTTATCTTATTAGAATACATGTCTTACCTCATTCCTTAGATCATATAGATCATACTTATGTATACTTAATCTCATTGGATCATTGGATCCGCCATATTCTCATACTTAAATATCACACAACATGCTTAGGCATGTGTAGCACTCAAAATTCCTTTTGTTCCTTTTGATGATTAAAACATTCACATAACTTCCAACGTATTCTCCCATGTCACCGGTCCGTAGACAATGGCTCATTCGTCCTCGTCACCATGGGCCAGAATACAAAACACTCTACCCTCCCCATGTCACCGGTCCGAAGACAAAGGCTCGTGCGTCCTCGACTTCATGGGCGAGACTCAGTAAAAAGGTAATCCTTTTTACGAGGTCATGTGAGGAATAATTCCTCTAATTAAAAATACAAGCAACTCCAATTTCATTTTATCCTAAGGCCTCTATTCTTAGTGTGATTTAATTGTGACCACTGGTAGGGAGTTTCAGAAATAATCCTACCCTGATGTGATCAGCATCGGTGTAGAACCATCCTTCCACTCCAATTTATGTTTGGTTTCCCTTGATCCCTAGAAAATCAAGTTCCACCTCCCACGTCATTTTCAAACATCCAAATAATTCACTCATATCCAATTTTTCTATCTTTTTAGTTCTTCTAATCATAATCAATACATCTCCAAGGTGTGGACTCAGTCCATCAAACATTCCCAATTCATCTCTTAGTAATTACCTCAAGACTTAAATTCCTACTAAGTTCTATAACTGTCCCATACCAATTCTCGCCATCTTATATCTCATAGAATTACAATTTCCTTCCTCATACTCAAATAAAATGATATCCCATAGTGTTATCTTATTCTTATCTCACACCTAGTCTCATTTCGACTCATACCTCATATATTCCTTATTCCTTAAGTCTCCTTAAACCTCTTCCTTAATTCTCTTAACTTGTACTCACACCGGAGTTAACAAGATATGTACTTAATATGTATGGTATTCACATCTTCTGTGTGCAATAACCGTGATTTATCTCAAAATGTTTATGTAAAACATATTCTCAAATTATTTTGTGCTATGCACACCGTAGTTTATGTACTCAGTACACAAACATACGCTAAGCGGTTTTCGCTCTACTCCCCTTAAAATGGATTACGCCCACGTAATCAGCGTTACATCATCTTTGAACATAAGTTCAAGATGTCTAATTCTCACCAAGCATTCTAGCTTCCACGTCATCTATCTTACTTATAATTCGATCAGAAATGACTTAGTCTCTATCGAGGATTCTTAACGGTATTTATACCGTTTCCTTAACTTAGTTTGGTCTAATCTCAAAGGTGGTGGTCTGCTAGCTTCCGCTGCGTGACTCTGATAATCTTAGGCTTAATTGTCTCAATGGACACGTGTTATGTTTATATATACATGGCCTTAATGAGTTGTAACTCGTTTACCCATTCTCCTTGAAGATCTTACGCTCATACTCTTAGTATTTTCTCGGATGTCTAAATTGTTCTCCCCAACTGACCTTTGGTCTGAGGATGATTCTTAGTCTGAAACTACTGTTTAGTGCTTATTGCACTTTACAGTCTAATCTTACTCATCTTAAGACATGTCCTATGTCTATACTTAACAATCCGTGCTTCTCGCACTTCATAGTCCTTAATTATTTGTTCTCTGATTCCCTTGAGTTACTGGTTCAACTGAATTCTTCTCTTCAACTGTTTGTGGTAGTAGCTGCTCTTGTCTGATCTTGCGTCGTTGTCGGTGGTACGGAGTCGACTACTTCCCGTGTTCCTTACACCACTCGTTCACATGCATGGGGTACCTTACTGGTACATTACTACTTACCCAACTAACTCATAAATGAGCGTGTCAGGCCTGCAAGCCCCTGTGGGGTGCAGTCGTCCCACGTCTCGTTTTAGTAAACTCATAGTGTCCGTCACACGTTTAGCTATTGCTAATTATGAAGTATTCTGTTGTCGATCTCCTCTTCATCGTTCCCTAATAACATTTATTGTTCTTCTTGAAGTTAATCAAGGGAAATCCAGTTACTGTGTTCTTGGTTATGGTATGCTCCAGCTCCTTTCTGTATTCCGTACTGATTCGGTCTCTTAATAATTGAGGTCTCTTCCGTAGAGCCTCTTATCTTGTTCCTCATATTTATGCTACTAGGAATGCACTTCCAGTTCCTTAAGGAATGGGTTGTGTGCTTCCTGTGTAATCTTACCAAACCAGGTCCAGACTACTGGCCTCAATGCTCAGTTCGTCTACCATCTTATTTTCTTACTTATGTTGGTCTTAACTCATAAATCTAATTGCCTCATTGTCAATATTTGACGGCTCATACATAATGGTCGCCTTACCGCGCACCATGACTTAATCCACTTATCTAACTATTATACTCACGACCATTACTACCGTGGTAGTTGGTCTTTACCATGTTGCCCATTAATGGTGCAACCCCTTACTCACTTATTCTAATGTCTTACCTTGTACTCAATCCCTTCTTGGTGTAAACACACTGGGAGTTCTCTCATTCCGGTATTGGCGGTTGTCATACCGTGTTGTAAAATAGTTACTCTTGATATGAAGATGTTATGCTCCAATCTTAGATTCATAAGTAGGCTAATTTCTTTCGCTTTCTTCCATCCTTAGTGATGTTATCTACCATGTAGTTTAACTGATTACTGAAGAAGTCATCCGCTGAGTCACAAGCTCTTCTGAGCATTGGTCACTTGACGTGCCATAATGTGCACTCACAATGTCTATCTCTGACAATTACTAATTCTTACATCCTGGTGTCGGATATGGGGTCTATCTCTGCAACCTACCTTATTACTCAAGTGTATCTGGTATGTTCTAGGGTAATCTCAAGGTTCATGGTTCCCATTTTCTAAATAAAATGTATTCCATTTCTAATAAGTGAAAGCCCTTTTGAGGGGTTCATTCCCACTCATGACCTCACAACAAGGAGAGGTATCCCCACCCTAAAAGGCATGGTTTGTTCTCCGCTCCTGTCCTTAGCATTATCTCAATATTCTCATTGGTACCCTTTCTTGGTAATATCTTCCCAATCTAAGTTATAGGTTTGGTAACCGTTCATATCTACAAATTGTAGTCCCCTCGTGGCTTAAACAAGCTCTCTTATAACTTACTGCGCCTCGGGCTCTGATGTGGTTAACATCCTTGGCTCGTAGGCTCTTAATGCTTAATGTCTCAGTTCATTATTTGTACTCTTACTCATCTGCAGGTCATCCCTATAAGATTCTGGTTCTTTGAACACTATCCACCGTTAGGTTACATACTAAATGTAGTATCGGATTTCATGGTAAGTTGCTGCATCCTGCTTCCTGCTATGGAAGTTTATTCAGGTGATCTGCGGTTACTTAGTGTCTTTGACAATACTGTCATTTTACAAGATTTATGTCTTTTAATAGTCAAGGTTAGGTTCGTATTAGGCGTTTGCCTTACGGTGTCCAAGTTGGATATCATCCTGTCGTCTTACACTTCCATCTCAACGCTTCGTTCAACTTCCGTTGACTATGCCACCCGTTGATGGTCAATCATACTTGGGTGTTAATGAGTTAAACAAACAGTGTTAACTGTCATTCATCAGTTGTTCGGCTCGACTATGCCCGCTCCTTTTTAGAAGACGTTATGTCAACGGTCTCAATGGTGTCTTATTTTACATTCCTAGTATGTTATTGCTTACATATTGTTTTGCTCGGATCACCGAGCGATCTCTTAGGTTTTCCTTGTGGAGTTTGAGGTTGGTGTTCTTACCGTACTTTCGGTTGTCGTTGTAGTGGGTTATACCGTTGCTGGTATTTCGTCTTGATGGCTTTTCGTGCGGCTTAACCGTGGTAGCACTTGCTATGACAAGTGCGCCATGCAGGATGGGCTATTGGTACAAGGTACATTGGTAGTGATACTTCCTTCTAATTTCTATGTACTTGGTAGTCCTTGGGACTCCTCCGATAATCTCTTATTTTGGATAACCGACCATCGGGCAGTTTCCTTGTTGTTTGACAGTACTGTCATCTATTAGGGCGTTCCTCTTTCTAAGGGAATCCCTTAATATTTCCCTATGTCTTAATCCTCGCACTAGTCTCCACACATCTTGTTGTGGTTACTAAGTAATGATTCTTCTTTAGGCACTACATCGTAGTCCTATTTCGGTACACAATTTATATAAGTTCCTATCGTCGTCCGCATTATGTTGGCCAGGTTTGTAACCTTTTTCATTGTATGGGGTTTGGAGTTCCCGTTTCTAACCGGACTTTCTGGTAGTCTCAATCCTCATGCTTTGTATTATCCTACTGTTATGCTCACTCGGACCGCTTTCCGGTACTCATGTCTCTTATCATTTCCTTATCCATTGCACGCGTAGTGCTTTCCTTACCATTGGTATCGTGGGTTATTTCGACTGCGTAGCATGTCGACCCATATTGCCGGTAATTTCCGCTCCTTTATTGACAGAATTCCATAGGTAGCGCCTGTTTTTCTGTTGCGCTCCGTTAAAAACCTCCAAGTTCTCCGTAACTGTTGTACAACAAGTTATTTCTTGTATTGCTTACTGTTAACTCACTGCCAGATCAGGTTTCCCCGAGTAAGAGAAGGCTTTCTTCTCTCTGGCGTTTGTTCCACATATTCAGGGTTAGGGATGTGGAGGGCGGGCCTAGGTAGTATGGATATCCGGTAAACACCGGGAAGTCCTGATTAACGCACCTCTCACTCTACCTCTTAACCCTTATAACTCAATCTCAGCCTCAATATTCTCCTAAGTTCGGTATTTCTTGTCTTCAGAGCGTAACTACGCTCTGATACCACTTTTTGTAACACCCCAACTCAATCCAATTGTGGTCTCGCAACTTAACAGCATATATATACATGTCACAGCGGAATTCTTTACAATCCAGGACCTTGCCACGGTCTGACTACAGAATATACCGAACATTAGTACAACAATCTTAACCATTACCTATTCTTCTTACAATCCTCTCAACAACCTATACATCTTACCAACTCACTTGCCATACGAGTGTACATGCACAACTCGTAGGTCACACTTAATCCTTAACACTTGTATCCTCTTCTTACTCTTGCGACAGCCGCTTCCTGATGTACCTGTGTAGTAAAAACAGCCCCCAAAGGGGGTCAGCACGAATGCTGGTACGATCCCCTCATGGCCCCCAAGCTAACGTGGCTACGACGACTAATTGTCGATAGCATGGAGGTTGATTAGATGCACAATATAATAGTAAGTGCAGTAAACAACAACTCAGATATGAACAATCAAGTTCACACACAATGAACGACTTAAATGCGTTCCCTTAATTAGAGAGTTAATTATTTAACTCCTTAAGTAATGTTCCCTCTTAATCTTAGTCCAACCTTATCTCACCTCAATCTTAGTCTTATCTTAATCTTAGAAACAACCATCCTTTAATAAGGAGTGGATGTCGCTTATCTTAATCTTAATAATACAAATCATCCTTTAAAAAGGAATGATTGTAACTTATCTTAATCTTAACTTAATCTTAATCTTAATAATACAAATCATCCTTTAAAAAGGAATGATTGTAACTTATCTTAATCTTAACAATACAAATCATCCTTTAAAGAGGAATGATTGTAACTTATCTTAATCTTAACAATACAAATCATCCTTTAAAAAGGAATGATTGTAACTTATCTTAATCTTAACAATACAAATCATCCTTTAAAGAGGAATGATTGTAACTTATCTTAATCTTAACAATACAAATCATCCTTTAAAGAGGAATGATTGTAACTTATCTTAACCTTAACTTATTCTCAGAATACAAACCGTTCCTGGAGGGGAATGGTTGTAGCCTAAGTCCAAACCTGGGATTTAGGTGATCCCACCGCACCATCTTAATGCCACCTACCCTGGGCGGGAATCCAGCGTAGCTGAGCCGGCAACCGGCCCTAGGCTACAAGTCCGAAGACAAGTCCTTAAGCGGAGGGCGATCTGATTCAGATACCGTCCCCCTTTTTCCTTAGCATGCATGACCGGAGATCGGTCCCGGGTTTCCTCACTCAAGTTCCAGTTAGTAATAGTCTCAAGACCATGTTTGTAGGTTAACCCCTTTCGGTTCATATCGTCCCTTATTAGGGGCGTTCCTTAGTCTCACTCAATTCCTTACTAAACATTGGTTAGTAAGTTCTCACGGTATGTTGTGTTAGTTTTCAAACATCACACAACAATACAAGAAATATAATATATTCCGATTGCATGCTTTATCTTGTTTAGTGAGCACACAAAAACAAATAGCACACAAGCCGAGGGACACCTCGTTAGCAAGCAGGTCACAAGAGAACTGTACCGTTCACCGTTGGTCGTTCGGCTGCTTACTCTCCTCCGGAGTCCAAACTCCCAAGTCCTAAAACATTCATTCAGTTTTAGGTTGTTAATCACTTAACTCAATTCAACTTACTTATCTTACTTAACTTGTTTAACTTACTTAATTCCTTAATGATCCCCACCTAAAACCTCTTAAGTCTTACACTTAATCTTACAACTTAATCTTAAACTTTTAAGTTTATTCTTAACTTAATCCCTTAGGTCTTTATACCTCTAATCATCATTGCCCCCTTAATGGGGTACCATTAATACCACTAAACTCTCTTAGGGTTTCTTTTTTTTTTTTTCTTAAGGGTCGTCCGACCCACCGTCCGACCCACCCTCTGGGTCGGACCATTCCAATAACTTTCGGGTTTGAAAAACCCTACATGTCCGACCCACGTCCGACCCAACCAACTGGGTCGGACCATTCCAGAAACTTATTTGCCCTCTAATACTCACCCGTCCGACCCAAGACCCCTGGGTCGGACCATTCCAGAACCTCTCTCTGGCGGTAAACAGAGGCCGTCCGACCCAAACTTGGGTCGGACCCCTGGGTCGGACGCCACCAGAACATGTCCAAAAATTGTTAAATCTTCACCAAACTTCTCCTAAAACCTTCTAATGTATGCTAACATCATTTAGACCTTTAAACCCACCTTTAATCATCCTCCAAACTCATTTATAATAGCCTCCAAAGATCATCCTAACCTTTTGCTCAATTCTTGCAAGAAGTTCCTAACACTTGTTATCTAATCCCTTATTTCTCTAACATGTGCATTTTATCTAAAACTTTAACTAACCAAAGTGTTTCTTTCCTACCCATTTAACTCTTCCTTAACATCATTGCACTCCATCTTTGCTTGTTAAACCTTCTAAGGTCATCTTGCATGTCCATGCACAATTCCCTTCTTTTCACTTATTACTCATCACTCTTAAACTCTTAAGCTTGATTATACTTTTCTTTCCATTATCTTAATACCTTGACATTGTTCTTCATTTACCTTAACCATGCTACACCCTCCTTAGACATTTCCACTTCTCTTATGCAACCTACTCACCATTCTCGTGATCATACCCAAATCATCTCAAAGCATTACACATCATTTCCTCCAGATTTGCACAAGTCTTACTATTCCTCATACCATGACTTTGGTGGGTTCACTACACCCATCTAAACTCTAACTTCCTCATAGACCATTCTAGGTCATTCTCATCCTCAAGAACTCCTTAGTTATCTCATTTCCACTCAAATTCTTCATAATGACTCCTAGTAAATCCTAGGTCATATTAATTCACCACCATCACCTAAGCACTTATTTTCTAATCAAATTTCGCCATAGATCCGCTAGTATATTCTCATGCCCAAATGCATTGTTTCTCTCACCACATCTCATCACCAAACCAACTCATTCACAACAACTCATTATATTGCAATAATCTTAAATTGCATAGCACAAGGCTCTTAAATGACATGGCTCTTAGGCCCTTAAATGACTTAAACTTAAACACTGAATTTCCCACATATAAAAACTTTCAACCTGCAAATACACTCATCAATCTCATAGTAGTTATAATGCTCTTAAAAATAAACTTAATATTACTAACTCATTCTCATTAGCTCCTTAATCACAAGTTCATAAGCTTGTTTAAGTTCTTTTTCTTAGGTTATATAACCCAATACACAATGTAAGCTCTAAGCTACATTGGTACTTATCTAAAACTCATTCCTTAATCTTAAACCACCATTAGGTAAGCAGTTTACCTTGTTTTCTCAAGCTTATCTTAATCTTCTCCTTAGACCTTCTTCTTGCATAGATCTCGGCCACCACTTAAATTCCCTTTGCCAATGTTCTAACCAATATTCAATGTCTCACATGAGTACTAAACAGTACACTAACCTTAAGGAGTAAACCCTAGGTTAAAAATGTGTTCTAAGGTATTAAACTGAATGTTTTACCTTGGATTCTCAAAGCAAGCTTGGATATGAATTAAGTAGGACCTCCTCTAGCCCTTGGAGAATGGAATCAAGCTAGAACAATGGATAAAAAAAAATGAATCCCCATGAGTAGTAATTTTCGGTAATGTGTAGAAATGGTGGAAACATGGTTTTTCTTACATTTTCTTTACCTTAAGAGAATGGAGAAGCCAATGAGCTCTTCAAACTTGATTTTCCTCCATCAATGGAGTTTTCCCATGGCTCCAAAATAGAGCTTTGAAGGATTTGAAAAGATAGAAAGGTAGGTCTTGGTCTAACTAAGAATAATCTATGCTCACTTTTTGATTTGGAGCTAAAATGAACATTTGGTGAGCATTTGAAGATGGAGCATAAATGGAGACTTCACTCACGGTTTGGAGCAGGGAAGAAGAAGAAAAAACCGTGGGAGAAGAGAATGAATGAAGGAGAGAGGAGAGAAGTGAGCTAATATGAGATATTTGCTTTATTAAAGCAAATAGTAACTTTCTTACTTACTCTTCTTTTCCTTTCTTATTTGATGACTCATGTGGTGACTCACCTCTCTTAGAAAACCGGCCACCCTCTTAAATAAGGCTAACATGGTCTTTGTTGACCAATTAATTGACTTATGTTGATTAAAACTTAAACTAGTCACTAAATAGTTACTATTCACTAAACAAGGCACATAATCGGGAAATTTTTGATTTCCCACTGATTTAGACATCCTAATGTGATACTAATTAGTACACATGTTGATTAAAGAGTAATGATGGACATTTAGCCACTCAAAACTCAATTCTAAGACAATTTCTCAAAAATGTGCTTTAAGACTTCTTAAAGCACACTTTGTGTTTTAACTTGTTTTCAAGCTTGGTTTTCTTTGCTAATTGATTTAAAATGACCATTAGAATATTACTAAGGTCTTATCATAATATTTGGGCACTCACCCAAGTCTCTCCAAGCTTAGAGCATGTTTTTGCCCTGATTGCCTTTAAGGCACTTTCTTGTGTTTTCCTTGGTTTAAATTGTCTACCAATCTTTCTAAGGCATATTCTAGCCTTACTACATCATAATTTGATGTTTACTTAGCATGCTTAGGTTTGGGGTATTTCAGATATCCTCATATCAAAGATTGGTCAAGGATTATCAGCCACCTCAACAATCAAATCGAGAGCCGTATTGGTGGGAAGTCGACCAGGCTAATGCACAGTACAACGAAACTCAGTTGGGGTATTACTACTTCAATCAGAACGAACAACAATCTACACGGAGGCTAGAAGAATTTCTCCTAAGTCAGGCCGTGCCACCAGAAGAGATTCCAGTGGTGACTCCAAGGAGTGAAGACCAATTCGAGCCAGATATTATTGAAGCTACAAGTTCTGATGAGGAGATAAAGAAACTTCTCAGTACATTTTTCTCCGACGCCGAGTTAGAACAAATGTCTGAGAGTTACAATCTTCCTCCATCTCCATCCCCAACACAGGAGGAGCAATTAAAGTTCGAAGATATTGTGTCTGAGCCGGTCAACCAGCTGGAAGAGCGCTATCCTGTTAAGCCTCACCAACCGGAAGAGGAAATTTACATCCTCGAATCTGAGGAAGGAACACCACTACCACCGGCCTCTCATCAACTTCCATCCTGCCTCCATAAGCCTCAACAGCAAGAGGAGGATGTTTACATCCTCCAATTTGAGGAAGAAAAGTCATCACCACCTGGTCTCCTGTTACAACTACGTTACCGGCAGTACCTCCTCAAACACCAAGATTTGTGGAGTATTCATTTTCCTATTTTATTTACCGAAGTAACGTTTTGTTGTGATCCAGGTGGTTTGCTTTTTATTATTACTAACTTCGTTTTCCTGGCAAAGATGTTGTCTACTTTTATTTTTGATCCAGTATAACGAAGCGATAGTCTAGCCAAAGACTAAATCTACGGGCAGCTTACTGGGAGGCAACCCAGTGGTTAAACTTTATTATCCTATTAGCTTTATTATTATTATTTTAATTTTGTACCCCACATTATTTCTATATTATGTTTTACAAAAAAAAAAGAAGTGGAAATGGTGTCTATGCTTTCATGCAACGCTTTTTAGCGTCTATTTTTGGGTAGTATGTGCAGGTGAAATTCTTATCATGGTATCTGAAGAACTCCAAGGCTGGACACTTGCTTGAACGCAAGTGTGAGGAACACTACTACCCCCATTGTTCGCACTTAAGTGTGATATCAGGGGAGTTTCAGTTTCTTTATTTTAAATGTTTGTGTCCAGTCTATCACGCTAAATGATTATTATTATATCAGTCCATGATTGTCCTGAATGAAATTATTCATGAGTCTGGCATATTTTGAAAGGTCTTTTCTTGATTATTTTATGAACAATGAGGACATTGCTCCTCTTAAGTGTGAGGAAGTTTAGACCATTCCCTGAAAATATGCCAGTTGCACTTAATGCCACACATGTTTTTAATTGTCTTCTTGCATTGAGGGAATCATTGCTCTGAGTGCTTATAAATGTTGAATTCTTGGTTGAAAATTTTTGCATAAATTTTGAAGTGAAGCCAGGTGACCACCTCAAGAATCTTTCTGCTTTAGGTTGTTTGTATATATAGTTTTATGCAAATGAATCTGTTTTCCCAAAAATTTGGTGGATTAAGTTGATTGGGGAAACTGAATTAGTTTATCTTGGGATTTTGGAAATGATATGAAAGTTTGGAATGAAAGGATAAGGCAAGGTACTCCGCTGATCAAAAATTTTCCTAACAAAAGCAGGCCTCGTCTATCCGGTTATTAAGTCCTAGGGGTGCCTTATCACCTATCTACCTAAGGTCTCGTGATCTGGGATAGTTGGCCCAACACCGTTACAAGGATAGAGAGAAAAGTCTGGGTTACGGAAAAACTCTGCAATTCGCAATTATTCAATTGTGTTGTATATATTTCTTGAAGAAGAATGTTTTTGCATACGAAAAGAGTTAATTGCAGTTTAATTTTTGTTTTTTGATCATGAGTAGTGTGTGGAAAGGTATCACGGAATAAGCGTTACTTCACACCCCTTGTCATCCAAAGGTTAAAGGAAAGAAATGGTGTGGAAGATCCAAGTTAATCTACATTCAGATTTTGTAGTCTAACTTATCCAGCTTTTAAAAAAAAAATTATTCTTTTTCACTGTTTGCGAAAACCTACAACAAGGAGCAGAACTATTCTTTTTGATTGTCACTTTGCTGCTCTGTTTGCATCTGTTTAATCCTGAGTTTGAACTACGGCCCTTTAAAAGTGCAGATTCTATATTGCTGAGGACAAGCAAAGCTAAGTGAGGAAGTTTGATAAGTGTAAAATATATCTATTCTTAGGACTTAATTTCTCATTTGATAAAAGTTATGTTAATTTCTCACTTATCATATGCTTTACTAAGATCGTGTCTAGACGAGAGCTGATGCATTTATGTGTCAAACTGCAGGAAAGAGGAAATATTATATATATTATATTATACATATTATAGATTATATTATATATATATACACACACGTCAACGCAAATAAAATTTGTTATCAATCACATGGGCTGATCGTGCATACAAATCATCCACTATTGACACAAAAGTCACGATCACATGACTTTGTGGCTTAGAGAAGATCATGCAGCTGCAATTAGGATTAATACATAATTTAGGGGCTGGAAAGATGAAGGTGGGCGGCATTTTGTTAAAAAAAGAAACAAGCACTCACGTGAGTTATTAATGTTGATGTGTTGATGTGGAGCTGCAATCAATCTTTAACAACTTGGCGCGGACGACTCATACGAGTCCGCCTCCTTCGAGCGGACACGACACAGAGACAACCGCCTCATTAGGCTGCGGGACAGCCAGCAGGCGGACAGCACCAGGCGCGCATGAACTGAAGCGGATGTGACTAAATGCGAACGTCTTCTTTCTTCTTTCGCGGCGCCGCACTCGAACTGCTCTTCATTAATATCGACGGCACCCACCGTAATTGTGCCACGCGTGACGCCGGCTCTGTCTGTCTGAAATCAATTCTCTGACTGCAATCTTCGCGGATCTGCTCAATCAACTCAACGCCATCTACTCACCTACTGCACGTCCCTCTGTGTTTGCTTCTCATTTCTTCTGCCTATAAAGCCAACGCTCATCTTCAGTATTAATTATCCCTTCTTTAAATCCAAAGCCAGTCATCATCAGTTCACAACAGCTCACACACACCATCCATCACACAGAGGCCTCGTGCCTCCCACATCCATTTCTATCTCCCCGTTTTCTCCATTATTTGTTTTAACCACCACACCACATCACTGCCATTAATTAGTATATTATTACGGACGACGTGAATACGGAGGCGGGCCAGGATCAGAGTCACTTGCTAGCTGGAGTTTCTCTACCCTGTTCTCCTTATTTGTTAAACTTTGTTATATTAGTTATGTTTAATTAATAAAACTTAAGCCCTCCCAGGTTTGGGATGCGAGCCTTATTTTATATAAATTATGTTATGTTAAGCTTTCCACTATGATTTTATCTAAAGTAGTAGTTTTAATTCCAGTCTTGTCTGCTTTAATCTCTGATCAATTATTAAAGCAATATTTGTAGTTCTAATCAACACGCGAGAGCTGAGATAGTAAACAAGACTTAGGAATAAACCTGATTAACAGATAGAAGCCTGATCCGGCCTATAGGTTAATTAGTCTCAAATAGAAGCTTTTCTTATGCGATGGTTGTGTCCGATATTAGAGCATTAGTCTGCTGCTAGTTCTAGCAACTGGTTAGGGTTCGTTAGATTTAGTCGTCAACGAATTATTATAGTTCTGATTTATTACTAAGTGGTAAATTTATATTAAATAATTGAATAAATAGGTGAGCAGAACAACCTGGGATCTTTCTTAAAAGACAAAAGATTAATAATTTTATTTTATATTTTTCATTTAATTGTTTTTATATTATTTTGTTAAGTTAAGTTGTAATTATTTCTTCTCCTTAAAAAAATGATAGCTTTCAAAAACCAGTGGAAAGGGGCGTAGAGAAGAGGAGGGATACTGCATTCTTTCCTTTCCAAAGTGCCGGTTTAGTTTTTGAGCTAGCATAAAAAAATCTTTGATTGAATGAACGCTGGTTGTTTCAAAACAAATCCAATGTTGGGCAAGCGTTGCCAGCCAGCCGAAGGAAAAAAAAACACTTTTGACGAATTAAGGGCGGAGAAGAAGGATTAGTAATTGCCTAGCCGGAGGAACTTGAGGCGACATACAGAGTGCGGTCCCTGAGTTCAAGACGCTGCCTAAAACTCGTGTCGATCATAGAAAAGCTGATTTTTCAATGAAACAAACCTCATCTCTTGTTCCCTACCGCTTCAAGAGCAGAACTCGATGGGGATAAGATAACGTGACGATGCGAGATGATCCGAACCGATTCATAAGCACCATCCATCACCAATCTCAGTGAAAATTAATCACTGTCAGTATCCACAGCGAGGTCCCCAAGAGTACGACAACCCCACGAATCCATATCCACGCAAAACGATTAGGTACATGCCTAAGTGGTAGAAGTAGTCACATATTTCTCCATCAGGACCAGAAAATTCTCCCGTAATGAGATCTACTGGAATGGACCGGACTTGCGATCGGACTTGCAAGTTCGGTCGAGTCAAAAAAAAAAGTTTTATTATATGATTATAGTAATATATGAATTATATGTAAATATATCTATTATAATATATATATATATTATATTATAGTATATATATATATATATATATATGCTTATATACATATATGCATATATATGTAGTAGTACACTATAAATGAAGTAGTGAAGGTAAGAAAGTAAGTATATGAGTAGGAAAACAAGTATGAAAAGTAACCAAGTAAGTTGAGAGTATGAGAACATTATGTACATCGGGATAACGGGGTAAGTACGGGAGTAGTAATTATTTGTGTATCGTAAGAGTATAGTATTAATAACGATGTTGGAACATTATCAGTGGAACAAGTGTGAACCAAGGAACGAGGGAACACATGGTAGAGCTAACCCCGGTGGAAGGTATGAATTTCTCATGCCCCGTATGCTAACCGAGTTACATTGATTTGTGTGCTGTATGCCGGCTAATGAAGACTAAAGCATGAAAACGGTTTATTGCCTTTCGTTGTATGTCTTGTTGTATGTTGTGTGAGCTAACCCTCCTTGATTGATTGTGTGGCTTCACTTATTGCGTAGACCGACTCATAGATGAGTCTTGTTGTGTAGCGACTCGTAGTAAGAGTCATGTTGTAAACCAATGGAACAGTAACAACGCACTAAACTAACGGATCAATAAACGTTAACGCAAACCTATGAACTCACTAGAATGTGAGAGAGTGTACGGAAGTAGTAACCTTCTGATAACGGTAGGAGAACCGAGATGAGTAATCCACAAATAATAAGTAGTGGAAGTATAAAAGTAACCTCTATTAGAGGAATTAATCTTGGTGCAAGACATGAACCGTGAGAGTAGTAAAGAACAATGAGGGATCTCCAAACCCCTTAGCAATTAGTCGACTCATTATGAGAGGACCCGACTGATGTAAGTAATGTCCCGAACATGAGAGTATTCAATACGTTGGGGAAACCCTTAAATCTGAGGATACTAGACGGAGGTAATTCCCTAAGCTAGTGGAGGTTATCAAGAGAGATACTTCTAGGCTAATCCATGAGATTGTAATATACTCTGAGAGAAGAGTGTAGGGAATTTGAGTAGTCCGGTAAAAGCGGACATTTGAGTATTTGAGGAGCTAAGCATATAGCCCTCGTATTGTAGGTCGAGTGGCGAGTCTTGTGTATGACTCCGCCCAGAGGCCAAAGTAATGAGTAATGAGTATTGCGTATGTATGAGTAAAGTAATGAGTACTGAGTAAGAAGTGAGTATGAGTATGTAATGAGTACCGAGTATTGACTATGTACGAGTAAGTATTGAGTATTGAGTATGTATGAGTAAGTATGGAGTATTGAGTAGTGAGTATGCACAAGTATAGTAACGAGTACAGAGTAAGGATCGTGTGCGAGTAAGGTATTGAACATGGAGTGATGAGTTGCAAGAGTAAGGAGTGAGTATGAGTAGAGTAGCGAATATTGAACACAGTACGAACAGAGTAGTGAGTAACGCAACGAAAGAGTAATGAATAAATAACTAATACGAACAGTTGACTATCGAGTTGTCTTCCTCGGTAAGTATTGAACCTTGTATGTGTATGTAGGCATTGTTTATTGTATTGTTGTAGCATGAGTATGTATGTATGCATGTAAAATGAACTCCATGTATATCCGACCCAAAGTAGTCGGCGTACCGCGGTTAGCACGTGGTATATGCGAAATTCATATTCAGCGTAAGCTGACCCCCTAGGGGGAACGTTTTTAGTGTGCAGGTACTCGAAGCTGACCACCGTTCAAGAGAGTAGGACGGGGACTGCTACGTAAGCATGAGTAGTTGTATAATAGGGATTGTAATTGTAATGTATTGCGAAAATTGGAAGTTCCAAACTGTATCGGTAACTTAAGGATTGTAGTAGAATCGGTATAGTAATGTATTGGAAGTTGTAATTGAATTATGGTTGAGTATTCAAGGGAATGTATTGTATTGTGTAGAGTACTCGGTATGTTCAATTCATCAGACCGATAGTATGCAGTATTGTAACTCGCCTTGTTAGTCACATGGGTGACTAACGGCATTGTACACCCGCCGTTGTGTATGGAGTATCCGCTGCGAAGGTAAGTATTGTACAGTAATGACGGTATTAGCGGTAGGGGTGTTACAAAAAGTGGTATCAGAGCGAAGTGTCGCTCTGATGGATGAAATACCGAGTTTAGGAAAATACCGAGTTAGGAATTGGAGACTTAGGGCTAAGGGTAGAGTGTTAGCGTGGGAGGTACCCTAGATAGGAACTTCCGTGTGAAACGGAAACCTACAACAACCATACCCCGCCCTCCGCAACCCACGGTAGTAAGTTAGGAGAAGAACGCCAGAGAGATGGAAAGACCTCTCATACTCGGGTAAAACCCGATCTGGCAGTTGCAATGTGAACCTTATTAGAAAAGAACCTGAAGACGGTTCCCGTTGAATGACAAGGGCCGCACTTAATGGCGGAGGAGTGAAGATCCTAAACACAAGGATAATGGAATTTATGGCACCATGGGGTGACATGCTTCGCAGTCACGAGAACCTTGGGTATCCGGCAAGAAGAGAAGCACAATCGCGCAATGAAACAAGGAGGATAGAGTAGCAAGCCCGAGACAAGAGAGTCTACGGACTGTAATGTTTGATAGTACCAACAACACTATACAAACCGACTAAGGAACTAGTCGAGGTTGGATTAATACCAACCTATAAGCCAAGAGGCAATAATAACCGAACAAACATGGTTTAGATAACTACGAAAGTATTCATAAAACATACACCTATAGGACCACAACATGGTTCCCAAGGATAAGTCAAGTCTCGTTAACCACAGTGAAGGTGTGAGGCACCCGGATCAACGACAATCATGTCAAGTACACTGAGAAGCGACTTAGGAGATTGATCACCAAGATCAGAAGATCAAAGGAAGATCTAATAAAACCACCAAATATGGATGGAGACGATACCGTAACCGGTATACGTTAACCGAAAAACAACCTGCCAGCGCACTTGCCTAAGGCAAGTGCAGCAACTACAAGACGGTTGGAAGACTTTTAACAACCCGCAAATGCTTGCTAAGGTACCGCTATGACGAATGGAGCAAATATAGGATTACCAATCCTAAGTGTGTAAATAACGAAACATTGGAAGGGCCTAACGGCCCGACCATTGAAATAAGAACATACCAGTCAGCAAGAAGCTGGACTTGGTCAGGACTTTAGACATGGCAACGCCATGAAGAATTACTTTCCGCACCGAACCGTTATTTTGAAACTCAAATTTTTCTTTCAAAACCACAAACCCTTCTTTTAAACCTTGGATTTTAAAAACCAAACTTACGGATTTATGGTGAGTATCATAGAATGATACAAGAGGGGTTGACAATAGAATACTTCACCTAGGCGTGGGACGAACACTACGAGTGTACCCAAATACGAGATGTGGGACGACCGCACTCCGAAGGAGCTTGCGGGCCTGACAAATAGTTAGGTAAGTGGTAACGTGCCAAGACAGTACCCCACATATGTATACATGTAGTGTACGAAACACGGGAAGTAGTCAACTCCGTTCTACAGACCATAAGTAAATTCGAAACAGAACGGTTGGATACCTCAAACAACCAAGGGGAACTCAGATAAGCTTACAAGCTAAGGAGTCAAGAACCTACTACAGGAGGATGATTAAGAGTTAAAAGTGCGAGAAGCACTAACAACGGAATAAAGACATTGGACATGTATTGGATATACTAAAGTAAAACATGATGACTGGAAGGAATACCCAGTGTAAACACATTAAGGCAAATGCCTAACATTAACACATCAGTGTTCAATGAACGGGATGGAATTCCCAGAACAGCTACCACAAACACACAGGGTGATGTGATAAGGTACCAGAAATACCATTCATCACCAGAAGGAATATCAAATCCGTTATAACATAAGGGAAAACACCAATGGTCTACCCTGAGAACGGGAGACGTTATAACCCCCAACGGATAACTAAGATCCAGAACCGCAAGGTAGGACAACAAACTGAGCATACTCATAGATGTCAGATGCTACCGTATAATCAGTACTACCCAGGAGCAATCCATAAAGGGTATCAAGTCAACACAGTTGAACAAGATGTCGTGGTAAGAACACCACAATCAGAACGAACATCCGGTTAGAACACCGGAGGGATCCCACTTGATAGGGGATATCCCAACTTAATAAATGGTATCGATCAATACCAAGATACAAAGGGTCTCCAACAAACGGAAGCGTGATGCGACGACTTTATCATGGAGCCAAGTATCACCTCTAACTCAGCGATAGCTTACGAAGAAGTAACCACTGGAGAACAGCCTATGATGAGCAGAGCACTAGGCAACATGGCTAGTAGGCCATGAAACTGTTACCACACAACCCAACGGTTGCAAAACCAATGTGAACTATATGGAAAGTGGTCAAGGATGACACCGATAAAAGAGTAACGACCAATAATTGAGAATGCCCCTCATAAATGTGAGACCGCAGGAGCGGTGAACACATGGACCCCAAGAAGGGGATATCATCAGTAACTGTCGGGAAATATATTCCTTTCAGAACTACTAATGTAGTCAAGCCTGAGCATACAATTATTGCACTTGTGAGATAAGCTTCAACAGTAGTTGTTGACAACCAAGGAGTAACCAGTTATAGGAACCAATGATGCTCAGGGAGCTTAGAAAAATAAAGGAATACTATATTCTGTATTTGCCAAATACATGGGGAACCATTGTATAAATGATAGAGATGCATGAGCTGAAACTAGCAACAGTGGTTGCCATGTAAACCAATACTATGAATCAGTAAGAACATGGTGCGCAGCAGGCGACCAACGTATGCGAATAATCACCCAATGCTATGGGGTTGTTAATACAAGATGGTGGACAGACCTGGCAACAAGCTAGGAGTCCACACTAAATGATGAAACACCTCACAAAGGAAGTAACGTCCATTCCTATTGCGATCACATAAGAGATTTACTGCCAAGAGTTTACGCCTCTGCACTCTGTAGGACTGAGTGTTTTGGTATTGCACTTGTGCAGTTAATGATCGAGTGGATAGCTAGGAATATGAGAAAATGTAAATCATGGTAATTCTTCCTTTCACCAGTGAACATGGCATAAGCCAGTTAAGCAAAAGCTTAGAAACAAACCGTGCGGCCTAAGGCCAAAGGAGCATTTGGAGTGCGAAGCACCAACAATCACAAGATGTGAATTCCATTGGAATAAAGGTGAAAGGAGACTTAAGGAAGTCACATGGACCGCCGCATAGAAAATGCAAGATCACACAAGTAAAGAACACTTGTACCGAACCAGAGAAACTGGCATAATTCAGAATCCACTGATAATTGAGGAAGCACTACAACTAAGTGGTGGCTCAACCTCAACCGACAATAAGTCGGAGGAACCAAGTGAATGATCACTACAATACACAACAGTATGTATATAGATTCCCAAAGAGCTGGTTATGAATCTAAAACTCATTGAGTTTGTGCACGGTAAAAGAACACCACACTTGGTCAATAAACCTAATTCCCACAATAAAAAGGGCGAATAACCCAAGTTATCAGGTCGCGCAGCAGAAGCTAGTGGGCCCAGAATTCCAAAGGAATAAAAGGGTTAGTCATCAATGCCTTGAAGCCATTTAGGCTAGAACTGAACCGGTTAAGAGTTAAATAAACTCTGATGAAAATTCTTGATGCAGGGACTAACCGGTAATACGGTTAAGAACCATTGATCAAGGAACATTGTATAATAGACCGCATAGAGCTGAACCACTCCATGACGGCTGAATGCCTTTGACCAATGTTCAACATTGACACATGGTAGATTACGTGGGCGTAATCCCTTTTAAGGGGGGTAGAGCAAAAACCGCGAAATGTATGTTTTATGTGATAGGTGCGTAAACTACAATGCGCATAGCGCAAGATAATTCGTTTTGATGGTTGATACTTATGTTACATAAACATTTGTATTCACTCATCGTGTAATTGCAGGTATTTGAGAAGTAAGTATAGGGAAAAGGAGTAGAGAAACTCCAGGGGAATGAGAACCCGATTGGTAATAGTATGAGGAATGAGTATGTATGAGAGACTTGAGGAGTAGAAATCGGTATGGAACCAATGTATGTAATGAGTATAAATCGGCATAAAACCGATGTATTTTATGAGTATAAATTGGAGTATAGTAAATTAATGGGATATTATACCCATGAATTTCTTAGGTATAGTAGTAGGAGAAGATGTAGCAGTAATTGATGAGATGAGTAGTAAGTAAGTAAGTGGATTATATAAATTGGAAAATGTATGTGTGTGATTTTGAGTAGCAAGACTAAAAAGATAGAAAATGAAATAATGTTTGACGATTTGTCTGTTTGGAATGGAGGTGGGAGGTGGAACTTGATTTGCTAGCGTTCAAGGGAAGCCGAACACAAATTGAGGCGGAAGGATAATTCAACACCAATGCTGATCACATTGGGGTTGAAGGACTCTGGAAGCTCCCCTTAAGTGGTCACAGAAATAACACTAGTAATAGGTATAATCATCATAAATGGTATTTGGGAGATGTATGCAAGTTTTCAAAATGAATTTCCAAAACTAATTTGGTACAATGTTTTCTTCAAATTTGAGAATGAGGATCGGTTTTGAAACCGCTCCCACGGGCGCTAGTGGATCTTCCATGCCTAGGCACGGGTATCCAGTCAAAACCATAGGAGGTGAAGCTAGTTTTGAGTCTGTGGAAGTGTAGAGTAGTTTGAAACCACTACACCGTTCGTCCGATGACAGTGTGTGTTTTGTATTTTTCCAAAGGCACTGGGGCAGCGTAGTCCCGAGTAAGTATGAGTAAGTATGAGTAAAGTATGAGTAAGTAAGTATGAGTAAGTGCCTGAGGATCTCTATATGTGCAAATGAATTTGATCTGAACCAAAGGACCGTAGAGCCAGAAAGCATAAGTGCTCAAGTCATGACGGCCATGAACCAGAAAGCATAAGTGTTCAAACGTGACCGGTACCTGAGGGATCACTCGCCATTGGGGGAGGATGGTACCTAATTGTCTACGGATGGACCCCCTTGGAGAGAAGTAAAACGGATATTTTTGATTGCTATGCATGCAGTGACATGCTGTTTGGATACGTAGTGTGCATCATGTCAGACATTTGAAGTTTGACAAGTTATATGTAGAGGTCATAACCTTAGCATAGAGTATTTATACAAGTAACAATATTAGATTCACCAACTTTGAGGGCAAAGTTCTTTAAGGGGGGTAGATTGAAATACCCCAAACTTAAATATGGTGATTAGAATGTTTTAATATGGTATTTAAGCGCCTAATAGTGCCTAAATAATTTTGGTAAAGAAAATAAATCCAAAAGAAATGAGAAAAACGCTAAAATGAGCGTTAAATAACCATAGGAGGTACGAGACCTTAGTTATAGTATCGTAAGTATTCCTAAGGCTTATTCATGCCTAATTAGTATACAGGAATGATTCCCGAAGAAACTGGATCCAAATAAGGTATTAAAACGCTAATAGAGCTTTAGCGCACGTTTTTTGAGGAAACCCGAAAACGTGATTTTAAGTGGTCAAACGAACCCGTAAGAATTATAAATCATTAAATAAACTATTATTAAGCATTAACGGAAGCTTAATAACCAATAAAAATAAAAAGAAAAAGAAAAGAAAATTCCAGAAAACGGGCCGGTAGTGAATAGTATCCAAACCGGGTAAAATAACAAGCGTTTTCTGTAAAAAGACGAAAAACGCTCAGCTTACTAATATAGTGGGGCCGGTTTTTTATTAAGGGAGTCATTCCACTCACACACACTCTAAGCTAGTAATAAAGAAAGAAAGAAAGAGAAGGAAGAGAAAGGAAAGTAAAAAGCAAAAAGCATAAAAACATTTCCCTCCCTCTCTTCCTCTCACTTGTCTTCTTCTTCTTCCTCACCTCTCTCCACCGATTTTCTTCCCTCTCTCCCTCTGTGCTGGGTGAAAATGGAGCCCCTCCATGGCTGCCTCTACTTCTTCTCCTTGTACAAGCTCCATTCATGCTCCAAACTCAAAAATAACTACATATTTGTAATCCCCTCATCCTCCTCTATCATTCCCTCTTTTCAAAATTCGAAAAGGGTGAGTTTCATCCATGGATTTTCCCCATTTGAAGAGAAAACCACACCATTGTGAAGCTTGGAGTCTCCTCTTTCAAATAAGGTAAAAATCTCCATGAAAGACCTCACTTTTCTCCATCTCCTTGGTGGCTGATTTTTGTCTCCTCTCTTACCTTGTTTTTCTCTTATTTGGAGCTTTGCTTCAACCCTCCAATGGTGGTGAGAACACCTTCTTGAACCAAGGGCTAAAACCCCTCCTAAAGCACTCCAAAGGTAAACCCTAGAATTTGTATTTTAAACATTTCAATGAACTAGCATCAATCTAAGGGTTAGTGTGTTAATTATACTTGTCTTTGTGTGCTTGGGTGATGGGAATGGAGTTTGGCAACTCCATTCCCCATAAAACCGATTTGGACAAGAAAGAGAGGAGGAGGAGAAATGGAAAGAAATGAAGGAATCAAAAGCTCAGGTAAGTGCTCCTTCCTAATGCTTAATTAATGCATTAGTTTGGGAATGGGTAAACAAATAAAAGAACCTAAACTATTGCATAGTATGTAGTTGTGGATGTTTGAGTAATTGTGAGCAAATATATGGTTTGTAGGCCTTAGAGCCAAATGAATGGTGTATGTGTTAGTATTGCTATTTGAGGAAGTAATGATGTATTAGTTTGTGATTGAAGATGTATTGGTGTATTAAGATTTGTATGTGTGCTGGTAGAACCCTTGTGGTTTGGCTAGAATAGGGATGAATTTAATGAGAAAGGAGATGTGTGGATAAGTAAGGAAAATAGGTGAACTATGGCGAAATTTTAGTCGGAATTGTGTATTAAGAGTGACTTGGTGAATGGGAGAACCAAGGTGTGTATTGGATTTAGTAAAGGTGTTTAATGACCATGGAATGGTAATTGTGGTATGAGGGTACTAGGATGTAAAATCTGTAGCGAGAGAGGTACCAAAATGCATTGTAGAACTAGGAAGAAATTAGTGTGCAAGATTTAGTAAAATGAGTGTTGGAACTTGGGTGTAGGTAGTGTAATGGTTTGGAATGAATTGGCATGGTATGGTGAGGTATTTAGAGTGCTAGGAATGACATTGGTTGAGGAAGTATTGGATGAGAGGATTGAGTTTTAAAATCTGTAGCATAAGTGTAAAGAAAACTGCTACATGTGTTGGAAAAGAAGTGAGGATAATGGTGTAAATTGATTGATGGATTTAGTAATGGATTTGGTGGATGAATTGAGGTATTTTAGGACACCTAAGTGGCACTAAAACATGTGGTATTACATGTAGGAAGATTGGGGAAGCAAGGGGTAAAGTAGGGAACCGAAAACAGATTTTTAACCGAAGTACTGGGCCGGACCGGACTTGCAAGTTCGGTCGAGCCCAGAATCACAAAGACAGGAACCTTCTGGAATGGACCAGACTTGCGACCGGACTTGCAAGTTCGGTCGAACCAGAAAAATTTCTTGTCTGGAACCTTCGGAATGGACCGGACATGCAAGTTCGGTCGGACCAGAAAATTCGCCCGTAATGAGAGCTACTGGAATGGACCGGACTTGCAACCGGACTTGCAAGTTCGGTCGAGTAAAAAAAAAAGTTTTATTATATGATTATAGTAATCATATGAATGTATATATATATATATATGCTTATATACATATATGCATATATATGTAGTAGTACACTATAAATGAAGTAGTAAAGGTAAGAAAGTAAGTATATGAGTAGGAAAACAAGTATGAAAAGTAACCAAGTAAGTTGAGAGTATAAGAACATTAAGTACATCGGGATAACGGGGTAAGTACGGGAGTAGTAATTATTTGTGTATCGTAAGAGTATAGTATTAATAACGATGTTGGAACATTATCAGTGGAACAAGTGTGAACCAAGGAACGAGGGAACACATGGTAGAGCTAACCTCGGTGGAAGGTATCAATTTCTCATGCCCTGTATGCTAACCGAGTTACGTTGATTTGTGTGCTGTATGCCGGCTAATGAAGACTAAAGCATGAAAACGGTTTATTGCCTTTCATTGTATGTCTTGTTGTATGTTGTGTGAGCTAACCCTCCTTGATTGATTGTGTGGCTTCACTTAGTGCGTAGACCGACTCATAGATGAGTCTTGTTGTGTAGCGACTCGTAGTAAGAGTCATGTTGTAAACCAATGGAACAATAACAACGCACTAAACTAACAGATCAATAAACGTTAATGCAAACCTATGAACTCACTAGAATGTGAGAGAGTGTACGGAAGTAGTAACCTTCCGATAACGGTAGGAGAACTGAGATGAGTAATCCACAAATAATAAGTAGTGGAAGTATAAAAGTAACCTCTATTAGAGGAATTAATCTTGGTGCAAGACATGAACCATGAGAGTAGTAAAGAACAATGAGGGATCTCCAAACCCCTTAGCAATTAGTCGACCCATTATGAGAGGACCCGACTGATGTAAGTAATGTCCCGAACATGAGAGTATTCGATACGTTGGGGAAACCCTTAAATCTGAGGATACTAGACGGAGGTAATTCCCTAAGCTAGTGGAGGTTATCAAGAGAGATACTTCTAGGCTAATCCATGAGATTGTAATATACTCTGAGAGAAGAGTGTAGGGAATTTGAGTAGTCCGGTAAAAGCGGACATTTGAGTATTTGAGGAGCTAAGCGTATAGCTCTCGCATTGTAGGTCCGGTGGCGAGTCTTGTGTATGACTCCGCCCAGAGGCCAAAGTAATGAGTAATGAGTATTGCGTATGTATGAGTAAAGTAATGAGTACTGAGTAAGAAGTGAGTATGAGTATGTAATGAGTACCGAGTATTGACTATGTACGAGTAAGTATTGAGTATTGAGTACGTATGAGTAAGTATGGAGTATTGAGTAGTGAGTATGCACAAGTATAGTAACGAGTACAGAGTAAGGATCGTGTGCGAGTAAGGTATTGAACATGGAGTGATGAGTTGCAAAAGTAAGGAGTGAGTATGAGTAGAGTAGCGAATATTGAACGCAGTACGAACAGAGTAGTGAGTAACGCAATGAAAGAGTAATGAATAAATAACTAATACGAACAGTTGACTATCGAGTTGTCTTCCTCGATAAGTATTTAACCTTGTATGTGTATGTAGGCATTGTTTATTGTATTGTTGTAGCATGAGTATGTATGTATGCATGTAAAATGAACTCCATGTATATCCGACCCAAAGTAGTCGGCGTACCGCGGTTAGCACACGGTATATGCAAAATTCATATTCAGCATAAGCTGACCCCCTAGGGGGAACGTTTTTAGTGTGCAAGTACTCAAAGCTGACCACCGTTCGAGAGAGTAGGACGGGGACTGCTTCGTAAGCATGGGTAGTTGTATAATAGGGATTGTAATTGTAATGTATTGCGAAAATTGGAAGTTCCAAACTGTATCGGTAACTTAAGGATTGTAGTAGACTCGGTATAGTAATGTATTGGAAGTTGTAATTGAATTATGGTTGAGTATGCAAGGGAATGTATTGTATTGTGTAGAGTACTCGGTATGTTCAATTCATCAGACCGATAGTATGCAGTATTGTAACTCGCCTTGTTAGTCACATGGGTGACTAACGGCATTGTACACCCGCCGTTGTGTATGGAGTATCCGCTGCGAAGGTAAGTATTGTACAGTAATGACGGTATTAGCGGTAGGGGTGTTACAGCTTCAAATAGTAACACCTTTGGAACATCTTGGGCCTCTCCAAACTGACGCTTGGACCTCCAAGGGTGGATGACATAGTAATCTTCAAATCCAGGCAAAGAGATTCCATTGTAACGTTCTCCCTTCATCTGAATGGTTGCAATCTTCCAACTGGTGACCACCCATTTTACATGTCTCCCAAGTCGGATGTTGTTGAAGAAGGCAGGCCACCCATCATCAGGTGTCATAGGGGTCGACCTTCGAGAGATTTTCTGAATGGTAAGGGTTTGATTATGCTCGGAAATCAGTTGTAGCCGCTCAAAGAGCCAAATCTGGAGGAGATGTGCGCTACCTTCAAAGAAATAGGACTGCGATTTCGACTCAAACCAAAGGTCAAGGCTTCTAATGGTTTGTGCTACTACAAGTGGTCCTAATGCACGACCGGATCGGACTTGAGACAACAAAGGAAACACATTAGGATGCACAGACATGAACAATGTTCTAAAGAGGTACAATGCCATAAGGGCTAGATCTAGAAAATTTCTTTTACACTCATCAGAGGTACTAAGAGAAACGAAACTTGAAAAAGTTCTAAGAGATAAACCTTGTGCCCCTACCATTGCTAAAATCTGAGTCGGAGTTAAACCGAAAAGATGAGAATAGGAATCGACCCTAGGAGGATCTAATACTGGAACAACAGGATCTCCTGAGGTATTCATTCCTAAGAGCGCATCAAATTCTTCAGGTATCAAGGTCAGTTCATTATCTCCAAATTTAAAGACATGCTCTTTTGGATCCCAGTAACGAATGACGGCCAAAAGGAAATTTTCTTTTATTGAGTGATGTGCTAAACTAGCCAATGGATGAAGGGCTGGCAATTTATTAACTTTTTTAGACCAAAACAAGGTATCTTTTGTGATTTGGGAGTAAGAATCCAAGAAATCAGGTGTAAAGCATGATCCAGTCATCATCTGTTCATCAAAGATTAACATGTAAATAGATAACATAAAAAAGTACTAAAAGCAAATAAAGACATGATGGTAGAAAGAGAAACAAATGCATGACCTCGCCATAAATGTTTCATCAAATAGGTATGGGTACATCCGGAGAGTGCTAGGGGTTCTGGGCCCAGGTAGTGAAGGGATGAGGCTTGCACGTCATCCTCTTCATTTCCCCCACTTTTACACATAACCCAACGGTGTGTGTCTCAGGATGGATCATGTCTTGGCATGACCGATATTTGGTTTTTGGGTAAGGATACGTTCGGAGAGGTGCTTGGGGCTTTGGGCCCGGGTAGTGAAGGGATGAGGCTTGCACGTCATCCTCTTCATTTCCCCCACTTTTACACATCACCCAACGGTGTGTGTCTCAGAACAGGCCATGTCTAAGCATGACCGATGATTGGTTTATTTGGGACCCTCATCTCTCGTATGAACAAAATAATATGAATGCACAAGATAAAAAGGACAATATCATAAAAAATTAAGCCTTAAAGATTATAATTTCAAGTTAAGCCCTCTTTCCTAAGTTTAAGATTTTTAAAACTTAGGTGGTTGAGCTCCCCAGCAGAGTCGTCAGTCTGTGGGCGTTGGTTTTGAACCCTTAAGTATTGAGCTTAAGGCCTCAAGGTTCGATTTGCAATTAGAACAACTAAACCTAAATTGTAAAATCAAAGTTTAATTATTTTAACTGGCCCACACAAACCTAAATAGAGTCGCCACCTAAGTTTTAACCCTCTAAACTTCGAAAGGAAAATGTTGTTACGACTTTAAGAGCTATGGGACCGGGGGCTTGGTATATAATTTTTAAAGGGTTCAGATTCCTTCATTACCCCTTTGAAAAATTACTTTCCTTACTATTATAAGTCCTAAGGCCAAATATTTTATAATATCATCCCTTTTTTATTTAGTTTATAAAGTCATCTTTTTCTTTTTTTGCAAGTGATTATCGAACTAAATTGAGAAAGAAAAAAAAAACAACTAATACCACCATTAACGTCACATTATGCTCTCATTTGTTCACCAACTTAGCAAAAATCTTGCACGTAGTAGTCTATGACCCCACCGATTTTCTACCTTTTGCACTTATGCACGTCAAGACAATATACCTAATGACAATTACAATTAATGCTTATTCCTCTCGTAATTGATTTGCGCTTTATGGAATCGGCTATGCATTATACTACTGCTATCTAGGGCTGCCCAAAAAATTCCAAAACCGTGGTATCCGACCGAAACCGAAGTGAACCGTACCTGTTTTCAGGTTAACCGTACCTGTTCTTACGGTATGGTTAACCGAACCGTATAAATTGGCCGGTTTCGGTTTCGGTAACGGTATTGAATTTTCCAGAACGGTTAACCGCTTGGTTAACCACGGTTAACCGATTAAATAAATAATCAAAATCTTCAAATATTAATGTTCACCTTATATAATAATTAATTTTAGCTATTGAGGGAATATGCACATTATATTTTTCTGTCACTTGTGTTTGATTTGTCACTCATGATTTAGGTAAATGATCAAGATTGTACTATAATATTAATGGTATGGGTCTTATCAATAAAAAAAATATACGGCTATCAAGTTAACCGATAAAACCTAACCGAACTAAAGGTTAACCGGTGTAAACGGAATGGTAATGGAATCGGATTTTAGAAAACCGAATTAAACGGTTAACCGAATCCGGTTAACCGATCTAAATGGAATGGTAATGAAATTGAATTTTAGAAAACCGAAGACCCGGTTAACCGAAAGCGGTTAACCGTAGAAGACGGTTAACCTACCATAGACAGCCCTACTCCTATCCACTAGTGAAATCTAGCAACATATAAAAAGAAACTAAAAAAAACGACAAAAACAAAAAAAACAGAAAAACTGCACGCACCCGGATTGGTAAGTAATATCACCGCACATATCATACTATATTTCATCACTAATCTCACGTGGCATTACTATCAGTAAACACCCATTCTACCGGGAACAAAGCAAAACTCAAATTTGGATCGCGACACAAATAAATAGAAGGATTAATGGTGTACCTGATTTCTTTCTATGCCTTATTCCTTCGTCGCGAACCAGGTATGGAGCAACTCAAATTCTCTTGTCGTAATGATCACAGAGCATAATAGAAGTATATTTGATGTAGTTTGTATATTAGGGTTTGTATGTAAAGACGGCAAAAGTGACTGAAGAAGTAAACATTGTGTAATCGTATATTTCTGTATATTAATCAATACAACCTTCCATTCTCTTTATACTAAGATAAGTAGTTACTATTTCTCCTAAATACTAGCAAAAGATAAAAGTTTACATAATCCTCCTAAGCACAAATCTGTGAAGATAAAACCTGAAACAGAAGTAATAAACTGAATGGACTAAACAAATTAAATGGGCTAAGCCCAATGGTAATATAACTCCAATACCCCCCGCAAGCCGCAGGGAAACAAGTTTACCAAGGCTTGGATATTAACTACCGCGCATGCCCATGCGGCAGAGTTGTTCTTTGTACCTTGTACCAGGAAGAGCCTTGGTTAACATGTCAGCTAACTGAGTAGATGTAACACCCCATCCAAAGCCTATTGTGGTTATCGCAATCTGAACACTTAATCGAAAACGTCGCAGCGGGAATAAACAACACCTGGACCTTGCCACGGTCTGATCGTTAGAATATACCGGCTTAATATATACAATACTTAACCAAAATACTTATCCAGCTCAAAACATCAACATCCACAATCCCACAACCAACCGAGTACTAGTATCTCAAACGTAATCTCAAACTTACAACAATTTAATATAAACAGTCGGTGCACAGGCGCAACCCGACTTCAAAATAAATGTCCCCTCCTAAGTCTAACCGCTCCTACTCTCGTAGTGCGTCCTCATGGGTCTCTACCTGCAAGTGTAAAAATAGCCCCGAGGGGGTCAGCACGAATGCTGGTACACCCTCTCATGGCCCCCAAGCTAACGGGGCTACGACGACTAATTGTCGATAGCATGGAAATTGATTACATACACAAACATAATATGAAGTGCAATAACAATAACCACAGATGAACATATATAGTTCACAAGTAATGAACGACTCAAGCGTTCTCTTATATAGTGGGTTAGTACCCCCTTAGTCCTCATTTCCTTAATCTCAGTTACCTATCTTAATCTTAATCTCAATCTTAATCTTATATTTGCCAACCTCTCCACTATTAGATTGGTTAGCCCTTAATTGGTTGCTTATCTTTGTAGGGCTTGGTTAACCCTAGCCGGGGCAGTGCACTATCCGACGATAAGCTACCTTTCTTAATTTGTTGGGGATGTAGGCTTGATCCCCCCACGCCTTCCTTAAGTGCCTCCCACCTCAAACAGTAGCCCGGGTGGTCGGGTCGATTGTTGACCCTAGGCGACGAGTCTAATGACCAGTCTTATTTGGAAGTCGGATCTGATTCAGATACCGACCTCCCCAATACACATGTGCCGGTACCATTCCGGATTCCTCACTCCCACCCCAAGTTATGGTTAGTGAAAGCCTTAATTTCCAAGTGTTAGTTAAACCTTGACGGGTAAAACCAATAATCACCGATACTTAGTTCTCAACCTTAACTCAGTATACTAAACTTGGTTAGTAGCAATCTCAAGTCTGCGGGTTAGTGTAAATATAACACAATCACAACGAGAACAATATAACCGGTTGCATGCTTTATCTTGTTTTAGATAGCAAATAAACAGATAGCACACAAGCCGAGGGACACCTCGTTAGCAAGCAGGTCACAAGAAGGATTGTACCGTTCACCGTCGATCGTTGTTGTTTAACCTTCTTCGGGGGTCCCAATTCACAAACCTAAAACATTCATTCATTTTTAGGTTATTAGTTATTTGCACCTTACTTAACTCACTTAGTCTCTAAGGACTTCCACTCAATAACCTCTCAAGTCTTTATCACTTTGTCTTACAAACTTTACTTTAAACATTAAAACTTATACTTAATCTTAACTTAATTCCTTAAGTCCTTAGAGTCCCAATCATTACTATCCTACCAAGGGCATACCTCATTACCCTTTACCATTCTTAGAATTTAAAATTTCTTTTTTTTTTTATTTTTAGGTCCGACCGGACTTACCGACCGGACTTGCCTAAGTCCGGTCCATTCCAGTACCCTTTTACCGTTGGAAAATTCACTCCGACCGGACTTACATGTCCGGTCCTATGTCCGGTCGATTCCAGAGACTTATAATCCGTACAAAATTCATGCCGACCGGACTTGACAAGTCCGGTCCCATGTCCGGTCCATTCCAGAAACATTTTCCCTCTCACAAAACAAGCCCGACCGGACTTGTAAGTCCGGTCCCCCAAGTCCGGTCGATTCCAGAAACATTTTCCGGTAGTGTAACAGAGCCCGACCGACCTTGCAAGTCCGGTCCTAAGGCCGGTCGGCTCCAAAAAACTTGTTTCTAATTCTTTTTCAACTCCAAACTTCTCTCATATAACCTCATATGTTATAACCTCATTTGGGCACCTCAAATACACCTTAAGCCCTCCTTAAAATACCTTAAATCATCCACCAAAATCCATCTTAGTCATTATGCATTTTCCTTGTAATAATGCTAACACTTGTAATGTTTTCCTCTAGGTTTCTAGGTGGTGGTTCATACCTAAAGTAACCACTATGCCAAATGTTTTCTTCACCACTATAACATCATCTCCCAAGCTCTCTCACTATCTAAACTCTTTTAAGCATTCACTTAAAGTTCCTTAACAAGTTTAAACTTCCATCATCATCACATTATTTCCTCCCTAGATGTGCTCCAACATTTGCCTAAGTCCTAAATACCCAAATACATTCTTTTGATTCCTAAATACTCCATGGTGATACCTAAGTCATCATAAGTCATTAAAACATCTTAACTTCACCCTTTTTCATCAAGACAACCCATAGAACATTCCTAGTACTTCCTTAGTCATTAAATTCCTTAGGATATCTTAAACACTTAAACTCTCCTTTAAATTTTGCCATGGGTTCTCTAGTATATAGTACTCCTAACAAATGGTTTTTCTCCATCAAACAACCAATACCACACAAATTCTCATCACAATAGCTTAACATCCAATTTACACTAAAACTTCACCACATCATCATATAATGCTTAAACTTAAAATGCTTGGCACTTAGGCCCTTAAATGACAATAATCTTAACCACTGAATTTCCACATATTTGCCTTCAACCTGCGAATACACTCAACAAGGCTCCCATTGAAATAAAATGCTTCTTGTACTTCACCTTTATATTCTTACACTATCTCTTTTCTCATTTGCTCCTTAGTCACAAGTTCACAAGTATAGACATTGTTTCTCCTAGGTCTCATAGCACCTTCCCAATATAAACTCTACACTAAACTCATATATCCACATCTCATTCCCAAACAACAAGACACCTTAAGGTAAGTAATTTACCTTGTTTTCTCACAAGCTTAAAAGCTTTTCTCCTTAGGTTTCTTTGTTCAATCTCGGTCACCAATGTGATTCTCCTTGCCAATGTTCTAACCAATATCCAATGACTCCAATGAGTACTAGATAACACATTAACCCTAAGGAACAAACCCTAGGTTTAAAAATATGTTTTAAGGTATTAATGTGATTGTTTTACCTTGGTTTCTCAAGACAACTTGGATGTGAAGCAAGAAGGACCTCCCTCTCTTTGAATTGTAGAAACAAGCTAGAACAAGGCAAAATGGAGTCCCATGAGTATATATTTTCGGTCAAGTGAAGAAAATGGTGGAAACCTAGATTTTCTTACATTTCTTTACCTTAAGAGAATGGAGATGCCAATGGAGTCTCCAAACTTGAATTTCCTCCTCTAATGGTGGTTTGACTTGGCACCAAATGAAGCTCTTGAAGTTTTGAAAAGATAGAAAGGAGGAGCTTGAGCTAACTAAGAAGAATATGTATTTTGTTTGGATTTGGAGCTTAAATGAGCAGATGTGGCCAAGGGAAGATGGAGCTTTCATGGAGGTGAGCTCTACGTGAATGGAGAAGAGAAAGAGAGCAAGAAATCGTGGGCAACAAGGGAGAATGAAGAAGTGAGGAGAGAGGTAAGTAAATGTGTGATATTTATCTTAAAGGTGAATAGTACTTTTGCTTTATAACTTACTTATTTGCTTTCTCATTACTTAGTTAGATAAGTGTGGTGAGTCACACTTAAAGAAACCGGCCCCTTTAGTGAATGAGGGTAGTTTAGTCTTTGTTGACCAAATGTCTCACTTATATAGACTTATGTTATAAACTAGCTTAATAAATTCACTATTCATCAAAAACAAGGCACATTGTTGTGAAATTTTTGATTTCCCATTGATGTAGACCTCCAAATGTGATACTATATAGTACACATATTAATTAAAGAGTAATGATGGACATTTAGCCATTCAAAACTCATTTACAAGACAATTTTTCAAAAACGTGCTTTAAGGCTCCTTAAAGCACATTTTGTGTTTTAACTTGTTTTGAAGCTTGGTTTTCTTTGGTAATTGACTTAAAATGACCATTAGGATATTACTAAGGTCTTAGAACAATATTTGGGTACTCTCCCATGTCTCTCCAAGCTTAGAGCACGTTTTTGCTTAAACTGCTCTTTTGGTGTTTCCTTATATTTTCTTTGATTAGAAATGTTTCTTAATGTTTCTAAGGCATTATTTAGCCTTATTATATCTTAGTTTATCATTTAAACACCATATCTAAGTTTGGGGTATTTCAATCTACCCCCTTAAAAGAACTTTGTCCTCAAAGTTCACACATGTGTTTAACCATTCACGGTACACAATTCTCTTTATCTTAATACCACATCTTATATTCACATTCATACATCTCAAGACTCAAAGGTCAATCTCAAATACAATACATAAGTATTATACATAACTCAACTCAAACTTACACCGAAGTGTAGCAACTTACACAAATTCACATCTTAAACAACCAAACAAACGACAAACATGATCGTTTCCTAACTCAAAAGCGAGGAAGCTCTACCCCCCTTAAAAAGGGGTACGCCCTGTACCCTATACAGACGATCTAGTCAGTAAATAAAGAAGGGTACTTCGCCCTCATCTTATCCTCTAATTCCCACGTGGCCTCTTCGACATCCTGGTTAGACCAGAGAACCTTCACCAGTCGCACTGACTTGTGGCGAGTGTCCCTAGTCTTTCTGTCCAAGATTCTCTGAGGAGTCTCCACGGATCTCATATTTGGTTCTAAGGTCAACCTCTCAGGTTCTAACACATGGGAGGGGTGGTGCATGTATTTCTTCAGCTGTGAAACATGAAAAACATCATGCACTTTACCCAATCAGCAGGTAAATTCAACCTGTAAGCAACCGGCCCACCCGCTCCGTAATCTCATAAGGACCAACAAATTTCGGGCTTAACTTGCCCTTCTGCCCAAACCTGAATACACCCTTCATCGGTGATACTCGCAGAAATACCCGGTCGCCCACTGCGAACTCCAGGTCTCGTCGTCGAACATCAGCATACGACTTCTGCCTATCTTGAGCAGCTTTCATGTTCTCCCTGATTTGCTGAACTTCAGCCCTAACTTGTTCTAAGTACTCTGGTCCTATGATGACCGTCTCACTCGACTCATCCCAGCAGAGCGGTGTACGACATGGTCTACCGTACAACGCTTGAAAAGGTGCCATCTTGATCGAAGCGTGATAGCTGTTGTTGTATGAAAACTCGATCAGATGCAATCGGTCAATCCAACTGCCCTGGAAGTCTAAGGCACATGCTCTCAGCATGTCCTCGAGTGTCTGAATAGTACGCTCAGTCTGACCATCTGTCTGAGGATGGAACGCGGTACTCAGTTTGAGTTCTGTACCTAACGCTTCTCTGGTAGCTCTCCAGTACCTCGAAAGGAATCTGGTATCTCTATCTGACACTATGGTCTTTGGTGTGCCATGATGCCTCATGATTTCTTTCTCAAATAACTCAGCTAATTTGGTCACCTTCCAAGTATCCTTCATCGGTATGAATCGGGCTACTTTGGTAAGGCGATCCACCACCACCCATATCATGTTGAGACCTCCCCTAGCAGGTGGAAGCCCAAATACGAAGTCCATGGAGATATCATGGAACTTCCACTCCGGAACTGGCATCGACTGTACCATTCCGCCCGGTCGTCTGTGCTCGAATTTCACCTTCTGGCAAGTGAGACACCTCAAGACGAACTCGGTAACATCTGTCTTCATTCCCGACCACCAGAAGTATCTCTTCATGTCTTTATACATTTTAGAGGCTCCCGGATGGATGGAAACTGAAGAACAGTGTGATTCTCTAAGTATACGGTCTTTCAGATCCGTGTTACCTCGTGGTATGCATAACCGGCCCTTAAGTCTGATCAGATCATCATCATGAAGTTTGAAGTCGTATTTCTGACTCTCAAAGGTACCATCTGTCAGCTTCGGTCTGACCTCTCTCATATACTCATCTGTCCTCTGAGCCTCTCGCACCTCATCAACCAAGCTGGAGAAAGAAACTAGCGAATGGAGTGAGTGTGCTCGACGGCTCAGGGCATCTGCTACAACAGTGGCCTTCCCTTCTTTGTATTGGAGGTCAATGTCATAGTCTTTCAGAAATTCTAACCATCTCCTCTGTCGAAGATTTAACTCCTTCTGAGTGAATATGTATTTCAAACTTTTATGATCGGTGTAGATCGTGACACTAACCCCGTATAAGTAGTGGCGCCATATCTTCAAAGCGAAGACTACAGCTCCCAGCTCTAAATCATGTGTGGGGTAGTTCTCCTCATGTTTCTTCAACTGGCGTGAGGCATATGCCACCACCTTGCCATGTTGCATGAGCACGCAACCCAGCCCTCTGCCGGATGCATCACAATAAACCTCAAAGCCCTTTGTACCGTCTGGAATGGTCAGTACCGGTGCAGTGGTCTGTGAGTCCTTCAAGCGCTGAAATGATCTCTCACAGTCGACTGTCCATAGAAATGGTGCATCTTTCTTCATCAGACTGGTCATCGGTTTCACGACCTTGCTGAAATCTCTAACAAACCTCCTGTAGTAACCTGCCAGACCGAGAAAGCTCCTGATGTCGGTAACAGTCTTCGGCCTTGGCCAGGTACGTACGGCATCAATCTTTGCTGGATCCACTGCGATCCCAGCATCTGAGATGACATGACCTAGGAAAGAGACCTGGTCAAGCCAAAACTCACACTTGGAGAACTTAGCATATAGCTGGTTCTCCCTTAATATTTCCAACACCCTCCTCAAATGTTCCTCATGCTCAACCTTAGACTTTGAATAAATTAAAATATCATCAATAAAAACCACCACCGACTTGTCCAGCTGCTCCCGGAACAAGCGGTTCATCAGATCCATAAACTTTGCTGGCGCGTTCGACAAACCGAACGGCATCACTGTAAACTCGTAGTGGCCGTATCGTGTCCGGAATGCCGTCTTCTCAATATCTCCCTCCTTAATGGCTATCTGATGATACCCCGATCTGAGATCAATCTTGGAAAACACAGATGCTCCCTTCAACTGATCGAACAGATCGTCAATGCGGGGTAGTGGGTACTTATTCTTCACTGTCACTGCATTCAGCTCTCTATAGTCGATGCAGAGGCGGAGACTACCATCCTTCTTCTTCACGAAGAGGACTGGCGCTCCCCATGGTGACACACTTGGTCTAATGAATCCTTTATCCAACAAATCTTTCAGTTGTTCTTTTAACTCAGTCATTTCTGCCGGAGCCATACGGTATGGTGCTTTGGCTATCGGTCCGGTACCAGGTAGCAGTTCAATGGTGAACTCTACCTCCCGAGTGGGTGGCATGCCGGGCAGTTCCCGTGGAAATAAGTCGGGGAACTCCGACACTACCGGTAAGTCGGGGTCGAACTCAGGGTCTCTCTCTATGTCCTGTACATAGCAGAGGTATACTTCTTCCTTTCTCCTTAATTCTCTATGCATTGCCATGGCGGTGATGATCTTAGTCGAAGGCTCTCTGGGCCTCTGGCGGTATGATATCGTTACCCCAGACGGACTCCTGAGCAGCAATCTATGCTCGGCGCAGAGGATACGTCCCTTGTGCCGCTCCAACCAGTTCATCCCGAAGATAACATCAAATCCTAGCTTACTGAACTCAATGAAACTGACTGGGAAGTCTTCCCCCTTAATTCTGATGGTGGCTCCTCGGTAGTAATGAGTGCAACGAACCTTCTCCTTAGACGGGAGCGTAACCGTGAAGTCGGGTAGCTCCTCAGCGTCTAGCCCCAACCTGCTCGCAAATGATGCAGAGAGAAAGGTATGCGAGGCCCCTGAGTCGAAGAGAACTGATGCCTCAATCCCATTGATCGGAAAGGTGCCGGTGAGGATAGTACCGCTAGCGTCGGCCTGTGCCTCTGTGAGTATGCTTAGTGCACCTTCCGTACCGAGTCCATAACCTAATTGTGTTCACAAGCTCCATGAGTATTGATGGTATAACAAGAGTCGTAACAATTTATATGAACAACACTGTTATTTTATTCATGACCATCCTGTTTACAACATGTGCTTCAATCTTACATCTCATTTCTCATCTCATTCTAAAATTACATGGCTAATATTGTCTAAAGGTTAGGTTTAATCTTCCTGGTCTCATATGCGTCGCATTGATTACTGCTGACGGTGCTGTATTCAGCTTGACTCTTTTAATCCCATGGTACAACATCCTTGATTCTCCTCCCAAAATTAATACATCACCTGACTTAAGTACTATCTTATCTGCACGGTCCGCACGCTTCTGCTCGCCGTATAAAAACTCCGCATCATCTCCAATGGACCAAGACACTACGGGTATCCCTCTTTCGAGAGACTCCGTTGTCTCGTCCTTATCCTGGTGTAGTCCCAGTTTCCCATCTTTTTCGTAGAAGTTTACAATGCAAATGTCTGGTTGGATGTCTGGAATCGGTTCAGCCTCCAACTGCTGAGCGATTTCCACGACTTGTGTAATAACTGGATGGAACTCTTCGGGTATTCCCGGTGGTGAGACTCCATCTTGCTCCCTTGGTTTGGTAATTCTTGGCATACGGATTCCAATCCTTGCCCAAGCTCATCATCTTTAATTTCATCCTTGCTCCCCCTGGGTACTCCGGTGTGTAAAAACCTCCCGGTCCCATTCCTAGTTGATTGCATCTCCTGATGATGGCTATTTGTGCGTCGGGTGTCAGGTATCCCCTTAATAAATCATACCTGGGCGGATAACCTGACATTGTTCGGTTGGAAAGTGTATGGTTTCATGTCGGTGCTCCGGGTTAGATGTAGATGGCATAGGGTAGCAATGTTGAATCTTCCTAAAGTGGTAGTAGGTTATATCTTACTTAGGTTCTAATCTCATCTTATTTTTACTTAACTCATATATTTCACCAAACATGCATGATAATGCGGTAAGCAGGTAGTTTTATTACTAAATGGTTATAGTGGTACCTGGCCTCGATGAGGGCTCAGGCTCATCGTCCCGGTCCACCATGTGTAGAGTGGGCCCCGTCTTCTGGGTCGCCCTTGGGTTCTTGTCTGTAGCGGGTTGCCCCCTCCTCTGACCGTCAGGTCCAGATCCCTGATCAGCCTTGGCCTTAACCTTAAAACTGGGTCTGAAATTCTTACTCTCCGGATTCCCGTAGCACTCATATGCTCGGTGTCCAAGTACTCCGCAGAAGTTGCACTCTACTTTGTTCCCCTTACAGTCGAGCCCGGGGTGGTCCTTGTGACACCATCTACAGATGAAGCGTCGTTGGTAGCCACCACCGGCTCCTTTCTCAGTCTCAGATCCTGATCATTCACAATGTCAATATTCACATCCCAAATGGTTACTAGTTGTTTCTTAACTTATGCAATACCAATTCCTTACCCTTCGGCGCCTTAGAGCACAGGGGTGTAGCTGCATAAGCATATGTTAGCTTCAATGGCTCTTCCGGAGCCTTCTCCTTTCCCTCCTTCCCCTTCGGGTTCTGATTTTTCTGGGCTTGAGGCTGGTACTTTTGTTTCTTGTACCCTCCCTGCCCTTGACTCTCCGAGCTTTTCCCAGCACTCTTTCGCTTTGCATTCTCCTCGTCCCTCAGCTGGACGGTAATCTCAACCTTAGCAGCGGCATGATAGCACTCCTGCTTTTCCATAGTATTAGTCTCACTTATTTCTCATAATCTAAAGCTTATTCATCACTTACTCGAATTTCAATTGTTCTTATTACCTGCAAGGTAGTGTAACTCGTCGGCCCCATGCCGTAGCGGAGTCGATGGCTAAGCCCGCCATAGAAGCGGTCTACCAAGATCTGGTCAGAATACCCTAGACCTGGCAGAAGACAGAGCAAGGTGGTGAACTCTGAGTAATACTCGTCCACCGTCATCTTGTCCGACTGCTTAAGCGCATCTAACTGCAAGCGCTTCTTCGTCTGGACATGGGCGGGGTAGTACTTTGCCCGTAGCAAGGCGGTGTACTGCTCCCAGCCGAACTCTGGGTTGGCCACATGCTCGGCCCTCACCAGCTTCCACCAATCGCCCGCCGCCCCCTTCAGGTAGAAAGCAGCTAGGCGCACCTTGATCCGAGCAGGGACATCAAGGGTCTCGAAGGCGGTCTCCAGCTCGGAGATGTACGCCTCAAGCTTGGCGGGATCGGTCTCCCCCTTCAAGTGAGCGGGTCGAAGATCTGAAAGACTCTTCACCCAGTTGGGTTCCCTAGGTTGTGGCGGTGGAGGTGGTGCACCCACACCAGGCTGATAGCCCATGTGCCCTAAAGCGGCAGCTACGATCTCTGCGATCGTCTGCCCTCCAGGTATCCCTGGAATGTCCTCACCCCGGCCGCGACCTCGGCCTCCTCTAGGGCGTCCTGCCATCTGAACAAGCATAACTTACATTAGATTCGTATTCACCATCGTTTTGGTTAGTAAATTTATAACGTCCGTAGACGGTAAAGACAATCCACACTTATTAGTGGTCATCTGACTCTGCTCACTCTAACTTCTCACACCCTTAACCCAATACTTATTCCTTAACTTATATCCTAACTCGGTGGTTACTCATGTCCGGTATTTCTTGATCAGAGCGTAACTACGCTCTGATACCACTTTTTGTAACACCCCATCCAAAGCCTATTGTGGTTATCGCAATCTGAACACTTAATCGAAAACGTCGCAGCGGGAATAAACAACACCTGGACCTTGCCACGGTCTGATCGTTAGAATATACCGGCTTAATATATACAATACTTAACCAAAATACTTATCCAGCTCAAAACATCAACATCCACAATCCCACAACCAACCGAGTACTAGTATCTCAAACGTAATCTCAAACTTACAACAATTTAATATAAACAGTCGGTGCACAGGCGCAACCCGACTTCAAAATAAATGTCCCCTCCTAAGTCTAACCGCTCCTACTCTCGTAGTGCGTCCTCATGGGCCTCTTACCTGCAAGTGTAAAAATAGCCCCCGAGGGGGTCAGCACGAATGCTGGTACACCCTCTCATGGCCCCCAAGCTAACGGGGCTACGACGACTAATTGTCGATAGCATGAAAATTGATTACATACACAAACAAATATGAAGTGCAATAACAATAACCACAGATGAACATATATAGTTCACAAGTAATGAACGACTCAAGCGTTCTTTATATAGTGGGTTAGTAACCCCCTCCTTAGTCCTCATTTCCTTAATCTCAGTTCTTTACCTTATCTTAATCTTAATCTCAATCTTAATCTTATATTGCCAACCTCTCCACTATTAGATTGGTTAGCCCTTAATTGGTTGCTTATCTTTAGGGCTTGGTTAACCCTAGCCGGTAGCAGTGCACTATCCGACGATAAGCTACCTTTCTTAATTTGTTGGGGATGTAGGCTTGATCCCCCACGCCTTCCTTAATGTGCCTCCCCCTCAAGCAGTAGCCCGGGTGGTCGGGTCGATTTGTTGAACCTAGGCGACGAGTCTAATGACCAGTCTTATTTGGAAGTCGGATCTGATTCAGATACCGACCTCCCCCAATACACATGTGCCGGTACCATTCCGGATTCCTCACTCCCACCCCAAGTTATGGTTAGTGAAAGCCTTAATTTCCAAGTGTTAGTTAAACCTTGACGGGTAAAACCAACAATCACCGATACTTAGTTCTCAACCTTAACTCAGTAAGTACTAAACTTGGTTAGTAGCAATCTCAAGTCTCGCGGGTTAGTGTAAATATAACACAATCACAACGAGAACAATATAACCGGTTGCATGCTTTATCTTGTTTTAGTCATAGCAAATAAACAGATAGCACACAAGCCGAGGGACACCTCGTTAGCAAGCAGGTCACAAGAAGGATTGTACCGTTCACCGTCGATCGTTGTTTGTTTAACCTTCTTCGGGGTCCCAATTCACAAACCTAAAAAATTCATTCATTTTTAGGTTATTAGTTATTTGCACCTTACTTAACTCACTTAGTCTCTAAGGACTTCCACTCAATAACCTCTCAAGTCTTTATCACTTAGTCTTACAAACTTTACTTTAAACATTAAACTTATACTTAATCTTAACTTAATTCCTTAAGTCCTTAGAGTCCCAATCATTACTATCCTACCAAGGGCATACCTCATTACACTTTACCATTCTTAGAATTTAAAATTTCTTTTTTTTTTATTTTTAGGTCCGACCGGACTTGCCTAAGTCCGGTCCATTCCAGTACCCTTTTACCGTTGGAAAATTCACTCCGACCGGACTTACATGTCCGGTCCTATGTCCGGTCGATTCCAGAGACTTATAATCCGTACAAAATTCATGCCGACCGGACTTGACAAGTCCGGTCCCATGTCCGGTCCATTCCAGAAACATTTTCCCTCTCACAAAACAAGCCCGACCGGACTTGTAAGTCCGGTCCCCCAAGTCTGGTCGATTCCAGAAACATTTTCCGGTAGTGTAACAGAGCCCGACCGACCTTGCAAGTCCGGTCCTAAGGCCGGTCGGCTCCAAAAACTTGTTTCTAATTTCTTTTTCAACTCCAAACTTCTCCTCATATAACCTCATATGTTATAACCTCATTTGGGCACCTCAAATACACCTTAAGCCCTCCTTAAAATACCTTAAATCATCCACCAAAATCCATCTTAGTCATTATGCATTTTCCTTGTAATAATGCTAACACTTGTAATGTTTTCCTCTAGGTTTCTAGGTGGTGGTTCATACCTAAAGTAACCACTATGCCAAATGTTTTCTTCACCACTATAACATCATCTCCCAAGCATCTCTCACTATCTAAACTCTTTTAAGCATTCACTTAAAGTTCCTTAACAAGTTTAAACTTCCATCATCATCACATTATTTCCTCCCTAGATGTGCTCCAACATTTGCCTAAGTCCTAAATACCCAAATACATTCTTTTGATTCCTAAATACTCCATGGTGATACCTAAGTCATCATAAGTCATTAAAACATCTTAACTTCACCCTTTTTCATCAAGACAACCCATAGAACATTCCTAGTACTTCCTTAGTCATTAAATTCCCTTAGGATATCTTAAACACTTAAACTCTCCTTTAAATTTTGCCATGGGTTCTCTAGTATATAGTACTTCCTAACAAATGGTTTTTCTCCATCAAACAACTAATACCACACAAATTCTCATCACAATAGCTTAACATCCAATTTACACTAAAACTTCACCACATCATCATATAATGCTTAAACTTAAAATGCTTGGCACTTAGGCCCTTAAATGACAATAATCTTAACCACTGAATTTCCACATATATTTGCCTTCAACCTGCGAATACACTCAACAAGGCTCCCATTGAAATAAAATGCTTCTTGTACTTCACCTTTATATTCTTACACTATCTCTTTTCTCATTTGCTCCTTAGTCACAAGTTCACAAGTATAGACATTGTTTCTCCTAGGTCTCATAGCACCTTCCCAATATAAACTCTACACTAAACTCATCATATATCTACATCTCATTCCCTTAAACAACAAGACACCTTAAGGTAAGTAATTTACCTTGTTTTCTCACAAGCTTAAAAGCTTTTCTCCTTAGGTTTTCTTTGTTCAATCTCGGTCACCAATGTGATTCTCCTTGCCAATGTTCTAACCAATATCCAATGACTCCAATGAGTACTAGATAACACATTAACCCTAAGGAACAAACCCTAGGTTTAAAAATATGTTTTAAGGTATTAATGTGATTGTTTTACCTTGGTTTCTCAAGACAACTTGGATGTGAAGCAAGAAGGACCTCCTCTCTCCTCTGAAGAGTAGAAACAAGCTAGAACAAGGCATAAACATGGAGTCCCATGAGTATATATTTTCGGTCAAGTGAAGAAAATGGTGGAAACCTAGATTTTCTTACACTTTCTTTACCTTAAGAGAATGGAGATGCCAATGGAGTCTCCAAACTTGAATTTCCTCCTCTAATGGTGGTTTGACTTGGCACCAAAATGAAGCTCTTGAAGTTTTGAAAAGATAGAAAGGAGGAGCTTGAGCTAACTAAGAAGAATATGTATTTTGTTTTAGATTTGGAGCTTAAATGAGCAAGATGTGGCCAAGGGAAGATGGAGCTTTCATGGAGGTGAGCTCTACGTGAATGGAGAAGAGAAAGAGAGCAAGAAATCGTGGGCAACAAGGGAGAATGAAGAAGTGAGGAGAGAGGTAAGTTGTGTGATATTTATCTTAAAGGTGAATAGTACTTTTGCTTTATAACTTACTTATTTGCTTTCTCATTACGTTAGATAAGTGTGGTGAGTCACACTTAAAGAAACCGGCCCCCTTTAGTGAATGAGGGTAGTTTAGTCTTTGTTGACCAAATGTCTCACTTTATAGACTTATGTTATAAACTAGCTTAATAAATTCACTATTCATCAAAAACAAGGCACATTGTTGTGAAATTTTTGATTTCCCATTGATGTAGACCTCCAAATGTGATACTATATAGTACACATATTAATTAAAGAGTAATGATGGACATTTAGCCATTCAAAACTCATTTACAAGACAATTTTTCAAAAACGTGCTTTAAGGCTCCTTAAAGCACATTTTGTGTTTTAACTTGTTTTCAAGCTTGGTTTTCTTTGGTAATTGACTTAAAATGACCATTAGGATATTACTAAGGTCTTAGAACAATATTTGGGTACTCTCCCATGTCTCTTCAAGCTTAGAGCACATTTTTGCTTAAACTGCTCTTTTGGTGTTTCCTTATATTTTCTTTGATTAGAAATGTTTCTTAATGTTTCTAAGGCATTATTTAGCCTTCTTATATCTTAGTTTATCATTTAAACACCATATCTAAGTTTGGGGTATTTCAGTAGAGGTATGAGTGTAAACAACGTCAACAAGACCCTGCTGAATTTTCTCACGCACAAAATGGCAATCAATCTCAATATGCTTGGTGCGTTCGTGGAAAACAGGGTTACGCGCGATATGAATAGCAGACTGGTTATCACACTTGACTGGTATGGGTTCGATATTCTCAACACAAAATTCTGACAGAAGACGGGTCAACCAAGTTAATTCCGCCGTAACCCGACGGAGAGATCGATACTCTGCCTCTGCACTCGAGAGAGAAACAGAGTTCTGTTTCTTAGTCTTCCAGGAGATTGGACTTTGACCCAAGAAAACATAATACCCTGAGACAGACTTTCTGGTGTTGGGACAAGCAGCCCAATCCGAATCACAATAAGCCAGAAGATCCAAAGGCTTAGAGTCTCCGCCAGCTAAAACAATCCCATAAGTGATAGTGCCCTTGACATAACACAGAGCATGTAGGGCTGCTTCCATGTGAACAGTAGTCGGCTTCTGCATGAATTGACTCAAATTCTGAACAGTAAAACTAATGTCCGGACGAGTATTGGACAAGTAGTTTAACTTGCCTACTAGTCTCCTGTAGGCAGTAGGATCAACAAGAGGCTCTCCTTCTCCTGTCAAAAGAGGTTTGCCAACGATCATGGGTCCTTGTGTAACCCTTCTATTCTGACAACCAAACTCCTCAATGAGGTCCATACAATATTTTTGCTGAGATAAAATATAACCTCCTGTTGTACGAACAAATTCTATCCCCAAGAAATAATGCAAAGACCCCAAGTCTTTGATTTTAAAATTCAAGTCCAGCGCAGCCTTTATCTTGTCAAGTTCCTCTTGCCGAGGCCCCACGAGAAGAATATCATCCACATAAACAGCCATGAATATCCTTCCCCCGTCGACGTCATTAAAAAACAAGGAATAATCATTTTTAGACTGAACAAAGCCTAAAGTCTGAAGGAAACTAGAAAGTGTAGAAAACCATTGCCTCGAAGCTTGCTTAAGGCCATACAAAGATTTCTTGAGCAAGCAGGCCTTGTTCGTCCCATCAACCTCGAGACCGTCGGGAACTCGCATAAACACTTCTTCATCAAGTTCTCCATGGAGAAAAGCATTATTCACGTCAAGCTGATTAATACACCACCCGTTGTGAAGGGCCACAACAACGAGAGCACGTATTGTTGTAAGCTTGACCACAGGTGAGAAAGTCTCACTATAATCTAGACCATGACGCTGTGTATACCCTTTTGCTACCAAACGGGCTTTGTACCGTTCCAAGGTACCATCGGACTTCAGCTTGATTTTATAAACCCATTTGCAACCGATCACCTTTTTCCCACGTGGCAAGGTTACAACATCCCACGTATTATTCTTATTGAGCGCCTGCAATTCTTCTTTCATGGCCTGCTGCCAATGGACATGTTTCGAAGCTTCCTTGTAAGTAGTAGGTTCCTTCATGTCAAGAGACGGACGAACTTGAGTACTGGAAAGCAAAGCCATGCAAGTGACTGGCGTGATATCAGTGAGACTGGCACAACCACGGATAAGGTTAGAAGTACTGCTGTCTCGAAAAACTCGCTCGTTGAGTACATCTCGGAAAACAGAAGTACAAACGTAGTCTTTTAAATATTCTGGTGGATGACTTGTTCGTTGCGACCTACGAACCGGCGGATCATGCGGGAGAAGTGTATCACTGGAATCAACATCGGCTGGGGTCAAAACTGCTTGTGGCACTGGCTCATGCACAATATCATCAATCATAGCATGATTGATATCGTCACTTTGCTCGGAAGAAGAAGCACGGGTGTTTGTGTGACACGAATAAGGAAAATCAGACACATGAAACTTGACATCTCTACATACCTCAACTGTGTGAACGGCTAGGTCCAAAACCTTGTGCCCCTTCTTCCTCGGATCCTCTCCTAGGTAGACACACGCTTGTCCACGAGGTCCAAACTTTCCTTCTCCGTGATGAATAATCGTCTTGTAACACAAGCACCCAAACGGCTTAAGCATATCATAAGCAGGCTTGTGTCCATATAAGCTCTCAAACGGTGTCATCCCCCCCAGAACTTTAGTGGGAAGTCTGTTAATCAAATATGTTGCATGCAATATGCACTCTCCCCAATATTTGAGTGGCACACTAGATTGAAAATACAAAGCTCTGGCAGTCTCAAGAAGATACCTGTGTTTTCTTTCCACCACTGCATTTTGTTGTGGTGTGTGTGCACATGTAGTCTGGTGAACAATCCCTCTGGAAGAGAAGAAAATTTTCCCGTCGTTGGAACTTCCTAGTTCCTTAGCATTATCGGATCGAACAATTTTAACCGTGGTTTCAAACTGTCGCTCAACCATGCAAAGAAAACTGACAACTGCTTCCCAAGCGTCACCCTTCTGCTTTATAAGATGCACCCAGGTGGTCCTCGTGAAATCGTCAACAAAACAGACGAAATACTTAAAACAATTGTAAGTTTCAACCTTGAAGGGCCCCCACACATCAACATGAATCATTTCAAAAGGCCGTTTAGTTTTAATGAATGAATTGCTAAACGGTAACCTTTGTGCTACTTTTATAACAAACATCACAAGCATAATCATAACTGAAATCTGTATGCTTTATTAAACCCATAGTAACAAGTTTCTTAAAAGGCACATGTCCAAGTTTAATATGTATGTCTCTTGCTTTAGAACTAACAAAAAAACTCTGGCCTACTGTAACACCGGCCGGCTCATCAGACACGAAACTGGAGCCCAAAAGAACTTCCGCATCCGTGTCCACCTGTGTGACCTCCTGGGCTCCACGGGCAAGGCCCAACGCTGCGTCCATCGCTCCAGATGCCAGCACATAGAGCCCACCGGAAAGACGCCCCAACGGCTTAATCACCCCTGTCAAGCGGTCCTGTACACAACATTTATCAACATCAAAAATTAGGGCACAACCAGATTCTTCAGACAACCTCTTCACCGAAACGAGATTAAATCGGAAACCCTGAACAAACAACACGCCGCTCAACCACAAACCATCACCGATTTTGGCGTCCCCTATCTGATTCACGGTATGAGACCGCCCGTCTGGTAAGACTATAACCCTCTCAGTTCGCAAGCTTCTTAGATTCGCAAGGTAAGTCTTAGTTCCGGTTATATGATCTGTCGATCCTGAATCTAAGATCCACTTACCTGCGAATAGACTGTTTGAGCTAGTAAGGCAGAAATTGTTAGGGTTACCTGAGAAGTTGCTGTAACCTAGCTCTTCCGCCTTTGCTCCCGTGTTGGCGGAATTTCTGGGGGTCTCTGTCTGTGCAGTCTTGTAGGAATAAAAGGACATGGCATCATCTTTGAGCTGTGTTTTACCACGCCTCTGTTCCTCTTCTTGCACAACCAGAGAGAAAGCCTTCTTCAAGCTCGGCGGATCCTTCATTGCCATAATCTGGCCCCGAATAGATAAGTAGTTTACATTTAATCCCATGAGAAAATGTACAAGTTTATCTTCATCTAGTGCTTTTCTGATAGAACTGTTTATATCACAAGTGCATTTGTTGCAAGTACACTTCTGGGCTGGCTTTGCTTGTTCGAGTTCACCCCAGACTGTTTTTAATTTGTTGAAGTATTCTGCGACTGACTCATCTCCTTGCTTGACCTCCCATAGATTGCGCTTCAAGACATGTAAAACAGCTAGGTTGCTGTGCTCATAGCGGGTGGAAAGTGCATCCCAGATTTCCTTAGGATCATCAACAAACCGCATACTCTGGAGAACATCTCCACCGAGAGAATTCTTGAGCCATGCCACTACAAAAGAGTTAGCCCTTTCCCAAGATGAATACCTTATCTCATCTGTTTCATCCGGTTTTTTGATTCTGCCTGTAACAAAACCATATTTGTTTTTGGTTTTCAGGGCTGTAACCATATCGAATTTCCAACCAAGGAAACCGGTGCCGGTGAACTTCGAAACAAGAGTTAATCCGGGGCTCTCCGCTGGATGAACATAAATAGGGTCATTGATATCTATCTGAGAAACCCCAGATGCAGAAGGTGGAAGCATATCCTTCTTTCCTTTACCAGCAGCATCATCCGCCATGGTTCAAGATGAAAGAAAAACTCAACCTTCCTGTGCTCTGATACCATAATAGAAGTATATTTGATGTAGTTTGTATATTAGGGTTTGTATGTAAAGACGGCAAAAGTGACTGAAGAAGTAAACATTGTGTAATCGTATATTTCTGTATATTAATCAATACAACCTACCGTTCTCTTTATACTAAGATAAGTAGTTACTATTTCTCCTAAATACTAGCAAAAGATAAAAGTTTACATAATCCTCCTAAGCACAAATCTGTGAAGATAAAACCTGAAACAGAAGTAATAAACTGAATGGACTAAACAAATTAAATGGGCTAAGCCCAATGGTAATATAACTCCAATAGAGCAGCTTGCTTCGGTCCTCGTCTCTCGGCTCCAAATGCACAAACACAGAAAATGACAGGAACAACCCAACTTATTATCTCTTAGAGCACTTGCATTGTCGGTGAGGCCAGCTGGAAAGATGCTTGACGTTACTGTAATGATGTGTACTGGAAGTACTGAAGTGACGGAAACGAGTGTGTGCGAGTTGGTATCAAGAACGGTGGCTGGTGCTCTTAGCGATGGCTGGATGTTGTGAGCGTGATGATGATCACATGATCATTTTTTCCCTGCAGAGAGAGCAGGAAAAAAAATGGGAGTAGTGATGTTGTTTTTAGAAGATATCCCCCCTCATATGCTTATGAACACCCTTTATATAGTAACTGGCTAGCTTCAAGATCATTATCAAGCAAATAAAAAAAAGAATAATAACAACTAGAATCAAAACAACCCAATGGGTTAGAGAATAACAAGGGATAACAATATGGGTAAACTAATAGAAGAATAAAAAAAAGGAATAAATAAAATTTGAAACCAGATGAACAATGCATAACAGAAAACAAACAATTTTTTTTAGCCTTCCAATGTCCACGTTTGGTTTGAAAAGAACATGAAAGTGTTTTTTTTTTCAAATAAATTAAGATGAAAGAAAAGAAAGAAAAAAAAGTAAGAACGAGTGACTTCGAAAACAAAATAGAGACTAAAAGAAGATGCTTAGAAATCCCAACAAATGCATTCTTTTTTTTGGGGTTTTGAATATTGAAAACAACTTAACCGAAAATCCTAACTATCAATATTTTCAATTTCACAACGAAAACAAAATAGAAAATGGCAAGAAAAGAGTGAATTTCCAAATTTTCAGCTTGTTGGAAAAACTCAAATCGGTAGTAGAATTTTTTGAATTTTTTTATTTTAAGGAAGAGAAAAATTATTAAGAGAAAACTAAGTTAAGCTAGAAATAAGGGATAAGAAATATGAAACAAAAGTAAAGTAATCTAAAAGAAAGGGGATTAATAGCTAACGACAAAATGTGGTTGTTTTTTTTTTCTTTTCACTATTCACGTGTAAAGAATTTTGAATTTTTGTTTTTTTTTTCTGTTGTTTTTTTTTGGGAAATAAACTGCCAGTAGGAAAGAACATTTTTTTTGGATTTTTACTTGGCAAATAAACTTTGATTTCAAAAATTGGAAATATAAATGATGATAGAAGAAAGAAAGAAGAATTAAATGAGAACTACAAAAACCATTGACCTCATGAACCTCCTCAACAACCCTTTACAGATGTGCCAATATCACTTGTTGTCACATATTGCGCATTTCTCTATTTTCACAGTATCACAACCCATATGAAAGTTGCCACTTTACCCTTAGCCATGTACCGACCCTAGAAAAACCATGTTCATGTTTAAAGGAGGGTAAAGATTTTGGGGATAACAGAACCTTAAAACATTCATCACATAAAGAGGGATTGATTGAAGAGCATTCTTAATAAGAAGGCCTCGCCCAGCTAGAGATATATTACAATTCCAGCTTTATATTCTTGAGAATAATCTATCTCGGACATAACTAAAGACTGCTCTCTTGCTTTTCCCTATTTTGCTTGGAAATCCTAAATACAATCCCAATTCTACGACCTAACATATACTAAACACAGGAAGTAATCTGATTTCTAATTGACTGAGGCCCAAATGAGCTTGTTGGGTCGGTGATATAACCTTCACCAACTCAGATGCATATTCCACGCCAATGGGAAAAGAGAAAGCCACTCCTGATTAGCAACAAACTGATCTTGACACTTTACATTGAATCTTCCCCTCATCTTGTTGTTGTATGTAAATTTGTTTCCAACGTAACCTATATCAGACAAGTTACAATCAGCCAAACATCATCAAAAAGCCACCATTGGTCTACGTTCTCAATCAAGATGGCTCCTTTGTTCATGTGTATATAAAAGCTCATTGAAATCTTAAAACAACAACCAAGGTCCAGAGGAACTGAGCCACAAGTCCCTAATCAATCTCCATGTCCGCCATCGGTCTGGCATTCGTGGGCATCCATATATGCCTGTACATCTCCACCTTCTGTGCCCAACCCCTACCAGATAATCTATGTGATGATACGAAAAAGATAATACTTGGATTGTTAAGTGAGATTTCCAGTATAATGCAACACCACCACTTCTACCTAGACTATCCACTGCAAGACCATCATACCAAATTAAACCACTCTCCACCCGACACATCTCAGACCTTGATAATCTAGTTTCTGAAAGGAAAACTAGGATGGGCGATTTAGTACGGACCAAGTCCTACCCCTGATGAACTACACGGGGGCGCCCAGACCCGGTAGTTCACCCATAAGCAACTCATTGCTCTAGGCGGCCCGGGTGTCTCTCGAGGTCACCCCTTCAGAGTTTAGAGCTACATCCCTAACTTCCACTTCAAACAACTAACTTTTCCCTTTCTTAGAATTTGCATCTAATTCTTGCATATCCAACAGTTCATCCAGTGAACATGTATCCTCTACTATAGCAACATTTCACTTCCAACCCATTGTAACTGCTTCAGACCTTGTACAAAACATAAGAACAGGTTTCCCACCCTGCTCAGATTTAGTGGTCGTAGCATGAAGAGAAGGACCACCTTCATCTAATCTACCCTGTGGCTCATCTTGAACTGGCTGCGCTGACTCATCTTTCTTAGGGAAAGGGCTTGAACTAACCTCAACCTTCTTAAATTTGGTGTGTACACCAACAGAGCAATCCGCAAAATCTCCTTTAACAGACCCAACACGCATTACCCTTGCCCGAAGCCATGGGCCATACTGAGATCCTTCAAGCGCAACATCCATTTTGTTAATACATTCACATGTAGCATGGGTCATAACACCATAGTGAAATCAAAAGGAAGGGATGCGCTCATAACTAAGTTTCAACACCTTTGGTTGACCTTCCATAGCCACATTGATGTATCAAATAAGAGGGTTGTCTATAAGGATATGAATTTTTATTCAAAGATAACCTCTAGAGCCTCTTAATCCTTCACCATAAAACTTTGCGAATCGACCAATACATTCTTCTAATCCCTTAGCAAATTCAACATGATAGAAAAAAGTGGAACATTATGAACTCTACGCATATAGGAACATGAAAAAATTCATGATCGCTTGGTGCTATCCACCTATTAACCGGTATTAAAGCTATAAGGCCACCATCAAAAGACCATGGGCCACACCCTACGATTGATGGAACAACATCTACCTTAGAAAATTGGAACAGAAATAAGCCTTCCCCAAGACGTCAAATTTTAAGATTGTCTTCTACTTGCCACACTTTCAATAATACCCTCTCTATAACATGGACATCGGAAACTTTTGTAATATAGAGTCGTCCGAGAAGACATGCATCAAACGGAAATGAACAAGAAGCTCGACCCATGATATGATCTACTTCAGTGAATAAATCCTCTTCCTCAGTGAGAGAAAGATCTGCATACTTAGTAACTAATTCATCCACTACCTCCTTACCCTTACCTTTACCACCGCTTGAGGTTGGTGGAGCCATATTTGGGGTATAAAAGGATGTGCATGTGAAAATTTGGAATGATGGTTTTGAAAATCAGAAATGAAATTTGCAAAAGGGTTTATAGATGCTGAGAAAAGAAGAAAGAAGAAGAAGATAGTAACCTGACGTGAATATAAGGTGCGAACGATTGAACATTAAAACAACTAAACAAAGTTTATCGGTGAAAGAAAAGACACAAGTGAAATCATGAAAGGAAAACCATGGGTGCACACAAAGTAAATAGGGTTAATGATTGGCTAGGGCATACATGTAAAGCCTACATGTAATCTAACACAGAGAGAAGAAATGAGGAAAACCAGCCGAGGAAATACACAAAGAGACACCCAGAAAATGATTACCTGAATCTTAGTACACAAGATTGCATGTAATCTTGCACCAGGGAGAAACAAAATCACGCAACCACCTAAGAAGTACAAAACGACACCTTTTCCAAACCGGAGATGTGTAAGGATAGATGCACACTTTTTAGTTTTTATTTGAAGTTGTAATTGTTTGCTAGTTGTGTCCGCCTGTTCTTTTTCAAGCTATGTTCTAATTTGTTTATGCGACAAGCTTCTACACAATCCCACTATGGCTCTATTAGGCATAACATTTATGTAACTATTTTGGTTTTGATTATTTTATAGATATGACAACATGTTATTGAAAGGGAACGTAAGACCCACGTGGGGTTCAAACGGACTATTATTCTAGAGTTGGTCATCCTCTTTCATAATTAGTAAAACAACAATCAACAAAGTACAGTGATAATTTAGGCCTCCATTTGGCGAGAGCTTATGCCTCACTCTCTCTTTTATCTTGCCTTTGCCCAGTGCCTGTTGTTGTGCCTTTCATCTTCACTTATTTGTACAATTTCCTACCAAATTGTGCTGCTATTCTTGACAAGCTCATTCTGTCTATTGCCCTTCTGTCTTACACCCACATGCTCTCACCCTCCTTCTAGCCTCTATAAGTGTCCCCTTCCTTGTATCTCTTACCATTATTTTCAACATGACACAAGTGAATTCCCACACATTCATGGAAGTTATCTTTCCTCCTAGTGTGCTGAACTCTCACTTCCGAAGAATGAGAGGCTTTCCACCAACATGCAAGGCTTGGACATCAGTGACCAAGCTACCCCCTTTGTTTGAGGCTTGCTTTGTAGTTTTTCACCTCCAAAAGGCAAATCTTCGCACAATGGAGCAGACCCTAGGAAGATCCTCGCAGTTTGAGGGCAACTTCAAAATTCATTATACTGGGAAGATCCTTCTTCTCTTTAAATTTGAAAGGCATGATATGGTGCATGCAGTTCTACAATGGGGTCATGGTGCTTCGAAGGGATATTGCTTACTTTCCAATGAATCGGTAAATGAAAGGGTCTCTGCAACCATGCATTTGCTACAGTTCCCATCTGGATCAGGGTCCATGATGTCTCATTCTTTGTAGCACAAGGAATTCGCCAAGAGGTTAGGAAACCGATTCAGATGTTTAGTAAAGTACAGTGAGGAAGAGGAGCAAGTTGGTGGAGATTTCATGAGGATCAAGGTCCTACTTGACATCCTCAAGCCAATACTGCAATGTTTCACAGTCCCTTTTGAAGGGAAGGAATCTATCCTTCGAGTTATATACGAAAGGATGCCGGCGATTTGCTTCCGTTGTGGGTTATTTACATATCCAACCATGGAGTGAACTAATTAGAGGGATGTAGAAGGAGGCGTTTAACCTTATGGGTCATGGCTTCGAGCTGTGAGATTCAAATCTAGCTCACAATCTACTGAGAAGGAAAATTTAGACGGATGAAAGCATGCATGTGGGTTGATGAAAAGGGTTTCACTTGTTGAACTGGTTAAACCTAGTTGGACCAAACCCAGGTTGCAGGAAGTGTCTAAAGCAGGGTAGGTTCAGACTAGGAGTCCAGCTAGCAACTCTACTAGTACTACTTGTGAAATACCCCAAACTAATAAAACATGGATTAAACATCTAATCACATTAATTAAGGCCTAAACATGCCTTAAAAGTCAATTGAGAACAACAATGGTCAACACAAAGCAAGATGTTGCACCCTTTGACTGTTTAGGGTAAATAAATACCCAAATGAACTTCTTAGGACCTAAAACTTTGTCCTAAGCTTATTAACACATAACTAAACATATTACATGCATTTACATGCTTCAAGGTCAAGTAGGGCAAAAATGTGCTGTAAGAAAACCTTAAAGGTCTAATGACCTCTAAATGATATAAAATTGGATTTCATGATCAAATATCATGTAAGGAACACAACAAAACTGTTCTCAAAGAAAACTGAGCTCAGAAACACCTTACGACACAAAATGTGCACTAAAATACCTTAAAGCACATTTTTATGTATGAGCTCGAAGATAATGACTTTTTGTCACTGTAAAGACTAGATTACCTTCTTTATAACATTAATGTGACTTGATAGACTATATTATAAAGTCTAAATCAATGTTTAAAAATAAAATCAAAATGGGCAATTTAGTATGAATAGTACCCAAAAATAACATTTAATTACTTACCTTTAACCATGGTCAAATGTCACCCATTGCCTTGACCATGTGCTGCCGACCTCCATGAGCTGTCAAACCCACCCATTAATCATTCTCCAATCAATTATTCAGCCAATCTAATGACTCACCTATTACTATTTCATAAAGTAACATAAAGTAACTTATAAGGCAAAATTGGCTTACCTTTCTCATTTGCCTTCATACCTGCCGACACAAGCTTGCTCCAGCCTCTCTTTGGCTTCTCCAAACCGTGGATAACATGCCAAGTTCAGAAGAGAACAACAATTGACATAGGTGAGCTTATTAAGCCATTTTATGTCCATTCTCTTCACAATTCTCTCCTCTTTCCATGGAGAAAATCATCAACCATTTCCATCAATGTTTCTAGGTGGTTTTGGAGGTTAAATGGAGAGCAAATCTCATCTGTAACAAGGGAAGAAGGTGGAGAAATCTAATCTTGTTCTTAAGGTATAAAAATGTACTTTAAGCACTTATCCTTTGATTTTCTTCAATTCCGGTTGGAAAGCCTTGTTTCCTAGGCTCATAATCGTCTTCTTGACATACTTATTCAGTTGGTATATCAAGAGCTTCAAGGTATAGCCAGATCCAAGCCAAAAACACCATTTTAGGCATTTTAAACAAGGTAAAAATTAGCCATCTTCTAATCTGAGTTATACCAGTTTAAATCTTGGTTTAAGTAGCTCTTTTGATGCTCATTACCTACTGTAAATACAGGCCGAAGACATCCATACTTACCTTGGTATTTTAAGGTAAAATTTACCTTGAAAACATACATTAAACATTTCTTGTGGTTAGATCTTGCTTGTAGACTAATCATGCCTTAATTGCTATTTGAAAACATGTAAACTAAGCTGTGGAAAAATTGTTCCTAAGCAGCCGTGGCCAAACAAGGCCTAATCTTGGCAAAAATAAGGTATAAATCACTTAAACCTTCACTTGGTATATTAATATGTGTTTATACATATGTATATATATATATATGCCATGAGTGAATGAGTTAATTAGGGTCTTATTTTGACCTTTGGTGATTAAGGAATGGTTTAGTAAATTTTATAACTAATTAATTAACATAATTGTCAAATTTAAGACATTATGTGGAAAATTGGTAAATAAGGAAAATATGTGTGTAAGGCCGAGAGTTTAATGCATTTTTGGGCATTTATGTGTAATTCATTTTATAAGCTAATGTTTGTAATAAGGCCATGTACTTTAGGCCATTTTATTTATGCATTTATAAGCTTTTATTTAAGTTTAGGTGGTATATATGCATTATCGCATATTATAAGGGGTTAAAGTGAAATTAAATTAAATTTGGGGGCTATATAATGATATAGCCAAAAATTAGAGGTTTAAATGAGTTTATATAAAAAAAAAGATTATATAAAGTTTTGGGGTTAAATGGTAATTTCTAAAAAATAAGGGTACAAACCGTAATATATGGTTATTGATGGTCAAGGAAATATTAAGGTGGTCAACCTTGACCATATGGTAGGTTTTGACCAAATTAGATAAGTTAAATAACTTATTTAACGTTTTATAATAAGATAAGTATTTAATTGAAACAATTTTATAACATATGTGGTATATATGTTATTACCGAAAATAAAGGGTGTATAATGGTATTATAAACACCCATGGGATATTTGGAATTTATTAGGTTGTTTTTGGAATTAAAATAAACTATATATGTATAATATATAGTTATTATGTCATTATGACACTTTGGAATAAAAGATGGGGTGGAATAGTGATAAGCGAGAATATATGGGTTAGTAAGGGTAATTATAACCCTTTGGTGAAATTTGGTGATTTTTAGAATTATATAAGAGTATTTATTAAGATATGTGTATAATATATAGTTTTAATGATATTATAAAACTATATGTTATAAATTGGGCTAAATGGCAATTATAGGAATTTGGTGGGTCTGTTCGGAATTTTACAAAAATATAACCATAGGTTATACCATTTTATAAGTTAAAAATGTTATATTATATGATATATATAACATGGTATAAATAATGGGGTGAATTTGTAAATAAAGGAAACTATGGTATATGAAAAAGAATAAGGTTTTCATATGGTGCCCATGCGTCAATATATTATAGTTTTGTATAAAAACTATAGGTTATAAATTAAACGAAATAAAGATATCATATTATATGATATTAATATATGGTATAACACTACATAATGTTATGTGGTCAAAATGAAATTAAAATAAAGATAAGGGCTGTACCAAATTATTAAGGTTAGAAATATGAATTTTAGACTATGGTCTATAATGTTATAAAGGTTATAAAAATTATATGGTGTTAATGGTTTTTATTGGAATTAATATAAGTAAGGATATTCACATTAAATAATGTGACAAACTATAAATAAATAAGATTTATAAACTAAGGTAATTATTGATTAAACCTTAAGAGTTGTAATTATACAACATAAACTGTTACATAATATTAGGATAATAATCTTAATATAAGTTGTATAATACAATACAACTAATGGGGATAATCATCTAATATAAGATGATAAAATGTAACACATAAAATAAGAGTTTTATAACTCATGAAATTTACCTATATGGTACATATATACATATACAAGAAAAATGTATATAAGGATGAATATATATTATGGTTGAAAACCATATGATATAATGGTGGTGGTTATTACAAAAAAAAATAGTTACAAACTATAAGTTATGGGTTTTTGAATGCAAATATAATTTGCTAAGACAATGGATAATATAATACAATGTATTATAATGGATGGTGGGAAAATAATATAATATAATAATGCATGCATACATGCAACTGTAGGTTATATACCTAAATTTAATGGTGGATAAGATTAGAGAAAAATAACGAATTAAACTTAACAGTCGAAATATTTTGACGTACGAGTTTTAGTAACAAAGCCGACCGGTTTATAGAAACCCGTAACAAATAACTGTAGAAATCTGGGGATGAACTGTCGGGGTTACTTGTTATTCGGAAATACCGGATGTAGTTAGTCATGGAGACTGACTTATAGTTTTATTACCATTTAAATCATACTTCAGACGAAGGCGCTTGACGAGCTAGTGGTCTACACTGCGCATCCTAGGTCTTGGTGAATGGTATGTAAAGGGGTTTGATCCGGGTTGTCCTAAGGATTTCCTTGGGCTCGGATTTGGTTGATATCACTTGTGTGTTAAGTGTTTTGGATACATGTATGTGATTGTGCGCTACTGCATTAATTATTTATGCACGAGCGTCCTACGGGACTAACACTACGTCGACTATAGATCGACTTATATAAACATACATATACATTATTGTGATGACAAGACAGTTACTTGATATAATACCATAGTATTAATATTAAGTATATGGCAACCTAAGTAAAACACTTAGGAACGAGTCACGACATTGTCGGTCTCTAGAGCATGGATCTCGAACATGAATATGACCTTGATTACTTCTAGGTATGCGTGAGCCCCATTGGGCAGCTAACTAATAATTATTCTCCATAAGACTAAGAGCATATCTTAAAAATTATGAGAGAGAGATGGTATGAGTTGAGGTGAGGAATCCCGGTAGTTTACGAACTACTTGGTTACGCATTTGTGATCACTGAGGGGTTCCCGATCGGGTTCCGCTCCAGGTTTATACCCAATGAGCCCTATTTGGATCGTGGGCCAGGTAGCTACGGCTTTTATATGGACGTCTTACGAGACAAAAGAGAACAGTCAGGGGCCTCCGGACCTCTGGCGAAATGAGCACCTTTGTGTGTACGGGAGGACTATTGTCCATGGTGAGGTTATCAGGTTGTCTTAACATGACGCCCAACTGGTATTAATTAAACATGGTTTGGATGGGGCCTTAAAGGCCAAAATAAATTAACTATGGAAACTGTACGCTACGGCGATTGTACATTGTACATTATACTGCTATTATTTCAATACGTTCGATATACAATTGTTGTTGTGATATTTTATGACTGTTTGAATTGGATGGATGGTTAAGTGTTTATGAATGTTTGGATGGATGATTATGTATACTATGCATATATATTACAGTATTCATTATAACTGTAAATGGAAAAGCATGAAACCAATCTAATAATAAGATGGTTAAAATGACTAAGTGACCATTAGGGTCCAGGCCCGACATATTCAGCGTCTATCGCTGATACTACACCATTATGCAGGTTGTTGATTATTGTCGAAGCCGAAGTGCGGGAACAGGGTAATTAGAGTTTATTTTTATTACCGCACAGGGAGTTTGTTTTGTATAGCAATGAAGATGGTGAAATGTATTATGGTACAGTTATGTATATTTGGGAATTGGGTAGACGCTCACTTGTCGACGTTTATGGTTTATGGACTTAGTATGATGTATAGGAGTTATCTCGTTATCATAGCGGTTAGTAGTTTGTTTATGTTGGAAGATGGATACAGTTTGGCTTCGTTGCTCGCATGGGCGAGTAATGGCCGGTGACACCCGAGTGAGTATTGTTGTTGTTATTATTTCTTCCATTGTAAGACGTTTTATTTATTGCTACGAGAGAGATTATTACGTGTTTAAGGAGAGGGGTGTTACAACTTGTTCCGTAATTCCGGGCTCAAATAAAAGGCCATCCTTATATCATAAGAACCCCCTTAGCTTCAATAGCCCCTCTACGGGACTAAAGATAAAGGAGTCTCTTGCTTTTACTATCAGAAGGAAGCGACATCTAGCTAAGCGTAAGCCTGATAAAAGGGGAGAAAATTCCAAATAGGACAAAAAGGTCCTGAATCTGGTAGTTGATCTTTTAATTCACCAGGATTTTGGAGCAGGCTGATTCTCGCAACCCAAATGGCCAAGCTACTCCACCTTAATCTTGGGCCTTGTCTTCTCTGAGCTGGCTGATTTTGTGCCCCACTTTTGTCACTAGGTTTAAGTCCTACTCTAGTGGATTTAGCTGGCATGTCATATGCTTGGCTCTGTCCTATGTCTAATTATGTTTTGTGTAAAGCTTCTAACTATTTCTTAGTATAGTTAGTCTTGATCTGCTCTGTCCTATTTTATACTGTCTTGGAGTCAGATTTCTTCTGCTAATGTTTTGGATTTCACTTCCAACGAGCATGGCATTTTGACGGGATCTTTGCTACTCTACAACCCCATGAGGGATCAATTTCTCCTTGTGGTCGAATTTAGACCTAGAAATTTGGGTCACTCGGATCAGGTTTGGTTCGGTTCGGTTCTGAAATACCCCATACATTAAATACACTAATTACCAAGGGATTAATTAATGGGAAGAGATTAATTAATGGTTAGTCACCAAAGGATAATGACTAATGAGCAATATTCACTAAAGAACATTATAACCTCTAAACACATATACATAAATAAATATGTATACTCCAAGATTGACATCAAACCACACATGAGATCATGAACTAAAGAGGATACATTAATAAGGAGAAAACAACTCCTAAAATTAATACAATATGTAAAGCACTAATACTTGTACTAATATCACAAACAATGTAATAAAATTATATAAATTATTTTATTTAGTCAAACCAAATTATAAGTGCAATAACCACTTATATATACACATTAGAACAACAAAATAACATATGTCACAACTTAACGCATAAACCTAGTTCATAATGTACAACTTTAGTGTTACAATATAAGTTAGAAAATTTTCAAAATCTCCCTCCAAAATCAGTCATGGCCGGCTGCAAAGAGAATAAAAGAGAGATAAAAAAGCAAGTAAGTAAAATAAGACAACAAAGTACACCTAGCCTTACACACCTAACACCAAAAATAAGACATACTTTTACCACTTTTCACTCATTACAATCAAACAAAAAAAATTAATCCCACACACACAAAAAGGTCTCAGCTGTAATAGAGGAAAGAAGAAAGCAAAAAGCAAGTTTTGAAAAGCAAAAGTACTTTTAGTAACAAAACGTCTTCCTAAGAAACTACACCCACACACTTATCTATACTCATTTTTCACACTCATTCTCCTTTGCCCCATGTTGTATCCACGAAGTCAGCCCTCCCTTTCTAAGCTCCCAGCTGATGGTAAGCTCTTCCTTTCCTTCACTTTTTTCCTTTTGAAGTTTCATGGAAAAAGACAAGTGTTCTTACTTGGTTTGCCTCAAATCTTTGTCTTCCTTCATCAAGTGACTAAACACTCTTCTGCTTCACTTTCCAAGGTAAACAACCTGCTATTTTAAGGGCTGAAATTTGGACAGCCTACACAAGGGGTGAACAACAAGATCAAACAACACTACAAAGGTAACAATGTGCACTAAACTTCCATCCTTTCTTTAGATCTATACATGTCCTAAAATCACCAGATCTTACACCCATTTTCTCCATATTTTTCACACTCAAAATTAAGCCTCAACCCATACCAAAGCTTCCCGAAACAAGGAGAAGAAACTCCTCAAAGAAGCCTTTAAATGTAAGTCATGAATCATGGTTTTGAGTTATTTTAGCTTGAATTAACCTTGAGATCCACACAAGATCTAATTACCTACCTATTTGACTAGTTATGACTTAAAGTTGAGGAGAAAACCTCCATTGGAGAGTTCAAGGTAAAACCTTCTCCTTAAAGCACATTTTTGTGCCTTAAACTTTTAATCTTGTCATCTATGTGTAACAACCTAACTAGATCTGTTGTTCCTTGTCCTACCATGGCCAAATGGGTCCCTAAAACTCCCAAGCTTTTCGTGACCAAGGAGGAGAGAAGTAGACTTTAAAATCAACATTTGAAAGGTATGAACTTTAACTATGTTTTAAGACATTTAAGTCATGGTTTAAACTTATGTTTAATGTCAAAAACTAACATAAGCCTATTAATTATCTAGTGCAAATAATAAAATGAGATTAAAGGGATTTTTGGAGCCTTAAACATGTAAGCTTTACTTAAGACACATTTTTAAGTTTTAAATTAACTTATGGTGTGTAATAAATTAAGGCCGAGAATGGGTAGTACTGAATGGGTTGTTTTAACTTTAAAATTTGGTTAAAAACTATGGTGACATGTGTGGCTAAGTACCTTGATAAATGGTAACTTATAATGTGATAAAAATAACTAAAGGGGGTTAAAATACAAATTTGTGAAAGTTATTGGGTATAATGGTAAAAAGCCAAGAGTGGTACTGTTATTATAAGTTTTAAATGTCATTTAAATGTTTTATTTGGAGGTTGTATTATGGCCATGTGTTTAGGCCATTTTAATGTATTATTTAAGGCTTTTTATGCTTTAAAAGTTATGTATTTGGTTTGTATAAAACTTGGTGAGGAAATCTTATGATAATAGGTTGTTTGGTGAGTTTAAACCACCTAAAAATGTTAAGGATATGTTACTTACGAATTTAGTGGAAATTGGATTAAGTTTAAGGTTAAAATTATATAAGTTTTAAAATAATTATAAATAATGATCTAATGATTAAAGGGGTAAAGTGTAGGTGGTTAAGTATAAATAAGTTAAACTTAGAATGTTAAAACAGTATACGGCCGCAAATTAGGCTTTATTTGTAGTTTAAATGGAAGATATAAGTTTTTGTAAAGATAAGGGCTTAAATGGTAATTCTAGGAAGGTTTGGGGTCAAATATGTAATTATGGGAAAATAGGGTCAAAGCTGTATTAGGTGGTCAACCTTGACCATATTTGTAACACCCCTACCATTAATACAGTGCTTACCGTCCAATTTCCTTACATATCAGATACACGCAGCGGATATATGCTTACATACAATGGGTGATACAATGCCGTTAGTCACCCACGTGACCAACAAGGCTACTACTTCTACATACAACATCGGTCTGATGGACCGGAATCCCGAGTACTACAAGTCTACAATACATTCTCCGTTTACCAAATACTACTACAATCTTCATTCAATACAATATTCCAAGTACAATACAGTATAATCTACATACCGAGTTTACTAGGTTCCTTATACAAGTATAATACCTCTTCCAGTTCATACATACTCACTAAGAGACTACTTACTACCCATTCCTCACTACTACATTACTTTCTAAATACCAGGGGTGTGCTAGTTAATACACCTCTACATTCTGCTACTACTATCCAATGTAGTCACCGGTCTCGTGCCTTGACCACATTCGCTTCGGGTACCTGCACACTAAAAAAAATGTCCCCCGAAGGGGTCAGCTTTCGCCGCATGATAACCGCATACCCCGCGTACTAGTGAGGGTACGCCGACCACTTGGTCGAATACATGCGGTTGATTTCATTCAAACATACATGCATACATGCTCTTATACACAATCAATACTTACGCAAGGCATACATACATACACTACATTACATACAAGGAATACAATAAACCATCCAATACATACTTACCTTCTTCCGAAATACACTTACTCATTACATACACAATATACAATTCTTGTTAGCTTCATTGGTCCACCCGGGTTAATCGGGTGGAGATTACTCTTTTACTCGTTACTTCATACACATACATACTCATACTCATACTTACTTACGGATTCATACTTACTTACTCTTACTCTTACTCAAGTTAAGTCGTCGGGACCTCCGGCCCTGGGGACTACACCGTCCCACCTCCGGGATTTACTTGACTCACCAATCCGGGATGCTACCCATTTAAGGGATTTGGGCCGCGGACCAGTTTAAGAGTCAGGATTTGCAGCTAACCTCTTGTGACTCCGCATCCTCACGCGTGGCCGAAGCTATATCGGACTTGTACTCATTCCAATTTACTCACTTAAGTTAGGAGTTAGATAGTTAGGAATTAGTACAAGTCAACATCCAAGCCACAATAATACAATACCCATATACACTTACATACAAATACATTACAATATACAAGTACACTACAAGTATGATACACTTCATCATCATTCATATGTTTCATGAATTATACAAACTATTGTTCAAGACAAATATCAAGAACAATGTAACCAAGCACAAGTAGGTGCAATATAGTCCGATTCATGCATTTATCTTATTAGGTGATCAAATAAGCACACAAATCGGGGTAACCAGATTAGGATACAGGGCATGAAGAAATCATACCGTTCACCGTTGTACTTGTATCCAACTTTCCTCCGGTGTTCACAATCCAAGTCCTATAACATACATGTGATCGAGTGGTTAATTCCTTATGGGTAACCCAACAAGTTTCATCATTTATGTTTCCCAATGTACCATTACTAGTTCCTTAGATTTCATACTTAATTCCAAAATCATTTACTTCACATCATTTCCTAAGCTCATTTTCTTAGGTTCTTATGTGTATATTATTTTCTCCTTACCATCATTATTCTCCCTATGGTTTACTGCTTAAGCCCAAAAAAAAAAAAAAATTTTTTTTTTGACCGGACCTCCCCTGTGGGGGTCCCTAGGGGCGGTCCGAGACAGAAGCCATTTACGCTGCGAGATTCCAGTACTGGACCTCCCCACAGGGGCGGTCCGTAGGGGCGGTCCGAGACAGAAACCAATTTTTTTTTTTTTTTTAATCTTCTCTGCACTGGACCTCCCCTGTGGGCTCCCTGGGGCGGTCCGTGACAGAAACGAATCCGTCCAGCTGAATTCGACTATGGACCTCCCCACAGGGGCGGTCCATAGGGGCGGTCCACAACAGACCCTGTTTTTAAAAGTGTTTTTCTACACATTCTGAACTCCAAATTCACCCCAATTTTTTTCCACTTATTCCACAATATTTCCACATGTTTCCTACATGTTTAAACACCTTAAAACATGCATTAAACCTCTCCAAATCATTGGTTAAACTCTTACTCCAATTCTTGCTCAAATTCACAAACATCAATTCTTACATTTTGCACTTTGCACACTAAAGCACTTCTAACTTTCTCTTGCTAGTTTCCTACCTCCTACCAACTCACTCAATAACCATTCCAAATCCTTTATAACCATTTGCAATAACTATACACAAGTTCTTCATTCATTTCCAAGGTTATGCACACCAACTTTCTTCCTAAAATTCAAGGTACTCATACACTGTTTTGCTACAGATTTTTGTTCCCACTTCTACCATTCAATACTCCCTCTATCAATACCATTCCTAGCATTCTAATTGCATTACCTCCCACTCAAGTTCTCCCCATTATCTAGCTCCATTCAAAATCTGTTACAACATGATTAATCACTCACAACTTCTACCAAAACACACCTAGTTATTGTCTAGGTTGTTCCCTCTCCTTACACATCTAAGTCCTCTAATTTCCATACAAATTTGGGCAGAGGTTCCCCTAAAATTCTCACTTTGCCCACATACCATTTCAGCTAAATATTCATTCCCAATCTCCATATCGATTCACACATCATTACTCACACTACAACACACAAATTTTCCTGCACATATACATACATTACCCATGGTTTTCCCAAGCTTTTAAACAACATTTACAAGCTTCAAAACAGCCACATTACCTTACTCATCATATCAACATACCTACTACTCATAACCTCATTCATTACCCATTTAAAGTACTTAAAATCTGTTACAATACCATACACAAAACTAGCTCAAGGTAAGGGCATTTACCTTGTTCTTGCTAGTTTTATTTCTTTTCTTCCTTTCTCCTTTCCTCTTCCTTCTTTGTTCCTTTGTTTCTTGTTCTTGGCTCACAATTCCAGAAATGCTACAGCCACCCATACATACCAATACTAGCTTAGAAAACTAACCCTTAAGCTAACCTAGAATCTAATACACATTAAAGGTTTAAAGGAGTTCTTACCTTGTGCTTCTAGGTGAGGTTTTTGGAGCAGCAAAGGGCAAGGTTTCCAGCTCCACAATGAGCATCATAAACGGCTGGTATGGGGGGAAAAACAAGAGCTCAAGCTCAGATTTTCGTTTTGCAAAGGAGAGGTAGAAAAAGATGGATTTTTAAGACTCTTTTTACCTCAAACCAACAAGGAGATGAAGGTGCTTCTAATGGTGGTCTTCAAGCTTCAAATGGAGCTCCATCCATGGTGACCAACTTCACCATTTTCGAATTTTAGAAAGAGAGGAGTAATCTCCAAGAAGAGGGGAGTTTAGTGGTGTAATTTTTTTGCTCTTTGGACTTTGTTTAAGCCATGAAAAATGGAAGAGAAGAGAGGAGCTGGGTGGAGAAGTTTAAATCGCCATTAGTGTGCTGGAGGAGGAAGAAGAGTTCTGAGATGGGGAAAAAAAACGAGAGGGAATAAGAGAATGGGAGGAAAGAGAGTATAAAAGTTGCTTTTTTGTACTTTTCTTTACCTTTTCTTCTTTTATTGCTTTACTTTTTGTGAGTTAGATAATGTGAGAGAGGGAGGGAAATCGTATCCCACACACACAATAAGGGAGCCAGCATTTTATTTTCACAATGGAGGGAATGTTTGGTCTATTTACAGTTTATACCCCAAAAGTTCCCGTTTTTACACTATTCACTCACCGGAGTCCGTTTTCCGGAATTTTCTCGTTTAATTTATTTTAATGGTTCCAAAGCTTCACTAATATTTATTAATGACTATTTAGTTGACCAAAATTGTTACGAGTCTATTTGACCCGCTTAAAGACACGTTTTCCCAGTTACCTCGAAACACGTGCTTTAAGGTTCGTTAGTGGTTTTAATCCGTTTTAAGGATCCATTTTCTTCGGGAGTTGTTCCCCAATATTTATTTAGACTCAATTAAGCCTTTAGAATCCTTATAATACGCTAACCGAGGTCTCATACCTCCTATGGTTATTTAACGCTTATTTAGCGTTTTTCGCTTTTAAAGTGTTTCTTTATTTCTTTTGGATTTATTCTTCCTTACAATTATTAATTAGGTACCATGAGGCCCTGAAATACGTATTAAGTTAATTTAAATCCCTATATTTAAGTTCGGGGTATTTCAATCTACCCCCCTTAAGAACTTTGTCCTCAAAGTTGTTCGAGGTTATAGGATTACTGTACTTACTCCTTTATACTTGTCTAGTGCCAAAGTCATACATCCTTCCTCCTTACGATTCCCAAATCCATCCCTCAAGGTTCCTACATACCATACTATACCCATATACAATAGTTACTCCAATCCGCACTACTACCAACTATCTGGTTCCTCATTACCAAGTTCATACATACATACGGTGCAATGCTATCCCCAAAGCAATGCAATACACATTACAATCCCGCAGGCACTCAGGTCATTTAGACACAGGACTCCTCTATGTCCCGCTTCCCTTAGAATAATACAACATGCTACCCTACTATCTTCTCTGGTATAAGCTTCTAACAAAACATCATTCTCCATACTAAGGGAAATTCCTTCACTACTACTAATTAGAAATTTTCTAAAACACCTAACTCCAAAGTCCAATATATATACATTACTTCTATCCTATGTGTGATTTTTGTGACCACTTAAGGGGAGCTTCAAGAATCATTCGACCCTGATGTGATCAGCATCAGTGTTGAACTATCTTTCCACCCCAATTTGTGTTCGGTTTCCCTTGATCTGATCAGGATCAAGTTCGACTTCCCACATCAGTTTCAAACAAGCAAATAATTTAGTTGTTTTCATTTTCTATCTTTTTACTCTTCCTAGTCATTCATACATCTCCAAAGGATGGAGTCTGTCCATCAATCATCCTCACTCTATTTCCCAAATGCTTTACTCCATGGTTCAATCCTAATGCTCATTTCCTCAACCTTCACTACTTCCATCCATTACTCACCATCATATCCTATATTCTAACTACGGAATACTACACTTATAAGATTTAGTTGGCTTCAATTGTTTCACATATTTTACTTACGATTCCACTACTCATAAACTTCATTCATCTACTATCCTCATTCATTTTGTACTACTTCTTCAAAGGTTACAATACTTGTGGAGCTCCGTCCACTACTCATTACTTTTCTTTTACTAATACTCTTACACTGGTGTTACAAGATAGGTACGTTCCTCCTATGGTATTTGCATGTTTAATGCCTAGTTACCATAATTACAATATGAATGAGTACTTATGTTTATTTAACATAGTACCGATCATCAATTTGATTCTCATTTGTGCTGTGCACATTACGGTTTAAGTGTTTTATTCATAAAACTTACGTTAAGCGGTTTTCGCTCTACCCCCCTTAAAAGGGATTACGCCCACGTAATCTACCATGTATTATTGTTAAACATTGGTTTAATCAGTTTGGGCAAACTGAAGCGTTTAGCTTCACTACTGTATACTATATACTATGCTCTGGTCAAAGGGTCTTAACCATACCAATGGTTTAGTCTTTGCACCAAGAGTTCCTATATGAGTTTATTTAACTCATATTTAATTTGATTCTAGCCTACTCGGCTTCAAGACATTAATAGCCATTGTATTATGCTCACTAGGTACATTAATCTCCTAGCTAGGGCCCACTAGCTTCTGCTGCGCGACCCTGATAACTTGGGTTATTCACCCTTCTTGTTATCCTTAATGTGCTATACATTACCTTCTCGTCCGTCTATTATGGGAATAAGGTTTACTAAACAACTGCGGTATTCTTTTACCGTGTTTGAACTCAACGCGTTTAGGATTTATAACCAGCTCTCTGGTAATCCGCTGTACATGTTATTCGTGCTTCTACGATTATTCGTTAAGTTCCTCCGACTTATTGTCAGGCGAGGTTAAGTCACCACTTAGCTGTAGTGCTTCCTCTGTTGTCACTAGCTTTTAAATCATACCAGTTCTTCTAGTTCAGTACAAGTGTTCTTTACTTGTATGACCTTGCATTTCTATGCGTCGGTCTTAGTGACTTTCCTGTATCTCCTTTCACCTTACATTCCAATGGAATTCACATCTGTGATTGTTAGTGTGTTTCGCACTCTTCGTGCTTCTTTGGCCTTAGGCCGCACGGTTGTTGCTAAGCTTACTTAATTGGCTTGCCATGTCTGTTGGTGAAAAGAAGGATTTACTACGGTTTACATTCTCCATATCCTTAGCCATCCCATTAGATCATTAGCTGCACCAGTGCAATACCAAAACACTCAGTCATACAGAGTGCAGAGGCGTGAACGCTTGACAGTAAGTCACTTATGTGATAGGAAAGAATATTTCTGTGTGTCATCTCATACTTATACTCCGTGTTATTGCTTAACTATTCCCTCATAGCGGTCGCCTGTTGCGCACCGTATTCTTACTCATTGTACAACATTGCTTTTACTGTTTCTGTTACTGTGGTAGTTCCTCTTTACTCATTGCCATTGTCATTGGCACCATTCCCTTATGGTATGAATACCATGGGGTTCCCAATGTTCGTGTGTATGACGATTGTTGTAGCGTACCGCACTACTATTATCTTCCCATTGTGGGGATGTTTTATTTCAGTTTAGGTTTCATGTGTAGGTTGGCTTACTTCACATTATTTTCATCATTTGTGATACAATTCACCAAGTATCTTGGTTGACCAAGGATGAGATAACTCATCGGGTCATAAGCTCTCTTGAGCGTTAATCATCCATGGTGTTCAATGTGTGTTCACATTGATTGCTTTAATAGTTATTGCCTTTCGGTGCTGAGCATTGGTTCAGGCTCTGGCTGTGTAGTTTTGCTTGTATGTATACTACCAGGACATCCCATGAAACTTCAAGGGTTTTCTGGTCCCGTTCTCCAATTGGAGGGTATTCTATCACTGAAAGTGAAGGTTCTTGTTGAGGGGTTTGTCTCCACTCATAGGTCTAATGACAAGGTTTGCTATGTTGGTGTTTACGCAATGGTCCACCACATGTTTGGGTGTATATGGAGATGCTTACTCCCTTAAGTCGTAATGGTTTGGAAATCTCATTTCCTTATCCCATCATCCCTTGGCAATATCTATTGCGTGGTTTAATGTTATAGTAGATGGAAGCCTTTTCTAAGGGTTCACATCATCTGCATTAGTGGTCTTTGGTTAACGAGGGGTACCTTCCCTTGGGTTTCCCGTAGTGTTCAAGTGGGACTAGGCCAATGTTGGCATTATCATGACTCTTATGCCTCTGTGCTACCATTGCTACAGAAGGCATGGCGGTAATTAAGAACTCCGTCCACTGTATACTAGGCTGATGCCCTAGTGATAGTGACATTGAGTTGGCCATTACTCCAAGCCACTCAGGATGTTGGGTTTGAATTTAAGGTCCAGTTGTTGATTTCCTGTCGTATGAGGCAATATTTCTTGCAAGTCTTGTTAGTAATGGTGTGGGTTTTGCAACCGTTTAAGGTTACACAACGCATCAGGTTTATGGCTTTAGAGCCATATTGCTGCAAGCTATGCTCTTTGCAAGCTGCTTATACACATTTCCACTCCTTGTATACCGTCATAGGTTGGAGGTATTATTGGGCTCTATGGTAAGTCGTGACATCACGCTTCCGTTCATAGGAGACCCTTTAGGTAATCTGATGTTAATAGGTGTCTCTCAATATCTTAGGGCATTTCCGTTAAGTGAAATCCCTTCGGGTCCCAACCGAGTGTTCGTTCTAACCTTCGTGCTTTTATCATGTCGCTGTTGTTCGACTGTTGTCCATCTAGTCACCCTCAATGATTGCTCCTGGGTGTTGTTAATTTATGTCGTTACTTCCGGCTGATGGTTATGATATGTTGTCCACTGTACCATCTTGTGGTATCGTTCTTGAGTTGTCCCTTTTGGGTCATGACGTCTCCCGTCCTTGGGTAGACTGTTTATGCTTGTTCCTAGTACTTGAGACTAGGTTTGAACATCCTCTCCGATTATGGATTGTGCTTCGTAGTAATTTTGTGATTGCTCTTGGGAATTCCGCCCGTTTGTTGAGTATTGTTAGGTTCACGTTAGGCATTCGCCTTAATGTGTTTAGGCTGGGCATTCCATCCAGCTGTCAGGTAATTGCTTGGATTATTTGAGACATATCCAATGTCTATACTTACTAGCATGTGCTCTTTGCACTTCCTAGTTCTTATTCCTCATCTTCAGTGGATTCTCTGAGTTCCTTTATGCTTGATCCTCTGAGGTGTCAAGCTGTCTTGGGTTGAACTTACTGATGGTCCGTAGAACGGAGTTGACTACTTCCCGTGTGTCGTACACTACATGTGCACATACGTGGGGTACCATGTTGATACGTTGCCACCTACCCAACTATATGTCGGGCCCGCAAGCTCCCTCGGAGTGCGGTTGTCCCATATCCCGTAACGGGTACACTCGTAGTGTTCGTCACACGCCTAGGTGAAGTATTCTGTTGCCAACTCCTCTTGTATCATTCTATGATACTCACCATAATCATGTTGGTTCGGTTTTAAAATCCAAGGTTTTTAAAAGAAGGTTGTGGTTTGAAAAGAAAATTTTGGGTTTTAAAAACAATGGTTCCGGTGTTAAAAGAAATCTCTCATGGCATGGCCATGTTTGAGGTCTTGACCAAGTCTAGCCTCTCGCTGACTGGTATGTTCTAAATGCAGTGGTCGGGCCGTTAGGCCTTTCCAAGGTTCCATACGTCTGGTTGTTAGGATGTGTGATCCTGTAGTTGTTTCGTTACAGTCACCGTACATTACTATGTACTTGTGACGTGTTAGTGTCCCTTTACATATCTCTGTCTTTACTGCACTTGCCGTGGCAAGTGCGTGGTACTGGTGGTTTTTGGGTGAACCGATATCGGTCACGGTAGGGTTTTTTTTTTCTGGTACTTGATAGTCTCATTGACTCTTCCTTTGTTCTTATCGATGATTTACTTAGGCTAATTAGTCTTCTGAGCAACTTCTCAGTAAGCTTGACGTGGTCGTCACTGATCAGGGTACTTCTCCAATCCTTGGAGGTTCCCGTTCTATTTGGTTTAGTGTTGTTCCTTGTGGCTCGTTCCCACACATCTGTGGCGGTCACTGAGTCTCCCTTGTTTAGGCGCTACTCTTGTAGTCCTATCGGATCATATCCCGTGGATGTTTTTGTAGCTGTGTAAGCTGTGCTGGCCAGGTATTGTAACCTCTTCGGTGTTGTGGTTTTTGGAGTTAACCGTTCCTGACTATGTCCTTAGTCAGCTAGCATACCGTTGGTGGTAATATCAAGTATTACCATCCCGTAGACTTGTGTCTCGGGTTCTGTTATTACTCCTTTTTCCATTTCATTGCACAGTTAGTGCTTCCTTCCTGCTGCTGGTTGTTTAGTTAGGTCTCGCGACTGTTAAGCACGTCGCCCCATGTTGTTGTAAGCTGCAGCCTCCTCGTGGTTGGTGTGCTCGTTCAACCGCTGTTGAGTGCGGGTATTGTGTTTTAACCGGGATCCATTTCCGGCTTCCAATCCTTGGAATTTACTATATGTCGGTTCTTGTTTACTGTGTGATTGCTTCACAACTGCCAGATCGGGTTTCCCCGAGTATGAGAGGACTTTCCTTCTCTCTGGCGTCCTTTCCCAAGTTATACAGTGGGGTTTGCGGCGGGCGGGACTGGTATTGTAGGTATCCGGTACTCACCGGTAGTTCCTAACTAGCATATCTCTAATGCTAACACTCAGCCCTTAGCCCTAAGCTTCTAATTCCTAACTCGGATTCCTAGACTCGGTATTTCCAGTCATCAGAGCGATACTTCGCTCTGATACCACTTTTTGTAAACCCCTACCATTAATACAGTGCTTACCGTCCAATTTCCTTACATATCAGATACACGCAGCGGATATATGCTTACATACAATGGGTGATACAATGCCGTTAGTCACCCACGTGACCAACAAGGCTACTACTTCTACATACAACATCGGTCTGATGGACCGGAATCCCGAGTACTACAAGTCTACAATACATTCTCCGTTTACCAAATACTACTACAATCTTCATTCAATACAATACTCCAAGTACAATACAGTATAATCTACATACCGAGTTTACTAGGTTCCTTATACAAGTATAATACCTCTTCCAGTTCATACATACTCACTAAGAGACTACTTACTACCCATTCCTCACTACTACATTACTTTCTAAATACCAGGGGTGTGCTAGTTAATACACCTCTACATTCTGCTACTACTATCCAATGTAGTCACCGGTCTCGTGCCTTGACCACATTCGCTTCGGGTACCTGCACACTAAAAAAAATGTCCCCCGAAGGGGTCAGCTTTCGCCGAGCATGATAACCGCATACCCCGCGTACTAGTGAGGGTACGCCGACCACTTGGTCGAATACATGCGGTTGATTTCATTCAAACATACATGCATACATGCTCTTATACACAATACAACAATACTTACGCAAGGCATACATACATACACTACATTACATACAAGGAATACAATAAACCATCCAATACATACTTACCTTCTTCCGAAATACACTTACTCATTACATACACAATATACAATTCTTGTTAGCTTCATTGGTCCACCCGGGTTAATCGGGTGGAGATTACTCTTTTACTCGTTACTTCATACACATACATACTCATACTCATACTTACTTACGGATTCATACTTACTTACTCTTACTCTTACTCAAGTTAAGTCGTCGGGACCTCCGGCCCTGGGGACTACACCGTCCCACCTCCGGGATTTACTTGACTCACCAATCCGGGATGCTACCCATTTAAGGGATTTGGGCCGCGGACCAGTTTAAGAGTCAGGATTTGCAGCAACCTCTTGTGACTCCGCATCCTCACGCGTGGCCGAAGCTATATCGGACTTGTACTCATTCCAATTTACTCACTTAAGTTAGGAGTTAGATAGTTAGGAATTAGTACAAGTCAACATCCAAGCCACAATAATACAATACCCATATACACTTACATACAAATACATTACAATATACAAGTACACTACAAGTATGATACACTTCATCATCATTCATATGTTTCATGAATTATACAAACTATTGTTCAAGACAAATATCAAGAACAATGTAACCAAGCACAAGTAGGTGCAATATAGTCCGATTCATGCATTTATCTTATTAGGTGATCAAATAAGCACACAAATCGGGGTAACCAGATTAGGATACAGGGCATGAAGAAATCATACCGTTCACCGTTGTACTTGTATCCAACTTTCCTCCGGTGTTCACAATCCAAGTCCTATAACATACATGTGATCGAGTGGTTAATTCCTTATGGGTAACCCAACAAGTTTCATCATTTATGTTTCCCAATGTACCATTACTAGTTCCTTAGATTTCATACTTAATTCCAAAATCATTTACTTCACATCATTTCCTAAGCTCATTTTCTTAGGTTCTTATGTGTATATTATTTTCTCCTTACCATCATTATTCTCCCTATGGTTTACTGCTTAAGCCCAAAAAAAAAAAAATTTTTTTTTTTTGACCGGACCTCCCCTGGGGTGGTCCCTAGGGGCGGTCCGAGACAGAAGCCATTTACGCTGCGAGATTCCAGTACTGGACCTCCCCACAGGGGCGGTCCGTAGGGGCGGTCCGAGACAGAAACCAATTTTTTTTTTTTTTTAATCTTCTCTGCACTGGACCTCCCCTGTGGGGCGGTCCGTGACAGAAACGAATCCGTCCAGCTGAATTCGACTATGGACCTCCCCACAGGGGCGGTCCATAGGGGCGGTCCACAACAGACCCTGTTTTTAAAAGTGTTTTTCTACACATTCTGAACTCCAAATTCACCCCAATTTTTTTCCACTTATTCCACAATATTTCCACATGTTTCCTACATGTTTAAACACCTTAAAACATGCATTAAACCTCTCCAAATCATTGGTTAAACTCTTACTCCAATTCTTGCTCAAATTCACAAACATCAATTCTTACATTTTGCACTTTGCACACTAAAGCACTTCTAACTTTCTCTTGCTAGTTTCCTACCTCCTACCAACTCACTCAATAACCATTCCAAATCCTTTATAACCATTTGCAATAACTATACACAAGTTCTTCATTCATTTCCAAGGTTATGCACACCAACTTTCTTCCTAAAATTCAAGGTACTCATACACTGTTTTGCTACAGATTTTTGTTCCCACTTCTACCATTCAATACTCCCTCTATCAATACCATTCCTAGCATTCTAATTGCATTACCTCCCACTCAAGTTCTCCCCATTATCTAGCTCCATTCAAAATCTGTTACAACATGATTAATCACTCACAACTTCTACCAAAACACACCTAGTTATTGTCTAGGTTGTTCCCTCTCCTTACACATCTAAGTCCTCTAATTTCCATACAAATTTGGGCAGAGGTTCCCCTAAAATTCTCACTTTGCCCACATACCATTTCAGCTAAATATTCATTCCCAATCTCCATATCGATTCACACATCATTACTCACACTACAACACACAAATTTTCCTGCACATATACATACATTACCCATGGTTTTCCCAAGCTTTTAAACAACATTTACAAGCTTCAAAACAGCTACATTACCTTACTCATCATACTTCAACATACCTACTACTCATAACCTCATTCATTACCCATTTAAAGTACTTAAAATCTGTTACAATACCATACACAAAACTAGCTCAAGGTAAGGGCATTTACCTTGTTCTTGCTAGTTTTATTTCTTTTCTTCCTTTCTCCTTTCCTCTTCCTTCTTTGTTCCTTTGTTTCTTGTTCTTGGCTCACAATTCCAGAAATGCTACAGCCACCCATACATACCAATACTAGCTTAGAAAACTAACCCTTAAGCTAACCTAGAATCTAATACACATTAAAGGTTTAAAGGAGTTCTTACCTTGTGCTTCTAGGTGAGGTTTTTGGAGCAGCAAAGGGCAAGGTTTCCAGCTCCACAATGAGCATCATAAACGGCTGGTATGGGGGGAAAAACAAGAGCTCAAGCTCAGATTTTCGTTTTGCAAAGGAGAGGTAGAAAAAGATGGATTTTTAAGACTCTTTTTACCTCAAACCAACAAGGAGATGAAGGTGCTTCTAATGGTGGTCTTCAAGCTTCAAATGGAGCTCCATCCATGGTGACCAACTTCACCATTTTCGAATTTTAGAAAGAGAGGAGTAATCTCCAAGAAGAGGGGAGTTTAGTGGTGTAATTTTTTTGCTCTTTGGACTTTGTTTAAGCCATGAAAAATGGAAGAGAAGAGAGGAGCTGGGTGGAGAAGTTTAAATCGCCATTAGTGTGCTGGAGGAGGAAGAAGAGTTCTGAGATGGGGAAAAAAAACGAGAGGGAATAAGAGAATGGGAGGAAAGAGAGTATAAAAGTTGCTTTTTTTGTACTTTTCTTTACCTTTTCTTCTTTTATTGCTTTACTTTTTGTGAGTTAGATAATGTGAGAGAGGGAGGGAAATCGTATCCCACACACACAATAAGGGAGCCAGCATTTTATTTTCACAATGGAGGGAATGTTTGGTCTATTTACAGTTTATACCCCAAAAGTTCCCGTTTTTACACTATTCACTCACCGGAGTCCGTTTTCCGGAATTTTCTCGTTTAATTAATTTTAATGGTTCCAAAGCTTCACTAATATTTATTAATGATTATTTAGTTGACCAAAATTGTTACGAGTCTATTTGACCCGCTTAAAGACACGTTTTCCCGGTTACCTCGAAACACGTGCTTTAAGGTTCGTTAGTGGTTTTAATCCGTTTTAAGGATCCGTTTTCTTCGGGAGTTGTTCCCCAATATTTATTTAGACTCAATTAAGCCTTTAGAATCCTTATAATACGCTAACCGAGGTCTCATACCTCCTATGGTTATTTAACGCTTATTTAGCGTTTTTCGCTTTTAAGTTTCTTTATTTCTTTTGGATTTATTTTCCTTACAATATTAATTAGGTACCATGAGGCCCTGAAATACTATTAGTTAATTTAAATCCTATATTTAAGTCGGGGTATTTCAATCTACCCCCCTTAAGAACTTTGTCCTCAAAGTTGTTCGAGGTTATAGGATTACTGTACTTACCTTATACTTGTCTAGTGCCAAAGTCATACATCCTTCCTCCTTACGATTCCAAATCCATCCCTCAAGTTCCTACATACCATACTATACCCATATACAATAGTTACTCCAATCCGCATACTACCAACATCGGTTCCTCATTACCAATTTATACATACATACGGTGCAATGCTATCCCCAAAGCAATGCAATACACATTACAATCCCGCAGGCACTCAGGTCATTTAGACACAGGACTCCTCTATGTCCCGCTTCCCTTAGAATAATACAACATGCTACCCTACTATCTTCTCTGGTATAAGCTTCTAACAAAACATCATTCTCCATACTAAGGGAAATTCCTTCACTACTACTAATTAGAAATTTTCTAAAACACCTAACTCCAAAGTCCAATATATATACATTACTTCTATCCTATGTGTGATTTTTGTGACCACTTAAGGGGAGCTTCAAGAATCATTCGACCCTGATGTGATCAGCATCAGTGTTGAACTATCTTTCCACCCCAATTTGTGTTGTGTTCGGTTTCCCTTCTGATCAGGATCAAGTTCGACTTCCCACATCAGTTTCAAACAAGCAAATAATTTAGTTGTTTTCATTTTCTATTTTTTACTCTTCCTAGTCATTCATACATCTCCAAAGGATGGAGTCTGTCCATCAATCATCCTCACTCTATTTCCCAAATGCTTTACTCCATGGTTCAATCCTAATGCTCATTTCCTCAACCTTCACTACTTCCATCCATTACTCACCATCATATCCTATATTCTAACTACGGAATACTACACTTATAAGATTTAGTTGGCTTCAATTGTTTCACATATTTTACTTACGATTCCACTACTCATAAACTTCATTCATCTACTATCCTCATTCATTTTGTACTACTTCTTCAAAGGTTACAATACTTGTGAGCTCCGTCCACTACTCATTACTTTTCTTTTACTAATACTCTTACACTGGTGTTACAAGATAGGTACGTTCCTCCTATGGTATTTGCATGTTTAATGCCTAGTTACCATAATTACAATATGAATGAGTATTTTTTTTTAGTAACATCAATTTGATTTCTCATTTGTGCTGTGCACATTACGGTTTAAGTGTTTTATCATAAAACTTACGTTAAGCGGTTTTCGCTCTACCCCCCTTAAAAGGGATTACGCCCACGTAATCTACCATGTATTATTGTTAAACATTGGTTTAATCAGTTTGGGCAAACTGAAGCGTTTAGCTTCACTACTGTATACTATATACTATGCTCTGGTCAAAGGGTCTTAACCATACCAATGGTTTAGTCTTTGCACCAAGAGTTCCTATATGAGTTTATTTAACTCATATTTAATTTGATTCTAGCCTACTCGGCTTCAAGACATTAATAGCCATTGTATTATGCTCACTAGGTACATTAATCTCCTAGCTAGGGCCCACTAGCTTCTGCTGCGCGACCCTGATAACTTGGGTTATTCACCCTTCTTGTTATCCTTAATGTGCTATACATTACCTTCTCCGTCTATTATGGGAATAAGGTTTATTAAACAACTGCGGTATTCTTTTACCGTGTTTGAACTCAACGCGTTTAGGATTTATAACCAGCTCTCTGGTAATCCTGTACATGTTATTCGTGCTTCTACGATTATTCGTTAAGTTCCTCCGACTTATTGTCAGGCGAGGTTAAGTCACCACTTAGCTGTAGTGCTTCCTCTGTTGTCACTAGCTTTTAAATCATACCAGTTCTTCTAGTTCAGTACAAGTGTTCTTTACTTGTATGACCTTGCATTTCTATGCGTCGGTCTTAGTGACTTTCCTGTATCTCCTTTCACCTTACATTCCAATGGAATTCACATCTGTGATTGTTAGTGTGTTTCGCACTCTTCGTGCTTCTTTGGCCTTAGGCCGCACGGTTGTTGCTAAGCTTACTTAATTGGCTTGCCATGTGTTGTTGAAAAGAAGGATTTACTACGGTTTACATTCTCCATATCCTTAGCCATCCCATTAGATCATTAGCTGCACCAGTGCAATACCAAAACACTCAGTCATACAGAGTGCAGAGGCGTGAACGCTTGACAGTAAGTCACTTATGTGATAGGAAAGAATATTTCTGTGTGTCATCTCATACTTATACTCCGTGTTATTGCTTAACTATTCCCTCATCGGTCGCCTGTTGCGCACCGTATTCTTACTCATTGTACAACATTGCTTTTACTGTTTCTGTTACTGTGGTAGTTCCTCTTTACTCTGCCATTGTCATTGGCACCATTCCCTTATGGTATGAATACCCGGGGTTCCCAATGTTCGTGTTGACGATTGTTGTAGCGTACCGCACTACTATTATCTTCCCATTGTGGGGATGTTTTATTTCAGTTTAGGTTTCATGTGTGGTTGGCTTACTTCACATTATTTCATCATTTGTGATACAATTCACCAAGTATCTTGGTTGACCAAGGATGAGATAACTCATCGGGTCATAAGCTCTCTTAGCGTTAATCATCCATGGTGTTCAATGTGTGTTCACATTGATTGCTTTAATAGTTATTGCCTTTCGTGCTGAGCATTGGTTTCAGGCTCTGGCTGTGTAGTTTTGCTTGTATGTATACTACCAGGACATCCCATGAAACTTCAAGGGTTTTCTGGTCCCGTTCTCCAATTGGAGGTATTCTATCACTGACAAGTGAAGGTTCTTGTTGAGGGTTTGTCTCCACTCATAGGTCTAATGACAAGGTTTGCTATGTTGGTGTTTACGCAATGGTCCACCACATGTTTGGGTGTATATGGAGTATGCTTACTCCCTTAAGTCGTAATGGTTTGGAAATCTCATTTCCTTATCCATCATCCCTTGGCAATATCTATTGCGTGGTTTTATGTTATAGTAGATGGAAGCCTTTTCTAAGGGTTCACATCATCTCCGCATTAGTGGTCTTTGGTTAACGAGGGGTACCTTCCCTTGGGTTTCCCGTAGTGTTCAAGTGTGGACTAGGCCAATGTTGGCATTATCATGACTCTTATGCCTCTGTGCTACCATTGCTACAGAAGGCATGGCGGTAATTAAGAACTCCGTCCACTGTATACTAGGCTGATGCCCTAGTGACAGTGACATTGAGTTGGCCATTACTCCAAGCCACTCAGGATGTTGGGTTTGAATTTAAGGTCCAGTTGTTGATTCCTTGTCGTATGAGGCAATATTTCTTGCAAGTCTTGTTAGTAATGGTGTGGGTTTTGCAACCGTTTAAGGTTACACAACGCATTAGGTTTATGGCTTTAGAGCCATATTGCTGCAAGCTATGCTCTTTGCAAGCTGCTTATACACATTTCCACTCCTTGTATACCGTCATAGGTTGGAGGTATTATTGGGCTCTATGGTAAGTCGTGACATCACGCTTCCGTTCATAGGAGACCCTTTAGGTAATCTGATGTTAATAGGTGTCTCTCAATATCTTAGGGCATTTCCTGTTAAGTGAAATCCCTTCGGGTCCCAACCGAGTGTTCGTTCTAACCTTCGTGCTTTTATCATGTCGCTGTTGTTCGACTGTTGTCCATCTAGTCACCCTCAAGGATTGCTCCTGGGTGTTGTTAATTTATGTCGTTACTTCCGGCTGATGGTTATGATATGTTGTCCACTGTACCATCTTGTGGTATCGTTCTTGAGTTGTCCCTTTTTGGGTCATGACGTCTCCCGTCCTTGGGTAGACTGTTTATGCTTGTTCCTAGTACTTGAGACTAGGTTTGAACATCCTCTCCGATTATGGATTGTGCTTCGTAGTAATTTTGTGATTGCTCTTGGGAATTCCGCCCTGTTTGTTGAGTATTGTTAGGTTCACGTTAGGCATTCGCCTTAATGTGTTTAGGCTGGGCATTCATCCAGCTGTCAGGTAATTGCTTGGATTATTTGAGACATATCCAATGTCTATACTTACTAGCATGTGCTCTTTGCACTTCCTAGTTCTTATTCCTCATCTTCAGGTGGATTCTCTGAGTTCCTTTATGCTTGATCCTCTGAGATGTCAAGCTGTCTTGGGTTGAACTTACTGATGGTCCGTAGAACGGAGTTGACTACTTCCCGTGTGTCGTACACTACATGTGCACATACGTGGGGTACCATGTTGATACGTTGCCACCTACCCAACTATATGTCGGGCCCGCAAGCTCCCTCGGAGTGCGGTTGTCCCACATCCCGTAACGGGTACACTCGTAGTGTTCGTCACACGCCTAGGTGAAGTATTCTGTTGCCAACTCCTCTTGTATCATTCTATGATACTCACCATAATCATGTTGGTTCGGTTTTAAAATCCAAGGTTTTTAAAAGAAGGTTACGGTTTTGAAAAGAAAATTTTGGGTTTTAAAAACAATGGTTCCGGTGTTAAAAGAAATCTCTCATGGCATGGCCATGTTTGAGGTCTTGACCAAGTCTAGCCTCTCGCAGACTGGTATGTTCTAAATGCAGTGGTCGGGCCGTTAGGCCTTTCCAAGGTTCCATACGTCTGGTTGTTAGGATGTGTGATCCTGTAGTTGTTTCGTTACAGTCACCGTACATTACTATGTACTTGTGACGTGTTAGTGTCCCTTTACATATCTCTGTCTTTACTGCACTTGCCGTGGCAAGTGCGTGATACTGGTGGTTTTTGGGTGAACCGATATCGGTCACGGTAGGGTTTTTTTTTCTGGTACTTGATAGTCTCATTGACTCTTCCTTTGTTCTTATCGATGATTTACTTAGGCTAATTAGTCTTCTGAGCAACTTCTCAGTAAGCTTGACGTGGTCGTCACTGATCAGGGTACTTCTCCAATCCTTGGAGGTTCCCGTTCTATTTGGTTTAGTGTTGTTCCTTGTGGCTCGTTCCCACACATCTGTGGCGGTCACTGAGTCTCCCTTGTTTAGGCGCTACTCTTGTAGTCCTATCGGATCATATCCCGTGGATGTTTTTGTAGCTGTGTAAGCTGTGCTGGCCAGGTATTGTAACCTCTTCGGTGTTGTGGTTTTTGGAGTTAACCGTTCCTGACTATGTCCTTAGTCAGCTAGCATACCGTTGGTGGTAATATTCAAGTATTACCATCCCGTAGACTTGTGTCTCGGGTTCTGTTATTACTCCTTTTTCCATTTCATTGCACAGTTAGTGCTTCCTTCCTGCTGCTGGTTGTTTAGTTAGGTCTCGCGACTGTTAAGCACGTCGCCCCATGTTGTTGTAAGCTGCAGCCTCCTCGTGGTTGGTGTGCTCGTTCAACCGCTGTTGAGTGCGGGTATTGTGGTTTAACCGGGATCCATTTCCGGCTTCCAATCCTTGGAATTTACTATATGTCGGTTCTTGTTTACTGTGTGATTGCTTCACAACTGCCAGATCGGGTTTCCCCGAGTATGAGAGGACTTTCCTTCTCTCTGGCGTCCTTTCCCAAGTTATACAGTGGGGTTTGCGGCGGGCGGGACTGGTATTGTAGGTATCCGGTACTCACCGGTAGTTCCTAACTAGCATATCTCTAATGCTAACACTCAGCCCTTAGCCCTAAGCTTCTAATTCCTAACTCGGTATTCCTAGACTCGGTATTTCCAGTCATCAGAGCGATACTTCGCTCTGATACCACTTTTTGTAACACCCCTACCATTAATACAGTGCTTACCGTCCAATTTCCTTACATATCAGATACACGCAGCGGATATATGCTTACATACAATGGGTGATACAATGCCGTTAGTCACTCACGTGACCAACAAGGCTACTACTTCTACATACAACATCGGTCTGATGGACCGGAATCCCGAGTACTACAAGTCTACAATACATTCTCCGTTTACCAAATACTACTACAATCTTCATTCAATACAATACTCCAAGTACAATACAGTATAATCTACATACCGAGTTTACTAGGTTCCTTATACAAGTATAATACCTCTTCCAGTTCATACGTACTCACTAAGAGACTACTTACTACCCATTCCTCACTACTACATTACTTTCTAAATACCAGGGGTGTGCTAGTTAATGCACCTCTACATTCTGCTACTACTATCCAATGTAGTCACCAGTCTCGTGCCTTGACCACATTCGCTTCGGGTACCTGCACACTAAAAAAAATGTCCCCCGAAGGGGTCAGCTTTCGCCGAGCATGATAACCGCATACCCTGCGTACTAGTGAGGGTACGCCGACCACTTGGTCGAATACATGCGGTTGATTTCATTCAAACATCATGCATACATGCTCTTATACACAATAAAGCAATACTTACGCAAGGCATACATACATACACTACATTACATACAAGGAATACAATAAACCATCCAATACATACTTACCTTCTTCCGAAATACACTTACTTATTACATACACAATATACAATTCTTGTTAGCTTCATTGGTCCACCCGGGTTAATCGGGTGGAGATTACTCTTTTACTCGTTACTTCATACACATACATACTCATACTCATACTTACTTACGGATTCATACTTACTTACTCTTACTCTTACTCAAGTTAAGTCGTCGGGACCTCCGGCCCTGGGGACTACACCGTCCCACCTCCGGGATTTACTTGACTCACCAATCCGGGATGCTACCCATTTAAGGGATTTGGACCGCGGACCAGTTTAAGAGTCAGGATTTGCAGCCAACCTCTTGTGACTCCGCATCCTCATGCGTGGCCGAAGCTATATCGGACTTGTACTCATTCCAATTTACTCACTTAAGTTAGGAGTTAGATAGTTAGGAATTAGTACAAGTCAACATCCAAGCCACAATAATACAATACCCATATACACTTACATACAAATACATTACAATATACAAGTACACTACAAGTATGATACACTTCATCATCATTCATATGTTTCATGAATTATACAAACTATTGTTCAAGACAAATATCAAGAACAATGTAACCAAGCACAAGTAGGTGCAATATAGTCCGATTCATGCATTTATCTTATTAGGTGATCAAATAAGCACACAAATCGGGGTAACCAGATTAGGATACAGGGCATGAAGAAATCATACCGTTCACCGTTGTACTTGTATCCAACTTTCCTCCGGTTTCACAATCCAAGTCCTATAAATCATGTGATCGGTGGTTATTTCCTTTGGGTAAACCCAACCAGTTTCATCATTTATGGTTGCCCAATGTACCATTACTAGTTTCCTTAGATTTCATACTTATTCCAATCATTTACTTCACATCATTTCCTACGCTCATTTCTTAGGTTCTTATGTGTATATATTTTCTCCTTACCATCATTATCTCCCTATGGTTTACTGCTTAAGCCCAAAAAAAAAAAAATTTTTTTTTTTGACCGGACCTCCCCTGTGGGGCGGTCCCTAGGGGCGGTCCGAGACAGAAGCCATTTACGCTGCGAGATTCCAGTACTGGACCTCCCCACAGGGGCGGTCCGTAGGGGCGGTCCGAGACAGAAACCAATTTTTTTTTTTTAATCTTCTCTGCCTGGACCTCCCTGTGGGGCGGTCCGTGACAGAAACGAATCCGTCCAGCTGAATTCGACTATGGACCTCCCCACAGGGGCGGTCCATAGGGGCGGTCCACAACAGACCCTGTTTTTAAAAGTGTTTTTCTACACATTCTGAACTCCAAATTCACCCCAATTTTTTTCCACTTATTCCACAATATTTCCACATGTTTCCTACATGTTTAAACACCTTAAAACATGCATTAAACCTCTGCAAATCATTGGTTAAACTCTTACTCCAATTCTTGCTCAAATTCACAAACATCAATTCTTACATTTTGCACTTTGCACACTAAAGCACTTCTAACTTTCTCTTGCTAGTTTCCTACCTCCTACCAACTCACTCAATAACCATTCCAAATCCTTTATAACCATTTGCAATAACTATACACAAGTTCTTCATTCATTTCCAAGGTTATGCACACCAACTTTCTTCCTAAAATTCAAGGTACTCATACACTGTTTTGCTATAGATTTTTGTTCCCACTTCTACCATTCAATACTCCCTCTATCAATACCATTCCTAGCATTCTAATTGCATTACCTCCCACTCAAGTTCTCCCCATTATCTAGCTCCATTCAAAATCTGTTACAACATGATTAATCACTCACAACTTCTACCAAAACACACCTAGTTATTGTCTAGGTTGTTCCCTCTCCTTACACATCTAAGTCCTCTAATTTCCATACAAATTTGGGCAGAGGTTCCCCTAAAATTCTCACTTTTCCCACATACCATTTCAGCTAAATATTCATTCCCAATCTCCATATCGATTCACACATCATTACTCACACTACAACACACAAATTTTCCTGCACATATACATACATTACCCATGGTTTTCCCAAGCTTTTAAACAACATTTACAAGCTTCAAAACAGCCACATTACCTTACTCATCATACTTAAACATACCTACTACTCATAACCTCATTCATTACCCATTTAAAGTACTTAAAATCTGTTACAATACCATACACAAAACTAGCTCAAGGTAAGGGCATTTACCTTGTTCTTGCTAGTTTTATTTCTTTTCTTTCCTCTCTTTCCTCTTCCTTCTTTGTTCCTTTGTTTCTTGTTCTTGGCTCACAATTCCAGAAATGCTACAGCCACCCATACATACCAATACTAGCTTAGAAAACTAACCCGTAAGCTAACCTAGAATCTAATACACATTAAAGGTTTAAAGGAGTTCTTACCTTGTGCTTCTAGGTGAGGTTTTTGGAGCAGCAAAGGGCAAGGTTTCCAGCTCCACAATGAGCATCATAAACGGCTGGTATGGGGGGAAAAACAAGAGCTCAAGCTCAGATTTTCGTTTTGCAAAGGAGAGGTAGAAAAAGATGGATTTTTAAGACTCTTTTTACCTCAAACCAACAAGGAGATGAAGGTGCTTCTAATGGTGGTCTTCAAGCTTCAAATGGAGCTCCATCCATGGTAACCAACTTCAACTTCACCATTTTCGAATTTTAGAAAGAGAGGATAATCTCCAAGAAGAGGGGAGTTTAGTGGTGTAATTTTTTTGCTCTTTGGACTTTGTTTAAGCCATGAAAAATGGAAGAGAAGAGAGGAGCTGGATGGTGGAGAAGTTTAAATCGCCATTAGTGTGCTGGAGGAGGAAGAAGAGTTCTGAAATGGGGAAAAAACAAGAGGGAATAAGAGAACGGGAGGAAAGAGAGTATAAAAGTTGCTTTTTTGTACTTTTCTTTACCTTTTCTTCTTTTATGCTTTACTTTTTGAGTTAGATAATGTGAGAGAGGGAGGAAATCGTATCCCATACACACAATAAGGGAGCCAGCATTTTATTTTCACAATGGAGTGAATGTTTGGTCTATTTACAGTTTATATCCCAAAAGTTCCCGTTTTTACACTATTCACTCACCGGAGTCCGTTTTCCGGAATTTTCTCGTTTAATTAATTTTAATGGTTCCAAAGCTTCACTAATATTTATTAATGATTATTTAGTTGACCAAAATTGTTACGAGTCTATTTGACCCGCTTAAAGACACGTTTTCCCGGTTACCTCGAAAAACGTGCTTTAAGGTTCGTTAGTGGTTTTAATCCGTTTTAAGGATCCATTTTCTTCGGGAGTTGTTCCCCAATATTTATTTAGACTCAATTAAGCCTTTAGAATCCTTATAATACGCTAACCGAGGTCTCATACCTCCTATGGTTATTTAACGCTTATTTAGCGTTTTTCGCTTTTAAAGTGTTTCTTTATTTCTTTTGGATTTATTCTTCCTTACAATTATTAATTAGGTACCATGAGGCCTGAAATACGTATTAAGTTAATTTAAATCCCTATATTTAAGTTCGGGGTATTTCAATATTAGGAGTGTCGACCAAGTTGGATAAGAGAAATGATCAAATTAGGAATTTAATGAAGTTTAGGAGTTAATTGTAAGTTTAGAAAACTTATAATGGCCAACTTATAAATTCTGAAAAACTAGTGGGTGAATTAGGATTAGAATGAACATAGGAGCTGTTTGGAATTATTGGGAATATTTGGGTGAAAATTGAAATTTAATTAAGAAGATTATAAGATAAACGAGTTAAGGGTTAAATTGTAAAGTTTAAGAATTAAACATAAGGTTTATAAAACTAGCGGGGTCAAAGTGTAATTTCTAGAAATTAGGGGGATAAATGAAATTAAAAATAGTCTGGGGTCGGTTAGATATTTACTAGAATTTTTGAGGTTGAATTTGGAATTAAATTGATAAGGTTGTATAACATATAGTTTAAGGATGATTTTGTAAGGTTTGTAAAGTAATGTGTGTCAAATGGTAAATAAAGAAAAGTTGGAGAATGGGGAAATAAATCTGTAACATGATAGGGTGTGTTCTGCTTTTATATTGTATGGTTGAAAACCATAGGTTAAAATTTATTATGAGAAAAAATATCTTAACGTAAGACATAAGGAGTAAAGTTGTAACATTTGCAAATTAGTGTGGAAGATTTGTAATTAATAGAATTATAGGGGCTGTTTCGTTAATACAGTAGGTTAGGAGGTGAGATTTAGCATAAGGTCGAGAATATTTTAAGTGTTACACTTATATAAAGTCCAAATGATATTAAAGGTAAAGATGAATATAAGTAAGGAATTTAATAATTCACTAAAATAATGTGGGTATTTGAGGACTAGTGGAATGATAAAATAGTGGGGGGATCAAATAAATGTTGAAGTTTAAAATAATATTTTATATAACACCTCATGACATTAAGATCATAGTCTAAATATTGAGTGGTGAAGGATACCACAATATGAGAGAATAAATGTTACACATGAGATGGTAAGGAATATTATTATACAATGAGTTTCATAATTCCAATAAACTTATATGAATATGTGAGGTGCAAAGGATTATATGATATAGTGTGGGAATCATATAAAACGGGATAAATTATGATTTGAGGTGGAGGATTTAATCATACATCATTAGAAATAATAATTATTGTCAAGTTGTAACGAGTTGAACAAACAAATGAACTATATAATTCAAAGATTATAACAGGAACTATATAGGCTTGCTGACTTAGATACAAGGACCGAGTTGACCCAAACTGACCCAAGTTAACTCAATTGACCAAAGAGAGCCAAGTTGACCAACCCACAATCTAAAGGGGAGTTAGAAGTTTAATAAACTATATGGTCAATTATAAGATATAGTAATAAACTATATTGTTACATACATAAGGGTATATATATATAAAGTAATAGCCTATGATTAAATGGGATGTTATAAGGGTTAAACATCATAGTTAGTAAACTAATATCACATGTTATGTATAACATAAATAAAGTACGGTTCTAACTAATCCCGAATATATTGAAAACCCGAGTAACAATGATTAATAAATGACGATGTATTATAGGGAATTAACAGTTATAGGGAATACAAAGTGAGTTGAATGATAGTAAATTAATACCTAGTGATATGTTCCAGAGATACAAGCTAGGAGCTAGGAGATACGAGCTTTACTAGAGTAGAGAACGAGTGTGATACGTCACGCTAGCATTGTTCAGCGGTGAACGGTATGTTATTGTATGGTTTGAGTGTCCCTGAGGGCTTCCACGAGTGTAACACCCCATCTCAGTCCAAATGTGGTTTCGCAACTTAACAACATATATATAAATGTCACAGCGGAATTCATTACACTCCAGGACCTTGCCACGGTCTGATTGACAGAATATACCGAACATTAGTACATACCAACCTTTACCAAATACATATCCTTCTCACAATCCCCTCACATCCTATACATCTTACTAACTCAAATTGTCATACGAGAGTACATGCACAACTCGTAGGCCACACTTAATCCGTAACGCTTGTACCCCATCTTACTCTCGTGACGGCCGCCTCCTGACGTTCACCTGTGTAGTAAAAACAGCCCCCAAAGGGGGTCAGCACGAATGCTGGTACGATCCTCTCATGGCCCCCAAGCTAACGTGGCTACGACGTCTAATTGTCGATAGCATGGAGGTTGATTAGATGCACAACATAATAGAAAGTGCAGTAAACAACAATCCAAATATGAACAATCAAAGCTCAAACATAATGAACGACTTAAATGCGTTCCCTTAATTAGAGAGTTAATTATTTAACTCTTTAAGTTATGTTTCCTCTTAATCTTAGTCCATTCTTATCTTACCTCAATCTTAGTCTTAGAAACAACCATTCCTTAATAGAAATGGATGTAGCTTATCTCAGTCTTAGAATACAAACCATCCTTCAAATAGAAATGGTTGCAACTTATCTCCAACCTTATCTTAATCTTAGAATACAAACCACTCTTTTAAATAGAAATGATTGTATCTTATCTCAATGTTTATTTTTGTTGGGTCAAAAGCAACCCTAGCCAATGAGCTATTAACTCCATTGGTTGAATAAACAACTTATCTTAAATTTAGGATTTAGGTGATCCTACCGCACCATCATAATGCCACCTACCTTGGACTGTATGTCCAATGTAGCTGAGCCGGCAACCGACCCTAGGCAACAAGTCCGAAGACAAGTCCTTAAGCGGAAGTCGGATTTGCTATAGATAACGACCCCCTTTTCCTTAGCATGCATGACCGGAGTCAGTCCCGGGTTCCTCACTCCCCCCCTTAAGTTTCAGTTAGTACAAGTCTCAAGACAGTGTTTGTTGGTTAACCTCTTTCGGTTTATAATAAACTAATATTAGGGAGCGTTCCTTAGTCTCACTCAATTCCTTACTAAACGTTGGTTAGCAAGTTCTCACGGTAAGTTCTCACGGTAAGTTATGTTAGTTTTCAAACATCACACAACAATACAATAAACATATTGTTTCGGTTGCATGCTTTATCTTGTTTAGTGAGCACACAAAAACAAATAGCACACAAGCCGAGGGACACCTCGTTAGCAAGCAGGTCACAAGAAGAACTGTACCGTTCACCGTTGGTCGTTCGGTTGCTTACTCTCCTCTGGAGTCCAAATTCTCAAACCCTAAAACATTCATTAAATTTTAGGTTGTTAATTACTTTTCCAATAAAGCTAACTTACTTAACTCACTTAGTCACTAATGATCCCCATCTAACACCACATAAGTTCTTATAAACTTAATCGTAGGTGAATCACTTCTCCTCATAACTTATACTTATTCACCCACTTAATTATCATTGTTACCCACCGAACATGTCTCAAACAACCTTATATTATCATTACATATCAATCCCCACCATTGGATATCATTTCCTAACCTTAAACAAAGTTTTTGGCCAAAACAGCACCGCTTCCGAACTTGTGTCCGAGCTTACCAAGTTCGGACGCAAGTCGAGACTCAAAAGGGTGCAACCAGACGTGTGTCCGAACATGTGTCCGAACTTCCCTAAGTTCGGACATAGGTCAAGGAAAAATCTAAGGAAGAATTTCAATTGTCCGAACATCTAAGTCTGGACGGTAGTTCGGACTCTGGTCGAGACCCAAAAATTCTAATCGCAACAGGGCATGTCCAAGCTTCCAAATTCGGACGGAAGTTCGGACAAGCCAGAATATTCATCTTCTACACCCTTAAACACTTATCTCCTTTCTTGCAAAAATGCCCAACTCTTCCACAAGTGTCCCATTATGTCTTAATACCATATAGGCACTTAAACTCACCTTAGAACATCCTTTAAAACCTCCTTAACCATTTTCTCAATCCTTACAAGAATTTCTAACACTTGTTACTTATTTCCTTATTTTTCCAACATGTAATTTTTGTCTAAAACTCTAACTATCCAAAGTGTTTCCTTCCCAATCAATATAACTTCCCCCTAAGCATTACTACATCCCCTCTTTGCTTGCTAAACCTTCCAAGGTAATCTTGCATGTCCATGCACAATTCCTTTCTTTTCCTTTTTCTACTCATCAACCTAAACTCATGAACTTACCTATGCATTTCTCCCTATCTTCTTAGCACCTGAACCTTGTTCTTCTTTACTTTAACTATCCTACACCTTCCTTGGACATTTCCATCTCCTTTTACTCACTTACTCACCATTCTCATGATCATACACTCTTTTACATTCCTAGTCATTTTCCTTGACATTTGATAACATTCTCCCACACCTTTCTCTTCCATCACCTAAGTCCACTCATTAACATCTAAACTAAACCTCATTAGTCCACTACTAGCATCATCACACTTACACAAGCTATCCAAACTCCTCATTGTTTTATTCTCTAGTTCATACCTAAATCACCTTAAAGCATTATACACCTTTCCATCCAAATCTTTGCTCAAGTCTTAGCATTCCTCATCACATGATTTCGGTGTGTTTAATACACCCACCTAACCTCTAATTCCTCCTAGACAACTCTGGGTCATCCTAAACCTCAAGACCTACTTAGTTAACACATTTCCACTCAAATTCCTCTTCATGCTCCCTAGTAAACCCTAGGGCACATTAACTCACCACCACCACTTAAATGCTTTGTTTTCTATTCAAATTTTTCCATAGCTTCTCTAGTATTTTATCATGCCCAAATGCATTGTTTTTCACATTCAACCAACTCACACACATCAAGTCCTTTCTCATCTTATTTTCTCACCCAAATCAACTTGTTCACAACAAACTCAATATAGTACAATAATCTTATATTGCATAGCACAAAGGCTCTTAAATGACATGGCTCTTAGGCCCTTAAATGACTTAAACTTAAACACTGAATTTCCCACATATATAAGATTTCAACCTGCAAATACACCCATCAATCTCATAGTAGTTTTAATGCTCTTAAAATCCCTCTTAAACTTATATTACTAACTCATTCCCATTGGCTCCTTAGTCACAAGTTTATAAGCTTGTTTAAATTCTTTTTCCTAGGTTATATAACCCATTACTTAATGTAAGCTTTAAGCTACATTAGTACTTATCTAAATACCACCCCTTAAAAGTTAAACCACCCTTAGGTAAGCAATTTACCTTGTTTTTCTTAAGTTTCCCTCAACTTTCTCCTTAGGCTTCTTCCCTTGGAAATCTCGGCTACCATTTAAATTTCCTTTGCCAATGTTCTAATCAATATACATTGGCTCACATGAGTGCTAAATAATACATTAACATTAAGGAGTAAACCCTAGGTTAAAAATGTGTTTTAAGGTATTAAATTGAATGCTTTACCTTGGATTCTCAAAACAAGCTTGGATATGAATCAAGAAGGACCTCCTCTAGCCCTTGGAGAATATAAAATAAGCTAGAACAAGGCATAAAAATGAAGCCCCATGAGTGTAATTTTTGGGCATGTGAAGAAGTGATGGAAAGTTGGATTTTCTTACATTTTCTTTACCTTAAGAGGATGGAGAAGCTAATGAACTCTTCAAACTTGATTTTCCTCCATCAATGGAGATTTACCATGGCTCCAAAATGAAGCTTTTCCAATTTTGTAAAGATAGAAAGCTAGAGCTTGAGCTAACTAAGAATAATCTATGCTCACTTTTTGATTTGGAGCTAAAATGAGTAACTTATGGACATTTGAAGATGGAACAAGTATGGAGCTGGTTGGGCACGGTTTGGAACAGAGAGAACAAGAAGAAAACCGTGGAAGAAGAAGGGGAAATGAAGAAGAGAGGAGAGAGGTAGGCTAATAAGGATATTTGCTTTATAAAAGCAAATAGTAACTTTCTTTACTTATCTATTCTTTTTCCCTTATTTGATGAATCTATGGTGACTCATCCTTAGAAAACCGGCCCCCTCTTTATAATCAAGATATTTATGGTCTTGGTTTACCAACTAATTGACTTATGTTGACTAAAACTTAAACTAGTCACTATTTGGCACTATTCACAAATTAGTGCACATATTTCTGAAAATTTTGATTTCCCATTGATTTAGGCTTCCTAATGTGATACTAATTAGTACACATATTGATTAAGGTGTAATCATGGGCATTTAGCCACTCAAAACTCATTTACAATACAATTTTTCAAAAATGTGCTTTAAGACTTCTTAAAGCACATTTTGTGTTTTAACTTGTTTTCAAGTTTGGTTTTCTTTGGTAATTGGTTTAAAATGACCATTAGAATATTACTAAGGTCTTAGCATGATATTTGGGTACTCACCCAAGTCTCTCCAAGCTTAGAGCACATTTTTGCCCTAATTGCCCTTAAGGCATTTTCTTGTGTTTTCCTTGGTTTAAATTGTCTACCAATCTTTCTAGGGCATATTTTAGCCTTACCACATCATAAATTGATGTTTACTTAGCATACTTAGGTTCGGGGTATTTCAATCTACCCCCCTTAAAAGAACTTTGTCCCCAAAGTTCCCATGCATCTTATGTTATTAGAATACAAGTCTTACCTCATTCCATAGATCACATAGATCATACTTATGTATACTTAAACTCAATGAATCATTAGATCCACCATATGCTTATTCTCAAATATCACACAACATGCTTAAGCATGTATAACACTCAAAATTCTCTTTGTTCCTTTTTGATGATTAAAACAATCACATAATTTTCATCGTATTCTCCCATGTCACCGGTCTGTAGACAAAGGCACATTCGTCCACGCCACCATGGGCCAGAATACAAAACAACTCTGCTCTCCCCATGTCATCGGTCCGAAGACAAAGGCTCGTGCGTCCTCGACTTCATGGGCGAGACTCAGTAAAAAGGTAATCCTTTTTACGAGGTCATGTGAGGAGTAATTCCTCTAATTAAAAATACAATCAACTCCAATTTCATTTTATCCTAATGCCTTTATCCTTAGCGTGATTTAATTGTGACCACTGGTAGGGAGTTTCAGGAATCATCCAACCCTGATGTGATAAGCATCAGTGTAGAACTATCCTTCCACCCCAATTTGTGTTCGGTTTCCCTTGATCTCTAGAAAATCAAGTTCCACCTCCCACGTCATTTTCAAACATCCAAATAATTCACTCATGTCCAATTTTCTATCTTTTTAGTTCTTCTAATCATATTCAATGCATCTCCAAAGTGTGGACTCAGTCCATCAAACATTCCCGATTCATCTCTTAGTAATTACCTTAAGACTTAAATTCCTACTAATTTCTATAACCGTCTCATACCAATTCTCACCATCTTATATCTCATAGCATTACTATCTTCTTCCTCATATTCATATCGAACAGTATCCAATAGTGTTATCTTATTCTTATCTCACACATAGTCTCATATCGACTTATACCTCATATATTCCTTATTTCTTAAGTCTCCTTAATCCTCTTCCTTAATTCTCTTAACTTGTACTCACACCGGAGTTAACAAGATAGGTACTTAACATGTATGGTATTCACATCTTCTGTGCGCAATAACCATATTTTATCTCAAAATGTTTATGTAAAACATATTCTCAAATTAGTTTGTGTTATGCGCACCGTAGTTTATGTACTAAGTACATAAGCATACGCTAAGCGGTTTTCGCTCTACCCCCCTTAAAATGGATTACGTCCACGTAATCAACACCATATCATTCTTGAACATAGGTTCAAGATGTCTAATTCTCACTAAGCATTCTAGCTTCCATGTCGTTTATCTCACTTATAATTCGATCAGAGGGTCATAACTGTGCTAATGACTTAGTCTCTGAATCAAGGATTCTTAACGGTACTTGTACCATATTCTTAACTTAGTTTGGTCTAATCTCAAAGGTAGTGGTCTGCTAGCTTTAGCTGCGCGACTCTGATAATCTTAGGCTTAACTGCCTTTCTAATCGTTCATAGTATTGTATATCCTTCTGCCTCCTTACAGTTTAGGAATATTGGACTCTCAGTGGACACGTGTTATCTTTTATATACACGGCCTTAATGAGTTGTAACTCGCCTATCCATTCTCCTTGAAGATCTTATGTTCATACTCTTAGTGTTTTCTCGAATGTCTAAATTGTTCTCTCCAACTGACCTTTGGTCTGAGGATGACCCTTAATCTGAAACTACTGTTTAGTGCTTATTGCGCTTTACAGCCTTATCCTTAACACTTTAAGACATGTCCAATGTCTTTGCTTATCAATCCGTGCTCTTCGCACTTCATAGTCCTTAATTATTTGTTCTCTGATTCCCTTGTGTCGTTGGTTCAACTGAATTCTTCTCTTCAACTGTTTGTAGTAATAGCCGCTCTTGTCTGATCTTGCGTCGTTGTTTGTGGTACGGAGTCGACTACTTCCCGTGTTCCTTACACCACTCGTCTACATGCATGGGGTACCTTACTGGTACATTACTACTTACCCAACTAACTCATAAATGAGCGTGTCAGACCTGCAAGCCCCTGTGGGGTGCAGTCGTCCCACGTCTCGTTTTAGTAAACTCATAGTGTCCGTCACACGTTGTAACACCCCTACTGCTAATACTGTCATTACCGTCCAATCTCCTTATACAATCCAGACTCACGCAGTGGATACTTACATACATACAGTGGGTGATACAATGCCGTTAGCCACCCACGTGACTAACAAGGCTACTACTACTGCTACATACAACATCGGTCTGATGGACCGGAATATCCGAGTACTACACACTTACGATACATACTCCAATTACCAAATCAGATACTAGAACTTCCCATTCATTACAATACTCCATTTCATACAATGCTCCATAAGTTCGATACATTACAATACTATACACTGAGTTTACTAAGATCCTTATACAAATATAATACCTCTTCCAAATTCGTATCTACAACTACCCATTCCTCACAAACTACTTACTTCCTAGGTACAAGGGTGTACCACTTAGTACACCTCTACATTCTACTTCTACTATCCGAATGTAGCCACCGGTCTCTTACCTTGACCATATCCGCTTCGGGTACCTGCACACTAAAAACGTTCCCCCTAGGGGGTCAGCTTTCGCTGCATATGATAACCGCATACCCCGCGTACTAGTGAGGGTACGCCGACCACTTGGTCGAATACATGCGATTGATTTCATTCAAACATACATGCATACATGCTCTTATACATAATATTACAATACATTACGCAAGGAATACATACATACACTTCAATACATACTCTTCAATACATACATGGTAAATCATACAAGCCATCAGATATATACTTACCTTTCCGAAATCCACAATACACAATACATGTACAATACATACGCAATACATACACAATCCACCACACTTGTTAGCTCATGTTGGTCACCCGGGTTAATCGGGTGGAGATTACTCTTTTACTCGTTCCACAGTACTTACGCATACATACTCATACTCATACATACTTACTTACTTACTCTTACTCATGTTAAGTCGTCGGGACCTCCGGCCCGGGGACTACTCCGTCCCACCACCGGGATTTACTTGACTCACCAATCCGGGATGCTACCCATTTAAGGGGTTTGGGCGCGGACCAGTTTAAGAGTCAGGAATCGGATCCAACCTCTTGTGTCTCCTCATCCTCACGCGTGGCCGAAGCTATATCGGACTTCTACTCATTCCAATTTTCACACTTATGTTAGGAGTTAGGTAGTTAGGAATTAGTAGAAGTCAACATCCAAGCCACATACACAAATACATTTTCATATACACATCCATACAAAATACAATACAATGTACAAGTACACTACGGGATACAATTACACTTCATCATCATTCATATATTTCATGAATTATACAAACTAGTGTTCAAGACAATAAACATGAGAACAACATAAGTCAAGCACAGGAAGTGCAATATAGTCCGATTCATGCATTTATCTTATTTAGGTGATCAAATAAGCACACAAATCGGGGTAACCAGATTAGGATACAGGGCTGAAGAAATCATACCTTGCACCGTTGATTTGGACTCACCGACTCCTCTTCGGTGTTCAACTATTCGAATCCTAGCATATACATACAGTTGGGTGGTTAATCATCTATAATTAACCTTACTTATTACTTTGCTAAAGTCTCCCAGTCTTTAGTAACTACATTCCTTATTATTCAAATACATTTACTTATGTTACTTACTTAAATTACTCTCTAGGCTTGTTCATGGCCTTAATGACCTTTAAACATCATTAATTATCTTTAAATTATCTTGTAATATCATTACCCTTCATTACCCTACCTTAGATTAGCTTTAAAATGGATTCTGTGAAGAAAATGGGGTGGTCCTGGTTTACAAACCCGAGCCATCTCTTCAGAGACGTTTCTGTCAAGTTTTTATGGTGGTCCGGGTTTGTGTCCTGGTTTACAAACCCGGACCATCACTTTAGAAACTTTCTGTCGTATTTTTAAGGTGGTCCGGGTTTGTGTACTTGTTTGCAAACCCGGACCATCCTTCAGTGATACTTTCTGTCAAGTTTTTGAGGTGGTCCTGGTTTGCGTACTGGTTTGCAAACCAGGACCATTCCAGCGAGAAAGCATTCTGCCTAGTTTAAGAGGTGGTCCTGGTTTGCGTACTGGTTTGCAAACTAGGACAAATCCAATTTGTTGCAAATTTCTAGTTTTAAAGCTTTGTTTCAACTTCAAACTTCTACCAACTTCTTCCCCAATATTCCTACACATAATCTAGCATATTTTAGCAGTGATTAAGCACTTTAAATTAGCCTAATCCACTCTCTAAATTCCTCTGTCAATATATGTTTTCTTACAGATTTTCCCACTACAGTTTCCTCCGTTACAGTTTTTGTTCTTCTTCAAATGCTACAGATTTTTCCTTTCTTCTTCCCACTACTCCTATGGCTCTTTCATTGCCTCATTTGCATTTTACTCAACCCAAGTTCCATCCCATTACTTAAATCCTCTTCTAAATCTGTTACAAAGTACTAAACTACTCACTTAACTCTCCAATTACACCTAGTTATTACCTAGGTAGTTTTCTCCTCTTACACAACTAAGTCCTCCTATTTCCATACAAATTTGGGCAGAGGTTCCCCTATATTTTTAACGTTGCCCACATACATTCTCAGCCCACACATTCATTCCAATTCCCATATCAGTACCAACATCAAACAACACTATCTCACACATACATTCCCTGCACAAACATACTCATTATCCAATGTTTTCTCAAGCTTTTAAACATTTTAAAACCTCCAAAACTGTCACATTCTCTTCCTCATTATACTTCAATATACTTGCTACTCACACTTAACAATTTATTTACTTATTTTCAAAAGCTTCAAACTACAAATACCATCCACATTAATATACCCATACTCTTCCTACTGTTACGGTGATTTCTAAACCATTGCTACAGCAATGCATTTATACATATACCAACATCAAAAATGTACAGAGGCTCTTCCTTACCTTGAGCTCTTGATTCGTTTTCCTTTCTCTCTTTCCTTTCTTGCTCCTCTTCCCTTCTTTGTTTCCTTGATTTATTTAGGCCAAACTACAGCCACGTACAAGACACACACACATACCGAATACTAGTAAGTTTCTAACATACGTATTAAACCCTAGCTTGTGAGAAAGCATTTACAACTTTTAGGAAGCCTTACCTTGAGCTTCTAAATGGAGTTTTGGGTAGTGAAATGGAAATGCCCAGTTCTCACGGTGGAGTACCAAAATCGACTGAACAATGGAATAGTGTGCTCACGTGAGTTTTTGATTTTACAAAGGAAAGCTGGAAAAGAGAGGAGCTTTGGTTCCTTTCTTACCTTAGAACATGAAGAAGAGGGTGGATCTCCAAATGGTGCTCCTTAGACTCCAAAACGATTATACCCTCAAAAATGAAGTTGGAGGTTTTGATTTTTGAAGGGTGTAGAACGATCTCCTTAACTAGACGAATTCAACGGTATAATTTTCGTAGCATTTGGAGGTGATTTGGGGTTTCAAAGATGAGGAGGAAGTGGGCTGTTGAGAGTGGGTTCTCAATCGCCATTACTGGAATCGCTTGCAGAAGAAAGAAAATGCGAGAGGTGCAGTACGTGGAGTGTGGGGAAAATAGAGGAGAGAGAGTAATTTGCTTTTTGACTTACTTTAAGGCTTTGTCCTTTAGCAAATTAGAAACACTTAAGTGAGAGAGGGGAACAAGAGGCAGCCGGCTCACACACTCCCTCACATGGGTTTTTAAAATGTTATTGCAATAGTGGACACACTAATTTATTTTATTTACACTATTACCCCACAACTTCCCGTTTTTGACAGTTTTTACTATTTTCTCGTTTTATTGATTTTATTGGCTCTAGACCTTCACTAATGTTTATTAGTGACTATTTGGTTGACCAAAATTATTACGAGTCTATTTGACCCGCTTAAAGTCGTGTTTTCCCGGTTACCACGAAAAACGCGCTTTAATGTTCGTTAGTGTTTTTAATCCATTTTAAGGATCCGTTTCCTTTGGGAGTTGTTCCCATATACTACTTAGGTCTTATTAAGCCCTTAGAATCCATATAATATGCTAACCGAGGTCTCATACCTCTTATGGTTATTTAACGCTTATTTAGCGTTTTTTCGCTTTTTAAGCATTTCTTCATTTCTTTTGGATTTATTTTTCCTTACCAATATTACTTAGGCGTCATTAGGCCCTTAAATACGTATTAGATTAATTTTAATCCCTATATTTTAGTTCGGGGTATTTCAATCTACCCCCCTTAAGAACTTTGTCCTCAAAGTTGTTCGAGGTTATGGGATTACTATACTTACTCATTTACACTTGCCTAATACCAAAGCCATACATTCCTCCTCCTTACAATTCCCAAATTCGTTACTCAAGGTTTCTCCTTTCATACCATACCAATGTACAATAATTACTCCAATCCATATACTCTCAACCATCCGTGTTCCTCTTTACAACACTTATACCTACTACAGTGTAGAGCTATCCCCAAAGCATGCAATACATATTACAATCCCGCAGGCACTCAGGTCCTCGACACAGGACTCCTCTATGTCCTGCTGCCCTTGGAATAATACAATATGCTACACTACTATCTTCTCCGGTATAAGCTTCTAACCAAATCCTTATTCTTAGTCTAAGGAAAAATCCTTCCCAACAGCTAATTAGAAATCTTTCTAAGGCATCCAGCTCCAAGTTCCAATTATATTCATTACTTCTATGCTATGTGTGATTCTTGTGACCACTTGAGGGGAGCTTCAAGAATCATTCGACCCTGATGAGATCAGCATCAGTGTTGAACTATCCTTCCACCCCAATTTGTGTTCGGTCTCCCTTGATCTGATCAGGATCAAGTTCGACTTCCCACAGTTTCAAACAAACAAATAATTTAATTGTTTTCATTTTCTGTCTTTTTACCCTTTTCTAGTCGTGATACAATTCATACATCTCCAAAGGATGGAATCAGTCCATCAATCATCCTCACTCTACTTCCCAAATGCTTTACTCCGTGGTTCAATACCTAAGTGCTCATTTCATCAACCTTCACTACTTCCCTCCATTACTCTCCATCATTTAACTAGGGATTACCATACTTGTAAATTTAGTTGTCCTCAATTTACTTCCAATAATTTACATAGGTATACACTACCCCTAGACTTCTATTCATCTACTACTCTCATTCATTTCGTACTACTTCTTCAAAGGCTACAATACTTGTGGAGCTCCGTCCACTACTCATTACTTTTCTTTTACTAATACTCTTACATGGTGTTACAAGGTAGGTATATCCATCCTATGGTATTTGCATCTCTCATGCCTAATTACCACAATTTCAATATGAATGAATACTTATGTTTATTTAACATAGTACCAATCATCAAATTAATTCTCATTGTGCTATGCACATTATAGTTTATGTGTTTTATTCATAAAATTCACAGTATGCGGTTTTCGCTCTACCCCCCTTAAAAGGGATTACGCTCACGTAATCTACCATATGTTATTATTATACATTGGTTTACTCAATTTGGGCAATCTGAAGCGTTTTAGCTTCTTTACGGTTTGTTACATAACATACCCCTGTCAAAGGGTCCTAATCGTAACCATGGTTTTATCTTTGCACCAAGGATTCCTATATGAGTTTATTTAACTCATAATTAATTCGGTTCCAGCCTATTAGGCTTCAAGGCATTAACAGCCATTCTACTATACTTACCAGGTATATTGTCTCCTAGCTAGGGCCCACTAGCTTCTTCTGCGTGACCCTGATCACTCGGGTTACTTACCCTTCGTGTTATCCTTAATGTGCTATACATCACCCTTTTTATCCGTTTATTATGGAAATAAGGTTTAATAAACAATTGCGGTATTCTTTTACCGTGTTGGAACTAAATTAGTTTTAGATTGTAACCAGCTCTCTGGTAATCTACTGCACATGCTATTTGTGCTTCCACGATTATTCAGTAAGTTCCTCCAACTTATTGTCGGGCGAGGTTAAGTCACTACTTAGTTGTAGTGCTTCCTCTGGTGTCAATAGTTTCTGAATCATACCAGTTCTTCTGGTTCAGTACAAGGGTTCTTACTTGTATGACCTTGCATTTCTATGCTTCGGTCCTAGTGACTTTCTTCAATCTTCTTTCACCTTTTATTCCAATGGAATTCATATCTTGTGATGGTTAGTGTGCTTTACGCACTTCGTGCTTCTTTGGCCTTAGGCCACACGTTTTGTTGCTAAACTTGCTTAAATGGCTAGTGCCATGTTTGTTGGTGAAAAGAAAGGTTTACTATGGTTTACATTCTCCATATCCCTAGCCATCCCATTAGATCATTAGCTGCACAAGTGCAATACCAAAACACTCAGTCATATAGAGTGCAGAGGCGTAAACGCTTGACAGTAAGTCACTTATGTGATAGGAAAAAATATTTATGCCTGTCATCCTCATAGCGGTCGCTCGTTGCGCACCGTATTCTTACTCATTGTACAACATTGTTTTTACTGTTTCTGTCACTATGGTAGTTCCTCTTTACTTATTGCCATTGTCATTGTCATTGGCACCGCTTCCTTATGGTGTAAATACACCAGGAGTTTCCTGTGTTCGTGTGTATGACGGTTGTCGTAGCATACCGCAATCTTATTATCTTCCCAATGTGGAGATGTCTTATTTCAGTTTACGTTTTATGTGTAGGTTAGCTTACCTCACATTCTATCATCATTTATGATATAATTTACCAAGTATCTTGGTTGACCAAGGATGAGGTAATTCATCAGGTTATAAGCTCTCTCGAGCGTTGGTCATTCATGGTATGCAGTGTGCATTCCCGTTGATTGTTTTGACAATTATTGTCTTTCAGTGCTGAGCATTGGTTATAGGCTCTAGCTGTGTAGTTCTACCTGTATGTACATCACCGGGACATCCCAAGAAACTTCGAGGGTTTTCTGGTCCCGTTCTCCAATTGGAGAGTACTTTGTCATTGGTAAATGAAAGTTCTTGTTGAGAGGCTTGTTTCCACTCATAGGTCTCATGTCAAGGTTTACCATGTTGGTGTTTATACAATTGTTCACCACATGCTTGGGTGCATACGGAGTATGCTTACTCCTTAAGTCATAATGGTTTGGAAATCTCATTTCCTTATTCCATCGCCCCTTGGCAATATCTATATGCGTAGGCTTCTCTTGTTTAATAGATGGAAGCCTTTCTAAGGGTTCACATCTTCACCACATTGGTGGTCTTTGGCTAACGAGGGGTACCTTCCCTTGGGTTTCTCATAGTGTCCAAGTGTGGACTAGGCCAATGTTGGCATTATCATGATTCTTATGCCTCTATGCTACCATTGCCACAGAAGGCATGAAGGTAATTAAAAGCTTGTCAACTGTATACTAGACTGATGCTCTAGTGACAGTGACACTGAGTTGGCCATTACTACAACCACTCAGGATGTTGGTTTGAATTGATGGTCCAGTTGTTGATTTCTTCGTCATATGAGACAATATCTCTTGCAAGTCTTGTTATTAAATGGTGTGGGTTTTGCAACCGTTCAAGTTACATAACGTAGTCGGTTTATGGCTTTTAAGCCGAATTGTTGTGAGCTATGCTCTTTGCAAGCTGCCTATACATGTTTCCACTCCTTGTATACCCATAGTTGGAGGTATTACCGGGCTCCATGGTAATCATGACATCACGCTTTCCGTTCATAGGAGGTCCTTTAGGCATTCTGGTGTTATCAGTGCCTTTTTGTAATTTAGGGTATTTCCTATTAAGTGAAATCCTTCGGTGTTCTAACCGGTGTTCGTTCCAGCTCCTGTATTCTTATCTGACGCGTTGTTTGACTGTTGTTAATCCATTCATCCCAAGGATTGCTCCTGGTGTGTTGTTAAGTTATGCCGTTACACCCGGCTAATGTATATGATATGCTAAGTCTACTATACCGCCTTGTGGTATTATATTTTAAGTTATCCCTTTGTGGGTTATAGTGTCTCCCGTCCTTGGGTAGACTCTTTATATTCTCCCCTAGTGCCTAAGACTAGGTTCAAAATCCTCTCTAATGATGGATTATACTTCATGGTAATCTTTGTGACTGTTCCCGTTTGTGAGCACCGTGGTGTTCACGTTAGGCTTTTGCCCTATGGTGTGTTCAGGCTGGGTATGCTTTCCAGCTGCTGTGTATTTTCTCAATGTCTTTAAGGCATATTCAATGTCTATGCTTACTAGTCGGCGCTCTTTGCGCTTCTTAATCCTCATTCCTTATCTCAGATGGATTCTCTGAGTTCTTTTGTACTTGTTACTTAGTTGTATTCCTTCTCCTTGATCGTCTGGGGTGTCCAGCTGTTCTGGTTTGAACTTACTCATGGTCCGTAGAACGAAGTTGACTACATGTATACACACGTGGGGTACCATGTTGATACGTTACCACTTACCCGACTATCTGTCAGGCCCGCAAGCTCCTTCGGAGTGCGGTTGTCCCACATCCCGTAATTGGGTACACTCGTAGTGTTCGTCACACGCCTAGGTGAAGTATTCTATTGTCAACCCCTCTTGTATCAATCTATGATACTCACCGCAATTCTGTTGGTTTTGTTTAAAAATCCAAGGTTTAAAAGAAAAGTTGTGGTTCTGAAAGAAAACTTGGTTTGGGTGTGAAAAGATGTTCTGCACGGCATAGCCATGTTGAGGTCTTGCCCAAGTCCAGCTTCCCGCTGACTGGCATGTTCTTAATACAATGGTCAGGCCATCAAGCCTTTCCAAGGTTTGATTCCTATAGCTTTCAGGATTTGTGATCCTATCGTTGTTTCACTGCTGTCATGGTACATCACTATGTACCTGTGGTGTGTTAAAGTTCCTCTACATGTTCCTGTTCTTGCTGCACTTGTCGTGGCAAGTGCGTGGTACTGGTGGTTTTTGGGTAACCGATACCGGTCACGGTATGGTTTCCACTGGTACTTGATAGTCTTGTTGACTTTTCCTTTGATCTTATTGATCATCTACTTAGGTTAATTAATCTCTTGAGTAATTCCTTAGTAAGTTTGACATGGCTGTCGTTGATCATGGTACTTCTCCAATCCTTGCAGATCCCTAATTATTTGTTCTGTGTTTTCCCTTGTTGCCCGTTCCCACACATTTGTTGTGGTTACTGAGCCTTCAGCTTGTTTAGGCACTAATTCTGTAGTCCTGTCGGTTATATCTTGTGAGTGTTCTTGTAGCTGTCTGAGCTATGTTGACCAGGTTTTGTAACCTTTATGGTGTTGTAGTTTCGGAGTTAACCACTCCCGACTATGTCCTTAGTCAGCTGGTATACCTTTGGTGGTATTATCTAGCTATTACTATTCCATAGAGTTGTGTCTTGGGTTCCATTACTGCTCCTTTTCCATTTCGTTGCACGGTTAGTGCTTCTTTTCCTGCTACTGGTTGACTAGTCAGGTTTCGCGACTGCTAAGCATGTCGCCTCATGCTGTTTTATGTGGTAGTCTCCTTATGATTGGAGTTCTCATTCTACCGCTATTAAGTGCGGGTATTGTTTTTCAACCAGGATCCATCTCCGGGACTTCCAATTCTTGGAATCCACCATATGTCGGTTCTTGTTTACTATGTGATTGCTTCACAACTGCCAGATCGGGTTTTCCCGAGTATAAGAGGACTTTCCTTCTCTCTGGCGTACTTTCCCAAGTTATACAATGGGGATGCGGAGGGCGGGTCTGGTATTGTAGGTATCCGGTACACACCGGGAGTTCCTAACTAGCATCTCTAATGCTAACACTCAGCCCTTAGCCCTAAGCTTCTAATTCCTAACTCGGTATTTCCTAAACTCGGTATTTCCAGTCACCAGAGCGATACCTCGCTCTGATACCACTTTTCGTAACTCCCCTACTGCTAATACTGTCATTACCGTCCAATCTCCTTATACAATCCAGACTCACGCACCGGATACTTACATACATACAGTGGGTGATACAATGCCGTTAGCCACCCACGTGACTAACAAGGCTACTACTACTGCTACATACAGCATCGGTCTGATGGACCGGAATATCCGAGTACTACACACTTACGATACATACTCCAATTACCAAATCAGATACTAGAACTTCCCATTCATTACAATACTCCATTTCATACAATGCTCCATAAGTTCGATACATTACAATACTATACACCGAGTTTACTAAGATCCTTATACAAATATAATACCTCTTCCAAATTCGTATCTACAACTACCCATTCCTCACAAACTACTTACTTCCTAGGTACAAGGGTGTACCACTTAGTACACCTCTACATTCTACTTCTACTATCCGAATGTAGCCACCGGTCTCTTACCTTGACCATATCCGCTTCGGGTACCTGCACACTAAAAATGTTCCCCCTAGGAGGTCAGCTTTCGCTGCATATGATAACCGCATACCCCGCGTACTAGTGAGGGTACGCCGACCACTTGGTCGAATACATGCGATTGATTTCATTCAAACATACATGCATACATGCTCTTATACATAATATTACAATACATTACGCAAGGAATACATACATACACTTCAATACATACTCTTCAATACATACACGGTAAATCATACAAGCCATCAGATATATACTTACCTTTCCGAAATCCACAATACACAATACATGTACGATACATACGCAATACATACACAATCCACCACACTTGTTAGCTCATGTTGGTCCACCCGGGTTAATCGGGTGGAGATACTCTTTTACTCGTTCCACAGTACTTACGCATACATACTCATACTCATACATACTTACTTAGTTACTCTTACTCATGTTAAGTCGTCGGGACCTCCGGCCCAGGGACTACTCCGTCCCACCACGGGATTTACTTGACTCACCAATCCGGGATGCTACCCATTTATGGGGTTTGGGCCGCGGACCAATTTAAGAGTCAGGAATCGGATCCAACCTCTTGTGTCTCCTCAATATCCTCACGCGTGGCCGAAGCTATATCAGACTTCTACTCATTCCAATTTACTCACACGTATGTTAGGAGTTAGGTAGTTAGGAATTAGTAGAAGTCAACATCCAAGCCACATACACCAATACATTATTCATATACACATCCATACAAAATACAATACAATATACAAGTACACTACGGGATACAATTACACTTCATCATCATTCATATATTTCATGAATTATACAAACTAGTGTTCAAGACAATAAACATCGAGAACAACATAAGTCGAGCACAGGAAGTGCAATATAGTCCAATTCATGCATTTATCTTATTTAGGTGATCAAATAAGCCACACAAATCGGGGTAACCAGATTAGGATACAGGGCATGAAGAAATCATACCTTGCACCGTTGATTTGGACTCACCGACTCCTCTTCGGTGTTCAACTATTCGAATCCTAGCATATACATACAGTTGGGTGGTTAATCATCTATAATTAACCTTACTTATTACTTTGCTAAAGTCTCCCAGTGTTTACTTACTAATTCCTTATAATTCAAATACATTTACATATGTTACTTACTTAAAATTACTCTCTAGGCTTTTTCATGGCCGTAATGACCTTTAAACATCATTAATTATGTCTTAATTATCTTGTAATATCATTACCCTTCATTACCCTACCTTAGATTAGCTTTAAAATGGATTCTGTGAAGAAAATGGGGTGGTCCTGGTTTGTGTCTTGGTTTACAAACCCGGACCATCTCTTCAGAGACGTTTCTGTCAAGTTTTTATGGTGGTCCGGGTTTGTGTCCTGGTTTACAAACCCGGACCATCACTTTAGAAAACTTTCTGTCGTATTTTTAAGGTGGTCCTGGTTTGTGTACTTGTTTGCAAACCCGGACCATCCTTCAGCGTTACTTTCTGTCAAGTTTTTGAGGTGGTCCTGGTTTGCGTACTGTTTGCAAACCAGGACCATTCCAGCGAGAAAGCATTCTGCCTAGTTTAAGAGGTGGTCCTGGTTTGCTTACTGGTTTGCAAACCAGGACAAATCCAATTTGTTGCAAATTTCTAGTTTTAAAGCTTTGTTTCAACTTCAAACTTCTACCAACTTCTTCCCCAATATTCCTACACATAATCTAGCATATTTTAGCAGTGATTAAGCACTTTAAATTAGCCTAATCCACTCTCTAAATTCCTCTGTCAATATATGTTTTCTTACAGATTTTCCCACTACAGTTTCCTCCCGTTACAGTTTTTGTTCTTCTTCAAATGCTACAGATTTTTCCTTTCTTCTTCCCACTACTCCTATGGCTCTTTCATTGCCTCATTTGCATTTTACTCAACCCAAGTTCCATCCCATTACTTAAATCCTCTTCTAAATCTGTTACAAAGTACTAAACTACTCACTTAACTCTCCAATTACACCTAGTTATTACCTAGGTAGTTTTCTCCTCTTACACAACTAAGTCCTCCTATTTCCATACAAATTTGGGCAGAGGTTCCCCTATATTTTTAACGTTGCCCACATACATTCTCAGCCCACACATTCATTCCAATTCCCATATCAGTACCAACATCAAACAACACTATCTCACACATACATTCCCTGCACAAACATACTCATTCTCCAATGTTTTCTCAAGCTTTTAAACATATTTTAAAACCTCCAAAACTGTCACATTCTCTTCCTCATTATACTTCAATATACTTGCTACTCACACTTAACAATTTATTTACTTACTTTCAAAAGCTTCAAACTACAAATACCATCCACATTAATATACCCATACTCTTCCTACTGTTACGGTGATTTCTAAACCATTGCTACAGCAATGCATTTATACATATACCAACATCAAAAATGTACAGAGACTCTTCCTTACCTTGAGCTCTTGATTCGTTTTCCTTTCTTTCTTTCTCCTTTCTTGCTCCTCTTCCCTTCTTTGTTTCCTTGATTTATTTAGGCCAAACTACAGCCACGTACAAGACACACACACATACCGAATACTAGTAAGTTTCTAACATACGTATTAAACCCTAGCTTGTGAGAAAGCATTTACAACTTTTAGGAAGCCTTACCTTGAGCTTATAAATGGAGTTTTGGGTAGTGAAATGGAAATGCCCAGTTCTCACGGTGGAGTACCAAAATCGACTGAACAATGGAATAGTGTGCTCACGTGAGTTTTTGATTTTACAAAGGAAAGCTGGAAAAGAGGAGCTTTGGTTCCTTTCTTACCTTAGAACATGAAGAAGAGGGTGGATCTCCAAATGGTGCTCCTTAGACTCCAAAACGATTATACCCTCAAAAATGAAGTTGGAGGTTTTTGATTTTTGAAGGGTGTAGAACGATCTCCTTAACTAGACGAATTCAACGGTATAATTTTTGTAGCATTTGGAGGTGATTTGGGGTTTCAAAGATGAGGAGGAAGTGGGCTGTTGAGAGTGGGCTCTCAATCGCCATTACTGGAATCGCTTGCAGAAGAAAGAAAATGCGAGAGGTGCAGTACGTGAAGTGTGGGGAAAATAGAGGAGAGAGAGTAATTTGCTTTTTGACTTACTTTAAGGCTTTGTCCTTTAGCAAATTAGAAACACTTAAAGTGAGAGAGGGGAACAAGAGGCAGCCGGCTCACACACTCCCTCACATGGGTTTTTAAAATGTTATTGCAATAGTGGACACACTAATTTATTTTATTTACACTATTACCCCTCAACTTCCCGTTTTTGACAGTTTTTACTATTTTCTCGTTTTATTGATTTTATTGGCTCTAGACCTTCACTAATGTTTATTAGTGACTATTTGGTTGACCAAAATTATTACGAGTCTATTTGACCCGCTTAAAGTCGTGTTTTCCCGGTTACCTCGAAAAACGCGCTTTAATGTTCGTTAGTGTTTTTAATCCATTTTAAGGATCCGTTTCCTTCGGGAGTTGTTCCCATATACTACTTAGGTCTTATTAAGCCATTAGAATCCATATAATATGCTAACTGAGGTCTCATACCTCTTATGGTTATTTAACGCTTATTTAGCGCTTTTTCGCTTTTTAAGCATTTCTTCATTTCTTTTGAATTTTTTTTCCTTACCAATATTACTTAGGCGTCATTAGGCCCTTAAATACGTATTAGATTAATTTTAATCCCTATATTTTAGTTCGGGTATTTCACACGTTTAGCTATTGCTAATTATGAAGTATTCTGTTGTCGATCTCCTCTTTCATCGTTCCATAATAACATTTATTGCTTTTCTTGAAGTTAGTCAAGGGAAATCCATTTATGTATTCTTGGGTATGGTATGCTCTAGCTCCTTTCTGTATTCCGTATTGACTCAATTTCTTAGTAGCTTAGGTCTCTTTCCATAGAGCTTCTTATCTTCTTTCTCATATTTATTATACTAGGAATGTACTTCAGTTCCTTAAGGAATGGGTAATGTGCTTCCTGTGTAATCTTACTAAACCAGGTCCAGACTACTGGCATCAATGCACAGTTCGTCTACCATCTTATTTCCTTACTTATGCTGGTCTTAACTCATAAATCTAATTGCCTCAGTGTCAATATTTGACGGCTCATACATAACGGTCGCTTTACCGCGCACCATGACTTAATCCCCTCATATAAATATTGTACTCACGACCACTACTACCGTGGTAGTTGGCCTTTACTCTGTTGCCCGTTGATGGCGCAACTACTTACTCATTTACTCTAACATCTTATCTTACATTCAATCCCTTCTTGGTGTAAACACACTAGGAGTTCTCTAATTTCAGTGTTTGGCAGTTGCCGTACCGTGTTGTAAAATGGTTGACTCTTAATATGAAGATGTTCTGCTCCAATCTCTGATTCGTAAGTAGGCTAATTTCTCTCGCATTCTTTCATCCTTATGATGTTGTTTACCATGTAATTTAACCGGTTACTGAAGAAGTCGTCCGCTGAATCACAAGCTCTTCTGAGCATTGGTCATTTGACGTGTCATTATGTGCACTCACAATGTTTATCTCTGACGATTGCTGATTCTTAAATCATGGGTGTTGGATATGAGGTCTGTCTCTGCAGCCTTCCTTCTACTCAAGTGCATCTGGTACGTTCTAAGGTAATCTCAAGGTTTACAATTTCCATTCTCTAACAAACGTATTATTTCTCTAATAAGTGAAAGCCCTTTTTGAGGGGTTTATTCCCACTCTTGGCCTCACAACAAGGAGAGGTATCCCCATCCTAAAAGGCATGGTTCGTTCTCCGCCCCTGCCAATGTACTATCTCATTATTCTCATTGGTGCCTTTTCCTGGCAATATTTTCCACAATCTAAGTTATAGGTTTGGTAACCGTTCATATCTACGAATTGTTGTTCCTTCGTGGCTTAAATAAGCTCTCTTACAACTTACTGTGCCTCGGGCTCTGATGTGGTTAACATCCTTGGCTCGTAGGCTCTTAGTGCTTAGTGTCTCAGTTCATTACTCGTACTCTTACTCATCCGTAGGGTATTCTCATAAGTTTCTGGTCTATTGAACACTATCCACCGTTAGGTTACATACTAAATGTAGTATCAGATTCCATGGTAAGTTGCTGCATCCTGCTTCCTGCTATGGAAGTTTATTCAGGTGATCTGAGGTCACTTAGTGTCTTTGACAATACTGTCATTTTACTAGACTTATGTCTTTTAGCAATTACGGATTAGTTTGTATTAGGCATCTGCCTTGCGGTGTCTAAGTCAGAAATCATCTTGTCATCTTTTGCTTCCATCTCAACGCTTCGTTCAACTTCCGTTGACTACACCACCCGTTGATGATCACTCATACTTGGGTGTTAATGAGTTAGACGAACAGTATTAGCTGTCATTCATCAGTTATTTGGCTCGACTATACCCGCTCTGTGTGGGTAGTCCTCTGAGCCTCCCTCTGTCGGGATTGTATATCTTTAATCCTTAGTAGGTTATAGCTTACGTTCATTTCTTCTATTCTTGTTTCCGGGGTTTACTAACATATTCAATGAAGATTGTTGTTATTGGTATTCTTAATGGTCATCTTGGGAGTTCTATCCCGCTCTTCTTGGAAGACGTTATGTCAACGGTCTCAATGGTATCTTACTATACATTTCTTGTATGTTGTTGCTTACGTAGTGTTTTGCTCGCATTATTGAGCGATCTCTTATGTTCTTCTCTTTGAGATCTGGGTTTAGTGTTCCTATCGTGCTGTCGGTTATTGTTGTTGTAGTAGGTTGTACTGTTGCTCATATTTATATCATTTAGTATTCTGTCCAAGTTCAGCTCCCTGTTGACTGGTGTATCCACTCATCTCATCATGGTCAGGCCGTCAGGCCCTTCCAAGGTCTCATTCTCCCATCCTTTTATATTTGCAATCCGGTATTAATGCGTACTACGACTGTAGCGTTCGGTTACCTCGCCATGATGGCTTCTCGTGTGGCTTAACCGTGGTAGCACTTGCTATGGCAAGAGCGCCATGCAAGATGAGCTTCCGGTACCGTGGGTGTCGGTAGTGGTACTTCCACCTAATCTCCATGTAATTGGTAGTCCTCAGGACTCCTTGGATGTTCCTTTATTTTGGATAACTAGCCATCCGGCAGTTTCCTGTTCGATTGACCGTACTGTTACTTATCCGGGCGTTCCTCTTTCTGAGGGAACCCCTTATTATTTTTCTTGTGTCTTAATCCTCGCTCCCGTTCCCACACATTTGTCGTGGCTACTAAGTAATGTTCCTCCTTTATCCACTACATCGTAGTCCTATCCCGACATACAGTTGTACGCGTTCTTATTGTCGCCTGCATTATGTCGGCCAGGTTTGCAACCTTCTTCATTGTATGGGGTTTGGAGTTCCCGTTCTTAACTGGACTTTCAAGTAATCTTATCCTTTAAGCTTTATATTATCCCACTGCTATGCTTATTCGGACCACTGTCCGGTACTCACGTCACTTATCTTTTCTTACCCATTGCACTTATAGTGCTTTTCTTACCATTGGTATGGCGGGCTATTTCGACTGCGTAGCATGTCGACCCATGTTACCGGTAATTACCGTTCCCTTACTGATAGAATTCCATTAGTAGCACCTGTTTCTCTGTTCTGCTCCGGTTAAAACCTCCAAGTTTGTGTAAACTGTTGTACTACAAGATGTTTCCCGTATTGCTTACTGTTAACTAACTACCAGATCGGGTTTTCCCGAGTAAGAGAAGGCTTTCTTCTCTCTGGCATTCGTCCCCCCTAATTCAAGCAAGGGATGTGGAGGGCGGGTCTAGGTACTATGGATATCCGGTGAACACGGGGAAGTCCTAGCTAACGCACCTCTCACTCTAACACTCAACCCTTAGCCCATAACTCAATTTCAACCTCAGTATTCTCCTAAATTCGGTAATTCTTATCTTCAGAGCGTAACTACGCTCTGATACCACTTTTTGTAACACCCCATCTCAGTCCAAATGTGGCTTCGCAACTTAACAACATATGTATAAATGTCACAACGGAATTCATTACACTCTAGGACCTTGCCACGGTCTGATTGACAGAATATACCGAACATTAGTACATACCAACCTTAACCAAATACATATCCTTCTCACAATCCCCTCACATCCTATACATCTTACTAACTCAAATTGTCATACGAGAGTACATGCACAACTCGTAGGCCACACTTAACCCGTAACGCTTGTACCCCATCTTACTCTCGTGACGGCCGCCTCCTGACGTTCACCTGTAGTAAAAACAGCCCCCAAAGGGGGTCAGCACGAATGCTGGTATGATCCTCTCATGGCCCCCAAGCTAACGTGACTACGACGACTAATTGTCGATAGCATCACTGGTGGAACGGAACCCTTTAATTACGGTCCAGAACCGTGTATAATTACGGTTCTGGACCGTAATCTACGCGGGCGTCAATAAAGATGGTGACGTCTTTAATTACGGTTTTAAACCGTAATTAAAGGCCCTTTTCAGGCCCGCGTGTCATTGACTTTACATTACGGTTATTGGTAAAACCGTGATCTAAAGTCCTTTGGCGCGCGCGCGGCAATGGACTTTAGATCACGGTTTTACCAATAACTGTAATGTAAAGTCGATACTTTAGATGACGGTTTTCGCAATAACCGTCATCTAAAGTCTTTTGGCGCGCGCGCCCAAAGGACTTTAGATGACGGTTATTGTTAGAACCGTCATCTAAAGTGCTTTTTTTTATTATTCTTTTTTTTTTACAAATCTACACAATTGCAACAGAGACAGAATTGTAACAGATAAGCAACAGAGGGCAGAAACTGCACAATTGAACCACCTGAATCAAATACCAACAACACAAATTCATTCTCTGCGCACAATTGCAACAGAGATAACATCTAATAAAGCACCAGATCGAAAATCTGTAACATATTCAATTCCATATTCAATCTGTTACACAATTGCAACAGAGATAACAATTGCAAATTCATTCTCTGCGCACAATTGCACAGAAATATTCAATACAACAGCTAGAATCTGTTACAGCAGCTAGCAATTCATTACAAAAAATATCTGTTACAGCAGCATCAACTAACAGAATCAGAGGGCTACAAAGGTAGCAGAGTAACCTATACATGGTAGATACAGCTAGGATGACTCCCAAAGAAATAGCATAAAACAGAAGCGTAAAACAGTACAAAAACGGTGCAAAAAACTGTAAAAAACAAAATCCATGATAGCAGCATCAGAGCTAGCTAGTCTACCACTCCATTCTCATAAACATGGCTGCCATGCTCTCTCTGACATGCAACAAGTCGGCAGAGCATAAGTCTTGAATTGGCATAATGCTCTTTAATCTGCAACAAGAAAAGGAATGGAACACATAATGAGATTAAGATAAAGACACAAAAAATCTGCCGAAAGAATTAAATACAAGACAGCGTTCGTATTACCTTGTCTTTATCATTCTTAAAACTTGGGAAGTACCCGCAGAACTCGTACATATACCGCATCACGTAGTACCCGCAACTCTTAGAATCCTTTTGGGTAGGGCACTAAATCACCAAAATTCACAAATGTAAAACAATTGTACAAAGATAATAGCAGCACGAATGAAATACATGAATTACCAAACCTTGATGTAATCGACGGTCAAATCACCAAACTCTCCCTGAGGGGTTTTTTTGTAACAACTGTTACATATATTAACAAAAGCGTTTAGCAAAATGAACAAGTACATTAATTTTGGTTCAAAAAACTTACAAACAATTAAATAGTAATAAAAACTTACTCTTTGATTAAGTCTTCAGTGTTGAATTCTGTCCACTGCCCTAGTGGATCTAGAACGAGCAGAGTAGCGGTGGCAGCGCAGAATATAAACAAAGCCCAGTGGTGGCTACAATGTCAAATACAAAATGAAATGAGAAATGAAGGTAAAAAAGTTAGCTAATTAGTATGTAATTTTATATTAGAACTCACGTTTGGTGATACGGCATTAGAATGAATAATTTATTCTGTTGATCAACAACATTGAAGCAATGAATCATGTATTCACAAAACCTCCCCGGGTCCCTAGTGACTGAGTCGTACGATAAACGCTCCGGGCACACCGCAGTAATGGAGGTCATGTCCTTCTCAGCACATCTCTCAAGCAGACATCTATTATATCACATGTACTATAAAAAGTTAGCCAATGCAACTTCATAGATACTTATTCTATATGTTTTTACAGTATGAGGAAAGAACACTTACTTTAGATAAGCTTGAATAATGTTAATGTTCAGATAATCTCCACACATCATCTCTCTGATGTCCTCAAAGTTGATTGCCGTCATCATATCTTCTTCGTAGTGAAACATCGACTTTGGAAGCGTCATCATGAAGTTGTTAGTTTGAGATGACTTCAACATGATCTTGTCGTAGAGATTCATCGCTTGGCCCCCAAAACATTAACAAGTTTTTGTGGCAGTGCGAGCTTATTTTTAGGCGCCTCAGAAGTCCTGGTGCGACCCCGGACGGGCGCTGGATTCTTACCTTTCGCACCCCGACACTGGATTCTTACCCTTCACACACAAACAGTAAAGCATAAATGTAAAGATAATTACTAATTGATTATTATAGTAACATTAAACATTATCTAGAACATACCCTTGTACTTCTGACAGGATTCGCCGGCGCGCAGATCTCTTCTTCTCTGGGCCGGGATACGCGGCGAGGAAGCTCAGGGATCTCAGGATTCGCCGGCGCGCTGGTCTCTTCTAGTCTGGGCCGGGTTACGCGGCGAGGAAGCTCAGGGATCTATAATAGATTAGATTAGACACTTAATGCTAAATAATGCATTTTATTAGATACTAAATGGTTGTCAAACAGTCTTACCTCATCGGTGACAACAATATAACATGCTGGCCAGGGCAATATGTCTCGCTTCGCTTCGATCAGCGTGCATTTGTTGTCAAACGCCATCGGAAGGTATGCATGCTCAAATCCATCAACTATCAGGTCCAAGGTCACACGCGCGTAGAATGGGGGTAGACGTACGAAACTGATGAGCGTGAGTGGACCTGATGGCAACACCGTCCCGTAGGCCGCATCTACAGGGTGCCCATCTAATGGTATTTGGAGACGACATTTTTTTTGCTCCTTTAATAAATAGAGATAATACGTGAAATAAATAAGTGAGAACAATAGTTAAACAAAGTTAACCTGGATGTTGGCAAACGGGTACGGGTCAGCGGGAGCACAACTAGACGAGGAAGACAGTCGAGGAGGATCTAGCTGCTGCTGCTGAGTAGTCGCATGTGCAATCGCATTCAACGCTTCCTGCAGCCTCTCCTCGATAGCCCGACGCTCAGCAGCCTGTTTCTCGTCATTAGCTTGGCGCTCAGCAGCGAACTTACGCTCTACCATCGCCTCGACTTCAGCAGCACTCATCTGACCCTTCCTAGCAGATGGCGGGAATACGTTCTTCTGACGTACTTCTCCCCCAAATCCTCTAACACGCCCCGGGTGATCCTTCTTCCCAAGCATTTGATTCAGCGCGTCGTCTTGAGAAGGAGGAGCGTGTAAGTCTACTTCTCCTCTCTGTGCCGCTTCGTACTGTCCAATTTTCAAAGAAGTTAATACGAATTTAAGATCAACAAACACTTGAGTATATAAGTAAATTATTTAACAGCTACTTTCAAATACTTACAATTTGGTTAGCCAGTTGTTCCATCGCAGCATTAGGAAATATCCTCTGACCTTCGCTGGTCGTTTTCTGGCGTCCCAGTATGTACATCTGCACCCTCCTCGCCTCAGAGACATCCTCGATCGGGCATTCACTTCCATCCTCGTTCCTCCGTGTCAGCAAACCAGCTTCTTTCCATCCCTCGAGGCTGCCCACATATCCCCTTCGTCCCATGGTGTGGGGGTAGAGATTAGCTTCACGGTTTTGCCGTGCTTGTTCTTGTACTTGCTGTTAAGAAAGTACAACAGGAAATTAATTAGAAAATCAGGGATAAAGCATTATGAGCATTAATTAAGAAAAGAGTACACACAAACATACCCTGAACTCAGGGGGGCGTGCCGCTCAAAACTCCTTCCACTCCTCTTCAGTGATCATGCCATTGTACACAACATACGGCGGAGGCTCACGTGGGGGCACCCTGTTGATCCAATGCTCAACCAAGTAGTGGCGGAATGATTTAGCTTTGCCGGCCACCAAAGAAAGAACGGTCTTCTTCACTTCTTCTGGGATCTTGTACCGTTCTTGCACCTTCTTCCAGATGGTCTCCTTTACTTCTTCGGGACTTGTTTCCATGTGTGGTTGATGCAGCAATGTGATCTGGCCAGAGTCCCTAGCATACTAGCGAACTCTGACCTGCTGCCCCCACCATACCTCCCATACTGGTCCCACAGAAGACTAATCTGATCCGGTTTCTGCAGTTTCAACCCACGGGTCGGACCTCTACCTCTGGGTCTCTGAGTAGCACTCGTAGAAGGTGCACTCATGGAAGGGCCAACAGCAGCAGCGGCAGATGTGGATGGGGCAACAACAGCAGCGGCAGATGTAGATGGGACCGGTACCATTGCTGCTCATTTTCCTCCTCCTCACGACAAAATAAATCGAACTCTTCATCAGCCATGTCCTGATCAGCCATGCCTGCAAGGATTGAAATACAATTTGAATTAAATTAAGCATTTCATAATGGTCATAAACAAGCAATAAATAAAAGAGTGTTAATTTCATATAAATTTTTATAGTAATAACTTACATATACCATTATCTCTCAACCCACATTCCCTCGTTATGGTCTGATCGTATATACTCACGATGACCTGTGACCTCAGCCTCTTCCAATGAAATAGGAACAGTTGGAGGTTCATCTTCTGCATCATACTCATCCTCATCAACCACACCATCCACACCAACTATTCCTCTTCTCCCTTTAAGCACAACAGACCATCTAGGATTACAGGGATCAGTTACATAAAATATCTGCTTAACCTTCGTCCCAACAACGAATGGCTCAACCGTGGGAGTAGCTCTAGACAGATCAACCAGTTTCATACCATGCTCCTCCTCACGGTAGCCATGATTGTTGTTAACCCAGTTACAGCGGAAAACACACATTTCGTAGCTGTTGTAGTCCAATACCCAGATGTCTTGTATAACACCGAAATATGATTGTTGTACTGAGACAGGACTATGACCCACGACACCGGTGTCATATAAGTTTTGATAAGCTTCAAGCTCTACACCACTGTTTTGATTCGTTGACTTCTGATCCTGACGTTCTGTGAAAAAGGTGAATCCGTTGACATCGTACCCCTCATAAGAAATTACATCCAGATTTGGTCCAAATGCAACTACTTTAATCAGTTCAGGCACATTCGTGGACTGATCGGACAACACTCTCTCTTTGAACCATCGGACAAATGTCCTATTCTGCTCATTTTGTAGTCTAACGTCACTCATGTTTGGATATTGTGCTCTTAAAACACACAAGTGTTCATCAAAGTATGGTTCAACATCTTCAAGATGACTTAGCACAACTAAATGAGCTTTGTTAAGAGTGTCTATGTCAATTCTTTTCAGTTTCCTTCCAACCGTGCCAACACCCTTCAATCTGCCCTCGTGTCTAGAACGTGGAAGTCCAATGGTATCGACACCTTCTAGGTAATTGGTGCAGAAGTCTACAACTTCCTCTGTGATAGTGCCCTCTATAATACTACCCTCTGGGTGACGACGGTTCTTCATTTTCTTCTTCAGGACACCCATGTACCTTTCGAACGGATACATGTAGCGAAGGTACAAAGGACCACACATCAGAATCTCTCTTACAAGATGCACGAGGAGATGTATCATTATGTCGAAGAACGATGGAGGAAAATACATCTCCAGCTGGCACATTGTCACAATAAGATCCTTTTGTAATTTAGACAGAGTGTCCACATCAAGAACCTTAGACGAAATGGATTTGAGGAAGACACTGACGTTTGTGATTGTGTGTCTGACAGCATCCGGCAAGATCCCACGTAGTGCAATTGGCAAAAATTCTTGAAGTAGGACATGATAATCGTGAGATTTCATTCCTACTAATTTGAAATCTGTCATGGACACTAGGTTTCTTATGTTTGAGGAGTAACCTGATGGCACCTTGATGTTGTAAAGGGTACTGCATAGACTATGTTTCTCTTCTTTAGATAGAGTGTGACAGGCAGGAGGCAAGAATGTGCGTTTTCCACGTTCTTGCGGGCCAAGCTCTGTGCGTATGCCCAACTCAATTAAATCTTTTCTTCCTTTCAAATGATCCTTTGTCTTTCCTTTTATGTTCAAAAGAGTGCTAGTGATACTTTCACCCACGTTCTTCTCGACATGCATCCCATCAATACAATGTCTAACCTCCAGATGCTGCTAGTACTGTAGTTCCCAAAATATTGATTTCTTTTTCCAGACACTTTTTTCACCACTTTTGGTTGGCGGCCCGAAGTTGTTCACAATATTATCCAACTTTTTGTAAATCTCTGTACCTGTCAAAGGCAGGCGCGCCATGCTGTGATCAGTTTTCCCATCGAACTCTTTCGCCATCTTTCGATACTTATGTCCTTTTGGAAGCATTTTTCGGTGGCCCATATACACGGTTTTCCCACTATGTTTCAAGCGAATGCTACAAGTGTTTTCACCACAAATCGGACACGCCAACGCCCCCTTGATTGAATAGCCTGAAAGATTACCATAGGCGGGGAAATCATTGATTGTGCAGTACAACATAGCACGCAAATTGAAGTCCTCTTTACTGAATGAGTCGTAAACCGTAGCCCCTTCATTCCACAAGAGTTGTAGATCCTCTATCAAAGGTTGTAGGAATACGTCAATTTTGTTGCCCGGTTGCTTTGGACCAGATATTAACAAAGACAACAAGATGTGTCTTGGTTTCATGCATAACCACGGCGGTAGATTGTAAATAACCAAAAGCACATGCCAGGTACTGTGTATGCTACTCAAAGTACCGTAAGGGTTCATCCCATCCGTGCACAAGCCTAGCCTTAGGTTTCTCGGTTCATTACCAAACTCAGGAAATTTTACGTCTATGTTTCTCCACTGTGGTGCATCAGCGGGATGTCTCAATCTGCCATCCTTTTTCCTGTGAACTGAATGCCACCGAAGATTCTCTGCGTCTTTCTCAATGGAGAACAAACGTCTGAACCTTGGAATGATGGGCAGGTACCACAGTACCTTAGCTGGTGAACCTTTCTTACTACCGCTGATGTGAGTTTGTTGTTTCTTATACCGTGACGCTCCACATGCTGAACAGCTTTCAGCAAATTCATCCGATTTCCAAAACAGCATGCAACCATTTGGACAAGCATGAATTTTCTGGTACCCCATACCCATTGGGCACATCATTTTTTTGGCTGAGTACGTAGTCGTTGGTAAAACGTTGTCCACCGGAAGAACGTATTTCAATAGTTCCAGGAGGTCAGTGAAACTTACGTCGCTCCAGCCATGTTTCGCTTTCAAGTTGAATAGCTTGAGGACGACACTCAACTTGCTTAACTTTGTAGGGTCACACCCGGGGTACAACGGTGTTTTGGATGAATCCAACAAATTTTCATGCTTGTCTGGTGTGTTAGAGTGATGTCGTTCCACATCTTCGAGCATAGTCTCAATGTCATCATCCCAGAAATCTGGCTCAACGTTCGCTGTAACGTCTTCTAGATCACCAGCAACTGTATCATCTCCAAGTTCTGTTTCTGTGTTTGCCTGACCATTATCCCCTTCATCAGGCTTAATAACATCGAACGCACTCTGACCATGCCATCGGATTATGTCTTGGAAATCTTTTGTAAAACTGCGGCGGATCAGATGTTCCTTAATTGTTTCAACGCCGCGATATCTCAGATTGTTTTGGCAGTCGATACACGGACAAAATATGTATCCCTTATCTGTAGGTTTCAGATTGTTCGCCAACACCGTGCATAACTTATCAACTCCTTCTAAAAACTTGTCGTCCAAATTTCCGCAGTAAATCCACGAACGTTCCATCTCCTTCTAGCTATTTATATGAAGGCAGCCATTTCATACCGTCACCCGTGGCAGAGTCTTTACACTTTTGTATCTTATCAACCTAAATCCATCCATGAGTATTAAATCCCACCGGTGAACGTGTTTTTAATATGTAATTTATTGAAAATTTTGGCAGCATCTCCCTACAGTTCTTCAAATGCACGATATTATGATATTAATCAATAATATATGCATTCGAAGAACAATAAAGAGATACTGTTGAAATAATCAATAAAGTACAATTAAAAACACATTCACACCCTAGGTGTGAGATTTAACAATCATGGACAGTCCCGATAGGGACTGCCGAAGATATACCTCTATTAGGCATATCTTGGGCGGATAGCTATGTTTGGTAGTTTGTCAAATATTATATGTATATATGTAAATCTTACCTCTGGTAGACGATTAGCCGATGCTAAGACGGTTGAGGTCGGAAGCCAAAATAAAGTCGTAGTCCTGATGCATAAATGAAAAACGACAACATTAGAATTCATCAAAAAATCAAGGTTAAATGCTAGCTAAACCGCGGAAAAAAATCGACAGCATCTCCCCTATATTTCTAACGTGTCCAAATCAGTTTTATCAAAGTCAAATTTGCACGCACCATCTGAACTAGTAACATACATAAACTTATCTTATTCTACTATATATGAAGTTTATTTATGACCTTCTCTGCAGTACTTCAGATTGAAGGACTGAAACTAGTCATTCTAGAACCATTAAAATACCGAAACTCATCTTATTCTTTCTGGTGGTTATAACAATAGCATTGTTGATTCCTGTCACAGATTGTGAATCAAACAGAGAGCATCTGGCATAGCAGATTGAGCAGTTGAAAATGAGGTATTTTCAGGAATCGGTAATATACTTGAACTTACTTTCTTTCCTGTGGCAGTTTTAAGTAGTAGCATTTTTAAAACTACACTATTATTTATTAATTGTAATACTAAATGCTAAGAATAAATAAATACAGCAGTTTACAGTTTGCTTTGCAAAATTACCGTTACTAAGCACCGAAGTGGGCAAGTAGTGTAGAAATCAGCCCACGAACTAGGTTGCAATTAACTGTGAATCTGGGCACAAATATATGAACAAGGTTAGAACATTTGCCATTACACTCTCAGGATTCGATAGAAACGAGGTTAGAACTTGCAATCGAAATGCATGTATATGAACAAAGTTAGAAAAAAACGACAATCAATCGATCGCATACCCAATACGCGATAGAGAGGTCGACGGTGAGACCAGTGGTAGATGGGTGGTGACCGGCGGCGATGGGAGTGACAAAGGTGGTGGAAGCGACGGCGGCGATGGCCGTTAGCATGGTGACAGGAGAGAGGAGGTGATTTCAGTGAGGAAGATAGCGCGAAAGAAGAGTTACTGTAAGTACAGTGTGCAGAGTAAACGGGCAAATGTTGTAGTTAAAAGGACTTTAGATTACGGTTTACATGAAAACCGTAATGTAAAGTCACACTTTAAATGACGGTTCCTAAAGAACCGTAATCTAAAGTGTAACGAAATAAAAAAAATAGCGCAAAAATTATTTGGCCTATGCTGGGTTTCGAACTCAAGAAAGATGGTGTTGACTCATGTACCCACGGCCATTAAGCCATGAGTCTTATTCGATCAAACATATGTAACACATTAATATAAAGTTATTTTTAATCTAAAATACACTGATAAACGACGTCGTTAACTATAATTTAGATTACGCGCGGCGTCAAAAAATCAAATAACACGGGAAATATTTGGCGTCAGGTGAAAACGACGTCGTTGACCATCAGTCGGAGGTAGGCGCGCCTTTTTTAGGACGGACTTTAGCTGACGGTTATTAGTAAACCGTAATCTAAAGTTCGTTGACCGTAAAGCGCGCGTCAACACGGGACTTTAGATTACGGTTTCACAGATAACCGTCATCTAAAGTCCGTCCTAAAAAAGGCGCGCCTACCTCCGATCGATTATTGCTTACGGTTAATTCAATAAACGTCGTTATTAACTCCAGCCTTCATATTAATTACGGTTTCTGTTAAAGCCGTGATTAAACCACCGTCATTAAAGGCTTCTGTTCCACCAGTGCATGGAGGTTGATTAGATGCACAACATAATAGAAAGTGCAGTAAACAACAATCCAAATATGAACAATCAAAGCTTAAACATAATGAACGATTTAAATGCGTTCCCTTAATTAGAGATTAATTATTTAACTCCTTAAGTTATGTTTCCTCTTAATCTTAGTCCATCCTTATCTTACCTCAATCTTAGTCTTAGAAACAACCATTCCTTAATAGAAATGGATGTAGCTTATCTCAGTCTTAGAATACAAACCATCCTTCAAATAGAAATGGTTGCAACTTATCTCCAACCTTATCTTAATCTTAGAATACAAACCACTCTTTGAAATAGAAATGATTGTATCTTATCTCAATGTTTATTTTTGTCTGGTCAAAAGCAACCCTAGCCAATGAGCTATTAACTCCATTTGTTGAATAAACAACTTATCTTATAATTTAGGATTTAGGTGATCCTACCGCACCATCTTAATGCCACCTACCTTGGACTGTATGTCCAATGTAGCTGAGCCGGCAACCGACCCTAGGCAACAAGTCCGAAGACAAGTCCTTAAGCGGAAGTCGGATCTGCTATAGATAATGACCCCCTTTTCCTTAGCATGTATGACCGGAGTCAGTCCCGGGTTCCTCACTCCCTCCCCTTAAGTTCCAGTTAGTAGAAGTCTCAAGACAACGTTTTTTGGTTAACCTCTTTCGGTTTATAACAAACTAATATTAGGGAGCGTTCCTTAGTCTCACTCAATTCCTTACTAAACGTTGGTTAGTAAGTTCTCACGGTAAGTTGTGTAAGTTTTCAAACATCACACAACAATGCAATAAACATAATGTTCCGGTTGCATGCTTTATCTTGTTTAGTGAGCACACAAAAACAAATAGCACACAAGCCGAGGGACACCTCGTTAGCAAGCAGGTCACAAGAAGAACTGTACCGTTCACCGTTGGTCGTTCGGTTGCTTACTCTCCTCTAGAGTCCAAATTCTCAAACCCTAAAACATTCATTCAATTTTAGGTTGTTAATTACTTTTCCAATAAAGCTAACTTACTTAACTCACTTAGTCACTAATGATCTCCATCTAACACCACTTAAGTTCTTATAAACTTAATCTTAGGTGAATCACTTCTCCTCATAACTTATACTTATTCACCCACTTAATTATCATTGTTACCCACCAAACATGTCTTAAACAACCTTATATTATAATTACATATCAATCCCCACCATTGGATATCATTTCCTAACCTTAAACAAAGTTTTTGGCCAAAACAGCACCGCGTCCGAACTTGTGTCCGAGCTTACCAAGTTCGGATGCAAGTCGAGACTCAAAAGGGTGCAACCAGACGTGTGTCCGAACATGTGTCCGAACTTCCCTAAGTTCGGACATAGGTCGAGGAAAAATCTAAGGAAGAATTTCAAGTGTCCGAACATCTAAGTCCGGACGGTAGTTCGGACTCTGGTCGAGACCCAAAAATTCTAATCGCAATAGGGCATGTCCGAGCTTCCAAATTCGGACGGAAGTTCGGACAGGCCAGAATATTCATCTTCTACACGCTTAAACACTTATCTCCTTTCTTGCAAAAATGCCCAACTCTTCCACAAGTGTCCCATTATGTCTTAATACCATATAGGCACTTAAACTCACCTTAGAACATCCTTTAAAACCTCCTTAACCATTTTCTCAATCCTTACAAGAATTTCTAACACTTGTTACTTATTTCCTTATTTTTCCAACATGTAATTTTTGTCTAAAACTCTAACTATCCAAAGTGTTTCCTTCCCAATCAATATAACTTCCCCCTAAGCATTATTGCATCCCCTCTTTGCTTGCTAAACCTTCCAAGGTTATCTTGCATGTCCATGCACAATTCCTTTCTTTTCCTTTTTCTACTCATCAACCTAAACTCATGAACTTACCTATGCATTTATCCCCATCTTCTTAGCACCTTAACCTTGTTCTTCTTTACTTTAACTATCCTACACCCTCCTTGGACATTTCCATCTCCTTTTACTCACTTACTCACCATTCTCATGATCATACGCTCTTTTACATTCCTAGTCATTTTCCTTGACATTTGACAACATTCTCCCACACCTTTCTCTTCCATCACCTAAGTCCACTCATTAACATCTAAACTAAACCTCATTAGTCCACTACTAGCATCATCACACTTACACAAGCTATCCAAACCCCTCATTGTTTTATTCTCTAGTTCATACCTAAATCACCTTAAAGCATTATACACCTTTCCATCCAAATCTTTGCTCAAGTCTTAGCATTCCTCATCACATGATTTCGGTGTGTTTAATACACCCACCTAACCTCTAATTCCTCCTAGACAACTCTGGGTCATCCTAAACCTCAAGACCTACTTAGTTAACTCATTTCCACTCAAATTCCTCTTCATGCTCCCTAGTAAACCCTAGGGCACATTAACTCACCACCACCACTTAAATGCTTTATTTTCTATTCAAATTTCGTCATAGCTTCTCTAGTATTTTATCATGCCCAAATGCATTGTTTTCCTCATTCAACCAACTCACACACATCAATTCCTTTCTCATCTTATTTTCTCACCCAAATCAACTTGTTCACAACAAACTCAATATAGTGCAATAATCTTAAATTGCATAGCACCAAGGCTCTTAAATGACATGGCTCTTAGGCCCTTAAATGACTTAAACTTAAACACTGAATTTCCCACATATATAAGCTTTCAACTTGCAAATACACCCATCAATATCATAGTAGTTTTATGCTCTTAAAATCCCTCTAAAACTTATATTACTAACTCATTCCCATTGGCTCCTTAGTCACAAGTTCATAAGCTTGTTTAAATTCTTTTTCCTAGGTTATATAACCAATTACTTAATTTAAGCTTTAAGCTACATTAGTACTTATCTAAATACCACCCCTTAAAACTTAAACCACCCTTAGGTAAGCAATTTACCTTGTTTTTCTCAAGTTTCCCTCAACTTTCTCCTTAGGCTTCTTCCCTTGGAAATCTCGGCCACCATTTAAATTTCCTTTTCCAATGTTCTAATCAATATACATTGGCTCTCATGAGTGCTAAATAATACATTAACCTTAAGGAGTAAACCCTAGGTTAAAAATGTGTTTTATGGTATTAAATTGAATGCTTTACCTTGGATTCTCAAAACAAGCTTGGATATGAATCAAGAAGGACCTCCTCTAGCCCTTGGAGAATATAAAATAAGCTAGAACAAGGCATAAAAATGAAGCCCCATGAGTGTAATTTTCGGACATGTGAAGAAGTGATGGAAAGATGGTTTTTCTTACATTTTCTTTACCTTAAGAGGATGGAGAAGCTAATGAACTCTTCAAACTTGATTTTCCTCCATCAATGGAGATTTCCCATGGCTCCAAAATGAAGCTTTTCCAATTTTGTAAAGATAGAAAGCTAGAGCTTGAGCTAACTAAGAATAATCTATGCTCACTTTTTGATTTGGAGCTAAAATGAGTAACTTATGGACATTTGAAGATGGAACAAGTATGGAGCTGGTTGGGCACGGTTTGGAACAGATAGAACAAGAAGAAAACCGTGGAAGAAGAAGGGAAATGAAGAAGAGAGGAGAGAGGTAGGCTAATAAGGATATTTGCTTTATAAAAGCAAATAGTAATTTTCTTTACTTATCTCTTCTTTTTTCCCTTATTTGATGAAGTCTATGGTGACTCATCCTTAGAAAACCGGCCCCCTCTTTATAATAAAGATATTTATGGTCTTGGTTGACCAACTAATTGACTTATGTTGACTAAAACTTAAACTAGTCACTATTTGGCATTATTCACAAATTAGTGCACTTATTTCTGAAAATTTTTTATTTCCCATTGATTTAGGCTTCCTAATGTGATACTAATTAGTACACATGTTGATTAAGGTGTAATCATGGGCATTTAGCCACTCAAAACTCATTTACAAGACAATTTTTCAAAAATGTGCTTTAAGACTTCTTAAAGCACATTTTGTGTTTTAACTTGTTTTCAAGTTTGGTTTTCTTTGGTAATTGGTTTAAAATGACCATTAGAATATTACTAAGGTATTACCATGATATTTGGGTACTCACCCAAGTCTCTCCAAGCTTAGAGCACATTTTTGCCCTAATTGCCCTTAAGGCATTTTCTTGTGTTTTCCTTGGTTTAAATTGTCTACCAATCTTTCTAGGGCATATTTTAGCCTTACCACATCATAAATTGATGTTTACTTAGCATACTTAGGTTTGGGGTATTTCAACGGGTGCGGATATTTGTGTGAATGCATGATAAGATGGATATGTGTGATATATGATATACATGTGAATTTAATTGCTTGTTATTCCGCAATATTAACTGTGCGCAATGACATTCGAACTAAGGCAATTTCAATATATAAACTCAATTCGATTTTTGGATCATAGAAAGAAACTAATCATGTATGAATGATTAATGACATAGATCATCTTATCCTTAATTAACCTAAGTAAAACGACTTAGGCGGAGAATCGGTAATACCATTCTCACGAATAGATATACTCGAACGTGGAAGTAACCTAGGAAACATCTAGGCGAACGTTAAAGACCATAAAGGCAATCACATGGAGAACATTACTCTTTATAACCTAAGAATAAATCTTAGGAAAAGGTTATGAATCCAATCATATGGTGGGAAGAATTAAAAACGAGGAAATCCAGGGTAGTCACGGACTACATGGTTGCGCATTGGTGATCACCGGAGAGAGGACGATCGAATCGGGTCCACTCGACATGGAAATTCCAATGAGCCAGATATGATCGTTGGTCGAAGGGCACTACTTTTGGTGTATGGCTACGGCCGCTTGGGACGTCTTCACATATACAATGAGGAAATCCAGGACTCTATGGGCCCCTGGTCAGAAGGCACTACTGTTGGTGCACAAGAGTGACTGCTCCAGAAGAGAAGTATGTAAGCGGGTTGTCCTAACATGACACCCATCAAGATTTAAGTGAAAGTTAATTAATGAAAAGAAGAGACTTAAGAAGCACTCTTAGTCATGGATAACGAATAAGGAGCCTTGAAGGCCGTATAACGGAAACTGTTCAGGAGAGAACAACTCTCGTATCGTTATCGCATTCTGTTCCGTATTGTTTGAATACATGCTTATTGATTGTGTGAGATGTTGTGTGATTATTGAATGGATTTATGGCTGCTTTATTTATCACTTTATAGTTATTATAAATGTAAACAAATATCATGAAATTGGGAATGCATGTTAACAATTGGGTAATTAACTTGAGAAATTTAAAGGTCCATGAGGATCATATAGTAGCATGCTCAGCAGTTGTGCTGAGCCTTTATGGCCACAAATTACAGGACGGTAGCTGATGAAGATCGACGCGTGAGCGCGAGAATTTTTGGGAAGAGTTAGCTGTATACCTGTCTGTTTTACCATAGGCTTTTGTTAAAACTTCACCCGAATTTATGGTATTGATTTAGGTAGACTGCTCACTGTTCTTTTTGGGATTATGTATTGTAAACTTCATATTGTATTATGTCTCTGTCATCACTGTGGGTTTTTGGATTATATTGTCAGTAACGCTTCATTACTCAAATGGGTGGGTAATGACGGGTAACACCCAGGTTTAAGTTATGATCGGTTTTACTTTCCATTGCGACTCGATTAATTATTTCTGTTAGGCGCGTTAGATTATTCGGATTTTAGAGTAAGGGTGTTACAAAAGTGGTATTAGAGCAGAGTACCACTCTAATGATAAGGGATGAATAGGATAACACAGTGAGCATTGGACGTTAGGAAATACGGTAAACGTTGGTGAGGTACGAGACAACGCCATCTTAGTAATACTTAAAGCACGCTAGATTTAGCCTTAAATGTCACTTCAATATCCACTGACTGCAATGCAGTAAGATTACCGAAATTTGATCCAAACCATCTCATTACCGATGGCTAGTAGGGGTAGAGGCAGTGGACGAGGGCGCAGAAGAGGCCGGCCCAAAGATTTCGGGCCAGGTGGAGGCAATGGCCACTTTTGCAGCACAACTTGGTGCACAGCTAAGGGGAGCTATACCCAACCCGCCGCACCAGAGAGATAGACTGGCTGGAGAGAGTGTCGATGACACGGGTACCTACTTACATTGAAGAGGCTGACCCCGCAGCCCTGGAGAGATTCATCGTAGAGCACGAGAAGGCATTTGAGGCTCTACGTGTCCCTGCTGAACAGAGGATCGGCATCGCGGCCTTCCACCTAAAGGATGCCGCTAGCACGTGGAGGGTGGTTAAGGACCCCCACCTGGACGACCCAGACTTCACTTGGGCAGCATTCATGGAGCTGCTCCGAGGGAAGTACTACCCTACTCATCAGAAGCAGAGGAAGCATGAGGACTTCGAGACTCTCATGCAGGGTAGTAGGACAGTGGACCAGTACTATGCTCGGTTCATCAGTGTTCTGGACTTCAAAACTGGAGTTGCCTATTCAGAGACGGTGAAGATTGAGAAGTTCTGAGCGGGACTACTCTTCCGCATCCAGACAGTTATGGATGCCGGGGTGCACACCCCCGTCCAGGTATACACGAAAGACCTAATAACTGGCTTTCCCTAATTACCTTTATGTACATGAAAACTCATCTATGAAATACATAAGTGCTACGATGCATCCTCGAGGACAGAGCTAGTGCTTTGTACCCGAGATGAGGTCTTGGGGTAGAAGCGTAAGAACCTCGAGAGAGAGGATGAAGGAGTGGCCAGGGCTGAGAGCAGCAAGTGGGGAAAGTAAGAAACTTGTTCAATTTAAGTTATACTACCTTGCTTTACAAATTAAATCATTACTAACCCTTAAACCTATAACAGGAAGCCTTTCGGGAAGAGTAAAGGGCAGTAGGGCCACCAGGGTCAAAAGCGCAAGGAGCGGATCCCTCGTCTGACCGCCCCAGCTATTGAGAGGCCTAGCCTCTTCGATCTGCACCTCATAGGGGTAAGACACTCCCCTCTCACCTTAAACATGACTTAATTCCCTTATTTATCATCTACTAATCCAAGTTATAATAACAAGCACATCCCAGCCACAGCGCCACTTCTACTACAAGCGCTGTGGGAAAGACCACCTCGGAGTTGACTGCAACAGTCGGAAGGTAGAGTGCCACTACTACAAGAAGGAGGGTGTTATACCCAAAATTTTGACCCTCAGGAAAGGGATCAAGTGCACAAATGCAAGGACAAGGGCAAAACGGTCAAAATGCACCAAGACGGGATTTTCCAAGGACATTTTCGGGATTTTCTATTTTTTCATATGACTTGTTCATAACCTCCAAACACTCCCAAATATCATAGTCATTATGAAAGGTATTTCATCATTTTTAGATAATGTTTATTCTGAAAATTTAGCTTTTAATTCATATTATAAGCTAATTTCTTTAATAATTAACACATGAAATAGCCTCAAAATAGAAATAAAAAAAGGTTTCCAAAAATTTAAATAAAATTGTCACATGGTTAGCATGGCCACATACAGTCATAAACCTGAAATTATCTTATTTGGAACCTTAGCCCAAAATTTAAAAGAGAAATTCAATCATTATTACAATTTTCTCTCTCCTCTGGAAAATACCGAAATCAAATTAAAATGTCATGAAATTTTAGTATAAAATAGAGGATGATTTTTAGAGACTAATGCCGTTGGAATTTCGTTATTTCGACTTTCCAATAATAAGGTATGAATTATGGGAGATTCCAGATTGTGAGATTTGTATCTAATCGGTTATTTATCAAAATAACCCGATTCAAACTCTCAAAATTCTTAAAAATCATCCTTTACCTTCATTTAACATTTCATAAGTTTTCAGAGCCTGCAGCATATTCTAAAAAATCCGATTCCCTTAGAGCACAAAATTAGGGTTTTAGATAAAGATCTTGTTCTATCAACATGGCCTTGCTCTTTCTATAAAAGGACTTTCCAAAAACGACCTAGGGCAGAGGAGAACATTCCCAAAGTCAGAAGAGGCAGCCGTCAAGCTTCTCCCCACATTCTTACACTTCCAAGCCTCAAATCAATACCGAAACCCTGCTGAAGTCACCCCGAAGCCACTGAAAACACAATATTCCTTCTCCATCAGACTTCCAAACACAAAACCACCAGCAATACAGAAGCAAAAACATCCTTAGCAACACAAGGAAGAGGGGTCCAGAAGCTCGGGTCGAAGTTGAACCGGATCGGCCACCAACGAAGCTTTCAGAGATTCCCGACGTGAAGAAACAGCAAATTTTTGAAATCAAAACAGGTTAAAAACCAAATTCTCTAACCTTTCTGATCTTAATACACTTCTGGTTGAAATTTGTAATCGAATTGAATTTTCCTTGCTTCTAAATTAAGGTTTGTTTGTGTTTCTGCCTAATAACTTGTAAACTAATTTTCATATTAATTTTGACTTCAAATTGAATTCTTTCAATTACTAACATCTTTTATATCTTTCAGGCTTCGTACCCATAAAATTTGAGTCAAAAACACCGTCGGGAACCATCAAAAAACCCCTGTCCGTGGGTGGTCCGTGACCTCGGACCTATGGTCCGGGACCACGGACGGGTTGTCCGTGGCCACGGACACCAACGGACGGCGGCGAGATTTTAAAATTTCAAAATTTAGGTTTTTCTAAATAATGTCCGGGCCCACGGACATCTTGTCCGTGGCCCCGGACTTTTCAAAATTTCGTTTTTTCTTAAATTCGACTTTTCTGTATAATTAGGTTAACTGGGGTCCGTGGTCTCGGACATGGGGTCCGTGGCTACGGACGTAAACAAAATTTGACCTAATTCTGCCTCCGAAACCCTAGTTTAGGTATTTTCAGATTTCACTTTAATTTTCTGTCAAAAAATGTTAAAAATACAAAAAAATCAGAAGCGCGCACTTAGGTTAAAACGACTCGTAATAAGCTGTAATTAAACTAAGTAGAGGAAAAACGACTTCGAGGGGTAATGAAAGTAATTGAACCCTAAATAAGCCATATACCAAGCCCCCGAACCCAAACTCTCCTTTCCTAATTTGATCTAGGTTAAAATTAGGTGGCGACTCATAATAGGTTCTAGTGAGCTAGCTTAGGTTTTAATAATTATTGTTATATGACGTAGTTATTAATCTTAGGTTATAAATGGACCTAAAACCCGATTAGATCTTAATCAACATAGGATAGGGTTTAAAAATCGAGGCTCATAGAGGGCCACCAGGAATATGAGTGCTTCTCCAACCCAGAGAACCGAAGCTACCGCCCACCAAAGAGCACTCAGAGGACTTCAGCTGCTTGATCTAGATGGCCACATATTAGGCAGACGGGACCGACCCTTACCTACACTAGGAGCCAGAAGGGGAAGGACATCATTCAGGGCTCGGGCACCCTGGACTCTATGGGAGCCCCAAGCGCTGAGGCTAGTGCTCAACGCGATACAGGTAACCCTAAAAACCTTATCGTTATTGCATGAATGCTATGTGTGTTAAAAAGCTAACCATACCATGAATTATGCATGATGTAGTAATTAGTAAGGAACTTACCTTAGAGAACCATTCACATCCTAGGGAGTTTTGACATCTACTATCCTATACCTTCACGACCGATATCACTTAAATCCATAGACAAAGGACGGGATCATCCAGACAAGACGTGCCAAGTCATCAGATCTGACATGGTTTTACTTAAACAATTCTTGACCTTAGATGAGCAAATTACCATTGTAGATGAGTTTAGAACCTTAGAAAAGGGAATATGGGGATTCTATACCCCATGATACTCTAGTGGGTTGAAAATAAAATTTTATATGATGTGTTTAGGAAAGGATTGGGATCCACAAACTAGGACACATCAAGAGATTAGGAAGATAGACGGGGTACGAGTGCCTAGAATTCTAGAGGTGTTTCAAACTCTAGTGAGGGAAGCAATTAAAACCGACCAGTAGTTCGAGGATAACCCCATACCCGACATAGACACGGATGTGTGCATTGTGAACTTTTATGAGAGGGAAGGATGACTTGATCTACACCAAGAACGTGACGAGACACCCGAGTCCATCGCCAGAGGAATCTCCGTAGTATCCTTTTCGATTGGAGATGATGCCGAGTTCTTATATAGAGACCAGAAGAGGATGGAATTGGCCAGCAAGCTCATCTTGAAGTTGGGAGATGTATTAGTGTTCGGTGGAGAGTCAAGGTTGGTTTACCACGGGATTAAGAATATCAAGCTGGACACCGCCCCACCTACCTTAGTTAACACCACACAATAAGAACGGGACGTCTAAACTTGACATTTAGAGAGAACTAATGTAATTTAAATGGAGCGATGTATGCAAGACCATGTAATATTTTCATTTGGAATAATAAAAGCGGCATTTTGAAGTTCTTCAAGCATACTTTCCAATCTTGTACTTATGTGAATTCTATAATTCAGGTTGTGAACCTGAAAAGGGAGGTATCCTGAACATCCTCAATTTAGCACAGGGCAAGGAGATGGGGAACGTCATTATAGGTAAAACCTGCAACATATCAAAACCCAAAAATATGAATGAGCAAGATGCTAATATAAACCAATAAATCTCAGGTACCTTTCCAATGAACGACATCGATGCATCTGTCTTGTTTGACTCGGGGGCATCCCACTCCTTCATTTCTTCCTCTTTTGTGAAGCAATTGGGATTAGACCCCGAGTACCTCTCCGACTTCTCAGTCACCCTTCAATCTAAGGAGAGAGTGCGGTGTACGGGACTGTACACAGAGCTTCAGATCGTCATTCGAGAAGAGAGCTTCCCCATCGACCTGATAGAGTTCAAGGATTTGGGTTTGATGTTATAGCCGGTATAGACTGGCTACAGAAGCACAAGGGCTGACTACACTGTGCAGAGTGTTGATTGATACTCTGGAGCCCGAGTGGTAAGACAGTCTCCTACTAAAGCATTTGAAACGAGCCCTTCACCAAGATAGTATGAGCCATGGCTTTGATGAAGGATGTGAGGAAAGGAAAGCAAGTGTTACTTTACTTAGTTTGCTATGTCCATGACATGAGGCACATTGAGGAGATAGAGTCATACATTCCAGTTGTATCAAGTTTCCCTGACCTTTTCCCCGACGAGTTGCCAGGCATGCCGCCTGAGCGGGAGGTAGCATTCACCATTGGCCTGATGCCAAGTACGGGACCTATCGCTAAGGCACCCTACCATATGGCTCCGGCAGAGATGAAGGAGCTGAAGGTTCAGCTCCAGGACCTCTTGGACAAGGGGTTCGTGCGACCGAGCGTGTCTCCATGGGGAGCACCGGTGCTATTCGTGAAGATGAAATACGTCAACATGAGACACTACATCGACTACCGTGAGCTGAATGCGGTCACAGTCAAGAACAAGTATCCCCTTCCTAGGATCGACGACTTGTTTGATCAGCTGACGGGATCCTCAATCTTCTCCAAGATCGACTTGAGATCTGGCTATCATCAGAGGAGGATGTGAAGAAGACGGCATTCTGGATGCGATACGGGCATTACGAGTTTACATTGATGTCGTTTGGTTTGTAGAACGCACTAGCCATCTTCATAGATGAAATACCCCGAACTGATATAAGGTGATTAAATTATTCTAATATGAATTTTTAGAGGCCTAATGATGCCTAAAGAACATGGGTGAAGAAAGTAAAACCAAAAGAAAAGAGAAAACGCTTAAAAAGCAGAAAACGTAAAAATGAGCCTTACGCAACCATAGGAGGTATGAGACCTCGACTAGGGTCCTAGATGGATTCCTACGGCTTAATTATGCCTAAATAACATGTGGTAACAATTCCCAAAGAAAACGGATCCATATAGTGGGTTAAAAACACCAATGAAGCTTTAAAGCACGTTTTTCGAGAAAACCCGAAAACGTGACTTTAAGTGGTCAAACAGACCCGTAAAAATTATAGTTGACTATATAACTATAATTAAATATTAATGGAAGTTTAAGAACCATTAATTATAGAAACAAGAAAAATCTGGAAAACGGGCCCGGTTAGTGAATAATGTCAAAACTGGGAATTTAACTAGTGTTTCTTGCGAAAAGACGAAAACGCCCCCAGCTTAAATACTTGTAACACCCCTATTCCTAAACCTGTAACAATGTCACAAGTCGTAGCATAATAAATAACAATTCGCAGCGGAAAATAAAACTATCTACCTTGGGGTTACACGCCGTTACTCACCCTTGTGAGTAACAAGGCATCCTTACTTTTTCCAACAATACAACCTCTCACGCTGTGATGAGCAGATACTGAGCACTTCTAATTATTACAAACCCAATCCAACTAAATGAGCAACTAACTGAATACAACAACCTTCTTAATACAATACAAAATAAAACCAATGGTGCTTGCTGAAAACACAACAGCTACCCCCGAGTCCCGCACTCCGGCTTGAGTCTCCTTCAATAACCTGGAATGTTTGGCCCAATGAAGGGCTCAGCAATCGAAATGCTGGTATGCTAAATGTAGTCTTAAATCATTTGGATTCCTTATGTCGTTTTAGCCATCTTGATATTTGATTCATTACATAAAATACCGGTTTACAATGATAACAGTAATAACGGTAAACATTTAACGATCACATAGCAATTCACCTGTAAACACCAGTGTACAATAGTACACGACACCAATAACCACACAACAATAACCCATAGAAATATCCAATAGTCACACATTAATAATCCATAACGATCACCAAACAAGATACGTGTATTAAACTGTACTTGTTAGTTTGCCACCTGACCCTTATCCTGTAAACCAATCATTTAACCTTTTCCAATTAATTTCCACCTCAAGTGTCATGTTAAGTCAAACCTTAATAACTTACTAATGGACGAATGTTCCCCTGTGTTCCATTGGAACTGTTTACCAGCTGACCCTATGGCCCTGGTTAATTGACCGATCCGGTCGAACCTGTGCACCAACGGCAGTGCCTTCCGCCATCCCCGAATGTGGCTGATGGATTTCCTTTGAGTGACTCTCCATTGAAGTCTCTCGTAGTGATCACAATGCGCAACCATAAAGTCGAAACGATCTAGATTCCTCTCTTTATAAGTTAGCTCTTTTTGTCAGTGACATAATAACCAACCCATGAGTAAAGACTATAATAGTTGACCATCAGTTAGGTTCAATAATACCTTTAGGTCAGTTAGTCTTGTTCCAGTTTAGATGTATAAACTTCCAGTCATAAGACGTTCGCGTATAAATAAAACGCAACAAAGTTGACCAATACAGTATACAATACCATTCACACAAAATCACAAATATCGCTCTTAAACAATTAACACATAATGTCGGGACCTTAGGAAAATCCTTAGGACATTCAGACCACACAATTAACATACCGTTCACCAAGTAATTGCTAGCTTGATAAGTTCCTGTTCAGTAGTTCCTTCCCGTACGTTGTTATTTAAACACGCAATACCGGGTAATATTAATATAACTATTCATTAAATATTACAGTACTGTTACTGTAGAGTTTATTTACGTAGTATACTAACTCCGTATATTCTTTAGTTTCCCCCTGTTATTTATCAGTGGTTCTAGGTAGTTCAACAATTTGTTATTTTATGTGATATTCACATGTGATAATGAATTTCCATCTTGTGGTAAATTTCTATTTCCTTATTTATAAACTCATAATTGTTTCCACTTATTCTTTATATTATATCCCTTGGTCATTTTTATTATCACCACGATTATTTTATAAACTTTATATTATACTCCATATTATACCATAATACATTATATTACCTAGTTTTACTTCCTTTCCTTATTAAATTACAAAACCAACCATATTAATTCGGTATTTATATTTTATACCCAACAACTTTATGAATTACTAAATAACCACATATAGTTTCCGGTAATCATAATTTGAACCCATTAACTTTTACAACATACCAAGTAACCAAGTACTTTTATAATCTACTAAATACCCATATTAATTTTCAGAAATTGTAAAACAATTATATTAACTTTTATAAATTGCCAAATAACCTTATAATTTTTATAATTCACTAATCACCCACATTAACCTTTGTAATAATTAATTAACCATACTACCTTTTTAATTTATTGATTAGCCACTTAATATTTCGGTAATTCCAAAATGGATATTCTAATTTTTTATAAATTACCAAATGACCTCATTAATTTTCGGTCTTGACATATAATTTCCTTATATTTACATTTTAATCCCAAAACTTTATATAAGTTACATATTAACTTATAAATTATAGTTTTAATATTTAATTCACTAAAATAACCAAAACAATCCACAACTTTCTTCAATTTTCATTTCCGCCCCATATTAAATTCAATTTTTCATATATACCTCCATAAATTACATATTCACCCTTAAACTTTTATAAACTCAATATTTTATGTCATAAATCATTTTAACCCAAGGTTTTGGTCAACACTTTGACCAAGACTTAATTTCATAATTAATACTTTAATATACCCATAAAATCACATGTAATTCGGTTTCACTCTCAAACTTCTCAATAATTACAAAATAGCCTTAAACTTTATAAATTGTTATTTTAACACTTAAACTCTTATTTAAATTCACCAAAATTCATAATATTAATTTCTACCTTATATTATATCATAAATATACCAAATTAATCCTTAAGCTCTCGGTTTTTTTATTTAGCACACCAATCATTAATTTATTTTTACCATATGGTTTTAAAACTTGTTTTAAACTTTATAATAAATACATATAAATGTATATAAGCCATATAACACTTCTAAAAAATTATGCTAATGACTTAGAATGATTATAAACTCAAAATAGAACATATTATCCTTAGATATTTCGGTTTAACCATATATGTATCATATTTAATTTTTGTGACACAATTTTATACCTTAAGGTAATAATCTTACCTTATATGTTATAAATTATTTTTTTCCTTGATACTTTAACTCAATAATTTTCGGCCTTAATATTAACATGGCCTAAACATAATTTTTATACTAAAGTTCGAAGCTTAAATTAAGCTTAAACTTAATAAACCTTAATTATATATACTTACCCTTAAATCAAGACAATTCTTGTACTTGATTTCTCCTTGAATTCCAAGCTCTCCAAATGTTATCTTGATGAAGATTTTTCGGCTCCTTATACATATTTAGGAGATCTATTTGTTAGACTTCTAACAAGGATTTATAAATAACATTTGAAGTAATTTTTACAAGAGTTTACCTTAGGAATATTAAAAGGTATTTTTGATACACCTTGAGATGATTGTAGATCCAAGTTTCCTTCATGAAATAATGAAGAGAATATTGATTTAGAAGGTTTTAAATTTTGAAAATTGCTTAAGGAGTTTTCTTAAGATTTTCAACATGAAAATGTACCTTAACTTGATCTTGTTGTTCCTTGTGTTGTTGTTGAATTTAGGAACCGCCTTGGAGCATATATGCTTGGCGATATCTTGAAGGTTTGCTAGGATGATTTCTTGCTTCAAGACTTAGTAGATTTAACTAGGATTTTACATAGAAATGGTGTTAGGATTTAATTCACCATTAATGGAGCTTAGAGCTCTAAGGAATTAGCTAACAATGGAAGAAGAAAAGAGAGGATTGGAGAACCTTACCAACCGGCCATGGAGTGGGCAAAGAAGAATGAAGGGCTACGTGAGGTCTTAAGGTAAGAAAGGTAAGGAATCAAGTTGAATTATTTTGACACAATTATTGTCTAGTTGATTAGTCTTTCTTTTGTTTAATTGCTTTCATTATTGGCTCAGGAAAGTCTCTTAATTGACTGCACATTTTCGGATGAGACAAGGAGAATAATGGAGCTTTGTTGGCCACTTGAAACTAGAAGACAAGGGTAGATATATGTAAGTGTTTTCTTTTGAAAATTAAATGTTGTTTCTCCCTTGTTTCTCCTTATGTTTTACGGTAATATAGATACCAATGGGGCACCAGATTTCTTGTCATTTGAATTATAAAAACATGCTAGGTTAGTAGATAATCTAGCTTGATTTAAATAAGGCAAACCAGCCCCCTTAAACATGTTGAAATCGGACACACTAGTTAGTATAAGACAATGGATTTTTGTTTGTTTAACACATAGGTTAATGCATTGTTAGGTATGTGTATTATTTTATCTAAAGTATAGCAATAATTCCCTCCTCTTATGTATAGAAATCGACAGCACTAAGTGAGTAACATGGTGTTTTGTTTGATTCTTATGCAACTTGCAAAAGTAGATTCTTGTTGTTATAATTATTTGCTTTTCATTTCTTTTCATAATCTTATACTAATCTTCTTGCTTTTCTCTTGCAGGTTATCCGGCTGTGAGGCTCCCTTTTGACCCAAATCATTTGCTACCTTAGCATATAATACAAGATAAGCTGATTCACCATTTAATAGACATGATTTATAAACTAAACTAGCCTAAATAGGCATGAAATGACGCCCCACATGGTGAGTAATTGGGACTGATTTTTGATTTGGTTTTTGTTACACTATATTGTAATAATACCATAATAATATGTGTAATAGGTTCCAGCATTTAATTGGTACATTTTTATGATGGTAAAAGATGAGAGTTTTAAGGAAAAAATGTTGATTTTAGGTATCTTTTTGTCTCAGAAATCGCCCCTGGTTGTGCTATGATTTTGGCACTGGCATTAATTGATTTAGATGTTAAATTTATCCACTTTTAAGATTATCAACTCGTGGCTCCTCAAAAACTTCAAGGCTATTGTGTAAAACGCACTTTTGTGACACCCGAAGGTGCATTTGTGTGCTTTAAGGATTTTCTGAAAAATAATTAGTCGCTATGAGTTCCAAGTGTTTATTGACATTGTTTATAGTCAGTAACAATATTTTAAGGTGTTACATTGAGTTATATGGGGTTATATAAACTTGTAACTCAATTTTCGGGCTAACGGGACACTCCCGGGGCAAAAAGGAGCGTTAAGAAATTCACCCGAGCACTTTGTTAATTTTTGTGAAAGTAGCTTGAGAAACCTCTTTGGAATAATGAATATAGATGATAGGAACTCATAGAATGATTTATATTGGGGTTTGTGCCACTTCGGTATTTCCCCTGGGCCCTCCCGAGGGTTTATGGGGCCCTCATCGGGAACCTCCGAGCACCTTGTCTTTAACTGAGAATTTATCTTGAGAACTTCATCTCAAATGTTCATTAGAGCGTTATTGTATATTTTAGAACAAGGTGTAATGCTTTACTTTATTTAATAAAGTATTTCCAGGACTTTCGGACCTTAAGGGGCCCTTAAGGGAACTCCTGGGCATTTTGTATTTTTACTCAGTTATAACCGAGGGCTTGTGTTTTAAAGGTCATAAAATGATCCTTGGTTAACTTCATATGAGTTTTAGAGCTTATATAACTTGTTTATCTTAAAGTCGGGCTTTAACGCACGTTTTTAACCTTGAGGAGTTTAGGTGCGTTTTTAACGCCCAAGTATTTATATGCTTTCTTAGGGTTTAATAAACCCCCACATAATATTTATTTACTTATATTTAATTATTTAAATGTTAGGGGTATTTCAGTCTACCCCCCTTAAAAGGACTTCGTCCCGAAGTCATAACTTATACTTACATATCCTATGGAATCAAGTTCCTCGTATCTATTCCCTGTATGCTTATCATTGTTGGGTGTCAATACTATAGTGACACCTCTACATTCCATCTGTAATCTGAGTGTATGCAATTCATACATATAAATAGCCTTACTCATGACATTCAATATAATCGTAACTGTAACACCCCTACTACGCACAACACATTACTTGAAATCGCAGCGGAAAATAAACAACTAAACAGTAACTAAACGAATGGTGCTACAATGCCGTCAACCACCCACGTGGCTAACAAGGCTGAACAAATACAATTGTACCGGTCTGATGATCAGACTCCCGAGCGTAGAACTAATAACCATATATATACATCAACATAATACCGAGTGTTTACAAAATCCTTTCACCGTATACCGTCACTGTAACCATCATAAGCGATATAATACGCCACGGGAGCACAGGCGCAACCCGGGCAACATCCAAAAGTACTCCAAAAGTAAACTACTCTCTAGGATCTAGAGCCACTCTGCTTCTTCGATCCTCATCCTGCAGTAAAAGAAATATGGATCCCCCGAGGGGGTCAGCAACCCTTGGCTGGCATGGTTAACGCGCAGTCCATCGACTACCGGAATGCGCGCAACTATTTGTCATGATGACATGGTATTTATTTTAAAACACAACACATACATATATAACATAACACGGGTATTGTACACATCATAACCACTTCACAAACATACAATTCCTTTTAGGAAGAGAACCCACACAATTAGTCCCCATTGAGAGCTTAGAGAATGTTGCCACGCTCATACTTAGCTCGTTACATAACTCGTTACCGTCCGGTTAGATTGGACAGTTAACTTAACACAAGGTGCCTCGGATATAGTGATCCAAGCACACCGAAATAACACATAGTATGCCCCTGTGGCCCGACGTGAGTCAGTAAAATAGCCTTGGTTAAGCTAAAGGGAAGGTTAGAAACCAAATTGGAAACTTAACCATAACATACAGAGAGAATCGAACCGGTTATGACATCGACTCCCATACCCACACGCGTGGCCGGAACAGACCGGACTCCTCACTTCCCCCGTTAGCCCTTGTTAGTAGTTCATCATCGAACACAATAAACAATTCACAATCACAGGTCAGGTCTTGTTAGACACACACAAGGGAGGAAAGAGTCATACTCAACAACATAATGATATTTAACAACGGTAAACTCTTTACATGGTTTTAATCTTACAAAGTCATAAACACACAGAAACAACAACACACAAGCCGGTGTAAACCGGTAGGCAACAGACTGCAAGAAAACCATACCTTGGTCCTTGCCTCGACTGATTTCCACCTTGAGAGAATCCTAAACACATTAGTAATGTCGGTTAATTATTTATTTAACTTCAAACTTACTAAGTATTTAACATGATTGTATGACATGTTTTAATGTCTATCTTACCCTAGGTTACCTTCATTATACACCCTAGGGTTAACTACATAAGTCACATTCTTTTCTGTTTTTTTTTTTTACAAGTTTTGGTCCGACCGGACTTGCCGACCGGACTTGTCCATGTCCGGTCGATTCCAGAGAGTTTCTCCCCTTCGGAAATTCAGCCCGACCGGACTTGCCAAGTCCGGTCCTATGTCCGGTCGATTCCAGTAACTCAATCCGTACACAATTTACAAGCCCGACCGACCTTGCAAGTCCGGTCCCAAGGTCGGTCCGTTCCAGAAGCCAATTTTCGCAGGGTAAACAGGTCCCGACCGAGCTTGCAAGTCCGGTCGCAAGTCCGGTCGGCCCCAAATCTTTGTTTTCCTTTTTACATTCAACTCCAAACTTCACCCCATATAACCTAGTACTTCCTAACCTCATTTGGGTACTTTAAACACAACTTAAGACATCTTTAAACACTCATAAAACTCATTTTCCAATTCCTTAAGCCTTTACTTATTCCTTCACAAAATTCCTAACACTTACAATATTTTCTCCTAGTTTTGCAAGTGGTGTTTCATACCTAAGATAGCCACTATCCCAAAATGCTTTCTCCTTATTTTAACATCATCTCCCAAGCATCATCTCTCACAACCAACTCCTTATATTCATCTTAACAATTCTTTTCCAAGTTTACACTTTCTCCTTATTACCAAAGTTTGCCTAAGTATTTACCTAAGTCCCTAAGTGGCTTTGGTACTTGCTAGAACCTCAAGATCATGTCTAAGTCCTTATTACACTCTAGAACACTTCCTAGTTCATCAAAATTCCTTTAAAACATCATGAACTCCTTATTCATTTCCTACATTATCTAACTCACCAAATCTTATGTAACACTTAAAACTTCTTGCTTTTTACCTAAATTTTGACATGGATTCCCCTAGAACATTACTAAGCCTAAACACTTGTTTTCTCCATTAAACACACAAAAATCTAGAACACTTTCTTACACAACTACCCAAATTCACACTACATCACAATATAGTGCATAACTTAAATTGCATGGCACTTAGGCCCTTAAAATGCATGGCTCTTAGGCCCTTAAAATGCATAAATCATAAACACTGAATTTCCACAATATAAATGCCTTTAACCTGCGATTACATACAACATAAGGTATTTACTAGTCTCCTTGAGAACATTTACTAGGTCATTTACCATTTGCTCTTTAGGTAGTTTTAATAAGCATTTATGAGCTCATTTCTCCTAGGGCATTAAACAACATTAAGTTAGTAGATTTACCTCTTTTTCCAAAACACTTCCTTCTTGTTTCCTTACAAAACCGTATGGTATTTTGATTCCTTGTCAAGTTCTAGACAATGTACAAACATTATAATGAGTAATCAAGCTATAGGCTTCATCTCATTGTAAACCCTAATTTTACATTGTTTCAAAAACATTAATGTAGTTGTTTTACCTTGATCTTTGAAGAGAGTTTGGATATATAACAAGAGGGGACTCCACCTAGTCCATGAAGAGTTGAAATGAAGCTAGAACAAAGTCACACAAGGAGCTATATCAATGTGTATTTTCGGTCAAGGTAAGAACATGGAGGAAACATGATTTTTCTTTGAGATTCCTTACCTAGAAGCAAAGGAGATCAACAATATGTCAAAATACAAGCTCAAGCTCCTTCAATGGTGGAACACCTTGGCACCGAAATGGGGCTCTTGGAGTTTTGAGAAGATAGGAATGAAGAGCTTGATGAGAGGAAGAGATTGGTGGTGTTTGTTTTTGATTTGGACAAGTGAGCAAGATTTTACAAGTGGTCAAAGCTAGAGTTCTAATGGTGGTGGTGGTATTACCGTGAGAGAACAAGGAAGAAGGAAGAAGAGAGGTGGGAAACCGTGTGAATGAAGGAAAGAAATGAGAATGAAGATAGAATTTGCTTTAAGGAGATATTTATGCTTATAAAGTAAAAAGTAAGTTTAATTAATTTTCTTTACTTACTTATATTATCAACTAAAGAGTGGTGAGTCACACACTTAGAAAACCGGCCCCCTTTATTAGTGTGAGGGTGTTTTAGTCTTTGTTTGTCAATTTAATTACTTAATACAACATATGTTATAAACTAGCTTGTAAAAGTTACTATTCACCTAAACAAGGCACTTAGAAGTGAAATTTTTGATTTCCCATTAATATGGCCACCCAAATGTGATACTATATAGTACACATATATATTTAAGAGTAATGATGGACATTTAGCCACTCAAAACTCATTTACAAGACAATTTTTCAAAAATGTGCTTTAAGACTTCTTAAAGCACATTTTGTGTTTTAACTTGTTTTCAAGCTTGGTTTTCTTTGGTAATTGGTTTAATATGTTCATTAGTATATAAATGAGGTCTTGGTAAGCTCATTAGGTCTTACCCAAGTTTATCCCAAGCTTAGAGCACATTTTGGCTCTTATTGACTTTAAAGCACATTTGTGTTTCCTTTTGTTTAAATTTGTTTACTAAGGTTTCTAAGACTCTTTTTAGTCTTATTACACCCTACTTAGGTGTTTAAACAACATTACTAGGTTTGGGGTATTTCAATCTACCCCCCTTAAAAGAACTTTGTCCCCAAAGTTCATACTTCCACATAACTTAAACATTAGAACATGAGACACATATCAACAACACTTCTATATCACATTAACAACATCTTACATCATATCGGACCCATGGTCCAAACAACAAAACATCATTCAGACTTAGCGGTCTGTAACATTAACAACATGACAATACAACAGTAACAACATGACAATACAACACAGACAATGTATTCAAATACATGTCATACATATGACCGAAACGGTTCTACCCCCCTTAAATAGGGGTACGCCCCGTACCCTATACATACAAATACTAAGAAGTGAACAACGACGGATACTTCGCCTTCATCTTATCTTCCAGCTCCCAAGTGGCCTCCTCAACGTCCTGGTTAGACCAGAGAACCTTCACCAGTCTCACAGACTTATGGCGAGTGTCTCGAGTCTTAGTGTCCAGAATCCGTACCGGAGTCTCCACTGATCGCATGGTCGGCTCTAAAGTTAGCCTTTCAGGCTGAAGCACATGAGACGGATGAGACATATACTTCTTCAACTGGGACACATGAAATACATCATGTACCTTGCCCAGCTCGGCGGGTAAATCAAGTCTATAAGCTACCGGGCCGATCCGCTCCGTCACAACATAAGGCCCCACATATTTTGGGCTCAACTTGCCTTTCTGGCCAAAACGAAACACTCCCTTCATGGGGGATACTCTCAAAAATACCTGATCGCCCACGGCGAACTCCAGGTCACGTCGGCGCACATCTGCGTACGACTTCTGTCTATCCTGAGCTGCTTTCATATTAGCCCTGATCTGGCGAACTTCTGCCTGAACTTGCTCAAGATACTCTGGTCCTATAATGACCGTCTCACTCGACTCATCCCAGCATAATGGCGTGCGGCATGGTCTACCGTACAATGCCTGGAAGGGAGACATCTTGATCGATGCATGATAACTGTTGTTGTAGCTAAACTCGATCAGATGTAACTTATCAATCCAGCTGGTCTGAAAGTCAAGTGCACATGCACGTAGCATATCCTCAAGTGTCTGAATAGTGCGCTCACTCTGACCATCGGTCTGTGGGTGAAACGCCGTACTCAATTTCAGTTCAGTACCCAATGCCTCTCGTGTAGACTTCCAATATCTGGATAAGAATCTGGTATCTCTGTCAGATACAATCGTCTTTGGTACACCATGATGTCTTACAATTTCTTTATCGAATAGTTCTGCCAATCTTGCCACTTTCCAGGTGTCCTTCATCGGAATGAATCGGGCCACCTTGGTCAGTCGGTCAACACAACCCAAATCATATTCAGACCTCCCCTTGTAGGCGGAAGCCCTACCACGAAGTCCATAGATATGTCATGGAACTTCCACTCCGGCACTGGCATTGGCTGCACCATACCACCAGGCCGTCGGTGCTCAAACTTGACCTTCTGACAAGTGAGACACCTCAACACATAGTCACTCACATCCTTTTTCATTCCAGTCCACCAGAAATATCTTTTCATACCTTTATACATCTTTGAAGCTCCGGGGTGAATCGAAGTAGTAGAACAGTGGGATTCACTCAATATGCGCTCCTTCAGCTCAGCGCTACTCCTGGGTATACACAATCTGCCATTAAGCCTAATCAGGTCATCATCGTGGAGTCTGAAGTCGTACTTCTGACCCTCGAATGTGCCATCAATAAGCTTCTGTCTAATCTCCATCATGTACTGATCCGTCATCTGAGCACTCCGCACCTCTTCAACCAAGCCAGTATGAGAGACTAGCGAATGGAGAGAGTGTGCTCGGCGACTCAATGCGTCAGCTACCACATTTGCCTTACCCTCCTTGTACTGTAAATCGATGTCATAATCATTCAAAAATTCAACCCATCTTCTCTGTCTCATGTTCAACTCCTTCTGAGTGAACAAGTACTTTAAACTCTTGTGGTCAGAATAAATTGTCACACTTACCCCATACAAGTGATGTCGCCATATCTTCAGTGCGAAGACAATGGCCCCCAATTCTAAGTCGTGGGTAGGGTAGTTCTCCTCATGCTTCTTCAGCTGTCGGGAGGCGTAAGCCACGACCTTCCCGTGTTGCATCAACACACAACCCATACCCCTGCCTGATGCGTCGCAATAGACCTCAAAACCATCTGGACCGTCTGGTAATGTCAGAATCGGTGCAGATGTGAGAGCATCCTTGAGACTCGTGAAAGCCCTCTCACAGTCGACTGTCCACTCGAATGGTGCATCCTTTTTCATCAAGGAAGTCATCGGCTTCGAGACACTGGAGAAGTCCTTCACAAATCTCCTATAGTAACCTGCCAGACCGAGGAAGCTCCTGATGTCGGTAACTGTCTTCGGCCTAGGCCAGGTGCGTACTGCATCTATCTTTGCCGGATCAACAGCGATCCCGGCCTCAGAAATCACATGTCCAAGGAATGATACTTGGTTCAACCAAAATTCACACTTAGAAAATTTAGCATACAGCTGATTCTTTCTCAACGTCTGCAATACATCTCTCAGGTGGCTTTCATGCTCACCTCTCGATTTCGAATATACAAGTATGTCATCAATGAAGACTACCACTGATTTGTCCAACTGATCTTGGAACAAACGGTTCATTAAGTCCATGAACTTTGCTGGTGCATTTGACAAGCCAAACGGCATAACTGTGAACTCATAATGCCCATACCTAGTTCTGAAAGCTGTCTTTTCGATATCACTGTCACGGATGGCAATCTGGTGGTATCCGGAACGTAGGTCTATCTTGGAGAATACTGATGCTCCCTTAAGCTGATCAAATAGATCGTCGATGCGTGGTAAAGGGTAACGGTTTTCACCGTAACAGCATTCAGCTCCCGATAATCAATACATAGGCGGAGGCTACCGTCCTTCTTCTTCACGAAGAGAACCGGCGCTCCCCATGGTGAAACACTAGGGCGGATAAAGCCCTTGTCGAGTAGGTCTCTCAGCTGCTCCTTGAGCTCTGTCATTTCTGCTGGAGCCATACGGTAAGGTGCTTTCGCAATGGGTCCGGTGCCCGGAACTAGATCAATCTCAAACTCAACCTCTCGTGCTGGCGGCATGCCCGGCAGTTCCTTAGGAAATACATCAGGAAACTCCGACACTACCGGCACATCTGGGCTAAACTCAGGGTCTCTCTCTATGTCCTGGACATAGCAGAGGTATACATCACTCCCTCGTCGTAACTCGTGATACATAGCCATGGCGGTGATGATCTGAGTCGAAGGCTCTCTGGGCCTCTGGCGGTATGATATAGTAACCCCAGATGGACTCCTAAGAAGCAGTCGATGCTCGGCACATAGGATTCTGCCCTTGTACCGCTCCAACCAGTTCATCCCGACAATCACATCAAAACCCAATCCGTCGAACTCTATCAAGTCGATCGGAAACTCCTCATCCCTGATTCGAACAATAGCATCTCGGTAGTAGCGGGTACATCTGATCCGCTCTTTCGACGGGAGAGTGACCACGAAGTCTGGCATCTCTTCACCGTCTAACCCCAGCCTCTTCGCAAATGATAGCGAAATGAATGTGTGTGAGGCTCCAGAGTCGAACAAGATCGATGCATCCACGCCATTCACTGGAAAGGTACCGGTGAGGATTGTGCCGCTCTTGCCGGCTTCTGCCTTATTGCAGACACTCAGTATACCTCCCGTTCCGAGTGCACAGCCTAATTCATTGGCAAACTAATAAGTATTGGGTAACAACACGGTTTTATGCTTCAACAACTCCACTTTATTCATTAACACACTCTTTTTACAACATTCATTGGCTTATACTGTCGCCATGATTCACACTTACAACATCCTTAATACATACTGGTTTGTCACATAATTATACAAGGCTTAAAACTGTCTGAAGGTCAAATTCAAACGTCCGGGTTTCATGTGTGTGGCATTGATCACTGCCGACGGTGCGGTATTCAGTTTGATCTTTCTGATGCCATGGTATAGCATCCTTGATTGCCCACCCATGATTAGTACATCTCCCGATTTTAACAATAGCTTCTTTGCGAGGTCAGCACGCTTCTGCTCGCCATACACAAACACTGCGGTATCACCAATGGACCAAGACACCACGGGTACTCCCTTACTTAGAGACTCGGGTGACTCGTCCTTGTCTTGGTGCATACCTAACCGTCCACCTTTCTGGTAGAAGTTTACAATGCATAGATCTGCTTTTACACTTGGAATTGATTCCGTTTCAACTTGTTGAGCAATTCCCACGGCGTGGTTAACGACCGCGTGGAACTCCTCTGGTATACTTGATACTGTTGCTCCATCTTCAGCTCGCACTTCTTGATATGACTTGGTGTAAGGGTTCCAGTCCTTACCCATGCACATCATCTTCAATTGCATCCTTGCTCCGTTCGGGTATTCGGGTGTGTAGAACCCTCCTGGTTTTGCTCCAAGTTCGTCGCATCGTCTGATGATATGGATTTGTGCCTCCGGTGTCAGGTATCCATTTAAGAGTATCATACCTGGCTGGATAACCTGACATTGCTCCAATGGAAAGTCGGTGATGTTGATGGTGGTCTCTTCAGGGTTCGGTGTGGGTGGGATTGGATAACATATATTGAAAGTTCCTTTAAGTTTAGAGTACTCTAATTAGGTAAATCTCACACTATACTTCATTTATTTACTCACATGGTTGTTTATTTAAACTCACTCACACACATGCATGAAATGCGGTATGCAGACACTTATTTCATTCAACGTTTAGGCGGTACCTGGTCTAGAAGAGGGCCCTGGCGCCTCAGACCGGTCCACCACATTCAGGGTGGCCTTGTTGGACCCCGACCCCTTCCCCTTCTGGGACTCCGTGTACCTCTGATCTGGGGGTGGCTGGTTCGCCGTCTTCTGGCCATCGGTGGTCGCAGTGGCCTTACCCTTCCATTGCCCCTTGGGCCTGTAGTTCCTACTGTTCGGGTTCTGCCAACATTCATGGTCACGGTGACCCATCTTCTTACAGTATCGGCACTGAACATCGTTACCCTTGCAGTCCTTGCCGGGGTGGTCTCCGTTGCACCACTTGCAGTAATAGTGGCGCTCCGGTCCAGAGCCCGTGCTAGCTGCTATCACAATACACAATCAATACTTGTTCCACAACTTATTAACATATACTCTAACTTATCACACAGGATTAGACAATTACCCTTAGGTGGGTAAGAACGTAGGGGCTTGGCCGCATACGCATAGGTGAGCTGCAGAGGCTCCTCAGCAGTGGTGGTCTGGGTCTGGCCCTTGCCACCTTGTTGCTGTCCTTTCTGGGACTGGGGGTATGATTTCTTCTTCTTCCCTCCCCACTGCCCTTGCGTGCCTTGGCCCTCGTTCTGAGCCTTGCGCTTGAGCGCACTCTCCTCGTCCCTCAGACGGACGGTGATCTCCACAATAGCAGCGGCATGATAGCACTCCTATACTTAGGGTGTCAGTTATGCCCCGCCAAATAAACTCACAACACATTAACACTTTGTACACACTTATTCACATTACACTGTAGTTTCCTTTACCTGCAAAGTGGTAAATCCTGTAGGCCCCATGCCGTAGCGTAGGCGATAGTTCAGTCCGTTGTAGAAACGGTTCACAAGGATCCGGTCTGAGTAACCCAGATCCGGTAGCAGGTGGATAAGTCCGATGAAGGCTGAGTAGTACTCATCTACCGTCATCTTATCCCCTTGCCTCAGATTGTCCAACTCCAGGCGCTTGGCCTCTTGCACATGTATAGGGTAGTATTTGGCTCGCAGCAGAGCCGTGTACTCCCTCCACTGAAACGTCGGGTCAGGCAACTCTACCCTCGCGCACAGCTTCCCAGTTTTGTGGCGGCCTTCAAGTAGTAAGCCAAGTCGTACCTTGACTGCTCAGGTGGTGCTAGGGTTTCGAAGGTGGTCCTCCATTTTGGAGATGTATGCCTCGAGCTTACGGGGATCTGTCTCCCCTGAATGAGGGCGGCCTCAGATCAGCCAACGCCTTGACCCATTGTCTCTCGTTTCGGTGGTGGCAACTCCCGGGCTGTTGCCCTGCTGTAGCACAACTAAGTCGGGTACCACTGAGTCTACGGCCCTGCTGCAACTGCCTCAGCCATAGTCTGTGCCGTAGTATCATCACCCTGGTCACCCATACCTCCCGTACCGCGCCCGCGGCCTGTACCTCGTGGTCTACCTGCCATCTGAATTCATATGAACATCTCATTAGCATTATGCTTGCACACTTATCGGTCCGACGATTGTAACGCTTCCCGATAATAAGGTATCTCCACACTTAGTTAGTGGTCAACCTTTCCAAATCTGTTCACTTAGGTATCTGTAGTTAGGTTTCCTAACTCAGTATATCCCTAAGCTCGGTATTCTAGTCATCAGAGCGATACTTCGCTCTGATACCACTTTTTGTAACACCCCTACTACGCACAACACATTACTTGAAATCGCAGCGGAAAATAAACAACTAAACAGTAACTAAACGAATGGTGCTACAATGCCGTCAACCACCCACGTGGCTAACAAGGCTGAACAAATACAATTGTACCGGTCTGATAATCAGACTCCCGAGCGTAGAACTAATAACCATATATATACATCAACATAATACCGAGTGTTTACAAAATCCTTTCACCGTATACCGTCACTGTAACCATCATAAGCGAGTATATAATACGCCACGGGAGCACAGGCGCAACCCGGGCAACATCGAAAAGTACTCCAAAAGTAAACTACTCTCTAGGATCTAGAGCCACTCTGCTTCTTCGATCCTCATCCTGCAGTAAAAGAAATATGGATCCCCCGAGGGGGTCAGCAACCCTGGCTGGCATGGTTAACGCGCAGTCCATCGACTACCGGAATGCACGCAACTATTTGTCATGATGACATGGTATTTATTTTAAAACACACAACACATACATATATAACATAACACGGGTATTGTACACATCATAACGCACTTCACAAACATACAATTCCTTTTAGGAAGAGAACCCACACAATTAGTCCCCATTGAGAGCTTAAAGAATGTTGCCACGCTCATACTTAGCTCGTTACATAACTCGTTACCGTCCGGTTAGATTGGACAGTTAACTTAACACAAGGTGCCTCGGATATAGTGATCCAAGCACACCAAAAACACATAGTATGCCCCTGTGGCCCGACGTGAGTCAGTAAAATAGCCTTGGTTAAGCTAAAGGGAAGGTTAGAAACCAAATTGGAAACTTAACCATAACATACAGAGAGAATTGAACCGGTTATGACATCGACTCCCATACCCACACGCGTGGCCGGAACAGACCGGACTCCTCACTTCCCCCGTTATCCCTTGTTAGTAGTTCATCATCGAACACAATAAACAATTCACAATCACAGGTCAGGTCTTGTTAGACACACACAAGGGAGGAAAGAGTCATACTCAACAACATAATGATATTTAACAACGGTAAACTCTTTACATGGTTTTAATCTTACAAAGTCATAAACACACAGAAAACAAAAACAACAAAAGCCGGTGTAAACCGGTAGGCAACAGACTGCAAGAAAACCATACCTTGGTCCTTGCCTCGACTGATTTCCACCTTGAGAGAATCCTAAACACATTAGTAATGTCGGTTATTATTTATTTAACTTCAAACTTACTAAGTATTTAACATGATTGTATGACATGTTTTAATGTCTATCTTACCCTAGGTTACCTTCATTATACACCCTAGGGTTAACTACATAAGTCACATTCTTTTCTGTTTTTTTTTTTTTTTACAAGTTTTGGTCCGACCGGACTTGCCGACCGACTTGTCCATGTCCGGTCGATTCCAGAGAGTTTCTCCCCTTCGAAATTCAGCCCGACCGGACTTGCCAAGTCCGGTCCTATGTCCGGTCGATTCCAGTAACTCAATCCGTACACAATTTACAAGCCCGACCGACCTTGCAAGTCCGGTCCCAAGGTCGGTCCGTTCCAGAAGCCAATTTTCGCAGGGTAAACAGGTCCCGACCGAGCTTGCAAGTCCGGTCGCAAGTCCGGTCGGCCCCAAATCTTTGTTTTCCTTTTTACATTCAACTCCAAACTTCACCCCATATAACCTAGTACTTCTCTAACCTCATTTGGGTACTTTAAACACAACTTAAGACATCTTTAAACACTCATAAAACTCATTTTCCAATTCCTTAAGCCTTTACTTATTCCTTCACAAAATTCCTAACACTTACAATATTTTCTCCTAGTTTTGCAAGTGGTGTTTCATACCTAAGATAGCCACTATCCCAAAATGCTTTCTCCTTATTTTAACATCATCTCCCAAGCATCATCTCTCACAACCAACTCCTTATATTCATCTTAACAATTCTTTTCCAAGTTTACACTTTCTCCTTATTACCAAAGTTTGCCTAAGTATTTACCTAAGTCCCTAAGTGGCTTTGGTACTTGCTAGAACCTCAAGATCATGTCTAAGTCCTTATTACACTCTAGAACACTTCCTAGTTCATCAAAATTCCTTTACAACATCTTGAACTCCTTATTCATTTCCTACATTTTCTAATTCACCAAATCTTATGTAACACTTAAAACTTCTTGCTTTTTACCTAAATTTTGACATGGATTCCCCTAGAACATTACTAAGCCTAAACACTTGTTTTTCTCCATTAAACACACAAAAACATCTAGAACACTTTCTTACACAACTACACCAAATTCACACTACATCACAATATAGTGCATAACTTAAATTGCATGGCACTTAGGCCCTTAAAATGCATGGCTCTTAGGCCCTTAAAGTGCTTAAATCATAAACACTGAATTTCCACAATATAAATGCCTTTAACCTGCGATTACATACAACAAGACATAAGGTATTTACTAGTCTCCTTGAGAACATTTACTAGGTCATTTACCATTTGCTCTTTAGGTAGTTTTAATAAGCATTTATGAGCTCATTTCTCCTAGGGCATTAACAACATTAAGTTAGTAGATTTACCTCTTTTTCTAAAAACACTTCCTTCTTAATTCCTTACAAAACCGTATGGTATTTTGATTCCTTGTCAAGTTCTAGACAATGTACAAACATTATAATGAGTAATCAAGCTATAGGCTTCATCTCATTGTAAAACCTAATTTTACATTGTTTCAAAAACATTAATGTAGTTGTTTTACCTTGATCTTTGAAGAGAGTTTGGATATATAACAAGAGAGGACTCCACCTAGTCCATGAAGAGTTGAAATGATGCTAGAACAAAGTCACACAAGGAGCTATATCAATGTGTATTCATGGTAAGAACATGGAGGAAACATGATTTTTCTTTGAGATTCCTTACCTAGAAGCAAAGGAGATCAACAATATGTCAAAATACAAGCTCAAGCTCCTTCAATGGTGGAACACCTTGGCACCGAAATGGGGCTCTAGGAGTTTTGAGAAGATAGGAATGAAGAGCTTGATGAGAGGAAGAGATTGGTGGTGTTTGTTTTTGATTTGGACAAGTGAGCAAGATTTTACAAGTGGTCAAAGCTAGAGTTCTAATGGTGGTGGTGGTATTACCGTGAGAGAACAAGGAAGAAGGAAGAAGAGAGGTGGGAAACCATGTGAATGAAGGAAAGAAATGAGATAATGAAGATTGAATTTGCTTTAAGGAGATATTTATGCTTATAAAGTAAAAAGTAAGTTTAATTAATTTTCTTTACTTACTTATATTATCAAATAAAGAGTGGTGAGTCACACACTTATAAAACCGGCCCCCTTTATTAGTGTGAGGGTGTTTTAGTCTTTGTTTGTCAATTTAATTACTTAATACAACATATGTTATAACTAGCTTGTAAAAGTTACTATTCACCTAAACAAGGCACTTAGAAGTGAAATTTTTGATTTCCCATTAATATGGCCACCCAAATGTGATACTATATAGTACACATATATATTTAAGAGTAATGATGGACATTTAGCCACTCAAAACTCATTTACAAGACAATTTTTCAAAAATGTGCTTTAAGACTTCTTAAAGCACATTTTGTGTTTTAACTTGTTTTCAAGCTTGGTTTTCTTTGGTAATTGGTTTAATATGTTCATTAGTATATAAATGAGGTCTTGGTAAGCTCATTAGGTCTTACCCAAGTTTATCCCAAGCTTAGAGCACATTTTGGCTCTTATTGACTTTAAAGCACATTTGTGTTTCCTTTTGTTTAAATTTGTTTAATAAGGTTTCTAAGACACTTTTTAGTCTTATTACACCCTACTTAGGTGTTTAAACAACATTACTAGGTTTGGGGTATTTCAGTAACACAAATAACTTGGTAAATACTGTAAAGTAATTAAGTGCTTTCATAAACATCCAAGTGTTACATAGAGCACACAAGTAATCATTCAAGTGTCACATAGGACATAACCACCCAACCAATTGCACACATGCGCAACAATCAAACACAAACAACCAAATATAAAACCAATATAGACTGTAGATATGCAAGTCGCATGTGGTGCTCTACCCCCCTTAAAAAGGGTTACGCCCACATACCCCCACAAGTATACACAAAACTAAGAGAAAATTGTTGGATACTTGTCTTGCATGGAGTCTTCTAACTCCCATGTCGCTTCCTCAATGTCGTGGTTTGACCACAAAGCCTTGACCATTCTAATGGTCTTGTTCATGGTCTCCCTAGTTTGGAGTCTAAAAAGCGAACTGGGGTCTCCTCATATCTAAGTGTAGGATTTAGCTCGAGTGTCTCGGGCTCTAAGATAAATCTAATCTGTAAGATAATGGGCCCACTCGCTCCGTATTAAGGTACGGTCCTACATACTTCGGGCTAAACTTGCCCTTCTGCCCTAATCTAAAAATTCTCTTCATAGGTGAAACTCTAAGGAACACTCGACCTCCCACAGCGAATTCGAGGTCTCTCCTTCTGATATCAGTATATGACTTTTGTCTGTTTACGGGGTATAGTCCCCAAGAATCTATGCATTCTCTGATATGTTCTATAGTGCACTAGTATGCTTTTATATCTGAATCTCGTATGTATGGGTGAAGGTGATCTATTATCTTGTACATTGTCAATACTATTTCATGACATGTTTAACTATTTTTGTATACCACACTTCCATTAATCGCCTCTTAGTTGTAATCGTCGGCGCTCGTGTCTTTGTTTTAATATTGGGCATACTTATAATCCCTATCTTTAGGTCATCATCTTGTGATTTTGGTATTTGAGTTTACTGTCGCCATATACGGCTTTCATTTTCAATGTAAAGTGTGAGCTACGGTTGAGCCGTGCGTCTTATGTATATTATAGAAATATTTCTTGATATTATTGATTCACCAATTATCGGTAGTATATACACGATTACTATTGTGTGTTCCTCAGGTATACCACAGTAGGGCTCCTGTTAAGGTTTCTAACACGGTATAGTTTCCTCTCAATTAAGCATGTTCCTGCGGTTCGAATCAACTCATGTGAGTATTAGTTTAATGTTTCTACTCTTTATATTCTATCATGTTTATAGGTAGGTTTCCATTTTAATATATTAGGTTGAATTCATAAAGAAAGACATGGAAGTCGATCTTTCCTTCCAGATGGCAATTTGGCCATAACCTAGAAGGTAGCTTGAGAATACTTTTATTATAGATAAGTGTCTCTTGATCTCATATTTATTTATTAACATGGTTCATGGAATAATAATAGTTAGTATTTCCCTCACAATTGACTATATTTCCGATATATGTAGAGTTGTCTTAGCTATTTATCTCCTCAGAGTAACCTGGACAACTTAACTCTTAATTTACACCTTGTACATCTCAAGTATTTATTAGTCAAATTTTATCTTAGGTTAAAGAATAAATAGTACTTACGTATCACAGAAACATTTGTGACCACTTGTAAGGAGTCTCAGGAATCATCCAACTCTGACGGGGTCAGCGTCAGTGTTGAACTATCCTTCCACACCATTTTGTGTTTGGTTTTCCCTTGATCTGACCAGGATCAAGTTCGACCTCCCACGTCAAATATCACACAATCACATAATTGTCATTTCCAAAATTTATCTTATCAAACTTTGTGACGTGGTGAGTACTACCTTTTCTCTTGATCACTATACTATTAATCCAATATCTGTTATAACCTATACTCGAATCTAGTGTATTCCCAAATCCCCGGTACCATATTCCGTGATGAAATCATCAGGCAGGGAAGCCAGTTTTTTCCTCTTGGCATAAAAGGTAAATTCTTATTAAAGCATCTAGGCTCATACTGTCTAATAACTATATCCATCAATCATTTCCATTCTTAAATCCATCATACAAGTAATAAGTTCCATCATGGACTTGCATACCTTAGAATACTCTCTTTTCTTAAAAGGCTCACCTAATATTTAACTTATCAGGGCTTGATCATTGCCTATACTTGGTTATCATTACATAGAACACAGGCAGTCACAGCTAGACTTCCAAGTAAAAATTTTCATAACTCGATCAACAACTACAGTCCATAAAGTATTATTTCCTCATCCTTCTAGTCTTGGCTTTTCCTTATTCCATCTAAACTCCATAAACCAAGTGAACCATATGTTCAGCCTAGGTTAAGTATCTCTTTATATTAGTACCATCTCAAACTAAGGGTTCCCAGTTTGAATCCTACGGTTTGGTAATAGGACAATCAAGTCTATTGTTTGTTTCTATCTCTTAGAAACGTGGTTAATCCACAAGCTCAATGGCTTCCAAAATAGGTCGATTAGGTGTAACAAATAGAAGATTTAGAACCACGGGATTCAGTATATAATGTTAGGAAATTTTTACGTGTAAAGTAATTGTTACAAGCCAAGGGGTATGTTTCCCTACTTTTAAATTTAATTTACACTCATTTTTTGTGTATATATTGTTTCAAACTCTTATATAACTTACACTGTCTTCATTGCAAGTGTCAAGGAGAGTTATTCGTTACTATGTTCATGTTAAAAATTTATATTACATATGGGGTTAACCATATTTGATTTACTGCGATCTTTTTTTTTTTGCATTCATCTATTGAGCTGTCATAGAAGACATATGCTCGTATAGAACCATAAAGGATAGTGTAGGACGATAGCCTCAAAATAGGGTAGGTATATTTAATGGTACTTAGCCCTCTGAAATGTATTAATACTCTTCAATGTTTTAGGTTTGCAACCCCCAAATTGTATGTATATGCGTAGCATTGTGTACTGCTAGTTAGGTACTTCTCATGACCTCAGAAATATAGGTTCAAAGTTTGTCCTCTCCCTTCATTAATTAGGAGTCCAGCACTGTTATATATTGGTACTAGCTGAGACCCTTGGTATTGCTCAGCACTGTTATATATTTTGAGATTCTATTTCTCTATTGTCATATTTCAAGGTTTCGCACTATTTTCTCTCAGTGTTAATAAGGGATTGTAAGATTTGTTTTTTAGTCCCGCACTGAGCGGTAAGCTCGGTGCCTGGGTATCCCATAAAATTTCAGTGTTTGCTCTTTACGTGAACTCTATTGACAATTCCTGTAGTCTTAAGTATTTTATATTAATTAAGGTATTCCTTTTCATGACATATATTCGTCATTTAGGCAGGTCATAATTTGAAGTTACTGTAAGTTGGACAATTGATAACGCCCTTCGACGGGTCAAGCACAAACTAACTTACTATTTCTCACTGTACTATCTCACACCAAATATCAACGCGTCTCTTAACTTTAAAATAATTTTGTTCGCCTTATCATACTCTTCTTATCACCATAAAAACCCTGCATCATCTCCCTGTGGAGAATGCCACAACTGGTATATATCCCAATTCTTACCCATACTCATCATATATAATTTAAGTTTTGATCCACTCCTATATCCTGGAATGTAAAATCCTCCGAGGCTTATCCCCAAGTTCTACATTCATTTATAATAGTTATTTGTTCATTTATAGTTAAGTATTTCTTGAGTAGGATCATGCCGGTTCCAATTACTTGGCACTATTCCTCTGGATATTCCCGACCTTCGCTCATAGGCTCAGGTGATCTCGGTCTCATAGGTAAGGAAAATAAATATCAAAGTATCCCATTAGGTGAGAGGTTACCTACGCTAGGTCTCTCAAAATTTCGATACTTACTAATCACATATAAATCTCATTGACTGATAATTATAAACACACATTCATGCATCATGCATTAGGTTTAAGTTCTAGGCTTACCGGTTTCGCGCTGAGCGCTAGCCTCAGCGCCTGAAGTTCCCACTGTGTACTAGGTGTTTCTTCCTGGAATTATCTCCTTTCCTTTCTGGCTCCCGGATGAGGATGGATGTCCTCCCGGTCCTCTAGTATAAATATTAGTCTGCGGCGCTTGACCTCCTCCGGGTCCGCCCGTCTCAACAGCTGGTGTTCTCTGTGAACTTCTAGCTCCCTTGTAAACTCGGCTCCCTGGATTGGAAAAACATTCATACTCTCTGTGACCTTCCTTTTTGCAATAGCGGCACTCCACCTTCCTTCCTGCGCAATTTACGCCTGGGTGATCATTTCCACAGCGTTTACAGTAATAGTGACGTCGGGTTGACTCATTGCTTCTAGGTGGTGCCGATCTCCGTGGCTGTGCATCAATGGCTGGGCCGGTCAGACGAGGGACCTGCTCCTTCGTCTTCTGACCATGGAAATCCTTCCGCCCCATCTTCCTTTCAAAGAATTTCTTCCCCTTTTTGCAGAATCCGCCAGAGGTTGCTCTATCATCATCTCCTTCAGTACTCTTCCTTTTCTTTCTTTCTACGTCGGAGTAGTCGACTCCTGGTATATAGTCCAACAAACTGGCGATCCGTGCGTAGTACTGGTCAACTGTCTGACTCCCTTGGATTAAGGTCTCGATCTCTTGCCTTTTCCTCTATTTTAGGTGTTCGGGGTAGAATTTCTCCCGCAACACTTCCACAAATGCTGTCCATCCAAAGCCCGGTGTAGCTCTACTGTGGCCCTCTACAGACCACCACCAATTGTTAGCTGCGTCCTTCAGGTTGTACGTGGCGATGTCGACCTGCTGGTCTTCTGGAACTCCAACAGCTTTGAACGCCTTCTGGTGCTCCACTATGAATTTCTCCAGTGCGGCGGGGTCCGGTTCCCCTGAATAAATTGGTACTCTCGCGTCTGCAACGCTCTTCAACCAGTTGATTTCCCTGGGCTGCGGCGGGTGGGGTATGGCTCCCGTAAGTTGAGCTCCTAGTTGCTGCGTGAAGACTGCCATGGCTGCCGCTAGGTCTGGTACTGCTGGAACATCCGCCGGTGTCTCGTCATCGCGCCCACTGCTGCCTCCATGTGGTCTTTCTCTTGTTGACATCTATAAAGTATACTTTTATTTCTACTCGGTTGCTACACCGTCATACACAATCACAGTCATGTAAGTAAGCTAACTACTAGCAATAAAATATCCCTAGGGTTTTTCTAAGTCACGAATCTCACGGACGTTTCCCTTATCCCAATAATCCTATGCTCATTGTCCTAGACTCAGTATCTTTTCATCAGAGCGGAGTACCGCTCTGATACCACTTTTTGTAACACCCCTATTCCTAAACCTGTAACAACGTCGCAAGTCGTAGCATAATAATAACAATTCGCAGCGGAAAAAAAAACTATCTACCTTGGGGTTACACGCCGTTACTCACCCTTGTGAGCAACAAGGCATCCTTACTCTTTCCAACAATACATCCTCTCACGCTGTGATGAACAGATACTGAGCACTTCTAATTATTACAAACCCAATCCAACTAAATGAGCAACTAACTGAATACAACAACCTCCTTAATACAATACAAAATAAAAGCAATGGTGCTTGCTGAAAACACAACAGCTACCCCCGAGTCCCGCACTCCGGCTTGAGTCTCCTTCAATAACCTGGAATGTTTGGCCCAATGAAGGGCTCATCAATCGAAATGCTGGTATGCTAAATGTAGTCTTAAATCATTTGGATTCCTTAAGTCGTTTTAGCCATCTTGATATTAGATTCATTACATAAAATACCGGTTTACAATGATAACAGTAATAACGGTAAACATTTAATGATCACATAGCAATTCACCTGTAAACACCAGTGTACAATAGTACACGACACCAATAACCACACAACAATAACCCATAGAAATATCCAATAGTCACACATTAATAATCCATAACGATCACCAAACAAGATACGCGTATTAAACTATACTTGTTAGTTAGCCACCTGACCCTTATCCTGTAAACCAATCATTTAACCTTTTCCAATTAATTTCCACCTCAAGTGTTATGTTAAGTTAAACCTTAATAACTTACTAATGGACGAATGTTCCCTTGTGTTCCATTGGAACTGTTTACCAGCTGACCCTATGGCCCTGGTTAATTGACCGATCCGGTCGAACCTGTGCACTAACGGCAGTGCCTTCCGCCATCCCCGAATGTGGCTGATGGATTTCCTTTGAGTGACTCTCCATTGAAGTCTCTCGTAGTGATCACAATGCGCAACCATAAAGTCGAAACGATCTGGATTCCTCTCTTTATAAGTTAGCCTTTTTTGTAAGTGACATAATAACCAACCCTTGAGTAAAGACTATAATAGTTGACCATCAGTTAGGTTCAATAATACCTTTAGGTCAGTTAGTCTTGTTCCAGTTTAGATGTATAAACTTCTAGTCATAAGACGTTCACGTATAAATAAAACGCAACAAAGTTGAGCAATACAGTATACAATACCATTCACACAAAATCACAGATATCGCTCTTAAACAATTAACACATAATGTCGGGACCTTAGGAAAATCCTTAGGACATTCAGTCCACACAATTAACATACCGTTCACCAAGTAATTGCTAGCTTGATAAGTTCCTGTTCGGTAGTTTCTTCCCGTACGCTGTTATTTAAACACGCAATACCGGGTAATATTAATATAACTATTCATTAAATATTACAGTACTGTTACTGTAGAGTTTATTTACGTAGTATACTAACTCCGTATATTCTTTAGTTTCCCCCCTGTTATTTATCAGTGGTTCTAGGTAGTTCAACAATTCGTTATTTTATGTGATATTCACATGTGATAATGAATTTCCATCTTGTGGTAAATTTCTATTTCCTTATTTATAAACTCATAATTGTTTCCACTTATTCTTTATATCATATCCCTTGGTCATTTTTATTATCACCACGATTATTTTATAAACTTTATATTATACTCCATATTATACCATAATACATTATATTACTTAGTTTTACTTCCTTTCCTTATTAAATTACAAAACCAACCTTATTAATTCGGTATTTATATTTTATACCCAACAACTTTATGAATTACTAAATAACCACATATAGTTTCCGGTAATCATAATTTGAACCCATTAACTTTTACAACTTACCAAGTAACCAAGTACTTTTATAATCTACTAAATACCCATATTAATTTTCAGAAATTGTAAAACAATTATATTAACTTTTATAAATTGCCAAATAACCTTATAATTTTTATAATTCACTAATCACCCACATTAACCTTTGTAATAATTAATTAACCATAGTACCTTTTTAATTTATTGATTAGCCACTCAATATTTCGGTAATTCAAAAGTTTATATTCTAATTTTTTATAAATTACCAAATGACCTCATTAATTTTCGGTCTGGACATATACTTTCCTTATATTTACATTTTAATCCAAAAACTTTATATAAGTTACATATTAACTTATAAATTATAGTTTTAATATTTAATTCACTAAAATAACCAAAACAATCCACAACTTTCTTCAATTTTCATTTCCGCCCCATATTTGAAATACCCCAAACCTTAGTATGTTGTTTAAACACTTAAATATGGTATGTTAAGACTAAAAAGAGTCTTAGAAACATTAGTAAACAATTTAAACCATAGAGAACACAAATAAATGCCTTAAAGTCAATTAGGGCTAAAATGTGCTCTAAGCTTGGGATATGCTTGGGTAAGACCTAATGAGCTTACCAAGACCTTATTTGTATACTAATGAACATATTAAACCAATTACCAAAGAAAACCAAGCTGGAAAACAATCAAAACACAAAATGTGCTTTAAGGAGTCTTAAAGCACATTTTTGAAAAATTGTCTTGTAAATGAGTTTTGAATGGCTAAATGTCCATCATTACTCTTTAATTAACATGTGTACTATATAGTATCACATTTGGAAGTCTATATCAATGGGAAATCAAAAATTTCACATCTATGTGCCTTGTTTTAGTGAATAGTAACTAAAATAAGCTAGTTTGTAACATATGTTTGTATAAGTATTTAAATTGGCCAACAAATACTAAAATTCCCTTAGTAACATTGAGGGGGCCGGTTTTCTTAGTGGTAAGTCACCACTCTTGTTATTTTGTTAAACAAATAAAAGATGACTACTTAAGTACTATTTACTTTAATGTATAAATATCTTCTTAAAAGCAAACTTATCTCACTTTCTCATTTCCCTCCTCATTCACACGTCTTCAACCTCTCTTCTATCTCCTTCTTGCTCTCATTCACGGTTTGCTACAGCAACACCAACACCACCATCATCTTTTTGTAACACCCCATCCAACATTAACACACTTATAATAAACTGCAGCGGAATAACAACCTCGTCACATTACTCAACTCGTTGGTGTTACACGCCGTTAGCCACCCACGTGGCTAACAAGGCTAATACATACACATTGTACCGGTTTGATGGGCTAAATTCCCGAGCGACTACACATTACTATCCCTTTCCATTAACGACAACAACAACATACACCTTTCAACTGTACCGAGTATTCACAAACTGGTGCCGATAACAGTTTCGGTCTTACTACGCCTACTGTATATATACACTCAAGTGAATACCCATGTACAATGACTACCCCGTCCTACTCTCGAACGGCTTCTAGCTCTCTGTACCTGAAATAGGAAAAGAAGAGAAAGGGTGGCCCCTAAGGGGCTCAGCACCTTTGCTGGTATGGTATCCAGCTCCACATGCTACCGGCCACGCACAACTAATTGTCGTCTAGCATGCGGTTGATTATATTTAATCATGCATGTAACAGTAAACACCCACACCATAACATTTCGCCTCAATGGCTCAAACGGATATATATCCTTACTTAATAAGTCACTCATGGTATTCATTATCCCTAGAGTGTTCCTCCTCTAATGGAGCTACTTCCTTAATAGACGACACTTACCCTTAAATCGGTTATCCTTAAACGCCTCCTTTCTCAAACTGGGATTCATATCCATGATCCACATACTCCACATTTTACAACATATAACATACACCACATAACACATAACAACACTTGCACGTTTTTTAATACCCCGGATCTAAAAATGGTGATTAAATTACTCTAATAAAATTATTAAGGGCCTAATGGTGCCTAAAGAGTATTGGTAAAAGAATAAAACCAAAAGAAAAGAGAAAACGCTTGAAAAGCGAAAACGCTAAAATGCGCGTTAAATGAGTGTAAGAGATATATGATCTCGAGAGGGTCCGAGATGGATTCCTAAGGCTTAGTGAGGCCTAATTAGTATACGGGAATGATTCCCGAAGAAAGCGGATCCAAATAAGGGATTAAAAACGCTAACGGAGTTTAAAGCACGTTTTTCGAGAAAAAACCCCGAAAACGTGACTTTAAGTGGTCAAATGGACCCGTAAAAATTATAGTTGATTATATAACTATAATTAAGTATTAATGGAAGCTTAATAGCCATTAAAATAAAGAAACGAGAAAAATCCGAAAAAACGGGCCCAGTTAGTGAATAGTGCCAAACCGGGTAAATAATAGCGTTTTCTGTCAGAAACCGAAAAACGCTCCAGCTCTCTAATATTGTGGGGGCCGGTTTTATTGGTGAGTCACCACTCACACACACTCTAAGCTAGTAAATAAGTAAGAAAGAAAGTAAAGGAGGAGAGAGAAGTAAAAGCAAAAGCATAAAACAATTTTCTTTTCTCTCTCTCTTTCCTCCCATTCTCTTTTCTTCTTTCTCTCTTTCCCCTTCTTCACGATTTCTCCCTCTCCCTCTGTGTGCTGTACGCCATTGGAGCCAAGCAAGCTTCTCCACCTTCTCCTCCATGCCCAAGCTTCATCCTTGCTCCGATTTAAAAATAAGTACATATTTGCGATCCTCTCATCACCCTCACCCTCTACGATCCTCTCTTTTCAAAACTCGAAAATGGTGAGTTTCATTTCGTGGGTGTTGGCCATTTGAGGAGAAAAGCACATAATCTTAAAGCTTGAAGCTTCCCCTTTCTAGCAAGGTAAAGATATCCATGAAAAAGTCTTGTTTTCTCCCTCCATCTTGTACCTTGACCGATTTTGGTCTCTAATGGAGCCTTGTTTATTTTCTCTTATGAGCATTGTTTCAATCCCTAAAAGCTTGGAGGGAGTTACTCTTTGATTCTTGATCAAAACCCCATCTTAGGGTTTCAAGGTAATCACCAATTTTAGAGCTTTAAGCATTTTAAATTAATGAGGTTAAGTGTTTTTACTTAAACTCATTTCTTGCTTTGAACATTGACATGGAGATGGGTAATTCCATGGTCTTTGACCGATTTGGGAGAAGAGAAAAGGAGAAGAGGAGAAGAACTTTCAAAAGGAAATTGAGAATGCAAGGTAAGGAACCAACCCAATGTATATTCTATATGTATTAGAATTTGGGAAGGGTAATTAAAATGAATGAACCCCACTCGAGTTGTGGTGATAAGGTTCTTGCTTAGAAATAATGCAAGTGAGAAAGCCTTTGTGAGTTAATGCTTGTTTTGGGAGCTATGTATATGATGAATTAGCTTTGTGGTGTGTTAATGAGTTTTGCTTGATTAATGAGGAAATATTGAGTGCTGATAGAACCCTTGTGGTTTGGCTAGTTTTAGGATGATTTAAATGGTGGTATGAGTTTTGGGCAATGTTGGAGAAGTAGCCAAGTTATGGCAAAATTTATGTGGAACCTAAGTGGTTTAAGTGATGTTTTGAGTAGAGGAAAGACCTAGAGAAACTAGGTGTTGGAGGAGATTTAATTGGCTTAGAAAATCACCATGGGATACTTGTGTACAGGGAGAGATTTGTGCAAAATCTGTAGCAAAAGAGGTGGTTTAAATGCTTGAAGAGTTGTAGAAAACAAAGTAGATTTAAGGCCTTAAGAGTGAGTCATGGAACTTGGTAAGAGGTGTGCATTATGTTGGAAGTTTTGGAGAATTTGGCTAAGTGTTTAAAGGCTTGGAAAGTGAGGATTTTGCCTTGTCCGAACTTCCGTCCGGACATGGAAGTTCGGACAGGCTCTGTTGGTTAGGAAATTTTTCATTCTCGAACTGTGTCCGAACTTGGGAAGTCCGGACACAAGTTCGGACGTACCTATTTCTTCCGTAGAATTATCCTCGAACTGTGTCCGAACTTGGGAAGTCCGGACACATGTTCGGACGCATGGACTTCTGTAATGAATTTCTCTCGACTCACGTCCGAACTTCCGAAGTTCCGGACACACAAGTTCGGACGTGTGTCTTTTTCTGTCTAAAGTCACGGCTTGCGTCCGAACTTGGAAGTTCGGACACAGTTCGGACAGACCACTATACGGACCAAAAAGTTGTTTTTTAAGTTGGGAAATGATGCCTAAAAATGGTAATTACCTAGTAAAGATGTTGTGAGGTTGTTTAAGACCAGTTAGGTGTGTTGTAAGGTTGTAAATGATGGGGGTTTGAATGCCAATGATGTTATATAATTTGTTAAGGTTTTTTTTCGGTGACATGTAAAGGCCCTAGAAAGTGTAAGAAAGTGTTAGAAGTGATTGAGAAGTGAGAACTCAAATTAACAAGAGTAAAACCGAGATAACGGGATAAGGGGTAAGAAGTACGGGAGTAGCATTTTATTATGTACCGTATGAGCTTAGTATTAATAATGAATTGAAACATTATCAGAGAATCGTGCGTGACCCGAGCGTGGTGAGATGACGCGGTAAATGTAGAAAACCCCGGTGAAAGGTATGATTTTCTCATGCCCCGTATGCTAACCGAGTTACTCTGATTTGTGTGTTTGTGTGCCGGCTTAATCAAGACTAAAGCATGAAAATAATCCCTTTGGTTTGCTTAGTTAATGTCTTGTTGTATGTTGAATAACTAACCTACTGTTATGCCGTGTGGTCTACCATAGTGTAAAGACCGCCGACTCATAGTGAGTAACGTTCGGCTAGAGAACCGTAGAACGGATCGATGCGTATGATAACGAAAAACATGCAAACACACACAAGCTATCGATTAAAGTATAACGATAACGCGAACATATGAACTCCCTAGAACGTGAGGAGATGTACGGGTTGAGTAAATACCCGATAACGGTTAGAAAACCTTACTGAAACAATCCACGAAATAAATATGAGTGGAGAGATAAATGAACCTCCATCGAGAGGATTGAAGTTAATCCAATAATGTGAACTTATAAGGAAGGTAAAAGAGACCTAGGGGAGTAACTCCCTTGAGACATGGTCGACCTCCTATAAGAGGGTTTACCCGGTATAAGAATATAACCGAAAGTATGAGTATATGTATTGTAAAGGTAACTCTTGAAACCTAAGATTACCCGAATTTAAGTAAGTTCCCAAAGTCATTAGAAACATCGAGAATGATGCTTCTAGACTAATATACATGATATTATTATAACTCCGAGAGAGGAGTGTATGGGAACGAGAGTAGTCCGAGAGTAGTGACCTAAGTAAAAGAGATAGGAACTAAGAGAGAGTTCCGTGAGCTAGTTGAACCTTCCCACCATGCTAGACCCAGAGTAGGGTCGAAACCGGGGAAGTAAGACTATGCTAGAGAGCCATGTGTTTTGGCTTAAGTATGTAAGAGAGTAACAAGCGTGATGTAAGGAGACCTGTAGTGTCTCGAGAATCTACAAGAGCTTGAGTATGAATAACCCAAGAGTGTGGGTGAGATAATGAGTATAGGTAACCCGAGAGAAAGGGGTGAGTATATGTGTGAGTAACCCGAGAGAATGGGTAAGTATAAGAATGAATAGCCCAAGAGAATGGGTGTGTATACGAATAAGTAACCCGAGAGAGCGGGTGAGTTATTGAATGAGTAAAAAGGGCATAGTGAGGAATAAACCTCAATGCCTGAGAGTAACCAGTTACCACTAACAACATTGTTATGTTAGTTAGGAATCGTGTTCCGTGATTGGATGTAGATTCCTTGTGTGATATACATATATATTGTATTGCCATGATGCATGTTGTTTGATTAAAATGAACTCCATGTATATCCGACCTAAAGTAGTCGGCGTACCGCGGTTAGCACGCGGTATATGCGAATTTCATGCGCAGCGTAAGCTGACCCCCTAGGGGGAACGTTTTTAGTGTGCAGGTACTTGAAGCCGACCACCGTTCGAGAGAGTAGGACGGGGACGGCTGTGAGCATGGGTAGTTAGATTGTAATTACTTATGCGTTTGAATGAGGTGCAAGTCCGTGTATGTTATCGGCATCCGTATATTGTAGACTCGGTATAGTAGAGATATGAATTGAGCATTGTATTTGTATGAAGTACTCGGTTGTTCCAGTTCATCAGACCGTTACGGTATGTAAGAAAGGCCTGGTTAGCCACATGGGTGGCTAACGGCGTTGTTTCACCCCTCGTTGTAATTAGAGTTCCGCTGCGTGAGTAGGAGTAATTGGTAGCAGTTTAAGAGGTAATGACGAGTTTAACGGTTGGGGTGTTACAAAAATGGTATCAGAGCGAAGTATCGCTCTGATGACTGGAAATACCGAGCTTAGGAAATACCGAGTTAGGAAATAGAGACTTAGGGCTAAGGGTTGAGTGTGGTAGCGTGAGAGATACGCTAGATAGGAACTTCCAGTATGATCTGGATACCTATAATACCAAACCCGCCCTCCACAACCCCCGCATTAAAAGCTTGGGAAAGAACGCCAGAGAGATGGGAAACCCAATCTGGCAGTTAATAAATATCTCAATATGAACCAGAACCTGTCATGCGGTAAGTCCCAAGAACCGGAAAGCCCGGAGACGGATCCCGCTGGAATGACAATAACCGCACATAATGGCGAGAGATCGAGAAATCCTAATCCAAGGAGACCGAAATCTGTGGCAACTTGGGGCGACATGCGTAGCAGTCGCGAGAACCTAGCTGGCCGAGCAGCAGCAAGAAGAAAGCACCAACCGTGCAACAAGGCGGACTCATGAGAAATAACGAGAACCGGGACACATGTCTACGGACCGCCATGATATGTAATACCACTAAGGGTATGCCAACCAATTAGGAACGTAGTTGAGAGTAGGTACACCCACCCTGCCACACCCGAAGAGGTTGCAATACCTGACGGGCACAGCTTAGACAGCTGCAAGCATAACTGCGGGATACACCCAATAGGACTACAGAAGTAGTACCTAAACGACTTTAACCTCGATAACCACAATAAAGATGTGGGAACGAGCAACAAGGTAAAGCCTAGAACTAAAGTAATTAAGGAACTCCGAGAATGGAGAAGCACCTATGGAATGACAGTCGTGTCAAAATGAATGACAATCAGCTCCAAGGAGCAGTCATCCAACTAGGGGATCAAGGAAGAGCCAACGAGGCTACCAATTACAATGTGAACAATACCGTGACCGGTATGGGTTAACTCAAAACTGCCTGTACCGCGCACTTGCCTCGGCAAGTGCAGTATAACGGACAGCTAAGAAGAGCTTTGACAAGTGACCAGTACTTAGCAAGTGCCAGGATGGCGAATGAAGCCAATATAGCAACTCGAACCTTAAGAATTCTGAAATGAAACCTTGAAAAGGCCTAACAGCCTAATCACTGTATAAAGAACATACCGGCCAGCAAGAAGCTGGACTGGGTAAGAACCAGCTGGCATTGAAATGTCATGAGGAGCTTGCTTTTAAAACTCGAATTTTCTTTCAAACATAAAATTTCCAAAAAACCCCGAGTTTTTAAACCAAACCAGAGAACCATGGTAAATTATCATAGGACGATATAAGAAGAGTTGGCAACAGAATACTTCACTTAGGCGTGTGACCGACACTACGGTGTACTAAATGAGACATGGAACGACCGCACTCCCAAGGAGCTTGCGGGCCTGACAGACCATTATGAGTTAGTTGGGTAAGTGGTAACGTATCAATAAGATACTCCATGTATGTATACTAGTAGAGTACGGTACACGGGAAGTAGCCCACTCCATACTACGGACGAAAGAGCCAATCCAAACCAAGACAGTTGGACACCTCGAATGATCGAAGAACACAAGGAAGCTTACCGAGTTAAGGGAGTCTAGAATCCAGCAAGGTCACGGACCTAAGGATAAGGCGTTAAAAAGTGCGAGAAGCACAGAGTATTAAGTACAGACATTGGAAATGTCTCAGGAAATACCTAATAACTGGGTGAATACCAGTGTAAATAATACGGCGAATGCCTAAATGAACTTATTAATGTACGATAACGGGATAGAATTCCCACTTTATACCTCACTGAAGAGAATAATGACCTGACCCAGAAGGTGTTAGAAGGTACCAAGGATCTGCCCAATAATGGGAGACATTACAACCCTAAACGGGAGGGTCAAGGACATAGCCGCAAGGCGAAGTCACAACTGAACATAACCATGAGTACAAGCCAGATGTAATGGCGTTACTCAGTAACACCCAGGAGCAATCCGAGAAGGGTGCCGGAGTCAACATTAGTTGAACGAAACATCGTGTTGAGAACACAAGTGTTTAAGCAAACACTCGGGTAGAACCCGAAGGGATCCCTCGTAACACGGGATACCCAAAATGCTAGAGGGAATGAATTAGTATCAAAATACTTTAAGGGTCTTTCATGTTTGGAAGCGTGATGAAACTACCATATCAAAACCCAGTAATACCTCCAAACCATTTAATGGTATACGGAGGAGCGGAAACCTGTATAAACAGCCCGCATAGAGCATGGCGAGACAATGTGGCTTATAAGCCGGTAAACTAACGGCAACTTGTAGATCTAAACGTTGTAAACCTATGCATAGAGGCATAAGAGGAACAGTGGAGAATGAACCACTACCTTAGAGTGGGGATACCACTTGTTATTATGAGGCCTATGGAGCGGCATTTGCGTGAATCCTCCAGAGAAAGGCTACCACCTAGGTATGAAAGGTGAAACCGCTAGTTCGGTGTAGTAAAACTTGAGCATGTGTATATTGCCAATGAGTATATGAACTAAAGTAGAGTGTAAGGAGGAACCTCGATTGCAGCAATTCGAACCGAAGAGTAATCGGCTGAGTAGTAAACACTGTATGTGTGCAATATGAACTGCAGAGTAAGCAGCGCGCAAGTGCGCAGAGAGACTTTAAGAATAACGTATTTCATTGAGCCAAGTGAATGGCAAGCCATAGTATAAATGGCGAGAGTACGTGAGCAGAAGCTAAAGTAGTAGCGGATGCCTTATAAACGAATGTTGTTAATGAGTAAAACATGGTACGCAGCAAGCAACCATTGTAAGAGTATAGCCAATTCATGATATGAAGTTGATGAGAAAATGTGGTAAGGAGACTTAATCATTCCTATCCGTGAGAGATTTACTGCCAAGGGTTTACGCTCTCTCACTCTGTATGACTGAGTGTTTTGGTATTGCACTTGTGCGGTGATGATCGAGTGGGAGAGCCAGGAATTGAGAAATGTCAACGAAGCCTGTTGAGTGAGAATCTAGAGAGATAACCGTGCGGCCGTTGGCCAAAGATGCACAAAGAACGTGGGCAGTAACCCACAGGGCCCAGGATCGATATGTGGAAAAATGCAGAGTAGTATGAATAGAACTCTGGTACAGAACCAAGAAACAAACATAATCCATGAGCCACTGTTAAACGAGGAAGCACTACATGCTAAGTAGTAGCTTGACCTCAACCGACAACAAGTCGGGAAAAATAAGTGAATAATCACAAAGGTATACAGTGTTATACGAAGTAGATTCCCAGAGAACCGGTGAGACAATCTAAAATTCATCGAATTCGCATACGGTAAGAGATACCAAGCGACGATTGAAAAAACATGGAGAATACCAAAGAGCGAATTAAGCTCTAGTTATTAGGTCACGCAGCAGAAGCTTGGGGACCGTGATTCAGGGTTAAGCATACCTATGTCATAAAACCCTTGAAGCCTTAGAGGCTAAAACCGAACCCGGTTATGAGTTAATTAACCGTACTGAAGTTAAAACACTTTAATACTCGAATTAATGAACCAATGTTCAGTGATAACATATGGTTGGTTACGCGGGCGTAACCCCTTTTAAGGGGGGTAGGGCGAGAAACCGCTTAGAGTATGTTTTACGTATTGGTGCGTAAACTACTATGTGCATAGCACAAAAAGAAATTGTTTTGATGATTGGAACTTATGTTACATAAACATATGTGCCCATTCATTGTGTAATAATGATTATTGTGCATGAGTGATGCAAGTAACGAGTATGTAATATTTATGAAAAGAGGAGTAGAGAGACTCCTAGGGAATGAGAATCCCTATAGTATATGTCTAGTGAGATTAGACATGAGTTATGATGAGTATGAATCGGCATGAAACCGATGTGTAACCTAAGAGGGAGTGAGTTCCCTAGGTGATTTTATTTGAGAATGATTGATGGAGTGAGTTCCATCCTTTGGAGTTGTATGTTGTATGCTTTAAGTTGAGTAATAATTCGACTAATGAGGCCACAAGTATGGAATGCCTAGGTTAAGTAAGCAAAGGAAATAGAGAATAATGGATGACCTAAGTTCTAAGAACTAGGGATAATTGAAACAGATTGTTTTATGAATATGACTAGAAAGAGTAAAAGATAGAAAACGAAAATGTTTGACTATCTGATTGTTTGAAACTGACGTGGGAGGTGGAACTTGATCTGCTAGCGATCAAGGGAAACCGAACACAAATTGGGGTGGAGGGATAGTTCAACACTGATGCTGATCACATCAGGGTTGGATGATTCTTGAAGCTCCCTATAAGTGGTCACAAGTAATCACGCTAAGAAAAGATACAACTACCATGAACGGATTTGGAGTTGTGTGATGTTTTAAAAAGAAGTTTCAAACAGATTTTGGAAAAAGAATTTTCTTCAAGTATGAAGATGGAAATGAAAATTGGTTTTGAAACCGCTATCACCCGCCGATGGCTGTGGCCTTAAGTCTTGATGACCGGTAGAACGGTGGGCGTGTATTAGTTTTGAAACCATTTCACCGTACGTGCGGCGGTCCTAAGTGACCGGTTGGGGCGGTGACAGTGTGTGATTTTTCCAAAGGCAGCGGGACGGGGGGAGAATACCCTGAGATGTTCCTGTGTTGAGTGAGTCAACCAGAGTGCCTGAGGATATGTATATGTGTAATGTTTTGATCAGTACCGAAGGGACCGTGGGCCAGAGAGAGTAAGTGCCCATTTGTCATGAAACGGCCGTGAACCAGAAAGAGTAAGTGTTCAACGTGACCGGTACCTGAGGGATCAGTAGTATATTACTCAATATGGATTCGAGGACTGTAGTGCCTTCTTGTCTTCGGACCGATTCCATGGAGAGAGTAAAAAGAGTATTTTTGATTGCTATACATGCTGTGATATGTGTGTGGTATGTATAGTATGAAATGAGACAGACTTGTGGAGTCTGTAAGGTTATACATGTATTATAACCTTGGCATAGTACGCCATGAGAGTAACCATCTAGATTCACCAACTTTGAGGACAAAGTTCCTAAGGGGGGTAGATTTTAATACCCCGGATCTAAAAATGGTGATTAAATTACTCTAATAAAATTATTAAGGGCCTAATGGTGCCTAAAGAGTATTGGTAAAAGAATAAAACCAAAAGAAAAGAGAAAACGCTTGAAAAGCGAAAAACGCTAAAATGCGCGTTAAATGAGTGTAAGAGATATATGATCTCGAGAGGGTCCGAGATGGATTCCTAAGGCTTAGTTAGGCCTAATTAGTATACGGGAATGATTCCCGAAGAAAGCGGATCCAAATAAGGGATTAAAACGCTAACGGAGTTTAAAGCACGTTTTTCGAGAGAAAAAAACCCGAAAACGTGACTTTAAGTGGTCAAATGGACCCGTAAAAATTATAGTTGATTATATAACTATAATTAAGTATTAATGGAAGCTTAATAGCCATTAAAAATAAAGAAACGAGAAAAATCCGAAAAAACGGGCCCGGTTAGTGAATAGTGCCAAACCGGGTAAAATAACGAGCGTTTTCTGTCAGAAACCGAAAAACGCTCCAGCTCTCTAATATTGTGGGGGCCGGTTTTATTGGTGAGTCACCACTCACACACACTCTAAGCTAGTAAATAAGTAAGAAAGAAAGTAAAGGAGGAGAGAGAAAAGTAAAAGCAAAAAGCATAAAACAATTTTCTCTCTCTCTTTCCTCCCATTCTCTTTTCTTCTTTCTCTCTTTCCCCTTCTTCACGATTTCTCCCTCTCCCTCTGTGTGCTGTACGCCATTGGAGCCAAGCAAGCTTCTCCACCTTCTCCTCCATGCCCAAGCTTCATCCTTGCTCCGAATTCAAAAATAAGTACATATTGCGATCCTCTCATCACCCTCTACGATCCTCTCTTTTCAAAACTCGAAAATGGTGAGTTTCATTTTCGTGGGTGTTGGCCATTTGAGGAGAAAAGCACATAATCTTAAAGCTTGAAGCTTCCCCTTTCTAGCAAGGTAAAGATATCCATGAAAAAGTCTTTTTTCTCCATCTTGTACCTTGACCGATTTTGGTCTCTAATGGAGCCTTGTTTATTTCTCTTATGAGCATTGTTTCAATCCCTAAAAGCTTGGAGGGAGTTACTCTTTGATTCTTGATCAAAACCCCATCTTAGGGTTTCAAGGTAATCACCAATTTTAGAGCTTTAAGCATTTTAAATTAATGAGGTTAAGTGTTTTTACTTAAACTCATTTCTTGCTTTGAACATTGACATGGAGATGGGTAATTCCATGGTCTTTGACCGATTTTGGGAGAAGAGAAAAGGAGAAGAGGAGAAGAACTTTCAAAAGGAAATTTAAGAGAATGCAAGGTAAGGAACCAACCCAATGTATATTCTATATGTATTAGAATTTGGGAAGGGTAATTAAAATGAATGAACCCCACTCGAGTTGTGGTGATAAGGTTCTTGCTTAGAAATAATGCAAGTGAGAAAGCCTTTGTGAGTTAATGCTTGTTTTGGGAGCTATGTATATGATGAATTATGCTTTGTGGTGTTTAATGAGTTTTGCTTGATTAATGAGGAAATATTGAGTGCTGATAGAACCCTTGTGGTTTGGCTAGTTTTAGGATGATTTAAATGGTGGTATGAGTTTTGGGCAATGTTGGAGAAGTAGCCAAGTTATGGCAAAATTTATGTGGAAAACTAAGTGGTTTAAGTGATGTTTTGAGTAGAGGAAAGACCTAGAGAAACTAGGTGTTGGAGGAGATTTAATTGGCTTAGAAAATCACCATGGGAATACTTGTGTACAGGGAGAGATTTGTGCAAAATCTGTAGCAAAAGAGGTGGTTTAAATGCTTGAAGAGTTGTAGAAAACAAAGTAGATTTAAGGCCTTAAGAGTGAGTCATGGAACTTGGTAAGAGGTGTGCATTATGTTGGAAGTTTTGGAGAAATTTGGCTAAGTGTTTAAAGGCTTGGAAAGTGAGGATTTTGCCTTGTCCGAACTTCCGTCCGGACATGGAAGTTCGGACAGGCTCTGTTGGTTAGGAAATTTTTCATTCTCGAACTGTGTCCGAACTTGGGAAGTCCGGACACAAGTTCGGACGTACCTATTTCTTCCGTAGAATTATCCTCGAACTGTGTCCGAACTTGGGAAGTCCGGACACATGTTCGGACGCATGGACTTCTGTAATGAATTTCTCTCGACTCACGTCCGAACTTCCGAAGTCCGGACACAAGTTCGGACGTGTGTCTGTTTTCTGTCTAAAGTCACGGCTTGCGTCCGAACTTGGAAGTTCGGACACAAGTTCGGACAGACCACTATACGGACCAAAAAGGTTGTTTTAAGTTGGGAAATGATGCCTAAAAATGGTAATTACCTAGTAAAGATGGTGTGAGGTTGTTTAAGACAGTTAGGTGTGTGTTGTAAAGGTTGTAAATGATGGGGGTTTGAATGCCAATGATGTTATAAGGTGTTAAGGTTTTTTTTTCGGTGACATGTAAAGGCCCTAGGAAGTGTAAGAAAGTGTTAGAAGTGATTGAGAAGTGAGAACTCAAATTAACAAGAGTAAAACCGAGATAACGGGATAACGGGGTAAGTACGGGAGTAGCATTTTATTATGTACCGTATGAGCTTAGTATTAATAATGATGTTGAAACATTATCAGAGAATCGTGCGTGACCCGAGCGTGGTGAGATGACGCGGTAAATGTAGAAACCCCGGTGAAAGGTATGATTTTCTCATGCCCCGTATGCTAACCGAGTTACTCTGATTTGTGTGTTTGTGTGCCGGCTTAATCAAGACTAAAGCATGAAAATAATCCCTTGTTTGATTATGTATGTCTTGTTGTATGTTGAATGAACTAACATACTTGTATGCCGGTGTGGTCTAACATAGTGTAAAGACCGACTCATAGTGAGTAACGTTCGGCTAGAGAACCGTAGAACGGATCGATGCGTATGATAACGAAAACATGCAAACACACACAAGCTATCGATTAAAGTATAACGATAACGCGAACATATGAACTCCCTAGAACGTGAGGAGATGTACGGGTTGAGTAAATACCCGATAACGGTTAGAAAACCTTACTGAAACAATCCACGAAATAAATATGAGTGGAGAGATAAATGAACCTCCATCGAGAGGATTGAAGTTAATCCAATAATGTGAACTTATAAGGAAGGTAAAAGAGACCTAGGGGATTAGTAACTCCCTTGAGACATGGTCGACCTCCTATAAGAGGGTTTACCCGGTATAAGAAATATAACCGAAAGTATGAGTATATGTATTGTAAAGGTAACTCTTGAAACCTAAGATTACCCGAATTTAAGTAAGTTCCCAAAGTCATTAGAAACATCGAGAATGATGCTTCTAGACTAATATACATGATATTATTATAACTCCGAGAGAGGAGTGTATGGGAACGAGAGTAGTCCGAGAGTAGTCGGACCTAAGTAAAAGAGATAGGAACTAAGAGAGAGTTCCGTGAGCTAGTTGAACCTTCCCACCATGCTAGACCCAGAGTAGGGTCGAAACCGGGGAAGTAAGACTATGCTAGAGAGCCATGTGTTTTGGCTTAAGTATGTAAGAGAGTAACAAGTGATGTAAGGAGACCTGTAGTGTCTCGAGAATCTACAAGAGCTTGAGTATGAATAACCCAAGAGTGTGGGTGAGATAATGAGTATAGGTAACCCGAGAGAAAGGGGGGGTGAGTATATGTGTGAGTAACCCGAGAGAATGGGTAAGTATAAGAATGAATAGCCCAAGAGAATGGGTGTGTATACGAATAAGTAACCCGAGAGAGCGGGGGTGAGTTATTGAATGAGTAAACAGGGCATAGTGAGGAATAAACCTCAATGCCTGAGAGTAACCAGTTACCACTAACAACATTGTTATGTTAGTTAGGAATCGTGTTCCGTGATTGGATGTAGATTCCTTGTGTGATATACATATATATTGTATTGCCATGATGCATGTTGTTTGATTAAAATGAACTCCATGTATATCCGACCTAAAGTAGTCGGCGTACCGCGGTTAGCACGCGGTATATGCGAATTTCATGCGCAGCGTAAGCTGACCCCCTAGGGGGAACGTTTTTAGTGTGCAGGTACTTGAAGCCGACCACCGTTCGAGAGAGTAGGACGGGGACGGCTGTGAGCATGGGTAGTTAGATTGTAATTACTTATGCGTTTGAATGAGGTGCAAGTCCGTGTATGTTATCGGCATCCGTATATTGTAGACTCGGTATAGTAGAGATATGAATTGAGCATGTATTTGTATGAAGTACTCGGTTGTTCCAGTTCATCAGACCGTTACGGTATGTAAGAAAGGCCTGGTTAGCCACATGGGTGGCTAACGGCGTTGTTTCACCCCTCGTTGTAATTAGAGTTCCGCTGCGTGAGTAGGAGTAATTGGTAGCAGTTAAGAGGTAATGACGAGTTTAACGGTTGGGGGTGTTACACGTTTTCAACGTGTACCTCCTAACATCACGATAGATATTGCATCACAACCAAAATACATAACATAGCGGGAATGGTTCTCTTAGGAACCGACCCAAACATCCTAGAGAATGTTGCCAGTCTCATGATAAGCTCGTTATACAATAACAACAACACTCATTACCGTCCTAATAGTCGGACGAGTAACTTAAGTTAAGGCGGTTCGGGTTTGGAGGCCCGAACACACCACACAAACACATGTTCCCCCTAAACTGATCATGAGTCAGAATAGCTAAGCTTTGGAATAAGCTAATGGGAGATCATAACCCGTGAGGGAAACAACCATAACAAAGAGAAGGGTAAAGCTAAAAAGGATACCCTCTCCCAAACAACGCGCGACCGGCCAAACCGGATTCCTCACTACTGTTAGTACATACTTACTTTAGATAATAGTTAGAACCCCACTATGGAGTCTATCACACCTACACACATACAGTATTACAACTGTGTTAAACACACAAGGGAGATCCCAACATTCACATACACATATCACACAATTAACACACGCATAGCCGTGGTTAGTACGTCCCATGGTTCGGGTCGTTTACTCCGAATACCGAACTCTCATGTGATCCTAGACTCAGTTAACTAAGGTTAACACTTCCAAAGTTAAATGGTATCGGAGTTGTACACACCACATAAATGAATTACTGTAAACTCATTACATGTTTAATCTTACAACGTGGCAAACATACAGAAAAACACATTGGCATACAAGCCGGTGTAATCCGGTAGGACACAGGTTGCAAGAAAACCATACCTGTCACCGGAGTCCACTTTACCACGTCCACTTATGTTCCTCGAGCAACTCTCGAACAACTGATAACATTACATGTACTTTTATTAACATTGGGGTAGCATGATTGTTTAAAGTCTAATGTTCATAACTTATCCCCGTTAACTTAGTTACATAACTTCACATTTTAACTTGTTTACTTTCACATTTTACTACAACTTTTCACTTACTTGATTGTCATTATAACCCACCTAATATGTCTTAAACAACCTTATATCATCATTACCTAACAATCCCCATCATTACATATCATTTCATAACCTTAAACCACATTTTTTGGTCCGACCGACCTTACCGACCGGACTTACCCAAGTCCGGTCGATTCCAGAACACATTTCCGACAAATTTTTCTACTCTCCGACCGACCTTACAAGTCCGTCCTATGTCCGGTCGGTTCCAGTAACTCAATCAATCCGTACACAAAATACAAGCCGACCGACCTTGCAAGTCCGGTCCCAGGTCGGTCCATTCCAGAAGCTAATTCTCGCAGGGTAAACTGGGCCCGACCGAACTTGCAAGTCCGGTCGCAAGTCCGGTCTGCCCCAGATCTTTGTTTTCCTTTTTACATTCAACTCCAAACTTCACCCCATATACCCTAGTATACCCTAGCCTCATTTGGTACTTCAAACACACCTTATCCATGTGCTAAACTCTTTAAATCACTCACCAAACCATTTTATCATTCACAAACTTCTTACAAAGTTCCTAGCACTTGGGATGTTTTCTCCTTAAGATTTATGAGTGGTAGTTCACCAATAATGACCACTACACCAAGGTGTTTCCTCTACACCTTAACATCTTCTCTCAACTTCTTTTCTTACTAACTAAACCTCCTTTTTCACATCTTACCTAAACATCACTTATTCCTTGGATATTAACATTACCTAAACCTTAAACAAACTCCTCCAAGACTTAAATACATTCTCAAAACCACATTGAATTCCTAGAACTTCCAAGACAACACCTAAATCCTTGCATCACTCTAAATCACCTTAATACATGTTTTCTTCTCAAGTAAACATTTATTCACCTTTAACACTTCCTAGTTCACCGAAACTCACTTAAAACACTTAGAACTTCTTACACATTTCCCAATTTGGCCATAGCTTCTCTTGTATATACTCACATCCAAACACTTAGGTTTTTACCTTATTTCATTCAAGAACACCTAAAATCCATCAAGAACATTTTACACACACAAACTTCACACATTAAGCACTACAACACACATATAGTGCATAACTTAAATTGCTTGGCACTTAGGCCCTTAAATAACATGGCTCTTAGGCCCTTAAATTGCATAAACCTTAAACACTGAATTTCCCACATAAGTAATGCCTTTGACCTGCAAATACACCCAACAATACATATGCCCTTAATAAACTCCTTGAGAGCATTTTACTAGCTCATTCACCATTGGCTCCTTAGGTATTTTATTAAGCAAATCAAGCTCATTTTCCTAAGGCATTTAAACTACATTGAGATACCTTGTTTACCTCTTTTTCCTCACAAACTTCTTTCTTGTTTCCTTGTAAAACCAGTGGGGTGTTTGGTTGTTTGTCAACTTCTAAACAATGTACAAATAATAGAATGAGTATTCAAGCATTATGCTTCATCTCATTGTAAACCCTAGTTACACATATTGTTTAACACATTAAGGTAATTGTTTTACCTTGGAATTGGAAGAGAACTTGAATAAGTATCAAGAGAGGACTCCTCCTAGCCCTTGGAAGATTCAAATGAAGCTAAAACAAGCAAGGTAAAGACACCATGGTGAGGTGAATTTTCGGCCATGTACTAAAAGGAGAGGAAACTTGATTTTTCTTTGAGATTCCTTACCTAGAAGCAAAGGAGATCAATAATATGTGGAAAGACAAGCTCAAGCTCCATCAATGGTGGAACTCCATGGCACCGAAATGGTGATCTTGAATTTTGAGAAGATAGGAATGAAGAGCTTGATGAGAGGAAGAGAATGGTGGTGTTTGTTTTTGATTTGGTTAAGTGAGCTAGGTTTTACAAGGGTTCAAAGGTGGACTTCCATGGTGGTGGTGCTGTATGAACGTGAGAACAGAGAGAAGAGAGGTAGAGAGCTTGGATACGTGGGAAATGAAGAAGGAAATGAGAGAATGAGATAAGTTTTGCTTTTTGGAAGATATTTGTACTTAAAAAGCAAATAGTACTTAAGTTAGTCATTCTTTATTTCCTTAGCATGTTAACAAGGGTGGTGAGTCACCACACCTTAAAAACCGGCCACCAATAGTACCTAGGGGTATTTTAGACTTTATTAATCAATTTTCTCACTTATAATAACATATTTTACAAAATAGCTTATAAAAAATCACTATTCACAAAAACAAGGCACATTGTTGTGAAATTTTTGATTTCCCATTGATATAGACTTCCAAATGTGATACTATATAGTACACATGTTAATTAAAGAGTAATGATGGACATTTAGCCATTCAAAACTCATTTATAAGACAATTTTTCAAAAACGTGCTTTAAGACTCCTTAAAGCACATTTTGTGTTTTAACTTGTTTTCAAGCTTGGTTTTCTTTGGTAATTGATTTAATATGTTCATTAACATATTTATAAAGTATAGGTATGACCATTAGGTCTTATACACATTTATCCCAAGCTTAGAGCACATTTTTGCTCATATTGACTTTAAGGTATTTTCTTGTGTTTTATTTGTTTAACTGTCCACCAAAGTTTCCTAAGGACTTATTTAGCCCTATCAAATCATAATTAAATGTTATCAAGTCTTGGTAGGCTTTTTGGGTCCTAACCAAGTTCACTCATAGCTTAGAGCATGTTTTTGCTCAAACTGTGTCTTATGCTTTATTGTGTTTTACTATGGTTTAAGTTGTACACTAACGTTTCTAAGGCACTTTTAGCCTTATATAACATAGTTTGATATTTAAACCACATATCAAGGTTTGGGGTATTTCATTTTCCATCTTTGACCACTTGTATCTCCTAGCTCATTTTGCCAAATAAATTCTAAGACCACCATTCTCTTCCTCTCATCAAGCTCTTCAATTCTATCCTTTCAAAATCTCAAGAGCTCCATTTTGGTGCCAAGAAGAATCACCATGGGAGGAGCTTGAGCTCATCTTTTCACATATTGTTGTTCTCCTTTGCTTCTAGGTAAGGAAACTCAAAGAAAAATAACACTTCCTTCATGTTATTATGTTGTCCTAAAATCACCACTAATGGTGCCCTTACCTTGCCTTGTTCTAACTTCATTTCAACCTTTCATGGACTAGGTGGAGTCCTCTCTTGATATATATTCAAACTCTCTTCAAGTTCTAAGGTAAACAATTATCTTAATGTTTTTAAAACAATGTATAATCTAGGGTTTACAATGAGATGAAGCTTAAAGCTTGAATACTCATTATATTGTTTGTATATTGTTTAGAAGTTGACAAGCAAACCAAACATCATTACCGATTTTAATCAAGGAAACAAGAAAGAAGTTGTGAGGAAAAGAGGTAAATGTGCTAACCTAATGTGGTTTTAAAGTCTTAGGAGAAATGAGCTTATATTGCTTGTTAAAATGATCTAAGGAGCCAATGGTGAATGACTTAGTAAAATGTTCTCAAAGGCTTAGTAAAAGGCATATGTGTTGTTGAGTGTATTTGCAGGTCAAAGGCAAATATAATGTGGGAAATTCAGTGTTTATGATTTATGCATCTTAAGGGCCTAAGAGCCATGTTATTTAAGGGCCTAAGTGCCAAGCAATTTAAATTATGCACTATATTGTGATGTAGTGCTAAATGAGTGAAGTTTTGTGTATAAGAATTTGTTTGATGGATTTTAGTGTTCTTGGATGTTAAATGGTGAAAACAATGTGTTTTAGCCTGGTAATGTTCTAGGAGAACCCATGTTGAAATTTAGATAATGTATAGGAAGCTTTAGGTGTTTAAAATGAGTTGGTAAGTTAAGAAATGTTTAGAATGATTAAGTGTTCAACTAATGGAAGAAACATGCATTAAGGTGTTTAAAGATGTAAAAAGGGATTAGACAATGTTCTAGAGGATTTAGAATGCAAAAGAATGTTTTGGGACATTTCAAGATCATGGTGAGATTGTATTTGGGACTTGTGTATTGTTGGTGAAAAAGGGATGAAGTGATTTGTTGCATGGGAAGCTATAAACTTGTAAAGATGTTCAAGGAGTTGTTTAGGAAGAAAAGATATTGGGAGATGATGTTGTAGTGGTGAGGAAACATTATTGGCGTAGTGGTTATCATAGGTATGAAACACCACTTAGAAAACCAAGGAGAAAATATCATAAGTGTTAGGAATTTTGGTATGAAATGAGTAAGTGTTTTAGGAGATGGAAAATGAGTTTCATGGATGTTGTATGAGGGTGTAAGTGTACCAAATGATGTTAGAAAACATTAGGAGGCTTTAGGAGAAGTTTGGTGAAGATTTGACAATGTTTGGGCAAGTTCTGGTGGCGTCCGACCCAGGGGTCCGAACCAGGTTTGGGTCGGACAGCCTCTGTTAGACGCCAGTAAGTGTTCTGGAATGGTCCGACCCAGAGGGCTTGGGTCGGACATGGGTCGGACGTGTGTGTAATTAAGGCAGTAAGAGTTCTGGAATGGTCCGACCCAGTCGAGTGAGTCGGACGTGGGTCGGACAAGTAGAGTTTTTTTAAACCCGGGAGTCACTGGAAGGGTCCGACCTAGTTGGTGGGTCGGACGGTGGGTCAGACAGACCAAAATTAAAAAAAAACAGTAAAGAATGAGGCAAATGTAGTTAACCCTAGGGGGTGTAATGTAGGTAATGAAGGATAAGTTTGGGCATTAAAACATGTCATATAATCATGTTAAACATTTAGTAAATTTGAAGTTAAGTAAATTAATTAACCTACGTTATTAATCATGTATAGGAGTGACCTACGGTGGAAATCAATCGAAGCAAGGACCAAGGTATGGTTTTCTTGCAGTCTGTTGCCTACCGGTTTACACCGGCTTGTGTGTTGTTTGTTTTTCTGTGTGTTTATGACGTTATAAGACTTAATCATGTAATGAGTTTACAGTTGTTCATATTATCGTGATGTTGTGATGTGACTCATTTCCCTTGTGTGTGTCTAACATGACTTACCACCTGTTGTGAATTGTTTGTTAAGTTCCACTGTTGAACTTCTAACAAGTGCTAACTGAGAAGTGAGGAATCCGGTTGTCCGGTCATGCATGTAAGTTTCAGAGTAGATATCTGAATCAGATTCGACTCTTATGTTGTTAAGATTGTTCTCCTTAATTTGGCGTTCGATCTCCCGCTAGCTTCCTCCAAAGCTTACCTATTCTGACTTATGATCGGTTTAGTGGGAGCATGTGTTTGTGTGGTGTGTTCGGGTCACTATATCCGAACTATCTGTGACTTAAGTTACTCGTTCGAATAACAAAACGGTAATGAGTGTGTGTAACGAGCTTAACATGAGAGTGAACCATTCTCTAAGCTCTTATGTTGTTAACCTTCTTGGTTTGTTATTGTGGAAAGAGTATCCACTGTGTTTGTGATGTTGTGCTATGCAATGATGTTGCTATGCCATATGTTATGTTTTGTTATGTATAAATGAATGCCATGTCATCATGACAATTAGTTGCGCGTATCCTGGTAGCCGATGGGCTGCGCGTTAACCTTACCAGCCAAGGGTTGCTGACCCCCTCGGGGGCTCCATATTTTTACTGTAGGATGAGGATCAAGGAAGCAGAGTGGCTGTAGGTTCTAGGTTGCAGATGTACTTTTGGGTTACTTTGGATGTTGAGCCCGGGATGCGCCTGTGCTCCCATGGCATTATATTTTGATTCCGTTGATACTACTGTGGCGGTATATTGGCAATTTACAGTGAAGAAATGTAATTAGATACTCGGTATTGTATATGATGTATTTATGGTTTTAGTTTTATGCTCGGGAGTCTGATCATCAGACCGGTACACTTGTATTTATTCTGCCTTGTTAACCACGTGGGTGGTTGACGGTGTTGTAGCACCAAAGCGTTTAGTTAATGTTTAGTTGTTTATTTCCGCTACGATTTCAATTAGTTGTGAAGTACGATGTAGGGGTGTTACAAAAAGTGGTATCAGAGCGAAGTATCGCTCTGATGACTAGAATACCGAGCTTAGGAAAATACTGAGTTAGGAAACCTAACCACAGTTACCTAAGTGAGCGGTTATGGAAAGGTTAACCACTAACCAAGTGTGGAGATACCTTATTGTCGGGAAACGTTACAACCGTTGGAATCGATAAGTGTGTAAGCATAGTGCTAATGATGTTCGTGTGAATTCAGATGTCAGGTAGACCACGAGGTCGAGGCCGCGGGGCAGCATTGGAGACACTGGGAACCAGGGAGAGAACCCTACGGCACAAGCCATGGCCGAAGCTGTATCGGCCGCCGTAGCCCAAATGGTCCCACAACTAGTAGCTGTAATTCAGCAGGGGCAACAGCCCGAAGTTCAACCCACCACCACCGCCACGAGAGACCAACTGGGTCAAGGCATTGGCAGACTTGAGACCCCCGTCATTTCATGGGGAGACCGACCCACGTAAGCTGGAGGCGTACATCTCCGAGTTGGAGACCGCCTACGAGACCTTGGATGTGCCTGCTGGGGCCAAGGTCCGTCTTGCCGCTTACTACCTGAAGGGTTCGGCACAGAGTTGGTGGAAGCTTGTGAGAGAGGACCGGATGGCGGATCCTCAGTTTGGTTAGAGGGAGTACACGGCTCTGCTGCGAGCCAAGTATTACCCTGTGCATGTCCAAGAGGCTAAGCGCCTAGAGCTGGATAGTTTGAGGCAGGGGGACAAGATGTCGGTCGATAAGTACTACACTGCATTCACCGGTCTTATCCACCTGTTACCGGACCTGGGATACTCGAACCGGGTGCTGGTAAACCGTTTCTACAGCGGTCTCAACCACCGTCTTCGCTATGGGATGGGTCAGCTGAGTATACTACCTTGCAGGTAATTTGAATAAAGTGTGATGTGAATAAGTGTAATCCATAAGTGAGTATTAATGTGAGTTGTGAGTATGTTTTGCGGGGCATGACTGACATCCTAAACTCAGGAGTGCTATCATGCTGCTGCTAAGGTCGAGATTACCGTCCGTCTGAGGGACGAGGAGAATGCGCACAAGCGCAAGGCCACGAGCGAGGGCCAGAATCCGCAGGGGTACGGGGGAGGAAAGAAGAAGAAGAAGCCTTATCCCCAGCCCCAGAAGAGTCAGCACCAGGGTGACAAGGGCCAAGCCCAGGCCACCACAGCTGAGGAGCCATTAAAGCTCACATATGCTTACGCGGCGAAACCCCTACGCTCTTACCCACCTAAGGGTAATTATTTAACCATGTGTGACAAGTTGAAGTGTATGTCGTTAAGTTATGAAGTAGGTATTGATTGTGTACTGTGATAGCAGCTAGCACGGGTTCTGGACTGGAGCGCCACTACTACTGCAACTGGTGTAACGGAGACCACCCCCGGCAAGGACTGCAAAGGAAACGACGTGCAGTGTCGTTACTGCGAGAAGTGGGGTCACCATGACTATGAGTGTTACCGGAACCCCAACAGCAGAGTCAACAAGCCCAAGGGGCAGTGGGAGGGAAAGGCCACAGCGACCATCGATGGCCCGAAGACGGCTAACCAGCCACCCACAAACAGAGGAGCACTGATTCCCAGAAGAGGAAGGGGTCGGGACCTAGCAAGGCCACCCTGCATGTGTGGACCGGTCTGAGGAGCCAGGGCCCTCTTCTAGACCAGGTACCGCCTATATTGTTAAATGAAATAAGTGATAGAATACCGCATTTCATGCATGTATGTGTTAGTGAGTCCAAATGTATTACCATGTGAGTAAAGAGTTAAAGTATAGTGTGAAAGTCACCTAATTAGATAACTCTAAACTTAAAGGAACCTTCAATATATGTTATCCAATCCCACACACACCAAACCCTGGAGAAACCACCATCAACATCACCGACTTTCCAATGGAGCAATGTCAGGTTATCCAACCAGGTATGATACTCTTAAACGGATACCTGACACCGGAAGCACAAATCCACATCATCAGGCGATGCAATGAACTGGGAGCAACACCCAGAGGTTTTTACACACCCGAATACCCGAGCGGATCAAGAATGAAATTGAAGATGATGTGCATGGGTAAGGACTGGAATCCTTACACCAAGACATATCAAGAAGTGCGAGCTAAAGATGGAGCAACGGTACCGAAGATACCTGAGGAGTTCTTTGCGGTTGTTAATCACACCGTGGGAATCGCTCAGCAAGTTGAAACGGATTCAATTCCAAGTGTTAAAGCAGATTTGTGTATTGTGAACTTCTACCAGAAAGGTGGACGGTTGGGTTTACACCAGGATAAGGACGAGTCACCCGAGTCTCTAAGTAAGGGAGTACCCGTGGTGTCTTGGTCCATTGGTGATACCGCAGTGTTTTATATGGCGAGCAGAAGCGTGCTGATCTCACAAAGAAGTTAGTACTAAAATCAGGAGATGTGTTGATCATGGGTGGGCAGTCGAGGATGCTATATCATGGCATCAGGAAGATCAAACTGAATACCGCACCCGTCGGCAGTGATCATGTAACACCCAACCACTAATCCTATGCTTACCGTCCAATCATCCTCTAAATCCTATCAGTACGCAGCGGAAGATTACTACTTACTACGGCGGGTGATACAACGCCGCTAACCGCCCATACGGCTAGCTAGGCTCATTCTACTTACAGTCACGGTCTGATGAACATAATGTACCGAGCTACTATATTGCATATCGAATACAAAAGATAACATTCTTACTTTACCGGATTACCGAGTATTTAAAGCGTATAATTACATCCCTTTCCAATACTCCCAAAAGAATGAGTTTTAACCTCTACTCATATATACCAATCATAAGCCTTTCCCAATATCCAAAAAGGTGTACCCCATGGTACACCGGCTAATCAAAAGCTATAGCCATGTACTACTCAGTACACCAATCATAATTCATTGTTTACAATCCAAAAAGAAATCAAAGAACTAGCTACATCTCTTCATGGCCTTCATCCTTCTCTTGTACCTGCGTGTAGTAAAAACGGTGCCCTAAGGGGCTCAGCAAAAGCTGCGTATGAACTCCGCATATACCGTGTGCTAGCTAGGGCACGCCGACTATTTGACGTCCACTAAACATGCGATTCATTAATTTCATACATACATGCTTTACATACAACATACATGCATTTACAATACATTACACAATTCAAGGCATCAATACAATAGTGCATACAATTCTTACCTTCATGATGTTAGCCAAGTTACGCATCCGGGTTAATCGGAATGCTGTTTACTCTTTTACTCATTTCGCTTACTTTCTCTTACTTGCACTTACTTACTTTCAATTACTTTACTTACTCATTCTTACTTACTTACTTATACTCATGTTAAGTCGGTATGACCTCCGGCCCTGGGGACTACTCCGTCCCACCTCCGGGATTTACTTGACTCACCAATCCGGGATGCTACCCACTTAAGGGATTTGGGCCGCGAACTAGTTTAAAAGTCAGGAATTGGAGCCAACCTCTCGTGACTCCGCATCCTCACGCGTGGCCGAAACTATATCAGACTTCTACTCATTCCAATTTAATTACCAATTTAAGTTAGAATGGTTAGCTTGTTAGGAATAAGTTAGAAGTCCAAAGTCAACACATTCGGTCACAGTACAATACAGCATACATACACACATTCATATTCATCCATACATTTCATGATTTATACAAACTAATTTAAGAAGAAAAATATTCGCAACATACAACACTACATATTCACAAGTATGCATAGTAACTCCGATTCGTGCATTTATCTTATTTGGTGATCAATTAGCACACACAACACACAAATCAGAGTAACCAAGATAGCATACGGGGCATGAGGAATTCATACCATTCACCATTGTACGTGTTTCCGAACGTCCCTCCGGTGTCACAATTCAAATCCTATGATATTCATACAATTGAATGATTAATCTAACTATCATTTACTTAACTCATTTACTCTTACATTTACTAATCCATACTTACTAGGTCTTTGCATTCCTATACTTTCATTTTGTTACCTACTTTTAATTACTTAGCAATGGTATGCTTACATATATGTACATGTATATGTGGGTATACATATATACATATATATAATTATTATTTAATTTAAAATATTTTTTTTGACTGGACCGAACTTGCAAGTCCGGTCGCAAGTCCGGTCCATTCCAGTAGCTCACATTACGGAAATTTTTCTGACCGACCGACCTTGCAAGTCCGGTCCCAAGGTCGGTCCATTCCAGTGAGTTACCTGATGAAATTTTTAGCCCGACCGACCTTGCAAGTCCGGTCGCAAGGTCGGTCCATTCCAGTAGCTTACTCGACGGAAAATTTTTGAGTCGACCGACCTTGCAAGTCCGGTCGCAAGGTCGGTCCATTCCAGTCGGTTACAGACGGGAGAATTTTCTGGTCCGACCGAACTTGCAAGTCCGGTCGCAAGTTCGGTCCATTCCAGAAGCTTTCCCGTCTTTGTAAATCTGGGCTCGACCGACCTTGCAAGTCCGGTCCCAAGGTCGGTCCGGCCCAGTGTTTGCATTTTTATTTCTGTTTTCAGTCCTCTCTTTTACCCATTACTTCCCCATTGTTCCTACACTTATTCCCACATGTTATAACACTAGTTAACCTCCTAATACACCTTAGTTCATCCAACAACTCACTACTCATTCTCATACTAATTTACACATTTGTTTTCTATATTCATCTCAACACTTACACTAGTTTTTCCTAGTTACATTTGCTACAGATTTTAATTTTTCAAAGGCAGCTTCCCGGGGAGATTACCCTGAGATGTTCCTGTGTTTAGTGAGTCATCTAAGTCTCCTGTAGGCCCTCTATCTCATCTATAAACGTTTGTTCACAACCTTAGGGACCTAGTTTCAAATACAGTAAGTGCCCTTTGTCATGAAACGGCCATGAACCGGAAAGAGTAAGTGTTCAAACGTGACCACCTTAATTATCAGTAGTATTTTTACTCAACTGGATCGAGGACTGTAGTGCTCTTGTCTTCGACCGTTCCATGGAGAGAGAACAAAGATATTTTGATTGCTATACATGCTGTGATATGTGTGGGGTATGTGTAGTATAAAATGAGACTGACTTGTGGAGTCGGTAAGGTTATACATGTATTATAACCTGGCATAGTACGCCATGAGAGTAACCACCCACTAGATTCACCAACTTTGAGGACAAAGTTCCTAAGGGGGGTAGATTTTAATACCCCGGATCTAAAATGGGTTGATTAAATTACTCTAATAAATTATTAAGGGCCTAATGGTGCCTAAAGGTATTGGTAAAAAGAATAAAACCAAAAGAAAAGAGAAAACGCTTGAAAAGCGAAAAACGCTAAAATCGCGCTAAATGAGTATAAGAGATATATATGATCTCGTAAGGGTCCGAGATGGATTCCTAAGGCTTAGTTGGCTTAATTAGCATACGGGAATAATTCCCGAAGAAAACGGATCCAATAATGGATTAAACTGCTAACAGAGTTTTAAGCACGTTTTTCGAGGAAACCCGAAAACACACCTTAAGTGGTCAATCGGACCCGTAAAAATTATAGTTGATTAATACCTAATAATAATAAGTAATTAATGGAAGCTTAATAACCATTAAAATTAATTAAACGAGAAATTCCGGAAAACGGACCCGTAAGTGAATAGTGACGAAAACGGGAGACGAAACGCGTTAATTCGAAAAAAACGAAACGACCCGGGCTTTAATTAATTGGGCCGTTCCATTAATAGTCTACGTGTACACCCTTTAATAGCTTGCTAGCTATTAAGTAATAACAAGACAAATAAATAATAAGTAAAGTAAATAGTATAATAAAAAGTAAAAATAAAACAACATACTCTCACTTCTCCTCCCATTTTACGATTTGCTCCAGCAACTCCTTCTTCTTCTTCCTGTTAGTCGCGACACCAACAGCTCACAAGCCTCACCTCTTCCTCCTCTAACTTTCTCATTTCTTCACCGAATCGCACGAAATTGGTACCGTTGGACTCGTATCGGTGAGAGCTTCGATTTCCACCCAAACAAAGTTTCGATTCCTCCACCTTCATCTCCATTGACGTTTGAGCTAGCTTTTGAGGTTTGACGAGTTGATTTCAACCCCTTCTTTTCTTCCTTAATGCCTAAGGTATTATAAGTAAGTTGTTTGGACCATTTCAAGCTCTTTCTTGCCATTTGTGGGATTTTTTTCCCTCACGTTGGAATTTTTCCCTCATTTCAGCCGAGACCGTGGGTTTTTGTGGTGGTTGCTTAGGACTTCTCCTATTGATTGCCAAGCCCTCCATTTGGGTTCTCTAAGGTAAAAATCTAGATTTAACTTTGAAACTAGCACTTGATATATATACTAAGTGTTGTGTTGGAGGGAAAGTAAATGGGCTGTTGAATGTGTGTGTATGGGGGAATGAGATTGTAGCTAGCAATCTATACTCCTTTGGTGGTGTGAAAACAAGAAGAGGAAGATGGAGCAAAAGGATAAGAGGAAGAGAAGGAGTAAAAACCGAGAATGAACTAGGTAATGGGCTTACCTTATGTTGGTTTTATTTGCCTTGGGGAAACTTATATTGGTGGCTGTATAAACAACCTTGAGTTTGAGTAGTAATGATCTACAGTATTGAGTGAAGGAGAATGTTAAATGAGGTTTATGTGTGTGCAAATAAACCTAGAAACTAAACAGTGTACATGTGACAAGTGGGAATATAATGGGATTGTTGTTGTCTGAACAAACAGGTGGGAGTAAGTGTTTGTGAGCATGTTTTGGTGAAAAGTGCTAGTAAGCAAGCAAAGTGCTGTCAAATTTTTACTTGGAACCAAGAGTGATTAAGAGTGTGAACCTAGGAAAAACTAGGCATGTTTTTCGAATATTAAAGTGAGTGGAAATCACTTGGAATTTTGAGAAGAGGAAGAGTAAGGTTCTTGGAGTAGAACTGAGAGGAAAATAAGGTCATTTGGGAGTAGGTATGGCATCAGTATGTTGAGGTTTGAATGGTTTTAGAAGAAAACCAAAATCTGTTACATTTGATAGAAAAACAACTAGAAACTAGCTTGAAAGTGTAAATAATTTAAGTGAAGTTAACTAGGATGGTGGAGTGTATTTGGTGCGTGATTTAAGATGGTTTAAGTGAGTAAATGTTGCTTAAACATGAGATTATAGTTGGTGGAGATTGGGTAATCAATGGTGAGAAAGGATCTGTAACAGAGGAAGAATTGCAAATTTGCAAAATCTGTAGCAGGGTCCGGACCTAGGTCCAGGACCAAAGTCCCGTCCGGACCACCCCTATTTTCCCCCCGAAGTGTTTTGTTTGTTCGGTCCGGGTCCTTAACCCCATGAGCAAGTCCCGGACCATGTGCACATTTTCAAAACCCGAGAATTCCCTGCTATGTTGGTCCGGGTTCTAGTCCCATGCCCAGTCCCGGACCACATACCATTTTTAAAACCGAGATTTTTCCTGCCTTATGTTCCGGACTTAGCTCCTGAATGAAGTCCGGACCAAAGTGAAATAATGCCCGAGAGTTTAATCCTGTAATGGTCCGGGACTTAGGGTAGGAACCAAAGTCCGGACCACCCCCAGAAACCTACAGAGAGTATTTTAAAGGTTGTAAATGATGGGGTTTTTGAATGTTAATGAATGTTAGATGATGTTTAGGCCTTGTTTGTTGGCATGTAAAGGCCCTAGGAAGTGTAAGAAAAGTGTTAGAAGTGATTGAGAAGTGAGAACTCATTTAATAAAAGTGAAACCGAGATAACGGGATAACGGGGGTACTACGGAGTAACATTAATTATTTTCGTATAAGCTTAGTATTAACAATAATGTTTGAACATTATCAGAGAACCGTGCGTGACCCGAGCTGGTGAGATGCCACGGTAAAGTAAAAAACCCCCTGAAAGGTATATTTTCTCATGCCCCGTATGCTCCAACCTTACACTGATTTGTGTGTTTGGTGTGACGGTTATCAAGATTAAAGCATGAAAATAATCCTTGTTTGATTATGCATGCATTGTTTTATGTTGAATGAGCTAACATACTTGTATGCCGGTGTGTCCTAACTTAGTGCATAGACGACTCTTAGTGAGTATTGCTGACTAGAAAACCCGTTGAACGGGTATAGTCACAACCAATGGTATTGCAAACACCCACAAGCTATCGATTAATATCAAACGATAACCCAAACATATGAACTCCCTAAAATGCGAGGAAGGTGTACGGTTTAGTATATACCGATAACGGTTAGAGAACCTTATTGAAACAATCCACGAAATAAATATGAGTGGAGAGATAAATGACCTCCCTCGAGAGGATTTTGGAAGTTAGTTCCAATAATGTAAACATATAAGAAGGGTAAAGAGACCTAGGGGACTATGTGATTCCCTTGAGATACGGTCGACCTCTTATATGAGGATTTTACCCGGTTAAGAAAATATCCGAATGTACAAGCATATGATTGTGAGGGTAACACTTAAACCTAAGATTACCCGAATTTAAGTAAAGTTCCCAAAGTCATTAGAAACATCGAAGTGATGCTTCTAGACTAATATACAAGATATAATTACAACTCCGAGAGAGGAGTATATGGGAATGTGAGTAGTCCGAGAGTAGTCGGACCTAAGTAAAAGAGATAGGAACTAAGAGAGTTCCGTGAGCTAGTTGAACCTTCCCACATGCTAGACCCAGTAGGGTCGAACCGGGAAGTAAGACTATGCTAGAGAGCCATGAGTTTTGGCTTAAGTATGTAAGAGAGTAACAGCGTGATGTAGGAGACCTGTAGTGTCTCGAGAATCTACAAAGCTTGAGTATAAATAACCCGAGAGAAAAGGGGTGAGAATATGTATGAGTAACCCGAGAGAATGGGTAAGTATAAGAATGAGTAGCCCAGAGAATGGGTGTGTATACGAATAAGTAACCCGAGAGAGCGGGTGAGGTATTGAATAAGTAAACAAGGCATAGTGAGGAATAACCCTCAATGCCTAAGAGTAACCAGTTTACCACTAACAACATTGTTATGTTAGTTAGGAATCGTGTTCCGTGATTGGATGTAGATTCCTGTGTGATATAATATATATTGTATTGTCATGATGCATGTTGTTTGATTAAAATGAACTCCATGTATATCCGACCCAAAGTAGTCGGCGTACCGCGGTTAGCACGCGGTATATGCGAATTTCATGCGCAGCGAAAGCTGACCCCCTAGGGGGAACGTTTTTAGTGTGCAGGTACTTGAAGCTGGCCACCGTTCGAGAGAGTAGGACGGGGACTGCCGTGAGCATGGGTAGTTTAGATTGTAATTACTTATGCGTTTGAATAAGGTGTAAGTCCGAGTATGTTATCGGCATCCGTATAATGTAGACTCGGTATTGTAAAGAAGTGAAATGATTATGGTATTTGGTATGAAGTACTCGGTTGTTCCAGTCCATCAGACCGTTACTGTATGTGAGTCAGGCCTGGTTAGCCACGAGGGTGGCTAACGGCGTTGTATCACACCTCTGTTTGTATTTGAATTCCGCTGCGAGCTTAATGGTAAATTGTAACAGTTTAAGAGGTAATGAGGAGATTAGCAGTTGGGGTGTTACAATAGTTCCCTCTTCTAATGTCATTTATAACCTCCTAGTGCGTTTAGAATACATTATCTATCTCTCCTAGTATGCCCTCTATCTTTCTCTATTAAAATCTGTTACAACACTTACTAGACACCTAGTTTCTAATACACTAAGTGTTCTATTCCTAGGTAAATTTTGCCATGACCTCCCTATATTTTATCTCACCACATTGTTTATACACACATCTTATTACCCAATCCACCTGTTTCAATAATCATAATATACAACTCTCATACACCAATACCAACACAACAATACTATTAAAATTTCCTGCACTTAACATCCCATTCCCAATCTGTTTTGATAAGTTTAAAAATGTCTTTTAAAGGCTTAAAACATTTATATCCTCTCACACATTACACTACGAACAAACTATCATTTTACAATACCAATTTGTGCTACTAAAAATCTGTTACATTATACATTACTAAACTACACAAGAGATCATCATTTTACCTTGTTCTTCTTCTAGTTGTTTTTCTCTTCTTGCTTCTTCCTTCTCTCTTTCCTTCCTCCTCCTTTCCCACCGGTTTAGCAACCAAGATTCTAACACTACAGCCATTCACGTATACATTTTCAATACACCATTCTAATACACAAGTTTAACCCTAGCCATTATGTAAGTTCTAATATAGGTTTTAGGGTTTAGAATTTATATTACCTTCCAAGGGTATGAGTAATGCTTGGAGTGGCTCAAGAACAAGTTTCCAACTCCACCAATGAGGCCAAAATCGGCTAGAGTACAAGGAACAACAAGAGTTTAGTTTCTAAATTTCGTTTTGCCCATAAGGGCTAGAAAAAGATGGAGTTTTGAGAATATTTTTACCTCAAGAGAACAAGGAGAAGAAGGTGATCCTAGTGGTAGTCTTGAAGCTCCAAATGCTCCATACCCGTGGAGATGAAAGTTGTTGTTTTCGATTTTTGAAAAGATAGGAATGTAGCCCTTGATGAGAGGATTCCAATGGTGTAGTTTTTATAATTTTTGGAAGAGATTTGAGGGGGTTACAAGAGGAGAGAAGTAGGGTTTTGTGTGGGTTTGCTCATTTCACCATGGAAATCGCATGGGAAGAAGAAAGGAAGAAAAGAGAGAGTGGGGGTGAGTGTGTTCACGTGAGAGAAGAGAGAATAGGGGTAGGAGAGAGAGTGGTGAGTGAGGTGAGTGTTTTCTACTTTATTGCTTTTTATTGTATTTTCTTTTGCAAATAAGAGAGCTTGGTGAGTGTGTGAGGGGGGGGGGGGGGAAGAAATCGGACACACCCACAGAGCATGGGGGTTTTAAAATTCTATTTACAATATTGGACACATAAGTTTTGGTTATTTATGTTCCTACCCCACAACTTCCCGTTTTTGACGGTTTTTACTAATTTCTCATTTTATTGATTTTATTGGTTTTAAGCTTCACTAATATTTATTAATGATTATTTAGTTGACCAAAATTGTTACGAGTCTATTTGACCCACTTAAAGTCATGTTTTCCCGGTTACCTCGAAAAACGCGCTTTAAGGTTTGTTAGTGATTTTAATCCATTTTAAGGATCCGTTTTCTTCGGGATTTATTCCCTCATGATTATTTATACTTAATTAAGCCTCTAAATTACTTATTAGCCTAATTAATCACTATTTTTAATTACGGGGTATTTCAATCTACCCCCCTTAAGAAACTTTGCCCTCAAAGTTGCTCAAGGATTACTAGTTTAATTATTCTACTCATTAGGCAAACCAATTGCCATAATGTGTCTTACTAAACCTATGAGGTGTTTACTTCATTCCAAATTGCAAGCATACACTCTTCAAGCATCATACACAATCCAACATTTCCAATTCATACCATTCCACAATACAACATTTCAATTCACAATACACATTGCACAGATACATTACACATTACACATACAAATCCATACACATACCAAGTTCACTTGCACTACATGTGCCATACAAAAGTCTATTACAATACCTACACACTATGCAATGCTCACCCGAAGCAATGCAAAAGCAAAAGGGCTCTACCCCCCTTAAAAGGGGTACGACCCGTATTACTAAATGCTAGACTCTCTAGTCTATAAACAACTGTGGGTACTTAGCCTTCATGGCATCTTCTAACTCCCATGTCGCTTCTTTGACATCATGGTTAGACCATAGGACCTTCACCATTCGTGTAGACTTATGGCGAGTGTCTCTGGTCTTCCTATCAAGGATTCTCACGGGGGTTTCGACATATCTCATGTTCGGCTCAATGGATAGTCTCTCGGGCTCTAGCACATGAGAAGGATCAGCAATATACTTCTTGAGTTGTGACACATGAAATACATCATGGACACGTCCCAAGTCCTCAAGTAGTGCTAACCTGTAGGCTACGGATCCAACTCTTTCGGTAATAGCGTATGGCCCTACAAACTTTGGGCTTAGCTTGCCCTTCTGACCAAAACGGAAGACGCCCTTCATAGGTGAAACACGCAAGAACACTTGGTCGCCCACGACGAACTCAAGGTCGCGTCGTCTCACATCCGCATAGGATTTCTGTCTATCTTGGGCTGCCTTCATATTAGCTCGAATCTGCTGAACTTCAGCTTGCACTTGCTCAAGGTACTCCGGTCCTATGATGACCGCTTCGCGTGACTCATCCCAACATAAGGGTGTACGGCAAGGTCTAACATATAGGGCTTGGAAAGGCGACATCTTAATCGAAGCATGGTAGCTATTATTGTAAGAAAACTCGATAAGATGAAGCTTATCTAACCAACTCCCCTGAAAGTCTAAGGCACATGCCCGAAGCATGTCCTCCAGTGTCTGGATGGTCCTTTCTGTCTGACCGTCGGTCTGAGGATGGAAGGAGGTACTCAACTTCAATTCTGTACCCAACGCTTCCCGTGTGGCTCTCCAGTATCTCGAAAGAAATCTGGTGTCGCGGTCAGATACAATGGTTTTAGGGACTCCGTGATGTCTGATAATCTCCTTGTCAAATAGTTCAGCTAGCTTCACTACCTTCCAGGTGTCCTTCATCGGTATGAATCTGGCAACCTTGGTAAGGCGATCGACTACAACCCAGATCATGTTGAGTCCTCCCCTAGCAGGTGGGAGTCCTACAACAAAATCCATGGAGATATCATGAAATTTCCACTCCGGAACTGGCATTGATTGTACCATTCCGCCCGGTCTACGATGTTCAAATTTCACCTTTTGGCATGTTAAGCATCTCAATACAAATTATGTCACATCCGACTTCATTCCCGACCACCAGAAGTACCTCTTCATGTCTTTGTACATCTTGGAGGCTCCTGGATGGACTGACAATGTGGAACTGTGTGACTCTCGCAGGATGCGATCCCTTAGCTCAGCATTGCTTTGGGGGACGCATAGCTTGCCATTCAACCGAATCAAACCATCTTCATGTAGCTTGAAGTCATACTTTTTCTTCTCGAATGTACCATTTTCGATCTTTTGTTTGATTTCGGTTAGGTAAGGGTCGCTCAACTGAGCGTCTCGCACCTCGTCAACCAAGCTAGAAGAAGCAAGTAGCGAATGGAGCGAGTGTGCTCGACGGCTCAAGGCGTCGGCTACAACGTTTGCCTACCCTTCCTTATACTGTAGGTCGATGTCGTAGTCTGAGAGAAACTCCATCCACCTTCTCTGTCTCAAATTCAACTCTTTCTGTGTGAATACGTACTGTAAGCTCTTATGGTCGGAGTAGATGGTGATGCTTACCCCATAGAGATAGTGTCGCCATATCTTCAGGGCGAAGACAATGGCTCCTAACTCTAAGTCGTGTGTCGGGTAATTCTCCTCATGCTTTTTCAGCTGGCGGGAGGCATAAGCTATAACCTTGCCATGCTGCATGAGTACGCATCCCATTCTTTTGCCTGATGCATCACAATATACCTCAAATCCCTCTGTGCCCTCTGGAAGAGTAAGGATGGGCGCTGAGGTCAATGAGTCCTTTAGTTTCTAAAATGATAACTCGCACTCGTCTGTCCATACAAACGGTGCATCTTTCTTCATCAACGTAGTCATGGGCTTAGCGACTTTCGAGAAGTCCTTTACAAATCTCTGGTAGTAACCGGCTAGACCAAGAAAGCTCCGGATGTCGGTAACAGTCTTAGGTCTAGGCCATGATCGTACAGCTTCAATCTTAGAAGGGTCAACTGAGATACCTGCGCTCGAGATGACATGACCAAGGAATGATACCTGATCTAGCCAGAACTCGCATTTGGAGAACTTCGCATACAGTTGGTTCTCACGCAGTGTCTCAAGCACTTTCCTCAAATGCGTTTCATGTTCCTCTGCTGATTTGGAGTATACAAGTATGTCGTCGATGAAGACAACCACTGAAGTGTCCAACTGGTCACTGAATAGTCGATTCATGGGTCCATGAATTTAGCTGGTGCATTTGACAAACCGAATGGCATCACCATGAATTCGTAGTGGCAATATCTGGTACGGAATGCCGTTTTCTCAATATCTTGCCCTTTGATGGCAATCTGATGATACCCAGAACGAAGGTCAATCTTGGAGAAGACTGAGGCTCCTTTCAGCTAGTCAAATAAGTCGTCGATGTGTGGCAATGGGTATTTATTCTTGACTGTGACCGCATTCAGCTCGCGGTAGTCAATGCAAAGTCGGAGACTACCGTCCTTCTTCTTCATAAAGAGGACCGGTGCTCCCCAGGGTGATACGCTCGGGAGTATAAAACCTTTATCAAGTAAGTCACGTATCTGCTCTTTCAACTCTGTCATTTCCGCAGGTGCCATGCGGTACGGTGCCCTAGCAATGGGACCGGTACCTGGCAATAGATCAATTTCAAATTCCACTGCTCTCAGTGGTGGCATGCCGGGTAGCTCCTTAGGGAACACATCGGGAAATTCGGATACAATGGGTACATCGTCACTGAACTCTGGATCTCTCTCCAGGTCTTGCACATAACACAAATATACTTCTTTACCCTTCCTGAGTTCCCGGTACATAGCCATGGCGGAGATGACTGTGGTCGAAGGCTCTCTAGGTATCTGGCGGTAAGATACTGTAACCCCAGAAGGACTCTTGAGCAGCAACCGATGCTCGGCGCAGAGGATCCTACCCTTGTGCCGCTCCAACCAATTCATTCCGATTATCAAGTCGAATCCCAACCCATTAAATTCGATGAAGGAGATGGGAAACGTTTCACCTTTGATTTGGATTGTGGCTGATTTGTAATACTTTGTGCACTGTACTAGCTCCTTCGATGGGAGAGTAACCAGGAAATGAGTTAGCTCATCCGCATCTAGCTTCAACCTCTTCACAAAAGATGGTGATACAAAGGTGTGAGAGGCGCCGGAGTCGAATAACACATTGGCATCAATGCCGTTCACTGGGAAGGTTCCCGTTAAGATGGTGCCGCTTCTGCCGGCTTGTGCTTCGGTGAGGATACTCAGGATACCTTCGGTACCGAGTCCACAACCTATTGGATTCACAATTGGATAAGTATTGATGGTGGGCACAAGTGGAATTAAATCAACACTGCTCTTTATTGATAAACCAACCATCATACATACCGTGTCTCTAATACACGTTACTAATAGATTACATGATACTATGAATTTAATACTTTCTAAAGGTAAGGTTCAGGCATCCTGGTTTCATGTGTGTGGCATTGATTATTGCCGGTGGTGCCGTATTCAACTTGATCTTGTTGATCCCGTGATACAGCATCCTAGAGTTTCCACCCATGATTAGTACATCTTCTGATCTCAATACCAGTTTCTCCGCGAGGTCCACACGCTTCTGCTCGCTATACATAAAGATGGTGTAACACCCCTACACGCCCCTAACTACCAAAATCGCAGCGCGGAAAACAAACCAACCAAACAATAACTAAACGCCTTGGTGTTACAACGCCGTTAACCACCCACGTGGTTAACTAGGCAGAATAAATACAAGTGTATCGGTCTGATGATCAGACTCCCGAGCATAGTAACTAACATCCATATATAAACATAACCGACATACCGAGTATTTAATTTACAATCATCTCCAAACCATAATCATCTCACACTGTATAACAACGGTATCAAAATAACGCCTCGGGAGCACAGGCGCTCCCGGGCTCAACAACCTACTTATCCAAAAGTATATCAACAACTAGGACCTAGAGCCACTCTGCCTCTTCGATCCTCATCCTGCAATAAAAATATGGGGCCCCCGAGGGGGTCAGCACCTTTGCTGGTATGGCTAACGCGCAGCCCATCGACTAACGGGATACGCGCAACCAATTGTCATAATAACATGGCATTCATTTTAGAACAACCAACATATATACATATATACCATAGCATAGCAAGGGAAATTGCATAGCATCACAACATCAATACATAACACCATAAACTTGGTCCTCACAAGGAACCTTCCACCATAGTTAGTATACCATGAGAGCCTAGGGGTTTTTACCAACCCCATGTTAAGCTCGTTACCATCCTCGTTACCGTCCGGTTATATAGAACGGTTAACTTATACCAAAGGTGTGTCGGATATAGTAATCCCGAGCACTCCGAAATAACATACGTATGCCCCTATGGCCCGACGTGAGTCAGTAACTAGCTTTGGATAAGCTAAGGGAAGGTAGAAACCAAATTGGAATACCACCTATACATACACCAAGAGAGCCGAACCGGATATGATATCGACCCCCATCCATCACACGCGTGGCCGGAACAACCGGACTCCTCACTCCCCCGGTTAGCACTTGTTATGACACACAACATTTGTTAAGTCACATACAAGCAACATTTAGGTCTTGTTAGACACACCAAGGGAAAGGAGTCATAATAACACAACACCATAATTATAACAACTGTAAACTCTTTTCATGCCTTAATCTTATAAGGTCGTAAACACCCAGAAAACAAACAACACCCAAGCCGGTGTAAACCGTTAGGCAACAGACTGCAAGAAAACCATACCTTGGCCCTTGCCTTGTTTCGTTCCCACCTTGAGAGAATCCTATACACATTAGTAATGTCGGTTAATTATTTATTTAACTTCACACTTACTAAGTATTCAACATGATTGTATGACATGTTTTAATGTCTACCTCACCCTAGGTTACCTTCATTATACACCCTAGGGTTAACTACATAAGTCACATTCTTTTCTGTTTTTTTTTTTTTACAAGTTTAGGTCCGACCGGACTTGCCGACCGGGCTTGTCCATGTCCGGTCGATTCCAGAGAGTTTCTCCCCTTCGGAAATTCAGCCCGACCGGACTTGTCAAGTCCGGTCCCATGTCCGGTCGATTCCAGTAACTCAATCCGTACAAAATTTTCTACTCCGACCGGACTTGTAAGTCCGGTCCTATGTCCGGTCCATTCCAGAGAGTTTATTCTCTTTGTAAATTTAGCCCGACCGGACTTGTCCATGTCCGGTCCTAAGCCCGGTCCATTCCAGAAACTAATTCTCGCAGGGTAAACAGGTCCCGACCGAGCTTGCAAGTCCGGTCGCAAGTCCGGTCGGCCCCAAATTATGTTTTCCTTTTTACATTCAACTCCAAACTTCACCCCATATAACCTAGTACTCCCTAACCTCATTTGGGCACTTTAAACACAACTTAAGACACCCTTAAAACACTCATTTCTAATTCCTTAAGCCTTTACTTATTCCTTCACAAAATTCCTAACACTTACATTTTCTCCTAGTTTTCAATGGTGTTTCACACCTAGATGACTACTATCCCAAAATGCTCCTTAATTAACATCATCTCCCAAGCATCATTCTCACAACTAATTCCTTATCTCCTTCTTGAAACTCTTTTCCTAGTGTACACTTCTCCTTTTTACCAAAGTTTGCCTAGGTATTTACCTAAGTCCCAAAGTGACTTTGGTCTACTAAATCTAAGATCATCTAAGTCCTTATTACACCCTAGAGTACTTCCTAGTACATCAAAATTCCTTAAGAACATCATGAACTTCTTATTCATCTCCTACACTTTCTAACTCACCAAACCTTATGTAAACACTTAAACTTCTTACTTCCTACCTAAATTTTGACATGGGTTCCCTAGAACATTACTAAGCCAAACACTTTACCTTCTCCTTTAAACACACAAGAACATCTAAAATCACCAAGAACACTCTCATACACAATTTCACCAAATTTACACCACATTACAATATAGTGCACAATTTAAATTGCATGGCACTTAGGCCCTTAAAATGCATGGCTCTTAGGCCCTTAAAGTGCTTAAATCATAAACACTGAATTTCCACAATATATATGCCTTTAACCTGCAAATACACTCAACACACATATGCCCTTTACTAGTCTCTTGAGAACACTTTACTAAGTCATTCACCATTTGCTCTTTAGGTAGTTTTAATAAGCATTTATAAGCTCATTTCTCCTAAGGCATTAAACAACATTTAAGTTAGTAGATTTACCTCTTTTCCCAAAATACTTCCTTCTTGATTCCTTACAAAACCGTATGATAATTTGATTCCTTGTCAAGTTCTAGACAATATACAAACACCATAATGAGTATTCAAGCTTTGAGCTTCATCTCATTGTAAACCCTAATTTGACATTGTTTCAAAAACATTAATGTAGTTTTTACCTTGATCTTTGAAGGAGTTTGAATATATAACAAGAGAGGACTCCACCTAGTCCATGAAGAGTTGAAATGAAGCTAGAACAAAGTCACACAATGAGCTATATCAATGTGTATTTTCGGACATGACAAAAACAAGGAGGAAACATGATTTTTGTTTGAGATTCCTTACCTAGAAGCAAAGGAGAGTGATAATATGTAAAAATACAAGCTCAAGCTCCTTCAATGGTGGAACACCTTGGCACCGAAATGGAGCTCTTGGAGTTTTGAGAAGATAGGAATGAAGAGCTTGATGAGAGGAAGAGATTGGTGGTCTTTGTTTTGATTTGGACAAGTGAGCTAGGTTTAGCAAGTGGTCAAAGTTGGAACTTCCATGGTGGTAGTAGTATTACCGAGAGAGAACAAGGAAGAAGGAAGAAGAAGGGTGGGAAACCGTGTGAGTGAAGGAAAGAAATGAGAGAATGAAGATAGGAATTACTTTTAAGAAGATATTTGTAGTATAAAGTAAAAAGTAGTTTTACTTAGTTTGTTTTAATTACTTATTACCTTAACTAGAGAGTGGTGAGTCACCACACATATAAAAAACCGGCCCCCTTATTAATATGAGGGTAATATAGTCTTCTTTGTCAATTTAATCACTTATACCACATATGTTACAAAATAGCTTGTAAAAATCACTATTCACCTATACAAGGCACTTAGAAGTGAAATTTTTGATTTCCCATTAATATAGCCACCCAAATGTGATACTATATAGTACACAATATATTTAAGAGTAATGATGGACATTTAGCCATTCAAAACTCATTTACAAGACAATTTTTCAAAAATGTGCTTTAAGACTTCTTAAAGCACATTTTGTGTTTTAACTTGTTTTCAAGCTTGGTTTTCTTTGGTAATTGGTTTAATATGTTCATTAGTATATAAATGAGGTCTTGGTAAGCTCATTAGGTCTTACTCAAGTTTATCCCAAGCTTAGAGCACATTTTGGCTCTTATTGACTTTAAAGCATATTGTGTTTCCTTTTGTTTAAATTTGTTTACAAGGTTTCTAAGACTCTTTTTAGTCTTAATAAATCATGTTTTAATGTTTAACCAACATACCAAGGTTTGGGGTATTTCAATCTACCCCCCTTAAAAGAACTTTGTCCCCAAAGTTCATACTTCCCACATATCTTACTATTAGAACACGGGGAACATTTATAAAAACAATACTTCCAACCATCTTTACCAACCTTACCATCATTCTTACACCACAACGGACTCAAGGTCCAAAACCATATAATACCATTCAGACACAACGGTCTGTAACATAACATAGACAATGTATACATATACATGTCGTACACAACCATAACCGAAACGGCTCTACCCCCCTTAAAAGGGGTACGCCCCGTACCCTATACATATAAACACTAAGAAGCAAACAATGACGGGTGCTTCGCCTTCATCTTTTCTTCCAGCTCCCAAGTGGCCTCCTCAACGTCCTGGTTAGACCAGAGGACCTTCACCAGTCTCACGGACTTATGGCGAGTGTCTCGAGTCTTAGTATCCAGAATCCGTACCGGAGTCTCCACTGATCGCATGGTCGGCTCTAAGGTTAGCCTTTCCGGCTGAAGCACATGAGACGGATGAGACATATATTCTTCACTGGGACACATGAAATACATCATGTACCTTGCCCAGCTCGGCGGGTAGATCAAGTCTATAAGCTACCGGGCCGATCCGCTCCGTCACAACATAAGGACCTACATATTTCGGGCTCAACTTGCCCTTCTGACCAAAACGAATACTCCCTTCATGGGGGATACTCTAAAAATACCTGATCGCCCACGGCGAACTCCAGGTCACGTCGGCGCACATCTGCGTACGACTTCTGTCTATCCTGAGCTGCTTTCATATTAGCCCTGATCTGGCGAACTTCTGCCTGAACTTGCTCAAGATACTCTGGTCCTATAATGACCGTCTCACTCGATTCATCCCAGCATAATGGTGTGCGGCATGGTCTACCGTACAATGCCTGGAAGGGAGACATCTTGATCGATGCATGATAACTGTTGTTGTAACTAAACTCGATCAGATGTAACTTATCAATCCAGCTGGTCTGAAAGTCAAGTGCACATGCACGTAGCATATCCTCAAGTGTCTGTATGTAGTGCGCTCACTCTGACCATCGGTCTGTGGGTGAAACGCCGTGCTCAATTTCAGTTCAGTACCAAGTGCCTCTCGTGTAGACTTCCAATATCTGGATAGAATCTGGTATCTCTGTCAGATACTATCGTCTTTGGTACACCATGATGTCTACAATCTCTTTATCGAATAATTCTGCCAATTTGCCACTTTCCAGGTGTCCTTCATCGGAATGAATCGAGACACCTTGGTCAGTCGGTCAACTACCACCCAAATCATATTTAGACCTCCCCTTGTAGGCGGAAGCCCTACACGAAGTCCATAGATATGTCATGGAACTTCCACTCCGGCACTGGCATTGGCTGCACCATACCACCAGGCCGTCGGTGCTCAAACTTGACCTTCTGACAAGTGAGACACCTCAACACATAGTCATTCACATCCTTTTTCATTCCAGCCCACCAGAAATATCTTTTCATACCTTTATACATCTTTGAAGCTCCGGGGTGAATCGAGTAGTAGAACAATGGGATTCACTCAGTATGCGCTCCTTCAGCTCAGCGCTACTCCTCGGTATACACAATCGGCCATTAAGCCTAATCAGGTCATCATCGTGGAGTCTGAAGTCATACTTCTGACCCTCGAATGTGCCATCAATAAGCTTCTGTCTAATTTCCACCATATACTGATCCGTCATCTGAGCACTCCGCACCTCTTCAACCAAGCCAGTATGAGAGACTAGCGAATGGAGAGAGTGTGCTCGGCGACTCAATGCGTCAGCTACCACATTTGCCTTACCCTCCTTATACTGTAAATCGATGTCATAATCATTCAAGAATTCAACCCACCTTCTCTGCCTCATGTTCAACTCTTTCTGAGTGAACAAGTATTTCAACTTTGTGGTCAGAATAATCGTCACACTTACCCCATACAAGTGATGTCGCCATATCTTCAGTGCGAAGACAATGGCCCCCAATTCTAAGTCGTGGGTAGGGTAGTTCTCCTCATGCTTCTTCAGCTGTCGGGAGGCGTAAGCCACGACCTTCCCGTGTTGCATCAACACACAACCCATACCCCTGCCTGATGCGTCGCAATAGACCTCAAAACCATCTGGACCGTCTGGTATGTCAGAACCGGTGCAGATGTCAGAGCATCCTTGAGACTCGTGAAAGCTCTCTCACAGTCGACTGTCCACTCGAATGGTGCATCCTTTTTCATCAAGGAAGTCATCGGCTTCGAGACGCTGGAGAAGTCCTTCACAAATCTCCTATAGTAACCTGCCAGACCGAGGAAGCTCCTGATGTCGGTAACTGTCTTCGGCCTAGGCCAGGTGCGCACTGCATCTATCTTTGCCGGATCAACAGCGATCCCGGCCTCAGAAATCACATGTCCAAGGAATGATACTTGGTTCAACCAAAATTCACACTTAGAAAATTTAGCATACAGCTGATTCTTTCTCAACGTCTGCAATACATCTCTCAGGTGGCTTTCATGCTCACCTCTCGATTTCGAATACACAAGTATGTCATCGATGAAGACTACCACTGATTTGTCCAACTGATCTTGGAACAAACGGTTCATTAAGTCCATGAACTTTGCTGGTGCATTTGATAAGCCAAACGGCATAACGGTGAACTCATAGTGCCCATACCTAGTTCTGAAAGCTGTCTTTTCGATCACTGTCACGGATGGCAATCTGGTGATATCCGGAACGTAGGTCTATCTTGGAGAATACTGATGCTCCCCTAAGCTGATCAAATAGATCGTCGATGCGTGGTAAGGGGTAACGGTTCTTCACCGTAACAGCATTCAGCTCCCGATAATCAATACATAGGCGGAGGCTACCGTCCTTCTTCTTCACGAAGAGGACCGGCGCTCCCCATGGTGACACACTAGGGCGGATAAAGCCCTTGTCGAGTAGGTCTCGCAGCTGCTCCTTGAGCTCTGTCATCTCTGCTGGAGCCATACGGTAAGGTGCTTTCGCAATGGGTCCGGTGCCCGGAACTAGATCAATCTCAAACTCAACCTCTCGTGCTGGCGGCATGCCCGGCAGTTCCTTAGGAAATACATCAGGAAACTCCGACACTACCGGCACATCTGGGCTAAACTCAGGGTCTCTCTCTATGTCCTGGACATAGCAGAGGTATACATCATTTCCCCGTCGCAACTCACGATACATGGCCATGGCGGTGATGATCTGTGTCGAAGGCTCCCTGGGCCTCTGGCGGTAGATATAGTAACCCCAGATGGACTCCTAAGAAGCAGTCGATGCTCGGCACATAGGATTCTACCCTTGTACCGCTCCAACCAGTTCATCCCGACAATCACATCAAAACCAGTCCGTCGAACTCTATCAAGTCGATCGGAAACTCCTCATCCATGATTCGAACAACAGCATCTCGGTAGTAGCGGGTACATCTGATCTGCTCTTTCGACGGGAGAGTGACCACGAAGTCTGGCATCTCTTCACCGTCTAACCCCAGCCTCTTCGCAAATGATAGCGAAATGAATGTGTGTGAGGCTCCAGAGTCGAACAAAATCGATGCATCCACGCCATTCACTGGAAAGGTACCGGTGAGGATTGTGCCGCTCTTGCCGGCTTCTGCCTTATTGCAGACACTCAGTATACCTCCCGTTCCGAGTGCACAGCCTAATTCATTGGCAAACTAATAAGTATTGGGTAACAACACGTTGATACACTCCAAAACAACATTCCTTTATTCATTAACACAGTCTTTACACCATAAATTGGTTACATTGTAGACATTGCTAGATATAGCTCCTTTGTCAAACCACTGGCTTAATACATTACATGATTACACAAGGCTCAAAACTGCCTGAAAGTCAAATTTAAACGTCCAGGTTTCATGTGTGTGGCATTGATCACTGCCGACGGTGCGGTATTCAGTTTGATCTTTCTGATGCCATGGTATAGCATCCTTGATTGCCCACCCATGATTAATACATCCCCGATTTCAGAAGTAGCTTCTTTGCGAGATCAGCACGCTTCTGCTCGCCATATACAAACACTGCGGTATCACCAATGGACCAAGACACCACGGGTACTCCCTTACTTAGAGACTCGGGTGACTCGTCCTTGTCTTGGTGCATACCTAACCGTCCACCTTTCTGGTAGAAGTTTACAATGCATAATCTGCTTTACACTTGGAATTGATTCCGTCTCAACTTGCTGAGCAATTCCCACGGCGTGGTTAACGACCGCGTGGAACTCCTCTGGTATGCTTGCTACTGTTGCTCCATCTTCAGCTCGTACTTCTTGATATGACTTGGTGTAAGGGTTCCAGTCCTTACCCATGCACATCATCTTCAATTGCATCCTTGCTCCGTTCGGGTATTCGGGTGTGTAGAACCCTCCTGGTTTTGCTCCAAGTTCGTCGCATCGTCTGATGATGTGGATTTGTGCTTCCGGTGTCAGGTATCCATTTAAAGTATCATACCTGGCTGGATAACCTGACATTGCTCCAATGGAAAGTCGGTGATGTTGATGGTGGTTTCTTCAGGGTTTGGTGCGGGTGGGATTGGATAGCAGATATTGAAGGTTCCTAAGTTTCAAATTGCCTAATTTAGGTGTTTTCCACATTATGTTCTAACTCTTTACTTATATGTTTATACCCTTAGACTTGCTAACACTCATGCATGAAATGCGGTAAGCAATCACTTTTTCATTTATCAGTTTAGGCGGTACCTGGTCTCGAAGAGGATCCTGGTGCCTCAGACCGGTCCACCACATTCAGGGTGGCCTTGCCGGACCCCGTAGCCTTCCCCTTCTGGGATTCAGTGTACTTCTTGTCAGAAGTCTGCTGAGTAATCGCCTTCGGGCCTTCAGTGGTCGTGGTAGTATTACCCTTCCACTGCCCCTTTGGCTTGTAGTTTCTGCCGTTGGGGTTCGTCCAACACTCAAACTCACGGTGCCCCATCTTCTGGCAGTGACGGCACTCACATCTTCCCTTGCAGTCTTTGACGGGGTGGTTCCATTGCACACTTACAGTAAAAGTGGCGCTCCGGTCCAGAACCGCGCTAGCTGCTATAACAACACACAATCAATACTCACTTTCCATCTCAACAACATACACCTCAATAGATACACATGGTTAAGTAATTACCCTTAGGCGGGTAGGAGCGTAGAGGCTTCGCCGCATACGCGTACGTGAGCTTCAGTGGCTCATCAGATGTGGTGGTCTGGGCTTGGCCCTTGTCACCCTGGTACTGGCCCTTCTGGGGCTGAGGGTAGGGTTTCTTCTTCTTCCTCCCCATACCCTTGCTGATTCTGGCCCTCGTTGGTGGCCTTGCGCTTGTGCGCATTTCCTCGTCCCTCAGAAGGACGGTAATTTCAACCTTAGCAGCGGCATGATAGCACTCCTGTATTTTTGGATGTCAGTCATGCCCCGCAAAACAACTTACCAACTCACATTAACATTCACTCATAGTGTATATTGATTCACAACATGGTACTCTAATTACCTGCAAGGTAGCATACTCAGCTGGCCCCATCCCATAGCGGAGACGGTGGCTAAGACCATTGTAGAACCGGTTCACCAACACTCGGTTCGAGTACCCCAAGTCCGGTAACAAGTGGATAAGGCCGGTGAATGCGGTGTAGTTGTCATCAACCGACATCTTATCCCCCTGCTTCAGACTATCCAACTCGAGGCGCTTGGCCTCCTGCACATGCACCGGGTAATACTTGGCTCGCAGCAGAGCCGTGTACTCCCTCCATCCAAACTCAGGATCAGTCATCCTGTCCTCCCTCACCAGTTTCCACCAACTCTGTGCCGACCCCTTCAAGTAGTAGGCGGCAAGTCGGACCTTAGCCTCAGCAGGTACGGCCAAAGTCTCGTAGGCGGTCTCCAACTCGGAGATGTACGCCTCTAGCTTACGGGGATCGGTCTCCCATGAAATGATGGCGGTCTCAGATCAGCCAACGCCTTGACCCAATTGGTCTCTCGTGGCGGTGGTGGCGGTGGCTGAACTCCGGGCTGTTGCCCTTGTTGTATAGCAGCAACCAACTGGGGTACCATCTGGGCTACGGCGGCTGCAACTGCCTCAGCCATAGTCTGGGCCGTAGTATCATCGCCATGGTCACCCATATCTCAGTTACCGCGTCCGCGGCCTCGACCTCGCGGTCTACCTGACATCTGAATTCATATGAATACTCATTAGCATTATGCTTGCACACTTATCGGTCCAATGGTTATAACATTTTCCCGACAACCAGGTAATTCCACACTTAGTTAGTGGTTAACCTTTCCAAATCTGTCCACTTAAGTAACTGTAGCTAGGTTTCCTAACTCGGTATATTCCTAAGCTCGGTATTCTAGTCATCAGAGCGATACTTCGCTCTGATACCACTTTTTTGTAACACCCCTACAACGCCCCTATCAACTACCAAAATCGCAGCGGAAACAACCAACCAAACAATAACTAAACGCCTTGGTGTTACAACGCCGTTAACCACCCACGTGGTTAACTAGGCAGAATAAATACAAGTGTATCGGTCTGATGATCAGACTCCCGAGCATAGTAACTAACATCCATATATAAACATAACCGACAATACCGAGTATTTAATTACAAATCATCTCCAAACCATAATCATCTCACACTGTATAACAACGGCATCAAAATATAACGCCTCGGGAGCACAGGCGCGTCCCGGGCTCAACAACCTACTTATCCAAAAGTATATCAACAAACTAGGACCTAGAGCCACTCTGCCTCTTCGATCCTCATCCTGCAATAAAAATATGGGGCCCCCGAGGGGGTCAGCACCTTTGCTGGTATGGCTAACGCGCAGCCCATCGACTAACGGGATGCGCGCAACCAATTGTCATAATAACATGGCATTCATTTTAGAACAACCAACATATATATACATATATACCATAGCATAGCAAGGGAAATTGCATAGCATCACAACATCAACACATAACACCATAAACTTGGTCCTCACAAGGAACCTTCCACCATAGTTAGAATACCATGAGAGCCTAGGGGTTTTACCAACCCCATGTTAAGCTCGTTACCATCCTCGTTACCGTCCGGTTATATAGAACGGTTAACTTATACCAAGGTGTGTCGGATATAGTAATCCCGAGCACTCCGAAATAACATACGTATGCCCCTATGGCCCGACGTGAGTCAGTAACTAGCTTTGGATAAGCTAAGGGAAGGTAGAAACCAAATTGGAATACCACCTATACATACACCAAGAGAGCCGATCCGGATATGATATCGACCCCCATCCATCACACGCGTGGCCGGAACAACCGGACTCCTCACTCCCCGGTTAGCACTTGTTAATGAACACACAACATTTGTTAAGTCACATACAAGCAACATTTAGGTCTTGTTAGACACACCAAGGGAAAGGAGTCATAATAACACAACACCATAATATATAACAACTGTAAACTCTTTTCATGCCTTAATCTTATAAGGTCGTAAACACCCAGAAAAGCAACCAACACCCAAGCCGGTGTAAACCGGTAGGCAACAGACTGCAAGAAAACCATACCTTGGTCCTTGCCTTGTTTCGTTTCCACCTTGAGAGAATCCTATACACATTAGTAATGTCGGTTAATTATTTATTTAACTTCACACTTACTAAGTATTCAACATGTTTGTATGACATGTTTTAATGTCTACCTCACCCTAGGTTACCTTCATTATGCACCCTAGGGTTAACTACATAAGTCACATTCTTTTCTGTTTTTTTTTTTTTTTACAAGTTTAGGTCCGACCGGACTTGCCGACCGGACTTGTCCATGTCCGGTCGATTCCAGAGAGTTTCTCCCCTTCGGAAATTCAGCCCGACCGGACTTGTCAAGTCCGGTCCCATGTCCGGTCGATTCCAGTAACTCAATCCGTACAAAATTTTCTACTCCGACCGGACTTGTAAGTCCGGTCCTATGTCCGGTCCATTCCAGAGAGTTTATTCTCTTTGTAAATTTAGCCCGACCGGACTTGTCCATGTCCGGTCCTAAGCCCGGTCCATTCCAGAAACTAATTCTCGCAGGGTAAACAGGTCCCGACCGAGCTTGCAAGTCCGGTCGCAAGTCCGGTCGGCCCCAAACCTTAGTTTTCCTTTTTACATTCAACTCCAAACTTCTCCCCATATAACCTAGTACTTCCTAACCTCATTTGGGCACTTTAAACACAACTTAAGACACCCTTAAACACTCATTTCCTAATTCCTTAAGCCTTTACTTATTCCTTCACAAAATTCCTAACACTTACAATATTTTCTCCTAGTTTTTCAAATGGTGTCTCACACCTAAGATGACTACTATACCAAAAGCTTCCTCCTTATTTTAACATCATCTCCCAAGCATCATTTCCCACAACTAATTCCTTATCTCCTTCTTGAAACTCTTTTCCTAGTGTACACTTCTCCTTGTTTTACCAAAGTTTGCCTAGGAATTTACCTAAGTCCCAAGGTGACTTTGGTTCTCCCTAAATCTTAAGATCATGTCCAAGTCCTTATTACACCCTAGAGTACTCCCTAGTACATCAAAATTCCTTAAGAACATCATGGACTTCTTATTCATCTCCTACACTTTCTAACTTACCAAACCTTATGTAAACACTTAAAACTTCTTACTTCCTACCTAAATTTTGACATGGGTTCCCCTAGAACATTACTAAGCCAAAACACTTTACCTTCTCCTTTAAACACACAAGAACATCTAAAATCACCAAGAACACTCTCATACACAATTTCACCAAATTTACACCACATTACAATATAGTGCACAATTTAAATTGCATGGCACTTAGGCCCTTAAAATGCATGGCTCTTAGGCCCTTAAAGTGCTTAAATCATAAACACTGAATTTCCACAATATATATGCCTTTAACCTGCAAATACACTCAACACACATATGCCCTTTAATAGTCTCTTGAGAACACTTTACTAAGTCATTCACCATTTGCTCTTTAGGTAGTTTTAATAAGCATTTATAAGCTCATTTCTCCTAAGGCATTAAACAACATTTAAGTTAGTAGATTTACCTCCTTTTCCAAAATACTTCCTTCTTGATTCCTTACAAAACCGTATGATAATTTGATTCCTTGTCAAGTTCTAGACAATATACAAACACCATAATGAGTATTCAAGCTTTGAGCTTCATCTCATTGTAAACCCTAATTTGACATTGTTTCAAAAACATTAGTGTAGTCATTTTACCTTGATCTTTGAAAGGAGTTTGGATATATAACAAGAGAGGACTCCACCTAGTCCTTGAAGAGTTGCAATGAGGCTAGAACAAAGTCACACATGAAGCTATATCAATGTGTATTTTCGGACATGACAAAAACATGGAGGAAACATGATTTTTGTTTGAGATTCCTTACCTAGAAGCAAAGGAGATCAACAATATGTCAAAATACAAGCTCAAGCTCCTTCAATGGTGGAACACCTTGGCACCGAAATGGAGCTCTTGGAGTTTTAAGAAGATAGGAATGAAGAGCTTGATGAGAGGAAGAGATTGGTGGTCTTTGTTTTTGATTTGGGCAAGTGAGCTAGGTTTAGCAAGTGGTCAAAGTTGGAACTTCCATGGTGGTAGTAGTATTACCGAGAGAGAACAAGGAAGAAGGAAGAAGAAGGGTGGGAAACCGTGTGAGTGAAGGAAAGAAATGAGAGAATGAAGATAGGAATTACTTTTAAGAAGATATTTGTAGTATAAAGTAAAAAGTAGTTTTACTTAGTTGTTTTAATTACTTATTACCTTAACTAGAGAGTGGTGAGTCACCACACATATAAAAAAACCGGCCCCCTTATTAATATGAGGGTAATATAGTCTTCTTTTGTCAATTTAATCACTTATACCACATATGTTACAAAATAGCTTGTAAAAATCACTATTCACCTATACAAGGCACTTAGAAGTGAAATTTTTGATTTCCCATTAATATAGCCACCCAAATGTGATACTATATAGTACACATATATATTTAAGAGTAATGATGGACATTTAGCCATTCAAAACCCATTTACAAGACAATTTTTCAAAAATGTGCTTTAAGACTTCTTAAAGCACATTTTGTGTTTTAACTCGTTTTCAAGCTTGGTTTTCTTTGGTAATTGGTTTAATATGTTCATTAGTATATAAATGAGGTCTTGGTAAGCTCATTAGGTCTTACTCAAGTTTATCCCAAGCTTAGAGCACATTTTGGCTCTTATTGACTTTAAAGCATATTTGTGTTTCCTTTTGTTTAAATTTGTTTACCAAGGTTTCTAAGACTCTTTTTAGTCTTAATAAATCATGTTTTAATGTTTAACCAACATACCAAGGTTTGGGGTATTTCAGATGGTGTCATCACCAATGGACCAAGATACTACGAGCACTCCTTGTTCAAGAGATTCCGCTGTCTCGTCCTTGTCTTGGTGTAACCCAAGTCGTCCTTCTTTCTCATAAAAGTTGACGATACAGAGGTCTGCTTCAAGTGCGGGGATCGGATCATGTTCGCACTGTTGTGCAAGTTCTACTGCTTGTGTGACGAGTGTTTGAAACTCTGGAGGTATTGTCAGTGGCGTTGCTCCATCTTGTGTTCGTGTCTCCTGGTATGTCTTGGTATAAGGATTCCAGTCCTTTCCCAAGCACATCATTTTTAGTTTCATCTTCGCTCCAGCGGGGAATTCGGGTGTATAGAATCCACCTTGACCCGTTCCTAGCTCATTGCATCATCGGATGATTGAGATTTGTGCTTCGGGTGTCAGGTATCCCCTTAATAAAATAATACCTGGTCGGATGACCTGACACTGTTCATGGGTGTAGTAGTGGTTGGTGATGTCGGTCTCTTCTTGATTCAGGTTTACCGGTATCGGATAACAGATACTAAAGCTTCCTATGGTTATAAATTTCATCTACGGTGAGTACTAGTCTCAACTACTTCATTTCATGCTCAATACACACTTCAATTCATTTACTCATGCATTCACTCATACGATTACTCTAATACTTAGTCATGCTTCTCAAGGATTCAAGGTTTAGATAATTACCTGGGCCGGACTTAGAATCGGACCCATCACGGTCAATCACATGAAGGACAGGCTGCCTCTGAGGTGCACCCCTCTGAGGTCCCCGGGATCCCGGTCCCTGTGGTGCCTGCTGGGCCGGTGCATCGCCAGATGCAACCTCCTTGCCTTCCCTTTGCTTGTAGCTTTGGAAGCTCCTCTTTGGCTTAGCACTCTCTGGGCATCTGTTAGCTGTGTGGCCCACTTTCTGGCAATTGTAGCATTTTATTTCCCTCCCATAGCAGTCCTTGCTGGGATGGTCTTGGTTACACTTTCTGCACACATAGGTGCGGCCGTCGGAGAAGGTTTTGGTGAAACCGGAGCCAGAACCTAAGGTTTAGAGGGTTAGCACATGTATGCGTGGATATACTAGATATGATACTTGTATGAATACGAATTAGGAATAGAAGTTTACCCTTTGGTGGGTGTGATCTCAGTGGCTTCGCAGCCACCGGTGCAGATGAACCAAGTTGAAGAAGCTCAACTGGCTTGCCCTGCTCAGCATGGGCACTGCTCTCACTTGGGAATTTCTTCTGAGATTGCTGAAAGAAATTCCCTTTCTTCTTTTTCCAGCTTTTACCCTGGTTCTGCTCCTCACCATTAGTGTTCTTGTTATTGGCTTTGCGCTTCAGCGCGGTTTCTTCATCCCGTAGTTGCCAAGTGGTCTCAACGCGAGAAGCTGCGTGATAACACTCCTGAAGTTTCAGGTATTAGCCGGGATTCTCATTTACGGAAGAATAAGGAAAAGATTCAAGGAATTCAAGGAATTTAAGGAATTGAAATGATGCTAAGGTTTTAAACCAATATTTACCTGAAGGGAGGTAAACCTGGTATAGCCCATACCGTACCGAAGGCGATGGCTCAAACCGCCATAGAAGCGATCGACCAACACCTGGCCGGTGTACCCAAGGTCGGGTAGGAGACGGAGAATGGAGGTAAAGGTGCGGTAGTACTCGTCGACAGACATCTTCTCTGTCATCTTCAAGGCATCCAGTTCTAGCCTTTTCTTTGTTTTCACATGCTCCGGGTAATATTTGGATCGGAGGAGAGATGCAAAAGACTCCCAATCGAAGGTGGGGTCATTGACGTGCTCGTTCTTGATTAGCTTCCACCAGTCCATAGCTGCATCTTTCAGGTAGTAGGCAGCAACTCTAACTCGAACTCCAACAGAAGCTTCGAGGGTTTCAAACGCCGTCTCCATCTCGAAGATGTAGGCCTCTAGTTTAGCCGGATCACTCTCGCCCCTAAAACAAGGAGGGCGGAGTTCCGCTGCAGCTTTTACCCAGTTCGCTTCTCTGGGCGGAGGGGGAGGGATTGGCCCCGCTTGAGTTTGCTGGTTTTGTTGGTTCTGTTGCATAGCTTGGATTACTTATGGTAGCATCTGTGCTACCGTGGCAGCGACGATCTCAGCTATCGTCTACGTGCCCGGTCCGTCATTGCCCCCTCCTATAGGGCGACCTGGACCTCTTCCTGACATCTGAATATTTAACAGTTATATTAGGCTCCGCAAGATACGACTCAAAGGTCTTGGAATTTAAGTAAGGTATCGTCCCAAAGAACGTCAAGGGTATCCGTTGTTGACAACGGTAGTTCCTAGTTAGGTTTCTAAGTATCCGTCTTAAGACGGTTGAAATCCTAACTCGGTAATCCCTATGCTCGGTACTATGGACATCAGAGCGTAACTATGCTCTGATACCACTTTTTGTAACACCCCAACCGCTAATCCTATGTTTACCGTCCAATCATCCTCTAAATCCTATCAGTACGCAGCGGAAGATTACTACTAACTACGGCGGGTGATACAACGCCGCTAACCGCCCATACGGCTAGCTAGGCTCATTCTACTTACAGTCACGGTCTGATGAACATAATGTACCGAGCTACTATATTGCATACCGAATACAAAAGATAACATTCTTACTTTACCGGATCACCGAGTATTTAAAGCGTATAATTACATCCCTTTCCAATACTCCCAAAAGAATGAGTTTTAACCTCTACTCATCTATACCAATCATAAGCCTTTCCCAATATCCAAAAAGGTGTACCCCATGGTACACCGGCTAATCAAAAGCTATAGCCATGTACTACTCAGTACACCAATCATAATTCATTGTTTACAATCCAAAAAGAAATCAAAGAACTAGCTACATCTCTTCATGGCCTTCATCCTTCTCTTATACCTGCGTGTAGTAAAAACGGTGCCCTAAGGGGCTCAGCAAAAGCTGCGCATGAACTCCGCATATACCGTGTGCTAGCTAGGGCACGCCGACTATTTGACATCCACTAAACATGCGATTCATTAATTTCATACATACATGCTTTACATACGACATACATGCATTTACAATACATTACACAATTCAAGGCATCAATACAATAGTGCATACAATTCTTACCTTCATGATGTTAGCCAAGTTACGCATCCGGGTTAATCGGAATGCTGTTTACTCTTTTACTCATTTCGCTTACTTTCTCTTACTTGCACTTACTTACTTTCAATTACTTTACTTACTCATTCTTACTTACTTACTTATACTCATGTTAAGTCGGTATGACCTCCGGCCCTGGGGACTACTCCGTCCCACCTCCGGGATTTACTTGACTCACCAATCCGGGATGCTACCCACTTAAGGGATTTGGGCCGCGAACTAGTTTAAAAGTCAGGAATTGGAGCCAACCTCTCGTGACTCCGCATCCTCACGCGTGGCCGAAACTATATCAGACTTCTACTCATTCCAATTTAATTACCAATTTAAGTTAGAATGGTTAGCTTGTTAGGAATAAGTTAGAAGTCCAAAGTCAACACATTCGGTCATAGTACAATACAGCATACATACACGCATTCATATTCATCCATACATTTCATGATTTATACAAACTAAGATTTAAGAAAAATATTCACAACATACAACACTACATATTCACAAGTATGCATAGTAACTCCGATTCGTGCATTTATCTTATTTGGTGATCAATTAGCACAAAACACACAAATCAGAGTAACCAAGATAGCATACGGGGCATGAGGAATTCATACCATTCACCATTGTACGTGTTTCCGAACGTCCCTCCGGTGTCACAATTCAAATCCTATGATATTCATACAATTGAATGATTAATCTAACTATCATTAACTTAACTCATTTACTCTTACATTTACTAATCCATACTTACTAGGTCTTTGCATTCCTATACTTTCATTTTGTTACCTACTTTTAATTACTTAGCAATGGTATACTTACATATATGTACATATGTATATGTGGGTATACATATATATAATTATTATTTAATTTAAAATAATTTTTTTTACTGGACCGAACTTGCAAGTCCGGTCGCAAGTCCGGTCCATTCCAGTAGCTCACATTACGGAAATTTTTCTGACCGACCGACCTTGCAAGTCCGGTCCCAAGGTCGGTCCATTCCAGTGAGTTACCTGATGAAATTTTTAGCCCGACCGATCTTGCAAGTCCGGTCGCAAGGTCGGTCCATTCCAGTAGCTTACTCGACGGAAAATTTTTGAGTCGTCCGACCTTGCAAGTCCGGTCGCAAGGTCGGTCCATTCCAGTAGGTTACAGACGGGAGAATTTTCTGGTCCGACTGAACTTGCAAGTCCGGTCGCAAGTTCGGTCCATTCCAGAAGCTTTCCCGTCTTTGTAAATCTGGGCTCGACCGACCTTGCAAGTCCGGTCCCAAGGTCGGTCCGGCCCAGTGTTTGCATTTTTATTTCTGTTTTCAGTCCTCTCTTTTACCCATTACTTCCCCATTGTTCCTACACTTATTCCCACATGTTATAACACTAGTTAAACCTCCTAATACACCTTAGTTCATCCAACAACTCACTACTCATTCTCATACTAATTTACACATTTGTTTTCTATATTCATCTCAACACTTACACTAGTTTTTCCTAGTTACATTTGCTACAGATTTTAACACTTACTCTCCCCATCTATAGTTCCCTCTTCTAATGTCATTTCTAACACTCCTAGTGCGTTTAGAATACATTATCTATCTCTCCTAGTATACCCTCTATCTTTCTCTATTAAAATCTATTACAACACTTACTAGACACCTAGTTTCTAATACACTAAGTGTTCTATTCCTAGGTAAATTTTGCCATGACCTCCCCTATAATTTTATACTCTCACCACATTGTTTATACACACATCTTATTACCCAATCCACCTGTTTCAATAATCATAATATACAAACTCTCATACACCAATACCAACACAACAATACTATTAAAATTTCCTGCACTTAACATCCCATTCCCAATCTGTTTTGATAAGTTTAAAAATGTCTTTTAAAGGCTTAAAACATTTATATCCTCTCACACATTACACTACGAACAAACTATCATTTTACAATACCAATTTGTGCTACTAAAAATCTGTTACATTATACATTACTAAACTACACAAGAGAGCATCATTTTACCTTGTTCTTCTTCTAGTTGTTTTTCTCTTCTTGCTTCTTCCTTCTCTCTTTCCTTCCTCCTCCTCTTCCCACCGGTTTAGCAACCAAGATTCTAACACTACAGCCCATTCACGTATACATTTCAATACACCATTCTAATACACAATTTAACCCTAGCCATTATGTAAGTTCTAATATAGGTTTTAGGGTTTAGAATTTATATTACCTTCCAAGGGTATGAGTAATGCTTGGAGTGGCTCAAGAACAAGTTTCCAACTCCACCAATGAGGCCAAAATCGGCTAGAGTACAAGGAACAACAAGAGTTTAGTTTCTAAATTTCGTTTTGCCCATAAGGGCTAGAAAAAGATGGAGTTTTGAGAATATTTTTACCTCAAGAGAACAAGGAGAAGAAGGTGATCCTAGTGGTAGTCTTGAATCTCCAAATGCTCCATACCCATGGAGATGAAAGTTGTTGTTTTCGATTTTTGAAAAGATAGGAATGTAGCCCTTGATGAGAGGATTCCAATGGTGTAGTTTTTATAATTTTTGGAAGAGATTTGAGGGGGTTACAAGAGGAGAGAAGTAGAGTTTTGTGTGGGTTTGCTCATTTCACCATGGAAATCGCATGGGGAGAAGAAAGGAAGAAAAGAGAGAGTGAGGGTGAGTGTGTTCACGTGAGAGAAGAGAGAATAGGGGTAGGAGAGAGAGTGGTGAGTGAGGTGAGTGTTTTCTACTTTATTGCTTTTTATTGTATTTGTCTTTTGCAAATCAGAGAGCTTGGTGAGTGTGTGAGGGGCGGCAGAAATCGGACACACCCACAGAGCATGAGGGTTTTAAAATTCTATTTACAATATTGGACACATAAGTTTTGGTTATTTATGTTCCTACCCCACAACTTCCCGTTTTTGACGGTTTTTACTAATTTCTCATTTTATTGTTTTTATTGGTTCTAAAGCTTCACTAATATTTATTAATGATTATTTAGTTGACCAAAATTGTTACGAGTCTATTTGACCCGCTTAAAGTCACGTTTTCCCAGTTACCTCGAAAAACGCGCTTTAAGGTTCGTTAGTGATTTTAATCCATTTTAAGGATCCGTTTTCTTCGGGATTTGTTCCCTCATGATTATTTATACTTAATTAAGCCTCTAAATTACATATTAGCCTAATTAATCACTATTTTTAATTACGGGGTATTTCAGATCAATGCCACACACATGAAACCTGGACGTTTGAATTTGACTTTCAGACAGTTTTAAAGCCTTGTATAATTATGTAAAAGTTTAAGCCAGTGTACGTTAAGGATGTTTATATATGGGGTAGTGACGTCAAAAGGTGTAAACCAAGTATAATTAAGAAAGTGTGTTAATGAATAAATGGAGTTCTTCGAAGTATATCAACCGGTTGTACCCAATACTTATAGTTTGCCAATGAATTAGGCTGTGCACTCGGAACGGGAGGTACACTGAGTGTCTGCAATGAGGCAGAAGCCGGCAAGAGCGGCACAATCCTCCGGTACCTTTCCAGTCAATGGCGGGGACGCTTCGATCTTGTTCGACTCCGGAGCCTCACATACATTTATTTCGATCCTTTGCAAAGAGGTTGGGGTTAGATGGTGATGAGATGCCAGACTCCTAGTCACTCTCCGTCGAAAGAGCGGATCAGGTGTACCGCTACCACCGAGAGTTGTTGTGCGAATCAGAGGTGAAGAGTTTCGATCGACTTGATAGAGTTCGACGGACTTGGTTTTGATGTGATGTCGGGATGAACTGGCTGGAGCGGTACAAGGGCAGAATCCTGTGTGCCGAGCATCGTCTGCTTCTTCGGAGTCCATCTGGGGTTACAATATCTTACCGCCAGAGCCCCAGGGAGCCTTCGACTCAGATCATCACCGCCATGGCTATGTATCATGAACTACGACGAGGAATGATGAGTACCTCTTCTATGTCCAGGACATAGAGAGAGACCCAGAGTTTAGCCCAGATGTGCCGGTAGTGTCGGAGTTTCCTGATATATTTCCTAAGGAACTGCCGGGCATGCCGCCAGCACGGGAAGTAGAGTTTGAAATTGATTTGGTTCTGGGCAACGGACCAATTGCGAAGGCGCCCTATCGTATGGCTCCAGCAGAGATGATAGAGCTCAAGGAGCAGCTGAGAGACCTACTCGACAAGGGATTTATCCGCCCTAGCTTTTCACATGGGGAGCGCCGGTCCTCTTCGTGAAGAAGAAGGACGGTAGTCTCCGCTGTGTATGGCTATCGAGAGCTTAATGCAGTTACGGTGAAGAACCGTTACCCTTTACCATGCATCGACGACCTATTTGATCAGTTGAAGGGAGCATCAGTATTCTCCAAGATAGATCTACGATCCGGATACCATCAGATTGCTATTCGTGATAGTGATATTGAGAAGACAGCATTCAGAACACGGTATGGACATTATGAGTTTACGGTTATGCCGTTTGGTTTATCCAATGCACCAGCGAAGTTCATGGATTTAATGAACCGCTTGTTCCATGATCATTGGACAAGTCAGTGGTAGTCTTCATCGATGATATTCTTATGTACTCGAAATCGAGAGGTGAGCATGAAAGCCACCTGAGAAATGTGTTACAAAAATTGAGAAGAATCAGTTGTATGCTAAATTTTCAAAGTGTGAGTTTTGGTTGAACCAAGTATCCTTTCTTGGTCATGTGATTTCTGAGGCCGGGATCGCTGTTGATCCGGCAAAGATTGATGCAGTGTGCACCTGGCCTAGGCCGAAGACAGTTACCGATATCAGGAGCTTCCTCGGTCTGGCAGGTTATTACAGGAGGTTTGTAAGGACTTCTCCAGTGTCTCGAAGCCGATGACTTCCTTGATGAAAAGGATGCACATTCGAGTGGACAGTCGACTGTAAGAGTTCTTTCCAGAGTCTCAAGGATGCTCTGACATCTGCACTGGTCCTGACTATACCAAACGGTCCCGATGGTTTTGAGGTCTATGCGACGTTCAGGCAGAGAGGTATGGGTTGTGTTGATTTTGCAACACGGGAAGGTCATATAGCTTACGCCTCCCGACAACTGAAGAAGCATGATGAAGAGAACTACCCTACCCACGATTTAGAACTGGGGGCCATTGTCTTCGCATTGAAGATATGGTGACATTATTTGTATGGGTAAGTGTGACAATTTATTCTGACCACAAAGTTTAAAATACTTGTTCACTCAGAAGGAGTTGAACATGAGGCAAAAAGGTGGGTTGAGTTTCTAAACGACTACGATATTAATCTATAGTACAAAAAGGGTAAGGCAATGTGGTAGCTGACGCATTGAGTCGCCGAGCACACTCTCTCCATTCGCTAGTCTCTCATACTAGCTTGGTTGAAGAGGTGCGGAGTGCTCAGATGACGGATCAGTATATGTTGGAGATAGACAGAGCAGAAGCTTATTGAGGGCACATTCGAGGGTCAGAAGTACGACTTCAGACTCCACGATGATGACTTGATTAGGCTAAATGGCCGACTGTGTATTCCGAGGAGTAGCACTGAGCTGAAGGAGCGCATACTGAGTGAATCCCACTGTTCTACGACTTCGATTCACCCCGGAGCTTCAAAAATGTATAAGGGTATGAAACGTTATTTTTGGTGGACTGGAATGAAAAAGGATTGTAAATGATTATGTGTTGAGGTGTCTCACTTGTCAGAAGGTCAAGTTTTGAGCACCGACGGCCTGGTGGTATGGTACAGCCAATGCCAGTGCTTGAGTGGAAGTTCCATGATATTTCTATGGACTTCGTAGTAGGGCTTCCGCCTACAAGGGGAGGTCTGAATATGATTGGGTTATTGTTCCGACTGACCAAGTGGCTCGATTCATACCGATGAAGGACACCTGGAAAGTGGTAAAACTAGCAGAGCTCTTTGATAGAGAGATTGTTCGGCACCATGGGGTACCAAAGACTATCTTGTCTGACAGGGATACCAGATTCCTCTCAAGGTATTGGAAATCCACACGGAAGCACTTGGTACCGAGCTGCTGAAGCTAAGTACAGCGTTCCACCCACAGACAGATGGTCAGAGTGAGCGTACCATCCAGACACTTGAGGATATGTTACGTGCATGTGCACTTGATTTTCATACTAGCTAGATTGATAAGTTACATCTGATCGAGTTTAGTTACAACAACAGTTACCATGCATCGATCAAGATGTCTCCCTTCCAGGCTTTGTAGGTAGACCATGCCGCACTCCATTATGCTGGGATGAGTCGAGTGAGACGGTCATTATAGGACCAGAGTATCTGGAACAAGTTCAGGCAGAAGTTCGCCAGATCCGGGCTAACATGAAGGCAGCTCAGGATAGACAAAAGTCGTATGCAGATGTGCGCAGACGTGACCTGGAGTTCGCCGTGGGCGATCAGGTATTTCTTAGGGTATCCCCCATGAAAGAGTATTTCGTTTTGGCCAGAAAGGCAAGTTGAGCCCAAAATATGTGGGGCCTTATGTTGTGACGGAGCGGATCGGCCCGGTAGCTTACAGACTTGATTTACCCGCCGAGCTGGGCAAGGTACATGATGTATTTCATGTGTCCCAGTTGAAGAAATATATGTCTCATCCGTCTCATGTGCTTCAGCCTGAAAGGCTAACCTTAGAGCCGACCATGCGATCAGTGGAGACTCCGGTACGGATTCTGGATACTAAGACTCAAGACACTCGCCATAAGTCTGTGAGACTGGTGAAGGTACTTTGGTCTAACCAGGACGTTAAGGAGGCCACTTGGGAGCTGGAAGATAAGATGAAGGCGAAGTACCCGACATTGTTTACTTCTTAGTGTTTATGTGTATAGGGTACGGGGCGTACCCCTTTTTAAGGGGGTAGAGCCGTTTCGGTTATGTGTGTACGACGTGTATTTAAATACATCGTCTATGTTATGTTGTTATGTTACAGACCGTTGTGTCTGAATGATGTTGATGATGTTGTATGGACTTGTGTCCGATGTTATGTTGTATGAACTTTGTGTCCAATGTTATGTAAGTGTATGTTAATGTTGTATGGAAATATTGTTTATATGTATTCCTGTGTTCTAACATTTAGGATATGTGGAAGTGTGAACTTGGAGGACAACGTTCTTTTAAGGGGGGTAGATTGAAATACCCCAAACCTTAGTATGTTGTTTAAACACTTAAATATGGTATATTAAGACTAAAAGAGTCTTAGAAACATTAGAAACAATTTAAACATAGAGAACACAAATAAATGCCTTAAAGTCAATTAGGGCTAAAATGTGCTCTAAGCTTGGGTAAGACCTAATGAGCTTACCAAGACCTTATTTGTATACTAATGAACATATTAAACCAATTACCAAAGAAAACCAAGCTTGAAAACAAGTTAAAACACAAAATGTGCTTTAAGGAGTCTTAAAGCACACTTTTGAAAAATTGTCTTGTAAATGAGTTTTGAATGGCTAAATGTCCATCATTACTCTTTAATTAACATGTGTACTATATAGTATCACATTTGGAAGTCTATATCAATGGGAAATCAAAAATTTCACATCTATGTGACTTGTTTTAGTGAATAGTAACTAAAATAAGCTAGTTTGTAACATATGTTTGTATAAGTATTTAAATTGGCCAACAAAGACTAAAATGCCCTTAGTAACATTGAGGGGGTCGGTTTTCTTAGTGGTGAGTCACCACTCTTGTTATTTTGTTAAACAAATAAAAGATGACTACTTAAGTACTATTTACTTTAATGTATAAATATCTTCTTAAAAGCAAACTTATCTCACTTTCTCATTTCCCTCCTCATTCACACGTCTTCAACCTCTCTTCTATCTGCTTCTTGCTCTCATTCACGGTTTGCTACAGCAACACCAACACCACCATCATTTCCATCTTTGACCACTTGTATCTCCTAGCTCATTTTGCCAAATTAAATTCTAAGACCACCATTCTCTTCCTCTCATCAAGCTCTTCAATTCTATCCTTTCAAAATCTCAAGAGCTCCATTTCGGTGCCAAGAAGAATCACCATGGGAGGAGCTTGAGCTCATCTTTTCACATATTGTTGTTCTCCATTGCTTCTAGGTAAGGAAACTCAAAGAAAAATAACACTTCCTTCATGTTATTATGTTGTCCGAAAATCACCACTAATGGTGCCCTTACCTTGCCTTGTTCTAGCTTCATTTCAACCTTTTATGGACTAGGTGGAGTCCTCTTGATATATATTCAAACTCTCTTCAAGTTCTAAGGTAAAACAATTATCTTAATGTTTTTAAAGCAATGTATAATCTAGGGTTTACAATGAGATGAAGCTTAAAGCTTGAATACTCATTATATTGTTTGTATATGTTTAGAAGTTGACAAGCAAACCAAACATCATTACCGATTTAATCAAGGAAACAAGAAAGAAGTTGTGAGGAAAAGAGGTAAATGTGCTAACCTAATGTGGTTTTAAAGTCTTAGGAGAAATGAGCTTATATTGCTTGTTAAAATGTTCTCAAAGGCTTAGTAAAAGGCATATGTGTTATTGAGTGTATTTGCAGGTCAAAGGCAAATATAATGTGGGAAATTCAGTGTTATGATTTATGCATCTTAAGGGCCTAAGAGCCATGTTTTTTAAGGGCCTAAGTGCCAAGAAATTTAAATTATGCACTATATTGTGATGTAGTGCTAAATGAGTAAAGTTTTGTGTATAAGAATGTGTTTGATGGATTTTAGTGTTCTTGGATGTTAAATGGTGAAAACAATGTGTTTTAGCCTGGTAATGTTCTAGGAGAACCCATGTTGAAATTTAGATAATGTATAAGAAGCTTTAGGTGTTTTAAAATGAGTTTGGTAAGTTAAGAAATGTTTAGAATGATTAAGTGTTCAACTAATGGAAGAAACATGCATTAAGGTGTTTAAAGATGTAAAAAGGGCTTAGACAATGTTCTAGAGGATTTAGAATGCAAAAGATGTTTTGGGACATTTCAAGATCATGGTGAGATTGTATTGGGACTTGTGTATTGTTGGTGAAAAAGGGATGAAGTGAAGTGTTGTTGCATGGGAAGCTATAAACTTGTAAAGATGTTCAAGGAGTTGTTTAGGAAGAAAAGATACTTGGGAGATGATGTTGTAGTGGTGAGGAAACATTATTGGCGTAGTGGTTATCATAGGTATGAAACACCACTTAGAACACCAAGGAGAAAATATCATAAGTGTTAGGAATTTTTGTATGAAATGAGTAGGTGTTTAAGGAGATAGAAAATGAGTTTCATGGATGTTGTATGAGGGTGTAAGTGTACCAAATGATGTTAGAAAACATTGGGAGGCTTTAGGAGAAGTTTGGTGAAGATTTGACAATGTTTGGGCAAGTTCTGGTGGCGTCCGACCCAGGGGTCCGAACCAGGTTGGGTCGGACAGCCTCTGTTAGACGCCAGTAAGAGTTCTGGAACGGTCCGACCCAGAGGGCTTGGGTCGGACATGGACGTGTGTGTGTTTAAGGCAGTAAGAGTTCTGGAATGGTCCGACCCAGTCGAGTGAGTCGGACGTGGGTCGGACAAGTAGATTTTTTCAAACCCGGGAGTCACTGGAAGGGTCCGACCCAGTTGGTGGGTCGGACGGTGGGTCGGACAGACCAAAATTTAAAAAAAAAACAGTAAAGAATGTGGCAAATGTAGTTAACCCTAGGGGTATAATGTAGGTAATGAAGGATGAATTTGGGCATTAAAACATGTCATATAATCATGTTAAACATTTAGTAAATTTGAAGTTAAGTAAATGTAACACCCCAACCGTTAAGCTCGTCATTACCTCATAAATTGTCACCAATTACTCTTACTCACGCAGCGGAACTCTAATTACAACGAGGGGTGAAACAACGCCAATAGCCACCCATATGGCTAACCAGGCCTTCCTTACATACCGTAACGGTCTGATGAACTGGAAAAACCGATTACACAATACTAACACAAAAACACATTTCATTTCTTTACTATACCGAGTCTACAATATATGGATGCCGACAACATATTCGGTCTTACACTTCCTTCAATACATAAGTAATTAAATCTAACTACCCATGCAACCCACCGACCCGTCCTACTCACGAACGGTAACTTCTTCGGTGTACTGTAAAAATAAAAACATCGCCCCTAGGGGCTCAGCTTAACGCTGCATATGAAATTCGCATACCCCGAGCGCTAACCGGGGTACGCCGACTACTTTTGTCGGATATGCATGGCGTTCTTTTTAGTCAAACAACATGCATCATAGCAATACAATAAGTATGTGTAATACTCAAGGAATCTACATCCAATCACGAAACACAATTCCTAACTAACATAACAGGGTTGTTAGTTGTATCTGTTACTCTCGGGCCTTGAGGGTTATACCCCACTATGCCTCGTTTACTTATTCAATACTTCACCCGCTCTCTCGGGTTACTTATTCATATACATACCCATTCTCTTGGGCTACTCGTACTATACTCACCCACACTCTCGGGTTACTTATTTTTATTATCTCACCCATACTCTTGGGTTATTTATACTCATTATCTCACCCACACTCTTGGGTTATTTATACTCAAGCTCATGTAGATTCTCGAGACGCTACAGGTCTCCTACGTTACGCTTGTTCCTCTTAATACATACTTAGGCCAAAACTCATGGCTCTCTAGCATAGTCTTACTTCCCCGGTTTCGACCCTACTCTGGGTCTAGCATGGTGGGAAGGTTCAACTACCTCACGGAACTCTCTCTTAGTTCCTATCTCTTTTACTTAGGTCCGACTACTCTCGGACTACTCACATTCCCATACACTCCTCTCTCGGAGTTATAATAATATTATGTATATTAGTCAAGAAGCATCACCCTCGATGTTTCTAATGACTTTTGGGAACATTACTTAAGTTCGGTTAATCTTAGGTTTTAAGAGTTACCCATGCATTTCACTTACTCATACTTTCGGTTATATACTTATATCGGGTAAACCCTCATATAGGAGGTCGACCATGCCACAAGGGAGTTACTAATCCCTTAGGTCTCTTTTACCTTCTTACTAGTTCACATCTTTGAACTATCTTAAATCCTCTTGAAGGAGGTTCACTTATCTTTCCACTCTCATTTGTTTCGTGGATTGTTTCAATGTGGTTTTCTAACCATTATCGGGTATTTACTCAACCCGTACTTCTCCTCACATTCTAGGGAGTTCATAGTTTGCGTTATCGTTATACTTTAACGGATAGTTTGTGTTTTTGCACGTTTTCGATATCATAAGCGTCGACCCGATCTATGGGTCTCTAGCCAAACGTTACTCACTACGAGTCGGTCCATTCACTATGTTAGACCACACCGGTATACAAGTATGTTAGCTCATTCAACATACAACAAGGAATACATAATCAAACAAGGGATTATTTTCATGCTTTAATCTTGATTAAGCCGGCACACAAACACACAAATCAACGTAACTCGGTTAGCACGCGGAGTATGAGAAAATCATACCTTTCACCGGGGTTTTTACTTTTACCGTGTCATCTCCCATGCTCGGGTCACGCACGATTCTCTGATAATGTTTCAAACATTATTATTAATACTAAGGTCATACGGAACATGATTAAATGTTACTCCCATACTTCCGTTTTCCCGTTATCTCGGTTTTACTTTTATTAATTTGAGTTCTTACTTCACACTCAATTCTAACACTTTATCACACTTCCTAGGGCCTTTACATGTCACCAAACAAGGCCTTAACATCTTATAACATCATTAACATTCAAACCCCCATCATTTAAACCCTTTAAAACACTCTCTGTAGGTTTCTCGGGGTGGTCCGGGACTTGGTCCTTACCCTAAGTCCCGGACCAATTGCAAACTTAACTCTCGGGTGAAAATTACACATGGTCCGGGACCTTGTCCCTATCCCAAGTCCTGGACCAGCATGGTTGTGCAGTCTCGACATAAAAATAGGGGGTGGTCCGGGTCCTTGTCCATGGACTAGGTCCCGGACCCTGCTAAAACCTGCGACTCACATTATTTTTCAACCCCATTTCAATCCTTAATCCACACCCAATCCTCCTCTAATCTTTCCACAACATTCCCACATGTTTAATCACCTTAAAACATGCTCTAAACCTCTTCAAATCATGGTTAAACCCTTACTCAAATTCTTGCCCAAAACCACAAATTTTACATTATCCTTTTGCACTAATGCACACTTGTGCATTTCCTAACCTCTCTTGACACTTACATTATTGTTCACTCTTCATTAACCATTCCAAAACTTCCAAGATAATGCACACCTCATACCAAGTTCCATGACTCACTCCTAAGACCTTGAATTCTCATTTCTTTCCTAAAGCTCCTTAGGCATTTACACAAGTTCTTGCTACAGATTTTAGCATCAATCTCCTCTTTTTAAACAAGTACTCCATGGTGATTTTCTAAGCCAAAACAACCACCATCAACACCTAGTTTCTCTAGGTCATTACTTACTCACAACCATACTCAAACCACTCAAATTTCTATACAAATTTCGCCATAACTTGGCTACTTTTCTAACATTGTCCAAACACAACTCTTCACATATTTCATCCTAAAACTAGCCAAACCACAAGGGTTCTATCAACACTCAATAATTCCTCATTAATCAAGCAAAACTCATAAAACACCATAAAAATTATTCATCAAATACATAGCTCCCAAAACAAGCATTAACTCACAAATGTTTTCTCACTTGCATTATCTCTAAGCAGGAACATTATCACCACAACTCGAGTGGGGTTCATTCATCTTATTAACCCTTCCCAAATACTAATAACACTTAGTAAGTTTCTTACCTTAAATTTTCTTAAGTTTCCTTATTTCTCTACTCCTCTTCTCCCCTCTTCTCCTTCAAAATCGGCCAAGGCAATTCATTTTCCCACTTCTCTAGCCACATTCAAATTGCAAAATAAGCACCAAGGAGCTCCCTTAGGCTCACCAAATAAACTAAAATTCACAAGGATGCTTAAAGCACCAAATTAGGTTTTACCTTTGGAATTTCTTGAATGGTTTTCAACTCTTGAATCTTAAGAGGGACTCCCACCACCATTAAAGCTTGGAGAATATCTCAAACAAGGAAGAAAAGCTAGTCATTACCAAAAGCCAAAATCGGCCAAGGTGGGAAAGTGGAGAAACATGACTTTTCATGGATATTTTTACCTTGCTAGAAAGGGGAAGCTTCAAGCTTCAAGTTGATGTGCTTTTCTCCTCAAATGGGCAACACCCATGAAAATGAACTTCAAGCTTTTGGGATTTTGAAAAGAGGGAAAGGTAGAGTTTGATGAGAGGAGTTTAAATATGCGATTATTTTTCAATTCGGAGCAAGGATGAGACTTGAGCAAGGAGAAGAAGATGGAGAACCCTTGCTTAAGCTCCCATGTCGCACAGCACCAGAGAGGGAGGAAGGGAATCGTGGAGAAGGGGAAAGAAAAGAAGAAGGAGGGAAAGTGAGAGGAAAGAGAGTGAGGGAAGTGTTAAATGCCTTTTTGCTTTTTTTTCTCTCTCCTCTTTTTTTTCTTTCTTTCTTTATTTGCTAACTAATAAACAAGAGAGGGGGAGGCTTCTTATTTAATAAAACCGGCCCCCACTAACTAGTTAAGCTGGAGCGTTTTTCGGTTTCTGACAGAAAACGCTCGTTATTTTACCCGGTTTGGCACTATTCACTAACCCGGCCCGTTTTTGGATTTTTTCTCATTTCTTTATTTTAATGGTTATTAAGCTTCCATTAATACTTAATTATAGTTACTTAATCAACTATAATTGTTACGGGTCCGTTTGACCACTTAAAGTCACGTTTTCGGGCTTTCTCGAAAAACGTGTTTTTTATGCTTATTTAGCGTTTTAATGCATTTTTTGGATCCGTTTTCTTCGGGAATCATTCCCGTATACTAATTAGGCCTAACTAAGCCTTAGGAATCCATCTCGGACCCTCTCGAGATCATATCTCTTATACTCATTTAACGCGCATTTTAGCATTTTTCGCTTTTCAAGCGTTTTCTCTTTTCTTTTGGTTTTATTCTTTTTACCAATACTCTTTAGGCACCATTAGGCCCTTAATAATTTTATTAGAGTAATTTAATCACCATTTTTAGATCCGGGGTATTAAAATCTACCCCCCCTTAGGAACTTTGTCCTCAAAGTTGGTGAATCTAGATGGTTACTCTCATGGCGTACAATGCCAAGGTTATAATACATGTATAACCTTACAGACTCCACAAGTCAGTCACATTTCACACTACACATACCACACATATATCACAGCATGTATAGCAACCAAAAATACTCTTTATATTCTCTCCATGGAATCGGTCCGAAGACAAGAAGGCACTACAGTCCTCGAATCCATGTTGAGTAATATACTACTGATCCCTCAGGTACCGGTCACGTTGAACACTTACTCTTTCTGGTTCACGGCCATTTCATGACAAATGGGCACTTACTCTCTCTGGCCCACGGTCCCTTCGGTTCTGATCAAAACATTACACATATACATATCCTCAGGCACTCTGGTTGACTCACTCAACACAGGAACATCTCAGGGTACTCTCCCCGTCCCGCTGCCTTTGGAAAAATCACACACTGACACCGCCCCAACCGGTCACTTAGGACCGCCGCACGTACGGTGCAATGGTTTCAAAACCAGTACACGCCCACCGTTCTACCGGTCATCAAGACTTAAGGCCACAGCCATCGGTGGGTGATAGCGGTTTCAAAACCAGTTTTCGTTTCCATCTTCATACTTGAAGAAAATTCTTTTCAAAATCTGTTTGAAAATTCTTTTTAAAACGTCACACAACTCCAAATCAAATTTATGGTAGCTGTATCTTTTCTTAGTGTGATTACTTGTGACCACTTATAGGGAGCTTCAAGAATCATCCAACCCTGATGTGATCAGCATCAGTGTGAACTATCCTTCCACCCCAATTTGTGTTCGGTTTCCCTTGATCGCTAGCAGACCAAGTTCCACCTCCCACGTCAGTTTCAAACAATCAGATAGACAAATATTTTCGTTTTCTATCTTTTACTCTTTCTAGTCATATTCATAAAACAATCTGTTTCAATTTATCTTTATCATGGAACTTAAGTCATCCATTATTCTCTATTTGTTTCACTTATCTTGCCTAGGCATTCCATACTTGTGGCCTCATTAGTCAATTATTACTCAACTTAAAACATACAACATACAACTCCAAAGGATGGAACTCACTCCATCAATCATTCTCAAATAAAAATCACCTTGGGAAACTCACTTCCTACTAGGTTATACATCGGTTTCATACCAATTCGTACTCATTATGTCTCATGTCAAATCTCACTAGACATATACTATAGGGATTCTCATTCCCTAGGAGTCTCTCTACTCCTCTTTTCATGAATATTACATACTCGTTACTTGCATCACTCATGCACAACAATCATTATTACACAATGAATGGGTACATATGTTTATGTAACATAAGTTCCAATCATCAAAACAATTTCTTTTGTGCTATGCACATAGTAGTTTACGGACTAAACGTAAGACATACTCTAAGCGGTTTCTCGCCCTACCCCCCCTTAAAAGGGGTTACGCCCGCGTAACAGACCATATGTTATACTGAACATTGGTTCACTAATTCTGGTATCCTGAAGTGTTTTAACTTCAATGCGGTTAATTAACTCATAACCGGGTTTGGTTCTAGCCTCTAAGGCTTCAAAGCATTTAGGATTAGCCAATTATTCACAATTGCTAGGTATACTTAACCTTGAGTTACGGTCCACAAGCTTCTATCGCGTGACCTGATAACTAGAGCTTAACTCGCCCTTTTGGTACTCTCAATGTATTATCCACTCCCTTTTTATCCCTTTTGACTTGGGAATAAAGGTTAGTCAATCGTCGCTAGGTATCTCTTACTGTATGCGAATTCGATGAGTTATAGATTTTCTCTCCAGCTCTCTGGAAATTTGTTTTGTATAACTATGGATACCTTCATGATTATTCACATATTTTTCCCGACTTATTGTCGGTTGAGGTCAAGCTACTACTCAGTATGTAGCGCTTCCTCGATAATAGTTGCTTCTGAATTACATTTGTTTACTTGTTTCTGTACAAGAATTCCTCATTCATACTACTCTGCCTTTCTCCACACATCGATCCTGGGCCTGTGGGTTACTGCCCACGTTCTTTGTGCATCTTTGGCCAATGGCCGCACGGTTATCTCTCTAGATTCTCACTCAATAGGCTTCGTTGACATTTCTTAATTCCTGGCTCTCCCACTTGATCATTACCGCACCAGTGCAATACCAAAACACTCAGTCATACAGAGTGCAGAAGCGTAAACCCTTGACAGTAAATCTCACATGAGATAGGAATGATCATGTCTTCTTTACCACATTTCCTTACCAACTTTATATCAGTAACTGAATATACTCTTACAATGGTCGCTTACTGCGTACCTTGTTCTTTCTCATTTTCATGGCATCCGCTATTACTTTAGCTTCCGCCCAGGTGTTCTCGCCATTTACACTATGGCTTGCCATTCACTTGGCTCAACAATATACGCTATTCTTTAAATCTCTCTGCGCGCTTGCGCACTGCTTACTCTGCAGTTCATACTGTACACATACAGTGTTCACTACTCATCCGATTACTCTATCGGTTTCCTTTTACTGCTATCAAGCCTTCCTACAGACTTGATTTCAAATACTCCTTGGCAATATACACATGCTCAGGTTTTAGTACACCGCTTTAATGGTTTCACATTACATACATAGGCGGTAGCCTTTCTCTGGAGGATTCACGCAATTACCGCTCCGTAGGCTCCACAATAACAAGTGGTGTCCCCACTCTAAGGTAGTGGTTCGTGCTCCACAGTAACTCTTATGCCTTAATACATATGTTTTGCAACGTTTGAATCTGCGAAATGTAGTTGGTTCTATCGGCTTACAAGCCACCTTGCCTCGAGTCATGCTCCATGCGGGCTGTTTATATAGGTTTTTGCTTCTCCGTATACCATTAAATGGTTTGGAGGTATTACTGGATTTTTTTTTTTGATATGGTTGTCTCATCAGACTTCCGTACATGGAAGGCCCTTTAAGTATCTTGATATTATTTCATGCCTTCTGGCCATCTAGGGTATCCCGTTTTACATGGGATCCCTTCGGGTTTTACCGAGTGTTTGATTTAACACTTGTGTTTTCAACACGATGTTTCGTTCAACTACTGTGACTCCGGCACCCTTCTCGGATTGCTCCTGGGTGTTACTGAGTAATGCCATTACATCTGGCTTGTACTTATGGTTATGTTCGGTTGCGACTTCGCCTTGCGGCTATGTATAACTCGAACTATCCTTTTAGGGTTGTAATGTCTCCCGTTATGGGTAGAGTATTAGTACTTTTCCTTTACCTACTTAATTGGGTCGTTATTCTCATAGTGAGATATACTGTGGGAATTCTATCCCGTTTACCAAACATTGATATGATCAATTAAGGCATTCATCTTATTGCTTACACCGGTATCCATTCCAAGTTATTAGGTTTTTTTCCTCCTTGATTCCTGAGACATATCCCATGTCTATACTTACTACTCTGTGCTCCTCACACTTATCCACGCTATGTCCTTAGGTCTGTCACCTTACTGGTTCCTAGACTCCTTTATCTTGGTAAGCTTCCTTGTGTTCTTCGATCATTCGAGGTGTCCAACTGTCTTTGTTTGAATTGGCTCTTTCGTCCGTAGTATGGAGTGGGCTACTTCCCGTGTTCCGTACTCTACTAGTATACATACATGGAGTATCTTATTGATACGTTACCACCTACCTGACTAACTCATAATTGGTCTGTCAGGTCCGCAGGCTCCTTCGGAGTGCGGTCGTTCCATGTCTCGTTTGTGTACACTTGTAGAGTCGGTCACGCCTAAGTGAAGTATTCTGTTGACAACTCCTCTTGTATCATTATATGGTAACTTACCGTGATTCTCTGGTTTGGTTTTTTTTTTAATTTGGGGGGGGTTTTTGGAAAATTCTCTGTTTGAAAGAAAAATTTGAGTTGAAAATAAAATCTCCACGGCATTTCAATGCCGGTTGCTTCTTACCAAGTCTGACTTCTTGCAGACTGGTATTTCTTTATACAGTGGTCAGGCCTTTAGGCCTTTCCAAGGTTTCGTTTCAGAATTCTTAGGGTTTGTGGTGCTATATTGGCTTCTCTTGCCGTCTTGGTACTTGCTAAGTACTGGTCGCTTGTCAAAGCTCTTCTTATTAGTCCCGCTATTACTGCACTTGCCGTGGCACTGGCGGTTTTTGGGTTAACTCATACCGGTCACGGTATTGTTCACATTGTATTTGGTAGCCTCGTTGGCTCTTCCTTGATCCCTTAGTTGGATAACTGCTCCTTGGGCTGCTTCTCATTCCTCTTGACATGACTGTCATTCATTTAGGTGCTCCTCCACTCTCGGAGTTCCTTAATTACTTAATTCTATGCTTTACCTTGTTGCTCGTTCCCACGTCTTTACTGTGGTTACCGAGGTTTAACTTATTTAGGTACTACTTCTGTAGTCCTATTCGGGTATATCCCGTAGTTATGCTCGTAGCTGTCTAAGCTGTATCAGTTAAGTATTGCAACCTCTTTGGTGTGGCAGGGTGGGTGCATCTACCTTTGACTAGATTCTCAGTCAATACGTATACCATTGGTGGTATTAGTTAACTATGGCGGTCCGTAGACATGTGTCCCGGTTCTCGTTAGTTCTCATAAGTCCGTCTTGTCGCACGATTGGTGCATCCTTCTCACTGCTGCTCGACCAGCTGGGTTCTCGCGACTGCTAAGCATGTCGCCCCAGGCCGCCACAAATTCTGGTCTCCTTGGATTAGGATGTCTCGACCTTCCGTCATTGCATGCAGTTATTGTCATTTCAGCGGGATCCGTCTCCGGGATTTCCGGTTCTCGGGATCTACCGCATGACAGGTTCTGGTTTAGAATGAAATATTTAACCACTGCCAGATCGGGTTTCCCCGTCTCTCTGGCGTTCTTTCCCGAACTTTTAGTACGGGGGTTGTGGAGGGCGGGCCTGGTATTGTAGGTATCCAGATCATACTGGAAGTTCCTAACTAGCGCATCTCTCACGCTACCACTCAACCCATAGCCCTAAGTCTCTAATTCCTAACTCGGTATTTCCTAAGCTCGGTATTTCCAGCTATCAGAGCGATACTTCGCTCTGATACCATTTTTGTAACACCCCAACCGTTAAGCTCGTCATTACCTCATAAATGTCACCAATTACTCTTACTCACGCAGCGGAACTCTAATTACAACGAGGGGTGAAACAACGCCAATAGCCACCCATATGGCTAACCAGGCCTTCCTTACATACCGTAACGGTCTGATGAACTGGAACAACCGATTACACAATACTAACACAAAACACATTTCATTTCTTTACTATACCGAGTCTACAATATATGGATGCCGACAACATATTCGGTCTTACACTTCCTTCAATACATACGTAATTAAATCTAACTACCCATGCAACCCACCGACCCCGTCCTACTCACGAACGGTAACTTCTTCGGTGTACCTGTAAAAAAAAAAACATCGCCCCTAGGGGCTCAGCTTAACGCTGCATATGAAATTCGCATACCCCGAGCGCTAACCGGGGTACGCCGACTACTTTTGTCGGATATGCATGGCGTTCTTTTTAGTCAAACAACATGCATCATAGCAATACAATAAGTACGTGTAATACTCAAGGAATCTACATCCAATCACGGAACACAATTCCTAACTAACATAACAGGGTGTTAGTTGTATCTGTTACTCTCGGGCCTTGAGGGTTATACCCCACTATGCCTCGTTTACTTATTCAATACTTCACCCGCTCTCTCGGGTTACTTATTCATATACACACCCATTCTCTTGGGCTACTCGTACTATACTCACCCACTCTCGGGTTACTTATTTCATTATCTCACCCATACTCTTGGGTTATTTATACTCATTATCTCACCCACACTCTTGGGTTATTTATACTCAAGCTCATGTAGATTCTCGAGACGCTACAGGTCTCCTACGTCACGCTTGTTACTCTTAATACATACTTAGGCCAAAACTCATGGCTCTCTAGCATTGTCTTACTTCCCCGGTTTCGACCCTACTCTAGGTCTAGCATGGTGGGAAGGTTCAACTAGCTCACGGAACTCTCTCTTAGTTCCTATCTCTTTTACTTAGGTCCGACTACTCTCGGACTACTCACATTCCCATACACTCCTCTCTCGGAGTTATAATATATTATGTATATTAGTCAAGAAGCATCACCCTCGATGTTTCTAATGACTTTTGGGAACATTACTTAAGTTCGGTTAATCTTAGGTTTTAAGAGTTACCCACGCATTTCACTTACTCATACTTTCGGTTATTACTTATATCGGGTAAAACCCTCATATAGGAGGTCGACCATGCCACAAGGGAGTTACTAATCCCTTAGGTCTCTTTTACCTTCTTACTAGTTCACATCTTCGAACTATCTTAAATCCTCTTGAAGGAGGTTCACTTATCTTTCCACTCTCATTTGTTTCGTGGATTGTTTCAATGTGGTTTTCTAACCATTATCGGGTATTTACTCAACCCGTACTTCTCCTCACATTCTAGGGAGTTCATATGTTTGCGTTATCGTTATACTTTAACGGATAGTTTGTGTTTTTGCACGTTTTCGATATCATAAGCGTCGACCCGATCTATGGGTCTCTAGCCAAACGTTACTCACTACGAGTCGGTCCATTTACTATGTTAGACCACACCGGCATACAAGTATGTTAGCTCATTCAACATACAACAAGGCATACATAATCAAACAAGGGATTATTTTCATGCTTTAATCTTGATTAATCCGGCACACAAACACACAAATCAACGTAACTCGGTTAGCACGCGGAGTATAAGAAAATCATACCTTTCACCGGGGTTTTTACTTTTACCGTGTCAACTCCCATGCTCGGGTCACGCACGATTCTCTGATAATGTTTCAAACATTAATTAATACTAAGGTCATACGGAACATGATTAAATGTTACTCCCATACTTACCCCTTTCCCGTTATCTCGGGTTTACTTTTATTAATTTGAGTTCTTACTTCACACTCAATTCTAACACTTTATCACACTTCCTAGGGCCTTTACATGTCACCAAACAAGGCCTTAACATCTTATAACATCATTAACATTCAAACCCCCATCATTTAAACCCTTTAAAACACTCTCTGTAGGTTCTCGGGGTGGTCCGGGACTTGGTCCTTACCCTAAGTCCCGGACCAATTGCAAACTTAACTCTCGGGTGAAAATTACACATGGTCCGGGACCTTGTCCCTATCCCAAGTCCCGGACCAGCATGGTTGTGCAGTCTCGACATAAAAATAGGGGGTGGTCCGGGTCCTTGTCCATGGACTAGGTCCCGGACCCTGCTAAAACCTGCGACTCACATTATTTTTCAACCCCATTTCAATCCTTAATCCACACCCAATCCTCCTCTAATCTTTCCACAAGATTCCCACATGTTTAATCACCTTAAAACATGCTCTAAACCTCTTCAAATCATGGGTTAAACCCTTACTCAAATTCTTGCCTAAAACCACAAATTTTACATTATCCTTTTGCACTAATGCACACTTGTGCATTTCCTAACCTCTCTTGACACTTACATTATTGTTCTCTTCATTTAACCATTCCAAAACTTCCAAGATAATGCACACCTCATACCAAGTTCCATGACTCACTCCTAAGACCTTGAATTCTCATTTCTTTTCCTAAAGCTCCTTAGGCATTTACACAAGTTCTTGCTACAGATTTTAGCATCAATCTCCTCTCTTTAAACAAGTACTCCCATGGTGATTTTCTAAGCCAAAACAACCACCATCAACACCTAGTTTCTCTAGGTCATTACTTACTCACAACCATACTCAAACCACTCAAATTTCTATACAAATTTCGCCATAACTTGGCTACTTTTCTAACATTGTCCAAACTCAACTCTTCACATATTTCATCCTAAAACTAGCCAAACCACAAGGGTTCTATCAACACTCAATAATTCCTCATTAATCAAGCAAAACTCATAAAACACCATAAAGCATTATTCATCAAATACATAGCTCCCAAAACAAGCATTAACTCACAAATGTTTTCTCACTTGCATTATCTCTAAGCAGGAACATTATCACCACAACTCGAGTGGGGTTCATTCATCTTATTAACCCTTCCCAAATACTAATAACACTTAGTTAAGTTTCTTACCTTAAATTTCTTAAGTTTCCTTTTATTTCTCTTCTCCTCTTCTCCCCTCTTCTTCCTTCAAAATCGGCCAAGGAAATTCATTTGCCCACTTCTCTAGCCACATTCAAATTGCAAAATAAGCACCAAGGAGCTCCCTTAGGCTCACCAAATAAACTAAAATTCACAAGGATGCTTAAAGCACCAAATTAGGTTTTACCTTTGGAATTTCTTGAATGGTTTTCAACTCTTGAATCTTAAGAGGGACTTCCACCACCATTAAAGCTTGGAGAATATCTCACAACAAGGAAGAAAAGCTAGTCATTACCAAAAGCCAAAATCGGCCAGGTGGGAAAGTGGAGAAACATGACTTTTTCATGGATATTTTTACCTTGCTAGAAAGGGGAAGCTTCAAGCTTCAAGTTGATGTGCTTTTCTCCTCAAATGGGCAACACCAATGAAAATGAACTTCAAGCTTTGGGATTTTGAAAAGAGGGAAAGGTAGAGTTTGATGAGAGGGTTTAGGAGTTTAAATATGTGATTATTTTTCAATTCGGAGCAAGGATGAGACTTGAGCAAGGAGAAGAAGATGGAGAACCCTTGCTTAAGCTCCCATGTCGAACAGCACCAGAGAGGGAGGAAGGGAATCGGGGAGAAGGGGAAAGAAAAGAAGAAGGAGGGAAAGTGAGAGGAAAGAGAGCGAGGGAAGTGTTAAATGCCTTTTTGCTTTTACTTTCTCTCTCCTCTTTTTTTTTCTTTCTTTCTTTATTTGCTAACTAATAAACAGAGAGGGGGAGGCTTCTTATTTAATAAAACCGGCCCCCACTAACTAGTTAAGCTGGAGCGTTTTTCGGTTTCTGACAGAAAACGCTCGTTATTTTACCCGGCTTGGCACTATTCACTAACGGGGCCCGTTTTTGAATTTTTTCTCGTTTCTTTATTTTTAATGGTTATTAAGCTTCCATTAATACTTAATTATAGTTATTTAATCAACTATAATTGTTACGGGTCCGTTTGACCACTTAAAGTCACGTTTTCGGGCTTTCTCGAAAAACGTGCTTTTATGCTTATTTAGCGTTTTAATCCATTTTTTGGATCCGTTTTCTTCGGGAATCATTCCCGTATACTAATTAGGCCTAACTAAGCCTTAGGAATCCATCTCGGACCCTCTCGAGATCATATATCTCTTATACTCATTTAACGCGCATTTTAGCGTTTTTCGCTTTTCAAGCGTTTCTCTTTTCTTTTGGTTTTATTCTTTTTACCAATACTCCTTAGGCACCATTAGGCCCTTAATAATTTTATTAGAGTAATTTAATCACCATTTTTAGATCCGGGGTATTAAAATAAATTAATTAACCGACGTTATTAATCATGTATAGGAGTGACCTACGGTGGAAATCAATCGAAGCAAGGACCAAGGTATGGTTTTCTTGCAGTCTGTTGCCTACCGGTTTACACCGGCTTGTGTGTTGTTTGTTTTTCTGTGTGTTTATGATGTTATAAGACTTAATCATGTAATGAGTTTACAGTTGTTCATATTATCGTGATGTTGTGATGTGACTCATTTCCCTTGTGTGTGTCTAACATGACTTACCACCTGTTGTGAATTGTTTGTTAAGTTCCACTGTTGAACTTCTAACAAGTGCTAACTGGGAAGTGAGGAATCCGGTTGTTCGGTCATGCATGTAAGTTTAAGAGTAGATATCTGAATCAGATTCGACTCTTATGTTGTTAAGATTGTTCTCCTTAATTTGGCGTTCGATCTCCCGCTAGCTTCCTCCAAAGCTTACCTATTCTGACTTATGATCGGTTTAGTGGGAACATGTGTTTGTGTGGTGTGTTCGAGTCACTATATCCGAACCATCTGTGACTTAAGTTACTCGTTCGAATAACAGAACGGTAATGAGTGTGTGTAACGAGCTTAACATGAGAGTGAACCATTTCTCTAGGCTCTTATGTTGTTTAACCTTCTTGGTTTGTTATTGTGGAAAGAGTATCCACTGTGTTTGTGATGTTGTGCTATGCAGTGATGTTGCTATGCCGTATGTTATGTTTTGTTATGTATAAATGAATGCCATGTCATCATGACAATTAGTTGCGCGTATCCCGGTAGCCGATGGGCTGCGCGTTAGCCATACCAGCCAAGGGTTGCTGACCCCCTCGAGGGCTCCATATTTTTACTGCAGGATGAGGATCGAGGAAGCAGAGTGGCTGTAGGTTCTAGGCTGCAGATGTACTTTTGGTTACTTTGGATGTTGAGGCCGGGATGCGCCTGTGCTCCCGTGTGGCATTATATTTTGATTCCGTTGATACTATTGTGGCGGTGGGTATATTGGCAGTTTACAGTGAAGAAATGTAATGAGATACTCGGTATTGTATATGATGTATTTATGGTTTTAATTCTATGCTCGGGAGTCTGATCATCAGACCGGTACACTTGTATTTATTCTGCCTTGTTAACCACGTGGGTGGTTGACGGCGTTGTAGCACCGAAGCGTTTAGTTAATGTTTAGTTTTTTATTTCCGCTGCAATTTCAATTAGTTGTGAAGTACGATGTAGGGGTGTTACAATATTAAATTCTATTTTTCATATATACCTCCATAAATTACATATTCACCGTTAAACTTTTATAAATTCAATATATATGTCATAAATCATTTTAACCCAAGGTTTTTGGTCAACACTTTGACCAAGACTTAATTTCATAATTAATACTTTAATATACCCATAAAATCACATGTAATTCGGTTTCACTCTCAAACTTCTCAATAATTACAAAATAGCCCCAAACTTTATAAATTGTTATTTTAACACTTAAACTCTTATTTAAATTCACCAAAATTCATAATATTAATTTCTACCTTATATTATATCATAAATATACCAAATTAATCCTTAAGCTCTCGGTTTTTATATTTAGCACACCAATCTTTTCAAAATTTACATTTTGACACATAACTTTATAAACTAGCATTTAAATACTTGTAGCTATTTTTAATATTCCCAAAATTCATAATATAAGTTAATACACTCATATATTTCGAAATCACCCAAATTATACATTAAGCTCTCGGCTTTAATTTTATTTTTACCATATGGTTTTAAAACTTGTTTTAAACTTTATAATAAAACATATAAATGTATATAAGCCATATAACACTTCTAAAAAATTGTGCTAATGACTTAGAATGATTATAAACTCAAAATAGAACATATTATCCTTAGATATTTGGTTTAACCATATATGTATCATATTTAATTTTGTGACACAATTTTATACCTTTAGGTAATAATCTTACCTTATATGTTATAAATAATTTTTTTCCTTGATACTTTAACTCAATAATTTTCGGCCTTAATTTTAACATGGCATAAACGTAATTTTTATACTAAAGTTTGAAGCTTAAATTAAGCTAAACTTAATAAACCTTAATATATATATTTACCCTTAAATCAAGACAATTCTTGTACTTGATTTCTCCTTGAATTCCAAGCTCTCCAAATGTTATCTTGATGAAGATTTTTTGGCTCCTTATACATATTTAGGAGATCTATTTGTTACTTATAACAAGGATTTATAAATATCATTTGAAGTAATTTTTACAAGAGTTTACCTTAGGAATTTAACAAGGTATTTTTGATACACCTTGAGATGATTGTAGATCCAAGTTTCCTTCATGAAATAATGAAGAGAATATTGATTTAGAAGGTTTTTAATTTTGAAAATTTCTTAAGGAGTTTTCTTAAGATTTTCAACATGAAAATATACCTTAACTTGATCTTGTTGTTCCTTGTGTTGTGTTGAATTTAGGAACCTCCTTGGAGCATATATGCTTGGCGATTTCTTGAAGGTTTGCTAGGATGATTTCTTGCTTCAAGACTTAGAGATAACTAGGAATTTACTTTGCTTCAAGACTTAGTAGATTTTTTAACTAGGAAGCCATAGATATGGTGTTAGGATTTAATTCACCATTAATGGAGCTTAGAGCTCTAAGGAATTAGCTAACAATGGAAGAATAAAAGAGAGGATTGGAGAACCTTACCAACCGGCCATGGAGTGGGCAAAGAATAATGAAGGGCTACGTGAGGTCTTAAGGTAAGAAAGGTAAGGAATCAAGTTGAATTATTTTGACACAATTATTGTCTAATTGATTAGTCTTTCTTTTGTTTAATTGCTTTCATTATTGGCTCAAGAAAGTCTCTTAATTGACTGCACATTTTCGGATGAGACAAGGAGAATAATGGAGCTTTGTTGGCCACTTGAAACTAGAAGACAAGGGTAGATATAGGTAAGTGTTTTCTTTTGAAAATTAAATGTTGTTTCTCCCTTGTTTCTCCTTATGTTTTACGGTAATATAGATACCAATGGGGCACCAGATTTCTTGTCATTTGAATTATAAAAACATGCTAGGTTAGTAGATAATCTTGCTTGATTTAAATAAGGCAAACCAGCCCCCTTAAACATGTTGAAATCGGACACACTAGTTAGTATAAGACAATGGATTTTTATTTGTTTAACACATAAGTTAATGCATTGTTAAGTATATGTATTATTTTATCTAAAGTATAGCTATAATTCCCTCCTATTATGTATAGAAATCGACAGCACTAAGTGAGTAACATGGTTTTTGTTTGATTCTTATGCAACTTGCAAAAGTAGATTCTTGTTGTTACAATTATTTGCTTTTCATTTCTTTTCTTAATCTTATACTAATCTTCTTGCTTTTCTCTTGCAGGTTATACGGCTGTGAGGCTCCCATTTGACCCAAATCATTTGCTACCTTAGCATATAATACAAGATAAGCTGATTCACCATTTAATAGACATGATTTATAAACTAAACTAGCCAAAATAGGCATGAAATGACGCCCCACATGGTGAGTAATTGGGACTGATTTTTGATTTGGTTTTTGTTACACTATATTGTACAAAGACCATACTAATATGTGTAATAGGTTCCAGAATTTAAATGGTACATTTTTATGATGGTAAAGATGAGAGTTTTATGGTAAAAATGCTGATTTTAGGTATCTTTTTGTCTCAAAAATCGCCCCTGGTTGTGCTATGATTTTAGCACTGGAATTAATTGATTTAGATGTTCAATATTCACTTTTCAGATTATCAACTCGTGGCTCCTCAAAAACTTCAAGGCAATTGTGTAAAACGCATTTTTGTGACACCCGAAGGTGCATTTTTGTGCTTTAAGGATTTTCTGAAAAATAATTAGTCGCTATGAGTTCCAAGTGTTTATTGACATTTTTTATAGTCAATAATAATATTTTATGGTGTTACATTGAGTTATATGGGGTTATATAAACTTGTAACTCAATTTTCGGGCTAAGGAGACACTCCCGGGGCGAAAAGGAGCGTTAAGAAATTCACCCGAGCACTTTTTGAATTTTTGTGAAAGTAGCTCGAGAACCCTCTTTGGAATAATGAATATAGATGATAGGAACTCCTAGAATGATTTATATTGGGGTTTGTGCCACTTCGGTATTTCCCCTGGGCACTCCCGAGGGTTTATGGGGCCCTCATCGGGAACCTCCGAGCACCTTGTCTTTAACTGAGAATTTATCTTGAGAACTTCATCTCAAATTTTCATTAGAGCGTTATTTTATATTTTAGAACAAGGTGTAATGCTTTACTTTACTTAATAAAGTATTTCCGGGACTTTCGGACCTTAAGGGGCCCTTAAGGGAACTCCCGGGCATTTTGTATTTTTACTCAGTTATAACTGAGGGCTTGTGTTTTAAAGGTCATAAAATGATCCTTGGTAAGGTCGGGCTTTAACGCACTTTTTTAACCTTAAGGAGTTTAGGTGCGTTTTTAACGCCCAAGTATTTATATGCTTTCTTAGGGTTTAATAAACCCCCAAATAATATTTATTTACATATATTTAATTATTTAAATGTTAGGGGTATTTCAATACTAATAGGGGCCGTTTTTTTGGGTGTGACTCACCCTCCCCTCTCTATTAATAACTAGCTAGAAAAGAAAAAGAAGAAAAAGTCAAAAAGTGAAAAAGTAGAAAAGTCTTTTCTTTTCTCTCTCCTCTCATTTCCCTCCTCTCTCCCAACTTTCTTCCTTCTCCAGCCGGTGCTCTCTTCTTCTTCCCCCTTCTTTGGAAATTTTACAGCGCTCTCATGGCTGCTTCTCTTTCTCCTCATGCCCAAGCCACATCAATGCTCCAAATCCAAAAATAACTACACATCTCTCTTAGCTGGAGCAAGGGCTATCTAGTGCTCTTTTCAAAATCTGCATTGGTGGAAGTTGACCTCCATGGGTATGCCCCCATTTGTGAAGAAAATGGCATTTTCTGGAGCTAGTTCCCATCCTCTTTGGTTTAAGGTAAGAAGATTCAAAGAAAACTCATTTTCCTCCATTCTCTTACCTTGGCCGATTTCAACCCTTAATGAGGCATTTTTCTTTCTTTGTTTGAGCATTGGTTCAATTCTTCAATGGTGGTTGGAACCTCCTTTGATTCAAGGTTGAAAACTTATCCTAGAACTCCCAAAGGTAAAGCCCTAATTTTGTGCTCTAAACTCCTTTCTTGAACTCTAGGGCTATTTCATGAGTCTAAGTGTTTTGACTTAGTCCCATTCCATCCTTCAATATTGGTTTGGAGTTTGGCAAGTGATTTTCCCTTGGTCAATTTTAGAGTCAAGAGAAATGGAAAAGAGAATAGGAGATGTTTGGAAAAGAATGGAGAATTAAGGTAAGATAAGCTACCTTGATGACTATTCAAAATCATTTTAGGATTTTGGGATTGGAAATAAAAAGATGAATCAAAATCTAAACAGAAAATGTGTTTGATTGAGATTAGGAGGAATTGTGATTGTGTTTAATGCAATGGTAAGTTTAGTGCACTATGTTGTGTTTGATGAATTTTGAATGAAGCTTGTGTGCTGGTAGGATCCTTTGTGGATGTGGCTAGTGAATGGAATAGGAAATGGATGAAATGATGCATTTGTTAATGTCAGAATTGTAGGTGAACTATGGCAAATTTCTATAGGAATAAGTGAGTTTAGGTGATGTTATGAGATTGAAGAGCTTAAGGTTGACTAGGAGTGGAAAGGAATTGATTTGAGTTAATGAACCACCTTGAAGTATTGGTTGGTGGATGAAATAGAGTGTACAAAATCTGTAGCATAAATGGGTAGAAAAGTCATGGATTTTTCCTAGAGATGAGCTAGAATGTTTAACTTTGTAAATGGGGAATGAACTTGGGTAATGGAGATGCATTTGTCTTGGAAGAATTTGGAATGGTCATATGGGTTGAGAATAAGGTAAAAACTGTCAAGAGAAGTTTTAGAAATGCACTAGTGCGCATAAGTGAAAAAATGAGGAATGTGAATTTGTTAAATTGAGCAAAGATTGAGTAATGGTTTGATCAATGATTTAAGAAGGTTTAAGGAGTGTTTAAGGTGTTATAACATGTTTGGAAACATGTGGAAAGATTAGGAAAAGATAGGGTAAGAATTGAGAAGGATTAGAGATGTAAAACTGTCAAATTTGACAATTCCTGCTATGGTCCGGGACTTAGGACCAGGACCAAGTCCCGGATCTCCCTTAAAAATGGCCGAGAGTTATTCCAGCAACTGGTCCGGGACCTAAGACCAGGACTAAGTCCCGGACCAGCCCTGTTTTGCGCCCGAGAGTTGATTTCTGTATTGGTCCGGGACTTAGGGGCCGGACCACCCCAAAAATTGCACCGTGTGTGTTTTAATGAGTTCTAATGATGGGGAAATGGATGGGGATGATATTAGATGATGATTAGGACTTGTTTGGTGACATGTAAAGTTCATTAGAAATATAAACAAGTATGAGAAGTGAATGAGGAAGTTGAGACTTAAGAACACTTGAGCCAAACTAAGATTAACGGGATAACGGGGTTAAATACGGGCGTACCAATCGTTTACATACCGTATTGTCTTGATGTTAATAGAACCCTTGAAATGTTATTAGTGAATGAGAATAAACCGAGGAACGTAAGGTGACACGGTAGAGTAACTCCATGGTGAAAGGTATGGTTTTCTTGTAACTTGTGTCCTACCGAGTTTCTCTCGGCTTGTGTGTTGTTTGCTTGTGTGCCGACCTAACAAGATAAAAGCACGAAAATGTATTTGCATTTGATATATATGTCTTGATGCACGTTGTATGTGCTAACCATCCTTGTTGATTGTCTGGTCTAACTTAGTGTTGTAGACCGACTCATAAATGAGTAATGTTTGGTTAGTGACTCGTAGAAAGAGTCGTCCCGCAAACGTAATGAAAACATGGAAAACATATGAGAACTATCGATTAGTGAATAACGATAATGAAACCTTATGAACTCGCTAAAACGTGAGAGAGATGTACGGGATTAGTAAACTCCCGTTAACGGTTAGAGAACCGAAACAAAACAATCCATGAAATAATAATAGTGAAAAGATAATAAGAACCTCTATTAAGAGGACAATGATAATTCAAAAATATGAACTCATGAGAAGAGTAAAAGAGACATAAGGGACCATCAAACTCCCTTCAAATGATAGTCAACCTCCTATATGAGGATCCAACCGGTATGAGAAAATGACCAGAATGTAAAAGTATTCGAAATGTTGGGGCAACCCTTAAATATGAGAATACGAGAACTTGAGAAAATTCCCTATGTCATTAGATGACGCTGAGAGTGATGCTTCTAGACTAATATACATAAATATGTTATGACTCCGAAAGATGAGCATTTAGGAATATAAGAAGTCCGGTAGAGATACGGACATTTGTGAGAATAAGGAACCAAGAGAGTAGTTCCGCTTGTTAGTTGAACCTTCCCACCATGCTAGACCCAGTGTAGGGTCAAAACCGGGGAAGTAAGACTAGTAACGTTAAGCCCGGTGGTGAGTCTCATGAATGTCTTTGCCCAGAGGTCATGTGTATTGACTTAAGATTAGTTTAAGGGAAGGTTGATTGAGGAATTAAGATTGAGACTTGTAGTGTCTATTGAATTAAGAGAACAAGTAAAGAATCCAAAGAGAATGGTTAAAACATTGATCAATGAGAATGAGGCGTTAGTGAGGTAGAAACCCTTAAGGCCTAAGAGTAAGATTGTGTAAACTAACAATTATTGTGTTAGTTGTGATTGTATTCTATGCTTGAATACTTAATATGAATTCAAGCAAGATGTATGTTTATTGCGCTTCATGTTTTGATTTAAATAAATTCAATCGCATGTAAAGATGAGAATTAGTTGAGTGTGGCTCGGTAGTAGCGGGTTGCACGTCTACCATACCAGCAAAGGTGTTGAGCCTCTTTGGGGCCACCCATTATTTTTCAGGTACCCTGTTGATGAATACCGTTTGAGAGTAGGACGGGGATGACGGTTAAACATGGGTAGCTGATTAGACACAATTGTAATTGTATGTATTGGTAGGGTAAGTCCGAATGTGTTATCGGCATAGAGATTGTAAATACTCGGTATATTGGATTGAGTAAGTATTGTATTGATTGAGGATTGTATAAGACTCGGTTTAGAAATGGAATGAAGTGGTATTTGTTTAAGTACTTGGGTATTTCCGGTCTATCAGACCATTACTGTATTGGAATAAGCCTTGTTAGGCACGTAGGTGGCTAACGGCATTGTTTCACCCACCGTAGTATTGGAATTATCCGTTACGTAGGTAATGATGTACGAGGCGATTATGTGTTAATGATGACATTAGCGGTAGGGGTGTTACAAAAATTGGTATCAGAGCGAAGTATCGCTCTGATGACTGAAACCGAGCATTGGAAATACCAAGTTAGGAATTAGAGACCTAGGGCTAAGGGTTGAGTGATAGAGTGAGAGGTACGCTAGATGGGAACTTCCAGTATGTTCTGGATTCCTACAATACCAAACCCACCCTCCACATCCCCCATTGTATAACTCGGGAAAGAACGCCAGAGAGGGAAGGACCTCTCTTACTTGGGAGGCCCGATCTGGCAGTTCTGAAATAACCCTAAGGAAACAAGAACTTGTCATACGGTAGATTATGAGAACCAGAAATCCCGGAGACGGTTCCCGTCTGAATGACATAACCGCACTTAATGGCGGGAGATTGAGAAATTCTATCCATAGAAGACCAAAATTTCAGGCAGCATGGGTGACATGCTTAGCAGTCGCAAGAACTTGGCTGGCCAAGCAGTAGCAAGAAGGAAAGCACTAAGCGTGTGTAACACCCCAACTCAATCCAAATGTGGTCTCGCAACTTAACAGCATATATATATACATGTCACAGCGGAATTCTTTACACTCCAGGACCTCGCCACGGTCTGACTACAGAATATACCGAACATTAGTACAACAACCTTAACCAAATACATATCCTTCTTGCAATCCCCTCACATCCCATACATCTTACTAACTCAATTGCCATACGAGTGTACATGCACAACTCGTAGGCCACGCTTAACCCGTAACACTTGTATCCCCTTCTTTCTCTCGCGAAGGCCGCCTCCTGATGTTCACCTGTGTAGTAAAAACAGCCCCCAAAGGGGGTCAGCACGAATGCTGGTACAATCCTCTCATGGCCCCCAAGCTAACGTGGCTACGACGACTAATTGTCGAGAGCATGGAGGTTGATTAGATGCACAGCATAATAGTAAGTGCAGTAAACAACAAACCAAATTTGAACAATCAAAGTTCACACACAATGAACGACTTAGTTGCGTTCCCTTAACTAGAGAGTTAATTATTTAACTCCTTAAGTTGTATTCCCTCTTAATCTCAGTCCATCCTTATCTCACCTCAATCTTAGTCTTATCTTAATCTTAGTAACAACCACCCTTTAAAAAGGAGTGGATGTAGCTTATCTTAGTCTTAACAATACAAAGCATCCTTTAAAAAGGAATGGTTGCAACTTATCTTAACCTTACCTTAATCTTAGTCTTAACTTATTCTCAGTATACAAACCGTTCCTAGAGGGGAATGGTCGTATCCTAAGTCCAAACCTGGGATTTAGGTGATCCCACCGCACCATCTTAATGCCACCTACCCTGGACGGAAGTCCAGCGTAGCTGAGCCGGCAACCGGCCCTAGGCTACAAGTCCGAAGACAAGTCCTTAAGCGGAAGACGAATCTGCTATAGATACCGACCCCTTTCCTTAGCATGCATGACCGGAGTCAGTCCCGGGTTTCCTCACTCAAGTTCCAGTTAGTAGTAGTCTCAAGACCATGTTTGTTGGTTAACCTCTTTCGGTCTATATCACTCTCATATTAGGGAGTGTTCCTTAGTCTCACTCAATTCCTTACTAAATGTTGGTTAGTAAGTTCTCACGGTATGTTGTGTTAGTTTTCAAACATCACACAACAATACAATAAACATAATAATCCGGTTGCATGCTTTATCTTGTTTAGTGAGCACACAAAAACAAATAGCACACAAGCCGAGGGACACCTCGTTAGCAAGCAGGTCACAAGAAGAACTGTACCGTTCACCATTGGTCGTTCAGTTGCTTACTCTCTTCCGGAGTCCTAATTCCCAAGCCCTAAAACATTCATTCAGTTTTAGGTTGTTAATCACTTAACTTAATTCAACTCATTTAACTTGCTTAACCCATAATGATTCCCACCTAACACCTCTTAAGTTTTACAACTTAATCATACAACTTAACCTTAAACTTTTAAGTTTATACTTATCTTAACCTCTTCGGTCTTTACACCTCTAATCATCAATGCCCTCTTAATGGGGTACCATTAATACCACTAAACCTCATTAGGGTTTCCTTTTTTTTCATTTTTAGGGTCGACCGACCTTACCCAAGGTCGGTCCATTCCAGAACTCATTACCGGTTGAAAATTTCACCCCGACCGACCTTGCAAGTCCGGTCCCCAAGGTCGGTCCATTCTCGAGAGCTTCACCGTGGGATATTTAAGCCCGACCGAACTTGCCAAGTTCGGTCCCATGTTCGGTCGATTCCAGAGACTCAATTTGTACACAAAATACAAGCCCGACCGAACTTGTAAGTCCGGTCCCCAAGTTCGGTCGGTTCCAGAAACTCTTTCCGGCAGTGTAAACTGAGCTCGACCGACCTTGCAGGTCCGGTCCCTAAGGTCGGTCGGCTCCAGAACAATGTTTCTAATTTCCCATTTGACTCCAAACTTCTCCACATGTTCCCTCCATGTGTCCTAATACCATTTAGGCACTTAAACTCACCTTAGAACTTCCACCAAACTCTCCAAAACAACTTCCAAAGATCTTCTCAAACATTTACTAAATTCTTGCAAGCACTCCTAACATTTATCATATAATTCCTTACATTTCCAACTTGTAACCTTACCAAAACTTCAACCAGCCCAAGTGTGCCCTCCTTAACAGTTTGAGCACTTCATAAACGTTATTTTCCATCTTCGGCTCATTTACCAAAACTTCCTCAAGTCACCTTGCATATCCATGCACCAATTCCTCTCTTTTCCATTTGTTGATCATCAACCTAAACTCATGAACTTACCTATACATTTCTTGTCATCCTCTTTGCACCTTAACCTTGTTCTTCTTTACCTTAACTATCCTACACCCTCCTTGGACATTTCCATCTCCTTTTACTCACTTACTCACCATTCTCGTGATCATACGCTCTTTTACATTCCTAGTCATTTTCCTTGACATTTGACAACATTCTCCCACACCTTTCTCTTCCATCACCCAAGTCCACTCATTACCATCTAAATTAAAACCTTATTGTTCCACCACTAGTATCCTCTTCACTTACACAAGCTTCCCAAAATTCTCACGGTTATATTCCCTAGTTCATACCTAAATCATCTTAAGCATTATACACCCTCTCCTTCAAATTCATGCACAAGTCTCACCATTCCTCTTACCATGACTTTGGTGTGTTCAATACACCCATCTAAACTCTAATTCCTCATAAACCATCCTAGGTCATTCTAATCCTCAAGAATTCCATAGTTAACTCATTCCCACTCAAATTCCTTTTAATGATCCCTAGTGAACCCTAGGGCATATTAACTCACTACTACCTCTTAAACACTTTGTTTTCTACTCAAATTTCGCCATAGCTTCTCTAGCATCTTATCATGCCCAAACACATTGTTTTTCCTCATTCAACCATCTCACCCACATCAAGTTCTTCCTCATCATGCCTCATCACCCAAACCAGCTCATTCACAACAACTCAATATATTGCAATAATCTTAAATTGCATAGCACTAAGGCTCTTAAATGACATGGCTCTTAGGCCCTTAAATAACTTAAACTTAAACACTGAATTTCCCACATATAAAAGCCTTCAACCTGCAAATACACCCATCAATCTCATAATAGTTATAATGCTCTTTAAAACTCATCTTAAACTTATATTACTAACTCATTCTCATTGGCTCCTTAGTCACAAGTTCACAAGTTCACTAGCTTGTTTAAACTCTTTTTTCCTAGGTTATATAACCCATTACCTAATGTATGCCCTAGGCTACATTGGTACTCATCTGAAACTCATTCCTTAAACCTTAAACCACCATTAGGTAAGTAATTTACCTTGTTTTCTCAAGCTTATCTTATCTTCCTCCTTATACCTTCTTCTTGAATGAGTATCGGCCACCACTTAAACTTCCTTTGCCAATGTTCTAACCAATATTCAATGACTCACATGAGTACTAAACAATACACTAACCTCAAGGAATGTAAACCTAGGTTAGAAATGTGTTCTAAGGTATAAAAGTGGATGATTACCTTTGAAGTCTCAAAGTGGACTTGGCCATTGAATGAAATAGGACCTCCACTAGTCCTTGGGATAAATCAAGCTAGATAGCAACAAGCATAAAACAAGGCCTCATGAGTAGTAATTTTCGGCCATGTGGAAGGAATGATGGAAACATGGTTTTTCTTACATTTTCTTTACCTTAAGAGAATGGAGAAGCTAATGAGCTCTTAAAACTTGATTTTCCTCCATCAATGGAGTTTCTCATGACACCAAACTTGAGCTTTGAAAGATTTGAAAAGATAGAAAGATAGGTCTTGGCCTAACTAAGAGAAATCTATACTTAGTTTTTGATTTGGAGCAAAGATGAGCACTTAGTGAGCAATTGAAGGTGGAGCACCCATGGATGGAGCTCTCTCAGTTTGGAGCAAGGGAAGAGAATAAGAAATCATGGAAGGAAGGAGAAATGAAGAGAGAGAAGAAGAAAGGTAACTTAAATGAAGATATTTTGCTTTTTAAAGCAAATAGTAACTTTCTTTATCCTCTTCTTTATAACATTATTTGACTACTCATGGTGACTCATCCTCCCTTAGAAAACCGGCCCCCTATTAATTAAGGCAAGTCATGGTCTTGTTTGACCAACTAATTAGACTTAAGTGATTAAAGACTAAACTAGTCACTATTTGGCACTATTCACTAATTAGTGCACATACTCGTGAAATTTTTGTTTTCCCATTGATTTAGACTTTCTAATGTGATACTAATTAGTACACATGTTGATTAAGATGTAATCATGGGCATTTAGCCACCCAAAACTCAATTCTAAGACAATATCTCAAAAAGGTGCTTTAAGGAGTCTTAAAGCACATTTTGTGTTTAAGCTTATTTTTGGGCTTGGTTTTCTTTTCTAATTGATTTAAAATGTCCATTAGCATATTACTAAAGTCTTATCATGATATTTGGGTACTCACCCAAGTCTCTCCAAGCTAAGAGCACATTTTTGCCCTAATTGCCCTTAAGGCATTTTCTTGTGTTTCCTTGGTTTAAATTGTCTACCAATCTTTCTAAGGCATATTTTAGCCTGACTACACCATGATTTGATGTTTACTTAGCATACTTAGGTTTGGGGTATTTCAGCGTGCAACGAAGCGGATAAAGGAGCAGTAACAAAACCCAAGACACAAGTCAGCGTGACCGTAATTGTTAGATAATACCACCAACGGTATGCTAACCGACTAACGGAATAGTCAAGAACGAGGAACTCCAAACCTACAACGCCAAAGAGGTTACAATACCTGGCCGGTATAGCCCAGACAACTATGAGAACATTTATGGAATACACTACAATAGGACTACAGAAGTAGTGCGTAAACAAGTTAAGTCTCGGTAACTGATAAGTGTAAAATATATCTATTCCTAGGACTTTAATTCTTCCTATTTTTATAACAATGTATGTCATATTTTACACTTATCATATGCTTTTCTTAGATTTATGTTTTAATGTCAGCTCATATATTTATTTTATTTTATATAGGGAAATGTCTCACATATTATATATGTACTACATATATATTTAATATGTATATAACATATATATATATATATATATATATTATACGTGCATGTAATTGTTGCTACATTGATGTGGATATGGACTGAAGCTTGCTGCAGAGGAGGTCGGCTGCAATTCACATGGGCGTAGATATAGTGGGCCAACATCAATTGAGATAGGCAGACTGGGCAGACACTTGATTGATGGGCTATGCATACGTACGACATACACAAAAAGAAAGCTTAGGGGGGACTAAATTATGAGATTAATAACAATTAAACCCATGCTGATATATTTGGCATCGCACTATTACTGTGCTCGGTCTTCATTATTTACGTGGGAGACCAACACCATCGGATTCACGCTTCACCACACCCGTACCACCATCGCCTCACCATCATCCATCAACCACACCACCTCAATCCATCGACCACACCACCGCCTCACCCATCATTTCATCCTCACACACCCGTATGCCATTCATCCCCGCTGGATTCATCCCCGTCATCCAGAGCATCGCCATCACTCACCATCGCCACCAACACTATCTTCATCCACCGCCACTCTTCTTCTTCATCGGGGGATTCCGCGCCATTCACCATCGACAACACCACACGCCAGCCATCATCGCACATCTTCATCTCATCATCACCTATCGCGACCATCACCGATCTTCTTACCACCGCTCATCATCGCAACACTAACGCCATCGCCATCATCGATGGTCTTCCATCGCCACGGCATCATCTTCGCCTCGCCTCACCCATCATCTTCATCCTCGCCTCATTACCGACGCCCGATATCGTTCTCAACACCACCGGTCATCCCCACACCATCATCATCATCGTGACACACCGCATCCATCTTCACACCTTCACCGTCGTCATCAACAGTTCACACCGCATCTCATTCGCACCGCAAGCAACAACTTCTCATCTTCATCACCGTACTGCTATACAACCATATCCCATCGACGGATCATCATCATCGATCACACCCGACACCGCCACGACACACACCGAAACCATTCACGTACGTCTTCATCATCACTCATCGCCACGACCATATCACTCTGTCACCACTGCTTCTTCATTCGCACCTTTACACTCGACACCGCAGCGAGATCAAGAACTGGCGTGAGGATGAGCAGAGCGATGTTGAAATTTCCAGAACCGACGGCGTAAAGAAGAACGGGGCGAGATTGAAAACAGAGGTCAGACCGACAGAGGCGAGGGGCAACCGATTCGGGCAGAACCGGAAACATTGAACTGGTTTGGGCAGAAACAAAATCATTGAACCAGACCGGTTTATATAAAGGGTTTATTAAACTAAACTCATTATATTTGTTACATGTTATTTGTTTCTTATTGCAGTCTTGGTTATTACATAACATTTAATATTGGTTTTAACGCATGCCTTTATTGAAATTATATTTTTACTGGTTTAATTAACATATAGATTGTTACGATTAATGTGTTTATGCTGCAATAATTTGATCGTTTAATTGCATTATCTTTCTAAATCTATTTTGACCCGATCAAGTGAAAAATAGATAGGTTCGATTAATTCGTAAATTTGTGGAAAACTTGTTTTCATCGGACAAGTTAATACTTCATCTGCATAAATATTATCTCTCAAACTTATTTTGTTTACATGTGTTTAGCTGGTCCGAAAAAGTCATAGCATGTTCTGGTAAACAAATTCGTCAGAGTTACTATTTTTGCCAATCTATAAACCAGAAGAAATAATATAATTAACCAAACTGCAATAACTGGAACCCGGAGTCCCGCTCAATCATATCATCTATCATTTTAATTTATCTGTTATTTTATTTATCTGCATTTTATTAGTTTCATTTACAATTCAATAAAACCCCCCTTTTGTGACACGCTTAGGAATTAGACATTTTCGCTTAAGTCTCACGGTTCGATTACCCGGTTGCTTCAATTTTACTATACTACTGCGACCGGGATTGTTTGCAGTCCGATAGATATTTTGACTCGCTCTTTATTTATTATTTTACAAGGTCAAAAATACTGTCTGCAGTAACCACGGTAAATATGTGGGAACAACCAACAAGGGAAACACAGAACTAAGTATATAGGGGCCTCCGAGAGTGGGAGAAGCGCCCTGATCAATGACAGTCTTGTCAAGAACAAGGAGAAGCTACTCAGAAGACTGATTATCAAGATTAGAGGACCGAAGGAAGAGCCAACAAGGCTACCGAATACGGATGGAAACCATACCGTAACCGGTATATGTTAACCCGAAAACCACCTGCACGGCGCACTTGCCACGGCAAGTGCAGTAATAACAGGGCTGGTCGGAGAGACCTTAATGACTAAGAAGTACTTAGTGAAGTACCAAGATGGCGACTGAAGCAAATATAGGACCATAATTCCTAAGAATTTTAAATGAAACCCTGGAAGGGCCTAACGGCCTGACCATTGCATTTAAGGATATACCAGTCAGCGAGAAGCTAGACTCGGTCAAGACCACCAGGCATGGTAATCCCATGAAAATTTTTCTTTCAAACTCAAAATTTTTCTTTCAAATCAAATATTTCTTTTAAACCCCAGATTAAAAAAATACAAAACCATGAGAACTACGGTAAGTTATCAAAGGACGACACAAGAGGAGTTGACAACCGAATACTTCACCTAGGCGTGTGATAAGCACTACGAGTGTATAAAATGAGATGTGCGACGATCGCACTCCGAAGGAGCTTACGGGCCTGACAGACCTATTTATGAGTTAGTCAGGTAAGTAGTAATGTATCAGAAAGTTACCCCACGTATGTATACAAGTAGTGTACGAAACACAGGAAGTAGTCAACTCCGTGCTACGGACAAAAAAGTAAGTTAAAACCAGAATAGTTGGACACCTCGGACGATCGAAAGAAGGAACTCAATTGAGCTAACGAGTATAAAGGATTCAGAGAATACATCTAAGGAAATGAGTAAGAGTTAGGAAGTGCGAGAAGCACTAGTTATTGAGTAAATACATTGGATATGTCTCAAGAATTTTGAAGCAAATGCATGATAGCTGGAAGGAACACCCATCCTAACAACAGCAAGGTAGATGCCTAACATGGACATGTTAATGTAACACGAACGGGATATAACTCCCAGAACAATCACCCAGACTATGGGGAAGTATTATTCTTCTTCACTAAAGAGGATAGTAAATCCAGCCAAGAATGCAAAGAGAAAGCATTAATGGTCTACCCAAGAATGGGAGACATTACAACCCTAACAACGAGAGACGCTATAACCCTAAACGGGATAGTCCGGAATACGGTACTACTGTAACACCCCCGAATAAAACACCCAGTAGGCATGCACCAGGTTCTACCTGTACAGAGAACTAGCAAGATAAACACAACCCACTTCATTTCGCAAGTCCTGGAGCAAAACAGTCCCACCTCTGATGCTAGCAAACCCACGAAGAGTGCAACAAACTCCACAGTCAACAGGCCCTACTGTATCTCTGCATGTTAAACGTGGATTCCTGGCCAAAATCTGTAAGTGTACCTTACTGAGAAACCCAACCAAGACACCTTGAACCATTTTCCTTTTTATGTCTTAATCTCTCTTTCACTCAAAATCCCAGAAGAGGAAGAAAGTGAAACAGCAAGCGCATGGGAAGAAACCAATCCTTCATTCTCAAGCTCAACCTGTAACAGACTCACCGATGTTCCAGTTTGACTTTTCCTCTTGTGTGGTGAGCCTCTGTAACAAATTCCTCTCGTGTCTAACTCTCCTGCGTTTACTAATTAATCCAAGCTAATTGATTGCCAGACATTCCAAAGCTAATAAAAGTAGAGCGGAAGAGGAAACTACACTTGGAAGCAAGGTAATACTAGGATTTCAGAAACTGGTTTAGTCTCTTCATGCACTTCGAATTCATAAGTTAACTCCCCCTAGTATGCCAAATAACTAGCCTAATCTAAGCTCCTTAACGTCCTCTTAATTCCTTCTTAATGCCTTGATGAAACGCACCTCTTGAGAACAGACTAGTACGGGGAGAAGAACAAACACCTAGCTCACATTTCTGAAATTCAGTTCTGGTACATTTTAGTTTCGTTTAATTAAACTGCCGAGGAGATAAAAAGGATTTGTTGGCTTAATAATGGTTTCACATGTTGCTAAAACACCCAGCTAAATTGTAACACTTGGAGGAAGTTAAAATCCAGTTTATTGCACAAGAAGTGAGATAGGATGGAGAAATACACAAAAATCTGTGCTACAGATTTTGGTAACTCTGGATTTCTGTAAGACTGATTTCCAGAAATGATATGAGAGTTGCATTGCTTAATAATGGACCTAAAACATTACTCATGCACTTAACTAAGTTGAGAAAACTTTGGGAAAGTTAGTGCGTCAGGACTGAAGTTAGAAGAGAAACAGAAAACAGATAGCAAGTGCTGGATTTCAGTTCTTTGTTTTATAGTTTATTTGCAGTTTCTGTATAATAACTTTCCTGAGACTAATGTGTAACGCCCCTACTTATCACAAATGCAGCGGAAATAAAACTAGGGCGATTACAGATCATCGGGTTCCAACACACGGCACCAACCTCACCAATTACAACTTATGATATTTACAAATGTTGCGGTCTGAACTCGAGAAAACATAACTAGTGCAAGATATAAAAACTCTCCACAACTCCTAATTCCCATCCCAATCACTCATACTCTTCGTGGCCACCTGTATAACAGTCCGTACCTGCAAGATGAAACCAAGCAGCCCACCCCAGGAGGGGTGAGTCAGTTCCCTGGAATGGAACTGGTACAACTCTCCAAAACAACAGTTTAAAACATAACTCTTAAAAAAAATAAACAATAAGATGAAACCAAACACTTAGAACCAAAGCAGAAGAACAAGGCACACCAAAACACCAAGTCAAAGATACAAGTCAAGGATAGAGGTAAATAACAAGAAGTAAAGTGAGTCAACTTAAAAGAAACCACGCCAGAAGTTAGTGAACATCCATTGCTCAAGTTAGATTCAGTTTCAATTAGGGTTAGGAAGACCCAAGTAGTCACAAGGACTAGGAATGAAAGAAGATATCCAAGAACATAAACCAAGAGTGGAATAAACCAATTGGAAGAGATGGCCCTGCTGCCAACTGCGTCCCTTTTGGGACAGGGGATATAGCCCCTCGCTGTTAACTACGTCCGATAGGACAGGGGATATACAACCCCTCGCTGTTTTACAACGTCCGATTGGACAGGGGATATACAGCCCCTCGCTGTTCACAACGTCCGATTGGACAGGGGATATACAGCCCCTCGCTGTTTACCGATGAAGATGTGCGCACATCACAACCAAGACTCAGCTCATGGATGAAACAATATCCAGGGTCAAAAGAAGCATTAACCAAGATTGACATTTCCATATTTCCACTAGATCATTAACTGCACCAGAGCGATACCAAAACACTCAGTCCTACAGAGTGCAGAGGCGTAAACCCCAGGCAGATAATATCTAATGAACCAACCAGATAGAAGGAACCAATTACCATACAAGGTGTACATTCAAGGCTCAATTAGTCACATCAAGCTGAGTTAGTCACACAACCAATTTCCTTTCAAGATTCATTCAAGCTCATTTAGTGTTTCTCAAAACATTCCATAAAATTCGTCATCAAAATATCTGAGTACGAGAAATCGTACAAACATTCCATCAAGTCCATAACACATCAAGCTGAGTACGAGAAATCGTACCTGGTAATCGCTGTAGCCGTTCTAGTCGACTTGTGCAAAAATCAACAATACTCTGAGGAATATTAAAGGTAGTCTAACATCAATAACTTGTAACCTAAGTTAAACTTAAATAAGTTCCTCACTCTTATTTCTAAGTCTCAATTGTCTTTTAAGCCCTCACTTAAATGTTATGTATAACCTTTGACTTATATTAGAATGTTGTATAACCCAGGTTGTAAGACTAGGGAATGTATGTCATTAACACTTGTTAATTGTTACACTCTTATCCTCTTTATTCATACTTAACCCTAATTCTCAATTCAAGACTCTTGAGACCCTATATCATAAGTGTGTATTTATTATTCATCTAATCTTAGAATCTCAATAATATTTTTAAGCTTAATACTTTTATTCCTAATTTAGAATAAATATCGGGTTATGACCTATGATAGGTTTATCTTAGAATATTATACTATTATTTCACAATGTAATGATTATGTATTTTATCAGTATTACCAAATAATCCATTATGATTAAGTTTTCCCCTCAACTTAATTAAGATCTACATCCTGTATATTGGAAACATGGTGTTATAGATGCATTTTACGATAACCTAATTGAGTTACTACACTCATTTATCATATGTTTAGTTTAGGATGACTTTTATTACAACCATCTAATAATCTTATCATAAGATGTTAAATTGCTTCTCATCTTGAATAACTATATTATAGTTAACTTAGATTTATCGAACTCTTACATTTAGTATTTCCAAGGTATATCATTTACTTTATCATTAACTATATAATAAGGCACTTTAAGATAACCTTTTATTTATCCTTGCTTACATTTAATTTCCCAAATGTTTTATTTTTACACACATTCCCGCTATAGACTATGTATCCCTTTTATACTAAATTTTAATAAACTTACGTCTTAAATACATTTTTCATATTGTTTACAAAACCTAAGGTTTAAAGGAATAACTTAATAAATTAATCTCCTTTATTATGTTTTAGGATGAACATTATATCTTAACATAAGGTAGAATTTATCTAAGAATTAAACTCTCATTCACAAGTGAAATTGTCAATTACTTAATAAGATAATATGTTCTGAAAAAATCCCCATACCTTATACTCAAATGACACATTAATATTTTTAGCGTCGTAAAGTAGATTAATATAATCTCTTATGTAACTTAGTTTTTCTAATAAAAGGTTCAAAGGTTTTAAGTATCAAATTCCTATTTATAAACCTTTCTATAAATTCTAACCACTAGATACCTCACTTAATTGTAGACTCACATCCTAAGTATTGGTAAGTAATGTTATAAATGTATTTCATATGGCTTATCTAATGCCAAGAAACTTAAGGATTATTATTTAGATAAATTTCCAATCATAGTTTAATGTAGTTTTATATCATAATCCTTTTAATGATTTTAACTTAAAACATTAAGTTATATTTCAATACCTTAAATGTTAAGAAATGATTAAATCTAGACTTACTAATCCACCTCACATTCATATGTAAAAGTATTGTATTTACTTTATTATTGTTTATATATTAAGAACATTTAGATGTAAAAGTATTACATTTATTTATCATTAATTATAGAATAAGATCTATTTGTGTAACATTTTATGTAATCTAATCACAATTTTTCCTAAGTTTTAACTTATTAATTACTTAACCCAATTATAGACTTACATTATGGTCGTTGACTAATACTATACATGTATTTTAATACGGTTTATATAAACTTAGAAATTCAAAGACAACTCCTTAAGTCTAATAATCTTAATTTAATACCGCCTCATATAGTATTCTTTTATTAGTATTATGTAGAGGTTTAGTTTATCTCATTAATTCATTCATATTATATTTTCTATAAGGCATTTTATTTCTTTTATTTATGTAGTTTTTTTTTATGTGTATATATATTAGGATTTATTCAAGACATTCCTTGTGTGGTTTTATTGCACTTAATTATTTATACTAACTTTTGCACATAGCTACATCCAATATATGGTTTATAAAATAAAGTATTTTCCCTTAGTTTTCGTTAAACATATTAGCTTCCATATTATATATATAATAAAATGTAGTTTAGTTAAATTCCTTGATTTAATATAAGTTTCTATTTATTTCCCTCATATAAATATATATATAATATATGTAACAATTTTTACTTCACTTAAAGTTAGTACCCAAAATATTATAAACATACTGTATTAAATGTTAATCAGTCTTATTATATTTTCCCCAACCTATAAAGTTCATTAATCAACTATACTTTAATTTTGATTACATTAAAAACCATATATTATAAGTCATTCTTATGAAAAACTCATAAACACAATTTTTAAACCCATTTACAATTGTCCAAAAATCCCCAAATTAAATATATAGTAACTATAACATTTTAGACATATTATAAAATTTTTATTTCATAAAATATTATTTTAAATTATCCAAATAATTCCATAATACTCATAACTTGCAAAAATCATAACTTATGTTTAAAAACTCAAAACCCATATTAATTTACATCAAAATAAACTAGATTTTATAAGGAATCTATGGTTAAAATTTCAAGTCAAAATACATTCGGGAAGGCCATTAAATAAATCTAGCAAGTTAGGGCTTAATTTCTGAAATATATAAAAACTTATACTTATATTTTAAAACGTTTTAATCGTGGCCGTCCGTTTCTTTTAACTGAGATCGGACGGTTCCTGAATGTCGAGTTCATCAGAGAACTCAACTCGATTCCGAGTACTAATCTACCGTTTTCTCTCAATCCACAGAACGAAATTCGATGATTCTTGTTCCTATCGATTCGTAATCTAATTCCGGTTCTAATGGTACCTATTTCCCCAATTTTCATGTAGAATTGAGTAGTTTCGAATCTGGGTACGAAGTTAGGGTTCACGGTTTGAGTTCGAATCCAATTTCGACAAATTCTCACATTGTAATGCATAATAGACTAAATTGGCATGTGGGTTTGATCGATGATGAAATTTCGAATAGAAACCATGGAGAAATTTGATCGGAAACTCACCGGAATTGCATTAACGGGGTGAAATCAAATCGGGAAATCTGGAAAACGTTATTTCATGTGCGGTTCGGGTATGCCACTTCTCGAATCAACTCGCACCAACTGAGAGAGATTTGATTCATGTAACCTATCACAATCCAAACTAGACATGTAACTCTAGATGCTAGTGGAAGAATCATTGATTTTGATGAACTAGGGAGAAAGTTATAGATCTCACAAGATCTGAGTTTACCTAGTTGGTTCGGGATGAAACTGGGCAGAATTACCGCCGTGATCGAGTGGGCAACTTTAGACAGATTTATCTCCCAAACCCGTGAGAATCAGCCTTGGCCATAAACATGTAATTTATAGAGGGATTTGAGATCTTCAAAACAAGCTAAAGAACACGAAATTTGGACGAGAAACGAAGAAGTTATGGCGTGACGAAGTTTACCCGATTTCAGGAAAAACTGCAGGTTCTGGGTTACGCAATCGCGAGGAGCCACTTTAGATCGATTTCCCGTCGATGTAGAATGAGTTAGATGATGTGTGAGTAATGGTTGGAAAGAGGAAAGATAGAGAATCGAATGAAACAAACGGCATACCAAATGGTGGAGTAGGGAAAAAGATATAGGTGTCTAAAGATCGCCTGTTGACATGCCAAAACCGCTGAACTCAACCGATTAAGTGTCTTGGGTGCTGACTTGTAACACCCCATCCAACATTAACACACTTACAATAAACTGCAGCGGAAAAACACCTCATCACATTACTTAACTCGTTGGTGTTACACGCCGTTAGCCACCCACGTGGCTAACAAGGCTAATACATACACATTGTACCGGTCTGATGGGCTAAATTCCCGAGCGTCTACACATTACTATCCCTTTTCATTAATACAACAACAACATACACCTTCCAACTATACCGAGTATCTATAACTGATGCCGATAACAATTTCGGTCTTACTACACCTACTGTATACACAACATAAACGATTACCCATGTACAACGACTACCCCGTCCTACTCTCGAACGGCTTCCAGCTCCTTGTACCTGAAATAGGAAAAGAAGAGAAAGGGTGGCCCCCAAGGGGCTCAGCACCTTTGCTGGTATGGTAATCCCGCAGCCCACATGCTACCGGGCCACGCACAACTAATTGTCGTCTTAGCATGCGGTTGATTATTTTAAATCATACATGCAACTGTAAACACACAACACTTAATCATTCGCCTCAACGGGCTCAACAAACGGATAATATATCCTTACTTAATAAGTCACTCATGGTATTCATTATCCCTAGAGTGTTCCTCCTCTAATGGAGCTACTTCCTTAATAGACGACACTTACCCTTAATCGGGTTACCCTTAAACGCCTCTTATCACAAACTGGGAATCATATCCATGATCCACACACTCCACATTATACAACATATAACATACACTACATAACAACACTTAACAACACTTTGCACGTTTCCATGTGCACAACATAACACCGCAATAGATATTGCATCACAACAAAGATACATAACATAACGGGAATGGTCCTCTCAGGAACCGACCCAAACATCACTAAAACACTGGTGAGCCTAGAGATTGTTGCCAGTCTCATGATAAGCTCGTTACATAACTCGTTACCGTCTCGTAAAATGAACGGTTAACTTAACACAAGGTGTCTCGGATATAGTGATCCAAGCACACCGAAACAAACATAACAATAGTATGCCCCTGTGGCCCGACGTGAGTCAGTAATAGCCTTGGTTAAGATAAAGGGAAGGTTGGGAACCAAATTGGAAAACAACCATAACATACGGAGAGGATCGAACCTGCTATGACAACGACCCCCATACTCACACGCGTGGCCGGAACAGACCGGACTCCTCACTCCCCCGTTAGCACTTGTTAGTAGTTCAACTTTGAACTTTATTAAACAATCATAAACATTGGGTTAAGTCTTGTTAGACATACACAAGGGAAGAGAGAGTCATACATTCACATACAAACATCACGCACAAACATCACATAACCAACTCACGCATAGCCGTGGTTAGAACGTTCCTTAAGTCGGAAACGTTGTTACCGGATACCGTTCTCCTACGTTTACCTAATAGTGGTTAACTAGCCCTTCAAGCGCATTCGAGGTTACCGGTATCGGCACGTAAACATACAATAACAATAACGACTGTAACTCGTTTCATGATTTATCTCATAACGTGGCAAACATACAGAAAACACATTGGCATACAAGCCGGTGTAATCCGGTAGGACACAGGTTGCAAGAAAACCATACCTGTCACCGGAGTCCACTTTACCACGTACACTTATGTTCCTCGAGCGATTCTCGAACAACTGTTAACATCACATGTGTTTTTATTAACATCGGGGTTTGTTTGATTATTTAATGTCTAATGCTTAACTTTCCCCGTTAACTTTGTTACATAACTTTACATTTTTAACTTGTTTTACTCTCACATTTAATTACAACTTTTCACCCACTTAATTGTCATTAAAACTCACCTAACAAGTCCTTAACAACCTTATAACATCATTACCTATCAATCCCCATCATTACACATCATTTCCATACCTTAAAACAACAATTTTGGTCCATACAGTGGCCTGTCCGAACTTGTGTCCGGACTTCCCAAGTTCGGACACAAGCCGCGACCTAATACTGAACCCATACACACGTCCGAACTTGTGTCCGGACTTCCCAAGTTCGGACACAGTTCGAGAGTAAATCCCAGATAGAAACAGTCACGTCCGAACTTGTGTCCGGACTTCCCAGTTCGGACACAGTTCGAGAATGAGAAAATCCTTTACCCAACAGAGCCTGTCCGAACTTCCATGTCCGGACGGAAGTTCGGACACGGCAAAACATTCAATTTCCAAGTCTTTAAACACTTAACCACTTTCACCAAACTTCTCCTAAAGCCTCATAATGTTTCCTAACATCATTTGGCACATCAAACACACCTTTAGCCATGTGCTAAACTCTTTAAATCACTCACCAAAACCATCTTATCATTCACAAATTTCTTACAAAATTCCTAGCACTTGGAATGTTTTCTCCTTAAGATTTCTAGGTGGTATTTCACCTATAATGACCACTACACTAAAATGCTTCTTCACCTTCATAACATCATCTCCCAAGCATCTCCTCTTACTAACCAAATCCTCATTTCACAACTTCTTGAATTCCTTTCTCAAAACCTTACCTAAGCATCATTTATTCCTTGAATATCAACATTACCTAAACCTTAAACAAACCTCCAAGACTTAAATACATTCTCCAAACACACATTGAATTCCTAGAACTTCCAAGATAACACCTAAATCCTTGCATCACTCTAAATCACCTTAATACATGTTTTCCTTCTCAAGTAAACATTTGTTCATCTGTAACACTTCCTAGTTCACCAAGACCATTTAAAACACTTAGAACTTCTTACACATTTTCCCAAATTTGGCCATAGCTTCTCTTGTATTTACTCACACCCAAACACTTAGGTTTTACCTTATTTCATTCAAGAACACCTAAAATCCATCAAACACATTTTTATACACAAGACTTCACACATTTAGCACTACATCACAATATAGTGCATAACTTAAATTGCTTGGCACTTAGGCCCTTAAACAACATGGCTCTTAGGCCCTTAAATTGCATAAACCTTAAACACTGAATTTCCCACATAAGTAATGCCTTTGACCTGCAAATACACCCAACAATACATATGCCCTTAATAACTCTTGAGAGCATTCTAGAGGTCATTCACCATTGGCTCCTTAGGTATTTTCCATAAGAACACAAGCTCATTTTCCTAAGGCATTTGAACTACATTGAGATAGCTTGTTTACCTCTTTTCCTCACAAACTTCTTTCTTGTTTCCTTGTAAAACCGGTGGGGTGTTTGGTTGTTTGTCAACTTCTAAACAATGTACAAATAATAGAATGAGTATTCAAGCATTATGCTTCATCTCATTGTAAACCCTAGTTACACATATTGTTTTAACACATTAAGGTAATTGTTTTACCTTGGAATTGGAAGAGAACTTGAATAAGTATCAAGAGAGGACTCCTCCTAGCCCTTGGAAGATTCAAATGAAGCTAAAACAAGCAAGATAAATACACCGGTGAGGTGAATTTTCGGACAACACAAAACATGAAGGAAACATCATTTTCTTTGAGTTTCCTTACCTTGAAGCAAAGGAGAACAATAATATGTGAAAAGGTGAGCTCAAGCTCCATCAATGGTGAATCTCCTTGGCACCGAAATGAGGCTTTTGAAGATTTGAAAAGATAGAAGTGTAGAGCTTGCTCCAACTAGAAGAATGGTGGTCTTGAAATTAAATTTGGATAAGTGAGCTAGATTTTACAAGAGTTCAAAGGTGGACTTCCATGGTGGTGGTGCTATATTACCGAGAGAGAACAAGAAGAAGAGAGGAAGCAGAAGTTGGGACCGTGTGAAATGGAGGAAGGAAAGAGAGAATGAGATAAGATTGCTTTAAGAAGATATTTGTAACTTATAAAGCAAATAGTACTTTACTTTAAGCTTAACTTCACTTATTTGATTTCTTTCACATGTTGGTGACTCACCATGAAAAACCGGCCCCATATGCCTAGGAGGGTATAATAGTCTTTGTTGACCATTTAATTACTTATAACTTATATGTTACAAACTAGCTTATAAAAGTTACTATTCACAAACTAAGGCACATAGAAGTGAAATTTTTGATTTCCCATTATATAGCCACCCAAATGTGATACTATATAGTACACATGTATATTTAAGAGTAATGATGGACATTTAGCCACTCAAAACTCATTTACAAGACAATTTTTTAAAAACGTGCTTTAAGACTCCTTAAAGCACACTTTGTGTTTTAACTTGTTTTAAGCTTGGTTTTCTTTAGTAATTGATTTAATATGTTCATTAACATATTTATAAGGTATAGGTATGACCATTAGGTCTTATACACATTTATCCCAAGCTTAGAGCACATTTTGCTCAAATTGACTTTAAGGTATTTATTTGTGTTTTGTTTGGTTTCATTGTCTTCCAAAGCTTCCTAAGGACTTATTTAGCCTTATTAAATCATAATTGAATATTATTTAGTCTTGGTAGGCTCTTTGGGTCCTAACCAAGTTCACTCATAGCTTAGAGCATGTTTTTGCTCAAACTGTGTCTTAGTGCTTTATCGCACTTACTATGTTTAAATTGTCCACTGATGTTTCTAAGGCACTTTTTAGCCTTTATATAACATAGTTTGATATTTAAACCACATATCAAGGTTTGGGGTATTTCAATCTACCCCCCTTAAAAGAACTTCGTCCTCGAAGTTCACACTTTTCACACATCAATAGATTAGAACACAGGAATCACTTGGAAATAAACTTCCATAATCAAACACACTTTACATCACAACCTCGGACTTAATGGTCCGGGCAACACATTCACATCCACACATAACATAACATATCCACATGATAACCTCGGACTCTTTGGTCCGGGTATCTTAACAACACTTACACATACATAACAACCCTTTGGACTCACTGGTCTCGGGTAACATCACAACATTTGGACACATAGGTCCCCATAACATAACAGTCTTCAGACACTTAGGTCTATGTAACACAACATTTAGACTCATAGGTCTCAATAGCATACACTTTTAGGAGATCAAGGTCAAAATAACATTTATTACACATACCACACAACATGTCATAGCATGTATAGATCAAAAATATCTTTTATATATACTGTGATCCCGCAGAACCCGGTCGCGATGGACACCTTCCGTCCCCGTGTCCTTGGGAGATCAAAACAATCATTTAAGTTTAAAATTTCCTTGTGCGGTTAAGTAAGAGAACTTTAATTATATAGAGTATCTATCAACGTTTTATAAATACCAATTGAAAATCCTTTTGAAAAACACACAACTCCAAGTCTAACTTAAGCTCTTTGCTTCTTTTCTTAGCGTGGTTATTTGTGACCACTTATAGGGAGTTTCAAGAGTCATCCAACCCTGATGTGATCAGCATCAGTGTTGAACTATCCTTCCACCCCAATTGTGTTCGGCTTCCCTTGATCGCATGCAAATCAAGTTCCACCTCCCACTTCATTTTCAAGCATCAATTAAATCACTCATTTCCAATTTTCTATCTTTTAAATCATTCTAATCATGATCATACATCTCCAAGGATAGAACTTGTCTATCAGTTACCTCCACTCACTTTAATCCTGTTGCCTAGGGAATCTTATTCTCACTAGGTTCTATGTCGGTATCATGCCCTTTCTTGAATCACTATATAGTATGTATACATATGTTTTATCAAAATACAACACATGGTTTTACATTTTATACTGTCGGGGTTTTGTTCCCCCGGGAGTTTCTCTACTCCCCACACTTGTACTATCACACACAACTGTTAACAAACACACACACTTATCACAATGGTATTCGCATCTTCTGTGCGCAATTACCACAATTAAACCATGAATGAATGTGTATGTTTACGTAACACACACACCAATCATCAAAACAATAATATAATTTTGTGCTATGCACAATATAAATCACATACACTACGTACACTTGTACGGTGATATACACTAAGTGGTTTTGCGCTCTACCCCCCTTAAAAGGGATTACGCCCACGTAATCAATCACTAAACACTGGCTTAAATGTTCTGCCGTCGTGAAGTGTTTTAACTTCCACGCGGTCTATTACACAATGGATTCTGATTAGAGGATCTTAACCATATTGGCGGTTTAGTTCCTAAACCAAGAATTCTCATTGGAGTTTGTTTAAACTCTTAGTTGGTTTCGATTCTGGCCTGTTAGGCTTCTAGGCGTTAATAATTAGTCATTCACTCATGTTCACCATGTACATTCAACACTTGAATCACTGGCTCACTAGTTTCTGCTGCGAAACTCTAGTAACTGTAGAGCTTAGTTGCTCCATTTGTTATTCGTACTGTATTGTACATCCCCAATTGTCACCTTTATCTTGGTAACAATGGTTTCTCAACCGACGCGTGGTATCTCTTACCGTTAGCGAATTCGGTGAGTTACAAACATCCTATCCACTTCCATGATAATTTACTGTGTATACAGTTATGTATTTCACAATGATTGACTTGTTCCCTTCCGACTTATTGTCGGTTGAGATTGAGCTACTACCTAGTGTGTAGTGCTCTCTCAGCTATTTACAACATTTGGGGTATATTCTATACCGATATTTGGCAGTTAGTGCTACTGTAGTCACTTACTGTTAATCATGTCTCCACATTTGGTTTTGTACAAGTACTCTTTTATGGTGCGGCCTTGCATTTCCTATGCATCGGCCTTTATAACATTATTCCTCCACAATTAACATGTTTCCAATTCCTAGCTATCCCACTCGATCATTACTGCGCAAGTGCAATACCAAAACACTCAGTCATACAGAGTGCAGAGGCGTAAACTCTTGACAATAAATCCCTTATGCGATTCGCCATGGAATTCACACTGAGTTCCTCATCACACAGTACCTACCACTGGCTTATTGCTCAGTTTGTTTAACATCACTTATCTTGCATCTCCACTGAGTTTAACTCATAACTGGTCTTATTTGTTACATCACCGTTTAACAACTTTATACAACGGTCGCTTGTTGCGCACCGTGCTCTTACTCCCTGTATAACATCAGCTTATATCGTGTTTACCGTCACATTAACTTCCACACATATACTTACATCATTCACATTATGGTTCATCACTCATTTGGGTGACTACTGAATGCTCCTTGAGCATCGATCATTCGAGTCACAAGCCGACATTATTCAGCTCGGTGCTTCACTTTATACACACATGCTACTAAACTAACTGCTCTCTTTCAATAATAATATCATCCATACTTAACATATTTCTTGAACTTGATTCACATAACTACCGCTCCTGCGGTCTCACAATATCGAGAGGTATCCCCACTCTTAATGCAGTGGTTCGTTTACCACTCTATTCACTTATACAACATAAACTTCTACAATCAATTGAATTTATATAACATATCTTGCTTATGGCTTATGAGCCTTGTTTGCCTTGAGCTGGGCTCATTGTAGGCTGTCCACACATATGTACTTCTCTGTACAACATTATATGGTTTGGAGATTATACTGAGCTCAATGACAAGGTCGTTGCATTCCGTTTCCTTTCATGGGATGCCCCTTAGGTTTGCAGTCCGTCTCCTGACAACTTATGTCTAAACTGGGTGTTAGTTTCAACCCTTGTGTTTCTGTCATGTCATTTGTGCCATTATTGTTGATGTAAACACCCTTCGAGGATTGCTCCTGGGTGTTGCTAAGTTATGCTTTTACATCTGGTTCACACTTATTGGTACATTGAGTTAGCCACGCCGTTTGCGTTCTTAATGGCTTATTATCTCCTTCTGTGAAGATCAACATTTCCTGGTAGTACAGGTACTCATTCTGGGAATTTTCATCCCGTTCATTGCACATTAATGTGTCCACATTAGTCATCTACTTACCATGTACAGGCTAGGTCACCGTTCCAGCTAACATGTTTTATCCCTAAGGATCCTTAAGACATATGTGATGTCTTTACATAACAGTCTGTGCCCTTCGCACTTCCTAACTCTTAAACATTTCCTTGAGAGGAATTCACTAATCCTTTTAGTCTCGTTAACTCAACTGAGTTCCTTAACTTCAACTACTCCTTGTAATCTCTAGCTCTTGTTTGATTTATACTGCTGACCGTAGGTGGAGTCGACTACTTCCCGTGTTTCGGACTCCACTTGTATACATATGTGGGGTACCATAATGATACATTGCTACCTACCCAACTAACCCATAAGTAGGTCTGTCAGGCCCACAAGCTCCTATCGGAGTGCGGTCGTCCCACAATTCAGTTGGTACACTCGTAGTGTCCGTCACACGCCTAGGCGAAGCATTCTGTTGTCAACTCCCTTATATTGTCCCGTGACAATATTCATTCCTTACTTCCCGAACTTAATCGAGGGAAAGTTTATCCATTGTTGTATCTCGTCAACTGTCCTTGATTTTACTGGCTTGGTTTAAAAGAAGGTTAGAAAGAAGTGTTGGTTTGAAAGAAAATCTGGTTTTGAAAAGAAAAGGGTTTGAATAAATCTGGTTTGAAAGAAAATTTTCATGGTTTCACAACATCTTCTTACCTTAGCCAAGTCTAGCTTCTTGCTGACTGGTGTACTTCCAATTACAAGGTCAGGCTGTTAAGCCCTTCCATGGTTATAATGTTCACACTTAACTTCGTGGTACTTCACTAAGTACTTCGTAGTGGTTATAAATGTCCCGAACAGCCCTGTTATAGCAGCACTTGCAACGGCAAGTGCGCCATGCTAACTGGCTATCGGTTTAACACATACCAGTTGTGGTATTGTTTTTACCCATATTGTCATCAGTGGCCTTGTTGGCCCTCACTGATCTTACTGCCTTGATAATAACTCTTCTAGGTGACTTCTCACTGTCTTCATATGATAATCATTAACTAGGGTGTTTCCCATTCTGGAGACCCCTTTTTCTTAGTATTGTATTCTCTTTGTAGCCCGTTCCACGTATTTGTCGTGGTTACTGAGACTTGTCTCTTGTTTGGGCACTACGTTGTAGTTCCTTTGTCGGTTGGTATACCGTTGGTGTATTATTTATCAACTGTGGTTCCGTAGACACTTGTCTCGGGTTTTATTAATCCACTTCTGCTTGTTGCACGGTCAGTGCGTTGCAAGCTGGTTACTCTCGACTGCTTTGCATGTCGACCCAGGTTGCCGGAAATTCTATTCTCTTATACACAAAATCCTTCATTCTTCGCTATTAATGCGGTTAACATTGTTCAGATGGAACCGTCTCCGGGTTCCCAGTTTTCGGGATCTACCGTGTGACAGGTTCTCCGTACCTTTAGAGGTACTTAATAACAGCCAGATCGGGTATTCCCGAGTATAGAGTGGACTTCCATCTCCCTGGCGTTCTTTCCCAAGTTATAAACAGGGTTGTGGAGGGCGGGAAGGATATAGTAGGTTTCCAGTATTCACTGGTAGTTCTTACTAGCGTATCTCTCACGCTATCACTCAACCCTTAACCCAAAGTACTAAAATCCTAACTCGGTACTTCCTAAGCTCGGTAATTCAGTCATCAGAGCGATACTTCGCTCTGATACCACTTTTTGTAACACCCCATCCAACATTAACACACTTACAATAAACTGCAGCGGAAAAACAACCTCATCACATTACTTAACTCGTTGGTGTTACACGCCGTTAGCCACCCACGTGGCTAACAAGGCTAATACATACACATTGTACCGGTCTGATGGGCTAAATTCCCGAGCGTCTACACATTACTATCCCTTTTCATTATACAACAACAACATACACCTTCCAACTATACCGAGTATCTATAACTGATGCCGATAACAATTTCGGTCTTACTACACCTACTGTATATACACACATAAACGATTACCCATGTACAACGACTACCCCGTCCTACTCTCGAACGGCTTCCAGCTCCTTACCTGAAATAGGAAAAGAAGAGAAAGGGTGGCCCCCAAGGGGCTCATCACCTTTGCTGGTATGGTAATCCCGCAGCCCACATGCTACCGGGCCACGCACAACTAATTGTCGTCTTAGCATGCGGTTGATTATTTTTAAATCATACATGCAACTGTAAACACACAACACTTAATCACATTCGCCTCAACGGGCTCAACAAACGGATAATATATCCTTACTTAATAAGTCACTCATGGTATTCATTATCCCTAGAGTGTTCCTCCTCTAATGGAGCTACTTCCTTAATAGACGACACTTACCCTTAAATCGGGTTACCCTTAAACGCCTCTTATCACAAACTGGGAATCATATCCATGATCCACACACTCCACATTATACAACATATAACATACACTACATAACAACACTTAACAACACTTTGCACGTTTCCACGTGCACAACATAACACCGCAATAGATATTGCATCACAACAAAGATACATAACATAACGGGAATGGTCCTCTCAGGAACCGACCCAAACATCACTAATACACTGGTGAGCCTAGAGATTGTTGCCAGTCTCATGATAAGCTCGTTACATAACTCGTTACCGTCTCGTAAAATGAACGGTTAACTTAACACAAGGTGTCTCGGATATAGTGATCCAAGCACACCGAAACAAACATAACAATAGTATGCCCTGTGGCCCGACGTGAGTCAGTAATAGCCTTGGTTAAGCTAAAGGGAAGGTTGGGAACCAAATTGGAAAACAACCATAACATACGAGAGGATCGAACCTGCTATGACAACGACCCCCATACTCACACGCGTGGCCGGAACAGACCGGACTCCTCACTCCCCCGTTAGCACTTGTTAGTAGTTCAACTTTGAACTTTATTAAACAATCACAAACATTGGGTTAAGTCTTGTTAGACATACACAAGGGAAGAGAGAGTCATACATTCACATACAAACATCACGCACAAACATCACATAACCAACTCACGCACAGCCGTGGTTAGAACGTTCCTTAAGTCGGAAACGTTGTTACCGGATACCGTTCTCCTACGTTTACCTAATAGTGGTTAACTAGCCCTTCAAGCGCATTCGAGGTTACCGGTATCGGCACGTAAAACATACAATAAAATAACGACTGTAACTCGTTTCATGATTTATCTCATAACGTGGCAAACATACAGAAAAACATTGGCATACAAGCCGGTGTAATCCGGTAGGACACAGGTTGCAAGAAAACCATACCTGTCACCGGAGTCCACTTTACCACGTCCACTTATGTTCCTCGAGCGATTCTCGAACAACTGTTAACATCACATGTGTTTTTTAACATCGGGGTTTGTTTGATTATTTAATGTCTAATGCTTAACTTTTCCCGTTAACTTTGTTACATAACTTACATTTTTAACTTGTTTTACTCTTACATTTAATTACAACTTTTCACCCACTTAATTGTCATTAAAACTCACCTAACAAGAAGTCCTTAACAACCTAATAACATCATTACTTATCAATCCCCATCATTACACATCATTTCCTTACCTTAAAACAAACAATTTTGGTCCATACAGTTGGCCTGTCCGAACTTGTGTCCGGACTTCCCAAGTTCGGACACAAGCCGCGACCTAATACTGAACCCATACACACGTCCGAACTTGTTCCCGGACTCCCATTCGGACATTTCGAGAGTAAATCCCAGATAGAAACAGTCACGTCCGAACTTGTGTCCGGACTTCCCAGTTCGGACACAGTTCGAGAATGAGAAAATCCTTTACCCAACAGAGCCTGTCCGAACTTCCATGTCCGGACGGAAGTTCGGACACGGCAAAACATTCAATTTCCAAGTCTTTAAACACTTAACCACTTTCACCAAACTTCTCCTAAAGCCTCATAATGTTTCCTAACATCATTTGGCACATCAAACACACCTTTAGCCATGCTAAACTCTTTAAATCACTCACCAAAACCATCTTATCATTCACAAATTTCTTAAAAAATTCCTAGCACTTGGAATTTTTCTCCTTAAGATTTCTAGGTGGTATTTCACCTATAATGACCACTACACTAAAATGCTTCTTCACCTTCATAACATCATCTCCCAAGCATCTCCTCTTACTAACCAAATCCTCATTTCACAACTTCTTGAATTCCTTTCTCAAAACCTTACCTAAGCATCATTTATTCCTTGAATATCACATTACCTAAACCTTAAACAAACTCCTCCAAGACTTAAATACATTCTCCAAACACACATTGATTCCTAGAACTTCCAGATAACACCTAAATCCTTGCATCACTCTAAATCACCTTATACATGTTTCCTTCTCAAGTAAACATTGTTCATCTGTAACACTTCCTAGTTCACCAAGACCATTTAAAACACTTAGAACTTCTTACACATTTTCCCAATTGGCCATAGCTTCTCTTGTATTTACTCACACCCAAACACTTAGGTTTTTTACTTATTTCATTCAAGAACACCTAAAATCCATCAAACACATTTTTATACACAAGACTTCACACATTTAGCACTACATCACAATATAGTGCATAACTTAAATTGCTTGGCACTTAGGCCCTTAAACAACATGGCTCTTAGGCCCTTAAATTGCATAAACCTTAAACACTGAATTTCCCACATAAGTAATGCCTTGACCTGCAAATACACCCAACAATACATATGCCCTTAATAAACTCCTTGAGAGCATTTCTATAGGTCATTCACCATTGGCTCCTTAGGTATTTTCCATAAAACACACAAGCTCATTTTCCTAAGGCATTTGAACTACATTGAGATAGCTTGTTTACCTCTTTTTCCTCACAAACTTATTTCTTGTTTCCTTGTAAAACCGGTGGGGTGTTTGGTTGTTTGTCAACTTCTAAACATGTACAAATAATAGAATTAGTATTCAAGCATTATGCTTCATCTCATTGTAAACCCTAGTTACACATATTGTTTTAACACATTAAGGTAATTGTTTTACCTTGGAATTGGAAGAGAACTTGAATAAGTATCAAGAGAGGACTCCTCCTAGCCCTTGGAAGATTCAAATGAAGCTAAAACAAGCAAGATAAATCACCATGGTGAGGTGAATTTTCGGACAACACAAAACATGAAGGAAACATCATTTTTCTTTGAGTTTCCTTACCTTGAAGCAAAGGAGAACAATAATATGTGAAAAGGTGAGCTCAAGCTCCATCAATGGTGAATCTCCTTGGCACCGAAATGAGATTTTGAAGATTTGAAAAGATAGAAGTGTAAGCTTGCTCCAACTAGAAGATGGTGGTCTTGAAATTAAATTTGGATAGTGAGCTAGATTTTACAAGAGTTCAAAGGTGGACTTCCATGGTGGTGGTGCTATATTACCGAGAGAAGAACAAGAAGAAGAGAGGAAGAAGAAGTTGGGACCGTGTGAAATGGAGGAAGGAAAAGAGAGAATGAGATAAGATTGCTTTAAGAAGATATTTGTAACTTATAAAGCAAATAGTACTTTACTTTAAGCTTAACTTCACTTATTTGATTTCTTTCACATGTTGGTGACTCACACCATGAAAACCGGCCCCCATATGCCTAGGAGGGTATAATAGTCTTTGTTGACCAATTAATTACTTATAACATATATGTTACAAACTAGCTTATAAAGTTACTATTCACAAACTAGGCACATAGAAGTGAAATTTTTGATTTCCCATTAGTATAGCCACCCAAATGTGATACTATATAGTACACATGTATATTTAAGAGTAATGATGGACATTTAGCCACTCAAAACTCATTTACAAGACAATTTTTCAAAAACGTGCTTTAAGACTCCTTAAAGCACACTTTGTGTTTTAACTTGTTTTTAAGCTTGGTTTTCTTTAGTAATTGATTTAATATGTTCATTAACATATTTATAAGGTATAGGTATGACCATTAGGTCTTATACACATTTATCCCAAGCTTAGAGCACTTTTGCTCATATGACTTTAAGGTATTTATTTGTGTTTTGTTTGGTTTCATTGTCTTCCAAAGCTTCCTAAGGACTTATTTAGCCTTATTAAATCATAATTGAATATTATTTAGTCTTGGTAGGCTCTTTGGGTCCTAACCAAGTTCACTCATAGCTTAGAGCATGTTTTTGCTCAAACTGTGTCTTAGTGCTTTATTGCACTTTACTATGTTTTAAATTGTCCACTGATGTTTCTAAGGCACTTTTTAGCCTTTATATAACATAGTTTTATATTTAAACCACGTATCAAAGGTTTGGGGTATTTCATGACTGGGCGCGACACGTGTCCTGGACACGTTCAGCATCCTTCAAAATTTTGGCTCTAAACTTCATTTATCATAACTTTGGCTAGGATGATCCGTTTTTAACGTTCTTTTATCGATCTTCATGGATTTTCATAACCTATTTATTGGTATAGGTTTCATGGCCTGGTTTGACCATTCCCAAAAGTCAACTCTAACAAGGCTTAATAAGCTTTAAGGTTCCTAGAATTTTATATTGACTTTTATGTTTCAAAACAATGTTCCAACACTTCCTAAAATCTTTAATATATTTGGAGTGTTTAGAAATTTTCCCAAGATTTATTGACTTATAAATCTTATTATTAAATTCATAATACTATATAATAATGTATAATAATTAGGGTTAAATAGGAGAAAACCCCTAAATAAATTTTACAATTCCATATAATAATTTAATATTCATAATTCCATACCATAATTTAATATTAATAGTATTATTTATGGTTTAATAAAAGAAATCCCCTAAATTAATTTAAATTAATTTAGGGGTATTTCAGTATATCCCCCTTAACAGAAACTTCGCCTCGAAGTTTAAAAATCAACTAATAAGCACTCACACCCACCACTTCGGGTGCTAAAACCATAATAATTCCAACGAAATTCCATACCAATCCAATCCTTTATTTCCATCCATTCCCATTCCACATTCCACTCGAGATTACTCAAACTCAAACTGAACCAAGATATACCGAGATATTTCATGATAAAAATAAAAAGTCACATGCGGTGTCATAATGTAAAAACCAAGTACACACATACACCTCTTACTCTGCTAATCACGCAACAGGGCATAATCTGGATGAGGTAGCGAAGAAGGATTATGCTCTACCCCCCCTTAAAAGAAACTTCGTCCCGAAGTTTAAGATTTATCTACCAACTACTCACACACCGCTTCCGGTGTGTGGGTAAACTAAATAATAAGTTGTACTACAAACTTTAAAATGTATACCAAACAATCAACCACTCAAGGGTATTCATCCAATAACAATTCCCAAACATTTGTTTCTGTTATCAACACTACATTCAAAGAATTCAGCACCTTATTATCAAGCTTTGTTGTAAATTTTATGGAACTGTTGAATTTATCTGTGATCGATATTTATTTATACCCCCTGTTTGTTATGTATTTGTATTTCTTGATTATTATAAAATTTTATTTTATGATCCTTACCTATTCATTTTATGACCAGTACGAATGATATGTCCATTATATGTTCATTTTATATTGTATGTTTATTTTATGAAGTTGTCGTACCCCCCCTTAAAATAGGGTACGACCCATATCCGTCTCGTAATAATGAAGTGGAATTTAAACTCACTTTTAAGGAGCACTATATTTTACATCTCCTATGGAGATTCCTCCTTCAAGGATGCGGTTCATTTTGATGCACAATATCACTCGTTGTTATTCTAGCTTGATTATAATTAAATCTTTTAGTGTTCCCAACATGCTTTCCTAACTCATTTCGCCTCTCTTACGGTCATTGACAAGAACAAAGTTTAGAATTCATCATTCATATAGTAAGTTAAGTTTTGAAAACGGAACATATAGGTTATACTTAGATATTACTATAATACATTTTAGTTCACTCTTTCTTTCTTTATTTAAGCATTGGGTGTAGTAGGTATCAAAATCTTAATCATGTGATTTGGAAACTATTAATTCATAAAAGAAAAATTCCAATATAATGTAATGTAATTATTTAAATGCCATCCTTACCACAACATTTCTCTAGAAGCATTTTATAACCTAAAGTTTCTTAATTGTCATGGCTTAAAAATTCATGAACTTATTTAAAATAGTATCATACTATATATTAAAACTTCTTTTTTTCTTTCAATGCAATTAAATCTTTCTTGAAACCTTGTACCGAATTTATAACCTAAAATACGTAAATATGCCATTTATGTTATTTTCACATATCAATATATTAACAAGCTATAAATCAGGTGTAACATGTTTGAGTAGTTTAATATTTTAGATCATATAATAAGTCTAGATAGTCTTTCAAAATTATATTCAAAGCTTTATTAGCCAACCATACATTAAAATTTTTATTATATTCCTTTATAAAAAAAACACCTTCTATGACTTCTAAAATTTTGCATATGTATAATGTTAAACTTCCAAATAAACATGAGAATTTCCAATAATTATAACGTTCATTTTTTTTCGATGCTCATTACTCCAAGTATTTAAGAATCAATGATATTTAGTTTATTATTACTCTTCCCTTCACTCAATCTTTAAGTCACTTCCTTTAATATATATATTTTTTTATATTTAATAAGGTGTAAATGTTGTACCTTGGAGTACCCAAATTTAAATCTCCTTCCTCCATGTATAGGTATTTTTCACCAAATATTTAACTCAATAAACCCTTTACATGTATGAATTTTAATACTGAATCTTAAGATACAAATTTTGAATTGTTCATTGTGGCTAGTAATGAAATATGCCTAGCTCAAGATTTCATGATGGTAACGTCTTACCACCAATCCTCCTCAAGTTCAACACAATCCATCACTTGCGTAGAAGATTATTTACGGTTAGATGACAAGGCTTGTCTAGCCCCTAGACTTCCAGAAGTGAGTGTGCACCCCCACTACTTTCAGCCTAGGAGTTCGTCGCACCAGGCACTTCCCGTAGGGTGTTAGGTTTATGTATTTTCTTTCTGAAGTTAACATAGAGTTTTAGTGTGGATTACAGGTTTGGATGTTGATCTTTTCTGATGAGTTACTAGTTCTTGTTACTTTAATAATTTTCTAGACTTAAGATTTATCTTAAACATTATCTTAGGTAATAATTTGTACCAAGTAGTTCTTGAGATATATTCAAGCTTTAAAGGAGTTGAAGTATATATCACTTAGTTATTCAAAGCTCCACTTGTATACTATTTTTAACCAAAAGTTTCTTTAAAATTTGGGAACATGTGTTCAAGCTTTTAAAGCATTGCTTTCTTAGCCATGTATTTTCCATACGTATGCTTTGAAAGTAGTTCAATGTATGATTTATTCCAACCAAGATCTTATCATACCCAATTGATAATGTTCCAGACTTATTATTATTATTATTTTCTATAGTTTAATGATCAAACTGTATGGCAACACACTATTCCTAACAGACATTCATACAAAAAGTGTATAAAGAATTCATTCACTAATCCCAGAAGGGTTAGGAGTCGTGCCTTACTGGAATCCTCACTTCCCAATTCTACCCCAATTCCCCAGTTTTTAGGGCACCTATATTCTAAGTATTTCACTCGGCTTGTTTTCTCGGGCTCAGAGCGTAACTACGCTCTGATACCACTTTCTGTAACGCCCCTACTTATCACAAATGCAGCGGAAATAAAATACTAGGGCGATTACAGATCATCGGGTTCCAAACACCCACCAAACCTCACCAATTACAACTTATGATATTTACAAATGCTGCGGTCTGAACTCGAGAAAACATAACTAGTGCAAGATATAAAAACTCTCCACAACTCCTAATTCCCATCCCAATCACTCATACTCTTCGTGGCCACCTGTAAAACAGTCCGTACCTGCAAGATGAAACCAAGCAGCCCACCCCAGGAGGGGTGAGTCAGTTCCCTGGAATGGAACTGGTACAACTCTCCAAAACAACAGTTTAAAAACATAACTCTTAAAAAAAATAAAATATAAGATGAAACCAAACACTTAGAACAAAAGCAGAAGAACAAGGCACGCCAAAACACCAAGTCAAAGATAACAAGTCAAGGATAGAGGTAAATAACAAGAAGTAAAGTGAGTCAACTTAAAAGAAACCACGCCAGAAGTTAGTGAACATCCATTGCTCAAGTTAGATTCAGTTCCAATTAGGGTTAGGAAGACCCAAGTAGTCACAAGGACTAGGAATGAAAGAAGATATCCAAGAACCATAACACAAGAGTGGAATAAAACCAATTGAAGAGATGGCCCTGCTGCCAACTGCGTCCCTTTTGGGACAGGGGATATACAGCCCCTCGCTGTTAACTACGTCCGATAGGACAGGGGATATACAGCCCCTCGCTGTTTACAACGTCCGATTGGACAGGGGATATACAGCCCCTCGCTGTTCACAACGTCCGATTGGACAAGGGATATACAGCCCCTCGCTGTTTACCGATGAAGATGTGTGCACATCACAACCAAGACTCAGCTCATGGATGAAACAATATCCAGGGTCAAAAGAAGCATTTACCAAGATTGACATTTCCCATATTTCCACTAGATCATTAACTGCACTAGAGCGATACCAAAACACTCAGTCCTACAGAGTGCAGAGGCGTAAACCCCAGGCAGATAATATCTAATGAACCAACCAGATAGAAGGAACCAATTACCATACAAGGTGTACATTCAAGGCTCAATTAGTCACATCAAGCTGAGTTAGTCACACAACCAATTTCCTTTCAAGATTCATTCAAGCTCATTTAGCGTTTCTCAAAACATTCCATAAAATTCGTCATCAAAAATATCTGAGTACGAGAAATCGTACAAAACATTCCATCAAGTCCATAACACATCAAGCTGAGTACGAGAAATCGTACCTGGTAATCGCTGTAGCCGTTCTAGTCGATGTAACACCCCAACCGTTAATCTCGTCATTACCTCTTAAACCGTTACTAATTACTCCTACTCACGCAGCGGAACTCTAATTAACAACGAGGGGTGAAACAACGCCGTTAGCCACCCATGTGGCTAACCAGGCCTTTCTTACATACCGTAACGGTCTGATGAACTGGAACAACCGAGTACTTCATACAAATACAATACTCAATTCATATCTCTTCTATACCGAGTCTACAATATACGGATGCCGATAACATACTCGGACTTACACCTCATTCAAACGCATAAGTAATTACAATCTAACTACCCATGCTCACAGCAGTCCCCGTGATAAGTCAGGAATTTGTCTAAGTTTACTAGACTAATTCATGCTTAATTTTCTACTTTATGACATTAACTTCCTCTTTAATGCTTTAATTACTCTTCATTGTTATATTGTCTCCAATGATTGATTTCATATGTTTTCAGGATAAAATACTCAACAAAGTGTTTAAATGAAGATTTTAGAGTTTAGAACAACATGGGAAGTCAAATCAGAGTCAAACACAGATTTTCATTCATTACTGTTGGGCTTTATAGAGGGTCCGGGTTTGCATGTTGGTTTGCAACCCGGACCACAAGACCGGAGAAGCTACTGCCTCAATTTTCATATGTTCCGGGTTTGCATATGGGTTTTAAACCCGGAACATCACCAGCGGAGAAGCTACTGCCTCAATTTTCATATGTTCCGGGTTTGCATATGGGTTTTAAACCCGGAACATCACCAGCGGAGAAGCTACTGCCTCAATTTTCATATGTTCCGGGTTTGCATATGGGTTTTAAACCCGGAACATCACCAGCGGAGCGCGGATTTCTGTTTCGAGATTAATGGAATATTTTTATCATTTGTGGCCGTCGCTTACTGAAGATAGATTAGAGATAAAATCCTGTTTTTGTTATAAAGAGAGGAGTCTCGCAAACGTGAGACACACATCGGGAGCGCACGAAATCATCACCACACAGAGAGTATTAGTTTGGGAGTTTGAGTCTGGTTTGGCGTTGGAAGTTTGGAGCAGAGCACAGAAAGCAGTTCACCACGGAGACTCCACCAGGAATCTCAGAACAGAGTTTCTTCTTGTCCTCTATTACTATTAAGCTTAATGTAAACATGTCAATGGCTGAGTAGTCCCTATTAGATTTCGGTTTGCTATGTATCCCTGAATTGACAATTCCTGTTCCTTTGTGATTTAATACAATCTGATTGAGTAAAGTTATTTTCTTGCTTAATTTCTTTAATCGTTATAATTTGGCCAATTATAAAGATTAGTATTTTGTTAGCTTATATGTGACGACTGCGGCTTTCAATTGAATTCAGGAAAATAACCGGTTAGTTTAGAGACGGCAATTCCTCTAAATTGCTAATTGACCAATAAAACTAGATTGTTCTTAAAGCGGTTAGTAAACAGTGGGTTCGTAACGAGAGTTAGAATTCAGTCTTTATTAACTAGTATTTGCTAAGCGGGAGACCGGAGGTAATTATCTTGTTCTAGGGTTTTGCTCATAATTATCTTATTAATCACTTAGGGATAGGAATCGCAGATTTAGGGTGCAGTAGTAAACCGGAATCTCTTTTCCAAATCAAATTCACAACATTTATTTTTCTTGCTGTTATTGTTGCATTCTGTTTACAGTTTCTATTCATCATCAAATTAAACCCCCAATTTCCTGTTTATCCTGCTTAATAAAGATTTAAACTAGACACATCGCCTCCTTTGGTTCGATACTTAGGGAATCTTCTCTATTAAAACTTGCTAGAATTGACCGGTACACTTGCCGTTAGGTTTATGGTCAAAACCCGTTCTGCAGGAGAACCAGAGTTCGAGCTCAATCTTGAGATCGAGAGATTCGCAAGACAACTTCGAAGAGACTTGAACCTGGATCCACCAGTTGAGGAGAAGGTGCCCGAACCACCCGTTGGTGAAGAGGTTCCGAAAGTTCAACCACCAGTGAATATGGCGAACAACGAGAGACAGATGAGGGACTACACCCGTCCAAGTGTTGAAGGGTTGGTGTCGCCAATTGTGATTCCAGCATTGCCAGCAGGAGTGCAGTGGCAGTTCAAGACTCACTATGTGACCATGGTGATGAACGCGCCGCAGTTCAGCGGGATGGTTACTGAAGACCCGAATGTCCATCTCACTACATTCCTGAGATTGGTAGGAGTGTGCTCGACACCAGCTTCGCAGGAGGTGGCCCGGCTCACTCTGTTTCCATTCTCTCTGAGGGATAGAGCCGCTGAGTGGTTGAACTCGTTGACGCCTGACAGTATCACCAGTTGGACCGAGCTGGCTAATGCATTCTTGGCAAAGTACTTCCCACCCTCTCGGATGCTGACCATGAGAGGAGAGATTACAAACTTCAAACAGTTTGCTGGTGAGTCCTTGTCTGAAGCTTGGGAGCGTTTTAAGGGAATAGTGAGGAAGGTACCACATCACGGTCTAGGTGAAGAGGTTATACTGCAGTCCTTTTACAAGGATTTGGATCCGTCTAGCCGGTTGTTGGTTGATACTTGTGCTGGAGGAAGTTTGATGGAGCTGCCTATTACACGAATTAAGGAGTTGTTAGATACTATCACTACAGCAGCGAATCAGTGGGGAGGCACAAGAGCAGGAGAAGCTGCACCGAAGAAACCAGCTGGGGTTTATGAAGTAGATTCAAACACTTTCTTGGCTGCCAAGATAGAAGCAATGTCGAAGCAGTTTGAGCGTATGTGTGCAGTTATGAATCCACAGTCCAGTGCAGCAGCTCCTGAGGTTTATCCACCGTGCGAGTACTGTGGTAGAGCCTCTAATATGTGCCAGTGTTCTCCACCACAAGAAGAGGCAGCGAACTATATTGGTAACAGACCGGGTAATTATTTTGGCAATCAAGGAAATCCGGGTTATCAAGCTCAGCAGCAGAAACGTTACCAAGCTGGTGGTAACAACAATTACAATCAAAGGCCTCAGCAACAGTACAATCCTTCCTATCAGAAGCAGCCATTGCAGAATCAACAAGCACAAAATTCAGGTGCTGGAGCGTCTTCTAGTATGGATGCAGTTCTGGCCAGGATGAGTGATTTCATCTCAGTGAATACGAAGAAGTTTAATGAGCTGGAAGCTTTCAATCAAGAGCAAAGAACCTTCAACAATGATCAGAGGACCTTCAATAGGAATATCGAGACTCAGCTGTCTCAGATATCTCAGCAGTTAGCTCAGCGTCCCTTGGGTTCCTTGCCTAGTCAATCAGAGCAGAATCCGAGAGAGCATGCCAAGGCTATCACATTGAGGAGTGGTACACAGCTTGACCCGGTGGTCCCTGAAGTTGAGGTCCTCTCCCTAATGTTGAGCAGGATAAAGAAACTGCACCAGCAGGTTCCCAGGAGGAGCCACCAGCCGAAGAGGAGGTGGCAATTAGCAAGACTACTAAGACTTCCACACCTCCACGACGCGCAGTTGCTGAAGCGCCGGTTCCTTTTCCAAACCGGCTGAAGAGAGAGATTTGGATGAGCAGTTTGGTAAGTTTTTGACTATTTTTAAGAAACTGACCATTAACATTCCTTTTTCTGAAGCTTTGAAACAGATGCCAATATATGCGAAGTTTATGAAGGACATCCTGTCCAGCAGACGGTCCTTAGTGGAGAAGGACACTGTGCAGCTTACTGAGAGCGTTTCAGCTGTGCTTTCGAAGAAGCTTCCACCTAAGCTCGATGATCCAGGTACTCCGGTCATACCTTGCGCTATAGGTAATGTGAATTGTGGTAAGGGTTTATGTGACTTGGGTGCAAGTATTAATCTGATGCCATTATCTATGTATTTGAAGCTTGGTCTAGGAGAATGTGAGCCTACTCGAATTACTTTGCAATTAGCTGATAGGTCGATTATCTTACCTAGAGGTGTGGTTAGAGATTTAATTGTTTCAGTTGGTACTTTGCTTTCCTGCTGACTTTGTTATTTTGGACATGGAGGAAGATAAGGTGGTACCACTCATTCTAGGTCGACCATTCATGCGAACAGCAAGGACCCTTATTGATGTTGAAGGAGGGAAGATTATATTGCGTTTACATGATGAGCAACTTGTTTTTGATATGACCAAGGCTGCCACTCATCCTTCTGATGTTCATGCCTGCTTTAGTTTGGATTGTATTGACACTTTGATGCAGGATTATTCTTACAGCCCCACGGAGCTGGATGCGTTGGAGAAGTGTTTGGTGGATTCCATAGAGACCACTCATGATGACTCTGAGGTTTCTACTGCAGCGTTTCAGCTCTCTGCTGGGAGGCCATATAGGAAGAACCACAGGATCGAGGAGGAGCCGCTGGACCGAGTTCCAAAGACACTAGCTCCTTCTGTGGAATCACCACCCTCTCTTGAGCTTAAACCGCTTCCTAGTCATCTTAAATACGCTTTCCTAGTTCCTCTTACTGATTTACCTGTTATTATATCTAATGCTTTAACTGATGAACAGGAAGAAGCATTGTTGCAGATTTTGAGGAGAAACAAAGAGGCGCTAGGATGGTCCATTGCTGATATCAAAGCATTGCTCCTACATTCTGCACCCACCGCATTTATCTTGAGGAGGATTACAAGCCATTGAGACAGCCCCAGCGGCGACTGAACCCGCACATGAAAGAGGTAGTCAAGAAGGAGGTTATCAAGCTACTGGATGCAGGTATAATCTATCCGATCTCTGACAGCGAATGGGTAAGTCCCACTCAGGTAGTACCCAAGAAAGGGGGTTTAACTGTCGTTCCTAATGATAAAGGTGAATTAATCCCTCAGCGTACTATTACTGGGCATAGAGTTTGCATTGATTATAGGAAGTTAAATGCCGCCACTAGGAAAGATCACTTTCCCCTTCCATTTATTGATCAGATGCTAGAGAGGCTTGCAGGACAAGAATATTATTGTTTCTTGGATGGTTACTCTGGTTATTTTCAAATTCCAATTGCTAAGGAGGACCAAGAGAAAACTACTTTTACATGTCCATATGGTACTTATGCTTATCGTCGCATGCCTTTTGGTTTATGTAATGCACCTGGTACTTTTCAACGTTGCATGACTGCTATCTTTGCTGATTTTATCGAGAAGTGCATCGAAGTCTTTATGGATGATTTTTCTGTTTTTGGACCAACTTTTGATGCATGCTTGCGAGACTTGGATTTAATCTTAGCTAGATGCAGGGAGACTAACTTGGTGCTCAATTGGGAGAAGTGCCACTTCATGGTGCAGGAAGGCATCGTGCTCGGTCACAAAGATTTCTAAGAAGGGATCGAGGTGGACAAGGCCAAGGTTGAAGTCATTGAGCAGTTGCCACCACCTTCTTCGGTCAAAGATGTCCGTAGTTTCCTCGGTCATGCAGGTTTTTATAGGCGTTTTGTCAAGGATTTTTCTAAGATCTCTAAGCCTCTTTGTGATTTATTACTTAAGGATGCTAAATTTGAGTTTACAAAGGAGTGCTTAGATGCGTTTAATTTGCTCAAAGCTAAATTGATTTCTGCACCTATTATTGTTGCTCCTGATTGGTCGTTGCCTTTTGAGATTATGTGCGATGCTAGTGACTACGCGTTGGGAGCAGCTTTGGGGCAGAGGCATGACAAGGTATTGAGGATAGTCTACTACGCAAGTAAGACTATGAATGAGGCGCAGAAGAACTATGCCACGACGGAGAAGGAGCTGTTGGCGATCGTCTTTGCTTGTGACAAGTTTCGACCGTACATCATTGGCAGCAAAGTCATCGTGCATACCGACCATTCTGCCCTCAGGTATCTCTTTGGAAAGATTGATGCTAAGCCTCGTTTGATCCGTTGGATTTTGCTTTTGCAGGAATTTGATATTGAGATTAGAGATAAACCTGGAGCGCAGAATGGAGTGGCGGATCACTTATCCCGTATGGAAATTCCTGACGATGGCAGGCCAATCAATGAGTATTTCCCTGATGAGTATGTTTTCATGATTGGCCATTCCACGGACCCTTGGTACGCTGACATTGCAAATTACCTAGCCAAGGGTATTATTCCTCCGGAGCTATCGTATCAACAGAAGAAAAGTTCTTCTCCACAGTCAAGCACTACCTTTGGGATGACCCGTTTCTGTTCAAGGTCTGCGCAGATGGTATGATACGTCGTTGTGTTTCTGAGGATGAGGCTAGAGACATCCTGACACACTGCCATTCTAGAGAAGCAGGAGGTCATTTTGGACCGGCTAGGACAGCCGCAAAAGTTTTGGAGGCTGGCTTCTTTTGGAAGAACTTGAACAAGGACTGTTATCAATTTGTTTCTACTTGTGACCAGTGCCAGAGGCAGGGGATTTTATCCAGACGTCACGAGATGCCATTGAATTCGATCTTGGAGGTTGAGCCGTTCGACCTGTGGGGTATTGATTTCATGGGACCGTTCCCATCTTCTCAAGGTAATCTCTACATCTTGGTGGCAGTGGACTACGTTACCAAGTGGGCTGAAGCGATAGCAGCGCCGACCAATGATGCAAGAGTGGTACTCAAATTTCTAAAGAGGAATATATTTACCCGTTTCGTGTTCCACGAGCGATCATCAGTGACGGGGGTACACATTTCTGCAACAAACAGTTTGAGGCTCTTCTACAGAAATACGGAGTGCGACATAAGGTTTCTCTACCGTATCATCCACAGACGAACGGGCAAGCCGAGATCACCAACAGGGAAATTAAGTGGATACTGCAGAAATCTGTTACATCTTCGAGGCGGGATTGGTCCCTTAAGTTGGATGATGCCTTGTGGGCATACCGCACTGCATTTAAAACACCCTTGGGAATGTCCCCGTACAAGTTGGTTTTTGGCAAGGCGTGCCACTTACCGGTGGAGCTGGAGCACAAATCTTTTTGGCACTCAAGGCACTGAATTTTGATCTGAAAAAGGCCGGTGAGAAGCGTAAGTTGCAGCTGGTTGATCTTGAGGAGTTTAGAGAGGAAGCTTATGAGAATGCCAAGATTTATAAGGAGAAAACGAAGAGGTGGCATGATAAGCTATTGGTCAAGCGTGAGTTCCACGTTGGAGATAAGGTTCTTCTTTTCAACTCCCGACTGAAGTTATTTCCCGGAAAGCTTAAGTCTCGTTGGTCTGGACCGTTTACAGTGACAAATGTCTCGCCCTATGGAGCTATCGATTTAATCAATAGAAGGGGAAACATTCAAAGTCAACGGGTCTCAGCTGAAGCATTATCTCAGTGGTGACATTGCTGAAGTCCATTCGGTAATCACGGTCTTTGATCCTCCTTACTGATTTTCCAATGCATGGTCTAGCCAAAGACCGAAAAGACGGGCGGCTGGCTGGGAGACAACCCAGTTTTGTGAGTTTTATTAGTTTCGTTTTTGTTTATTGCTCGTCGGTTTTAATGTTTTTCATTCTTTATTTTTGGGCTAACGTGCTTATTAGACATGTTTTGTTTAGTTTTACATGATTTTTAGGTCGATTCAGGAGTTTGGAGGAACATCTGTCTTCTATATATGTTTTTGGCCACTTTTAAGGGCTGTCCTGGTTTGAAGCTGGGTTTACAACCCGGACCCATAGCAGGGCGGAGTTTCTGGGATGATTTAGGCTTGTTCCGGGTTTAGCTATGGGTTTGAAACCCGAACAACACAGGCGCATTACTTACTGGGATGTTTTTGAAGTCATCCGGGTTTGAGGAGGAGTTTGAAACCCGGATCACATATACGGCTCACCTTCTGCCATGTTTTTGAAGCCATCCGGTTTGAGGACGGGTTTGAAAACCGGAACAGGTGTTTTACAGAAAAAAAGAGCCGGGCGCGGGACTTAATCCCTAACTCTTCGTCATCTTCCTCGCGCCGCTCTCCCTCTCTCGACCCAGCCCCAATCTCCCTACTGCATTGAATCTTGCCTAACCCATCGCCCACCCTTGCTTCGCCCTCCACTCCAGCACTCGCTTTTCTACTCACCCGACACTGCTCCATCATCCCATCTCCGTCTCGCCTGCCCCATTGCCCCACCCTTGCTCCACTCACCATTTTCCTCTTCTCACCCAAGTCTCCCGACACCACTCCTTTACCCACAACCACCACCACTCATCCGACTTTGCCCACTCGTCGCCGCCACCACCCGTTCTTCCCAGTCCATTGCCTTCTTCAATCCGGTCCAGGCCAGTTTATAATATTTCCGGTTCTGATTAATTGCAATGGCTCCGAAGCGCACGAGACGTTCCACCGCTGCGGGTGCTTCTTCATCGGCTGCGCCACCTGCACCCCCACAACCAATCCAGTACCGAGAATCAGTGCGTGCCGATTTCATTAGTGATGCGGCGTTTGATTGGTACAACGTCAAGGACCGGAAAATTATTCCGGAGAGGTCAGTTTCTGAGGAGCTAATTAATGAATTTGAATTACAGACTATGTTTGGTGCTAAGGGTTGGGGTGGCTTGTTGCGTGTTTGTGGGGGTGTTATTACCCAAGACTGGTTAAGTTGTTTTATGCTAATGCTGAGAAGGAGGATGAGCGTGATGTAATTAGCGCGTGGATCAAAGGGAGATACATCGAAATTACTCATAGGGTGGTTGATGAGTACTTTGGAGTGCAAGATGTTTTTGATAACAATGTGCTTAGGGAACGTAGGAAAAATTATGAAACTGATAAGAGACGGGCGAAGGAGCATTATCTGAGGTTGGTGGTGAATAACCCTGAGGTTCCAAACCGTCAACAACGGTCTTCAAGGGATAAGCAGGTCGTGACAGGGGACAAATTGCAGACTCCGATTGAGAGGTTGTTGCTAGCCGTTATTATGCATAATGTCCGCCCGAGAGAGTGTGCTGACTTGAACGCTGTGGATTGTTTCTTTATGCGCCATCTTCTGGATGATGAGTTCTCTCGCGGCGCCTGTCCTATTGTTTTTTCTGCTGCTGTTATTGACCATATTTTACGTATCATGGATGTGGATAGCACCTCTTCTCTTGCTTTCCCACATTTTCTGCAGTATCTCTTTGAGAAGGAGAGGGTGGATTTCAGTGATGAGCGGCCTCAGCATTCCGCCCCTCCTCTGGACATGACAGCGATGCATCGTTTTCAATGGGAGAAGGTAGGAGATGGTTGGATTAAGCGTCGCCGTGCCCGACCGGGTGAGAGAGCTGCCCAAGCTGCTGGTGCTGATGGGGCCGGGCCTTCACAGATTCAGGGAGATGGTGGACCTGCCGTAGCGCCGACGCAAGATTTTGAGGAGCTCATGACAGAGTTTCGAGATTGGCAGGGGGTGTGTACTGCCCGCTTTGATCAGTTCGGCTCGCGCCTTGACGATCTGTCCACACGGGTTCAGAACTATGGAGTTCGCCTGTCATCTTTGGAGGCGCGTCGCCACGCTGCTGAGGTTCGCCAGGATGCGCGGATGGCTGAGTACGATACACGCTTTGCCCGTATGGAGGCATGGCATCTTCAGCATGGGTCACAGCTTCCACCACCTTCCTAGGATTTTGGAGTTTGGTTATTTCGTTCTCTCTCTTTTCCGATCTTTTGATGTGCTTTTGAGATTTTTCTTTTGGGTTGTATTTGTATCTTACTTTGGATTCGGCTACTACTTGTTTCATTACGACCATCGCTGCACTATGATGTATCACTTATACACTTACTGTTCATCTGCAAGTTCGGTTGGCTTTGGTTGTATTTATTGAGCTACAGGGTTGCTTTTTGATGCGTGTGAGGTATTGAGGAAATTCAAGGAAGCTCTGTCGAGATTTCTGCAGAATTCAACACCCCGCTGTTTTACATAAGTGTGAGGACGTTGTCCTCACCATACCCCAGGGGCGTGATTTTCTAACTTCTTTTATTTTTCAAACGTTGTTTCTGGAAATTTTTGTTTTCCCTTCTTCCTAATCATTTTCATGAAGCAATGAGGGCATTGCTAAGTTTTAAGTGTGAGGAAGGAAATTGCACATGCTCGCATTCATGCTCAATTTCATTCGACTGTGCTAATTTTGAATAATTTTCTTTCAAGACTATCAGTCCATTTGCAAAAATTTTTGCTGGCCCTCAAAAATATTTTGGTTGCATAACATACCTGAGTCTTATTCAGTGGTTGGATAAGTTGGGTTGGAACACTGCATGAGTAGCACTAGTTCTTGTGAGATCGAAACTGGAAAACAGTTGTAGGAATTCTGGTTGCACTGCTTGTATGTACAGTTTTGATCAATGATTGTCTATTTCTTCTTTAAAAAGTTAAGCCCATTAGTGCAACTATTTGATTTTGATTTCACTTGGGGACTTTGGGAATGATTATTGAATGAAAGGAAGGAAGGACAAAGGCAAGGTACTCCTCTAATCGAACTTTTAACCCAGAAACAGGCCTCGCCCATTTGGTAATTAAGTCCTCGGGGTGCTTTATCACCCATCTACCTAAGGTCATCTGATCTGGGATAGAAGACCCAACACCGCTACATGAATGAGAGAAAAGTCTGAGGGATATAAAGAGAAAGTAAATGCTTGTTTAGAAAGTTGAAGAAATTTGCTAATTTCAAATGCAAAGTGCAAAGTCTTTCTTGATTATGAGTACGTGGTGATGAAAGGTAATATGGAATAAGATATTACTTCTCACCCCTTGTCGTCCATGGATTGTGGAAAGTTAATTGGAAAGTAGTCCCTGAGTGAAATTGGAGTCAGTGGTTTTACTATGTGCCTTAAGCTCTTGCAAAATACTTCTCAATTCACTGTTTATGAAACCTGCAAGTGTGGATCATTGTTCTCTATGACTGCTTTTCATTATTAGATCTCCTTGTGCACAGTTCTGAACTGACGGCTCCCTGCTGTAAGATTTTAGTATGTTTCTATTTGCTTGAGGGCAAGCAAAGATTAAGTGTGGGAAGTTGATAAGTCCAGGAATTTGTCTAAGTTTACTAGACTAATTCATGCTTAATTTTCTACTTTATGACATTAACTTTCCTCTTTAATGCTTTAATAATACTCTTCATTGTTATATTTGTCTCCAATGATTGATTTCATATGTTTTCAGGATAAAATACTCAACAAAGTGTTTAAATGAAGATTTTAGAGGTTAGAACAACATGGGAAGTCAAATCAGAGTCAAACACAGATTTTCATTCATTACTGTTGGGTTTATAGAGGGTCCGGGTTTGCATGTTGGTTTGCAACCCGGACCACAAGACCGGAGAAGCTACTGCCTCAATTTTCATATGTTCCGGGTTTGCATATGGGTTTTAAACCCGGAACATCACCAGCGGAGAAGCTACTGCCTCAATTTTCATATGTTCCGGGTTTGCATATGGGTTTTAAACCCGGAACATCACCAGCGGAGAAGCTACTGCCTCAATTTCATATGTTCCGGGTTTGCATATGGTTTTAACCCGGAACATCACCAGCGGAGCGCGGATTCTGTTTCGAGATTAACGGAATATTTTATCATTTGTGGCCGTCGCTTACTGAAGATAGATTAGAGATAAAATCCTGTTTTTGTTATAAAGAGAGGAGTCTCGCAAACGTGAGACACACATCGGGAGCGCATGAAATCATCACCACACAGAGAGTATTAGTTTGGGGAGTTTGAGTCTGGTTGGGCGTTGGAAGTTTGGAGCAGAGCACAGAAAGCAGTTCACCACGGAGACTCCACCAGGAATCTCAGAACAGAGTTTCTTCTTGTCCTCTATTACTATTAAGCTTAATGATAAACATGTCAATGGCTGAGTAGTCCCTATTAGATTTCGTTTTGCTATGTATCCCTGAATTGACAATTCTGTTCCTTTGTGATTTAATACAATCTGATTGAGTAAAGTTATTTTCCTTGCTTAATTTCTTAATCGTTATAATTTGGCCAATTATAAAGATTAGTATTTTGTTAGCTTATATGTGACGACTGCAGCTTTTCAATTGAATTCAGGAAAATAACCGGTTAGTTTAGAGACGGCAATTCCTCTAAATTGCTAATTGACCAATAAAACTAGATTGTTCTTAAAGCGGTTAGTAAACAGTGGGTTCGTAACGAGAGTTAGAATTCAGTCTTTATTAACTAGTATTTGCTAAGCGGGAGACCGGAGGTAAATTATCTTGTTCTAGGGTTTTGCTCATAATTATCTTATTAATCACTTAGGGATAGGAATCGCAGATTAGGGTGCAGTAGTAAACCGGAATCTCTTTTCCAAATCAAATTCACAACATTTATTTTCTTGCTGTTATTGTTGCATTCTGTTTACAGTTTCTATTCATCATCAAATTAAACCCCCCAATTTCCTGTTTATCCTGCTTAATAAAGATTTAAACTAGACACATCGCCTCCTTTGGTTCGATACTTAGGGAATCTTCTCTATTAAAACTTGCTAGAATTGACCGGTACACTTGCCGTTAGGTTTTACCCCCAACACCACCCGTCTACTACTCTCTCGAACGGTGGTCAGCTTCAAGTACCTGCACACTAAAAACGTTCCCCCTAGGGGGTCAGCTTACGCTGAATATGAAATTCGCATATACCGCGTGCTAACCGCGGTATGCCGACTACTTTGGGTCGGATATACATGGAGTTCATTTTAATCAAACAACATGCGTCATGGCAATACAATATATATGTATATCACACAAGGAATCTACATCCAATCACGGAACACGATTCCTAACTAACAAACAATGTTGTTAGTGGTAACTGGTTACTCTTAGGCATTGAGGGTTATTCCTCACTATGCCTTGTTTACTTATTCAATACCTCACCCGCTCTCTCGGGTTACTTATTCATATACACACCCATTCTCTTGGGCTACTCGTACTATACTCACCCACACTCTCGGGTTACTTATTCTCATTATCTCACCCATACTCTTGGGTTAATTATACTCATTATCTCACCCACACTCTTGGGTTATTCATACTCAAGCTCTTGTAGATTCTCGAGACACTACAGGTCTCCTACGTCACGCTTGTTACTCTTATTACATACTTAAGCCAAAACTCATGGCCCTCGTGCATAGTCTTACTTCCCCGGTTTCGACCATACTCTGGGTCTAGCATGGTGGGAAGGTTCAACTAGCTCCCGGAACTCTCTCTTAGTTCCTATCTCTTTTTACATAGGTCCGACTACTCTCGGACTACTCACATTCCCATACACTCCTCTCTCGGAGTTATAGTAATTTTATGTATATTAGTCTAGAAGCATCACTCTTGATGTTTCAAATGACTTTGGGAACTTTACTTAAATTCGGGTAATCTTAGATTTGAGGGTTACCCTTACATTCATATACTTATACTTTCGGTTGTATTCTTATACCGGGTAAAATCCTCATATAAGAGGTCGACCGTATCTCAAGGGAGTCACATAGTCCCGTAGGTCTCTTTTACCTTTCTTATATGTTTACATTATTGGACTAACTTCGATCCTCTCGATGGAGGTTCGTTTATCCCTCCACTCATATTTATTTCGTGGATTGTTGCAATAAGGTTTCCTAACCGTTATCGGGTATTTACTCAACCCGTACATCTCCTCACATTCTAGGGAGTTTATATGTTTGCGTTATCATTACACTTAAATCGATAGTTTATGTGTGTTTGCATACTTCCATTGGTTATGTGACTACCCGTTCAACGGGTTTCTAGTCAATCAATACTCACAAAGAGTCGGTCTATGCACTACGTTAGACCACACCGGCATACAAGTATGTTAGCTCATACAACATACAACAATGCATGCATAATCAAACAAGGGATTATTTTCATGCTTTAATCTTGATTAAGCCGGCAACACAACACACAAATCAGAGTAACTCGGTTAGCATACGGGGCATGAGAAAATCATACCTTTCACCGGGGTTTTTACTTTTACCGTGTCATCTCACCATGCTTGGTTCACACACGATCCACTGATAACATTCAAATGTTTTATTAACATCAAAGCATTACGGTATGTAAAGCTATACTCCCGTACTTAACCCCGTTATCCCGTTTAACTTAGTTTTACTCATGTGTTCTTAAACTCACTCACTTCTAACACTTGTTTACACTTCTTAAGACCTTAATTATTCACCAAACAAGGCCTTAACATCATCTAACATCATCATACCATTCACTTCCCCATCATCAGGACACTTTAAAACACATTCTGTTACAATTTTTGCCTGGTCCGGGTTTGTGTCCGGGTTTACAAACCCGGACCAAACACTGAAATCCGTTTCTGGCTAATTTTACATGTGGTCCGGGTTTGTGTCCGGGTTTACAAACCCGGACCATCCCCTGGGATGGCCTTCTGCCATATTTTTGCTATGTTCCGGGTTTGCATTCCGATTGCAAACCCGGACAACCCCTGGAACTGTCAAAATTTGCAGTTTTTCACCACTTTTAAACCCCTAAATCACCTCTAATCTTTCCTTAATCTTCCACATGTAATCCAACATATTTTAGCACCTTAATCATGCTCTTAACTTCCTTAAATCATGGATTAAACCTATAACTCAATTCTTGCTCAAAGTCACTTACATATCATACTAGTTTCTCTTGTTCTTCTAACTTGTAACAGATTTTGGTATTGTCTCTTACCATTCAATACTCCACACAATGATGCCATTCCTAGCACTCCAATGACATTATTTCTACTACTAACACACTCTTCTTCTTAGTTTGGTTTTCTAACCATTAACCAACCACCTAAATCTCTAACTCACCTAGTTTCTTCCTTAACATAAAACACTCAAGACTATCCATTCCTAGGTGAATTTTGACAGCACTTACTTGCTTTCCTAAGCATTATCACCACACTAAAACAGCTCACAACACTTCTCACACACTGTTTGGTTTAGGCATTAATAATCACACCAAAATTCCCATGGTTCACACATATGCCTAGCTTAGTTTCCTAGGTATGTTTGCACACTTAAACCACATTAAACATTCTCACTCAACTAACAATATTGTAGCATCATTACTACTCTAATTCAAGGTCATTACTTATGTTCAAAAATGTGTTTTACATAGACAAAACCAACTCAAGGTAAGTTCAATACCTTGTTAGTTTCTGTTTTCTCTTCCCTTCTTCTTCCTTCTCTGTTCTTTCTTTCTCTTCTTGTTTCCACACCCACCAATGGGTTTAGATTGCTAACTACAATCACATTCCCATGCCATACACAATAAGCTAGTTAATTCACACATCCCTCACTAACCCTAGAATTTTCAAGAGCTAGATTTCAAAGCTTAGCTTAGGCATTACCTTAGAACACCCAAAAGGATAGCTTGGCAATCAAAAGGGTGAAGTTCCAGCACTCCACAAAGGCAAGTGAAACCGGCTGAAGCAAGGATGGAGAAGGAACTCACGTTGGAATTTTCCAAAAATCAAAGGAAGCTAGACAATGGAGATTTTGAGCTTGCTTCTTACCTTAAGGAACCAAGGAGTGGTTTTAGAACCAAACGGCACCTTCAACCTTCAATTTCCAGATTTTTCCATGGAGGTCAAGTGTGAGCTTTTTGGATTTTGAAGGGAGGGAAATGTTCCCCAAGTTGAGAGGAATCCAATGGTGAAATTATTTTGCAATTTGGTGTTGATTTGAACCTTGTAGAAGAAGAAGAAGAAGAGAGCTGATGGTGGCTCTTGCAAATCGCCATGGAGCTTCAGAGAGGAAGAAGAGAGCTCAGGTGGGAAGTGGGAAAAGAAAACGTGAGAGAAAGAATGAGGAGCAGAGAGAGATTAAGTGGGTTTGTACTATTTACTTTTGCTTTTACTTTTCTTTCTTTCTTTATTTTCTAACTAATAAACAAGAGAGGGGGAGGCTGCTACTCTAATAAAACCGGCCCCCACTAGCTAATTAAGCTAGAGCGTTTTTCAGTTTCTGACAGAAACGCTCGTTATTTTACCCGGTTTGGCACTATTCACTAACCGGGCCCGTTTTCGGATTTTTCTCGATTCTTTATTTTAATGGCTATTAAGCTTCCATTAATACTTAATTATAGTTATTTAATCAACTATAATTTTTACGGGTCCGTTTGACCACTTAAAGTCGCGTTTTCGGGTTTTCTCTCAAGAAACGTGCTTTAAAACTCCGTTAGCGTTTTAATCCATTGTTTGGATCCGTTTTCTTCGGGAATCATCCCGTATACTAATTAGGCCTAACTAAGCCTTAGGAATCCATCTCGGACCCTCTCGAGATCATGTATCTCTTATACTCATTTAACGCGCATTTTAGCGTTTTTCGCTTTTCAAGCGTTTCTCTTTTCTTTTGGTTTTATTTTCTTACCAATACTCTTTAGGCACCATTAGGCCTTTTATAATCGTATTAGAGTAATTAAATCACCATTTTTAGATTCGGGGTATTAAAATCTACCCCCCTTAGGAACTTTGTCCTCAAAGTTGGTGAATCTAGATGGTTACTCTCATGGGTTACTATGTCAAGGTTATAATACATGTATAACCTTACAGACTCCACAAGTCAGTCTCATTTCGCACTACACATACCACACATATATCACAGCATGTATAGCAATCAAAAATACTCTTTTTACTCTCTCCATGGAATCGGTCCGAAGACAAGAAGGCACTACAGTCCTCGAATCCATATCGAGTAATACACTACTGATCCCTCAGGTACCGGTCACGTTGAACACTTACTCTTTCTGGTTCACGGCCGTTTCATGACAAATGGGCACTTACTCTCTCTGGCCCACGGTCCCTTCGGTTCTGATCAAAACGTTACACATATACATATCCTCAGGCACTCTGGTTGACTCACTCAACACAGGAACATCTCAGGGTACTCTCCCCGTCCCGCTGCCTTTGGAAAAATCACACACTGACACCGCCCCAACCGTCACTTAGGACCGCCGCACGTACGGTGCAATGGTTTCAAAACTAGTACACGCCCACCGTTCTACCGGTCATCAAGACTTAAGGCCGTAGCCATCGGCGGGTGATAGCGGTTTAAAAACCAGTTTTCGTTTCCATCTTCATACTTGAAGAAAATTCTTTTTCAAAATCTGTTTGAAAATTCTTTTTAAAACATCACACAACTCCAAATCAAATTTACGGTAGCTGTATCTTTTCTTAGCGTGATTACTTGTGACCACTATAGGGAGCTTCAAGAATCATCCAACCCTGATGTGATCAGCATCAGTGTTGAACTATCCTTCCACCCCAATTTGGGTTCGGTTTCCCTTGATCGCTAGCAGACCAAGTTCCACCTCCCACGTCAGTTTCAAACAATCAGATAGTCAAACATTTTCGTTTTCTATCTTTTACTCTTTCTAGTCGTATTCACGAAACAATTCGTTTCAATTAATCTCTAGTTCCTAGTACTTAGGTCATTTGTCATTCTCGTTGCTTCACTACTTTACCTAGGTATTCCATACTTATGGCTTCTTTTACTCAAATTGTTACTCAATTTAAAACACATAACATACAACTCCAAAGGATGGAACTCACTCCATCTATCGTTCTCAAATAAAATCACCTAGGGAACTCACTCCCTCTTAGGTTACACATCGGTTTCATGCCGATTCATACTCATCATAACTCATGTCTAATCTCACTAGACATATACTAAAGGGATTCTCATTCCTTAGGAGTCTCTCTACTCCCCTTTTCATAAATATTACATACTCATTACTTGCATCTCTCATGCACAATACTTACTCGTTACTTGCATCTCTCATGCACAATACTTATACTTACACAATGAATGGGTACACATGTTTAGTAACATGAGGTCCAAACATCAAAACAATTTCTTTTTGTGCTATGCACATAGTAGTTTACGCACCCATACGTAAAACATACTCTAAGCGGTTTCTCGCCCTACCCCCCTTAAAAGGGGTTACGCCCGCGTAACCAACCATATGTTATCACTGAACATTGGTTCATTAATTCGAGTATTATGAAGTGTTTTAACTTCAGTACGGTAATTAACTCATAACCGGGTTCGGTTCTAGCCCCTAAGGCTTCAAGGGGTTTATGACATAGGTATACTTAACCCTGAATCACGGTCCACAAGCTTCTGCTGCGTGACCTGATAACTAGAGCTTAATTCGCTCTTTGGTATTCTCCATGTATTTCAATCGTCGCTTGGTATCTCTTACCGTATGCGAATTCGATGAATTTTAGATTGTCTCTCCAGTTCTCTGGGAATCTACTTCGTATAACACTGTATACCTTTGTGATTATTCACTTATTTTTCCCGACTTGTTGTCGGTTGAGGTCAAGCTACTACTTAGCATGTAGTGCTTCCTCGTTTAATAGTGGCTCATGGATTATGTTTGTTTCTTGGTTCTGTACCAGAGTTCTTCATTCATATTACTTTGCCTTTTCTTTTTTTTTTCCACATATCGATCCTGGGCCCTGTGGGTTACTGCCCACGTTCTTTGATCTTTGGCCAATGGCCGCACGGTTATCTCTCTAGATTCTCACTCAACAGGCTTCGTTGACATTTCTCAATTCCTAGCTCTCCCACTTGATCATTACCGCACAAGTGTAATACCAAAACACTCAGTCATACAGAGTGCAGAAGCGTAAACCCTTGACAGTAAATCTCTCATGAGATAGGAATGATCATGTCTTCTTTACCACATTTCTTCATCAACTCTAATCACTATCTGAATATACTTTTACAAAGGCCTGGTTAGCCACATGGGTGGCTAACGGCGTTGTTTCACCCCTCGTTGTTAATTAGAGTTCTGCTGCGTGAGTAGGAGTAATTAGTAACGGTTTAAGAGGTAATGACGAGATTAACGGTTGGGGTGCTACAAAAATGGTATCAGAGCTAGACAATGGAGATTTTGAGCTTGCTTCTTACCTTAAGGAACCAAGGAGTGGTTTTAGAACCAAACGGCATCTTCAACCTTCAATTTCCAGATTTTTCCATGGAGGTCAAGTGTGAGCTTTTTGGATTTTGAAGGGAGGGAAATGTTCCCCAAGTTGAGAGGAATCCAATGGTGAAATTATTTTGCAATTTGGTGTTGATTTGAACCTTGTAGAAGAAGAAGAAGAAGAGATCTGATGGTGGCTCTTGCAAATCGCCATGGAGCTTCAGAGAGGAAGAAGAGAGCTCAGGTGGGAGTGGGAAAAGAAAACGTGAGAGAAAGAATGAGGAGCAAGAGAGAGATTAAGTGGGTTTGTACTATTTACTTTTTGCTTTTACTTTTCTTTTCTTTCTTTATTTTCTAACTAATAAACAGAGAGGGGAGGCTGCTACTCTAATAAAACCGGCCCCCACTAGCTAATTAAGCTAGAGCGTTTTTCAGTTTCTGACAGAAAACGCTCGTTATTTTACCCGGTTTGGCACTATTCACTAACCGGGCCCGTTTTTCGGATTTTTCTCGATTCTTTATTTTAATGGCTATTAAGCTTCCATTAATACTTAATTATAGTTATTTAATCAACTATAATTTTTACGGGTCCGTTTGACCACTTAAAGTCGCGTTTTCGGGTTTTCTCAAGAACGTGCTTTAAAACTCCGTTAGCGTTTTAATCCATTGTTTGGATCCGTTTTCTTCGGGAATCATTCCCGTATACTAATTAGGCCTAACTAAGCCTTAGGAATCCATCTCGGACCCTCTCGAGATCATGTATCTCTTATACTCATTTAACGCGCATTTTAGCGTTTTTCGCTTTCTTTCAAGCGTTTTCTCTTTTCTTTTGGTTTTATTTTCTTTACCAATACTCTTTAGGCACCATTAGGCCTTTTATAATCGTATTAGAGTAATTAAATCACCATTTTTAGATTCGGGTATTAAAATCTACCCCCCTTAGGAACTTTGTCCTCAAAGTTGGTGAATCTAGATGGTTACTCTCATGGGTGTACTATGTCAAGGTATAATACATGTATAACCTTACAGACTCCACAAGTCAGTCTCATTTCACACTACACATACCACACATATATCACACAGCATGTATAGCAATCAAAAATACTCTTTTTACTCTCTCCATGGAATCGGTCCGAAGACAAGAAGGCACTACAGTCCTCGAATCCATATCGAGTAATACACTACTGATCCCTCAGGTACCGGTCACGTTGAACACTTACTCTTTCTGGTTCACGGCCGTTTCATGACAAATGGGCACTTACTCTCTCTGGCCCACGGTCCCTTCGGTTCTGATCAAAACGTTACACATATACATATCCTCAGGCACTCTGGTTGACTCACTCAACACAGGAACATCTCAGGGTACTCTCCCCGTCCCGCTGCCTTTGGAAAAATCACACACTACACACCCCGCCCCAACCGGTCACTTAGGACCGCCGCACGTACGGTGCAATGGTTTCAAAACTAGTACACGCCCACCGTTCTACCGGTCATCAAGACTTAAGGCCGTAGCCATCGGCGGGTGATAGCGGTTAAAAAACCAGTTTTCGTTTCCATCTTCATACTTGAAGAAAATTCTTTTTCAAAATCTGTTTGAAAATTCTTTTTAAAACATCACACAACTCCAAATCAAATTTACGGTAGCTGTATCTTTTCTTAGCGTGATTACTTGTGACCACTATAGGGAGCTTCAAGAATCATCCAACCCTGATGTGATCAGCATCAGTGTTGAACTATCCTTCCACCCCCAATTTGTGTTCGGTTTCCCTTGATCGCTAGCAGACCAAGTTCCACCTCCCACGTCAGTTTCAAACAATCAGATAGTCAAACATTTCGTTTTCTATCTTTTACTCTTTCTAGTCGTATTCACGAAACAATTCGTTTCAATTAATCTCTAGTTCCTAGTACTTAGGTCATTTGTCATTCTCGTTGCTTCACTACTTTACCTAGGTATTCCATACTTATGGCTTCTTTTACTCAAATTGTTACTCAATTTAAAACACATAACATACAACTCCAAAGGATGGAACTCACTCCATCTATCGTTCTCAAATAAAATCACCTAGGGAACTCACTCCCTCTTAGGTTACACATCGGTTTCATGCCGATCCGATTCATACTCATCATAACTCATGTCTAATCTCACTAGACATATACTAAAGGGATTCTCATTCCCTAGGAGTCTCTCTACTCCCCTTTTCATAAATATTACATACTCATTACTTGCATCTCTCATGCACAATACTTACTCGTTACTTGCATCTCTCATGCACAATACTTATACTTACACATGAATGGGTACACATGTTTATGTAACATGAGGTCCAAACATCAAAAATTTCTTTTTGTGCTATGCACATAGTAGTTTACGCACCCATACGTAAAACATACTCTAAGCGGTTTCTCGCCCTACCCCCCTTAAAAGGGGTTACGCCCGCGTAACCAACCATATGTTATCACTGAACATTGGTTCATTAATTCGAGTATTATGAAGTGTTTTAACTTCAGTACGGTTAATTAACTCATAACCGGGTTCGGTTCTAGCCCCTAAGGCTTCAAGGGGTTTATGACATAGGTATACTTAACCCTGAATCACGGTCCACAAGCTTCTGCTGCGTGACCTGATAACTAGAGCTTAATTCGCTCTTTGGTATTCTCCATGTATTTCAATCGTCGCTTGGTATCTCTTACCGTATGCGAATTCGATGAATTTTAGATTGTCTCTCCAGTTCTCTGGGAATCTACTTCGTATAACACTGTATACCTTTGTGATTATTCACTTATTTTTCCCGACTTGTTGTCGGTTGAGGTCAAGCTACTACTTAGCATGTAGTGCTTCCTCGTTTAATAGTGGCTCATGGATTATGTTTGTTTCTTGGTTCTGTACCAGAGTTCTTCATTCATATTACTTTGCCTTTTCTTTTTTTTTTTTTCACATATCGATCCTGGCCCTGTGGGTTACTGCCCACGTTCTTTGTGCATCTTTGGCCAATGGCCGCACGGTTATCTCTCTAGATTCTCACTCAACAGGCTTCGTTGACATTTCTCAATTCCTAGCTCTCCCACTTGATCATTACCGCACAAGTGTAATACCAAAACACTCAGTCATACAGAGTGCAGAAGCGTAAACCCTTGACAGTAAATCTCTCATGAGATAGGAATGATCATGTCTTCTTTACCACATTTCTTCATCAACTCTAATCACTATCTGAATATACTTTTACAAAGGCCTGGTTAGCCACATGGGTGGCTAACGGCGTTGTTCACACCCTCGTTGTTAATTAGAGTTCCGCTGCGTGAGTAGGAGTAATTAGTAACGGTTTAAGAGGTAATGACGAGATTAACGGTTGGGGTGCTACAAAATGGTATCAGAGCTAGACAATGGAGATTTTGAGCTTGCTTCTTACCTTAAGGAACCAAGGAGTGGTTTTAGAACCAAACGGCATCTTCAACCTTCAATTTCCAGATTTTTCCATGGAGGTCAAGTGTGAGCTTTTTGGATTTTGAAGGGAGGGAAATGTTCCCCAAGTTGAGAGGAATCCAATGGTGAAATTATTTTGCAATTTGGTGTTGATTTGAACCTTGTAGAAGAAGAAGAAGAAGAGATCTGATGGTGGCTCTTGCAAATCGCCATGGAGCTTCAGAGAGGAAGAAGAGAGCTCAGGTGGGAAGTGGGAAAAGAAAACGTGAGAGAAAGAATGAGGAGCAAGAGAGAGATTAAGTGGGTTTGTACTATTTACTTTTTGCTTTTACTTTTCTTTTCTTTCTTTATTTTCTAACTAATAAACAAGAGGGGGAGGCTGCTACTCTAATAAAACCCGGCCCCCACTAGCTAATTAAGCTAGAGCGTTTTTCAGTTTCTGACAGAAAACGCTCGTTATTTTACCCGGTTTGGCACTATTCACTAACCGGGCCCGTTTTTCGGATTTTTCTCGATTCTTTATTTTTAATGGCTATTAAGCTTCCATTAATACTTAATTATAGTTATTTAATCAACTATAATTTTTACGGGTCCGTTTGACCACTTAAAGTCGCGTTTTCGGGTTTTCTCAAGAACGTGCTTTAAAACTCCGTTAGCGTTTTAATCCATTGTTTGGATCCGTTTTCTTCGGGAATCATTCCCGTATACTAATTAGGCCTAACTAAGCCTTAGGAATCCATCTCGGACCCTCTCGAGATCATGTATCTCTTATACTCATTTAACGCGCATTTTAGCGTTTTTTCGCTTTTCAAGCGTTTTCTCTTTTCTTTTGGTTTTATTTTCTTTACCAATACTCTTTAGGCACCATTAGGCCTTTTATAATCGTATTAGAGTAATTAAATCACCATTTTTAGATTCGGGGTATTAAAATCTACCCCCCTTAGGAACTTTGTCCTCAAAGTTGGTGAATCTAGATGGTTACTCTCATGGGTGTACTATGTCAAGGTTATAATACATGTATAACCTTACAGACTCCACAGTCAGTCTCATTTCACACTACACATACCACACATATATCACAGCATGTATAGCAATCAAAAATACTCTTTTTACTCTCTCCATGGAATCGGTCCGAAGACAAGAAGGCACTACAGTCCTCGAATCCATATCGAGTAATACACTACTGATCCCTCAGGTACCGGTCACGTTGAACACACTTACTCTTTCTGGTTCACGGCCGTTTCATGACAAATGGGCACTTACTCTCTCTGGCCCACGGTCCCTTCGGTTCTGATCAAAACGTTACACATATACATATCCTCAGGCACTCTGGTTGACTCACTCAACACAGGAACATCTCAGGGTACTCTCCCCGTCCCGCTGCCTTTGAAAATCACACACTGACACTGACACACCGCCCACCGGTCACTTAGGACCGCCGCACGTACGGTGCAATGGTTTCAAAACTAGTACACGCCCACCGTTCTACCGGTCATCAAGACTTAAGGCCGTAGCCATCGGCGGGTGATAGCGGTTTAAAAACCAGTTTTCGTTTCCATCTTCATACTTGAAGAAAATTCTTTTTCAAAATCTGTTTGAAATTCTTTTTAAAACATCACACAACTCCAAATCAAATTTACGGTAGCTGTATCTTTTCTTAGCGTGATTACTTGTGACCACTATAGGGAGCTTCAAGAATCATCCAACCCTGATGTGATCAGCATCAGTGTTGAACTATCCTTCCACCCCAATTTGTGTTCGGTTTCCCTTGATCGCTAGCAGACCAAGTTCCACCTCCCACGTCAGTTTCAAACAATCAGATAGTCAAACATTTTCGTTTTCTATCTTTTACTCTTTCTAGTCGTATTCACGAAACAATTCGTTTCAATTAATCTCTAGTTCCTAGTACTTAGGTCATTTGTCATTCTCGTTGCTTCACTACTTTACCTAGGTATTCCATACTTATGGCTTCTTTTACTCAAATTGTTACTCAATTTAAAACACATAACATACAACTCCAAAGGATGGAACTCACTCCATCTATCGTTCTCAAATAAAATCACCTAGGGAACTCACTCCCTCTTAGGTTACACATCGGTTTCATGCCGATTCATACTCATCATAACTCATGTCTAATCTCACTAGACATATACTAAGGGATTCTCATTCCCTAGGAGTCTCTCTACTCCCCTTTTCATAAATATTACATACTCATTACTTGCATCTCTCATGCACAATACTTACTCGTTACTTGCATCTCTCATGCACAATACTTATACTTACACAATGAATGGGTACACATGTTTATGTAACATGAGGTCCAAACATCAAAACAATTTCTTTTTGTGCTATGCACATAGTAGTTTACGCACCCATACGTAAACATACTCTAAGCGGTTTCTCGCCCTACCCCCCTTAAAAGGGGTTACGCCCGCGTAACCAACCATATGTTATCACTGAACATTGGTTCATTAATTCGAGTATTATGAAGTGTTTTAACTTCAGTACGGTTAATTAACTCATAACCGGGTTCGGTTCTAGCCCCTAAGGCTTCAAGGGGTTTATGACATAGGTATACTTAACCCTGAATCACGGTCCACAAGCTTCTGCTGCGTGACCTGATAACTAGAGCTTAATTCGCTCTTTGGTATTCTCCATGTATTTCAATCGTCGCTTGGTATCTCTTACCGTATGCGAATTCGATGAATTTTAGATTGTCTCTCCAGTTCTCTGGGAATCTACTTCGTATAACACTGTATACCTTTGTGATTATTCACTTATTTTTCCCGACTTGTTGTCGGTTGAGGTCAAGCTACTACTTAGCATGTAGTGCTTCCTCGTTTAATAGTGGCTCATGGATTATGTTTGTTTCTTGGTTCTGTACCAGAGTTCTTCATTCATATTACTTTGCCTTTTCTTTTTTTTTTTTTCCACATATCGATCCTGGGCCCTGTGGGTTACTGCCCACGTTCTTTGTGCATCTTTGGCCAATGGCCGCACGGTTTCTCTCTTTTTCTCTCTCAATTCTCACTCACAGCTTCGTGACATTTCTCAATTCCTAGCTCTCCCACTTGATCATTACCGCACAAGTGTAATACCAAAACACTCAGTCATACAGAGTGCAGAAGCGTAAACCCTTGACAGTAAATCTCTCATGAGATAGGAATGATCATGTCTTCTTTACCACATTTCTTCATCAACTCTAATCACTATCTGATATACTTTTACAAAGGCCTGGTTAGCCACATGGGTGGCTAACGGCGTTGTTTCACACCCTCGTTGTTAATTAGAGTTCCGCTGCGTGAGTAGGAGTAATTAGTAACGGTTTAAGAGGTAATGACGAGATTAACGGTTGGGGTGTTACAAAAATGGTATCAGAGCTAGACAATGGAGATTTTGAGCTTGCTTCTTACCTTAAGGAACCAAGGAGTGGTTTTAGAACCAAACGGCACCTTCAACCTTCAATTTCCAGATTTTTCCATGGAGGTCAAGTGTGAGCTTTTTGGATTTTGAAGAGGGAAATGTTCCCCAAGTTGAGAGGAATCCAATGGTGAAATTATTTTGCAATTTGGTGTTGATTTGAACCTTGTAGAAGAAGAAGAAGAAGAGATCTGATGGTGGCTCTTGCAAATCGCCATGGAGCTTCAGAGAGGAAGAAGAGAGCTCAGGTGGGAAGTGGGAAAAGAAAACGTGAGAGAAAGAATGAGGAGCAAGAGAGAGATTAAGTGGGTTTGTACTATTTACTTTTTGCTTTTACTTTTCTTTTCTTTCTTTATTTTCTAACTAATAAACAAGAGAGGGGGAGGCTGCTACTCTAATAAAACCGGCCCCCACTAGCTAATTAAGCTAGAGCGTTTTTCAGTTTCTGACAGAAAACGCTCGTTATTTTACCCGGTTTGGCACTATTCACTAACCGGGCCCGTTTTTCGGATTTTTCTCGATTCTTTATTTTTAATGGCTATTAAGCTTCCATTAATACTTAATTATAGTTATTTAATCAACTATAATTTTTACGGGTCCTTTTGACCACTTAAAGTCGCGTTTTCGGGTTTTCTCAAGAACGTGCTTTAAAAACTCCGTTAGCGTTTTAATCCATTGTTTGGATCCGTTTTCTTCGGGAATCATTCCCGTATACTAATTAGGCCTAACTAAGCCTTAGGAATCCATCTCGGACCCTCTCGAGATCATGTATCTCTTATACTCATTTAACGCATTTTAGCGTTTTTCGCTTTTCAAGCGTTTTCTCTCTTTCTTTTGGTTTTATTTTCTTTACCAATACTCTTTAGGCACCATTAGGCCTTTTATAATCGTATTAGAGTAATTAAATCACCATTTTTAGATTCGGGGTATTAAAATAGTCGACTTGTGCAAATAATCAACAATACTCTGAGGAATATTAAAGGTAGTCTAACATCAATAACTTGTAACCTAAGTTAAACTTAAATAAATTCCTCACTCTTATTTCTAAGTCTCAATTGTCTTTTAAGCCCTCACTTAAATGTTATGTATAACCTTTGACTTATATTAGAATGTTGTATAACCCAAGGTTGTAAGACTAGGGAATGTATGTTATTAACACTTGTTAATTGTTACACTCTTATCCACTTTATTCATACTTAACCCTAATTCTCAATTCAAGACTCTTGAGACCCTTATATCATAAGTGTATTATATTATTCATCTAATCTTAGAATCTCAATAATAATTTTTAAGCTTAATACTTTTATTCCTAATTTAGAATAAATATCGGGTTATGACCTATGATAGGTTTATCTTAGAATATTATACTATTATTTCACAATGTAATGATTATGTATTTTATCAGTATTACCAAATAATCCATTATGATTAAGTTTTCCCCTCAACTTAATTAAGATCTACATCCTGTATATTGGAAACATGGTGTTATAGATGCATTTTATGATAACCTAATTGAGTTACTACACTCATTTATATGTTTAGTTTAGGATGACTTTTATTACAACCATCTAATAATCTTATCATAAGATGTTAAATTGCTTCTCATCTTGAATAACTATATTATAGTTAACTTAGATTTATCGAACTCTTACATTTAGTATTTCCAAGGTATATATTTACTTTATCATTAACTATATAATAAGGCACTTTAAGATAACCTTTTATTTATCCTTGCTTACATTTAATTTCCCAAATGTTTTATTTTTACACACATTCCCGCTATAGACTATGTATAATCCTTTTATACTAAATTTTAATAAACTTACGTCTTAAATACATTTTTCATATTGTTTACAAAACCTAAGGTTTCAAAGGAATAACTTAATAAATTAATCTCCTTTATTATGTTTTAGGATGAACATTATATCTTAACATAAGGTAGAATTTATCTAAGAATTAAACTCTCATTCACAAGTGAAATTGTCAATTACTTAATAAGATAATATGTTCTGAAAAATCCTCATACCTTATACTCAAATGACACATTAATATTTTTAGTGTCGTAAAGTAGATCAATATAATCTCTTATGTAACTTAGTTTTATCTATAAAAGGTTCAAAGGTTTTAAGTATCAAATTCCTATTTATAAACCTTTCTATAAATTCTAACTACTAAATACCTCACTTAATTGTAGACTCACATCCTAAGTATTGGTAATTAATGTTATAAATGTATTTCATATGGCTTATCTAATGCCAAGAAACTTAAGGATTATTATTTAGATAAATTTCCAAATCATAGTTTAATGTAGTTTTATATCATAATCCTTTTAATGATTTTAACTTAAAACATTAAGTTATATTTCAATACCTTAAATGTTAAGAAATGATTAATCTAGACTTACTAATCCACCTCACATTCATATGTAAAAGTATTTTATTTACTTTATTATTGTTTATATATTAAGAACATTTAGATGTAAAAGTATTACATTTATTTATCATTAATTATAGAATAAGATCTATTTGTGTAACATTTATGTAATCTAATCACAATTTTTCCTCAGTTTTAACTTATTAATTACTTAACCCAATTATAGACTTACATTATGGTCGTTGACTAATACTATACATGTATTTTAATACGGTTTATATAAATCTTAGAAATTCAAAGATAACTCCTTAAGTTTAATAATCTTAATTTAATACCACCTCATATAATATTCTTTTATTAGTATTATGTAGAGGTTTAGTTTATCTCATTAATTCCTTCATATTATATTTTCTATAAGGCATTTTATTTCTTTTATTTATGTAGTTTTTTTTTAAGTGTATATATATTAGGATTTATTCAAGACATTCCTTGTGTAGTTTTATTGCACTTAATTATTTATACTAACTTTTACACATAGCTACATCCAATATATGGTTTATAAAATAAAGTATTTTCCCTTAGTTTTCGTTAAACATATTAGCTTCCATATTATATAATAAATAAAATGTAGTTTAGTTAAATTCCTTGATTTAATATAAGTTTCTATTTATTTCTCTCATATAATATATATATAACTATATGTAACAATTTTTACTTCACTTAAAGTTAGTACCCAAAATATTATAAACATACTGTATTAAATGTTAATTAGTCTTATTATATTTTCCCAACCTATAAAGTTCATTAATCAACTATACTTTAATTTTTGATTACATTAAAAACCATATATTATAAGTTATTCTTATGAAAAACTCATAAACACAATTTTTAAACCCATTTACCCTTGTCCAAAAATCCTAATTAATATATAATAACTATAACATTTTAGACATATTATAAAATTTTTTTTCATAAAAATATCTTTTTAAATTACCAAATAATCCATAATACTCGTAACTTGCAAAAATCATAACTTATGTTTAAAAACTCAAAACCCAAATTAATTTACATCAAAATAAACTAGACTTTATAAGGAATCTATGGTTAAAATTTCAAGTCAAAATACATTCGGGAAGGCCATTAAATAAATCTAGCAAGTTAGGGCTTATTTCTGAAAATAATATAAAAACTTATACTTATATTTTAAACGTTTTAATCGTGGCCGTCCGTTTCTTTTAACTGAGATCGGACGGTCCTGAATGTCGAGTTCATCAGAGAACTCAACTCGATTCCGAGTACTAATCTACCGTTTTCTCTCAATCCACAGAACGAAATTCGATGATTCTTGTTCCTATCGATTCGTAATCTAATTCCGGTTCTAATGGTACCTATTTCCCCAATTTTCATGCAGAATTGAGTAGTTTCGAATCTGGGTTCGAAGTTAGGGTTCACGGTTTGAGTTCGAATCCAATTTCGACAAATTCTCACATTGTAATGCATAATAGACTAAATTGGCATGTGGGTTTGATCGATGATGAAATTTCGAATAGAAACCATGGAGAAATTTGATCGGAAACTCACCGGAATTGCATTAACGGGGTGAAATCAAATCGGGAAATCTGGAAAACGTTATTTCATGTGCGGTTCGGGTATGCCACTTCTCGAATCAACTCGCACCAACTGAGAGAGATTTGATTCATGTAACCTATCACAATCCAAACTAGACATGTAACTCTAGATGCTAGTGGAAGAATCATTGATTTTGATGAACTAGGGAGAAAGTTATAGATCTCACAAGATCCGAGTTTACCTAGTTGGTTCGGGATGAAACTGGGCAGAATTACCGCCGTGATCGAGTGGGCAACTTTAGACAGATTTATCTCCCAAACCCGTGAGATCAGCCTTGGCCATAAACATGAAAGTTATAGAGGGATTTGAGATCTTCAAAACAAGCTAAAGAACACGAAATTTGGACGAGAAACGAAGAAGTTATGGCGTGACGAAGTTTACCCGATTTCAGGAAAAACTGCAGTTCTGGGTTACGCAATCGCGAGGAGCCAACTTTAGATCGATTTTCCCGTCGATGTAGAATGAGTTAGATGATGTGTGAGTAATGGTTGGAAAGAGGAAAGATAGGAGAATCGAATGAAACAAACGGCATACCAAATGGTGGAGTAGGGAAAAAGATATAGGTGTCTAAAGATCGCCTGTTGACATGCCAAAACCGCTGGAACTCAACCGATTAAGTGTCTTGGGTGCTGACTGGGCGCGACACGTGTCCTGGACACGTCAGCATCCTTCAAAATTTTGGCTCTAAACTTCAATTTATCATAACTTTGGCTAGGATGATCCGTTTTTAACGTTCTTTTTATCGATCTTCATGGTTTTTCATAACCTATTTATTGGTATAGGTTTCATGGCCTGGTTTGACCATTCCAAAAAGTCAACTCTAACAAGGCTTAATAAGCTTTAAGGTTCTAGAATTTTATATTGACTTTTATGTTTCAAAACAATGTTCCAACACTTCCTAAAATCTTTATAATATATTTGGAGTGTTTAGAAATTTTCCCAAGATTTATTGACTTATAAATCTTATTATTAAATTCATAATACTATATAATAATGTATAATAATTAGGGTTAAATAGGAGAAAACCCCTAAATAAATTTCACAATTCCATATAATAATTTAATATTCATAATTCCATACCATAATTTAATATTAATAGTATTATTTATGGTTTAATAAAAGAAATCCCCTAAATTAATTTAAATTAATTTAGGGGTATTTCAGTATATCCCCCTTAACAGAAACTTCGCCTCGAAGTTTAAAAATCAACTAATAAGCACTCACACCACTTCGGGTGTGCTAAAACATAATAATTCCAACGAAATTCCATACCAATCCAATCCTTTATTTCCATCCATTCCCATTCCACATTCCACTCGAGATTACTCAAACTGAACCAAGATATACCGAGATATTTCATGATAAAAATAAAAAGTCACATGCGGTGTCATAATGTAAAAACCAAGTACACACATACACCTCTTACTCTGCTAATCACGCAACAGGGCATAATCTGGATGAGGTAGCGAAGAAGGATTATGCTCTACCCCCCCTTAAAAGAGAACTTCGTCCCGAAGTTTAAGATTTATCTACCAACTACTCACACCCGCTTCCGGTGTGTGGGTAAACTAAATAATAAGTTGTACTACAAGCTTTAAAATGTATACCAAACAATCAACCACTCAAGGGTATTCATCCAATAACAATTCCCAAACATTTGTTTCTGTTATCAAACACTACATTCAAAGAATTCAGCACCTTATTATCAAGCTTTGTTGTAAATTTTATGGAACTGTTGAATTTATCTATGATCGATATTTATTTATACCCCCTGTTGTTATGTATTTGTATTTTCTTGATTATTATAAAATTTTATTTTATGATCCTTACCTATTCATTTTATGACCAGTACGAATGATATGTCCATTATATGTTCATTTTATATTGTATGTTTATTTTATGAAGTGTCGTACCCCCCCTTAAAATAGGGTACGACCCATATCCGTCTCGTAATAATGAAGTGGAATTTAAACTCACTTTTAAGGAGCACTATATTTTACATCTCCTATGGAGATTCCTCCTTCAAGGATGCGTTCATTTTTGATGCACAATATCACTCGTTGTTATTCTAGCTTGATTATAATTAAATCTTTTAGTGTTCCCAACATGCTTTCCTAACTCATTTCGCCTCTCTTACGGTCATTGACAAGAACAAAGTTTAGAATTCATCATTCATATAGTAGTTAAGTTTTGAAACGGAACATATAGGTTATACTTAGATATTACTATAATAACATTTTAGTTCACTCTTTCTTTATTTAAGTATGGGTGTAGTAGGTATCAAAATCTTAATCATGTGATTTGGAAACTATTAATTCATAAAAGAAAAATTCCATTATAATGTAATGTAATTATTTAAATGCCATCCTTACTACAACATTTCTCTAGAAGCATTTTATAACCTAAAGTTTCTTAATTGTCAAGGCTTAAAAATTCATGAACTTATTTAAAATAGTATCATACTATATATTAAAACTTCTTTTTTTTTCAATGCAATTAAATCTTTCATGAAACCTTGTACCGAATTTATAACCTAAAATACGTAAATATGCCATTTATGTTATTTCACATATCAATATATTAACAAGCTATAAATCAGGTGTAACAGTTTGAGTAGTTTAAATAATATTTTAGATCATATAATAAGTCTAGATAGTCTTTCAAAATTATATTCAAAGCTTTATTAGCCAACCATACATTAAAATTTGTATTATATTCCCTTATAAAAATACACCTTCTGTGACTTCTAAAATTTTGCATATGTATAATGTTAAACTTCCAAATAAACATGAGAATTTTCAATAATTAAGTAACTCTCATTTTTTTTTACTAGATGCTCATTACTCCAAGTATTTTAGAATCAGTGATATTTAGTTTAGTATTACCCTTCCCTTCACTCAATCTTTAAGTCACTTCCTTTAATAATATATATTTTTTTATATTTAATAAGGGGTAGATGTTGTACCTTGGAGTACCCAAATTTAAATCCTCTTCCCCCATGTATAGGTATTTTCACCAAATATTTAACTCAATAAACCCTTTACATGTATGAATTTTAATACTGAATCTTAAGATACAAATTTTGAATTGTTCATTGTGGCTAGTAATGAAATATGCCTAGCTCAAGATTTCATGATGGTAACGTCTTACCACCAATCCTCCTCAAGTTCAACACAATCCATCACTTGCGTAGAAGATTATTTACGGTTAGATGACAAGGCTTGTCTAGCCCCTAGACTTCCAGAAGTGAGTGTGCACCCCCACTACTTTCAGCCTAGGAGTTCGTCGCACCAGGCACTTCCCGTAGGGTGTTAGGTTTATGTATTTTCTTTCTGAAGTTAACATAGAGTTTTAGTGTGGATTACAGGTTTGGATGTTGATCTTTTCTGATGAGTTACTAGTTCTTGTTAGTTTAATAATTTTCTAGACTTAAGATTTATCTTAAACATGATCTTTAGGTAATAATTTGTACCAAGTAGTTCTTGAAATTTATTTCAAGCTTTAAAGGAGTTGAAGTATATCACTTAATTATTCAAAGCTCCACTTGTATACTACTTCCAACCAAAAGTATTCTTTAAAATTCTGGGAACATGTGTACAAGCTTTTAAAGCATTGCTTTCTTAGCCATGTATTTTCCATACGTATGCTTTTGAAAGTAGTTCAATGTATGATTTATTCCAACCAAGATCTTATTATACCCAATTGATAATGTTCCAGACTTATTATTATTATTATTATTTTCTATAGTTTAATGATCAAACTGTATGGCAACACACTATTCCTAACAGACATTCATACAAAAAGTGTATAAAGAAATCATTCACTAATCCAAGAAGGGTTAGGAGTCGTGCCTTACTGGAATCCTCACTTCCCAATTCTACCCCAATTCCCCAGTTTTAAGGGCACCTATATTCTAACTATTTCACTCGGCTTGTTTTCTCGGGCTCAGAGCGTAACTACGCTCTGATACCACTTTCTGTAACGCCCCTACTTATCATAAATGCAGCGGAAATAAAATACTAAGGCGATTACAGATCATCGGGTTCCAAACACCCGGCACCAAACCTCACCAATACAACTTATGATATTACAAATGCTACGGTCTGAACTCGAGAAAACATAACATAAAAGAATATAACAAAATACAATAGCTCTCCAAAGTTCCTAATTCCCATCCCATACACTCATACTCTTCGTGGCTACCTGTATAGCAATTCGTACCTGCAAGATGAAACCAAGCAGCCCACCCCAGGAGGGGTGAGTCAGTTCCCTGGAATGGAACTGGTACAACTCTCCAAAACAACAGTATTAAAAGAAAAACATAACTCTTAAAATAACAATAACTTGAAGTCAAATGCACAAAACAAATCAGAAGAACAAGACACATCAAAATCACCAAGTCAAAGGTAACAAGATGAGGAGTAAAAATAATAACAGAAAGGTAACGTTAGTCAATCAAAATCATACCATGTGTTAGTGAACAACCATTGTTTAAGTTAGATCCAATTCCCGTTAGGAGTAGAAAGACCCAAGTAGTCACAAGGACTAGGAATGAAAGAAGATATCCAAGAACCATAACTCAAGAGTGGAATAAAACCAATTGGAAGAGATGGCCCTGCTGCCAACTGCGTCCCTTTTGGGACAGGGGATATACAGCCCCTCGCTGTTAACTACGTCCGATAGGACAGGGGATATACAGCCCCTCGCTGTTTACAACGTCCGATTGGACAGGGGATATACAGCCCCTCGCTGTTTACCGATGAAGATGTGCGCACATCACAACCAAGACTCAGCTCATGGATGAAACAATATCCAGGGTCAAAAGAAGCATTTACCAAGATTGACATTTCCCATATTTCCACTAGATCATTAACTGCACCAGAGCGATACCAAAACACTCAGTCCTACAGAGTGCAGAGGCGTAAACCCCAGGCAGATAATGAAATACCCCAAACCTTGATATGTGGTTTAAATATCAAACTATGTTATATAAAGGCTAAAGTGCCTTAGAAACGTTAGTGTACAACTTAAACCATAGTAAAACACAATAAAACACTAAGACACAGTTTGAGCAAAAAATGCTCTAAGCTATGAGTGAACTTGGTTAGGACCCAAAGAGCCTACCAAGACTTGATAACATTTAATTATTTTGAGAGGGCTAAATAAGTCCTTAGGAAACTTTGGTGGACAGTTAAACCAAATAAAACACAAGAAAATACCTTAAAGTCAATATGAGCGAAAATGTGCTCTAAGCTTGGGATAAATGTGTATAAGACCTAATGGTCACACCTATACTTTATAAATATGTTAATGAACATATTAAATCAACTACCAAAGAAAACCAAGCTTGAAAACAAGTTAAAACACAAAATGTGCTTTAAGGAGTCTTAAAGCACGTTTTTGAAAAATTGTCTTGTAAATGAGTTTTGAATGGCTAAATGTCCATCATTACTCTTTAATTAACATGTGTACTATATAGTATCACATTTGGGTGGCTATATCAATGGGAAATAAAAAATTTCACTTCTATGTGCCTTGTTTTAGTGAATAGTGATTTTTTTTATAAGCTAGTTTGTAACATATGATGTTATAAGTAATTAAATGAGTCAATAAACTATATTACCCCTAGGCTTAAAAGGGGGCCGGTTTTTGGTAATGAGTCACCAAACATGTTAACTTATTAAGTAAATAAAGATGACTCATGAGTTACTATTTGCTTTAAGTCATAAATATCTACAAAAACAAAACCAAACTCACTTCTCTCATTCCTTCTTCATTTCACACGGTTCCCTTCTTCTCCTACCTCTCTTCCTTCTGTTCTCACGGTGAAGCTACAGCACCAGCACCATTTCATCACCTTCCATTGTCAATATCTCATGACTCACTTAACCAAATCAAAACAAACACCACCATTCTCTTCCTCTCATCAAGCTCTTCATTCCTATCTTCTCAAAACTTCAAGAGCCCCATTTCGGTGCCATGGAGTTCCACCATTGAAGGGGCTTGAGCTTGTCTTTCCACATATTATTGATCTCCTTTACTCCTAGGTAAGGAATCTCAAAGAAAAATCAAGTTTCCTCCATGTTTTGTGTGTGACCGAAAATATTCATTGATGGAGCTTCTTGTTTGCTTTGTTCTAGCTCCATTTGAATCTTTCAAGGACTAGGTGGAGTCCTCTTTTCATAGATATTCAAACATCCTTCAAAGATCAAGGTAAAACAACTACATTAATGTTTTGAAATAATGTAAACCTAGGGTTTACAATGAGATGAAGCATAAAGCTTATATACTCATTTCAATGTTGGTATATTGTTTAGTAGTTGACAAGGAAAGAAATGCCTTATCGGTTTTAAGAGGAAACAAGAAAGAAGTTTGAGAGGAAAAGAGGTAAACAAACTATCTCAATGTAGTTTAAATGCCTTAGGAAAAATGAGCTTGATTTGCTTAATAAAATACCTAAGGAGCCAATGGTGAATGACCTAGAAAATGCTCTCAAGGAAACTATTAAGGGGCATATGTGATGTTGAGTGTATTTGCAGGTCAAAGGCATTATTTATGTGGGAAATTCAGTGTTTAAGGTTTATGTAATTTAAGGGCCTAAGAGCCATGTTATTTAAGGGCCTAAGTGCCAAGCAATTTAAGTTATGCACTATATTGTGATTAGTGCTAAATGTGTGAAGTTTGTGTATAAAAATGTGTTTGATGGATTTTAGGTGTTCTTGAGTGAAATAAGGTAAAAACCTAAGTGTTTGGATGTGAGTATATACAAGAGAAGCTATGGCAAAATTTGGAAAATGTGTAAGAAGTTCTAAGTGTTTTAAGTAAGTTTTGGTGAACTAGGAAGTGTAAAAGGTGAACAAATGTTTTACTTGGGAGGAAAACATGCATTAAGGTGTTCTAAGGTGCTATAAGGATTTAGGCATTGTCTTGGAAGTTCTGGAAACCCAATGAGTGTTATTAGGATGTATTTAAGTCTTGGAGAAGTTTGTTTAAGGTTTGGGTAATGTTGATGAATAAGGAGAGAATGATGTTTAAGTAAGGTTTTGAGAAAAGAATTCAAGAAGTTGTAAAAAGGAGATTTAGTTAGTAAGAAAAGAAGTTGAGAGATGATGTTAAGGTGTAGAGGAAACACCTTGGTGTAGTGGTCATTATTGGTGAACTACCACTTAAAAATCTTAAGGAGAAAACATCCCAAGTGCTAGGAATTTTGTAAGAAATTTGTGAATGATAAGATGGTTTTGGTGAGTGATTTAAAGAGTTTAGCACATGGCTAAAGGTGTGTTTGATGTGCCAAATGATGTTAGGAAACATTATGAGGCTTTAGGAGAAGTTTGGTGAAATTGGTTAAGTGTTTAAAGACTTGGAAATTGAATGTTTTGCCGTGTCCGAACTTCCGTCCGGACATGGAAGTTCGGACAGGCTCTGTGGGTAAAGGATTTTCTCACTCTCGAACTGTGTCCGAACTTGGGAAGTCCGGACACAAGTTCGGACGTGACTGTTTCTATCTGGGATTTACTCTCGAACTGTGTCCGAACTTGGGAAGTCCGGACACAAGTTCGGACGTGTGTATGGTTTTCAGTATTAGGTCGCGGCTTGCGTCCGAACTTGGAGGTTCGGACACAAGTTCGGACAAGGTGTTGTATGGGCCAAAACATTTGTTTAAGGTATGGAAATGGTGTGTAATGATGGGGATTGATAGGTAATGATGTTATAAGGTTGTTAAGGACATGTTAGGTGTTTTAATGACAATTAAGTGGGTGAAAAGTTGTATTAGAATGTGAGAGTAAAACAAGTTAAAAATTAAGCTATGTAACTAAGTTAACGGGGAGAAGTTATAAGCATTAGACATTAAATAATCATGCTACCCCGATGTTAATAAAAGTACATTAATGTTATCAGTTGTTCGAGAATTGCTCGAGGAACATAAGTGGACGTGGTAAAGTGGACTCCGGTGACAGGTATGGTTTTCTTGCAACCTGTGTCCTACCGGATTACACCGGCTTGTATGCCAATGTGTTTTTCTGTATGTTTGCCACGTTGTAAGATTAAACATGTAATGATTTACAGTAATTCATTTATGTGGCGTGTACAACTCCGATACCATTTAACCTCGGAAGTGTTAACCTTAGTTAACTGAGTCTAGGATCACATGAGAGTTCGGTATTCGGAGTAAACGACCCGTACCATGGGACGTACTAACCACGGCTATGCGTGTGTTAATTGTGTGATATGTGTAAGTGAATGTAGGGATCTCCCTTGTGTGTTTAACCCAGTTGTAATACTGTATGGTGTGTAGTCATGATAGACTCCATAGTGGGGTTCTAACTAATATCTAAAGTAAGTATGTACTAACAGTGGTGAGGAATCCGGTTTGGCCGGTCGCGCGTTGTTTGGGAGAGGGTATCCTTCCTAGCCTTACCCTTCTCTTTGTTATGGTTGTTTCCCTCACGGGTTATGATCTCCCATTAGCTTACTCCAAAGCTTAGCTATTCTGACTTATGATCGGTTTAGGGGGAACATGTGTTTGTGTGGTGTGTTCGGGCCTCCAAACCCGAACCGCCTTAACTTAAGTTACTCGTCCAACTATTAGGACGGTAATGAGTGTTGTGTTATTGTCTAACGAGCTTATCATGACTGGCAACATTCTCTAGGCTCACCAGTGTATAAACAATGTTTGGGTCGGTTCCTAAGAGAACCATTCCCGTTATGTTATGTATTTGTTGTGATGCAATATCTATGCGTATTATTTGTGCACGTGGAAACGTGCAAGTGTTGTAAGTGTTGTATGTAGTGTATGTTGTAGGTTGTATAATGTGGAGTGTGTGGATCATGGATATGATTCCCCGTTTGTATAGAGGCGTTTAAGGATAACCCGATTTAAGGGTATGTGTCGTCTATTAAGGAAGTAGCTCCATTAGAGGAGGAACACTCTAGGGATGATGAATACCATGAGTGACTTATTAAGTAGGATGTATTATCCGATTGTTGAGCCCATTGAGGCGAAATGTTAAGTGTTGTGTGTTTACTGTTACATGCATGATTTAATATAATCACCGCATGCAAGACGACAATTAGTTGTGCGTGGCCCGGTAGCATTTGGGCTGCGGGATTACCATACCCGCAAAGGTGCTGAGCCCCTTGGGGGCCACCCTTTCTCTTCTTTTCCCTATTTCAGGTACAGAGAGCTGGAAGCCGTCCGAGAAGACGGGTAGACATTGTACATGGGTAATCGTTTATGTTGTATATATACAGTAGGTGTAGTAAGACCGAAATTGTTATCGGCATTAGTTATAAATACTCGGTATAGTTGGAAGGTGTATGTTGTTGTTGTGTTAATGGAAAGGGATAGTAAGGTTAGTCGCTCGGGAATTTAGCCCATCAGACCGGTACAATGTGTATGTATTAGCCTTGTTAGCCACGTGGGGTGGCTACGGCGTGTAACACCAACGAGATAAGTAATGTGATGAGGTTGTTTTCCGCTGCAGATTATTGTAAGTGTGTTATTGTTGGATGGGGTGTCCAGATAATATCTAATGAACCAACCAGATAGAAGGAACCAATTACCATACAAGGTGTACATTCAAGGCTCAATTAGTCACATCAAGCTGAGTTAGTCACACAACCAATTTCCTTTCAAGATTCATTCAAGCTCATTTAGCGTTTCTCAAAACATTCCATAAAATTCGTCATCAAAAATCTGAGTACGAGAAATCGTACAAAACATTCCATCAAGTCCAAACACAACAAGCTGAGTACGAGAAATCGTACCTGGTAATCGCTGTAGCAGTTCTAGTCGACTTGTGCAAATAATCAACAATACTCTGAGGAATATTAAAGGTAGTCTAACATCAATAACTTGTAACCTAAGTTAAACTTAAATAAATTCCTCACTCTTATTTCTAAGTCTCAATTGTCTTTTAAGCCCTCACTTAAATGTTATGTATAACCTTTGACTTATATTAGAATGTTGTATAACCCAAGGTTGTAAGACTAGGGAATGTATGTTATTAACACTTGTTAATTGTTACACTCTTATCCACTTTATTCATACTTAACCCTAATTCTCAATTCAAGACTCTTGAGACCCTTATATCATAAGTGTGTATTATATTATTCATCTAATCTTAGAATCTCAATAATAATTTTTAAGCTTAATACTTTTATTCCTAATTTAGAATAAATATCGGGTTATGACCTATGATAGGTTTATCTTAGAATATTATATTATTTCACAATGTAATGATTATGTATTTTATCAGTATTACCAAATAATCCATTATGATTAAGTTTTCCCCTCAACTTAATTAAGATCTACATCCTGTATATTGGAAACATGGTGTTATAGATGCATTTTATGATAACCTAATTGAGTTACTACACTCATTTATCATATGTTTAGTTTAGGATGACTTTTATTACAACCATCTAATAATCTTATCATAAGATGTTAAATTGCTTCTCATCTTGAATAACTATATTATAGTTAACTTAGATTTATCGAACTCTTACATTTAGTATTTCCAAGGTATATTATTTACTTTATCATTAACTATATAATAAGGCACTTTAAGATAACCTTTTATTTATCCTTGCTTACATTTAATTTCCCAAATGTTTTATTTTTACACACATTCCCGCTATAGACTATGTATAATCCTTTTATACTAAATTTTAATAAACTTACGTCTTAAAATACATTTTTCATATTGTTTACAAAACCTAAGGTTTCAAAGGAATAACTTAATAAATTAATCTCCTTTATTATGTTTTAGGATGAACATTATATCTTAACATAAGGTAGAATTTATCTAAGAATTAAACTCTCATTCACAAGTGAAATTGTCAATTACTTAATAAGATAATATGTTCTGAAAAATCCTCATACCTTATACTCAAATGACACATTAATATTTTTAGTGTCGTAAAGTAGATCAATATAATCTCTTATGTAACTTAGTTTTATCTAATAAAAGGTTCAAAGGTTTTAAGTATCAAATTCCTATTTATAAACCTTTCTATAAATTCTAACTACTAAATACCTCACTTAATTGTAGACTCACATCCTAAGTATTGGTAATAATGTTATAAATGTATTTCATATGGCTTATCTAATGCCAAGAAACTTAAGGATTATTATTTAGATAAATTTCCAAATCATAGTTTAATGTAGTTTTATATCATAATCCTTTTAATGATTTTAACTTAAAACATTAAGTTATATTTCAATACCTTAAATGTTAAGAAATGATTAATCTAGACTTACTAATCCACCTCACATTCATATGTAAAAGTATTTTATTTACTTTATTATTGTTTATATATTAAGAACATTTAGATGTAAAAGTATTACATTTATTTATCATTAATTATAGAATAAGATCTATTTGTGTAACATTTTATGTAATCTAATCACAATTTTTCCTAAGTTTTAACTTATTAATTACTTAACCCAATTATAGACTTACATTATGGTCGTTGACTAATACTATACATGTATTTTAATACGGTTTATATAAATCTTAGAAATTCAAAGATAACTCCTTAAGTTTAATAATCTTAATTTAATACCACCTCATATAATATTCTTTTATTAGTATTATGTAGAGGTTTAGTTTATCTCATTAATTCCTTCATATTATATTTTCTATAAGGCATTTTATTTCTTTTATTTATGTAGTTTTTTTTATGTGTATATATTAGGATTTATTCAAGACATTCCTTGTGTAGTTTTATTGCACTTAATTATTTATACTAACTTTTACACATAGCTACATCCAATATATGGTTTATAAAATAAAGTATTTTCCCTTAGTTTTCGTTAAACATATTAGCTTCCATATTATATAATAAATAAAATGTAGTTTAGTTAAATTCCTTGATTTAATATAAGTTTCTATTTATTTCTCTCATATAAATATATATATATATGTAACAATTTTTACTTCACTTAAAGTTAGTACCCAAAATATTTATAAACATACTGTATTAAATGTTAATTAGTCTTATTATATTTTCCCCAACCTATAAAGTTCATTAATCAACTATACTTTAATTTTTGATTACATTAAAAACCATATATTATAAGTTATTCTTATGAAAAACTCATAAACACAATTTTTAAACCCATTTACAATTGTCCAAAAATCCCCAATTATATATAGTAACTATAACATTTTAGACATATTATAAAATTTTTTTTCATAAAAATATCTTTTTAAATTACCAAATAATTCCATAATACTCGTAACTTGCAAAAATCATAACTTATGTTTAAAAACTCAAAACCCAATTAATTTACATCAAAATAAACTAGATTTTAAGGAATCTATGGTTAAAATTTCAAGTCAAAATACATTCGGGAAGGCCATTAAATAAATCTAGCAAGTTAGGGCTTATTTCTGAAAATAATATAAAACTTATACTTATATTTTAAACGTTTTAATCGTGGCCGTCCGTTTCTTTTAACTGAGATCGGACGGTCCTGAATGTCGAGTTCATCAGAGAACTCCTCATTCGAGTACTAATCTCGTTTTCTCTCAATCCACAGAACGAAATCGATGATTCTTGTTCCTATCGATTCGTTAATTCCGGTTCTAATGGTACCATATTTCCCCAATTTTCATGCAGAATTGAGTAGTTTCGAATCTGGGTTCGAAGTTAGGGTTCACGGTTTGAGTTCGAATTCAATTTTGACAAATTCTCCATTGTAATGCATAATAGACTAAATTGGCATGTGGGTTTGATCGATGATGAAATTTCGAATAGAAACCATGGAGAATTTGATCGGAAACTCACCGGAATTGCATTAACGGGGTGAAATCAAATCGGGAAATCTGGAAAACGTTATTTCATGTGCGGTTCGGTATGCCACTTCTCGAATCAACTCGCACCAACTGAGAGAGATTTGATTCATGTAACCTATCACAATCCAAACTAGACATGTAACTCTAGATGCTAGTGGAAGAATCATTGATTTTGATGAACTAGGGAGAAAGTTATAGATCTCACAAGATCCGAGTTTACCTAGTTGGTTCGGGATGAAACTGGGCAGAATTACCGCCGTGATCGAGTGGGCAACTTTAGACAGATTTATCTCCCAAACCCGTGAGAATCAGCCTTGGCCATAACATGAAAGTTATAGAGGGATTTGAGATCTTCAAAACAAGCTAAAGAACACGAAATTTGGACGAGAAACGAAGAAGTTATGGCGTGACGAAGTTTACCCGATTTCAGGAAAAACTGCAGTTCTGGGTTACGCAATCGCGAGGAGCCAACTTTAGATCGATTTTCCCGTCGATGTAGAATGAGTTAGATGATGTGTGAGTAATGGTTGGAAAGAGGAAAGATAGGAGAATCGAATGAAACAAACGGCATACCAAATGGTGGAGTAGGGAAAAAGATATAGGTGTCTAAAGATCGACCTGTGACATGCCAAAACCGCTGGAACTCAACGATTAAGTTCGGGTGCTGACTGGGCGCGACACGTGTCCTGGACACGTCAGCATCCTTCAAAATTTTGGCTCTAAACTTCAATTTATCATAACTTTGGCTAGGATGATCCGTTTTTAACGTTCTTTTTATCGATCTTCATGGTTTTTCATAACCTATTTATTGGTATAGGTTTCATGGCCTGGTTTGACCATTCTCAAAAAGTCAACTCTAGCAAGGCTTAATAAGCTTTAAGGTTTCTAGAATTTTATATTGACTTTTATGTTTCAAAACAATGTTCCAACACTTCCTAAAATCTTTATAATATATTTGGAGTGTTTAGAAATTTTCCCAAGATTTATTGACTTATAAATCTTATTATTAAATTCATAATACTATATAATAATGTATAATAATTAGGGTTAAATAGGAGAAAACCCCTAAATAAATTTCACAATTCCATATAATAATTTAATATTCATAATTCCATACCATAATTTAATATTAATAGTATTATTTATGGTTTAATAAAAGAAATCCCCTAAATTAATTTAAATTAATTTAGGGGTATTTCAGTATATCCCCCTTAACAGAAACTTCGCCTCGAAGTTTAAAAATCAACTAATAAGCACTCACACCACTTCGGGTGTGCTAAAACAATAATAATTCCAACGAAATTCCATACCAATCCAATCCTTTATTTCCATCCATTCCCATTCCACATTCCACTCGAGATTACTCAAACTCAAACTGAACCAAGATATACCGAGATATTTCATGATAAAAATAAAAAGTCACATGCGGTGTCATAATGTAAAAACCAAGTACACACATACACCTCTTACTCTGCTAATCACGCAACAGGGCATAATCTGGATGAGGTAGCGAAGAAGGATTATGCTCTACTACCCCCCCCCCCCCCCCACCCCCCCCCCCCTTAAAAGAGAACTTCGTCCCGAAGTTTAAGATTTATCTACCAACTACTCACACCCGCCCGTGGTGTGTGGGTAAACTAAATAATAAGTTGTACTACAAGCTTTAAAATGTATACCAAACAATCAACCACTCAAGGGTATTCATCCAATAACAATTCCCAAACATTTGTTTCTGTTATCAAACACTACATTCAAAGAATTCAGCACCTTATTATCAAGCTTTGTTGTAAATTTTATGGAACTGTTGAATTTATCTATGATCGATATTTATTTATACCCCCTGTTTGTTATGTATTTGTATTTTCTTGATTATTATAAAATTTTATTTTATGATCCTTACCTATTCATTTTATGACCAGTACGAATGATATGTCCATTATATGTTCATTTTATATTGTATGTTTATTTTATGAAGTTGTCGTACCCCCCCTTAAAACAGGGTACGACCCATATCCGTCTCGTAATAATGAAGTGGAATTTAAACTCACTTTTAAGGAGCACTATATTTTACATCTCCTATGGAGATTCCTCCTTCAAGGATGCAGTTCATTTTTGATGCACAATATCACTCGTTGTTATTCTAGCTTGATTATAATTAAATCTTTTAGTGTTCCCAACATGCTTTCCTAACTCATTTCGCCTCTCTTACGGTCATTGACAAGAACAAAGTTTAGAATTCATCATTCATATAGTAAGTTAAGTTTTGAAAACGGAACATATAGGTTATACTTAGATATTACTATAATAACATTTTAGTTCACTCTTTCTTTATTTAAGTATTGGGTGTAGTAGGTATCAAAATCTTAATCATGTGATTTGGAAACTATTAATTCATAAAAGAAAAATTCCATTATAATGTAATGTAATTATTTAAATGCCATCCTTACTACAACATTTCTCTAGAAGCATTTTATAACCTAAAGTTTCTTAGTTGTCATGGCTTAAAAATTCATGAACTTATTTAAAATAGTATCATACTATATATTAAAACTTCTTTTTTTTCAATGCAATTAAATCTTTCATGAAACCTTGTACCGAATTTATAACCTAAAATACGTAAATATGCCATTTATGTTATTTTCACATATCAATATATTAACAAACTATAAATCAGGTGTAACATGTTTGAGTAGTTTAAATAATATTTTAGATCATATAATAAGTCTAGATAGTCTTTCAAAATTATATTCAAAGCTTTATTAGCCAACCATACATTAAAATTTGTATTATATTCCTTTAAAAATACACCTTCTGTGACTTCTAAAATTTTGCATATGTATAATGTTAAACTTCCAAATAAACATGAGAATTTCCAATAATTAAGTAACTCTCATTTTTTTTTACTAGATGCTCATTACTCCAAGTATTTTAGAATCAGTGATATTTAGTTTAGTATTACCCTTCCCTTCACTCAATCTTTAAGTCACTTCCTTTAATATATATATTTTTTATATTTAATAAGGGGTAGATGTTGTACCTTGGAGTACCCAAATTTAAATCCTCTTCCCCATGTATAGGTATTTTCACCAAATATTTAACTCAATAAACCCTTTACATGTATGAATTTTAATACTGAATCTTAAGATACAAATTTTGAATTGTTCATTGTGGCTAGTAATGAAATATGCCTAGCTCAAGATTTCATGATGGTAACGTCTTACCACCAATCCTCCTCAAGTTCAACACAATCCATCACTTGCGTAGAAGATTATTTACGGTTAGATGACAAGGCTTGTCTAGCCCCTAGACTTCCAGAAGTGAGTGTGCACCCCCACTACTTTCAGCCTAGGAGTTCGTCGCACCAGGCACTTCCCGTAGGGTGTTAGGTTTATGTATTTTCTTTCTGAAGTTAACATAGAGTTTTAGTGTGGATTACAGGTTTGGATGTTGATCTTTTCTGATGAGTTACTAGTTCTTGTTAGTTTAATAATTTTCTAGACTTAAGATTTATCTTAAACATGATCTTTAGGTAATAATTTGTACCAAGTAGTTCTTGAAATTTATTTTCAAGCTTTAAAGGAGTTGAAGTATATATCACTTAGTTATTCAAAGCTCCACTTGTATACTATTTCCAACCAAAAGTATTCTTTAAAATTCTGGGAACATGTGTACAAGCTTTTAAAGCATTGCTTTCTTAGCCATGTATTTTCCATACGTATGCTTTTGAAAGTAGTTCAATGTATGATTTATTCCAACCAAGATCTTATTATACCCAATTAATAATGTTCCAGACTTATTATTATTATTATATTTTCTATAGTTTAATGATCAAACTGTATGGCAACACACTATTCCTAACAGACATTCATACAAAAAGTGTATAAAGAAATCATTCACTAATCCAAGAAGGGTTAGGAGTCGTGCCTTACTGGAATCCTCACTTCCCAATTCTACCCCAATTCCCCAGTTTTAAGGGCACCTATATTCTAACTATTTCACTCGGCTTGTTTTTCTCGGGCTCAGAGCGTAACTACGCTCTGATACCACTTTCTGTAACGCCCCTACTTATCATAAATGCAGCGGAAATAAAATACTAAGGCGATTACAGATCATCGGGTTCCAAACACCCGGCACCAAACCTCACCAACTACAACTTATGATATTACAAATGCTACGGTCTGAACTCGAGAAACATAACATAAAAGAATAATAACAAAATACAATAGCTCTCCAAAGTTCCTAATTCCCATCCCATACACTCATACTCTTCGTGGCTACCTGTATAGCAATTCGTACCTGCAAGATGAAACCAAGCAGCCCACCCCAGGAGGGTGAGTCAGTTCCCTGGAATGGAACTGGTACAACTCCAAAACAACAGTATTAAAAGAAAAACATAACTCTTAAAATAACAATAACTTGAAGTCAAATGCACAAAACAAATCAGAAGGACAAGACACATCAAAATCACCAAGTCAAAGGTAACAAGATGAGGAGTAAAAATAAATAACAGAAAGGTAACGTTAGTCAATCAAAATCACACCATGTGTTAGTGAACAACCATTGTTTAAGTTAGATCCAATTCCCGTTAGGAGTAGAAAGACCCAAGTAGTCACAAGGACTAGGAATGAAAGAAGATATCCAAGAACCATAACTCAAGAGTGGAATAAAACCAATTGGAAGAGATGGCCCTGCTGCCAACTGCGTCCCTTTTGGGACAGGGGATATACAGCCCCTCGCTGTTAACTACGTCCGATAGGACAGGGGATATACAGCCCCTCGCTGTTTACAACGTCCGATTGGACAGGGGATATACAGCCCCTCGCTGTTTACCGATGAAGATGTGCGCACATCACAACCAAGACTCAGCTCATGGATGAAACAATATCCAGGGTCAAAAGAAGCATTTACCAAGATTGACATTTCCCATATTTCCACTAGATCATTAACTGCACCAGAGCGATACCAAAACACTCAGTCCTACAGAGTGCAGAGGCGTAAACCCCAGGCAGATAATGAAATACCCCAAACCTTGATATGTGGTTTAAATATCAAACTATGTTATAAAGGCTAAAAGTGCCTTAGAAACGTTAGTGTACAACTTAAACCATAGTAAAACACAATAAAACACTAAGACACAGTTTGAGCAAAAACATGCTCTAAGCTATGAGTGAACTTGGTTAGGACCCAAAGAGCCTACCAAGACTTGATAACATTTAATTATGATTTGAGAGGGCTAAATAAGTCCTTAGGAAACTTTGGTGGACAGTTAAACCAAATAAAACACAAGAAAATACCTTAAAGTCAATATGAGCGAAAATGTGCTCTAAGCTTGGGATAAATGTGTATAAGACCTAATGGTCACACCTATACTTTATAAATATGTTAATGAACATATTAAATCAACTACCAAAGAAAACCAGCTTGAAAACAAGTTAAAACACAAAATGTGCTTTAAGGAGTCTTAAAGCACGTTTTTGAAAAATTGTCTTGTAAATGAGTTTTGAATGCTAAATGTCCATCATTACTCTTTAATTAACATGTGTACTATATAGTATCACATTTGGGTGGCTAATCAATGGGAAATCAAAAATTTCACTTCTATGTGCCTTGTTTTAGTGAATAGTGATTTTTTTTATAAGCTAGTTTGTAACATATGATGTTATAAGTAATTAAATGAGTCAAAAAGACTATATTACCCCTAGGCTTAAAAGGGGGCCGGTTTTTGTAGTAATGAGTCACCAAACATGTTAACTTATTAAGTAAATAAAGATGACTCATGAGTTACTATTTGCTTTAAGTCATAAATATCTACAAAAACAAAACCAAACTCACTTCTCTCATTCCTTCTTCATTTCACACGGTTCCCTTCTTCTCCTACCTCTCTTCCTTCTGTTCTCACGGTGAAGCTACAGCACCAGCACTATTTCATCACCTTCCATTGTCAATATCTCATGACTCACTTAACCAAATCAAAAACAAACACCACCATTCTTTCCTCTCATCAAGCTCTTCATTCCTATCTTCTCAAAACTTCAAGAGCCCCATTTCGGTGCCATGGAGTTCCACCATTGAAGGGGCTTGAGCTTGTCTTTCCACATATTATTGATCTCCTTTACTCCTAGGTAAGGAATCTCAAAGAAAAATCAAGTTTCCTCCATGTTTTGTGTGTGACCGAAAATATTCATTGATGGAGCTTCTTGTGTTGCTTTGTTCTAGCTCCATTTGAATCTTTCAAGGACTAGGTGGAGTCCTCTTTTCATAGATATTCAAACATCCTTCAAAGATCAAGGTAAAACAACTACATTAATGTTTTGAAATAATGTAAACCTAGGGTTTACAATGAGATGAAGCATAAAGCTTATATACTCATTTCAATGTTGGTATATTGTTTAGTAGTTGACAAGGAAAGAAATGCCTTATCGGTTTTAAGAGGAAACAAGAAAGAAGTTTGAGAGGAAAAGAGGTAAACAAACTATCTCAATGTAGTTTAAATGCCTTAGGAAAAATGAGCTTGATTTGCTTAATAAATACCTAAGGAGCCAATGGTGAATGACCTAGAAAATGCTCTCAAGGAAACTATTAAGGGGCATATGTGATGTTGAGTGTATTTGCAGGTCAAAGGCATTATTTATGTGGGAAATTCAGTGTTTAAGGTTTATGTAATTTAAGGGCCTAAGAGCCATGTTATTTAAGGGCCTAAGTGCCAAGCAATTTAAGTTATGCACTATATTGTGATGTAGTGCTAAATGTGTGAAGTTTGTGTATAAAAATGTGTTTGGTGGATTTTAGGTGTTCTTGAGTGAAATAAGGTAAAAACCTAAGTGTTTGGATGTGAGTATATACAAGAGAAGCTATGGCAAAATTTGGAAAATGTGTAAGAAGTTCTAAGTGTTTTAAGTAAGTTTTGGTGAACTAGGAAGTGTAAAAGGTGAACAAATGTTTTACTTGGGAGGAAAACATGCATTAAGGTGTTCTAAGGTGCTATAAGGATTTAGGCATTGTCTTGGAAGTTCTGGAAACCCAATGAGTGTTATTAGGATGTATTTAAGTCTTGGAGAAGTTTGTTTAAGGTTTGGGTAATGTTGATGAATAAGGAGAGAATGATGTTTAAGTAAGGTTTTGAGAAAAGAATTCAAGAAGTTGTAAAAAGGAGATTTAGTTAGTAAGAAAAGAAGTTGAGAGATGATGTTAAGGTGTAGAGGAAACACCTTGGTGTAGTGGTCATTATTGGTGAACTACCACTTAAAAATCTTAAGGAGAAAACATCCCAAGTGCTAGGAATTTTGTAAGAAATTTGGAATGATAAGATGGTTTTGGTGAGTGATTTAAAGAGTTTAGCACATGGCTAAAGGTGTGTTTGATGTGCCAAATGATGTTAGGAAACATTATGAGGCTTTAGGAGAAGTTTGGTGAAATTGGTTAAGTGTTTAAAGACTTGGAAATTGAATGTTTTGCCGTGTCCGAACTTCCGTCCGGACATGGAAGTTCGGACAGGCTCTGTGGGTAAAGGATTTTCTCACTCTCGAACTGTGTCCGAACTTGGGAAGTCCGGACACAAGTTCGGACGTGACTGTTTCTATCTGGGATTTACTCTCGAACTGTGTCCGAACTTGGGAAGTCCGGACACAAGTTCGGACGTGTGTATGGTTTTCAGTATTAGGTCGCGGCTTGCGTCCGAACTTGGAGGTTCGGACACAAGTTCGGACAAGGTGTTGTATGGGCCAAAACATTTGTTTAAGGTATGGAAATGGTGTGTAATGATGGGGATTGATAGGTAATGATGTTATAAGGTTGTTAAGGACATGTTAGGTGAGTTTTAATGACAATTAAGTGGGTGAAAAGTTGTATTAGAATGTGAGAGTAAAACAAGTTAAAATGTTAAGCTATGTAACTAAGTTAACGGGGAGAAGTTATAAGCATTAGACATTAAATAATCATGCTACCCCGATGTTAATAAAAGTACATTTAATGTTATCAGTTGTTCGAGAATTGCTCGAGGAACATAAGTGGACGTGGTAAAGTGGACTCCGGTGACAGGTATGGTTTTCTTGCAACCTGTGTCCTACCGGATTACACCGGCTTGTATGCCAATGTGTTTTCTGTATGTTTGCCACGTTGTAAGATTAAACATGTAATGAGTTTACAGTAATTCATTTATGTGGCGTGTACAACTCCGATACCATTTAACCTTGGAAGTGTTAACCTTAGTTAACTGAGTCTAGGATCACATGAGAGTTCGGTATTCGGAGTAAACGACCCGTACCATGGGACGTACTAACCACGGCTATGCGTGTGTTAATTGTGTGATATGTGTAAGTGAATGTAGGGATCTCCCTTGTGTGTTTAACCCAGTTGTAATACTGTATGGTGTGTAGTCATGATAGACTCCATAGTGGGGTTCTAACTAATATCTAAAGTAAGTATGTACTAACAGTGGTGAGGAATCCGGTTTGGCCGGTCGCGCGTTGTTTGGGAGAGGGTATCCTTCCTAGCCTTACCCTTCTCTTTGTTATGGTTGTTTCCCTCACGGGTTATGATCTCCCATTAGCTTACTCCAAAGCTTAGCTATTCTGACTTATGATCGGTTTAGGGGAACATGTGTTTGTGTGGTGTGTTCGGGCCTCCAAACCCGAACCGCCTTAACTTAAGTTACTCGTCCAACTATTAGGACGGTAATGAGTGTTGTTGTTATTGTATAACGAGCTTATCATGAGACTGGCAACATTCTCTAGGCTCACCAGTGTATAAACAATGTTTGGGTCGGTTCCTAAGAGAACCATTCCCGTTATGTTATGTATTTTGTTGTGATGCAATATCTATTGCGGTATTATGTTGTGCACGTGGAAACGTGCAAAGTGTGTTAAGTGTTGTATGTAGTGTATGTTGTAGGTTGTATAATGTGGAGTGTGTGGATCATGGATATGATTCCCAGTTTGTGATAAGAGGCGTTTAAGGATACCCGATTTAAGGGTATGTGTCGTCTATTAAGGAAGTAGCTCCATTAGAGGAGGAACACTCTAGGGATGATGAATACCATGAGTGACTTATTAAGTAGGATGTATTATCCGATTGTTGAGCCCATTGAGGCGAAATGTTAAGTGTTGTGTGTTTACTGTTACATGCATGATTTAAATATAATCAACCGCATGCTAAGACGACAATTAGTTGTGCGTGGCCCGGTAGCATGTGGGCTGCGGGATTACCATACCAGCAAAGGTGCTGAGCCCCTTGGGGGCCACCCTTTCTCTTCTTTTCCTATTTCAGGTACAGAGAGCTGGAAGCCGTCCGAGAGTAAGACGGGGTAGACATTGTACATGGGTAATCGTTTATGTTGTATATATAGTAGGTGTAGTAAGACCGAAATTGTTATCGGCATTAGTTATAAATACTCGGTATAGTTGGAAGGTGTATGTTGTTGTTGTGTTAATGGAAAGGGATAGTAAGGTGTAGTCGCTCGGGAATTTAGCCCATCAGACCGGTACAATGTGTATGTATTAGCCTTGTTAGCCACGTGGGTGGCTAACGGCGTGTAACACCAACGAGATAAGTAATGTGATGAGGTTGTTTTCCGCTGCAGATTATTGTAAGTGTGTTATTGTTGGATGGGGTGTTACAGATAATATCTAATGAACCAACCAGATAGAAGGCCAATACCATACAAGGTGTACATTCAAGGCTCAATTAGTCACATCAAGACTGAGTTAGTCACACAACCAATTCCTTTCAAGATTCATTCAAGCTCATTTAGCGTTTCTCAAAACTTCCATAAAATTCGTCATCAAAAATATCTGAGTACGAGAAATCGTACAAAACATTCCATCAAGTCCATAACACACAAGCTGAGTACGAGAAATCGTACCTGGTAATCGCTGTAGCAGTTCTAGTCGACTTGTGCAAATAATCAACAATACTCTGAGGAATATTAAAGGTAGTCTAACATCAATAACTTGTAACCTAGTTAAACTAAAAATTCCTCCTCTTATTTCTAAGTCTCAATTGTCTTTTAGCCCTCACTTAAATGGTTATGTAACCTTTGACTTATATTAGAATGTTGTATAACCCAAGGTTGTAAGACTAGGGTATGTATGTTATTAACACTTGTTAATTGTTACACTCTTATCCACTTTATTCATACTTAACCCTAATTCTCAATTCAAGACTTTGAGACCCTTATATCATAGTGTGTATTATATATTCATCTAATCTTAGAATCTCAATAATAATTTTTAAGCTTAATACTTTTATTCCTAATTTAGAATAAATATCGGGTTATGACCTATGATAGGTTTATTTTAGAAATTATACTATTATTTCACAATGTAATGATTATGTATTTTATCAGTATTACCAAATAATCCATTATGATTAAGTTTTCCCCTCAACTTAATTAAGATCTACATCCTGTATATTGGAAACATGGTGTTATAGATGCATTTTACGATAACCTAATTGAGTTACTACACTCATTTATCATATGTTTAGTTTAGGATGACTTTTATTACAACCATCTAATAATCTTATCATAAGATGTTAAATTGCTTCTCATCTTGAATAACTATATTATAGTTAACTTAGATTTATCGAACTCTTACATTTAGTATTTCCAAGGTATATCATTTACTTTATCATTAACTATATAATAAGGCACTTTAAGATAACCTTTTATTTATCCTTGCTTTCATTTAATTTCCAAATGTTTTATTTTTACACACATTCCCGCTATAGACTATGTATAATCCTTTTATACTAAATTTTAATAAACTTACGTCTTAAAATACATTTTCATATTGTTTACAAAACCTAAGGTTTCAAAGGAATAACTTAATAAATTAATCTCCTTTATTATGTTTTAGGATGAACATTATATCTTAACATAAGGTAGAATTTATCTAAGAATTAAACTCTCATTCACAAGTGAAATTGTCAATTACTTAATAAGATAATATGTTCTGAAAATCCTCATACCTTATACTCAAATGACACATTAATATTTTTAGTGTCGTAAAGTAGATCAATATAATCTCTTATGTAACTTACTTTTATCTCATAAAAGGTTCAAAGGTTTTAAGTATCAAATTCCTATTTATAAACCTTTCTGTAAATTCTAACTACTAAATACCTCACTTAATTGTAGACTCACATCCTAAGTATTGGTAAGTAATGTTATAAATGTATTTCATATGGCTTATCTAATGCCAAGAAACTTAAGGATTATCATTTAGATAAATTTCCAAATCATAGTTTAATGTAGTTTTATATCATAATCCTTTTAATGATTTTAACTTAAAACATTAAGTTATATTTCAATACCATAAATGTTAAGACATGATTAGATCTAGACTTACTAATCCACCTCACATTCATATGTAAAAGTATTTTATTTACTTTATTATTGTTTATATATTAAGAACATTTAGATGTAAAAGTATTACATTTATTTATCATTAATTATAGAATAAGATCTATTTGTGTAACATTCTATGTAATCTAATCACAATTTTTCCTAAGTTTTAACTTATTAATTACTTAACCCAATTATAGACTTACATTATGGTCGTTGACTAATACTATACATGTATTTTAATACGGTTTATATAAATCTTAGAAATTCAAAGATAACTCCTTAAGTTTAATAATCTTAATTTAATACCACCTCATATAATATTCTTTTATTAGTATTATGTAGAGGTTTAGTTTATCTCATTAATTCCTTCACATTATATTTTCTATAAGGCATTTTATTTCTTTTATTTATGTAGTTTTTTTTATGTGTATATATATTAGGATTTATTCAAGACATTCCTTGTGTAGTTTTATTGCACTTAATTATTTATACTAACTTTTACACATAGCTACATCCATATATGGTTTATAAAATAAAGTATTTTCCCTTAGTTTTCGTTAAACATATTAGCTTCCATATTATATTAATAAATAAAATGTAGTTTAGTTAAATTCCTTGATTTAATATAAGTTTCTATTTATTTCTCTCATATAAATATATATATAACTATATGTAACAATTTTTACTTCACTTAAAGTTAGTACCCAAAATAGTTATAAACATACTGTATTAAGTGTTAATTAGTCTTATTATATTTTTCCCAACCTATAAAGTTCATTAATCAACTATACTTTAATTTTTGATTACATTAAAAACCATATATTATAAGTTATTCTTATGAAAAACTCATAAACACAATTTTTAAACCCATTTACCCTTGTCCAAAAATTCCTAGATTTAATATATAATAACTATAACATTTTAGACATATTATAAAATTTTTGTTTCATAAAAATATCTTTTTAAATTACCCAAATAATCCCATAATACTCGTAACTTGCAAAAATCATAACTTATGTTTAAAAACTCAAAACCCAAATTAATTTACATCAAAATAAACTAGACTTTATAAGGAATCTATGGTTAAAATTTCAAGTCAAAATACATTCGGGAAGGCCATTAAATAAATCTAGCAAGTTAGGGCTTATTTCTGAAATAATATAAAAACTTATACTTATATTTTAAAACGTTTTAATCGTGGCCGTCCGTTTCTTTTAACTGAGATCGGACGGTTCCTGAATGTCGAGTTCATCAGAGAACTCAACTCGATTCCGAGTACTAATCTACCGTTTTCTCTCAATCCACAGAACGAAATCGATGATTCTTGTTCCTATCGATTCGTAATCTAATTCCGGTTCTAATGGTACCTATTTCCCCGATTTTCATGCAGAATTGAGTAGTTTCGAATCTGGGTTCGAAGTTAGGGTTCACGGTTTGAGTTCGAATCCAATTTCGACAAATTCTCACATTGTAATGCATAATAGACTAAATTGGCATGTGGGTTTGATCGATGATGAAATTTCGAATAGAAACCATGGAGAAATTTGATCGGAAACTCACCGGAATTGCATTAACGGGGTGAAATCAAATCGGGAAATCTGGAAAACGTTATTTCATGTGCGGTTCGGGTATGCCACTTCTCGAATCAACTCGCACCAACTGAGAGAGATTTGATTCATGTAACCTATCACAATCCAAACTAGACATGTAACTCTAGATGCTAGTGGAAGAATCATTGATTTTGATGAACTAGGGAGAAAGTTATAGATCTCACAAGATCCGAGTTTACCTAGTTGGTTCGGGATGAAACTGGGCAGAATTACCGCCGTGATCGAGTGGGCAACTTTAGACAGATTTATCTCCCAAACCCGTGAGAATCAGCCTTGGCCATAAACATGAAAGTTATAGAGGGATTTGAGATCTTCAAAACAAGCTAAAGAACACGAAATTTGGACGAGAAACGAAGAAGTTATGGCGTGACGAAGTTTACCCGATTTCAGGAAAAACTGCAGTTCTGGGTTACGCAATCGCGAGGAGCCAACTTTAGATCGATTTTCCCGTCGAAGTAGAATGAGTTAGATGATGTGTGAGTAATGGTTGGAAAGAGGAAAGATAGGAGAATCGAATGAAACAAACGGCATACCAAATGGTGGAGTAGGGAAAAAGATATAGGTGTCTAAAGATCGCCTGTTGACATGCCAAAACCGCTGGAACTCAACCGATTAAGTGTCTTGGGTGCTGACTGGGCGCGACACGTGTCCTGGACACGTCAGCATCCTTCAAAATTTTGGCTCTAAACTTCAATTTATCATAACTTTGGCTAGGATGATCCGTTTTTAACGTTCTTTTTATCGATCTTCATGGTTTTTCATAACCTATTTATTGGTATAGGTTTCATGGCCTGGTTTGACCATTCCCAGAAAGTCAACTCTAACAAGGCTTAATAAGCTTTAAGGTTCCTAGAATTTTATATTGACTTTTATGTTTCAAAACAATGTTCCAACACTTCCTAAAATCTTTATAATATATTTGGAGTGTTTAGAAATTTTCCCAAGATTTATTGACTTATAAATCTTATTATTAAATTCATAATACTATATAATAATGTATAATAATTAGGGTTAAATAGGAGAAAACCCCTAAATAAATTTCACAATTCCATATAATAATTTAATATTCATAATTCCATACCATAATTTAATATTAATAGTATTATTTATGGTTTAATAAAAGAAATCCCCTAAATTAATTTAAATTAATTTAGGGGTATTTCAATGTTACTTGATTAACCAAATCTCATTCAAGTGCTGGAAGGTTTTAACATCTTCAGGGGGAATGCTCGTTTTAAGGAAGAATGCATATCTTGAGGGGGAATGCTACATTATCTCACCATACAAAGTTTGCTCACATCAAAAAAGGGGGAAACTGTAAATGTATATTTACCGAAGGTTTTTGATGTGGCAAAATCCTCAAACCAAGGCTGCCTATATTATCTCAACAACCTCTACAGTCAGCAGCTTTAAGTGAAGATCTTAACAGAATATTTACTTAATAATAAGAAGGAGTGAAATCAGAGGCACCAGCATTATACTAGGAAATAGTTAGAGATATTTTAGGATCTTGTATTTTGTATTTATATTGGTTTTAGATAAAGATTGTTTGTAGATATTTAGGAGGTTGTTATCTTCCTCCCAGTAGTATAAATGTACAGCAAAAACATCAGAAAAGGTAGAGCTTCTACCGCAAAAAGAGAGTCTTGAGAGAGAAGAGAGTTGTTGATAGTAATCAACGTTTTTGTCTAGAATTAGACGTGAGAGTGATTGTTCAAAGTGTTGAACAGATCAGGTGAGGAGTTTTCAAGTTATCAATAATAAGATTGATAGCGGAGTTTTTCTTCTAAACACTTTCTATCTCGTTTCTCGTTTCTGCTCTCTGTCAGTCTTGTACTGAGGATTCTGATTTTATACTTTACGAACTTACAAGAACTTGTAAAAACTGTTGTCGTTTAGAGCTTGTAAGTCCTTGTTTCTCTTCCATTTATGCTGCTTGTTAAATCCTCATTTCTCTTCCCTCTTTGTCACCTGTTCTTATTCTTAAAATAGTAGCTAACCCCGAGTAGTTCGTGGATGTCAGGTTTGTTTTCACCTACTTCTGTTCCGCTTCGTGAAGGTATGTTCTTTCCCTTCACCTACTTCTGTTCCGCTTCGTTAATCTAACATGGTTAATTCTTTTTTTTTGTTACAAAGGACAACCACATCTCTGGAGAAGATGTACACCCATCTCAGTGTACATATTCTAACATTTTCCGTCAAGCCATTATGTTGAAGTAGCCTGACTTTGTACTTTAATTATGTGTATCCGTAACCTATTGGTCATTGATATAACTTGTTGTGAATCTGATTAACATTCGTCTTATACAATAACAATCCTTGTTTTGTTTGTGTGGTTATAACTTCTGCTACCACCCTGTGTTCTACCTGATTCGTTATGTTGTACCTTTGTCAATTTACTAAACACTTGTTCTGGAATTATGCATTTTCTTACAACTAATGAGAAGTTCCTGATTGAATGTGTCACTCTTTTGCAATTATTTGGCTAATAGCAGCCATGGTCACCTGATACACTTGCTTTCTGATTGAAATTTGTTATATGTTGTGTACCATAAAATGTAGACCAAATTTCTGTAAGGTGCAACAACTATTTTGTTGTTCTACATTATGAGTAACCCTATCATCATTTTTTGCACTTTTGGCTGTCATAAGTGTTGACTTTTTATATTTTGCATCAAACTAAGGATCACCGTAGTTATGTGAAGTACTTATCCCCCAAGTGTTCTGTGTTGCTAAATGAGCATGGTTAATATTTGCAGTCCTCTTCAACTGGAAGAAGTGTCAACCAATTGAACACCACGTACATCAACTGTGACTGTTAGTTGACTTCTATGTTATTGATTTCCTACACTGCTGATAACTTTGGCAGACTGTTTTTCAAATGTAATACCTGTAGGTTTTTTAAACGGTGGGATACGGTAAACAAGCCAACCAGTGGAACGTACTGGGGGCACAACAGAAGATCAGATGTTATTGTAGACATCAATAGACTGAATGAGCTGACCAATCTTATTGAAAAACAAAATGAAACCACCTCATCTGTCAAAGAAAGGGTCAGTGATATGGTTGCAAAGCTAGATAGGATTGAGAAGGCTGTGTTGTTGTTTGAGAAAAGCCATGCTAATGTTAAGGAGATGCTGATGAAGATGTTGCTTGTGTTGTTTGGTTTTGTGATGTTTGAATTTGGGTGGGCCATGTTAGGTTAGTTTATTATTTCAGTTGCTTAAAAGCAATGGTGATTTAGGTGTAACCCACCTCATTTGTGTGAAAATGTTGTAGTACGCTAATGTTACCAAAAAATGTTTTCCAACTGTCTTGTGTAGTAAGAAAGGAAGATGTTATGTTATGTTTGTAATAACTGTTGCTTGTTAGCGGGGATGTCATGTGTTGTTCTTCTTATTAAGTTAATGTATAATTGTTGTGTTTGTGGTGAAATCTTTATATAAAGTACTTTCATTCTCTGATTGTCAAAGGTAAGCTTCAATCATACATCCTACAGGGCCAACTTATTCCTGAAGAAGTCCAACACCTTTTGTTTGACTTACCATATCAGAAAGATGCTTTGGCTACTATAGTTGGTGTGCCAAGTGCAGTATCATGCACTATGCTTATTGGTGGGAAAACACCTGTGCCGTCTGTCCTGTTAATAGAAATGAATCATGCACATACATCTAGGTATGGCTCACTACACATTATAAGATGCCGACTGCACAATCTTGTTTTGACGTTAACTGTTTGTTAATGTTATTGTAACACCCCTACCCTAATCGGCTCCTAATCATCTTACTTAACAATATAATCGCAGCGGTAATTTCAACAATTGGACTACTGGTGTCACCGTTCTCACTCGCCCATACGAGTAATAACGTGCTTCCTAAAATACTCTTAAATACGAAACAATTTCTCGCAGTGACAACAAGAGATAAATCTAAACTTCCCAAACCAAAATATAATACATTCTCAGTGAGCTTTCTAAGTATCCAAAACCTATACATGTTTCTAGGTTCGTATCAAAGTGCAACAGTGCATGTTCAAATAACTGTAACCAAACTACCCAGCGCGTCACTCTCTTTGCCGACACCGGAAGATGCATACCTGCAAAAATGGTAGTTTGTGGTATGGAATCAGCCCCTGCTGAGTATGTTATTACCTGACTGTCGTGCACCCTCGGACCATTCAGTTATTTGGTCGAGATGCATTTCATTTTCATGCAAATAGTTTAATGTTAAAACTGTAAAGCAACAATATATATTGCAGTAACTCAAACAACAAGCAAGCCCCCGGCTTCACACATCGCATCGTAATAAATCACTGAGAGCGTTACCGCGCTTATATGAATACAGAGATTCCACTCCAACAACACCTGAAAGATCATAGTTGAGTACGTCGACTCGTTCGACGAATAGTCCACAAAATCCACACACGAGCACAGTGACTCGACTCATCCAGTTCACAACACAGATATAAGTACAGTTTATTTAATTAATCCAATTCACAACACACTTATGAGTACAACGACTTATTCAATCAACACCACCAACATACCACACATAACCACACAGCATAACCAATGAACAACAAGGCGAAACAACGAGAATTATAAACGAGTATGAACTCTCGTCTTTGGCATGCACGCCCAAATAATGTTCGCCTAATGTACGAGTTAATATAATCGTTCGTAATTGTTCAGTCATGTCTAATGACAACGTCTCATTAGAACGACGTGTCTCTAAGTTACCCATCTCTTTGGCGGGTCACCCACGGCAGTAGCCACTCCAGCGGTAGAGTCTCCGTCCTACGAACAATCTGTAGTTCGTTGGAAATTTATCCTGATACTTACGGTTACCACACGGTATCCTAGTATCGTTAATGGATCACATTTCACAGCAAGAGCCACATCCTCTTGATAACTTATCTATACCATCGCATCGCGTTATTATTTTTCCTAACACAACAGACTAAGGTCGTTAGTCCAATCCTGAGTATGTCGACTCAGGATCCAGTGTTAGATACGAGAGCGGCGTTAAAGAGGCCAATGCTCCGTATATAAGTCTCATATAATATATGTATCTTATTGTCTTAATGCTACAACGTTTTTCTTACGTTCCTTATATTACACATATAAGATAGCATCATTGCCGCTAGTCCGTTTTATAATATGTTCATATATACGAACAGTACTGTTATCGTGCAACAGTAATAATTATAAGCAGCATTAATATACAACTCAGGCATATTAATTCACACAAGCAGACATTCAATCTTAACACAGATTTTCACACAATGTCTGAACTGAGGAAATCCTCAGAGACAATCAAGCCACATAAATAACATACCGTTCACCCGGATTGTATTACGGTGGAGTATGAATCAGCAAGATCCTATGCTCCGTGTGTCGTCTCTAACAGTCTAGACAATACATAACGCTACTGATTAGCATCCCGTATAACAATCATAACTCTACGGTACTCCGTACCGTCACTAATACCTCCCGGTTAATCCCCCGTCATTAACTGTCAACGTTTGTCGGGTTTTCGGCTTAACTCGAGATTGGAAAAGTGTTACATTACATGCGTAGTCTTATCTTGTATATTAATAGACTTATTGTTGGACTTTGTCATCGCATGTAAACTAATGTATATTTGTAGATCGTATAGTTTGTTTCTTTATTGCATGTATGGTTCTTTGTCATGCACTATACATCTCACCTTAGTATTTATTTTTCTAAGGTTTGTCTCTTTTCTTTTCTCCTTTTTTTTTATTCATGTGGTATAATTCATTTGTAACTATACTTTTAACTATTTAAAATCCTTATTATTCCTGCATACTTCTAACATCAGAATTTCGATATCTAATGTTTATAATTCTTTTCTCCTTATCTATTATCATTTTAATTACGATAATTTATAATTATTGAACCAAATCACATTTTCAACACCATTACATATATTTATTTATATATGTGTGTTATGGAACTTATTTATTATATGGTAAGTCTTATAATCTATATCCATTCTTTAATGAATATCTCTTATATTATAAATGTTATAACTCTTATAACATTAAAAACCATATTACAAATTCCATTTAAAAATGTTAATATTTCCGAACAGCACCTATGTTCTTAAATATTTACAAAATCCACCACTTAATTAATATAATGTTACATTATTGTTACATAACATATCTTATGACATTTAAGTCATTTAAAACAATTATAACCTATAGTCATATTTTGTTTATAAAATACCAATGGCCCTTAATATTTTCGGCTTTTACTTATAACCACTAAACTTCTATAAAACCACAATTCACTCTCAATTTCTAATACATAGTTTTCTAATTCCATTAAAACTATATTATACACATTTCTTAATAAAACCTTATATATAACTCCAAAATTACCAAACTATACCAAATGTTATAAACATTATTCTAACCTTATTTTCCTCTAAATCTCGGTTTCTACATTTTATTACCCATTTGTAACATGTTATAAACCATATATTATACTTATATAATTCATATGAACTCTCCAAATTTAACCAATAAACTTCTAAAAATTTCTAATAACTTAAGGACTTTACTAAATTCCATTAGTACCCTAAGTCTCGGTAATAAGTACATTACACCCCCAAGTCTTATAAATCTTTTACAATTTAATAAGTATCTTATTATAAGGTAGTATTTTATTTCTTAAGTTTTCTAAACTTGGTCAAAGTCTCCTATATAGTCAACTTTGACTCCTAATACCAAATGGGAACCAATTTTTTGGTAATTACTAACAATAACCTATACTTTTCTATTTTTACAATTTTACCCCAAAACCTTATAAAATGTTATAACTTTTATTAAATTCATTTAAAAACACCCTAAATTGCTCTAAATTAGCCCACGGCCTTCTAAATTCCTAGTAATTACGAATTGGCCGCCAATTTTAATTATAAGCATAAATAAACTAAATAAGCTATAAACTTAAATTAAAATGGCCTAATGACATGGCCTTATTACACCTTGACTTGCAAAATAAATTACACAATAAATGTCTCAAAATATAGCATATATATTCGGCCTCACCTTATTTAATTATTTTTCCACATAATGCCATAATTTGACCATTATGTTAATTAAACCTCTTAAATGACTAGCTTAATTTATCTTAGCAATTTTTTTTCCATTTTTAGGTCATATGACCTATTATGTAACTTCACTCTCGCCATATATATATATATGCTTAAAATTTATAAAAATCATAAGTTTAAGGTGTTTATACCTTGATTTATCCTTGTATATGCCTTGTTGGCCATGGCTGTATGGAGATCTATTTTCCACAGCTTAGTTTACATGTTTCAAACAGCAATTAAGGCATGATTAGTCTCCAAGCAAGATCTAACCATAAGAAGTGTTTAATGTCAATTTTCAAGGTAAAATTTACCTTAGAAAACCAAGGTATACAAGGTTAATCTCGGCCTGTATTTACAGTAGGCAAAGAGTGTTAAAAGAGCTACTAAAACCAAGCTTTAAACTGGTATACTCAGATTAGAAGATAGCTAATCTTACCTTGTTTAAAATGCCTAAATGGTGTTTTTGGCTTGGATCTGGTTATACTTCGAAGCTCTTGATGTACCACTGGATAGGTATGTTAAGATGAAGATTATAAGCTTAGAAACAAGTTTTCACAGCCGAATTTGAAGGAATCAAAAGATATGTGCTTAGAGCACATTTTTTATACCTTAAGAACAAGATTAGCTTTCTCCACCTTCTTCCCTTGTTAATGCCGAGATACACCCTCCATTTAACCTCCATAACAACCTAAGAACATTGATGGAAGTGGTTGATGCTTTGCTCCATTGAAAGAGGAAGAAATTTGAAGAAAATGAACATTTAAGAGCTTAATAAGCTTACCAATGGTGATTGCTGTTATCTCTCTGAGTTTGGCTGTGTAACCACGAGAATGGAGAAGCAAAGGGAGGTGAGGGAGCTGGAATCGGCTGGGAAGCAAGGTGAGTGAAGAAGAATGATTGGAAAGGCTTAATTGAATTGGAAAAGTAATAAAAGTAACTTTTACTATTGCAAATTTGGTATTAGGTAGCTAATTTTGTCTAACAATGATTATGCTGACTCCTCTCCTCCTTGCCTGTCGAAATCCTTGGTCAATTGGGTCAATTAATTGACCATTGACCATACTTGGTCAATATTGACTCGAACGGGCCCCACTTTAGGGTTTTATTAATATTTTAATATTAATTTGTAAAAATTCGTAAATTTCTGGAATTAAATTCCTAATATGATTAATATGATAAAATATCATATTTAAAGGTAATTATAATTTTTAAGCCCCTAAAAAATCATTTAAAAGGCAATCTCACAAAAACGTGCTTTAAGGTGTTTAGTGCACATTTTTGTGTCACAGGGTGTTCCTGAGCTTAGTTCTCCTTGAGAACGGTTTTGTTGTGTTCTTAATCTTATAATACTTAGGAATCCACTTTGGATCCTATTTGAGGTCACACATCTTTATGGTGTCTTAAGGCACATTTTCGGCTTTACCGATCTTAAGGCGTGTTTTGCCTTGTTGAGATCTTTTAGATTGTTCCCCAATAATATTTAGATGTTTAATAATCATCTTAGATCATTAATAGGTCATTTAATTATATTTTAAGGTTAGGGGTATTTCAGTTATAGTTTCAATGCATTTGATTGTGTACCAAGTGCCATCGTTGTGGATCATGCACCCAACGAAAGGCATGGTCGAATGGTTGTAGTAGAACAATTTCTAGCTGAAGGAATTCGTTATGCTGGCCAAATTGATGACGATAGTACCCCTCAAAGACAGATTGTTGTTGCTTTGCCAGTTGGTACATTAGAACAACCCAAGAAGAAGGTTGCGGTAACAAAGTTCTTTGAAGTTGGTAGTACCAGCAGGAAAAGGACAATTACTATCCAATCTAATATGGTCAGTGAACACAACAAGAGGCAGATGTTGATTAAATTCTTTGAAATTGGTGGTCCAAGTAAACCAGCAACAGATGCATCCTTGAACCAAAACTATCAAGCTGTGTCAAACTCAAGAGGAAGTGAAGACAGTACAGAGTGCAGTTCTAAAAATTCGTCTGACTACATGATATTAGACGAATCTAAATTTGAAGACACTAGTTCTGATGACATTCCAGAGTTCATAGAAATAGATTCGGACTAGGTCTGTGTGTAAGACATACTAATGAGTCATTAGTATGACTCCATTAGTTTGAATGGTTCCTTTTTTATTTGTTTTATTGGGGATGTGTGAACCTGCACTATTTTGAATGCAACAGATCTGACTTATTTGGTATACATTATATTGTCTGTGTTGTTGGTACTTAAAGAATAATGTATGAGCTGACTGGTTATGTTTACATGCTACGCTATTGTTGAGTTGTATGACTATTCAGGTCTGTTTGATTGTGTTTGGGATTATAGGAACATAGTGCTAGCAGGAACATTCAGTGACAATGATGTACACCTGTTAAATTTGACAACAAGACAGTAATTTAAAGAAGCACACACAAAATAACAATCAATTGGTAGATGGTACGACCAACATGTAGACAAAGTAAGGACACACACTTAAGTTACAATGGTAGACTGGACTGGTTTTAATGAAATGTGGAAGCAAATTTTTGTAAAACTCTCCAGTATTCTTCATCAACATTAGGGGGTTTGGGTCCCTGGAACTGATCTACAGCAGGATTGGTTTTTCCTGAATCAGCAAAGTTGTCTTGCACATCTTCAATCTTCACTTCCATTTTAACCTTTGTGTTGTCTGGTTCATGCGTAACATCGGACAACATTTGTTCAAATTCTTCCTCCTTGACCATGGAGTACGGTTGTTGCTAATGTTGTATGTCATCAGATAATTCTGTTTCATTCTTGACTTCTGTTTTCACTCGTATGCTTGTCATTTCGTTGAACTACAACACAAATTGGGGAAAACAAAATATGAAATTGATTACATAATAATTTTTAGGGAAAATTACATCACCCACCAATGACGTTTGGCGAAACTACACAGCCCACCCACGAGGTTTCAAAAATTACTTTGCCCACCCATGTGGTTTCCACAATTTTACATCCAGTAACTTTTCTAATATTTGATCAACTTAAATGATGGTTAAATGATATCCAAATTTGATGAAACTTTACATGGACGATGCTAAGGTGTTATATTTTTGTTCAATGCCAATCCAAAGTTTTTTAAGGTCATATATGACCTGTGGGACCCAATGAAACATGAGACACGTTCATCGGGTCCCACGGATCATATATGAGCTTAAAAAATGTTGGATTTCACATTTTACCAAAATATAACACTTTAATATCGTCCATGTAAAGTTTCATCAAATTTGGATATCATTTAACCATCTTTTAAGTTGATCAATATTAGAAAAGTTGCTGGATTAAAATTGTGGAAACCACATGGGTGGGCAAAGTAATTTTTAAAACCTCGTGGGTGGGCTGTATAATTTCGTCAAACGTCATGGGTGGGCGATGTAATTTTCCCTAATTTTTAACAGAAAAAAAAAACCCTGATGTTACCTTGAGCGGTTGTTTCTGGACAAGAACCCACAACCGCAATAGTTTAGGTTAAACGAGGATAGGATATAGGATATGAGGTATATATCTTGCTATACGTATATCTATACCCTTTTTTCATCATTTATTGGAACTAGGGATAAATAGGTATATAAAAAAAAATTCCACCACTCAGCGTGGTTGGTGTGTAGCCTGAGAGACGTTGGCTTTCAGAGAGCCGTATGGGTGTTCTGGGTATGTGTGTTCAATTTAATTCAATACGTGGAGTGACAGTTAGTTAAAATAAAGTAGGCAAACTCTTATGCTGTTGGCTATGTGGGAAGAGTAACCCGCATTGACACACTGAACAACAAACGATTACCCAGTTCGTCACCACATACTGGGCTGCATCAACACGATCACCACACACTGTGAACAATTGACCTTAATATGGTTTTATAAAGAATACCCCAGCTCACATACTGGGCTGCATTATCTACATAAATACAAACATCAGAAGCTTCGTACACAAATAGTTTTTTGCATTACAGGCTCCAAAAGTTAACAATATGTACATTAACACATTGAATCTTAAAATGCAGTGTTGTTACTTCTAAGTTGGAAACATGCTTCCTATGTAAATCAAGCATTCAGTATAATTATGGGCCTCGAATTTCTACTCCTACCAGCCACCATCTACTGTGTAATTGACTCTTTCAATCTAACCATTTCAATAGTTCCACGTTGAGTTGAAGTTTTGTAGGGTCTGTAGATTCATCTTCAACCTCCTCTGGTACAAAGTGCGGAGCAGCATCAATTATTTTAAAGCATGGATCACCAAATTTACTCATCCTTACGAGTTATGGAGTGCGAAACAAGCGTTCACAATCTGCATCTTTTAAGCAATGGGTAGCTAGGAACTTTAAGGAGTATTTGCCAACGGGCCTTCAGCACACCAAAATATCTTTCAATTGCTGATCTCAATGAGGAATAACATTTGTTGAACAATTCCTTACCATCTCTCAGGTTTTGATCTCGAAATTCTGATTGGTGGTATCTCACTCTTGTGTGGGGGGTCATAAGGCCTTCTCTGTCAGGATAACCTTTGTCCCCTAAGTAGTACTTACCTGCATGAATAAGTTATTAGATATCACAGATTTACGTTGCAAGTAACTTAGGGAAACAAAGCCAGGGCGTATATCAAACTTGGGGGTGGTTTTGGGAAATGTTGTTCTGGATCATTAACACAACTGTAGTAAACTCTTGTGTCATGAGCAGACCATTCCCAACCAGCGCAAACAAAAATGAATAGAAGGTCAAAATCACATACAACAAGGACATTTGTGCTTGTAACACCTTTCCTATTAATGAACCGAATTCTATCCTTCTCAGGCATTGTTAGCTCCACATGACAACCATCTAATGCGCCAAATACAATTCTACGATAGAAATACAGTGTTAGACAAAAAAAATAATACAAGCTTTAACCATGTTAACCAATGTGTAAGGTACAAACATTATAGTACCTCAAAGTATGGGTAGTATTTAGAGCTATTTGAAATCTGTGTTGGTGTCTGACGAAATAATGGGTCCCTTGGTCGAACCAGATCCTTGCCAAGACTACCAATAGCTTGGAGGATGTCTCCAAAGTGATCAGATACAGATAAGCCATAGTGTTGAAACCTTTCCATAGTGTCTCTGTTTGCGCAACGATGACTCAGAGTTCTTAAAAACCATGCAACTCTTTCAACAACAGATATATATGCACTGTTGTTAATGTAATACTTGTACTCCAACAAGTGACACAACTTAAAGAAGGTGTCCCTATTCATCCTAAGTGCATTAAAACATCTAACTTCATGACCGTTAATCAACTCATTAACTCAGTCCTTTCCACTCAACTTTGAAGTGTGCATAGGGCACCTCAAAGGAACATTCAATTCACAAGCCATAGATTGAATCATTCGAGTAGTGGCCTAGCTAATCTGTATCATGTTTAAGCAAATGGCACGGCATAATTGTCTGCGTTTTTCTGGATTTCCCCATAATTTGGAGTATTCTGACAAGCTGTTGTGATGATAATGTCAACATCGTCTACCAATAACACAAATGAATGAAACAGTAAAGATTAATGAAGTGAAAATCACAGCTGAAGAATATTGGGAATTATCATAACATTCTATTACATGTTTTTCAATCATTAACCATGCCATACTGTATTACTGTAGCTATGTTATTGTCAACAACTATGTGCACGTTTTGCAGTGTATTTCTTCCACACACTAACAACAAATTCTCAGGCAATGACTCAAACAAGTCCCTATTGTCATAATCTTGTATCATACATGCTGCAAACCTAAATTCATCCTCACTAAATTGTTTTATAAGATGTAGCCGCTGCACCACACTTTGCTCAGTCATCTTCCCTTCTCTAGACAACATTAGCTTGTAGTTAGGCTTTTTGCAACCCACCAAGATGTCCTCAACATGGTTTGCTAGTGATAATTCCAAGTCATCATTATTTCTTGAACATTAGTAAACGGTGTCTATGAATCCATTTCTGTTGCAAAATTCACATTCATTTCTGTTGTTGATGTCGTGTGAGTATTGTCTGCCAACTGAAATACCCCAAACCTTAATATGTTAGTTAGTTACATAATTATTATATTCTAAGGCTTATTTTAGTCATTAAGAATATGTGGGAAAAATTCCCGAAGGAAACGGATCCAGATAGTGGATTAAAAATGCAAAACGGGCTTTAAAGCACGTTTTTCGAGAAACCCGAGAATGTAACTTTAAACGGGTTTAAATGGACTAATAAAAATTTATGGTCAATCATATGGCTATAATTAAATATTAGTCAAGGTCTAGGACCATAAAATAAATAAAACAAAAATCCGGAAACCGGACCCGGACTGTTAAAACTGACAGTTCGGGAATTAACGGTGTTATCTGCTAATGACCAAATGCCACTCTCTCACATTGTAAAATAAAAATCAAATTTTCCCCTCCCTCCTTGTGTCTCACGATTTGGACTCTCTCTCCCTCTCTTTTATTTCACTCCACTCAATTAACTACAAGACAAAAGTAATAAAGTGCATTACTTTATTACTCTCACACACAACCCTCTCTCACACTCTCTCTCTCCTCATTTCTCTGTTGCCTCACGATTAATTCCTCTCTCTCTCAGCCTTCTTCTTCATTTTACTCCAGCCATGGCGATTCCACAAGCCAAGTGAAGCCCCATCTTCTACTCCTTGTAACTTCTTCATCCTTGCTCCAAATCAAGAAATTCTTTCACCAAAATACTCCTCTCATCTTGGAGACTATTTTGTACCTTTCAAAATCTCAAAACTCCATACTTCATTTCCGTGGGTATATCACATTTTGAAGAAGAAGCTTCACATTCTTGAAGCCCATCATCTACTTGTTGTCCTAAGGTAAGAAAATCATCAAAGGCACCTCGTTTTCCCTTGTTCTCTCCATTTTCATTCTTCTCAGTTTTGAACCCCCACGTTCCATTCTTGTAGCAACCGTGTAAAATTTCAAAGTGTTGGAAGTTGCTACTTTGATTGCCAAGTCACTCCATTGGAGTAAAGAAGGTAACCCTCTTCATTTCTATACCTAGACATTCCTCGATTCTAGGGTTAGTTTGTTTGACCTCTTAACACTCATTACTATTCCATCGGGTTTGGTCACTAGATTAGCATTTAAACACCCTTGTATTCGGTTGTGGAACAAGAGAGAAGAAGGGAGGAGGAAAGTCTTGGAAGAAAAATTCAAAGGTAAACAACTTACCTTAAACTAATGTGTGCTTTGTGAATGTGTTGTGTTTGAGTAAAATAAATGTGATAAATGTTGAGTGTAGTGCAGGTGTTGCTAATAATATGAGGAAATTCAGTGTTTAAATTCATGTTGTTTAAGGGCCTAAGAGCCAAGCTTTTAAGGCTAATGCACATTGTGGTTATTGTTGTGAAAGTGCTGGAATGAATGTGTTCTAAGTGTCTAGAATGAGTGTGGAGGTTGGATTAATGCAAATGTGCTTGACAAGGTGTGTGAGGATGATAGAGATATGGGGAACCTCTGTCAAAATTCATGTAGAACACTAGGTGTTTTAAGTGTTGGTAAAAGGGAAAGAGTTTAAATTGGGTGAATATAATCAAGGAATTGGGTGATGATTTAGACAAGAGATTAGAGAGGTTTAGGGTGCCAAACAAGTGTTAAAACATGTTAGGATTTATGTAGGAACATTAGGAGAAGGTTAGGCTTGGTTTGGAGGTTGAAAAGTGGATGAAAAATAATGTTCTGGACTAATACTGGAGTGTTCCGGGTTTGCAACCAGGATACAAACCCGGAACACACCAAAAACATACCCGAGGGTAGTATCTGTAGGTGGTCCGGGTTTAAACCCTGCTACAAACCCGGATCAGGTCATAAATTAGGCAGTAGGTTTTGCGACGGTGTGTTCCGGGTTTGCAAACTCGGACACAAACCCGGAACACCCTAAAAATGTTCCAGAGAGTGTTTTAAGCATTTCCAAGGTGGGGATTTGAATGTTAATGATAATATAATTGTTAGGTCATGTTTGGTGACTCTTAATGATCATTAGGAGGGTGGATAAGTGTAAGTTAAGTGTGAAAGCCTATAAACTTAATTATATGAAATGATTAGCTAATTAGAAATTAAATACGGTAATTAACCGACATTACTAATGTGTATAGGAGTTGCCTACGGTGGAAATCAGTCGAAGCAGGACCAAGGTATGGTTTTCTTGCAGTCCGTTGCCTACCGGTTTACACCGGCTTGTGTGCTACTGTGTTTTTGCGTGTTTACAACCTTGTAAGATTAATTCATGAAACGAGTTTACAGTTCTTATATTATTGTGACGTGTGTGTACCGATACCGGTAACCTCAATGCGTGCTAACCGTTAATTAACCAAGCTAGGAAACGTACGAGAGCGGTATCCGGTAATAACGTCCCTCGACCTAAGGAACGTTCTAACCCGGCTATGTGTGTTTGGTTGTGATGTGTATTGAATTATGCCTTACTTCCCTTGCTTGTTCTAACTGGACTTAAACACATTCTTGTGTGAGATTATGTTAAGCTCCCATTGTGGGACTTCTAACGAGTGCTAACCGGGGAGTGAGGAATCCGGTCGTTCCGGTCACGCGTGTATGTATGGGTGTCGACATCTGATCAGATTCGGCTCTCTCCTTATGTTAGGGTAGTCTTCCTTTTATGGGGAATTCGACCTCCCATAGCTTAGCCAAAGCTACCTACCTGACTTCCACTCGGGCTAGGGGGAAATTATGTGTTGATGTGTTCGGGTCACTACGCTCGTCTCATCTTTCAAGTTAAAGTTACTCACCCGACTAACTAAACAGTAATGTGTTATGTGTTAAGCTTAACATGAGGATGAAGACATCCTCTAGGCTTACAAGTTGACTAACCATGTTGGTTGTTATTCAAAGTGAACTGTTTTCACTATGTATGTGTTGTTATTGTTCTGCAATAGCTCCTGTTATATATATGCATGTTGTATGATAAAATCAACGCCATGTAATAATGACAAATAGTTGCGTGTATCCCGGTAGTCAGCGGGCTGCACGTTAACCATGCCAGCAAAAGGTTGCTGACCCCCTTGGGGGCTATGTTTATTTGCAGGATGAGGATCGAGGAAGCAGATTGGCTTTAGATCCTAGGATGTTGATATTTTGTTGTTTTTGGATGTTGAACCCGAGTAGTGTTGTACACTCGAGGTCGTTTACTTTGGTGGATGTAAAGTTGGTTAGTGATTTTTGAACAGTTACACTCGGTATATTGTAATTCTTTTTGGATGGTCATTTTTGGAAGGTTGTAAGTATGCTCGGGATTCGTGTGATCAGACCGATACATATATGTAACAGCCTTGTTAGCCACGTGGGTGGCTAACGGCGTGTAACACCGCCCTTTTGGTATATGTTTAAGTAATGATTTCCGCTGCGATTATTGATTAAGTGTTAAGGTTTTGGATGGGGTGTTACAAAAAGTGGTATCAGAGCGAAGTATCGCTCTGATTACCGACAACCGAGCCTAGGAATATACCGAGTTAGGAATTTAAACATTGTCGTCCAAAGGACGTTATAAACATGTGGTTCGATAAGTTTGTAAGCACAATACTAATGTGCTCTCATGTATGTTCAGATGGCAGGGCGACCGCGGGACGAGGCCGAGGAGGGCCTGGTCCAGTGACGGGGGATAACCCCACCGCTCAAATGATGGCCGAAGCTGTAGCGGCCGCCCTAGCACAAGTTGTGCCTCAGATAATCGCTGCAGTGCAGCAAGGGCAGCAAGCGCCCATTGGTCAGGAGCAGCCTGAACCACCACCACCACCTCAGCCACGCGAAACTAATTGGGTGAAAGCGTTGGCCGATTTGAGGCCCCCGTCTTTCAAAGGGGAGACCGACCCTTCTAAGCTAGAGGCTACATCTCGGAGCTCGAGACCGCCTATGAGACTTTGGCTGTTCCTGCTGATGCCAAGGTCCGACTTGCTGCTTATTTGAAGGGTTCGGCTAGGAATGGTGGAAGCTGTGAGGGCCGAGAACTTGGCCGATCCGGATTTTGGTGGGAGTACACGGCATTGCTGAGGGCCAAGTACTATCCCGTGCATGTGCAAGAGGCGAAGCGCCTGAGCTTGACAGTCTGAAACAAGGGATAAAATGACGGTGGACGACTACTACACCGCCTTCACCGACCTTGTTCATCTTCTACCCGACCTTGGTTACTCGAACCGGGTCTTAGTAAACCGATTCTACAGTGGGTTGAGCCACCGCCTACGCTATGGCATGGGGCCAGCCGAGTACCTTGCAGGTAAATTTCCAATAATGTCTAAGTGTGAATAAGTTTGTTGTATGGAGTGTGTAAATGTGTTGCGGGGCATGACTAACACCTTGATACTCAGGAGTGCTATCATGCCGCTGCTAAGGTGGAGATCACCGTCCGTCTAAGGGACGAGGAGAATGCGCATAAGCGCAAGGTCTCGAGCGAGGGCCAAAGCTCGCAAGGGTACCAAGGAGGGAAGAAGAGGAAACCTTACCCTCAGCCCCAGAAGGGCCAGCAGCAAGAAGGCAAGGGCCAAGCCCAGCCCACTACCACTGAGGAGCCACTGAAGCTCACTTATGCCTATGCGGCTAAGCCCTTACGCTCTCACCCGCCCAAGGGTAACTAATAATCGAATACGAAACAAGTATTGTTATGTTGTGAAGTGTGTATTGATTGTGTTGTATAGCAGCCAGTACGGGCTCTGCACCGGAGCGCCACTATTTCTGCAAGTGGTGCAAGGGTGACCATCCCGGTAAGGACTGCAAGGGAACGATGTGCAGTGCCACTACTGCAAGAAGCTGGGGCACCGTGACTTTGAGTGCTACAAACCCCGATGGCAGAAACTATAGGCCTAGAGGCAATGGAAGGGTAAGGCCACTGCTACCACTGAGGGCCCGAAATCTACCTATCAGCCATCCTCAGGGCAAGGGAATACTGATTCCCAGAAGGGGAAGGGGCCAGGAGCAGGCAAGGCTGCCTTGAACGTGGTGGACCGGTCAGAGGCACCAGGATCGTCTTCTAGACCAGGTACCCCCTTAAACCGTTAAGTAAGATAAGTGATTGCTTACCGCATTTCCATGCATGTGTGTTAGTGGGTCTAAATAATAACCACATAAGTAATGAGTTAAGTATAAAGTGAAACCACCTAAATTAGAGATTTGTAAACCTTAGGGACCTTCAATATTTGCTATCCAATCCCACCCACACCGAACCCCGGAGATACCACCATCGACATTGCCGACTATCCAGCAGAACAGTGTCAAGTTATCCAGCCAGGTATGATCTTATTTAAGGGATACTTGACACCCGAAGCACAAATCCACATCATCCGACGTTGCAACGAGCTTGGAGCAGCACCTGGAGGTTCTACACACCCGAATACCCAAGTGGAGCGAAATGAACTTAAAAATGATGTGCATGGGTAAGGATTGGAACCCTTACACCAAGTCATATCAAGACACACGAGCTGAAGATGGAGCTACCATACCGAGTATACCTGAGGAGTTCCTTGCGGTTGTTAATCACACCGTGGGAATTGCTCAGCAAGTTGAACCGGAACAAATCCCAAGTATCAAGGCAGATTTGTGTATTGTCAATTTCTACCAGAAAGGTGGAAGGTTGGGTTTACACCAAGACAAGGACGAGTCACCCGAGTCTCTTAGTAAGGGAGTACCCGTGGTGTCTTGGTCCATTGGTGATACCGCAGTGTTTATGTACGGCGAGCAGAAGCGTGCGGACCTCGCAAGAAAGTTAGTATTGGAGTCTGGAGATGTGTTAATCATGGGTGGGCAGTCGAGGATGCTGTATCATGGTATCAAGAAGATCAAATTGAATACGGCGCCTCCGACAATAATCAATGCCACCACATGAAACCTGGAAGACTGAACTTAACCTTTAGACAGTTCTGAAGTTATGTGTAATCATGTAAAGTATGAAGCCAGTTGTATGTTAAGTATGTGATGCATTAAGTATGTTAAGTTATCGAGCGATGTAGCCAATGTAATACCATCATGGTGTAACGATGAGTTTTATGAATAAAGTAGTGTTGATTTCTTGAGCATTCCACCCGTGTTGTTACCAATATACTTATCAAGTTTATGAAATAAATTAGGCGCTGCACTCGGGACGGAAGGTACACTGAGTGTGTACAGAGGCAGAGGCCGGCAGAAGCGGCACTATCCTCACCGGTACCTTCCCAGTGAATGGCGTGGATGCGTCGATCTTGTTCGACTCTGGAGCCTCACATACGTTTGTCTCACTCTCATTTGCGAGGAGACTGGGGCTAGATGGGAGGAGATCCCTGACTTCTTAGTCACTCTCCCGTCTAAGGAGCGGATCAGATGCCCTTATTACCGAGATGCCACCGTTCGAATTAAGAATGAAGAGTTCCCGATCGACTTGATAGAGTTCGAGGGGCTCGGATTTGATGTGATTGTGGGGATGAACTGGTTGGAGCGGTACAAGGGCAGAATCCTATGTGCCGAGCACCGTCTGCTTCTTAGGAGTCCGTCTGGGGTTACCATTTCATACCGCCAGAGGCCCAGGGAGCCTTCGACACAGATCATCTCCGCCATGGCCATGTACCACGAAATCAGAAGGAAGAATGATGTATACCTCTGCTATGTCCAGGACATAGAGAGAGACCCGGAGTTTAGCCCAGATGTACCGGTTGTGTCGGAGTTTCCTGATGTCTTTCCTAAGGAGCTCCCAGGCATGCCGCCTACACGGGCAGTTGAGTTTGAGATTGACTTGGTACCGGGCACCGGACCTATAGCGAAGGCGCCCTACCGTATGGCTCCAGCTGAGATGACTGAGCTCAAAGAACAGCTGCGAGACCTGCTAGACAAGGGATTTATCCGCCCTAGCGTCTCACCATGGGGAGCACCAGTCCTTTTTGTGAAGAAAAAGGATGGGAGTCTCCGCCTCTGCATCGATTACAGAGAGCTGAATGCTGTGACGGTGAAGAACCGTTACCCATTGCCACGTATCGATGATTTGTTTGATCAGCTGAGAGGTGCATCTGTTTCTCTAAGATCGATCTGCGATCGGGTTACCATCAGATTGCTATCAGAGACAGTGATATAGAGAAGACCGCTTTCCGTACCAGATATGGGCACTATGAATTCACGGTCATGCCGTTTGGGTTGTCTAATGCACCAGCAAAGTTTATGGATTTGATGAATCGTTTGTTTCGGGATCAGTTGGATAGATCAGTAGTTGTCTTCATCGACGATATTCTCATTTATTCTAAGTCCAAGGTGGAGCATGAAGCTCACCTGAGGAGTGTGTTGCAAACGTTGAGAGAGAACCAGCTTTATGCGAAGTTCTCAAAGTGTGAATTTTGGTTGGACCAAGTCTCTTTCCTTGGTCATGTTATTTCTGAGGCCGGGATCGCTGTGGATCCGGCCAAGATTGATGCTGTGCGCACCTGGCCTAGACCGAAGACGGTTGCCGACATCCGGAGCTTCCTCGGTCTGGCAGGTTACTATCGGAGGTTTGTGAGGAATTTCTCTAGTGTTTCGAAACCGATGACATCCTTGACAAAGAAGGATGCACCGTTTGATTGGACTGAGGACTGTGAAATCTCGTTTCAGAAGCTCAAGGATGCTTTGACTTCTGCACCGATTCTTACTATACCAGAGGGTACTGATGGTTTCGAGGTGTACTGTGATGCGTCAGGTAAAGGTATGGGCTGTGTTTTGATGCAACACGGGAAGGTCGTGGCTTACGCCTCCCGACAGTTGAAGCGACACGAAGAAAATTATCCTACGCATGATTTGGAGTTGGGTGCCATTGTCTTCGCATTGAAGATATGGCGACACCATTTGTATGGAGTGAATGTGACGATTTATTCAGATCACAAGAGCTTGAAATACCTGTTCACTCAGAAGGAGTTGAACATGAGGCAAAGAAGATGGGTTGAATTCCTTACTGACTATGATATTAACCTTCAGTACAAGGAAGGTAAAGCAAACATTGTAGCTGATGCATTGAGTCGCCGAGCACACTCTCTCCATTCGCTTATCTCTCACTCTAGCTTGGTTGAAGAGGTGCGGAGTGCTCAGATGTCAGATCAGTACATGCAAGGATCAAACAGAAGCTTATCGATGGCACATTCGAAGGTCAGAAGTATGACTTCCGACTTCATGATGATGGTTTGATCAGGCTGAATGGCCGACTTTGTATTCCACGAAATAGCGCTGAGCTGAAGGAGCGCATATTGAGCGAATCACATTGTTCTTCTACTTCTATTCACCCCGGAGCTTCAAAGATGTACAAGGGTATGAAGAGATATTTCTGGTGGACCGGTATGAAGAAAGATGTGACAGATTATGTTGTTAGGTGTCTCACTTGCCAGAAGGTCAAGTTTGAGCACCGTCGTCCTGGTGGCATGGTACAGCCAATGCCCGTTCCCGAATGGAAGTTCCATGACATCTCCATGGACTTCGTGTTGGGCTTCCGCCTACTCGGGGAGGCTTGAATATGATATGGGTCGTTGTTGACCGACTGACCAAGGTGGCCAGATTCATTCCGATGAAGGACACCTGGAAGGTGGCGAAGCTAGCAGAGCTCTTCGACCGTGAGATAGTACGGCACCATGGAGTACCGAAGACTATCGTGTCTGATAGGGATACCAGATTCCTCTCGAGGTACTGGAGAAGTACACGGGAAGCACTTGGTACCGAACTGAAGTTGAGTACGGCGTTTCACCCACAGACAGATGGTCAGAGTGAGCGCACCATACAGACGCTTGAGGATATGTTACGTGCATGTGCACTTGACTTTCAGACCAGCTGGATTGATAAGTTACATCTGATCGAGTTTAGCTACAACAACAGTTACCACGCGTCGATCAAGATGTCTCCCTTCCAGGCCTTGTACGGTAGACCATGCCGCACGCCATTATGCTGGGATGAGTCGAGTGAGACGGTCATTATAGGACCTGAGTATTTGGAGCAAGTACAAGCAGAAGTACGTCAGATCCGAGCGAACATGAAGGCAGCTCAGGATAGACAGAAATCTACGCCGATGTGCGCAGACGCGACCTGGAGTTCGCCGTGGGCGATCAGGTATTCCTTAGAGCATCCCCTATGAAGGGAGTGTTTCGTTTTGGCCAGAAAGGCAAGTTGAGCCCGAAATATGTGGGGCCGTATGTTGTGACGGAGCGGATAGGCCCGGTAGCTTACAGGCTTGATTTACCTGCTGAGCTGGGCAAGGTACATGATGTATTTCATGTGTCCCAGTTGAAGAAGTATATGTCTCATCCGTCTCATGTACTTCAGCCCGAGAGGCTAACATTAGAGCCGACCATGCGATCAGTGGAGACTCCCGTACGGATCCTGGACACTAAGACTCGAGACACTCGCCATAAATCTGTGAGATTGGTGAAGGTTCTCTGGTCTAACCAGGAAGTCGAGGAGGCCACTTGGGAGCTGGAGGAGAAGATGAGGGCGAAGTACCCGTCGTTGTTTACTTCTTAGTTGTATGTATAGGGTACGGGGCGTACCCCTATTTAAGGGGGGTAGAGCCGTTTCGGTTATGTATGTACGGCATGTATTGGAATACATGTCTATGTTGTTATGTTATAGACCTTGAGTCTAAGTGATGTTTGTTATGGACCTTGAGTCCATGATGTAAAGAATGTTTGTGTGTTGTTATGGGAGCGTTGTTGCAGAAGTAATCCCCGTGTTCTAATATTAAGATACGTGGGAAGTGTGAACTTTGGGGACAAAGTTCTTTTAAGGGGGGTAGATTGAAATACCCCAAACCTTAATATGTTAGTTAATTATAATTATTATATTCTAAGGCTTATTTTCATTAAGAAATGTGGGAAAAATTCCCGAAGGAAACGGATCCAGATAGTGGATTAAAAATGCAAAACGGGCTTTAAAGCACGTTTTTCGAGAAACCCGGAATGTAACTTTAAACGGGTTTAAATGGACTAATAAAAATTTAGTCAATCATATGGCTATAATTAAATATTAGTCAAGGTCTAGGACCATAAAATAAATAAAACAAAAATCCGGAAACCGGACCCGGACTGTTAAAACTGACAGTTCGGGAATAACGGGTGTTATCTGCTAATGACCAAATGCCACTCTCTCACATTGTAAAATAAAAATCAAATTTTCCCCTCCCTCCTTGTGTCTCACGATTTGCTCTCTCTCCCTCTCTTTTATTTCACTCCACTATTAACTACAAGACAAAAGTAATAAAGCATTACTTTATTTCTCACACACATACCCTCTCTCACACTCTCTCCTCCCTCATTTCTCTGTTGCCTCACGATTTCCTCTCTCTCCCAGCCTTCTTCTTCATTTTCTCCAGCCATGGCGATTCCACAAGCCAAAAGCCCCATCTTCTACTCCTTGTAACTTCTTCATCCTTGCTCCAAATCAAGAAATTCTTTCACCAAAATACTCCTCTCATCTTGGGATTATTTTGTACCTTTCAAAATCTCAAAACTCCATACTTCATTTCCATGGGTATATCACATTTTGAAGAAGAAGCTTCACATTCTTGAAGCCCATCATCTACTTGTTGTCCTAAGGTAAGAAAATCATCAAAGGCACCTCGTTTTCCCTTGTTCTCTCCATTTTCATTCTTCTCAGTTTTGAACCCCCACGTTCCATTCTTGTAGCAACCGTGTAAATTTCAAAGTGTTGGAAGTTGCTACTTTGATTGCCAAGTCACTCCATTGGAGTAAAGAAGGTAACCCTCTTCATTTCTATACCTAGACTTCCTCGATTCTAGGGTTAGTTTGTTTGACCTCTTAACACTCATTACTATTCCATCGGGTTTGGTCACTAGATTAGCATTTAAACACCCTTGTATTCGGTTGTGGAACAAGAGAAGAAGGGAGGAGGAAAGTCTTGAAAGAAAAATTCAAAGGTAAACAACTTACCTTAAACTAATGTGTGCTTTGTGAATGTGTTGTGTTTGAGTAAAATAAATGTGATAATGTTGAGTGTAGTGCAGGTGTTGCTAATATATGAGGAAATTCAGTGTTTAAATTCATGTTGTTTAAGGGCCTAAGAGCCAAGCTTTAAGGCTAATGCACATTGTGGTTATTGTTGTGAAAGTGCTGGAATGAATGTGTTCTAAGTGTCTAGAATGAGTGTGGAGGTTGGATTAATGCAAATGTGCTTGACAAGGTGTGTGAGGATGATAGAAATATGGGGAACCTCTGTCAAAATTCATGTAGAACACTAGGTGTTTTAAGTGTTGGTGAAAGGGAAAGAGTTTAAAATTGGGTGAATATAATCAAGGAATTGGGTGATGATTTAGACAAGAGATTAGAGAGGTTTAGGTGCCAAACAAGTGTTAAAACATGTTAGGATTTATGTAGGAACATTAGGAGAAGGTTAGGCTTGGTTTGGAGGTTGAAAAGTGGATGAAAAATAATGTTCTGGACTAATACTGGAGTGTTCCGGGTTTGAAACCAGGATACAAACCCGGAACACACCAAAAACATACCCGAGGGTAGTATCTGTAGGTGGTCCGGGTTTAAAACCCTGCTACAAACCCGGATCAGGTCATAAATTAGGCAGTAGGTTTTGCGACGGTGTGTTCCGGGTTTGCAAACTCGGACACAAACCCGGAACACCCTAAAAATGTTCCAGAGAGTGTTTTTAAGCATTTCCAAGGTGGGGATTTGAATGTTAATGATAATATAAGATTGTTAGGTCATGTTTGGTGACTCTTAATGATCATTAGGAGGGTGGATAAGTGTAAGTTAAGTGTGAAAGCCTATAAACTTAGTTATATGAAATGATTAGCTAATTAGAAATTAAATACGGTAATTAACCGACATTACTAAATGTGTATAGGAGTTGCCTACGGTGGAAATCAGTCGAAGCAGGGACCAAGGTATGGTTTTCTTGCAGTCCGTTGCCTACCGGTTTACACCGGCTTGTGTGCTACCTGTGTTTTTGCGTGTTTACAACCTTGTAAGATTAATTCATGAAACGAGGTTACAGTTCTTAATATTATTGTGACGTATGTGTACCGATACCGGTAACCTCAAATACGTGCTAACCGTTAATTAACCAAAGCTAGGAAACGTACGAGAGCGGTATCCGGTAATAACGTCCCTCGACCTAAGGAACGTTCTAACCCGGCTATGTGTGTTTGGTTGTGATGTGTATTGAAGAATTATGCCTTACTGCCCTTGCTTGTTCTAACTGGACTTAAACACATTCTTGTGTGAGATTATGTCAAGCTCCCATTGTGGGACTTCTAACGAGTGCTAATCAGGGAGTGAGGAATCCGGGTGTCCGGTCACGCGTGTATGTATGGGCGTCGATATCTGAATCAGATTCGACTCTCTCCTTATGTTAGGGTAGTCTTCCTTTTATGGGGAATTCGACCTCCCATAGCTTAGCCAAAGCTACCTACCTGACTTCCACATCGGGCTAGGGGGAAATTATGTGTTGATGTGTTCGGGTCACTACGCTCGTCTCATCTTTCAAGTTAAAGTTACTCACCCGACTAACTAAACAGTAATGTGTTATGTGTTAAGCTTAACATGAGGATGAAGACATCCTCTAGGCTTACAAGTTGACTAACCAGGTGGGTTGTTATTCAAGTGAACTGTTTTCACTATGTATGTGTTGTTATGGTTCTGCAATAGCTCCTGTTATATATATATGCATGTTGTATGATAAAATCAACGCCATGTAATAATGACAAATAGTTGCGTGTATCCCGGTAGTCAGCGGGCTGCACGTTAACCATGCCAGCAAAAGGTTGCTGACCCCCTTGGGGGCTATGTTTATTTGCAGGATGAGGATCGAGGAAGCAGATTGGCTTTAGATCCTAGGATGTTGATATTTTGTTGTTTTTGGATGTTGAACCCGAGTAGTGCTTGTACACTCGAGGTCGTTTACTTTGGAGGATGTAAAGTTGGTTAGTGATTTTTGAACAGTTACACTCGGTATATTGTAATTCTTTTTGGATGGTCATTTTTGGAAGGTTGTAAGTATGCTCGGGATTCGTGTGATCAGACCGATACATAATATGTAACAGCCTTGTTAGCCACGTGGGTGGCTAACGGCGTGTAACACCGCCCTTTTTGGTATATGTTTAAGTAATGATTTCCGCTGCGATTATTGATTAAGTGTTAAGGTTTTGGATGGGGTGTTACACCAACAGTTTGCAAGTGATAGATCTTGTGTTTCGCAAGCACTTAAATGAACTGTCTTTGGTACTTATCCACCGCCTGAAGTATAAGAAACTTAATGCGATCCTTTTTACTCTCCTTTAACCTGTTGGCGAATAATTCAATCATTCTGCTATTGTTTCCTCTGTGTGCCATCCTAATGAAACGGAAGATGTGAGTACCACACCACCAAAATCAAGATAATACTCAACACTGCATGGCTGTTACACAGGATCAAAACACAAACATACTTGACTTCTACATTAACAGAGGGTCTAACTTTCAACAGATTACATGCCTACACAAATAAACACAGATATAGCAGTAACATTATCAATCAAACTACCCAAAACATAAATGAGTTTGATTGATGCAAGCAAACCTAAACACCACTGATCTAGAACTATTGTTGCAGGTAATTCAAAAGGTTGCAAACACTAGTGACACCAAAAGTAATATATGTTGGGGTTGTCTACGTTGCAACTGCTAGTAGTTTCTTAATCCATATTAGATTTTCTACTTATATGCTACTATCACTTAGACCACAATAGTACCCATAATCCCAAAAGAAGCTGTCTACCATTAGACAGTACACCTAATAACCACCATGGTCCCTCTTATACAGATGACGGATCCACTGAGCTATCTCTTCTTCATCCACAAATGTCATAAGAACAGCTCTTTGGTTCCTGTCAGCTATGAGCATCGACACATATGTCAACTCTTCCATACTTATACCAGGTATTGCACAGAGGATGTTTGCTGCTTCTTGAATTGAGATGACAACATTAAAACCTGGGCCTTCAAGTGCATCAACACGTTGAATCATATCATCACAACTAGCCAATGTCTGATTCACAGAATTTTGCAGCTCCCTTAACTCTTGTACAACAGCAGATGGCTTCCCTTTACTGCCCTTAGATTTTTTCTGCACATCATTAGATTGTGTTGCCTGCTTTCTCTTACCCCCATGTGGAACAAAACCAGCAACTGTTTTCATCAGATCATCCTAGTTTTCTGGTTTCTTGTCACCACCCCCACTCCCATTTAAACCTTCAGCCTCTAGAGTTTGCTCTGTAAAAGGATTGTAACCCACTGAACTCCCAGCAACCATGCCTGCAAATTGAGACCCTTGAAATGCGGATGCTGTGAGACTAGAACCAAATGAAGCTGCTGTGGTCAGGTAAAAAAATGGGGTGTTTGAATGACCATCGCCAGTTGGTAGTGGAGCAGTAACTCGATTCCTGTTTGATCCAACTACCCTATAGTTATCACATTACTATCCTCTAGATATGTCCATTGAGCAAGTTATAGTATTTCCCCCTGATGTTAACTTGACGACACTGTATTGATTGTTTTCCTCACCATCGTCTGACTCATCATTTACTTGCTCGTACTGAACTGGAGCAGTGCCACCAGGAGTAATCCTTAGCTCACCATTTACATAAGATTGGCCCCAAATGAGCTCCATTTCATCAACAAGGTATGTTGCCACTTGGAGGTGATTAGCTTATGGATAGCCCTGTTTTTCCTGTTCCAGCAAGCGCAGTAAACAAGTGAGTATAGAGGCAAACAAGTAATGCACACACATGAAATGTAGAATGTGAAGGCACATTTACTTGAGCTTTTATGGCCACCCGCTCAAGTGGGTAAGTACAACAGTTGTGGACTTCATCCCAACCTAGTCCAGTCTGCTTGTGAGTTAGATCTTTCCACTTTCTCCAGCCTCCTTTCAATGTGTCACCCTTGTTCTTAATTTGTGCCTTATCAACTTCATCTAGACCAGGCCTCTTGCTGTTGAACTTCTTAGCTATGCTAACCCAACGATGTTGAAAACCAACCAAAGAACCTTCCCTCCCTAACTGAAGTTGAGCTTCTTCCAGAAGTAGTTTAATCAGCAACTCTACATCTTCCTTACTCCACTCATACTTTGGCTTTCTTCCTCTCCCATCATCATTTTCCTGTTTCTTTCCCTTTCCCTTGTCCTATTATTTCCCTTCACCATTCCTAAACTACTACTTTTCAGATCAGAAAGTTGAACGACAACAAATAGATAATGTTTGATCTGATATATCAATAACACTAGGTTGGTAACAATATACTTCAATCGTATTTATGGAGAAAGGTTCCATACAAGCAAATAAACATAGAATTGAATGCAGAGAGTTGTCAAACCTTTAATTAACTTACACCAACAAATTATAAGTGTGTTGGGGTAGTCGAACATACCTGTCGATTGTACTAAAGTGTATTGCACCTCGCTCTGTGTCTTCTGATTCTTTACCAGTTCTGCGAATGGAAAACCAAAACAAGGTCAAAAACAATATTAGAAAGATAAGAACAAAACATAGTAGAGTAGTTGCTTACCTTGGCACGATGAAACTGTAGAGATTGTTGTTGTTTTTATAGGTGGACATCAGTAAACTCGGGCAAGTACTTCCGGTTGGTAGAATTAAACATTATGCCCGTTGCATTGAAGGAAGGGCACATCCATTGCAAGCAAACATACGATGTGATTATCCCCAATGCTCTGTAACATGGTAGATGTCTTCAATGCCCTGAGATACGTGGGTAGATTTTCTCCAGAACACAGTTGGATTTCTTCAAATCTCATAGTGAATACAGTTGTGCAACCGGCGGTTTGACAAGGCTTGAATGCTGAGTCGTCGATGGAAATGGGAAGGAGGTAAATGCACATGTACGAAATGTGGAAAAAGCAAGGACAATAGTGTAAATGCATTGGGGGGGTAGCAGCTGCTTTTCCTAAACAGGTTTAGGTAGATTGTTGATAAATGTCCATGGGAAACGATTTGCCTACTTTTTGGGAGCACATATCACGGTCCTGTCCCATCTAGCTGGGGTGATTTGTGCAAATGGGACATTAATGTTGCAACCGAACGGCCCCATAATTGGTTTCAACTCCGTCATGTGTTCTAGAACCGATGGAACCAGAACCAAAACGGAGCGGAATGTGGCAAGCATTAGTTTCTGCACGTTAGCCTCATCTGTTAGAATCAAAAAGAGAACGTGAGCATTAACAATCAAGTTTTCTTGTTGATGGGGGGCTATGCGGTAAAGAGCCTAAACGTTCGAAATTTTGAAATTTGAAATGGCGTGCAAGTTTGTTCTAACTGAACTGAAAGAAAATTTCCTACATTCTTTATTGTGCAAAACTAATAAAAACCAAATTATGCAAACCGCACAGCAGTAACGTTCGAGGAGCCAACAAACTACCCAGGCTTTTTCAGTCTTTAAATCTAATCGCACTGACCTTTCCTTTCATCGTTCTCCCGCTCCTTACCCACACATTTTTTCTTGTTACCCTCCTCCGCTCCTCTCTTCATCACTATTTTGTCCACCGAAGTCCTTACCTTTCCTCTGCTAGTGGTAATCATTCTCTTTCTCCATCTGCGAATGCCATTATCTCGACACTAGCTTGCTTGCATGCTTAATTTTTCCGCAAATTATATTATACACTCTGGATCGAATCGCCTTTCGTGAATTCAAGAATTCCTGACCGGAACAACACTGCTTTCTTTTCAGGTTCTTTTTGTTTATAGTGATTTCCTTGTCGGTAGCTTCATTCTTCAGCAAGAAAATGGGACACCAGATTGAGTACTCTCAGAAATACTTCGACGATACCTATGAGTACAGGTAGGTACCTCCTCCGCCTATCTTTCTTCTTTCATTAGTTTCTTCTGTTGAAATTGTGGTATAGTTCCGTCTTCCGATACTGAAAATCTCTCATCTCTACCTCTCTCAACTGAAATCTCTTAGACATGTCGTTCTTCCTCCCGAAGTCGCTAAACTTCTCCCGAAGAATCGTCTCCTCGCTGAAGTAAGACTGACTCTGTCCTTTTTTTTTTCTCTCTCTTTTTTTGTGATTTACATGTTGTGCAGTGTAGTTAATCATCTTATAACTCCTCTAATTTCAAATCGATGATTGATAAAAGTGCTAGTGATATAATTTGTATGCTTAAATTGACCGTTGTTTGTTCTGTGAGCTGGATCGGATATGTCTGTAAGTATTCTGTAATCAATCATATGCGTATGTTTTTTAAGGATGGTTCATTCAAGTGTGAATCTCTTAGGTTAGAACAATCAATTGAACCAGAATGACCGAGTCGTAATTGACTGTGTCTTGTGTGAAAACTGTTGTAATTATTGATTGCACAAGAATTGTTAAGTTTTAACTTAAAACTAGTGCGCATATAAGGAAAGCGAGATCTGAAGAAAGAAGTGGCCGACTACTTATTAATTTGATTCCGTTATTGAATACACTATTAATATTATAGGAGGAATGGAGAGCTATTGGGGTGCAGCAGAGCCGTGGATGGGTGCACTATGCGGTTCATCGTCCAGAACCGCACATCATGTTGTTCAGGAGACCGTTGAACTACCAACAGGGGCAACAATAAGTGGAGAACTGGAAGATGATGGAACCCATGGCTAGGCTAGGCTGGTTTTAACTCTCAAGTAGCCGTAGTTGTAGAAAGGAGGCATAAACCACCGTCTATTATATATGATTATGATGATGGTAGTTAATGCAAGATTTCGTCCTCATTTCTATAGCTCTAGAAATGGTGAAGTGGAATTGACGTACATTTCACTTGTTCTTGTTTAACCAGTAGGATGATGTTAGTAGGAAATTCATGTCATATGCGTTTGTTGTTTTGTTTCGGGATTACGACGGTGGTTTGTGGTGGTGCCTATCTGACTGTCAAAGGCGTTGTTGGTTCACAGTATTTCTTTTTCATATCTGATCAATGCAAGTGAAGTAAAGAGTTGTTTAGTTGTTATCCAAAATCTACCAAAACTACCTCTTGAGCACAAAACCTTTGAAATCTCACTGTGTATGTTTTTGTTTATAGATACAACATTACAACTCTCCATACAGCCAAAACGCTACACACTCTGAAAAGTACTTACGCCCGTAAAGAAACATACATGTACACATGCTATTCTCCCTGCTGTTAAGTGAACTTCACCTTAATCTTTTCTTTGATACTCTCCCTCACACTCTCCTTCTTCTCCTCATAGCCATCATCACTATCTCCAATCCCTGCGGTCGTGACGTGTCCCTGATACATTCGTCAGCTTATCCTTCGCTCTATCAATAAACCCTATCCCAGCACCATACTCCCCTGTCGTAGTTCCTCTCCTCTGAGTAGGATCACAGTAATGTGCTCAACGATACGACGTCGTCGATGACGATGATGGTTGGTGCTTGCTTCGACGGTTGGTGTATTTATGTTGTGAACGGGATTGATGATGATCTGTCGTTGTAGTTGATTCTAAGAAGATTGACGGAGAGCTGTTTGTAATTTGTAGAAGCCAGTTAATTGCAGTCGTGTTAGGTGGCTTCACGATGGATATTTTCCTTGACACGAGATAATGTCCACGTGGAGCAGGGGAGGCAATAGTTAAGAGGCATACGTGGCTTCTGTATGCAATAAATAGCTCGTATCACATGCAGTGGGAGGGTCCATCGGAGGCCCGATCAAGTTACTACATAAACACAAGAATACTTCAGGTTGCGGGCCATTAAACGGCCCACTGCGTCACCGAATATCTATATAAAAAAAGAGAATATCTATAAAATTTACGCAAATTTCATCAAATGCTTTATATTCTGAATCTATTGTAACATATCTACTCATTTTTATTACAAAATCTCAGTCCATTTCAGTTCTATTAAAATATAAAATTTAAACAAATATACCAAACAAATCATATAAATTTTAAAAAAATTATAACAAAGAACTTAAAATGATAAAAAAAACTAAAAATATGAAAAAGAATTAAAACATAAATGTTCAAAAATAAATTTGATAAATGAATTAAAAATATATTACATTTTTAAAAACAATTATAACATACAATTTAAAACTGTAAAAAAGTTATGAATAATATCATTAAATAATTTTATAAATTATAAAATAGATAATTAATATAAAAATATTAAGAATTACAAGTCCAGTATAAAAACCATAAAACAATATAATTATTGATATCTTTGTTATAATGATTTAACAGTATTTAATGGTGCAAGTTTTTACTCTTTCGCTATTTAAGTCACAATGGATTTAAATTAACATTTTAACATTTTTTATTTTTAAAAATATTTATAGTGTTTTTTTATGATTTATCCATTAATTTGTCACGTTTATTTTTAAATTTATTGTTATAAATTATAAGTCATTTGTAATAAATTTCATGAAATGCCATTATATTTTGGGCTAATTCATGAAATGTCACTAAAAAAAATAAATTCACAAAATGTCAATATATTTTTGTAAAAGTTCATGAAATGTCACAATATTTAATGACCAGATGGAAGAAAAGATAAAAATGCCCCTACTAGTTAAAAATCAAAGTTCACAATGTCCCTATGGGTTAAGAATTTACAAAAAATATCAAATATAATAAAAATATTTATAAAAATTTTAAAATTTAAATTTTAAAATTTAAAAATCAATAAAATTGAAAAAAATTCTAATAATTCTAATAATTTACAATATGCCCTACTAGTTAAAAATGCCCCTACTAGTTAAAAATTAAAGTTCACAATATGCCCCTAAGGGTTAAAATTTTACAAAAAATATCAAAATATAATAAAAATATTTATAAAATTTAAAAATAAATAAATAAAAAAATTCTAATAATTCTAATAATTATAAAAAAAATTAAAAAAATTAAAAATGAAAATATCATAAAATATGAAAAAAATAAATATTTTATTTTTTAAAATTTATTCAGTACCATAAAAATAATATTGTATTCCAAACTAATAATTTATACCAATTTATAACCATTAAGTACCATAATTTATATCAAATAAGTACCATAATTTTTACCATACATTTTTAATTATTATTTTCTATAAATTAATATTATTTCTTCAAAGTAAATTATTTTTTATTTTGCAGATAAATTTTAATTTTGAAGAAATAATTTAAATTGATAGAAAATAATAATTAAAAATTTTATGGTATTTATTTGGTATAAATTATGGTACTTAATTGGTATAAATTGTAGGAAAATTGGTTTTAATTATTTTTTTAGAACACAATATTATTTTTATGGTACATATTAAATTTTAAAAAATGAAACATTAATTTTTTTTATTTTATGATTTTTTTTTTCAATTTATAATTTTTATTTTTTTTGTAATTTTTATAATGTTTTAAATTTTTATAAATAATTTTTACCTTTTAATGTATTTTGAATTTTTTGTGAATTTCGTGAATTTTTAACCCTTAGGGGCATATTGTGAACTTTAAAAGCACTTTGTTAACTAATAGGGGTATTTTGTCTCTTTTTCATGTGGTCATTGACTATAGTGGCATTTCATGGACTTTTACGAAAATATAGTGGCATTTTGTGACTTTTTTTTAAGTGGCATTTCATGAATTAGCCAAAAATATAGTGGCATTTCATGAAATTTCCCAATAATTATAATTTTATATGATTTGTTTGTATTTTTTTAAGTTTTGTATTTTTTAAGTTTTGTATTTTTTTAAATATAATGATATTTCATTGGGGATATTGTAGGGACATATGATGTGATTGGTTAAATGGGAATATGAAAGATATACTGAATTTCAAAAATTGTTACTATACTTTTGGCTAATTCAAGAAATATAGTGGTATTTCATGAAATGTCACTATATTTTTTTGGTTAATTCAAGAAATTTCACAAAAAATCAAAATACTTTAAAAGTATAGATAACTATAAAAGATATTTGAAATATTATAAAATTTTGAAAAAAAACATAAAAATATATTAAAATATCATAAATATTGAAAAAGTAAATATTTCTTAGAAGTTTTTAAATTATTCAGTACCATAAAAAATATAGTGTTTTAAAGACATAATTTATACCAATTTTCTACTAATTTATAACAGGTAAGTATCATAATTTGTGTCAATTAAGTACCATAATTTAAACTATACATTTTTTTAATTATTTGTTTCTACCAATTTAAATAATTTATTGAAAAAAAATATTTTATATTTTAGCCACTAAGAACCATGCTTAGTGCAACGTGCATTAGAGTTAACCTTACCTAAATATTGAACAGGAAGGCACCCTTCGGCATCATCCACAATACTTGAACCACTTACGGGAGCTCTTGAAATTGTCGAACATGCTGCAACGTCAACCAGAAGCAATCAAAGAAGTCACTTCCCACCATGTGAAGCAGATCATTTTGTGCCGATAGAATAACCCAAGTCCAACAACGGACCTAACTTGTCAACCTATGACTATTAATTTGGCCAACTAGCTCTATGAGGAAGACCATTTCCTATCTCAACACCAAGTTGTGTACATTGGGCAAGTAAACAAGTGATAAACCAATCATGCCTCCAACACGGAAGAAGACCCAACATCCAATTATCAACGAGCTAGATGCGCCCACATTAAAAAAAAAACTTGTGCAAAAGCCTTCACCCAATTACACATCCATGCATAGAAGTAAAAGAGCCCAAGTGATCTGAAGCGAAGCATATTTGACTAAGAAACCCTATAAACTGTGAAAATGGCAAATCAACTCATTCTCTTTTATATGACATTGGGAACATGAGATCACCTTCACATCCAACTACTAGAAGATAGTATGAACTAGGTTCACTTCACACCCCACCTCCATCTCCACCCTACCCAATAGATGATATTTTGGGTGTTGTCATTTTTCAATATATACGATGATTTAGGGTGTGTTCACTTCGAGGCGGGGAAACAGAATGAAATCAGGAAAGGGAATGGAAAGGAAAGGAAAGAGATTTTCCCGAATCAAGAAGTCTGTTTGATTCTACGCGGAAACGGAATAGAATTCTCAATGATTGTCTTTGTCGTTGTTTGCTTCCAGACATAGAAGTGTTAATACTTATTTACATTATGAATAATATATATTAATATTTATCTAATTTGTATGTAACATATACACATATTTATATAAATTATATAGAAAATATAAATAGTTTTAAATTATAATGATATATATTTATATTTATATAGATTATATATACAATATATATTAATATTTATATAATAATATAACATTTTCAAACATTTATCTATATATATATATATATAATATAATATTTTTTAAATTTTATAGTATTAAGTATTAAGTTAAAAAGAATATATATTATTATATTATATATTGTATAATATTTGATTAAATTGTAAATAATATAATAAATATTTACATAAATTATATATACTGTATATTAATATTTTTTAATTTTATAGTATTTAAAATTTAAAAATATTTTTAAAAAATATTTAATTAAATTGTAAATAAAGTATATAAATTTTTATATATTATAATATATATATATATTTATTCATTTAAATTTATAAAAAATAATATATAAATATTTTTTATATCATTTAAAGTATAAATAATATTTATTAATATATATATTTTTCATTTTATTTAAACCATAAATAATATGTATAAATGATTATATATATATTAATATTTATTTAAATTTATTATAATATATATAAATATTTCATAATTTTATTGTAGTTAAATTATAAATAATATTTATATATATATATCGTATTAGTTCATTTTTTTAGAAATAAATAATATTACCTTTATTATAAATTATACATTAATATTTTTTTAAAATTATAAATGACATATATTATATCATACTCATATCCATATTTATATTTATATGAAACATAAATATAATATAATTATATTTATAATAGATATAAATATTATATTAATATTTATAAACATTATGTATCATATGTTAGTATTTATATAAATTATATACCATATATATTAATATTTGTTTATGTTAAAGATGATTAATGGGTAAGAGGGAAGAAAGGCAATACATTTCCTTAAGATTTTGAAGGGAATCACTAAAAGAGATATGAGGGTTTTTGAAACCTGGAATGGGGGAAATGAAATCACTAAAAATACAAAACAAACAAACACAAAGGAAATGATTCCGTTTCTCTTTATTGATTACCCCGAAGTGAACACACCCTTAGACTTTTACAATTATTTTTCTATCTTTACCATTCCCCTCCCACTCACAACTATCATATTTTCCATAAAAAAATAAGAGTAAAATATTCCAAAAAATGTCTCCTAAGTTTCTACGCATGTAGGAAGAAAATTATCTATTGAGTACACGACACTACTAGAAAACACGGTATTAGTGACAGATAATTTTGTATGCAATCCGTCGCAAAATCACTTTTACGACGGAACTGCCCCGTCGCCAAACAGGTCATCGCTAAACCGAATTTACGCGTCGCTAAACCGAATCTGTTGCCAGTTAGCGACGGATTAGTGATGGAAAGTTCCGTCGCTAAAATAGAATTTAGTAACGGAATTGAGACGGAATGCTTCTGCACAAATTAGCAATGGATTTTTGCACTCTGCATACCACGGTGTAGCGACGGAATTTTCATCGCTAATCCGTCACTAAACCTTTTTTTAATTATTTTTATTTGTTTTTAACTATAGTCAATTCCACCTAATAATAATCACCTGTAATATAGATTTTATCCACCAGTAATACTCTAAACTAAGATCTGCGCACAATATTTGAGAATAAAATGTTTTTGGAACACAACTAATTCAAACTGGTAGTTAAATTCGTACAATCAGCGTATCACACAACAATTGAAAATAAAACATAATGTTTCAATGTCATATAAACCGAAATAATCTATCTATCTACGCCCATGACCATCCCCGGACGATACCCCAACTGATCATCTGTACCGCTTGGATCACCTGAGCCACCACCTATACCTCCACATGAACCCCATCTCAGCAGATTAGGAGTCTGAGAGGGAAACATCTGAGAGATCTGCTCTCGTATCATAGCCTGTGTTGTGCAAAAACTATATAACAAGGTATATAAATAAATGCAGAGAATAGGCAAGTGCACCTAATCGGTGTAGTACAACAAGTGTCGTATCCTCAAGGAAATTGGTCCTAACTTCCTAGTCTCGGTACTAGTAATTGAAATGAAAACAGTAAATTGGGGTTTAGCCGGCGGCAAGCTTGATTGTGTTGGTTGAATGATTGCAAGAACAATAAATAAACTTAAGGTGATGGTTTAATGGATTGGAGGGGGAAGTACTTTGGGAATTTGGCAATCACCCAAACTACCTAGATATGCTAGCAACTCTTCTTATGTCATAGTTGTCTTTTAGAACAAAGATAATAACTCTCTAAACCAAAGATGAGTTAATTCCTACTTAGTTAATTTTAGCCTTCAAAATCAATTAGGGCTAAACTCACTAAGTAACATTAAGCAAGTTCTAGAACAAAGCCCCAAATTATACTCACTAATCCTAGGAGCACAAATCAAGAGTTCTCTCTCAATTTGTTCACAAACCCTAACTCAAAACCAATTTGTAGATAGGGTTCACCACAAATGTACTCAAGAGATCAATTTAAGAACATTGAATGATAATTAAGAGAGAAACAACTATATTAAGGCATAATCAAGATTCACAAGCACAAGGGTTTGGGTTTAAAAACCCATTCCAAAGCACAATAGAGTACTACTAAAGCATAGAGGAAAGAAAAAACTAGAAAAGAGTAAGAGGAAGCCATTGTTGGAGCTTGGAAGCTTTGGAGAAGGTGAGCTCTTCCTTCTTTCTTCTTCCTCTTCTTTCTCCTCTTCTTTCTCCTTATCGTTTTCTCTCTCCTCTTATGTGTGTGGAAGTGTAGAATGGAAGGAATGAGCCAAACCCCCTCTTTTCCCGTCTTTAAAACAGATTACTGGGCAAAAATCCCGTCCGGACCGCCCACGGGGCGGTCCATAATAGAGACGATTCCAGCATCCGGGTTCAACCGGACCGCCCCTAGGGGCGGTCCACAGGGGCGGTCCACACCAGAAGTGCTTCTTCTACATCGAAATTGTCCCGTTTGACCCCTCATCTTTGACATACTCCTCGGGGCATTAAAGCTCAGCTACAAATTCTTGAGAGTCTACCAAAAATCATTGCTCAAGTGAGCTTTTACCTATATTTTAATCAAAACTGTATGAGTTCAACTATATTAACAAAATGCTCAATAAAGTGGTGAAATAGGTCAATAGTTGCACGAAATAAAGGTAAATAAAGACCTTATAATTACATCATTTCACCACTTATCAACTACCCCACACTTATCTATTTGCTTGTCCTCAAGCAAAATTAGGGACCACAATAAGGAGGAATATTTAAAGCAAGCAAGTGTTCAAATGAATTCTTGGATTGTTGTGAACAAAAAGGGCGGAAAAACTTCATGAGGAGTGTAACCAACCTAATTACGGTGACATGGGTGTGCTTAGGGCAAATAAAAAGATAGAGTTTTGGGGTATGATCCGGAGTGCTTCGAAGTTATAAAGATTAGGTGACTGGGAGAGCTTTTACCATGGCCAACTTCTCTCAAGAATGGGCATTAAGGATAAAACAAATGGAAAAATAGATGACTGCATTCGTTTCGCATTTGTATAGGAGATGATGAGAAGAATTCGGGCATTTTAGCCTTTGCATTACAGAACACTCAACTCTCATTTTGTAGGTTACCAATGGTGTCTCACAAGTCCCTTTTAAGATTTTCACAAAGAAGCACCCCTTAGCAATCCCTAAGAGAGAAGATAGAAGGAACCCCTAAGCAATAAAAATTCACCAAGGTAAGGTTATATGGTTGCACCGCATTTGCATGCTCCTCAAGAGAGAATTTTTGAAAAAAAAATTGTGAAGAAATCCAAGAGTTCGTGAGAAAACTTGCTTCCTAAAATATAACTCCTAAATGGAGGCAAAAGATAAGCATGTGAAGTTGAGCAGTGCACACAAAAAGAAAAGGTCGGTTCCCCCACACTTGAATTGGACGATGTCCTCATTGTTCGACACTAAAATCGGGGAGAAATAAAGAGGACCTTTTCGAAGCACATAACATAGAGCGAACAAAAGTGTAATGCATTGTAAAGCGGTTAAAGAGTTAGAGAACTAATACTCCCCTGAGAAGGTTGAGTTGGTGGCGGGTTTTCCCCCACACTTGCTGGTGTCCGGGGTCGTTGAGGTGCTAGATTCGACACAGAGAGCCGAAAATCCTAGGAAGAATTCACAAGAGGTTCTTTTGAATTGTTCCAAACTTAATCTTGGGATGTATTTGTTCCAAAATGGTATATATCTACAATGCATAATTAAAAACAACTAGGCGCAAAAATGGATTCCGAAGAATACGCAAAAGCCCATGGTTAGATTGCAAAATGGGACTCATAAATGAGTCCAATATCAAGATGGGTTCACAGTGTTATAATTGAAACTGAAAGCATAGAGAGAGTACGGAAAAGCATAACTAAAGAAAAGAGAAAAGACAATAAGATAAACAATCCCCAGAAATACACAATAAGTTTCAAGAAATGAGACTCCAATCATCCAACTCCATGAGCAAACTATGGGGCCAGGGGTCCACCTCGCTCGATCATGCGGCGCAGCTCCTCATACTGGGCTGCCAACTCCTCCACGCGTCACTGGTGGGCCTAAAATTCCTCTCCGGAAACCGTGGGAGGTGGTGGGGCTGGTAAGGCTGGTAGCAGGGCAGCTGCAGTAGAGTGCGTGGACCGGGAAGAGGAGCCGCATGATGACTCTATGTTGCGGCCTGGCTGTATCTTCTCCCAACCTCTTGGAGTGCGGCGAAACCCCATCCGCCGGAGGGCAGCATGGTCAATGGGAGTCATGAGAGGCTCAGGGACCGCATCTCCAACGTCGACTCTGCACTCAAGGAACTGTGTGTGGAGGAAGTGAGGGTAGCCGAGGTGCTGGGTATCCCGCTTCGTGACCATGTGGCAGAGGTGGTCAAACATCAGCCCTGAGATGGAGAATGGCCTGTCCGGATTCGGGGATGTGATGTTGTTGAGGAGGAAACAGTCCATTGCATTGATGTCCTTACTGTCCTAGGGTAGAATGTTGTAGCGGATCAGAGCAAGAATGATGCGCTGAGCGGCATCCTGGATCATATTCAGGGTCATCGTGACCCGGGATACGGTACCCGACTGATTCTTCTTGCGGCGCGTGGTCGGGAGAGTGGCGAGAAACTGCTGGTGGTGGCTCTGGAGGTTGCTGTTGGGGAGGTAGTCGGTGCTGTCGTAATCCACCGGAGGTATATCCAAGGCCTCGATGAAGATCTGCTGAGTGATCTCGATCTTCCGACCTCCGACATACGAGATGAGCTTGGAGACGCCCTCCCTAGCCGCGTTCGCATAGAACTATCGTACGAGGTCAGGGTAAAACTGACCATCCATCGTCAAGAAGCGACCCCATCAGAAAAAGTCAAAACAAGATTGAAGTTCGAGGTCCTCGATGATGGATGGGTCCACATGACGCTCCTGGACGAACTCTCGGTGGGGCCCATTATGGAACCAATTCTTGGCCTCCTCAGTGATGAAGAGGCCGTCTATCAGTCGGGTTCCGAATGGAAGCCTAGCCATGCCACGGCGGAAGGAGGCACGGTCGACTGGTTGCATTGTCTGAAACCAAAAACAAGAAAAGAAAAACAAGGAAATAAAAACAAAATACAAAACAACAAAGGAGAGTTAAATGACACAACAATTCACAAAAAATTTTGGCATGATCTTCCCCGTTTTCCTATGTTTGCCCGGTTTTAAGAACCTCCACAACCTTGCCCAAGCAGTTAGTATTAAGATATTTAACCAGCCCAATGATACAATGCAGTCAAGTAGGTCGAAACTCACCAACCAATTCAACAAGTGACCAATGTAAACACATTGTGAGGTATGCAAATTCCGAACCTCAATAGTGCATTATCTGAAACATTTGATCAATCAAGTGCCCACTATCATCCAAAAAGTCCCAACGAGCTAGTGTACGATTTAAACGAAAGTAAACAATGCAAAATAAGGCATTATCAAATTTAGACCATTAACTACTAAAGTCATGCTAAAACCACCAAGTCACCTCATTTGCAAGTTCAAATCACACACACAACCTATAAATCATCATTTAACACAATCCAAATCCACAAATTTGCAAAAATCTCAATTTCCCACCTAAGGCCCCGTTTGGTTCGACCTAATTCTAGGCCAAAGTGTAACTTGCTCAAAAATTTCAAAAATTGACAAAATAAAGTTAGATTCACATACCTTAGGGGTGGGGTGATGAAAATAAGCAAAAATTTGACAAATGGGGGCTAAAATCGGTTGCTACCGATTTGGGGGTAATTTGGGGGTTAGGGATTGGAGTTGAAGAGGGGTTGTGGTGAAGGCTGACGCTGGTGGCTGCGGGTGTCGGAGAACACCGGGCGGCCGCCAGATTTAGGCGGAAGTGGTGCGGCGACGGTGTGGAGTGGGCTGGGCGGTGGAGGGCGTGGGTGCTGCGGCGTCGGGTAGTCTCGACAGGGATGGGAATGAGGGCTGATATCGGGTAAGGTAAGAAAGGAAGAAGAAAGAAAGAAAAGAAAAAAGGAAGAAAGAAAGAGTAAAAACGCTGCGTTTTTTGTTTTTTTTTTCAAAATTTCCGATGGGACCGCCCCACAGGGGAGGTCCGCAGGGGCGGTCCCCAACTTAGAGCATTTTATTTCAAAAATTCGCCTGGACCGCCCCACAGGGGAGGTCCGTAGGGGCGGTCCGCAACAGAGAGCAAATTGTTTCGGTGAAAATCAACGGGACCGCCCCACAGGGGCGGTCCATAGGGGCGGTCCGCAACAGAGAGCAAAATCGTAGTGGAAATTGACGGGACCGCCCCACAAGGGCGGTCCGCACCAGAAATGCAAATTTTCATTTTTCTTTCACCTCAATTCATCCAATTTCACACTCCAAGTCCTAAAATCACAAAACAACAGTAAAAACTAAACACAAGCACCAAAAACACAAGCAAAAGCGATAATGAAAACTAACAAGTTAAACACTTAAACGGGCAAGAAAAGAAATCCGGGTGGCCTCCCGAAAAGTCGCCCTTCTTTTTAAGGTCTTTGGCTAGACCATAGTAAGGTTTAGATGAAACCTGGTTCCCGAAGGAAGATAGGACGAGCTTCTACCCGTTTAATGTCGCCTCCCATGTAATGCTTGAGTCTCGAACCATTAACCAAGAAGGTTCCACCTTTCGTGTTCTTCAACTCCACAGCACCATACGGGGTCACCTTAGTGATAGAGAAAGGCCCGGCCCAGTGAGATTTGAGCTTACCCAGGAATATCTTTAACTGAGAGTTGTAGAGTAAGACCCGATCTCCCTCATGGAATTCTCTCTTGAGGATCATTTTATCGTGCCATCTCTTTGTCTTCTCTTTGTAGATCCGGTTGTTCTCATAAGCTTCTTCCCTGATCTCTTCTAACTCCATCAGCTGAAACTTTCTCTTTTCTCCTGCACTCTTGAGGTCGTAATTGAGTGCTTTTACAGCCCAATGGGCGTCTTGTAGGATGTTCGGTATGCCCATAGTGCATCGTTGAGCTTTAAAGACCAATCTTTTCTTGAAGAATTTACTGTTTTCTGTAAGATCCATTTCAGCTCTCTATTGGTGACCTCGGCTTGTCCGTTAGTTTGGGGGTGGTAAGGTAGAGCGACCTTATGTCTCACTCCGTACTTCTCCATTAAAGCTTCGAATTGCTTGTTGCAGAAGTGAGAACCCCCGTCACTAAGGATTGCTCTAGGTACTCCAAACCTTGTAAAGATATTCTTTCTCAGGAACTTGGTCACCACCTTAGCATCATTTGTGGGAGAGGCAACGGCTTCCACCCACTTGGTCACGTAGTCCACAGCTACAAGGATGAAGAGATTGGAGCAGGAGGAAGGGAAGGGTCCCATGAAGTCTATGCCCCACAAGTCAAATGGTTCAACCTCTAGCATCACATTAAGAGGCATTTCGTGTTTTCGGGAGATGTTGCCCATCATTTGACAGCGGTCACAGGAAGCAACAAAGTCATGGCAATCTTTGTGTAAGGTTTTCCAGAAGAAACCTGCTTGTAGAACTTTTGCTGTGGTCCTTGCCGGCCCATGATGCCCTCCCACTTCAAGAGAGTGGCAATGGGTGAGAATGTCTTGCACTTCACTCAGGGGCACACATCTCCTTATCACCCCATCAGCACAAGTCTTGAAGAGGTAAGGATCATCCCAGAAGTAGTGCTTCGAGTCAGCGAAGAATTTCTTCCTCTGCTGGTAAGTCAAGTTATGGGGCACTACTCCTCTTGCCAAGTAGTTTGCAAGATCAGCATACCAAGGATCATCGCTTCCTTGATCACGAAAACAGTTTCATCCGGAAAGAACTCATTTATAGGCACACCTTCATCGGGCACTTCCATGCGGGAGAGGTGGTCGGCCACCACATTTTGCACACCCGGTTTGTCTCTGATTTCGATCTCAAACTCTTGTAGCAACAAAATCCATCTCAACAACCTTGGTTTGGCATCCTCTTTGGTAAAAAATATTTCAAGGCTGAGTGGTCCGTATGCACAATCACCTACTTCCCAAGAGGTAAGAGCGGAACTTATCTAATGCAAAGACAACCGCTAGAAGCTCCTTCTCGGTTGTGGCATAGTTTTTCTGAGCATCGTTGAGTGTCTTGCTTGCATAGTAGATAGTTCTCAGAATCTTCTCCCTTTTCTGACATAGGGCTGCCCCCACTGCATAGTCGCTTGCATCACACATTATTTCAAAAGGGAGGCTCCAATCTGGTGACACAACTATCGGGGCTGAGATAAGGCACTCCTTGAGAGTGTTGAAGGACTTCAGACATTCTTCAGTGAATTCAAATTTTGCATCTTTGGCTAAGAGATCACACAGAGGTTTAGAGATTTTGGAGAAGTCCTTGATGAACCTTCTGTAGAACCCGGCATGGCCAAGAAAGCTTCTAATGTCTTTAACCGAGGTGGGTGGTGGTAGCTTCTCGATGACTTCGACCTTGGCCCGGTCAACTTCAATCCCATTGGAGGAGATCTTGTGCCCGAGGACGATCCCTTCTCTCACCATGAAATGACATTTCTCCCAATTGAGTACTAGATTGGTTTCCTCACATCGGGAGAGAATGGCGTCCAAGTTCTCTAGGCAAGAGTCGAAGTTGAGCCCAAAGACCGAGAAATCGTCCATGAAAACTTCCATGCTTTTTTCAATAAAGTTGGAGAAGATGGCCATCATACACCTTTGGAACGTTGCAGGAGCATTGCATAATCCGAAAGGCATTCTTCTATATGCGAACGTTCCATAAGGGCATGTGAATGTGGTCTTCTCTTGATCTTCCGGGGCTATGGGGATTTGGAAGTACCCCGAGTAGCCATCAAGAAAGCAATAAAAGTCTTGCCCGGCTAACCTCTCTAGCATTTGGTCGATGAAGGGCAAGGGGAAGTGATCTTTCCTTGTAGCCGTGTTCAACTTCCGGTAGTCGATGCACACTCTCCAACCGGTTGTTGTTCTTTGGGGAATCAGCTCACCCTTTTCATTCGACACCACCGTGATTCCTCCTTTCTTTGGTACCACCTGGGTCGGGCTCACCCATTGACTATCGGATATGGGGTAGATGATCCCGGAGTCGAGTAGCTTTAGGACCTCCTTTTTAACTACCTCCTTCATATTCGGGTTGAGCCGCCTTTGAGGTTGAACGAGTGGCTTGTAGTTGTCCTCCATGAAGATTCGATGAGTACAGAAGTGGGGATTGATACCCTTTATATCGGAGATTGACCAACCAATTGCCCCCTTGTGGTTTCGAAGCACCTTACAAACTGTCCTCTTGTGCACCTGTGAGGGAGGAGGAGATAATGACAGGTAGATCACAAGGTTCAGTCAGATAAACATATTTTAAATGAGAAGGTAGAAGTTTCATCTCCACGGTGGGAGGCTTCTCGACCGAAGGAGGTATTCTTTGCTCGCTTCTCTCCAGTGGTTCCGGTGGTGGGTATGCGTTCTGAAGTATCTTGGAGCTCTATCCAAAGCAGCTACCATTTCATTCACCTCCGGATCCATCTCCTGTTCATCATCAGACTCAAGCAAAGCAAAACTCAAAGCATCATAATTAGAGTGAGGGGGTGGATTATTTTGCAAAATGGAGTCGACAACATCTATTGCAAAAATAGCTTCCGCATGCGCGGGTCTTTTCACTATCTTAGACATGTCAAACTCAAGCTTTTCATCATGAAGACGCAAAATAATCTTCCCTTTTTCCACATCTATCAAGGTCCTAGCAGTTCTTAAAAATGGACGGCCCAAAATCAAAGGGACCTTGACATCTTCTTCCATATCAATCACTATGAAATCAGCGGGGAAAACAAAGGTTCCCACAGTCACTACCAATCCTCAACTTTTCCTTTCGGAAACACTAGAGACCTATCAGCAAGTTGTAATTGCACAGTAGTAGGTGTGCACTCACCAATCCCAAGTTTATTAAAAATTGAAAGTGGCATGAGATTTATACTAGCTCCTAAATCACATAGACCACTACCGCAATTAAAATCACCAATAGAACAAGGGATGATAGGCAAACCAGGGTCTCCAAGCTTTGGAGGAGGGTGCCTTAGTAGGACCGCTGAAATTTCTTCAGTGAGATGCACCGTTTCAGCTTCTAGCAAAGATCTCTTGTTTGTGAGAATGTCTTTCATGAACTTTGCATAGATGGGCATCTGTTTCAAAGCATCAGCAAAAGAAATGTTAATTGTCAATTTCTTGAAAATACTTAAAAACTTCCCAAATTGCTCATCTAAATTCTTTTCTTTGAGCCTATTCGGGAAAGGAAGTGGAGGGAGATGTTTAGCAAGAGTGGAAGAGATAGGTAATTCAGGAGACTCCTTCTCCTTGGAAATATTTTTCTGTGGAGATTGAACTTCCTCAAGTATCTCTTGGTCTTCCTCTTGATTTTCTTGATTTTGCTTCTCTTGGTCATCAACTTCATCTTGGGGAGAGGGTTCTTCTAGGAGCCTACCGCTTCTCAAAGTAACCGCCTTAGCTTGTTCTCGTGGGTTAGGCTTCGGTTGACTTGGGAGGTGCCCACTGTCTCTGAGCAAGTTGTTCTGAGATTTGATCAACTTGAGTTTTAAGGCTCTGATTAAATGTCATCTAGTTTGCATTGCAGGCCTCTGCTCGATGAACTTAGTTTGGGCGGTAGTGATGAAGTTCATCGTCATATTCTGCATGTTTTGCATCATGGCTTCCATTCTAGCCAAGTTACCATCAGTAGAGGAGGAGGATGGTTGTTGTTGTTGTTTGAATCCCGGCGGGCCACCTTGAGGTCTATACCCCATTTGAGAATTGTTTGCTTGGTGTGGCCCTTGAGGTTTATAACCCATCGAGTTGTTGGAAATATTACTCGGTCCTCCTTGGGTGGAATCATTGTTCCTCCATGAGAAATTAGGATGATTTCTCCATGGGGCATTGTTGTTGTTATAGTTGTAGCCGGGGCGGTTGCTAACAAAGTTAACATCTTCTTGTCCTCGATGTAACTTCTTCCTTCACAAAAATGGGTCTCATGGGGACCCGCACATATAGCACACCCCTCTGTGGCTGAAGTGGAAGATGATGAAGCTACAGATTTTGCATTCTCTTTTTGGGATGTAGCAAGCTTCTCCACCATCTTTGTGAGTGAGGATATTTGGGCGGAAAGGTGATCGGATGGTTCGACATGAAGTAGACCGGCCGCTCTTGGAGTTCTTCCCTTATTTCTAGCCCATTGCCTCGTGTTGCTAGTCATTGTCTCAAGAAGTTCCATTCCTTCTTGAGGGGACTTGGTCATGAAGCTACCTCCCGCGGATGAATTCACAAGCAAACGGTTCCATCGTCAAGCCCATTAAAGGATAGACATAACGATTGATCATCCAACCCATGGTGGGAGCAATTCATTAACATCTCCTTGAACCGGTCCCATGCATCGTACAAGGTTTCTCCGGGCTCTTGGTAGAATGTATTAATCTCTCCAATCAGTTGCCTCGTCCTACTAGTCGGGTAGTATTTGGCAAGGAACTTTTGAGCCATTTGTGCCCATGTTTGGATCGATTGGGGCGGTAGACTTCTAAACCATCTCGACGCGGAGTCGGATAAGGAATGGGGGAAGAGCTGCAACTGGATTCTCTCCTTTACCGCACCGGTTTTCCCGAAGGAATTGCAAAAGTCGAGGAAGAGACTTAGATGGTTCGGAGCGTCATCCGGGTTTGCTCCACTGAACTTTCCTAAGTCCCGGACTGCGGTAATGAAATGAGTCTTGAAGACCCATTGTCTCGCTTCCTCCGGTGTCAACACTGGGAGGACTATAGCCGAAGGCCTCCCTTCGGTATTCGGCTGGTGGTAATCAGAGAGGGCTCGGTGTTGCTGCTGCCCATTATTCTCAATTTCTGGTTGATCTTGATCCGCCATGTTTAAATCTCTTATGCGTCTTCTCAGAGTGCGCTCAAGTTCGGATCTCGGACTAGCAAGCGGGGAGCCACTAGAGCGAGTGCTTGGCATACACAGAAGAAACACAAGGTACCTAATCAATCACAAGAACAACCAGCACTTCAACTTAGCAATAGAAAATATAAACAAGGATAGGAAAAACAACAAAAACGAAAACACAATCAAAGAAAACAAAACACTAAACTTAAACAAAAACAAAAACTAAAATACCGAAACTAGGGAAATTGATGGAATCAATTTCCCCGGCAACGGCGCCAAAAACTTGTTGTGCAAAAACTATATAACAAGGTATATAAATAAATGCAAGGAATAGGCAAGTGCACCTAATCGGTGTAGTACAACAAGTGTCGTATCCACAAGGAAATTGGTCCTAACTTCCTAGTCTCGGTACTTAGTAATTGAAATGAAAACAGTAAATTGGGGTTTAGCCGGCGGCAAGCTTGATTGTGTTGGTTGAATGATTGCAAGAACAATAAATAAACTAAAGGTGATGGTTTAATGGATTGGATGGGGAAGTACTTTGGGAATTTGGCAATCACCCAAACTACCTAGATATGCTAGCAACTCTTCTTATGCCATAGTTGTCTTTTAGAACAAAGATAATAACCCTCTAAACCAAAGATGAGTTAATTCTTACTTAGTTAATTTTAGCCTTCAAAATCAATTAGGGCTAAACTCACTAAGTAACATTAAGCAAGTTCTAGAACAAAGCCCTAAATTATACTCACTAATCCTAGGAGCACAAATCAAGAGTTCTCTCTCAATTTGGTCACAAACCCTAACTCAAAACCAATTTGTAGATAGGGTTCACCACAAATGTACTCAAGAGATCAATTTAAGAACATTGAATCATAATTAAGAGAGAAATAACTATATTAAGGCATAATCAAGATTCACAAGCACAAGGGTTTGGGTTCAAAAACCCATTCCAAAGCACAATAGAGTACTACTCAAGCATAGAGGACAGAAAAAACTAGAAAAGAGTAAAAGGAAGCCATTGATGGAGCTTGGAAGCTTTGGAGAAGGTGAGCTCTTCCTTCTTCTCTTCTTCCTCTTCTTTCTCCTCCTTATCGTTTTCTCTCTCCTCTTATGTGTGTGGAAGTGTAGAATGGAAGGAATGAGCCAAACCCCCTCTTTTCCCATCTTTAAAACAGATTACTGGGCAAAAATCCCGTCCGGTGTGGGGCGGTCCTCCAGGGGCGGTCCAACAGAGACGATTCCAACATCCGGGTTCAACCGGACCGCCCCACAGGGGCGGTCCACAGGGGCGATCCACACCAGAAGTGCTTCTTCTGCATTAAAATTGTCCCGTTTGACCCCTCGTCTTTGACACACTCCTCGGGGCATTAAAGCTCAGCTACAAAGTCTTGAGAGTCTCCCAAAAATTGTTGCTCAATAAAGTGGTGAAATAGGTCAATAGTTGCACGAAATAAAGGTAAATAAAGACCTTATAATTACATCATTTCACCACTTATCAGCCTGCATCTCCTCTTGACGTAGTTCCTGACGGATGCACTCCCTCTCAGTCTCGCGGAGAGCATTCCACTCTTCAGCACGTATGTGTTCTTTGTAAGTATCACCCAACTTCTCAAGCACATTTCACTCAATGTTTAACTGTATCGACTCAATCATACTCTGATCTTAGCCGGTAGCACGTGAGCTGGTGCCAGCGGTGTGAAATGAATAAGGGAAATAGTCAAGTGCTAACTCGCCCACACCATAGACCCTCTGCTTTCGTGATTTTCCTTTGACAACCTTGTAGAATATTTGGTTAGGGTCAACAAGTGTCCTTTGGGCTGATGGATCATCGGGGTTCCCCACCTCTTGAGTTGAGGCTTCAACAAGATGCTCATTGAAATACCCGCGAATTTCAAGATAGGATATATATATATAATACTTAGCTGGAACAAATAAGTTATCAAATAGTTAGTCGAGAGTGGAATTGATTAAAGGCCCAGGGAAGTCAAGATAATCATATCATCTTTATTCTTATCCCTAAATCAATACAACACTAAAATATTTTCCTCATATTTCCAAAATTATCTATTCTCGTTATCTTAAGGGAATTACTAATACTTAGTCAATTACTTATTGATTTCCAACAAGCTATTTTCCTTAAGAAATAAATATGGCTGAATTATTTCCTTATTTACATTAGTAAATCATCCCTCATTCTCTAGGTACGTGATATATTTCTCCTCCTATTACGAAACTGATTTTATTCTTACTTAATTCAATACAATTCCCTTTCCACTTAATTAAATTGTTAAGTGTTGATATATTTATCTACTTATTTATTCTCCCAGCCTAAAAGATATTTTGATCATCCTTATCTTCCTAACAACTAGACTATCTCTCTTCTTATTTTATTTTCAATTAATAAATCACTTCTTGTTTTTCTAACCTGTTGAATCTAGACCTCTTTCAAATTGATTACAACATTAATTACTCATCTATCTTGCAAATTATTATTTACAACATCGATTACTTCTCTTCCTTTTCTAAATCAATTATACTTATTATTTAATTATTATAATCCCTCTCTACTACATTATTTCAATTTATAAACACGATTTACCTCACGATCACCTTCATCCTCATCGCGGCGCTATTGCGCTCCTTCTCTCCAAACTTCCGAATTCCCACTCTTTCCTTTTTGCTATTGTCTAGCTTCTTCCCTGGTGCCGGATTAAGTAGAAGGGTAAGGTTTAATAGTGGTAAGGCTTTGAGATTAATTTGGTTGTGATTTGGTAAGTTTCTGATTGCTATCTTTCTTCGCAATTCTATACCCCGGATTCTCTGACGAGCTCTACTAGTGGTTTGGCTGGTTCATCTTCATAGTGGTGAGCATGTTCAGGTAAACATCTGTGCTCATCGTGGTTTTGCAAAATATTGATGGATTGAATAAACCCTGATTTGGGAATTTTGGAAGATGGAAACTATTTTTCCCAACGTACCATGGTTCAATGATTTTGCAATTGGGAATGGTTATTATTTTAGGATACTTTCACTGGATGAATTATTGGATTGTTGGTACCTTTATGGCGCTCCGTGTAAATTGATGGTACCTTTATGGTGCTCCGTGTAAATTGTTGGTACCTTTATGGTGCTTTGTGAAATTATTGGTACGATGTACCCATTGAATATTTGTCTGCAAACACTGATATGCAGTTAAGCTCTATGATATACTTCTTTGGGTCAAAAGTACCTTCTGGAGGGTGTGCACACTTAAGGACTTAGGGTGAGGTGGTAATTTATTGTTGCGGCCCCATTTTGGGTGTCCGTCCGTGTATTATGATGATTGAAATCCTGGTTGTAACAGCCCAGGGTCCCACATGTGTGATATTGTCCGCTTTGGCACACCGGCTGCACGGTTTTGCTCTTGGGTTTCACCCCAAAAGGCCTCACACAAGGGAGAGGTATCCATGCACCTATAAGGTGCACTTCGCACTCCTCCCCAATCGATGTGGGAGGTAGCCCATCTCTGGGTGCTACACTCCGTTCTCCTCCCCCTCACGGGAGCCCAGCGTCCTCGCTGGCACACCGACCTGGGTCCGGCTCTGATACCATTAGTAACAGCCCAGGGTCCCACATGTGTGATATTGTCTGCTTTGGCACACCGGCCACACAGTTTTGCTCTTGGGTTTCATCCCAAAAGGCCTCACACAAGGGAGAGGTATCCATGCACCTATAAGGTGCACCTCGTGCTCCTCCCCAATCGATGTGGGAGGTAGCCCGTCTCTGGGTGCTACACTCCGTTCTCATTTTAATACCCCGGATCTAAAAATGGTGACTAAATTAATATAATAATATTATTAAAGGCCTAGTGGTGCCTAAAGAGTATTGGTAAAGAGAATAAAACCAAAAGTAAAGAGAAAACGCTTGAAAAGCGAAAAACGCTAAAACGCGCATTAAATGAATATAAGAGATATATGATCTCGTTAGGGTCCGAGACGGATTCCTAACGCTTAGTTAGGCCTAATTAGTGTACGGGAATGATTCCCGATGAAAACGGATCCTAATAATGGATTAAAACGCTAACGGAGTTTTAAAGCACGTTTTTCGAGAAAACCCGAAAACATGACTTTAAGTGGTCAAATAGACCCGTAAAAATTATGGTTGAGTATATAAATATAATTAAGTATTAATGGAAGTTTAATAACCATTAAAAATAAAGAAACGAAAAAAATCCGAAAAACAGGCCCGGTTAGTGAATAGTGCCGAACCGGGTAAAATAACAAGCGTTTTCTGTAAAAGACGAAAAACGCTCCAGATTACTAGTATAGAGGGGACCGGTTTTATTAGTGAGTCACCCCCCTCACTCACACACAATTAAGTAAAGAAAGAAGAAAAGAAAATGAAAGGGAAAGAAAGTAGAAAAGGGGGAGTCACCTTCTTCCTCCTCCTTTATTTCTTTTCCCCCTCTCTTTCCTCTCTTCTTCCTCCCACCTATTTTCTCCTCCCTCTCTCTGTTTCTGAACGACAATGGAGCCCTCCCATGGCTTCCTCACTTTCTCACCTTGCCCAAGCTTCATCCTTGCTCCAAACTCAAAAATAATTACATATTTGTGATCCTCTCATCACCCTCTATCATTCTCTCTTTTCAAAATTCAAAAAGGATGAACTTCATCCATATGGGTTTTCTCCATTTGAAGAGAAAATGGCATCAATGGAAAGCTTGAAGTCCTCTCTCTCTCTCTCTCTCTCTTAAGGTAAAAATACTTAAGAAAAACTCATTTTTCTTCACCTTCCTTTCCTAGCCGATTTTTCTCTCTCTCTTACCTTGTTTTCCTATTGATTTTTAGCTTCAATTGAACCCTCCAATGGTGGTGGAATTTCCCTTTTGATTCAAGGGTGAGAACCCCTCTTAAAAAGCTCAAAAAGGTAAACCCTAACTTTAAGCCCTTTAATTGAATTAGAGTTTCTTGAGGGTTTAGAGGATTAATTGAATGCATTTTTGTGTTTCTTGGATGTTAGGACGGAGTTTGGCAACTCCATTCCCACTTGACCAAATTTGGGAAGAGAATGAGCAAGAGGAGAATTAAGGAGAGACTTGTGGATTAAGGTAAGAAACCAACCCTAATGCATATTCTATATGTATTAGAATTTGGGATGGGTAAATAAAATAAATGAACCCCACTTGAGTTGTGGTAATAATGTGCTTGCATAGAAAAATGCAAGTGAGAAAACATTTGTGAATTTAGTGTTTGATTTAAGAGCTATGCATTTTATGAATTATGCATTGTGTGGTATTTGGAGAATTGATGAGTATCAATGGATTTATATGTGTGCTGATAGAACCCTTGTGGTTTGGCTAGTTTTAGGTTCATTTAAATGGTGGTATGAGTTTTGGGCAATGTCAGAAAAGTAGCCGGACTATGGTGAAATTCTGGTAGAAATCTAAGTGATTTTAATGATGTTTTGAGTGAAGTATAACCTAGGGTTAGCTAGGTATGAATGGAGATTGAATTGGGTTAGTAAACCCGTTTGGGAATGCTTGTTCAAGAAGAGGAGATTTGAGCAAAATCTGTAGCAAAAGAAGTTGTTTAAGTGCCTTGGGAGTTTTAGAAAAAGGATGAGGAGTTAAAGAGTGAGGCATGAACCTTGGCATGAGAAGTGCATTGTCTTGGAATATTTGGAATGGTCAAATAGACTGAGAACAATAATGCAAGTGCCAAGGGGGTAACAATCTGTAGCACTAGTGTGCAAGTGTAACAGAGAGAATGGAATTTGTTGAATTTGAGCAAGAATTTGAGTAAGGAATAAACCTATGTTTTGAAGAGGTTTAGAGTATGTTTTAAGGTGTTTAAACATGTAGAAAACATGTGGAATGATTAGGGAATGATTAGAGGAAAATTAGGGGTTGAAAACTGGTGAAAAACTGTAAATTTTGACAGTTCCAGGGGTGGTCCGGGTTTACAAATCGGTACACAAACCCGGACCACATCAATAACGCACCCGAGAGTGAATCCAGGGGTTGGTCCGGGTTTATATCCCAGGACACAAACCCAGACCACATGTAAAAGTGTCCAGAAACTTAAAACCGTGTCTGGTCCGGGTTTGTAACCTCGGACACAAACCCGGACCAGTGTAAAAATGTACCTGAATGTGTTTTAAGGTGTCCATGATGGGGAAGTGAATGATAATGGTTTTAGATGATGTTTAGGCCTTGTTTGGTGACTAGTAAAGGTCCTAAGAAGTGTAAACAAGTTTGAGAAGTGAATGAGAAAGATGTGAGTTTAAGAACACATGAGTAAAACTAAGTTAAATGGGATAACGGGGTTAAGTACGGGAGTATTAGTTTTACATACCATAACACCTTAATGTTAATAGAAACATTTGAATGTTATCAGTGGAACAAGTGTGAACCGAGGAACGAGAGGTCACACGGTAAAGCTAACCCCGGTGAAAGGTATGATTTTCTCATGCCCCGTATGCTAACCGAGTTACTCTGATTTGTGTGTTTGTGTGCCGGCTTAATCAAGAATAAAGCATGAAAATAGTCCATTGTTTGATTATGTATGTCTTGTTGTATGTTGTATGAGCTAACATACTTGTATGCCGGTGTGGTCTAACATAGAGCATAGACCGACTCATAGTGAGTATTGATTGACTAGAAACCCGGAGATCGGGTAGTCTCATAAACAATGGAAAAATGCAAACACACGCAAGCTATCAATTAAAGTATAACGATTAAGCAACGAATGAACCCACTAGAATGTGAGGAGATGTACGGGATAAGTAAATACCCGATAACGGTTAGAAAACCATATTGAACCAATCCACGAAATAAATAAGAGTGGAGAGATAAATGAACCTCCATCTAGAGGATAGTAGATAGTTCAAGATGTGAACTTGTAAGAAAGGTAAAAGAGACCTAAGGGATTATTTAACTCCCTTGAGTCATGGTTGATCTCCTATATGAGGATTTTACCCGGTATGAGAAAATAACCGTAAATATATGTATATGACATGTAAGGGTAACCCTTAAACCTAAGATTACCCGAACTTAAGTAAAGCTCCCAAAATCATTAGGAACATCGAGAGTGGTGCTCCTAGAATAATATACATAATTATATTAAACTCCTAGAGAGGAGTGTATGGGAATGTGAGAAGTCCGAGAGTAGTCGGACCTATGTGAAAGTAGTAGGAACTAAGAAAGAGTTCCGGGAGCTAGTCGAACTATGCTCGAGAGCCATGTGTTTTGGCTTAAGTATGTATCAAGAGAAACAAGCGAGGAGAGCGTAGGACACCTGTAGTGTCTCGAGAACTATGTGAGCTTGAGTGTAAGTAACCCAAGAGTGTGGGTGAGATAAATATGAGTAACCCAAGAGAGTGGGTGAGTATAAGAATGAGTAACCCAAGAGAAAGGGTGAGAATAAGAATAAGCAACTCGAGTGAATGGGTGAGTAATTGAATAAGTAACCAAGGCATAGTGAGGTATAACCTTCAAGGCCTAAGAGTAACCGTTACAATTAACAACCTTGTTATGTTAGTTAAGGATTGTATTCTATGGTTGAATGCGCATCCTTGTGTAGTATACATATATAATGTACTGCTATGTTGCATGTTGATTGAATTAAAATGAATCTCATGCTCTCGACAAAAGTAGTCGGCATACCCCGGTTAACACGCGGGGTATGCGAATTTCATATGCAGCATAAGCTGATCCCCTAGGGGCATCGTTTTTAATTTCAGGTACACCGAAGATGATCCATTCGAGAGTAAGACGGGGTCGGTGGTTAAACATGCGTAGATAGATTTTAATTTACTTATGTACTTGAATGAGGTGTAAGACCGAATATGTTATCGGCTTCCGTATATTGTAGACTCAGTATAGTAAAGAAATAAATTGAGTATTGTATTTGTATTGTGTACTCGGTTGTTCCAGTCCATCAGACCGTTACTGTATGTGAGATAGGCCCGGTTAGCCATATGGGTGGCTAACGGCATTGTATCACCCTTCGTTGTAATAGAGTTCCGTTGCGTGAGTAAGGGTATTTTACAACAGTTTAAGAGGTAATGACGAGTTTAATGGTTGGGGTGTTACAAAAATGGTATCAGAGCGAAGTATCACTCTGATGATTGGAAATGTCGAGATTAGGAAATACCGAGTTAGGAGGTAGGGACTTAGGGCTAAGGGTTAAGTGGTAGCGTGAAAGATGCGCTAGTTAGGAACTACCAGTATGATCTGGATACCTACAATACCAAACCCGCCCTCCACAACCCCCGTATTATAAAGCTCGGGAAAGAACGCCAGAGAGACGGGGAACCCGATCTAGCAGTTATTTAACACTTCAATATGAACTAGAACCTGTCATGCGGGAGATCCCAAGAACCGGAAATCCCGGAGACGGATCCCGCTGGAACGAGAATAACCGCACTCCATGGCGGGAGATCGAGACATCCTATTCAAAGGAGACCAGAATTTGTGGCAGCATGGGGCGACGTGCCTAGCAGTCGCGAGAACCCGGCTGGCCGAGCAGCAGGAAGAAGGAAAGCACCAACCGTGCAACAAGGCGGATTCATGAGAAGTAACAAAAACCGGGACTCAAGTCTACAGACCGCCATGGTTAAGTAATATCACTCATGATATGCTAACTGACTAAGAGTCTAGTCAAGAGTAGATACACCCACCCTACCACACGCAAAGAGGTTGCAATATATAACTGATATAGCTTAGACAGCTACAAGCATAACTACGGGATAAACCCGAAAAGGACTACTGAAGTAGTGCCTAAATGACTTAAACCTCGGTAACCACAGTAAAGATGTGGGAACGAGCAACGAGGTAGAACATGGAACTAAGTAATTAAGGAACTCCAAGAGTGGAGCAGCACCTAAATGAATGAGAAGCAGCCCTAAGGAGTAGTTATCCAGCTAAAGGATCAAGGAAGAGCCGACAAGGCTACTAAATATAATGTGAACAATACCTAAATCGGTACGAGTTATCCAAAAAACTGCCTGCACCGCGCACTTGCCACGGCAAGTGCAGTAATGACGGGAGAACCAAGAGGAATTTTAACGAGTAACCAGTACTTAGCAAGTACCAAGATGGCGAGAGAAGCCAATACAATAACACAAACCTTGAGAATCTTGGAACGAAACCTTGGAAAGGCCTAACGGCCCGACCATTGTATTAAAGACATACCAGTCGGCGAGAAGCTAGACTTGGTAAGAAGCAACTGGCATTGAAATGCCATGAAGATTTTATTTTTTCAAACCTAAATTTTTCTTTCAAAACGTAGAATTTTTCCAAAAACCCCCAAAATTTAAAACCAAACCAGAGAACCACGGTAAGTTATCATACGACGATATAAGAGGAGTTGGCAACAGAGTACTTCACCTAGGCGTGTGACCGACACTACCAGTGTACATAAACGAGACATGGAACGACCGCACTCCGAAGGAGCTTACGGGCCCGACAAACCAGTTATGAGTTAGTCGGGTAAGTGGTAACGTATCAATAAGATACTCCATGTATGTATACAAGTAGAGTGCGGAACACGGGAAGTAGCCCACTCCATACTACGGACCATAAGATAAGTTCAAACCAAACAGTTGGACACCTAGAACGATCGAAGAACCCAAACAAGCTTATAAAGCGAAAGGAGTCAAGAACCCACTATAAGGGAAGGGCGAAAGAATCAAAAGGTGCAAGAAGCACAGAGTATTAAGTATAGACATTGGATATGTCTCAGGAACCCTGGAGGAGACAAATGGTAACTGGAATGAATACCCAGCGTAAACAATAAGGCGAATGCCTGAAATAAACTTGTCAATGTTTGATAAACGGGATAGAATTCCCACAGTATACCTCACTAAAGAGAATAACGACCAGACCAAGAAGGTAAAGGAAAAGTACCAATGATCTACCCAGTAACGGGAGACGTTACAACCCTAAACGGGATAGTCAAAGTATATAACCACAAGGCGGGGTAAGGAACTGAACATACCCATGAGTTCAAGCCAGATGTAATGGCACAACTCAGTAACACCCAGGAGCAATTCGTGAAGGGTGCCGGAGTCAACAGTAGTTGAACGAAACATCGTGTTGAGAACACAAGTGTAAACCGAACACTCGGGTAAAACCCCGAAGGGATCCCACGTAATAACGGAACACCCTAAATTGCCAACTGGCATAGACTTATGTCGAGATACTAGAAATGGGCCTTCCATGTACGAAAGTGTGATGAGACAACCATGTCAAAGAGCCAAGAAATACCTTCAAACCATCTAATGGCATACAGAGAAAAAAAAACCTCTGTAAGCAGCCCACAAAGAGCATGGCTCAAGGCATTGTGCCTTGTAAGCCAGAAAACTAACTACAACTCGTAGATTTAAATGTTACAAACCTATGCATAAAGGCATAAGAGAAACGGTGGAGAATGAACCATTACCTTAGAGTGGGGATACCACTCGTTATTGTGGGGTCTAGGGAGCGGCAATTGCATGAATCCTCCAGAGAAAGGCTACCACTTGAGTATGTAATATGAAACCGCTAGAGTGGTGTAATGATACTTGAGCATGTGTTTATTGCCAAGGAGTAATTTGAACAAAGATAATACATAGAAAGGCTTTGATAGCAGTGGAAGGAAACCGAGAGGGTAATCGGATGAGTAGTAAACACTGTATGTGTGCAATGTGAATTGCAGAGTAAACAATGCGCAATAAGCGTAGAGAGTTTAGAGTAGTATATTCTATTGAGCCAAGCGAATGGCAAGCCATAGTATGAATGGCGGGAGTACATGAGTGGAAGCTAAAGTAGTAGCAGATGCCATATAAACGAATGTTATTTAATGAGTAAGAGCATGGTACGCAGCGAGCGACCATAGTAAGAGTATAATCAGATAATGATATGAAGATTATGAGGAAAGATGGTAAAGGAGACATGTTCATTCCTATCACAGGAGTGATTTACTACCAAGGGTTTACTCCTCTGCACTTTGTAGGACTGAGTGTTTTGGTATTGCACTTGTGCAGTAATGATCTTGTGCGAGAGCTAAGAATTTGAGAAATGTCCACGAAGCCTGTTGAACGAGAATCTAAAGGAATAACTGTGCGGCCGTTGGCCAAAGATGCACGAAGAACATGGGCCATAAGCCACAGGCCCCATGACCGAAGGATAATAAAAAGATGAACAAACATAATTCTGAAGCCACTATTAAACGAGGAAGCACTACATATTAAGTAGTAGCTTGACCTCAACGACAATAAGTCAGAAAAAGCAAGTGAATAATCACGAAGGTATACAACGTTATACGAAATAGATTTCCAGAGAACTGGAGAGAAAATCTATAACTCAACGAATTCGCATACGGTAAGAGATACCTAGCAACGATTGAGAAACCTTTATTCCCAAGTCAAAAGGGATAGAAAGGGAGTGGATAATACATTGAGAATACCAAAATGGCGAGTTAAGCTCTAGTTATCAGGTCACGCTGCAGAAGCTAGTGGGCCGTAATTCAAAGGTTAAGTATACCTAGCAAATGTGAGTAATGGCTAATCATAAACGCCTTAAAGCCGTAGAGGCTAGAATTGAACCCAGTTATGAGTTAGTTAACCGTATTGAAGTTAAAACACTTCATGATACTCAAATTAGTGAACCAATGTTCAGTGATAACATATGGTCGATTACGCGGGCGTAACCCCTTTTAAGGGGGGTAAGGCGAGAAACCGCTTAGAGTATGTTTTACGTATAGGTGCGTAAACTACTATGTGCATAGCACAAAAGAAATTATTTTGATGATTGGAACTCATGTTACATAAACATGTGTACCCATTCATTGTGTAATTTTAGTTATTTCGCATGAGTGATGCGAGTAACGAGTATGTAGTATTATGAAAAGAGGAGTAGAGAAACTCATAGGGAGTGAGAATCCCTATAGTATATGTCTATTGAGATTAGACATGAGTTATGATGAGTGAGAATTAGTATGAAACCGATGTGTAACCTAGTAGGAAGTGAGTTTCCCTAGGTAATTGTATTTGAGAATGATTGATGGAGTGAGTTCCATCCCTTGGAGTTGTATGATGAATGTTTAAATTGAGTAACAATTTAACTAATGAGGCCATAAGTATGAGTTGCTTAGGTAAAGTAAGCAAGTAAATTGATAATGATGGATGACCTAAATTCTTGGAATTTGAGATAAGTTAAAATGGATTGTTTTATGAATATGACTAGAAAGAGTAAATGATAGAAAATGAAAATGTTTGACTATCTGATTGTTTGAAACTGACGTGGGAGGTAGAACTTGATCTGCTAGCGATCAAGGGAAACCCAACACAAATTAGAGTGGAAGGATAGTTCAACACTGATGCTGATCACATCAGGGTTGGATGACTCTTGAAGCTCCCTGTAAGTGGTCACAAGTAATCACGCTAAGAAAAGATGCAACTACCATAAACCGGATTTGGAGTTGTGTGATGTTTTAAAAAGAATTTTCAAATGGAATTTGAAAAAGGATCTTCCTTCGAGTATGAAGGCGAAAAATGGTTTTAAAACCATTGCACCGTACGTGCGGCGGTCCTAAGTGATCGGTTGGGGCGGTGACAGTGTATGATTTTTCCAAAGGCAGCGGGACGGGGAGAGTACCCTGAGATTGTCCTGTGTTGAGTGAGTCAACCAGAGTGCCTGAGGATATGTATATGTGTAACATTTTTATCAGAACCGAAGGGACCGTGGGCCAGAGAGAGTAAGTGCCCATTTGTCATGAAACGGCCGTGGACTAGAGAGCGTAAGTGTCCAACGTGACCAGTACTTGAGGGATCAGTAGTGTATTACTCGATATGGATTCGAGGACTGTAGCGCCTTTTTGTCTTCGGACCGATTCCACTGAGAGAGTACAAAAAGTATTTTTGATTGCTATACATGCTGTGATATGTGTGTGGTATGTGTAGTGTGAAATAAGACTGACTTGTGGAGTTTGTAAGGTTATACGTGTTATAACCTTGGCATAATACGCCCATGGGAGTAACGATATTAGTTACACCAACTTTGAGGACAAAGTTCTTAAGGGGGGTAGATTTTAATACCCCGGATCTAAAAATGGTGATTAAATTACACTAATAAGATTATTAAAGGCCTAGTGGTGCCTAAAGAGTATTGGTAAAGAGAATAAAACCAAAAGTAAAGAGAAAACGCTTGAAAAGTGAAAAACGCTAAAACACGCATTAAATGAGTATAAGAGATATATGATCTCGTTAGGGTCCGAGATGGATTCCTAAGGCTTATTTATGCCTATTTAGTGTACGGGAATGATTCCCGAAGAAAACGGATCCGAATAATGGATTAAAACGCTAACGGAGTTTTAAAGCACGTTTTTTTAGAAAACCCGAAAACGTGACTTTAAGTGGTCAAATAGACCTGTAAAAATTATGGTTGACTATATAACTATAATTAAGTATTAATGGAAGTTTAATAACCATTAAAAATAGAGAAACGAGAAAAATCTGAAAAACGGGCCCGGTTAGTGAATAGTGCCGAACCGGGTAAAATAACAAGCGTTTTCTGTAAAAAGACCAAAAACGCTCCAGCTTACTAGTATAGAGGGGACCGGTTTTATTAGTGAGTCACCCCCCCCCACTCACACAATTAAGAAAGAAAGAAGAAAAGAAAAAGAAAGGGAAATAAAGTAGAAAAAAGGGGGAGTCACCTTCTCTCTCCTCCCTTATTTCTTTTCCCCCTCTCTTTCCTCTCTTTGCTCTCTTCTTCCTCCCACCGATTTTCTCCTCCCTCTCTCTGTTGCTGAATGACAATGGAGCCTTCCCATGGCTTCCCCACTTTCTCACCTTGCCCAAGCTTCATCCTTGCTCCAAACTCAAAAATAATTACATATTTGTGATCCTCTCATCACCCTCTATCATTCTCTCTTTTCAAAATTCGAAAAGGATGAACTTCATCCATATGGGTTTTCTCCATTTGAAGAGAAAATGGCATCAATGGAAAGCTTGGAGTCCTCTCTCTCTTCTAAGGTAAAAATACTCAAGAAAAACTCATTTTTCTTCACCTTCCTTTCCTAGCCAATTTTGCTCTCTCTCTTACATTGTTTTCCTCTTGATTTTGAGCTTCAATTGAACCCTCCAATGGTGGTGGAATTTCCCTTTTGATTCAAGGGTGAGAACCCCTCTTAAAAAGCTCAAAAAGGTAAACCCTAACTTTAAGCCCTTTAATTGAATTAGAGTTTCTTGAGGGTTTAGAGGATTAATTGAATGCATTTTTGTGTTTCTTGGATGTTGGGATAGAGTTTGGCAACTCCATTCCCACTTGACCAAATTTGGGAAGAGAAGAAGCAAGAGGAGAATTAAGGAGAGACTTGTGGATTAAGGTAAGAAACCAACCCTAATGTATATTCTATATGTATTAGAATTTGGGATGGGTAAATAAAATAAATGAACCCCACTTGAGTTGTGGTAATAATGTGCTTGCATAGAAATAATGCAAGTGAGAAAACATTTGTGAATTTAGTGTTTGATTTAAGAGCTATGCATTTTATGAATTATGCATTGTGTGGTATTTGGAGAATTGATGAGTATTAATGGATTTATATGTGTGCTGATAGAACCCTTGTGGTTTGGCTAGTTTTAGGTTGATTTAAATGGTGGTATGAGTTTTGGGCAATGTTAGAAAAGTAGCCGGACTATGGCGAAATTCCGGTAGAAATCTAAGTGATTTTAGTGATGTTTTGAGTGAAGTATAACCTAGGGTTAGATAGGTATGAATGGAGATTGAATTGGGTTAGTAAACCCCTTTGGGAATGCTTGTTCAAGGAGGGGAGATTTGAGCACAATCTGTAGCAAAAGAAGTTGTTTAAGTGCCTTGGGAGTTTTACAAAATGGATGAGGAGTTAAGGCTTTAAGAGTGAGGCATGAACCTTGGCATGAGAAGTGCATTGTCTTGGAATATTTGAAATGGTCAAATAGAGTGAGAACAATAATGCAAGTGCCAAGGGGGCAAAAATCTGTAGCACAAGTGTGCAAGTGTAACAGAGAGAATGGAATTTGTAGTATTTGAGCAAGAATTTGAGTAAGGAAGAAACCTATGTTTTGAAGAGGTTTAGAGTATGTTTTAAGGTGTTTAAACATGTAGAAAACATGTGGAATGATTAGAGGTGAATTAGGGGTTGAAAACTGGTGAAAAACTATAAAATTTGACAGTTCCAGGGGTGGTCCGGGTTTGCAAATCGGTACACAAACCCGGCCCACATAAAAAACGCACCCGAGAGTGAATCCAGGGGTTGGTCCGGGTTTATATCCCAGGACACAAACCTGGACCACATGTAAAAGTGTCTAGAAACTTAAAACCGTAATGCCAGAAAATATTAGTGCATAAGCATATTATGCGATGCGAATTAACGTTGCATGCACACATGCAACTATATATTATAAACGTATACTCGTATACCTATCCGGAATGGTTAAATTAATTCTTAAGTATTAACGTGAATGTAAATTTGTATACTCATAATTATAAGGAATAAATCCTAACATCTGAATACACTATAACTAAGGTGTCTTTATAACTGACTTATTTAAATAAACCCGGGCATTGGTAATTAATATGTACCACGAGTAACGAGTCTTGTATAACGGTACATTAACAAATAACAATTGAAATCCGGGGATGTAAGGTCGGGATTACTTGTGTCGTTCGGATTTACCAAACTTAAATAAGTCATGTGGATTGACTTATACGGTGTTTACTGTTTAGACCGTATCACCGACGAAGGCGCTTGACGAGCTAGTGGTCTACTGCGCAACCTAGGTCTTTGGTGAACGATATGTAAAGGGGTCTGATCTGAGATGTCCTGAGGAATTCCTCGGGCTCAGATATGTGTGCTGTATAACGAGTGCGATGCATGTATGGATGTGTGTTTGTGTATGGGTGTTATGTGATATTAATTGTTTAATTCCCGCATCATTAATTATACGCGAACGTCCTACGGGACTAATACTATGTTGACTATAGTTCGACTTATATAAAACACATATGCGTTTAAGGTGATGTGATTGTTGCTAATTGATGTAACACACTTAATATTATGATTGTATATGTATACTAACCTAAGTAAAATACTTAGGAATGGGATACTAACCTAGAGCTTTGACTCGAACATGAATACTACCTAGAATGATTCTAGGCATGCGTAAGACCCATAGGGTAGCCAACAAATAAGTAATATTCTCCATACCTAAAACTGTAACTGGGTAACTGACTGACTAAGTCGAATATTGGAGATTATATGAGTGGATGGTTTACCTTAATCCAGTTAGTCATTGGCTACTGGCACGCGTGCTAGAGATCTCTTGAGTTAACCCAGATTGGGCTTACTCTAATTTGACCTGATCGAGCCTAAATAGATTGACAGACATGGTGGTAACATGGGCGCCTTTAAAAAGGCAAAGGATGGATTCTTTTAAAAAGGCTAAGTGAATGGGCACCTCGTGTGCATGGGACTACCGTCCAAGTGAGTTTATTTCGGGTTGTCCTAATTGACGCCCGACAGTGCTAACCAATTAAAGAGTTATGTGGGGGCCCGGGGGGCCAACCGATGTGGTATGAGATAATTAATAAATGTGCGTGAATTACCGCCTTGTTGTATTGGTTGATGTAATGATATGATGTTTGTATAATTGGAATGGCTGTTGTGTGTGAATTGTAGTGACTGCTCTAATTGTTTAAATTACAGCCATTCATGAGTTCACTGCTTATCATACCTGTACACCGGTAAAGCATGTAACGAACTTAATAATGATGACCATGACTATTAAGTGACCAATAGGGTCCAGGCCTGAGATACTCAACATTTATCGTTGAGCCTTTATGGCATATGTGCAGGTGATGACTACCGTTGAAGCCGAAGTGTGGGAACCGGGTAGTAGGGTTTTATTTTACTATACGAAAGTTCATGTTGTATTAGGACAGTTGTTAGTTTACTATACTATGGACGTTGTATACAACCGGGTTATTAGATGCTCACTTGTCATAGAGTTTGATTATGGTTTTAGAATGTCGTATAGGTTAGTATCTCGTTACTATTTCTGCTTCTTTACTCGTATGGACGAGTAATGGCATGTGACACCCAAGTGAGGTTTATTAATATTTTTAACTACCGCTGCGAGACGTGTTTAATTGCGCTACGTGAGTGATTATGACGTGATTTCCGAGTGGGGTATTACAAAAATTGGTATCAGAGCGGTGATGACGAGATAATAGGATTTTAGACAGTGAACCTAGGATTTGGGAATACAGGAAACGTTTGTGAGGTACGAAACATCTTCACTTAAGTGAAATTATGTGTTAGCAAAGCCTCTGGCTTGCAAGTTTTAGCCTCGAGGCGCACAAACAAGTTGACTGTAATATGATGAGTTATCGAGTAACAAGAAGATGAAGGGTAATACCGACATCTAGTGGTGGTGTGGGCCAAAAGCTGGCCAAGGATGTAAAGGCCCAGGAATATTACTCCCGTCATGGACCAGCTGAGAGCTCAGTCAAGAGGAGACATACAAAAGTCGCGAGTACATTGACGACAGTACCCCTCTCGCCACAACCCAATGAGTATAATACAACTGTGAAATACAATCCCTGATATAGGGAAGAGGGCTATCAAACCCAACAGACCGTCTAAATGCTTTTGCACTAAGTGGCGGCGACAATTTCAGCTATCGTCTGCGTGCCCGGGTCATTGGAAGACTCTCCACGGGATCGGCCCCGACCTCGTCCTGACATCTGTGCAATTAACATTTCGCATTAGGTACTGTGACCAATTGGCCTTGAGTTTAAGCAGTTGTATCGTCCTTGCGGGCGTTAAGGGGTATCCGTAATCATTACGGTCAATCATAGTTAGTTTCCTAATTCTCCGATGTAGAACGGTCGGTAATCCTAACTCGGTAATCACTAACTCGGTGGTACTCGGCTATCAGAGCGACACTTCGCTCTAATACCACATTTTGTAACACCCCTACCGCTAATCCCCTAATTATCTCCTAATCGTCACGGTCTCTAGGCTAATCGCAGCAGAACACACAACCTAAGTAGCGGGTGATACACGCCGTTAGCCGCCCAAACGACTAACTAGGCCTCAACAAACAACGACAGTGCGGTCTGATAGCAAGAACAATACCGAGTTAACAAAACAACTTCAACAATTCTTAAACAGATCCCAACAATACATACATCCTTGCCCACCCAAGCAATATCCAAAAGCGATTACCGAGTCTAAATGTTAAGCTCACAATTTACAATCCTCCAAGTCTACCAAATATTAACGGTATACCTCTAACCGTATCACAAATGTTTACATCTTTCAAAATCCAAAAAGGTGTACCACATGGTATACCGGCCACAAACCTAACCGTGTACCAAACGGTACACCAACCAAAATAATTAATCTACATGAAGAGCATCCCGGTCATTTCCGGCCTATCAACAGTCTCGAGTCCCTGCAAATAAAAACATTGCCCCTAGGGGCTCAGCAAAAGCCGAATATGACTTCCGCATACCCCGTGTACTAGCGGGGGTACGCCAACTAATTGGTCGCCAACATGCGGTTCATTTTAATAATTGCAACATGCTATATAATTGAAAGCATTCATGCATAGCACCATACAATCAGGGCATAGCAAACAAGGCACAAACTTACCATCAACAAACCGTGTCCAATCTCAAACCAGCTTCACCATAGGTTAGCCCAATTACCATCCGGGTTAATCGGATGTCATTATCTCAATACTCCAATTCCACGACTCAACAATCCAAGTCTTTCCAAATCAAATTATCCTTCTCTTTTCGAATCTCAAGTTAAGCCGGTATGGCCTCCGGGCAGGGATAAGGCTATCCCACCACCGGTCTCAAAGTTGGCCCACCTAACCAGGTTGCTACCCATTTAAGGGGTTTGGACCATGGAAAGGATTATAGCCAGGAATCGGTTAACAATCTCTCTTGCAACCTCATCCTCACGCGTGGCCGAAACTATATCGGACTCCTCAAATACTCCCAATTCAAATTCTCAAAGTTAGGGTGTTAGTTGGTTAGGGAGTAAGTGAGAAGTCACAACAAACAGACTAGCTTTCATAACAATCAACCAATCACCTCAACAAGTCATCATGGCTTCAAGCTCAATCATTCACCAACCAAGGCATAGCAATTACAATATATACATATATGAAAGTGCGGTAACCCAATTTCATGCTTTTATCTTGTTTAGGTGGTAGCAAATAAGCACACAACAAACAAGCCGGGGTCACCCCGTTAGGACACAGCGCATGAGGAAATCATACCGTGCACCATTGGTCTCGGACTTTCGTTCACCTTCGAAACTTGACTATCCAAGTCTTATAGCATATCATGGAAGGGTACGGTTAATTATGTACAATTAACCTTACTCATTGTGTTCCTAGCATTTCCCAGTTTATACTTACTAATTCATTGTTGTTCAAATCCATTTACTCAAGTAACATACTTGAAATTATTTTCTAACCTTGTTTATAGCCTTAATGACCTATAAACATCATTAATCAAGTCTTAATTACCTTATAACACCATTACCCATCAAGCCCCTATCTTAAAGTGGCTTAAAAACACTTTGTGTGAAGAATTTGGGGTGGTCCGGGTTTGTGTCCGGGGATACAAACCCGGACCAATGCATTAGAAAACTCTCGGGTAAGATTTTGATGTGGTCCGGGTTTATGTACCGGGTTACAAACCCGGACCACAACATTTGGAAACTCTCGGGTGACTTTTTAGGGTGGTCCGGGTTTATGTACCGGGTTACAAACCCGGACCACTCCATTTTCACAAGTTTTTGCCATGTTTTTAGCCTGGTCCGGGTTTGTGTACTTGTTTACAAACCCGGACCAGTTGCAGAATTGAAAAATATGTATGTTTTTGATCTTGTTTCAACTATAAACTTCTACCAATCTCTTCCCTAATGTTCCTACATATAATTTAGCATGTTTTAACACTAATTAAACCCTTAAAACTAACTTAATCCAACCTATATTCTAATCTGTTACTTAACCATTTTCACTGCTAGTATACTCCTGTTATAGGTTTTTCATGCTCTCTATTTTTGTTTCCTCTTCGTTTCCCAACTCAGTGGCTCACTTCTCAGGCCATTCTACTCTTACGGTTTACATTATTTCCCTCCTACATTACACTCATCTTATTCTCACACCTAGCTTAGTTTCCTAAGTCACTAGTTACTCAAGTTAAACATTAAAACTTAACTAGTTCTCCTAAGTTGTTTTCACCCATTTAAAACCCTTAAGTCCTCTAACCTGCTATAGAAAATTTGTCATGGTTTCCCTACACTCCTAGAACTCACCCCATCATCCTTTCTCAGTTCTTAACCATCTAAGGCTAACCAAATCCCTCAAGGGATTCTAACAACACCCATTGTTCAATTTATTCACATATATTCTTCCTGCACAACACCCCTTGTCTTTCCTTGTTTTCCAGACCCTTTAACATCATTCAAAACAATTCTAAAAAAGCTTAACTCTCTTACTCTTCACACCACAACATAACCCATTAATAGAGCATCATAAATTTTCCATTTCCAACGTTAAAGTCTGTAAAAACATAACACACACAAACTAGTTCAAGGTTAACACATTTACCTTGTGTTTCTAAGTTTGTTTCCTTTCCTCCTTCTCCTTCCCTTCTCTTCCTTTCCTTGTTCTGGTTCGGACTTTACACAGTGGGAATGCTACAACCATTCCCACAAACACACCAACCTAGAAAACTACTCCTCTGATAACCCTAAAATCTTACGCATGTTAAAACTTAAGTGAGGTTCTTACCTTTTGTATTTAGATGAGGCTTCTGAAATAGAAAAATGACAAGGTTCCCAGCTCCACAATGAATGTCAAACGGCTGGAAAGAGAGGGGAAAACAAAGGCTCACGTTCAATTTTATTTACAAGGCTAGAGTTAGAAAAAGACGGGCTTTATTACTTTTCTTACCTTAAGATGACAAGGAGAATGGAGAAGATCAAAATGCACACCCTCAGGACCCAAAACGGGCTACTGCCATAATTTTGGAAGTTGAAGCTTTTAGGTTTTCAAGAGGTGGAAAATGTTCCTTGAGAAGAGAGGAATCCAACAGTGGTATTTTTGTGGAGTTTGGAGTTTGTTTGAGTGTTCAAAATGATGAGAGAAGAGAGGGGATGTGGGTTCACCAGAAAATCACCATAGCAGCTCCAAAAGAAGAAGAAGGGTTCTGAGAGGGGGGAAAATCGTAACAGAGAAAGGGTTAGGAGAGAGAGAGTGTTAACTTACTTTTTTCTTTCTTTATTTGTTTGTCTGTATGCACATAAGGAAGAAATCAGAGAGGGGGGGGGGGAGAAAACAATGTGGAGCCGGCCTCTTCCACACACACTGTGCGTTATAATTTTTATTTACGAATTGGACACAACAATTTTGTTTATTTATGATTTCACCCCACACTATTATTTTTTCACTATTCACTTCCGGAACCAGTTTTCCGGAATTTTCTCGTTTAATTAATTTTATTGGTGTTAGACCTTCATTATCATTAATAATGACTATCTAGTTGACTAGAATTATTACGGGTCTATTTAACCCACTTAAAGTCACGTTTTCCCGGTTTCCTCGAAAACACGCTTTAAGGTTCGTTTGTGTTTTTAATCCGTTTTAAGGATCCATTTTCTTCGGGATTTGTTCCCTCATGATTATTTAGGTGTAATTAAGCTTCTAAAATCTTAATTAGCCTAATTAATCACTATTTTAAATTTTTGGGGTATTTCAATCTACCCCCCTTAAGGAACTTTGCCCACAAAGTTATTCAAGTTGGTGAATTAGTTTTCTTTGTTCAATTGACTCTCAATTGTCACAGATCATACACACAACATCTTACAGAATTTAAAATTCTGTTGCACAAAGATACTCACCTCAATCACAAGCATCTACCGACATAACTCAAACCATACCATCTCAATACAATACAATCCAAACATCAATCTCAAATCAATCACAGAGGTACCACAAATCCATTCACATCAAACACCAATCAATTCCACAATTACAATCGCCAATCACAAGTCCAACAAAATGTAATACAACTTACATACAATGCAATGCTTACCCCAAAGCAATGCCAAAAACAAAACTGTCCTACCCCCCTTAAAAGGGGTACGACCCGTACCCTCTAATGCTTGACACTCTAGTCTATAAACAAATGCGGATACTTCACCTTCATGGCGTCCTCAAGTTCCCAAGTCGCTTCCTCGACATCGTGGTTCGCCCACAAGACTTTGACCATTCGCACAGATTTGTTGCGAGTGTCTCTAGTCTTCGTATCAAGGATTCGTAGAGGAGTCTTGACATATTGCATCGTCGGCTCAAGGGATAAATGCTCGGGCTCTAACACATGAGAAGGATCAGATATATATTTCTTGTGTTGAGAGACATGAAACACATCGTGAACACGTCCCAACTCCTCTGGTAACGCTAATCGGTATGCCACGGATCCAACTCTCTCAGTAATCTCATACGGCCCCACAAACTTCGGGCTCAGCTTGCCCTTCTGGTCAAATCGAAAGACCCCCTTCATAGGAGAAACGCGCAGAAACACTTTGTTGCCCACGGTGAACTCAAGGTCACGTCGTCTCACATCCGCATAAGACTTCTGTCTATCCTGGGCTGCCTTCATATTCGCTTGAATCTGCTGAACTTCAGCTTGCACTTGCTCTAAGTATTCCGGTCCTATGATGACCGCTTCGCTCGACTCATCCCAACACAATGGGGTACGACAAGGTCTATCGTATAAAGCTTGGAAAGGCGACATCTTAATCGAAACATGATAACTGTTATTATAATAAAACTCGATAAGATGTAGCTTATCAATCCAGCTCCCCTGGAAGTCTAAGGCACATGCCCGAAGCATGTCCTCAAGTGTCTGGATGGTCCTTTCTGTCTGACCGTCGGTCTGTGGATGGAAGGCGGTACTAAGCTTCAACTCGGTGCCCAACACTTCCTGTGTAGCTCTCCAGTATCTCGAAAGAAATCTGGTGTCACGGTCAAATACAATGGTCTTGGGAACTCCGTGGTGTCGGATAATCTTCCGGTTAAATAGCTCAGTGAGCTTCGCCACCTTCCAGGTGTCCCTCATCGGTATGAATCGGGCAACCTTGGTGAGGCGATCGATAATGACCCAAATCATGTTGAGTCCTCCCCTAGCAGGTGGGAGTCCAACAACAAAATCCATAGAGATGTCATGGAATTTCCACTCTGGAATATGCATAGACTGTACCATTCCTCCCGGTCTACGGTGCTCGAATTTTACCTTCTGGCATGTGAGGCACCTTAAGACATATTCAGTCACATCAGACTTCATCCCTGACCACCAGAAGTACCTCTTCATGTCCTTGTACATTTTAGAGGCTCCCGGATGGACATGCAGTGTGGAACAGTGTGACTCTCGCAGAATGCGATCCCTCAGCTCAGCATTGCTTCGGGGGACGCATAATCTGCCATTCAGCGGATCAGACCATCCTCATGTAGCTTGAAGTCGTACTTCCTCTTCTCAAATGTGTCCTCTGAAATCTTCTGTCTGATCTCTTTCATGTAGGGGTCACACAACTTAGCCTCTCGCACCTCATCAACCAAGCTGGAAGAAGCGAGCAGCGAATGGAGTGAGTATGCTCGGCGACTCAGGGCGTCGGCTACAACATTCGCCTTCCCCTCTTTATACTGAAGGTTGATGTCGTAATCTGATAAGAACTTTATCCACCTTCTCTGTCTCAAATTCAATTCTTTTTGGGTGAACAGTATTGCAAACTCTTGTGGTCGGAATAAATGGTGATGCTTACCCCATAGAGATAGTGTCGCCATATCTTCAAGGCGAAGACAATGGCTCCTAACTCTAAGTCATGCGTCGGGTAATTCTCCTCATGCTTTTTCAGCTGGCGGGAGGCGTATGCTACTACCTTGCCACGCTGCATGAGTACGCATCCCATGCCCTTGCCTGATGCATCGCAGTAAACTTCAAATCCCTCTGTGCCCTCTAGAAGTGTGAGTATGGGTGCTGAGGTCAATGAATCTTTCAAGCTCTGGAAGGCTATCTCGCACTCGTCTATCCATATAAATGGTGCATCTTTCTTCATTAGTGTCGTCATGGGCTTTGCAACTTTTGAGAAGTCTCTAACAAACCTCTGGTAATAACCGGCTAGACCAATAAGGCTCCGAATGTCGGAAACATTCTTAGGTCTAGGCCATGAACGGACTGCTTCAATCTTGGCTGGATCGATAGAGATACCAGCGCTCGAGATCACGTGACCAAGGAAGGAGACCTGGTCGAGCCAGAACTCGCATTTGGAGAACTTCGCATATAGCTGATTCTCACATAATGCCTCAAGTACACGCCTCAAATGGCTCTTATGCTCGGCTCTCGACTTCGAATAAATGAGGATGTCATTGATGAAGACCACCACTGATGTGTCTAACTGATCACTGAACAACCGATTCATCAAATCCATAAATTTAGCTGGCGCATTCGACAGTCCGAATGGCATCACTGTAAACTCAAAGTGACCATATCTCGTACGGAAAGCTGTCTTCTCAATGTCGGAATCTCTGATGTCAATCTGGTGATACCCTGATCGGAGATCAATCTTGGAGAAGACTGAAGCTCCCTTCAACTGATCGAACAAGTCGTCGATACGTGGCAATGGATATTTGTTCTTCACGGTGACGACATTAAGCTCACGGTAATCAATATAAAGACGGAGACTACCATCCTTCTTCTTCACAAAGAGGACCGGCGCTCCCCAGGGTGATACGCTCGGGCGTATAAACCCCTTGTCAAGTAAATCTTTCAACTGTATTTTCAACTCGGCCAACTCTGCCGGTGCCAAACGGTACGGCGCCCTAGCAATCGGACCCGTGCCTGGTACAAGCTCTATCTCAAACTCAACTGTCCTCTAGGGTGGCATGCCGGGAAGTTCCTTCGGAAATACATCCGGGAACTCCGACACTACCGGTATGTCAGGGTCAAACTTTGGATCTCGCTGAAGGTCTTGCACATAGCAAAGGAATACCTCGTGCCCCTTTCTAAGCTCTCGGTACATGGACATGGCGGAGATTACTTTGGTCGAAGGCTCTCTCGGCCTCTGGTGGTATGATACGGTAACCCCAGATGGGCTTCTAAGCAGCAATCTGTGCTCGGCGCAGAGGATTCGCCCCTTATGCCGCTCCAACCAGTTCATCCCAACAATCAGGTCGAATCCCAAACCACTAAACTCGATGAAGGAAATGGGAAACACCCCGGCCTTAATTTGGATTATGGCTGCTCGGTAGTATTTCGTACACTTAACTTGCTCCTTCGACGGGAGAGTGACCATGAAATCTGGCAACTCTTCGGCGTCGAGCCCCAACCTCTTTGCGAATGAGGGCGAAATGAAGGTATGAGAGGTGCCAGTGTCGAATAATATAGTGGCATCAATGCCATTCACCGGAAAGGAACCCGTAATGATGGTGTCACTTTTACCGGCCTGTGTCTCGGTGAGAATACTGAGGGAACCATCAGTACCGAGGCCACAACCTATTGATTCATAAACTTTATGAGTTGAGGGTATACGCAAGTTAGAAATTTGACAACCAACATCGCTTTATTAATAAACAACCATCATACATCGTGTGTCTCTAATACACATTACTATCATATTACATGAGATTACAAGTTTAGTACTTCCTAAAGGTAAGGTTCAGGCGTCCGGGTTTAAGGTGTGTGGCATTGACCACTGTTGATGGTGTCGTATTCATCTTTATTTTCTTGATACCGTGATACAGCATTCTCGACTTACCTCCCATGACTAAGATATCTCCGGACATAAGTATCAGTCTCTCTGTGAGGTCCGCACGCTTTTGCTCACTAAACAAGAATTCGACATCGTCACCAATGGACCAAGACACTACGGGCACTCCCAGTTTGAGAGATTCCGTTGTCTCGTCCATATCTTGGTGTAAGCCAAGTCGTCCACCTTCTTTGTAGAAGTTAATAATACAGAGGTCCGCTTCAAGTGTAGGAACTGGGTCAGCCTCTAGTTGCTGCGCAATCTCTACAACTTGTGCATTAACCGCTTGAAATTCATCGGGTATTGCTAGTGGTGTTGCTCCGTCTTCCGCTCGTGTCTTCTGGTATGTCTTGGTATAAGGGTTCCAGTCCTTTCCCAAGCACATCATCTTCAGCTTCATCTTCGCTCCACCGGGGAATTCGGGTGTGTAAAATCCTCTTGGACCCACTCCTAGTTCGTTGCATCGTCGGATGATAGAAATTTGCGCTTCGGGTGTCAGGTATCCTTTTATTAAAATCATACCTGGATGGATGACCTGACACTGCTCGTCGGTGATGTGGTAAGTGATGAGGTCGGCCTCTTCGGGAAGTGGGTTTGAAGGGATTAGGTAACAGATATTGAAGGTCCCTATGGTGGTAAATTGCATCTATTGTGAGTTGTAGTTTAACTAGTTTGGTTCATGCTCAATTCATACAAGGATTTCTAGGTCATTCAAATTTTCTCTCATATAAACAATTCAAACTTCTAGGTCATTCAAATTTTCACTCATATAAACAATTCAAACATTTAGGCATGCTCTCAAGGATCAAAGGAGTACGAATTTACCTAAGCTGGACTTCGTGCCGGTCCCATCTCTATCAATGATGTGCAAGGCCGGCGGCCTCTGGGGTGTGCCCTTCTGAGGACCTCGGGACCCCTGTCCCTGTGAGGCCTGCTGGGCATGTGCATCGCCGGATGCAACCTCCTTGCCATCTCTCTGCTTAAAGCCTTGGTAGTTACCTTGGTAGTTGCATATGTGTTTGGGCTTGTTTGGGCACTCAAACTGACGGTGGCCCATTTGGCTGCACTCAAAGCATCTCACCTTATTCCCCTGGCAGTCGACACCGGGGTGGTTCCCTCCGCATGTTCTGCAGTGGTAGTACCGGCTTCTAGTGTGGGTCTTACCGAAGTCGGAACTAGAACCTGAGGTTTGAGGGTTAGAAATATCCGGGGTGGCAATATCAATTCATATAAGTACAAGTTTTATCCACTATCTTACCCTTAAACGGCTGGGATCTCAATGGTTTAGCAGCCACTGCTGTTTGGTAGGCTATCCGCAACTGCTCAGTTGCCTTGCCCTTCTCATTGTGGGCATTATTTTCAGTGGGGGTACTCTTTTGAGGTGGGTGGGTGTACTTCCCTTTCTTTGGATTCGAGCCCTTTTCGTACTTATGCCGCTTATGCTCTCCTCTGAGCTAGCATTCTTGGGTTAGTCTTGCGCTTACGCGTTTCCTCTTCATCCCTTATCTAGACAGTGATTTCAACTCTTTCTGAGCGCATGGGTAAACTCTCCTGAGGTTCTTGGGTGTTAGAGAGTATTTTCACAACAAATTACTGTCTCATATGGATAAGGGCATAACGATTTCACATATTAGGTTTACCTGGAGAGAGGTAAATCGGGTGTATCCCTGCCATAGACCGGAGGCGATGGCTCAGTCCGCCATAGAAGCGGTCGACCAACACCCTGACCGGTGTACCCCCCATCGGTAATAAACAAGATGGAGGTGAATTTGGTGGTAGTACTCATCGACTGTCATCTTATTCCGTCATCTTCAAAGCGTCAAGCTCCAAGCGCATTCTTGGTCTTAAGTGCGCGGGGTAGTATTTTGCTCTAGGGAGGGAGGTGTAGGCTTCCCAATCAAAGGTCGGATCAGCGGGTGCTCAGCCTTCAACAAGTTTCCACCAATCTATGATTGCGCCATCTCTATAGGTAGTATGCTGCTATCCTCACTCTAATTGCAGCAGGAGCTTCGAGAGTCTTGAATGCCGTTCCATCTCAGCAATGTAGGGCCTCCAACTTATGTCGGGTCGCTCTCGCCCTCTGAAGCAAGGAGGACGGAGATCTGCGACGGCCTTGACCGCAATTTACTCTCGGGGCTGCGGTGGGTCGGGCGGCTGTTGTTGTTTCTAGGTTTTGTTGATTTAGTTAGGGTTTGTTGTACAGCTGTTATGACCTGAGTAGCATTGTGTGCTACGGTGCGTGACGATTTCACTATCGTCTCGCGCACCGGGTCTTTGGAAGACTCTCCACGGATCGGCCCCGACCCTTCAGTCCTGACATCTGTGCAATTAACAATTCGCATTAGGTCTGTGACCAATTGGTCTTGATTTAAGCAGTTGTAATCGTCCTTGCGGAGCTTAAGGTATGCCGTAATCATTACGGTCAATCATAGTTAGTTTCCTATTCTCCGATGTAGAAGGTCGGTAATCCTTACTCGGTAATCACTACACTCGGTGGTACTACTCTCGCTATCAGAGCGACACGCTTCGCTCTGATACCAACTTTTTGTAACACCCCTACCGGCTAATCCCCTAATATCTCCTAATCGTCCGGTCCCTAGGCTATCGCAGCGGAACACCACAACCTAAGTAGCGGTGATACACGCCGTTAGCCGCCCAAACGACTAACTAGGCCTCAAAAACCGACATTGCGGTCTGATAGCAAAACAATACCGAGTTAACAAACCACTTTCACCATTCTTAAACAGATAGTCCCAACAATACATACATCCTTGCCCACCCAAGCAATATCCAAAAGCGATTACCGAGTCTAAATGTTTTAGCTCACAATTTACAACCCTCCAGTCTACAAAATATTAACGGTATAACCTCTAAACGTATCACAAATGTTTACATCTTTCAAAATCCAAAAAGGTGTACCACATGGTACACCGGCCACAAAACCTAACCGTGTACCAAACGGTACACCAACCAAATAATTAATCTACATGAAGAGCATCCCGGTCATTTCCGCCTATCACAGTCTCGAGTCCCTGCAAAACTAAAAACATTGCCCCTAGGGCTCAGCAAAAGCCGAATATGACTTCCGCATACCCCGTGTACTAGCGGGGGTACGCCAACTAATTGGTTTCCAACATGCGGTTTCATTTAATAATTGCACATGCTATATAATTGAAAGCATTCATGCATAGCACCATACAATCAGGGCATAGCACAAGGCACAACTTACCATCAACAAACCGTGTCCAATCTCAACCGCTTCACCATAGGTTAGCCCAATTACCATCCGGGTTAATCTGATGTCATTATTCAATACTCAAATCCACGACTCAACAATCCAAGTCTTTCCAAATCAAATTATCCTTCTCTTTTCGAATCTCAAGTTAAGCCGGTATGCCTCCAGCAGGGATAAGGCTATCCCACCACCGGGCTCAAAGTTGGCCCACCTAACCAGGTTGCTACCCATTAAGGGGTTTGGACCATGGAAAGGATATAGCCAAGAATCGGTTAACAATCTCTCTTGCAACCTCATCCTCACGCGTGGGCCGAAACTATATCGGACTCCTCAAATACTCCCAATTTCAAATTCTCAAAGTTAGGGTGTTAGGTGGTTAGGGAGTTAGTGAGAAGTCACAACAAACAGACTAGCTTTCATAACAATCAACCAATCCCTCAACAAGTCATCATGGCTTCAAGCTCATCATTCACCAACCAAGGCATAGCAATTACAATATATACATATGAAAGTGCGGTAAACCCAATTTCATGCTTTATCTTGTTTAGGTGGTAGCAAATAAGCACACAACAAACAAGCCGGGGTAACCCCGTTAGGACACAGCGCATGAGGAAATCATACCGTGCACCGTTGGTCTTGGACTTTCGTTCACCTTCGAAACTTGACTATCCAAGTCCTATAGCATATCATGGAAGAGTACGGTTAATTATGTACAATTAACCTTACTCATTGTGTTCTAGCATTTCCCGGTTTATATTTACTAGTTCATTGTTGTTCAAATCCATTTACTCAATTAACATACTTAAAATTATTTTCTAACCTTGTTTATAGCCTTAATGACCTATAAACATCATTAATCAAGTCTTAATTACCTTATAACACCATTACCCATCAAGCCCCTATCTTAAAGTGGCTTAAAAACACTTTGTGTGAAGAATTTGGGGAGGTCCGGGTTTGTGTCTGGGGATACAAACCCGGACCAATGCATTAGAAAACTCTCGGGTAAGATTTTGATGTGGTCCGGGTTTATGTACCGGGTTACAAACCCGGACCACGACATTTGGAAACTCTTGGGTGACTTTTTAGGGTGGTCCGGGTTTATGTACCGGGTTACAAACCCGGACCACTCCATTTTCACAAGTTTCTGCCGTGTTTTGAGCCTGGTCCGGGTTTGTGTACTTGTTTACAAACCCGGACCAGTTGCAAAATTGAAAAATATGTATGTTTTTGATCTTGTTTCAACTCTAAACTTCTACCAATCTCTTCCCCAATGTTCCTACATATAATTTAGCACGTTTTAACACTAATTAAACCCTTAAAACTAACTTAATCCAACCTATATTCTAATCTGTTACTTAACCATTTTCACTACTAGTATACTCCTGTTATAGGTTTTTCCTGCTCTCTATTTTTGTTTCCTCTTCGTTTCCCAACACAATGGCTCACTTCTCAGGCCATTCTACTCTTACCATTTACATTATTTCCCTCCTACATTACACTCATCTTATTCTCACACCTAGCTTAGTTTCCTAAGTCACTAGTTACTCAAGTTAAACACTAAAACTTAACTAGTTCTCCTAAGTTGTTTTCACCCATTTAAAACCCTTAAGTCCTCTAACCTGCTATAGAAAATTTGTCATGGTTTCCCTACACTCCTAGACCTTACCTCAGCATCCTTTCTCAGTTCTTAACCATCTAAGGCTAACCAAATCCCTCAAGGGATTCTAACAGCACCCATTGTTCAATTTATTCACATATATTCTTCCTGCACAACACCCCTTGTCTTTCCTTGTTTTCCAGACCCTTTAACATCATTCAAAACAATTCTAAAAAAGCTTAACTCTCTAACTCTTCACACCACAACATAACCCATTAACAGAGCATCATAAATTTTCCATTTCCAAACGTTAAAGTCTGTTAAAACATAACACACAAACTAGTTCAAGGTTAACACATTTACCTTGTGTTTCTAAGTTTGTTTCCTTTACTCCTTCTCCTTCCCTTCGATTCCTTTCCTTGTTTCGGTTCAGACTTTACACAGTGGCAATGCTACAGCCATTCCCACAAACACACCAACTTAGAAAACTACTCCTCTGATAACCCTAAAATCTTATGCATGTTAAAACTTAAGTGAGGTTCTTACCTTTTGTATTTAGATGAGGCTTCTGAAATAGAAAAATGACAAGGTTCCCAGCTTCACAATGAATGTCAAACGGCTGGAAAGAGAGGGGAAAACAAAGGCTCACGTTCGATTTTATTTACAAGGCTTGAGTTAGAAAAAGATGGGCTTTATTACTTTTCTTACCTTAAGATGACAAGGAGAATGGAGAAGATCAAAATGCACACCCTCAGGACCCAATACGGGCTACGGCCATAATTTTGAAGTTGAAGCTTTTAGGTTTTCAAGAGGTGGAAAATGTTCCTTGAGAAGAGAGGAATCCAACGGTGGTATTTTTGTGGAGTTTGGAGTTTGTTTGAGTGTTCAAAATGATGAGAGAAGAGAGGGGATGTGGGTTCACCAGAAAATCGCCATAGCAGCTCCAAAAGAAGAAGAAGGGTTTTGAGAGGGGGGAAAATCGTAACAGAGAAAGGGTTAGGAGAGAGAGTGTGTTAACTTACTTTTTTCTTTCTTTATTTGTTTGTCTGTATGCACATAAGGAAGAAATCAGAGAGGGGGGGAGAAACAATGTGGAGCTCCACACACACACTGTGTGTTATAATTTTTATTTACAAATTAGAAACAACAATTTTGTTTATTTATGATTTCACCCCACACTTTTATTTTTTCACTATTCACTTCCGGAACCAGTTTTCCGGAATTTTCTCGTTTAATTAATTTTATTGGTGTTAGACCTTCATTATCGTTTGATAATGACTATCTAGTTAACTAGAATTATTACGGGTCTATTTAACCCACTTAAAGTCGCGTTTTCCCGGTTTCCTCGAAAACACGCTTTAAGGTTCGTTTGTGTTTTTAATCCGTTTTAAGGATCCATTTTCTTCGGGATTTGTTCCCTCATGATTATTTAGGTGTAATTAAGCTTCTAAAATCTTAATTAGCATAATTAATCACTGTTTTAAATTTTTGGGGTATTTCACCGCCAGAGGCGAACACCATTGGTACGGAAAACGTTGTAGAAAGGATCTCCCAAAACATCAGGGCATGCGGATCGGGAGCATCCTGAGCTCCGCGAGACTTTCGCCGTAATGGGGACATTTAACTACCATGCTATTGTATTGTAATACTAAACTATAAGCCGAGAATGTATTATGAGTACGGGAATTTTGTAAGTTCACCCGTCCTGTCATATACAATTCCAATCCTAATCTTGTGTACATACAACACTGTAACACTAGAACCTTGTCGTGATGACACTTGTGGAGAAACAAATTCCGAGCGTTTATGGTACCATAAATCTAATGTGAGGTAGAACTTAAATATTCCAATAACAATGTGGTGAGGAAAAATTTTCAATCCGGATACCGTCCTTCCTATGAACAATCGTTCTAACGGTACTTGAGCAACCTATGCGGTAGTAAGACGAACGAGTCTGAAATAGACAACTCTACTTGCATGGCACACTTACCACTGCAAGCGCAAAGTTAAGCAATGTACTGATGATTCCGTCTACCCCGCGCACTTGCTACTGCAAGTGCTGCAAACAACTACGACTGTAGTTACCATTGCTATTATCGTTACCAACGAATTCTGTAAACTGTGTAGACCAATGGTACGACACCATGGTGACCAATAACCGCTAAACAAGCGTACGGTTTGAATACAATAACTTGACTATCAATCTACAGCCTTGGAAGGACCTGTTGAGTCCGACCATCATAACAAAAAAAGGGGGCATACATCAGCCCATAACAACTACCTTCATTAAACAGTGATGAATCAATAACAACGGCTTACGAGCCAAGTACTATGACAGATTTGTAAACTATCTAATGGCTGAAATGGACGTGGGAGGAGGAACTTGATTTCCTAGGAATCAAGGGAAGCCGAACACAAATTGGGGTGGAAGGATAGTTCGACATTGGTGCTGATCACATCAGGGTCGGATGACTTCAAAGACTTTTCACAAGTTGCCACAATTAAACACAGTGACAATAAACGCAAACTGCGGTATTCTAGCAACAAACAGCTAACAACAATTCAACCATAAGGCATTAAACAAGAATACTCGCGACTAACAGCTCGCACTTGTATATATTAAATCATACAGAAAATAATAGAAGAAATATGATCATATAACAATCTACACCAATTTATGATGAACACCAGAAAAGTTGTAAGACATATCAGTCCACAGTTGGACCAAAACTGAAAGAACAATCTTACCGTAACACGGTTACTACCAATACCATTCGCGACAATAAACACGAATTTATGTTTAACACAGGAATAATTACCACCCCTGGGCACTACCTTTGCCAAGGAGTGCCATGTACGCTTATGTACAATTATGAATGAACAAACGCCAAGATTAAAATTTTATGTGTATTATCATGATCATACTGATCATTGGACATGTTCCAAGCAAACTACCGCCATTGGCGTTCCATCATGTGAAAACTAATAATTAAGTGTATATAAAAAGGGCATGTCGTTTACTATCAAGACGACTGTCAGTGATGATGAATGTGTGAATTAAACAACGGCAAATCGCGTAAGCAATAATACAAATATCCAAGTGTAATCTATGATACAAAACAACCGAACTAGACGCTAAATAGGGTAAGTTAAAGTAAGTACTTAATGTACTAGCAAAGGGCGTAAGCCCGGGAAGACGGGGACACCGCCTCTGACTACCTTTAAATGTATGTAAACAAGAAAACGATGTCTGAATTACTATGACATGTAACAAGAAATAAATTACCGTAAGGACTTCCATGAAGGAAGGATGCATCCTGTACTACGTTAAATGTTATGGTCCGGATAATATAATGAAATTAAGGGAACTACGGTACATACCGTAAAAAGCATAAATAATATGCTAATTAACTAACAAGCGCCAAACCGCGCACGTGAGATCTAAATAACAACAGTTGACCCAGCATATGAGTAACCCCAATAAAGAAACTACTAAACAATAAACAATAACAAACTTAATTAACGAACTGTTATCAACAATATATTCAACAACAAAGAGGAGAAAAATATCTCCCATTATTACAGTACCACCCATACCTTTAGAATAAACATAATGAACACCAGCCAATAAATACACGAACCCATACCAATTGGGCAGGAAACCCAGGGAACCAAACATTCCCACTGGAGACCCCCAATACTAACAAGAAATGGAGTTTGACAATAGAATACTTCATGAACGTGTGACGGACACCACCAGTTTATAAACGAGTTATGGGAGGACCACACTCCATGTGAGCTTGTGGGCTCGACAGACTCATTCCTGAGTTAGTCGAGTAAGTAGCAATGTATCAGTACGGTACCCCATACACGTAGACATGTGGTGAAAGTAACACTGGGAGTAGTCAACTCCACATGAAGGTCAGAGATGTAAACCCAGACCAGTATAAAAACCGCCTAAAACGGATTAACGAATAAAACCCCAGTTTAACTAACGAAGTGAATGCAACCAACAACCTTGAATGTAATATGATCAAGCTATAGCTCCGCAAAGGAGTGGATAAAATACAGTAACCCTAAAAGGAAAACCTCCCGACAGTGGAGAAGCATTGATAGTTAATTGGATGACAAGCAAGAGGACCCAACAAATGGGCGAATAAGAACATAATACACAAAGAGGCTTAATAGCCGTCTAAACTAACAATATGCAGTACTCAAAAGCAACCATTTAATGATTATAATCATTACCCATAAACGGGGCAAAGAGAGGACTACTCTCCAAATACAAAAATATGTACAACAATGCTAAATGGTATGAAAATCCCGTATGTCCAAATTAAGGACAGTGGTACGTTCTTAACCAATAAGAGGTTGAACACGAGTACATAACTATCTAATATCCAATAAGGGTGAAGCTAGTACACTAGCGGATGCCCTAAATTTTAAGGCATAGACCACAATAAATATACAACCGTCGAATCGACTAAAATATGGTGCATGCGGAAGCGACCATTACAAACAACAGATAGAATGAATACATTCTCAAACATAGATGAACAGAACTTGCACAGAACACAATGATGATACATAAAATGGATGACAGGCCATACAACAGCTTTTGCCTGTTAAAGGACATGCTCCAAAAATAAATACTGAGTTCAAACCATAACTCGAATATGAATTCACAGATATAATGATATTCCTTGTGAAAAACGTGTGAATACAAAGATATAAATATAACTGAGGAAAATACCTCAACTACCAAAAACATACCCACACGGGATGTCAAGCAGTGCAGGACACAATATGGATTCTCCCAATAAAGGAGGCGAATCATACAAAGGTTGTTGCGAAACCTTCACTCGGAAAGCACAACAAATGTCTACAAAAATACATAATAAATATTACAAATAAATACCATACTCCGGAAAAAACACCGGGAGACACAGGATTACGAAAAATTATCCTCGTGCAGTTATAACAATATGTCTTAAACAAACAACAATAGAAACTAGTGCAAAACGGCACTAAGCACAAATGATAATTAATATAATACTTCAACCCAATACTATATCAACGAGTGAAGATAACAACATACTAAGATATATTCTGAATTCAATTTCGATCTAGTTGTGTGATAAGCCGCAGACTTATCATATTTTACCCATTAGATTTAGGATTATATTTGTGTAAATAAGGTTAAATATATGTTATTTATGCTCATTATGTGTTTAAGTATATTATTTGTACAAACTTATGTTTTTATGAGTTTTCTGTGCAAGGAATGATTTTCTAGGAAAAAGTTCAATTGAAGCCGGACTCAATGCCGGGTGGATCCTGCACGGCATGAACACAGAACAGAAAAGAGTCATTGCCGGATGCGATGCCGGGTAAAAGCTATCCGGCATAAGTGTAAAGTCGCTTCGGTTGACCATACGACAGCACATGTGTTCCACGTGTTTTCCAACCGATGCCGGGTGTGATGCCGGGTATATCCTACCCGGCATATGCACTGTTTCGCGCAAAATTGACGGTTTCGACGTTAACATTTGGGCACATTTATCACGTGTGCCGGCTACTGGCGATCCGGCACGACGCCCGGCAAGAGACATTTTGATGCCTATAAATAGGCCGAGAAAGGCTACAATTTGACACACTTCAACATACCAAATCCACGCCATTCGCACTTCATTTCCGCCACATTCCATCTGTTGGTGCCCAAGGAACGTCTGCAGATCTATCCACGCGAGAGAAGAAGAAGACCTTGACGGGTTAAGGCTATTAACATCCCCTTCTCCCCCTTTGTGTTCTCTTCTTGTAGTTGTGTGGATGGTGATGCAGAATCCTTGTTAGATTTTTGGTTAGGGAAGATTTCCTTGTAAAACTCGTATGACCATTTATGGAATTTTCAAGTTTCTTAACCCGAGTTCTAATCTTCATGCAAGTAGAATGAAGTAGCTATTTATTCTCTTATCTCTAAGTCCTATTTAAGGCTTTCCCAAGCAAGAATAGGATAGATTAAGATTTTGGTAATCTTTAAGTTTGTTGTTCCAAAAGAGGGGCATCAAGACCTAAGGTTTAGGGTTAATCTCTCATTTCCCATTATTCTGCTTGTATTCGCGGCATTAGCTATGCACGATGCAAGTATGAATATTGAGTTCCTTTTGTCAGAACCGAATCTGGAAGTGTTATTTATGAAATGTACGATGCCGGATGTTGTGCCGGGTGAAAGTTGTCCGGCACGTTCAAGGCCATGAATCTGCCGGGTAGCGGAGGTCCGGCATCACATCCGGCGTATGCATTTTGTGAGACCAAATCCTCTTTGAGACTTGCCACCCTTGATTATTGGTCTTACGTTTCCCTTACATTGATAATCTTCCAAAATCAAAGTAAGTTTATTTAATTTTCTTAGTTTAGAATCACCCTAGAATAGGCTTTTGCCCGGATTAGGACTAGTTTCTATAAGTCCCTTGGGTTCATACTCTCGGTCGTAATATACTTACACTATTCTCCGACCGGGTTTTATTTGCTACCCGTAGTAGAGTTGTCGGTTTAGTTTATCATTTTAATCTTTTTATATATAGTTTTATCCCTACAAATCTCGTTAGCAAATTGGTGCCGTTGCCGGGGATTTGTAGGGATAAAACTATATATAAAAAGAATAAAATGATAACTAAACCTACAACTCTACTACGGGTAGCAATAAAACCCGGTCGGAGTATAGTGTAAGTATATTACGACCGAGAGTATCGAACCCAAGGGACTTATAGAAAACTAGTCCTAATCCGGGCAAAAGCCTATTCTAAAATAAAATGGGGGAAAAGTAAATGTGATTCTAAACTAAGAAAATTAAATAAACTAACTTTGATTTTGGAAGACTATCAATGTAAGGGAAACATAAGACCAATAATCAAGGGTGGCACGTCTCAAAGGATTTGGTCTCGCAAAATCATAACGCCAGATGTGATCCGGACCTCCGCTACCCGCAGATTCATGGCCTTGAACGTGTCGGATAACTTTCACCCGACACGACATCCGGCATCGTACATTTGTAAATAACTGAAATACCCCAAACTTAAGTATAGTGATTAAGATAATTCTAATCCGTATTTAAGAGCCTAATAATGCTGGAGTAAGATTGGTAAGGAAAAATAAATCCAAAAGAAATAAATAAACGCTTAAAAAGCGGAAAACGCTAAATAAGCGTTAAATAACCCATAGGAGGTATAGACCTCGGTTAGCGTACTATGGATTCTAAAGGTTTAATAAGACCTAAATAATCATGAACGATTCCCGAAAAAACGGATCCAAGAAATGTATTAAAACGCTAAAAGAGCTTTAGCACACGTTTTTCGAGGAAACCCGAAACGTGACTTTAAGTGGTCTCAACAGACCCGTAAAATTATGAACCATTAAATAACAATTATAAGCATGTATGAAAGCTTAATAGTCAATAAAAATAATTAGGCGAGAGAATTCCAGAAAACGGGTTCCGGTTAGTAAAAACTGTAACAACCGGGAAGTATGGGGTGACATTGTAATAAAAGAAAACTCGTGTGTCCACTTTTGTAATAAAAAGCAAAAATTTTGAGTGGTGTAACACCCCATCCAACAAAAACGCATAACAACAGTCTGGCTGCAGCGGAAAATACTTCTTCACATTACTTAACTTGTTAGTGTTACACGCCGTTAACCACCCTCGTGGCTAACAAGGCTATTACATATCATTGTACCGGTCTGATGGACTAGATTCCCGAGCGTCTACACATTACTGACCCTTCCATTAACATAGAAACAACATACACCTTCCAACTGTACCGAGTATTCACAAACTAGTGCCGATAACAATTTCGGTCTTACTCACCTACTGTATATGTACAACTTAAATGATTACCCATGCACAAACGACTACCCCGTCCTACTCTCGAACGGCTTCCAGCTCCTTGTACCTGAAATAGGAAAAGAAGAGAAAGGGTGGCCCCCAAGGGGCTCAGCACCTTTGCTGGTATGGTAATCCCGCCCGCATGCTACCGGGCCCGGACAAAACTAATTGTCGTCTTAGCATGCGATTGATTTTATTTGAATCATGCATTGTGAACTTAAACACACAACACATAACATTCTGCCTCAATGGGCTCAACAACAGTTAGCACATCCTTACTTGATAAGTCACTCATGGTATTCATTACCCCTAGAGTGTTTCTCCTCTAATGGAGCTACTTCCTTAATAGACGACACTTACCCATATCGGGTTATCCTTAAACGCCTTTATCACAAACTGGGATTCATTTCCATGATCCACATTCTCCACATTTTACAACATATAACATACACTACATAACAACACCTTTCATGTTACAACGTGATACAACATCGCAATAGAAATTGCATTACAACAACCACACATATCATAACGGAGCGATTCTCTTAGGAACCGACCCAAACATAGTTAATTCACTGGTGAGCCTAGAGAATGATGTCACCCTCATTTAAAGTCGTTATACAGCACTCCTTACCGTCCTAATAGTTGGACGAGTAACTTAGGTTAAGATGGTTCGGATATGGTGACCCGAATACACCACATAAACACATGTTCCCCTAAACCGATCAGTCAGAATAGCTAAGCTTTGGAGTAAGCTAATGGGAGATCATAACCCGTGAGGGAAACAACCATAACAGAGAAAGGGTAAGGCTAAGAAGGCATACCCACTCCCCAAACAACGCGCACCGGCCTAACCGGATTCCTCACCACTGTTAGTACATACTTACTTTTAGATATTAGTTAGAACCCCACCATGGAGTCTATCACATCTACACACCATACAGTATTACAACTGGGTTAAACATACAAGGGAGATCCCTACATTCACATACACATATCACACAATTAACACACGCATAGCCGTGGTTAGAACGTCCCATGGTTTGGGTCGTTTAAATCCGAATACCGAACTCTTATGTGATCCTAGACTCAGTTAACTAAGGTTACACTTCCGAGGTTAAATGGTATCGGAACTAGACACGTCACTATATGAATTACTGTAGACTCATTACATGTTTTATCTTACAACGTGGCAAACAGAAAAACACATTGGCATACAACCGTGTTTAATCCGGTAGGACACAGGTTGCAGAAAACCATACCTGTCACCGGAGTCCACTTTACCATGTCCACTTATGTTCCTCGAGCAATTCTCGAACAACTGATAACATTACATGTACTTTTTAACATCGGGGTAACATGTTTGTTTAAAGTCTAATGCTTATAACTTTTCCCCGTTAACTTAGTTACATAACTTCACTTTTTAACTTGTTTACTTCTACATTTTAATACATCTTTTTTCCCACTAAATTATCATTATAACTCACCTAACATGTCTTAAACAACCTTATAACATCATTACTAGTCAATCCCCATCATTACACATCATTCTATAACCTTAAACAATGTTTTTGGTCCGACCGACCTTACCGACCGACCTTACACAAGGTCGGTCCATTCCAGAACACATTACCGTCAAAATTTCTACTCCGACCGACCTTGTATGTTCGGTCGCATGTTCGGTCCATTCCCGAGAGTTTCTTCCCTTGAAAATTCAGGCCCGACCGAACTTGCCAAGTCCGGTCCCATGTTCGGTCGATTCCAGAAACTTAATTCGTACACAAAATACAAGCCCGACCTTGCAAGTCCGGTCCCCAAGGTCAGTCCATTCCAGAAACCATTCTCATTCTCGCAGGGTAAACTGGGCTCGACCGACCTTGGCAAGTTCGGTCGCAAGGTCGGTCTGCTCCAGACCCTTATTTTCCATTGCCCATTTAACTCCAAACTTCACCTCATATATCCTAATATGTCCTAACCTCATTTGGGCACTTCAAACACATCTTTAGCCATGTACTAAATTCCTTAAATCACCCACCAAACTATCTTTATCATTCCACAAACTCCTTACAAAATCTCTTAATACTTGTACATTTTTCATTTGGTTTTCTAAGTGGTATTTCACCTATAATGACCACTATACCAAGATGTTTCCTCTACACCTTAGCATCATCTCTCAAACTTCTTTTCTTACTAACTAAATCTCCTTTTTCACATCTTACCTAAACATCATTTCTTCCTTGTACACCAACATTCCTAAACCTTAAACAAACTTCTCCAAGACTTTATTACATCCCAAAAACACTCATTGAATTCCTAGAACTTCCAAGATAATACCAAAGTCCTTGTATCACTCTAAATCACCTTAATACATGCTTTCTTCCCTAGTAAAACACTTGTTCACCTTTAACACTTCCTAGTTCACCAAAACTTGTTTAAATCACTTAGAACTTCTTACACATTCTCCAAATTTTGCCATAGCTTCTCTTGTATATACTCACATCCAAACACTTAGGTTTTTACCTTATTTCATTCAAGAACACCCTAAATCCATCAAGAGTATTCTCACACACATAACTTCACCCAATTTACACTACATCACAATATAGTGCATAAACTTAATTGCTTGGCACTTAGGCCCTTAAATAACATGGCTCTTAGGCCCTTAAGATGCATAAATCATAAACACTGAATTTCCCACATTGTATTTGCCTTTGACCTGCAAATACACTCAACAATACATATGCCTTTTACTAAGCCCTTGAGAGCATTCTTCTAAGTCATTTTCCCTTGGCTCCTTAAATCATTTTCATAAGCAATATAAGCTCATTTCTCCTAAGACTTTAAACCATATTAGGTTAGCACATTTACCTCTTTTGCCCACAAACTTCTTTCTTGTTGCCTTGACTAAATTGGCAAGGCTTTTGGTTGCTTGTCAACTTCTAAACATTGTACAAATAATAGAATGAGTATTCAAGCATTATGCTTCATCTCATTGCAAACCCTAGTTACATATATTATCTTAACATATTAAGGTAATTGTTTTACCTTTGAATGGAAAGAGAGCTTGAATGAGTATCAAGAGAGGACTCCTCCTAGCCCTTGGAAGATTCAAATGAAGCTAAAACAAGCAAGGTAAAAACACCATTGTGAGGTGAATTTTCGGACAACACAAAACATGGAGGAAACATCATTTTTCTTTGAGTTTCCTTACCTTGAAGCAAAGGAGAACAATAACATGTGAAAAGGTGAGCTCAAGCTCCATCAATGGTGAATCTCCTTGGCACCGAAATGAGGCTTTTGAAGATTTGAAAAGATAGAAGTGTAGAGCTTGCTCCAACTAGAAGAATGGTGGTCTTGAAATTGAATTTGGACCATGGAGCTAGGAGTTACAAGAGATCAAAGATGGAGTTTAATGGTGGTGGTGTAGTATTACCGTGAAAGAGAGGAAGAAGATGGAGTTGGAACCGTGGGAATGCAAGAAGGAAAGAGAGAATGAAGATAAGTTTGCCTTTTTAAGAGATATTATGTAATAAAGCAAATAGTAACTTGCTTTATCATTAGTTATTTGTTTTGTTAACTTACAAGGTGATGACTCACCTCATAAAAACCGGCCCCCATTAGTAGTCTAGGGGTGTTTTGGTCTTTGTTGACCAATTAACTTACTTATAATAACATATGTTACAAACTAGCTTATTAAAGTTACTATTCACTAAAACAAGGCACATAGATGTGAAATTTTTGATTTCCCATTGATATAGACTTCCAAATGTGATACTATATAGTACACATGTTAACTAAAGAGTAATGATGGACATTTAGCCATACAAAACTCATTTACAAGACAATTTTTCAAAAACGTGCTTTAAGACTCCTTAAAGCACATTTTGTGTTTTAACCTGTTTTCAAGCTTGGTTTTCTTTGGTAATTGATTTAATATGTTCATTAACATATTTATAAGGTATAGGTATGACCATTAGGTCTTATACAAATTTATCCCAAGCTTAGAGCACATTTTGCTCTTATTACTTTAAGGTATTTTCTTGTGTTTTATTTGGTTTAACTGTCTACCAAAGTTTCCTAAGGACTTAATTTGCCTTGTTAAATCATAATTGACTATTATTTAGTCTTGGTAGGTTCTTTGGGTCCTAACCAAGTTCACTCCAAGCTTAAAGCATGTTTTTGCTCAAACTGTATCTTAGTGCTTTATTGCATTTTACTATGGTTTAAATTGTTCACTGATGTTTCTAAGGCACTTTTTAGCCTTTACATACCATAGTTTGATATTTAAACCACATATCAAGGTTTGGGGTATTTCAATCTACCCCCCTTAAAAGAACTTCGTCCTCGAAGTTTACCCTTCCCACACATCTTGGATTAGAATACGGGGATTACTTATAGAAATAAAACTTCCATAACCAAACACACTTTACATCACAACCTCGGACTTAATGGTCCGGGTAACACATTCACATCCATACATAACATAACATATTCACAAGATAACCTCGGACTCAATGGTCCGGGTATCTTAACAACATTTACACATACATAACAACCCTTAGACTCTCTGGTCTTGGGTAACATAACAATATTTAGACACATAGGTCTTGATAGCATAACAGCCTTTAGACACATAGGTCTATGTAACACAACACATTTAGACTCATAGGTCTTAATAGCATACACTTTTAGAACTCAAGGTCAAAATAACATTTATTACACATACCACACAACATGTCATAGCATGTATAACAATCAAAAATATCTTTGATATACACTGTGATCCCGCAGAACCCGGTCGCGATGGACACCTTCCGTCCCCGTGCCTTTGGGAGATCAAAACAATCACTTAAATTTAAAATTTCCTTGCGAGGTTAAGTAAGAGAACTTTAATTTTGTAAAGTATCTATCGACGTTTTATAAGTACCAATTGAAAATCCTTTTGAAAACACACACAACTCCAAGTCCAACTTATGCTCTTTGCTTCTTTTCTTAGCGTGGTTATTGTGACCACTTATAGGGAGCTTCAAGAGTCATCCAACCTGATGTGTCAGCATCAATGTTGAACTATCCTTCCACCCAATTTGTGTTCGGCTTCCCTTGATCGCATGCAAATCAAGTTCCACCTCCCACTTCATTTTCAAGCATCAAATAATCACTCATTTCCAATTTTCTATCTTTTTAATCATTCTAATCATGATCATAACATCTCCAAGGAATAGAACTCCGCCTATCAGTTACCTCCATTCACTAATCTTGTTACCTAGGGAACCTTATCCTCATTAGGTTTTATATCGGTCTCATACCCTTCCATGAGTCACTATATAATATATATACAACATATATTTTATCAAAATACAACACACCATTTCACATTTATACACAGTCGGGGTTTTGTTCCCGGGAGTTTCTCTACTCCCCACACTTGTACTATCACACACAACTGTTAATAAATCAACACACTATCACAATGGTATTCGCATCATCTGTGCGCAATTACCACAATTAAACCATGAATGGATGTGTATGTTTACGTAACACACACACCAATCATCAAACAAATTATTTTATGCTATGCACAACAAGTCACGTACACTTGTAGGTAATACACACTAAGTGGTTTGCGCTCTACCCCCCTTAAAAGGGATTACGCCACGTAATCAATCACTAAACATTTGCTTAAAATGTTCTGCCGTCGTGAAGTGTTTTAACTTCCACGCGGTCTATTACACAATGGATTCTGATTAGAGGATCTTAACCATATTGGTGGTTTAGTTCCTAAACCAAGAATTCTCATTGGAGTTTGTTTTTAAACTCTTAGTTGGTTTTGATTCGGCCTATTAGGCTTCTAGGCGTTAATAATTAGCCATTCACTCATGTTCACCATGTACATTCAACACTTGAATCACTGGCTCACTAGTTTCTGCTGCGAAACTCTAGTAACTGTAGAGCTTAATTGCCCCTTTTTGTTATTCTTACTGTATTGTACATCCCCAATTGTCACCTTCATCTTGGTAACAATGGTTTTCTCAACCGACGTGTGGTATCTTTTACCGTTAGCGAATTTGGTGAGTTATAAACTTTCTATCCACTTCCATAACATTTACTGTGTAAATAGTTATGTATTTCACAATGATTAACTTGTTCCCTTCTGACTTACTGTAGGTTGAGATTGAGCTACTACCTAGTGTGTAGTGCTCTCAGCTATTTACAACATTTGGGGTATATTCCATACCGATATTTGGCAGTTAGTGCTACTGTAGTCACTTACTGTTAATCAATCTCCACATTTGGTTTTGTACAAGTACTTTTTTATTGGTGCGGCCTTGCATTTCCTATGCATCGGCCATTATAACATTATTGCTCCACAATTAACATGTTACCAATTCCTAGCTATCCCACTCGATCATTACTGCGCAAGTGCAATACCAAAACTCCAGTCATACAGAGTGTAGAGACGTAAACTCTTGACAGTAATCCCTTAGCGACTCGCCATGGAATTCACACTGAGTTCCTCATCACATAGTACCTACCACTAGTTATTGCCCAGTCTGTTTAACATCGCTTACCTTGCATCTCCACAGAGTTTAACTCATAACTGGTCTTATCTGCCACATTATTACTCATAACATTGATACAACGGTCGCCGGCCGCGAACCGTGCTCTTACTCATTGCATAACAATAACTTACATGGTATTTACTGTCACATTAACTTCCACACCTATACTTATATCATTCACATTATGGTTCGTCATTCATTTGGATGACTACCGAATGCTCCTTGAGCATTGATCATTCAAGTCAAAGCCGGTATTATTCAGCTTGGTGTTTCACTTTATACACACATACTACTAAACTAACTGCTCTCAAATCATAAGAATATTGTCCACAACATATTCTTGAGCTTGGTACACATAACTACCGCTCTAGCGGTTTTCACAATATCGAGAGGTATCCCCATTCTTAGTGCAGTGTTTCTTCTCCACTCTATTCACTTATATAACATAAACTTCTGCAATCAATCTAATTTACATAACACATTTTATTTGTGGCTTAAGAGCTTACTGCTTCGAGCTCGTCCATTGTGGACGGTTCACACACATGTACTTCTTGTACAACATTACATGGTTTGGATATATAGGGAGCTCCATGACAAGGTCGTTGCACTCCGTTTCCTTTCATGGGATGCCCCTTAGGATGTCAGTCCGTCTCCTGACAAACTTATGTCTAAACTGGGTGTTAGTTCAACCCTTATGCTTCTATCATGTCATTTCGTTTCATACAATTATCGTTGATTGTGAACACCCTTCAAGGATTGCTCCTGGGTGTTGCTAAGTTATGCCTTACATCTGGTTCACGCTTATTGGTATACTCGTTAGCCACGCTGTTTGCGTTCTTAACTGGCTTATTATCTTCTTCTGTGAAGATAACATTTCCTGGTAGTGTAGGTACCCCTTCTGGGACTCTTATCCCGTTCATTGCACACTAATGTGTCCACATTAGGCATCTGCCTTGCCATGCACAGGCTGGTTCACCATCCAGCTATCATGTTACACCTCGGGATTCTTAAGACATATGTGATGTCTTTACATAACAGTTAGTGCACTTCGCACCTCCTGACTCTTAAACATTTCCTTGAAATGAATTCACTAATTCTTTGGTCTCGTTAACTTAACTAGGCCTTTACTTCAACCATTCAGGTAATCCTTAGCTCCTGTTTGACTTATACTGCTGACCGTAGTATGGAGTCGACTACTTCCCGTGTTCCGGACTCTACTGTATACATATGTGGGGTACCCTACTGATACATTGCTACTTGCCCAACTAACCCATAAGTAGGTCTGCCAGGCCCACAAGCTCCTATCGGAGTGCGGTCGTCCCACATTACAGTGGTACACTTGTAGTGTCCGTCACACGCCTAGGTGAAGTATTCTATTGTCAACTCCCTTATATTATCCCTTGACAATATACATTCCGTGCTTCCCGAACTTAATTGAGGGAAAGTTTATCCACTGTTGTATCTTATCAACTACCCTTGGTTTTACTGGTTTGGTTTAGAAGAAGGTTAGAAAGAAGTATTGGTTTGAAGAAAATCTGGTTTTGAAAGAAAAGAGTTTGAAATAAATCTGAGTTTGAAAGAAAATTTTCATGGTTTCACAACATCTTCTTACCCTAACCAAGTCTAGCTTCTCGCTGACTGGTGTACTTACAATTACAGAGGTTAGGCTGTTATTAAGCCCTTCATGGTCATAATGATCACACTTAACTTCGTGGTACTTTACAAAGCACTTTGTAGTTGTTAAAACTTCCCCGAACAGCCCTGTTATAGCAGCACTTGCCAGGGCAAGTGCGGCATGTTAACTGGCTATCGGTTCAACACATACCGGTTGTGGTATTGTTTTACCCGCACTGTCATCAGTGGCCTTGTTGGCCCTCACTTGATCTTACAGTCTGATAATAATTCCTCCGGATGACTTCTCACTGTCTTTACATGATAATCACTAACTAGGGTGTTTCCCATTCTGGAAGACCCTATTTTTGTATTGTTTCCTCTTCGTAGCCCGTTCTACGCATTGTCGTGGTTGCTGAGACTTGTCTCTTGTTTGGGCACTACGTTGTAGTTCCTTTGTCGGTTGGTATACCGTTGGGTATTATTTATCACTGTGGTCCCGTAGACACTCGTCTCGGGTTTTATTAATCCACTTCTTGCCCGTTGCACGGTTGGGCATTGCAAGCTGGTTATCCTCGACTGCTCGGCATGTCGACCCAGGTTGCCGGAATTCTTATTCTTCTATACACTGATTCTTCACTCTTCGCTATGAAATGCGGTTAAACACTGTTTAGATGGGAACCGTCTCTCTGAGATTCCCAGTTTTCGGGATCTGCCGTATGACAGGTTCACGTACCTTTAGAGGTGTTTAATAACAGCCAGATCGGGTATTCCCGAGTAGATAGGGGACTTCCATCTCTCTGGCGTTGTTTCCCAAGTTATATAACAGGGATGTGGAGGGTGGGTTGGATATGAGGTTTCCAGACACACTTGGAATACCTAACTAGCGTATCTCTCACACTATCACTCAACCCTTAACCCAAAGTACTAAAATCCTACTCGGTACTTCCTAAGCTCGGTTAATTCAGTCATCAGAGCGATACTTCGCGCTGATACCACTTTTTGTAGGGATAAAAACTATATAAAAAGATAAAATGATAAACTAAACCTACAACTCTACTACGGGTAGCAATAAAACCCGGTCGGAGTATAGTGTAAGTATATTACGACGAGAGTATCGAACCCAAGGGACTTATAGAAAAACTAGTCCTAATCCGGGCAAAAGCCTATTCTAAAATAAAATGGGGGAAAAGTAAATGTGATTCTAAACTAAGAAATTAAATAAAAAACTAACTTTGATTTTGGAAACTATCAATGTAAGGGAAAACATAAGACCAATAATCAAGGGTGGCAAGTCTCAAAGAGGATTTGGTCTCGCAAAATGCATACGCCAGATGTGATGCCGGACCTCCGCTACCCGGCAGATTCATGGCCTTGAACGTGTCGGAAACTTTCACCCGACACAACATCCGGCATCGTACATTTCGTAAATAACTGAAATACCCCAAACTTAAGTATAGTGATTAAGATAATTCTAATCCGTATTTAAGAGCCTAATAATGCTGGAGTAAGATTGGTAAGGAAAAATAAATCCAAAAGAAATAAATAAACGCTTAAAAAGCGGAAAACGCTAAATAAGCGTTAAATAACCATAGGAGGTATGAGACTCGGTTAGCGTACTATATGGATTCTAAAGGTTTAATAAGACCTAAATAATACATGGGAACGATTCCCGAAGAAAACGGATCCAAGAAATGTATTAAAACGCTAAAAGAGCTTTAGCACACGTTTTTCGAGGAAACCCGAAAACGTGACTTTAAGTGGTCAAACAGACCCGTAAAAATTATGAACCATTAAATAAATTATTAAGCATGTATGAAAGCTTAATAGTCAATAAAAATAATTAGGCGAGAGAATTCCAGAAAACGGGTTCCGGTTAGTAAAAACTGTAACAACCGGGAAGTAGTAGTGGGTGACATTGTAATAAAAGAAAACTCGTGTGTCCACTTTTGTAAATAAAAAGCAAAATTTGAGTGAGTGTAACACCCCATCCAACAACAAACGCATAACAACAGTGCAGCGGAAAATATACTTCTTCACATTACTTAACTTGTTAGTGTTACACGCCGTTAACCACCCTCGTGGCTAACAAGGCTATTACATATACATTGTACCGGTCTGATGGACTAGATTCCCGAGCGTCTACACATTACTGACCCTTCCATTAACAATAGAAACAACATACACCTTCCAACTGTACCGAGTATTCAAAACTAGTGCCGATAACAATTTCGGTCTTACGACACCTACTGTATATGTACAACTTAAATGATTACCCATGCACAAACGACTACCCCGTCCTACTCTCGAACGGCTTCCAGTCCTTGTACCTGAAATAGGAAAAGAAGAGAAAGGGTGGCCCCCAAGGGGCTCAGCACCTTTGCTGGTATGGTAATCCCGCAGCCCGCATGCTACCGGGCCACGGAAACTAATTGTCGTCTTAGCATGCGATTGATTTTATTTGAATATGCATGTGAACTTAAACACACAACACATACATTCTGCCTCAATGGGCTCAACAAACAGTTACATCCTTACTTGATAAGTCACTCATGGTATTCATTACCCCTAGAGTGTTTCTCCTCTAATGGAGCTACTTCCTTAATAGACGACACTTACCCATTAATCGGGTTATCCTTAAACGCCTTTATCACAAACTGGGATTCATTCCATGATCCACATTCTCCACATTTTACAACATATAACATACACTACATAACAACACCTTTCGTTACAACGTGCACATAACAACATCGCAATAGAAATTGCATTACAACAACAACACATACATAACGGGAGCGATTCTCTTAGGAACCGACCCAAACATAGTTAATTCACTGGTGAGCCTAGAGAATGATGTCACCCTCATGATAACTCGTTATACACACTCATTACCGTCCTAATAGTGGACGAGTAACTTAGTTAAGATGGTTCGGATATGGTGACCCGAACACACCACATAAACACATGTTCCCCCTAAACCGATCATAAGTCAGAATAGCTAAGCTTTGGAGTAAGCTAATGGGAGATCATAACCCGTGAGGGAAACAACCATAACAGAGAGAAGGGTAAGGCTAAGAAGGATACCCACTCCCAAACAACGCGCGACCGGCCTAACCGGATTCCTCACCACTGTTAGTACATACTTACTTTTAGATATTAGTTAGAACCCCACCATGGAGTCTATCACATCTACACACCATACAGTATTACAACTGGGTTAAACATACAAGGGAGATCCCTACATTCACATACACATATCACACAATTAACACACGCATAGCCGTGGTTAGAACGTCCCATGGTTGGGTCGTTAAATCCGAATACCGAACTCTATGTGATCCTAGACTCAGTTAACTAAGGTTAACACTTCCGAGGTTAATGGTATCGGAACTAGACACGTCACATAATGAATTACTGTAGACTCATTACATGTTTTATCTTACAACGTGGCAAACATACAGAAAAACACATTGGCATACAAGCCGGTGTAATCCGGTAGGACACAGGTTGCAAGAAAACCATACCTGTCACCGGAGTCCACTTTACCATGTCCACTTATGTTCCTCGAGCAATTCTCGAACAACTGATAACATTACATGTACTTTTATTAACATCGGGGTAACATGTTTGTTTAAAGTCTAATGCTTATAACTTTTCCCCGTTAACTTAGTTACATAACTTCACTTTTTAACTTGTTTTACTTCTACATTTTAATACATCTTTTTTCCCACTAAATTATCATTATAACTCACCTAACATGTCTTAAACAACCTTATAACATCATTACTAGTCAATCCCCATCATTACACATCATTCTATAACCTTAAACAATGTTTTTGGTCCGACCGACCTTACCGACCGACCTTACACAAGGTCGGTCCATTCCAGAACACATTACCGTCAAAAATTTCTACTCCGACCGACCTTGTATGTTCGGTCGCATGTTCGGTCCATTCCCGAGAGTTTCTTCCCTTGAAAATTCAGGCCCGACCGAACTTGCCAAGTCCGGTCCCATGTTCGGTCGATTCCAGAAACTTAATTCGTACACAAAATACAAGCCCGACCGACCTTGCAAGTCCGGTCCCCAAGGTCAGTCCATTCCAGAAACCAATTCTCGCAGGGTAAACTGGGCTCGACCGACCTTGGCAAGTTCGGTCGCAAGGTCGGTCTGCTCCAGACCCTTATTTTCCATTGCCCATTTAACTCCAAACTTCACCTCATATATCCTAATATGTCCTAACCTCATTTGGGCACTTCAAACACATCTTTAGCCATGTACTAAATTCCTTAAATCACCCACCAAACTATCTTTATCATTCCACAAACTCCTTACAAAATCTCTAATACTTGTACATTTTTCATTTGGTTTTCTAAGTGGTATTTCACCTATAATGACCACTATACCAAGATGTTTCCTCTACACCTTAGCATCATCTCTCAAACTTCTTTTCTTACTAACTAAATCTCCTTTTTCACATCTTACCTAAACATCATTTCTTCCTTGTACACCAACATTCCTAAACCTTAAACAAACTTCTCCAAGACTTTATTACATCCCAAAAACACTCATTGAATTCCTAGAACTTCCAAGATAATACCAAAGTCCTTGTATCACTCTAAATCACCTTAATACATGCTTTCTTCCCTAGTAAAACACTTGTTCACCTTTAACACTTCCTAGTTCACCAAAACTTGTTTAAATCACTTAGAACTTCTTACACATTCTCCAAATTTTGCCATAGCTTCTCTTGTATATACTCACATCCAAACACTTAGGTTTTTACCTTATTTCATTCAAGAACACCCTAAATCCATCAAGAGTATTCTCACACACATAACTTCACCCAATTTACACTACATCACAATATAGTGCATAAACTTAATTGCTTGGCACTTAGGCCCTTAAATAACATGGCTCTTAGGCCCTTAAGATGCATAAATCATAAACACTGAATTTCCCACATTGTATTTGCCTTTGACCTGCAAATACACTCAACAATACATATGCCTTTTACTAAGCCCTTGAGAGCATTCTTCTAAGTCATTTTCCCTTGGCTCCTTAAATCATTTTCATAAGCAATATAAGCTCATTTCTCCTAAGACTTTAAACCATATTAGGTTAGCACATTTACCTCTTTTGCCCACAAACTTCTTTCTTGTTGCCTTGACTAAATTGGCAAGGCTTTTGGTTGCTTGTCAACTTCTAAACATTGTACAAATAATAGAATGAGTATTCAAGCATTATGCTTCATCTCATTGCAAACCCTAGTTACATATATTATCTTAACATATTAAGGTAATTGTTTTACCTTTGAATGGAAAGAGAGCTTGAATGAGTATCAAGAGAGGACTCCTCCTAGCCCTTGGAAGATTCAAATGAAGCTAAAACAAGCAAGGTAAAAACACCATTGTGAGGTGAATTTTCGGACAACACAAAACATGGAGGAAACATCATTTTTCTTTGAGTTTCCTTACCTTGAAGCAAAGGAGAACAATAACATGTGAAAAGGTGAGCTCAAGCTCCATCAATGGTGAATCTCCTTGGCACCGAAATGAGGCTTTTGAAGATTTGAAAAGATAGAAGTGTAGAGCTTGCTCCAACTAGAAGAATGGTGGTCTTGAAATTGAATTTGGACCATGGAGCTAGGAGTTACAAGAGATCAAAGATGGAGTTTAATGGTGGTGGTGGTGTAGTATTACCGTGAAAGAGAGGAAGAAGATGGAGTTGGAACCGTGGGAATGCAAGAAGGAAAGAGAGAATGAAGATAAGTTTGCCTTTTTAAGAGATATTATGTAATAAAGCAAATAGTAACTTGCTTTATCATTAGTTATTTGTTTTGTTAACTTACAAGGTGATGACTCACCTCATAAAAACCGGCCCCCATTAGTAGTCTAGGGGTGTTTTGGTCTTTGTTGACCAATTAACTTACTTATAATAACATATGTTACAAACTAGCTTATTAAAGTTACTATTCACTAAAACAAGGCACATAGATGTGAAATTTTTGATTTCCCATTGATATAGACTTCCAAATGTGATACTATATAGTACACATGTTAACTAAAGAGTAATGATGGACATTTAGCCATACAAAACTCATTTACAAGACAATTTTGCAAAAACGTGCTTTAAGACTCCTTAAAGCACATTTGTGTTTTAACCTGTTTTCAAGCTTGGTTTTCTTTGGTAATTGATTTAATATGTTCATTACATTTATAAGGTATAGGTATGACCATTAGGTCTTATAAAATTATCCCAAGCTTAGAGCACATTTTGCTCTTATTAACTTTAAGGTATTTTCTTGTGTTTATTTGGTTTAACTGTCTACCAAAGTTTCATAAGGACTTAATTTGCCTTGTAAATCATAATGACTATTATTTAGTCTTGGTAGGTTCTTTGGTCTAACCAAGTTCACTCCAAGCTTAAAGCATGTTTTTGCTCAAACTGTATCTTAGTGCTTTATTGCATTTTACTATGGTTTAATGTTCACTGATGTTTCTAAGAACTTTTTAGCCTTTACATACCATAGTTTGATATTTAAACCACATATCAAGGTTTGGGGTATTTCATCTACCCCCTTAAAAGAACTTCGTCCTCGAAGTTTACCCTTCCCCACATCTTGGATTAGAATACGGGGATTACTTATAGAAATAAAACTTCCATAACCAAACACACACTTTACATCACAACCCGGACTTAATGGTCCGGGTAACACATTCACATCCATACATAACATAACATATTCACAAGATAACCTCGGACTCATGGTCCGGGTATCTTAACAACATTTACACATACATAACAACCCTTAGACTCTCTGGTCTTGGGTAACATAACAATTTAGACACATAGGTTTGATAGCATAACAGCCTTTAGACACATAGGTCTATGTAACACAACACATTTAGACTCATAGGTCTTAATAGCATACACTTTTAGAACTCAAGGTCAAAATAACATTTATTACACATACCACACAACATGTCATAGCATGTATAACAATCAAAATAATCTTGATATACACTGTGATCCTGCAGAACCCGGTCGCGATGGACACCTTCCGTCCCCGTGCCTTTGGGAGATCAAAACAATCACTTAAATTTAAAATTTCCTTGCGAGGTTAAGTAAGAGAACTTTAATTTTGTAAAGTATCTATCGACGTTTTATAAGTACCAATTGAAAATCCTTTTGAAACACAACCAACTCCAAGTCCAACTTATGCTCTTTGCTTCTTTTCTTAGCGGTTATTTGTGACCACTTATAGGGAGCTTTAAGAGTCATCCAACCCTTGTGATCAGCATCAATGTTGAACTATCCTTCCACCCAATTTGTGTTCGGCTTCCCTTGATCACATGCAAATCAAGTTCCACCTCCCACTTCATTTTCAAGCATCAAATAAATCACTCATTCCAATTTTCTATCTTTTCAATCATTCTAATCATGATCATAACATCTCCAAGGAATAGAACTCCGCCTATCAGTTACCTCCATTCACTTAATCTTGTTACCTAGGGCCTAGGGAACCTTATCCTCATTAGGTTTTATATCGGTCTCATACCCTTCCATGAGTCACTATATAATATATATATATACACATATATTTTATCAAAATACAACACACCCATTTCACATTTATCAACTGTCGGGGTTTTTGTTCCCCGGGAGTTTCTCTACTCCCACACTTGTACTATCACACACAACTGTTAATAAATCAACACACTTATCACAATGGTATTCGCATCATCTGTGCGCAATTACCACAATTAAACCATGAATGGATGTATGTTTACGTAACACACACACCAATCATCAAAACAAATTATTTTATGCTATGCACAACATAAGTCACGTACACTTGTACGGTAATACACACTAAGTGGTTTTGCGCTCTACCCCTCCTAAAAAGGGATTACGCCCACGTAATCAATCACTAAACATTTGCTTAAAATGTTCTGCCGTCGTGAAGTGTTTTAACTTCCACGCGGTCTATTACACAATGGATTCTGATTAGAGGATCTTAACCATATTGGTGGTTTAGTTCCTAAACCAAGAATTCTCATTGGAGTTTGTTTAAAACTCTTAGTTGGTTTTGATTCTGGCCTGTTAGGCTTCTAGGCGTTAATAATTAGCCATTCACTCATGTTCACCATGTACATTCAACACTTGAATCACTGGCTCACTAGTTTCTGCTGCGAAACTCTAGTAACTGTAGAGCTTAATTGCCCCTTTTTGTTATTCTTACTGTATTGTACATCCCCAATTGTCACCTTCATCTTGGTAACAATGGTTTCTCAACCGACGTGTGGTATCTTTTACCGTTAGCGAATTTGGTGAGTTATAAACTTTCTATCCACTTCCATAACAATTTACTGTGTAAATAGTTATGTATTTCACAATGATTAACTTGTTCCCTTCCGACTTACTGTCGGTTGAGATTGAGCTACTATCTAGTGTGTAGTGCTCTCTCAGCTATTTACAACATTTGGGGTATATTCCATACCGATATTTGGCAGTTAGTGCTACTGTAGTCACTTACTGTTAATCATATCTCCACATTTGGTTTTGTACAAGTACTTTTTTATTGGTGCGGCCTTGCATTTCTTATGCATCGGCCATTATAACATTATTGCTCCACAATTAACATGTTTCCAATTCCTAGCTATCCCACTCGATCATTACTGCGCAAGTGCAATACCAAAACACTCAGTCATACAGAGTACAGAGGTGTAAACTCTTGACAGTAAATCCCTTATGCGACTCGCCATGGAATTCACACTGAGTTCCTCATCACATAGTACCTACCACTGGCTTATTGCCCAGTCTGTTTAACATCGCTTACCTTGCATCTCCACAGAGTTTAACTCATAACTGGTCTTATCTGCCACATTATTACTCAATAACATTGATACAACGGTCGCCGGCCGCGAACCGTGCTCTTACTCATTGCATAACAATAACTTACATGGTATTTACTGTCACATTAACTTCCACACCTATACTTATATCATTCACATTATGGTTCGTCATTCATTTGGATGACTACTGAATGCTCCTTGAGCATTGATCATTCAAGTCACAAGCCGGTATTATTCAGCTTGGTGTTTCACTTTATACACACATACTACTAAACTAACTGCTCTCAAATCGTAATAATATTGTCCACAGCATATTTCTTGAGCTTGGTACACATAACTACCGCTCCAGCGGTTTCACAATATCGAGAGGTATCCCCACTCTTAGTGCAGTGGTTCATTCTCCACTCTATTCACTTATATAACATAAACTTCTACAATCAATCTAATTTACATAACACATTTTATTTGTGGCTTAAGAGCTTTACTGCTTCGAGCTCTGTCCATTGTGGACGGTTCACACACATGTACTTCTTGTACAACATTACATGGTTTGGATATTATATTGAGCTCCATGACAAGGTCGTTGCATTCTGTTTCCTTTCATGGATGCCCCTTAGGATTGTCAGTCCGTCTCCTGACAACTTATGTCTAAACTGGGTGTTAGTTTCAACCCTTATGCTTCTATCATGTCATTTCGTTTCATACAATTATCGTTGATTGTGAACACCCTTCAAGGATTGGCTCCTGGGTGTTGCTAAGTTATGCCTTACATCTGGTTCGCTTATTGGTATACTCAGTTAGCCACGCTGTTTGCGTTCTTAACTGGCTTATTATCTTCTTCTGTGAAGATCAACATTTCCTGGTAGTGTAGGTACCCCTTCTGGGAGTCTTATCCCGTTCATTGCACACTAATGTGTCCACATTAGGCATCTGCCTTGCCATGCACAGGCTGGTTCACCAATCCAGCTATCATGTTTACACCTCGGGATTCTTAAGACATATGTGATGTCTTTACATAACAGTTAGTGCATTTCGCACCTCCTTACTCTTAAACATTTCCTTGAAATGAATTCACTAATTCCTTTGGTCTCGTTAACTTAACTAGGTTCCTTTACTTCAACCATTCATGGTAATCCTTAGCTCCTGTTTGACTTATACTGCTGACCGTAGTATGGAGTCGACTACTTCCCGTGTTCCGGACTCTACTTGTATACATATGTGGGGTACCCTACTGATACATTGCTACTTGCCCAACTAACCCATAAGTAGGTCTGCCAGGCCCACAAGCTCCTATCGGAGTGCGGTCGTCCCACATTACAGTTGGTACACTTGTAGTGTCCGTCACACGCCTAGGTGAAGTATTCTGTTGTCAACTCCCTTATATTGTCCCTTGACAATATACATTCCGTGCTTCCCGAACTTAATTGAGGGAAAGTTTATCCACTGTTGTATCTTTATCAACTGCCCTTGGTTTTACTGGTTTGGTTTAGAAGAAGGTTAGAAAGAAGTATTGGTTTGAAAGAAAATCTGGTTTTGAAAGAAAAGAGTTTGAAATAAATCTGAGTTTGAAAGAAAATTTTCATGGTTTCACAACATCTTCTTACCCTAACCAAGTCTAGCTTCTCGCTGACTGGTGTACTTACAATTACAGAGGTTAGGCTGTTAATCCTTTCCATGGTCATAATGATCACACTTAACTTCGTGGTACTTTACCAAGCACTTTGTAGTTGTTAAAACTTCCCCGAACAGCCCTGTTATAGCAGCACTTGCCAGGGCAAGTGCGCCATGTTAACTGGCTATCGGTTCAACACATACCGGTTGTGGTATTGTTTTTACCCGCACTGTCATCAGTGGCCTTGTTGGCCCTCACTTGATCTTACAGTCTTGATAATAATTCCTCCGGATGACTTCTCACTGTCTTACATGATAATCACTAACTAGGTGTTTCCCATTCTGGAAGACCCTATTTTTTGTATTGTTTCCTCTTCGTAGCCCGTTCTATGCATTGTCGTGGTTGCTGAGACTTGTCTCTTGTTTGGGCACTACGTTGTAGTTCCTTTGTCGGTTGGTATACCGTTGGTGTATTATTTATCAACTGTGGTCCCGTAGACACTCGTCTCGGGTTTTATTAATCCACTTCTTGCTCGTTGCACGGTTGGTGCGTTGCAAGCTGGTTATCCTCGACTGCTCGGCATGTCGACCCAGGTTGCCGGAAATTCTATTCTTCTATACACTGATTCTTCACTCTTCGCTATGAAATGCGGTTAACACTGTTTAGATGGGAACCGTCTCCGGATTCCCAGTTTTCGGGATCTGCCGTATGACAGGTTCACCGTACCTTTAGAGGTGTTTAATAACAGCCAGATCGGGTATTCCCGAGTAAGAGGGGACTTCCATCTCTCTGGCGTTGTTTCCCAAGTTATATAACAGGGATTGTGGAGGGCGGGTTGGATATTGTAGGTTTCCAGTACACACTTGTAATACCTAACTAGCGTATCTCTCACACTATCACGCAACCCTTAACCCAAAGTACTAAAATCCTAACTCGGTACTTCCTAAGCTCGGTAATTCAGTCATCAGAGCGATACTTCGCTCTGATACCACTTTTTGTAACACCCCATCCAACAACACATAACATACAACAGTCTGCAGCGGAAAATATACTTCTTCACATTACTTAACTTATTGGTGTTACACGCCGTAACCACCCTCGTGGCTAACAAGGCTATTACATATACATTGTACCGGTCTGATGGACTAGATTCCTGAGCGTCTACACATTACTGACCCTTCCGTTAACAATAGAAACAACATACACCTTCCAACTGTACCGAGTATTCACAAACTAGTGCCGATAACAATTTCGGTCTTACGACACCTACTGTATATGTACAACTTAAATGATTACCCATGCACAAACGACTACCCCGTCCTACTCTCGAACGGCTTCCAGCTCCTTGTACCTGAAATAGGAAAAGAAGAGAAAGGGTGGCCCCCAAGGGGCTCAACACCTTTGCTGGTATGGTAATCCCGCAACCCGCATGCTACCGGGCCACGCACAACTAATTGTCGTCTTAGCATGCGATTGATTTTATTTGAATCATGCATGTGAACTTAAACACACAACACATAACATTCTGCCTCAATGGGCTCAACAAACAGTTAGCACATCCTTACTTGATAAGTCACTCATGGTATTCATTACCCCTAGAGTGTTTCTCCTCTAATGGAGCTACTTCCTTAATAGACGACACTTACCCATTAATCGGGTTATCCTTAAACGCCTTTTATCACAAACTGGGATTCATTTCCATGATCCACATTCTCCACATTTTACAACATATAACATACACTACATAACAACACCTTTCACGTTACAACGTGCACATAACAACATCGCAATAGAAATTGCATTACAACAACAACACATATCATAACGGGAGCGATTCTCTTAGGAACCGACCCAAACATAGTTAATTCACTGGTGAGCCTAGAGAATGATGTCACCCTCATGATAAACTCGTTATACAGCACTCATTACCGTCCTAATAGTTGGACAAGTAACTTAGGTTAAGATGGTTCGGATATGGTGACCCGAATACACCACATAAACACATGTTCCCCCTAAACCGATCATAAGTCAGAATAGCTAAGCTTTGGAGTAAGCTAATGGGAGATCATAACCCGTGAGGGAAACAACCATAACAGAGAGAAGGGTAAGGCTAAGAAGGATACCCACTCCCAAACAACGCGCGACCGGCCTAACCGGATTCCTCACCACTGTTAGTACATACTTACTTTTAGATGTTAGTTAGAACCCCACCATGGAGTCTATCACATCTACACACCATACAGTATTACAACTGGGTTAAACATACAAGGGAGATCTCTACATTGACATACACATATGTAACACCCCAACCGCTAATCCTATGCTTACCGTCTAATCGTCCTATTAATCCTACGAGTTCGTAGCGGAATTATTACATACTTACTACGGCGGGTGAAACAATGCCGCTAACCGCCCATACGGCTAGCTAGGCTACTAATACTTACAGTAACGGTCTGATGAACATAACGTACCGAGCTACTAATTACTTACCAAAATACCATATACCGAATACTTACATCAATGGATCACCGAGTATTAAAGTATTACATTACATCCTTTACCACACTTCCCAAAAGAATGAGTTTCTATCTTTTCCTCACCTATACCAATTCCCTTCCATCAATATCCAAAAAGGTGTACCCCATGGTACACCGGCTAATCAAAAACTGTAGCCATGTACTACTTAGTACACCCATCATAAATTCATTGTTTACAAACCAAAAGAAAGACAAGGAAATTAAACTTCAACTCTCCTAGTCTTCATCCTTCACGGGTACCTGCGTGTAGTAAAAATGGTGCCCCAAGGGGTTCAGCAAACGCTGCATATGGACTCCGCATATACCGCGTGCTAGCTAGGGCACGCCGACTATTTGACGTCCACTAAACATGCATTTCATTTATTTCATACATACATGCTTTTCAACATCATACATGCTATACAATTCATTACACAATTCAAGGCAACAATGTAGTAGCACACAACTTACTTACCTTCGCAAGGTTAGCCAAATTATGCATCCGGGTTAATCGGAATGCTTTATCTTTTACTCATTACTACTTTTCCTTACCTACAATTACTTACTTTCAATTACTTTACTTACTCATTCTTACTTACTTATACTCAAGTTAAGTCGTCGGGACCTCCAGCCTTGGGGACTACACCGTCCCACATCCGGGATTTACTTGACTCACCAATCCGGGATGCTACCCACTTAAGGGATTTGGGCCGCGGACCAGTTTAAGAGTCAGGAATTGGAGCCAACCTCTCGTGACTCCGCATCCTCACGCGTGGCCAAAACTATATCGGACTTCTACTCATTCCAATTTAATTACCATTTTAAGTTAGGATGGTTAGCTTGTTAGGAATAAGTTAGAAGTCCAAACACAATAAATAACGGTCACGGTACAATACAACATACATACGCACATCCATTATCATCCATACATTTCATGAATTATACAAACTAAGATTTAAGAAAATATTCACAAACATACAACACTACATATTCACAAGTATGCATATTAACTCCGATTCGTGCATTTATCTTATTTGGTGATCAATTAGCACACAACACACAAATCAGAGTAACCAAGATAGCATACGGGGCATGAGGAATCCATACCGTTCACCGTTGTACGTGATTCCAAACGTCCTTCGGTGTCACAAATCAAATCCTATTATACACATACAATTAAATGATTAATCTAACTATCATTACTTAACTCTTACTTACTATACTAGTCCTTATACTTCTTACACTTACACCTTACTTACTCATTTTCCTTTACTTAAATTTCTATCTTCTTGCTTAAGGTTTGCATGCTTACTTACATGTACATATACATATATATATGGGTATACATATATATATATATACAATTATTACTTAGATTAAAATATTTTTTTTTTGTGTAAGTATAGGGCCGTCCGACCCACCGTCCGACCCAAGCCCTGGGTCGGACCATTCCAGTAAGTTTCGTTCCCAGAAAATTACCCTGTCCGACCCAGCACTATTCCGTCCGACCCATACCCTCTGGGTCGGACCATTCCAGAAGGTTTTGGGTCTCGAGTCTAAGCTCCGTCCGACCCACGTCCGACTCACCGTCTGGGTCGGACGAAGTCAGAAACTTCGACCACTATATTTTTTGCCTGTCCGACCCACGTCCGATCCACGGCCCTGGGTTGGACCATTACAGAAGGTTTACGATTGTTTAATTAAGCCATGTCCGACCCACGTCCGACTCACGGCTCTGGGTCGACCATTACAGAAAGTCTTTAAGCCATGTCCGACCCACGTCCGACTCACGGCTCTGGGTCGGACCATTCCAGAAAGACTGGTTCTCGTTTCTTAAGCCCCGTCCGACCCACGTCCGACTCACCGTCTGGGTCGGACGGTTCCAGAACCTTGTTACAGATTTTGTTTTTCCTTCCCAATTTCACCCATTGCTTCCCCAATCTTCCCACATACATCCTAACATGTTTTTGTGCAATTTAAACACCCTAAACCATACTAATTCATTTCCTAATTCATTGCACAACTTTATACTCATTCACTCACCTAATTTTCTAAGTTTCAACTCACACTTTCACTAGTTGTTTCCTAGTTGTGTTTTGCTACAGATTTTAACACTAACACTCTCCATCTACAACTCCCTCTTCTAATGTCATTTCTAACACCTCTAATACATTACAACTACATTAACTATCTCTCCCCATCTTCCCTCTATCTATCTATCTTAAAATCTGTTACAACTTACATCATTCACCTAGTTTATAATTCACTAAGTGTTCTAATTCTAGATAAATTTTGGCATAACCTTCCCTATATTTTTACACTCTCACCACATTGTTTTAAACACATTTTCATTCATTCTCACCTGTTTATAAACATCAACCATATACACGCTCTCATATACAAATACTAATGTTAAAACAACATTAAGACCACTAAAATTTCCTGCACTCAACAACTAAATCCCAATCTGTTTTCAATAAGTTTTACACATCTTTTAAAGCTTCAAAATGCTTATATTCTCTTACACATTATACTACCAATGCATTATCATTTTACAATACCAATTTCCATTTCTAAAAAATCTGTTACATTATACATATACATACCAAGTTATACAAAAGAGTATCCTTACCTTGTTTCTCTTCCAGTTTTTCTTCCTTCTTCTTTCTCCTTCCTTCTCTCTCTCTCTACCGGTTTTCAAACCAAACCTCCAATGCTACTGCCCATCAACATACATATTTTCAATACTCAAACTAACCTTAAACATCATTTGAGTTCTAATGCAAATTCTAGGGTTTAGAATTTATATTACCTTGCAAGGGTTTATAAAACACTTGGAGTAGCTCAAGAATGGTCTTTCCACCCCTTTCAAAATGCCAAAACCGGCTGGGCACAAGAGGAGCAAGCAAGGGTTTAGTTCACATTTTCGTTTTGCCCTTTAGGCTAGAAAAAGATGAAGTTTTTGAGAATGTTTTTACCTTAAAAGAACAAGGAGAAGGAGGGCCTTCTAATGGTGGTGTTGAAACTCCAAATGGGGTATACCCATAAAATCGAAAGTGCTTGTTTTTGGATTTTGGAAAGATGGAAATGTAGCTCTTGATGAGAGGATTACAATGGTGGTGTTTTTATAATTTTTGGAGAAGTTTGGAGAGAGTTACAAAGGAGAGAAGATGGAGTTTGTGTTGGTTTTCTTCTTTCACCATGGAAGTCGATGGAGAGGTAGGAGAAGAAGAAAAGAGAGTGAGGGGGAAGGGTATTACGTGAGGGAAAAGAGAATAGGGAGGAGAGAGAGTGTAAAGTGAGAGTGAGGGAGTTTTATTATTTTGTCTTTTTGTACATAGAGAGGATAGGTGAGTGTGAGAGGGGCACAAAATCGACAGCCCACAGACCCACAAGGGTTTTAAAAATTCTTTTTACATTATTGGACACATAAGTTTGTGTTAATTATATTTCTACCCACAACTTCCCGTTTTGACAGTTTTTACTAATCTCTCGTTTTATTGATTTTATTGGTCCTAAAGCTTCACTAATATTTATTAATGATTATCTAGTTGACCAAAACTGTTACGAGTCTATTTGACCCGCTTAAAGACACGTTTTCCCGGTTACCTCAAAAAACGTGCTTTAAGGTTCGGTAGTGCTTTTAATCCATTTTAAGGATCCGTTTTCTTCGGGATCTGTTCCCTTATGATTATTTACACTTAATTAAGCTTCTAAATTACTTATTAGCCTAATTAATCACTACTTTTAATTACGGGGTATTTCAATCTACCCCCCTTAGGAAACTTTGCCCTCAAAGTTGCTCAAGGTTAATAGTTTATTGCAAATCTACTCATTATGCAACCCAATTGCCATAATGTATCTTCCTACACCTATGAGGTGTTTACTTCTTTCACACCGCAAGCGTACACATTTCAAGCATCATACACAATCCGCATACACAATTCAACATTTCCATTCCTACCATACCACAATACACAATGCACCATTACCATTCACAATACACATTACACCAATACACCATACATTGCACATACACATCATTCATTACACATTACACATACATACACATCCATACTAAATTCACTTGCACTACATGTGCCATACAAAATGCAATGCTTACCCCGAAGCAATGCTAGAGCAAAAGGGTTCTACCCCCCTTAAAAGGGGTACGACCCGTACCCGTATACTAAATGCTAGACTAACTAGTCTATGAATAACTGTGGGTACTTAGCCTTCATGGCATCTTCGAGTTCCCATGTCGCTTCTTCGACATCATGGTTTGACCATAGGACCTTCACCATTCGTATAGACTTATGGCGAGTGTCTCTGGTCTTCCTATCAAGGATTCTCACTGGGGTTTCGGCATATCTCATGTTTGGCTCAATGGATAAGTGCTCGGGCTCCAACACATGAGAAGGATCAGCAATATACTTCTTGAGTTGTGACACATGAAATACATCATGGACACGCCCCAAGTCCTCAGGTAGTGCTAACCTGTAGGCTACAGATCCAACTCTTTCGGTGATAGTGTACAGCCCTACAAACTTTGGGCTTAGCTTGCCCTTCTGACCAAATCTGAAGACACCCTTCATAGGTGAAACTCGCAAGAACACTTGGTCGCCCACGGCGAACTCAAGGTCGCGTCGTCTCACATCCGCATAGGATTTCTGTCTATCTTGGGCTGCCTTCATGTTAGCTCGGATTTGTTGCACTTCGGCTTGTACTTGCTCAAGGTACTCCGGTCCTATTATGACCGCTTCACTTGATCATCCTAACACAAGGGTGTACGGCAAGGTCTACCGTATAGAGCTTGGAAAGGCGACATCTTAATCGAGGCGTGATAACTATTATTATACGAGAACTCGATAAGATGAAGCTTATCTAACCAACTCCCCTGAAAGTCCAAGGCACATGCCCGAAGCATGTCCTCCAGTGTCTGGATGGTCCTTTCTGTCTGACCGTCGGTCTGAGGATGGAAGGCGGTACTCAACTTCAATTCTGTACCCAACGCTTCCCTTGTAGCTCTCCAGTATCTCGAAAGAAATCTGGTGTCGCGGTCAGATACTATGGTCTTAGGGACTCCGTGGTGTCTGATAATCTCCTTATCAAAAAGCTCAGCTAGCTTTGCTACCTTCCAGGTGTCCTTCATCGGTATGAATCTGGCAACCTTGGTAAGGCGATCTACTACAACCCAGATCATGTTGAGTCCTCCCCTAGCATGTGGGAGTCCTACAACAAAATCCATGGAGATATCATGAAATTTCCACTCCGGAATTGGCATCGATTGTACCATCACTAGTAGAAAAAATATTATATAACACGCATTTTATAACACGGTTATAAGATAATGGTGGTATAAAATGTTTTATAACACGGTTGTGTAACATAACCGTGTTAAAATGTGTGAAGAAAATATTGTATCACTAAAAATAGGTTTTATAACGCGGTTATAGCTAACCCGTGTTATAAGTTATTAGTATATAACACGGTTATTGAGAACTGTGTTATAAACGGGCTTTTATAACACGGTTACTTATAACACCCGTGTTATAATCCTTCTTAATTTCTGCCAAATATTTCTTTCCCCCTCAAACCCGCCATATCGTCACCTCGCTTTTGCCTTGCCCTCTCCGACTCCTCCAAAATCGCCATCGAATTCACACCCACGTCGCCTCATCGCCTCACCTCGCTTTTGCCTTGCCCTCTCCCGACTCCTCCAAAATCGCCAACGAATTCACACCCACGTCGCCTCATCGCCTCATCGCCGCATTGCCTTGCCCTCTCCCGACTCCTCCAAAATCGCCATCGAATTCACACCCACTACTGCGACAACTTCATTATTATC